>CM028326.1:33022545-35422545 GCA_016647705.1 Eucommia ulmoides | reverse complement strand
TGAGTCTTGTCCCAACGTCATTGATTGCACACTTTCTAACTCCCTCCCTGGTTATTAGATTGTCACATTGTGTTTAAACCCTAGTCCAAATCCAGGGTTACCTCTCCCGAGTGTCAAACCTGGTATTCTCAATATATCTAAACAAACATATAAACATTGAATAACGGTAAACACAATTAGATAAACATAAACAACCATTAACAAAACATCAATTTTACTCAAACAACATTTTCGTGAAGTACATCGATCCCTAGACAACATAAGTTTTGCTACACATGGTTGTAGCCCTAAATATAAGCTAAACATATACAAACATTCAACCAAATCTAAGAGAGAAAGAGAATAACGAGGAGACTAGTCGTTATCTGAAGATTCGTCACTAAAACCGCTCCGAGAACGCTTCCTTCTTCTTCGCGTTGTGATATTCTCTTGGTCAAATGACCTTAGAGCTCTCAAGATTCCCGAAAACGTCTACCTTTTGTTGGGGACAAAAGGGATGAAATTTATAAGATTTAAAATATCTCAAAATATCCTAAAAATATCTAAAATATCTATAGAGTGACCGTTGCAGCGGTGGTTTGATCGTTGCAGCGGTGGAGCTCTTTGCATTTTGACCACTACAGTGGTGGCCTGATCACTGTAGTGGTGGATCTTCAACAAACTCTCTGTATTTTCACCGCTGCAACGGTGGATGTAGGATTTGGATTTAGACGTTTTGCTCTTTTACTCCACCATTCTTCCACCGCTTTGATTGTTTATAGACCGTTTTAGTCCCTTTTCACCCTAAATACCTAATTTAAGATAAAATAAATAAAAACGTAGTAAAACATAATAAAATACTATAAAAATATTTGAAAACTACCAAAATGGGCTTGGAAATAAATAGATAAATTACACCTAATAATAACCTTTTATCAAATATTAAGAGATTTAACAATGATGATCCCCGAGGGGTATTTGACGGACCTTGATTTTTTGAAAGGAAAAGCATATGAAATAATAATATGTAAAAGAGATTGAGGTTTTTTTTAAAGCGATGGTTTTCTTAGAAAATTACTTAGGCTATTTTTCAATAATGAGTCGCCACCTAGCATTGAGTTTAAGTGGTGTGTTAGGTCGCCGAATTTTCAAAAACAAAATAATTTAAAAGGTCTAAGTGAAAATTGACTCCAAAAAACATGGTCAAACCAAAGATTCGTTTAAGATCTCGAGGGTCGGTTACGCTCAAGAAAGGTGTTAGGCACCTCAAGACGCCCGTTTGGAAACAATCCCTTATGCCTAATTAAATCCAATTAGTTTAGTCCGAACATTTATTTTATTTTGAAATCATTTCCTTCTTACAAACTATTTTTGATATTTTTAAAAAATAAAATGGGACAAGTTTTTTTTAGTATTTTTGGAAATGTTCCCTCGGTATGACCTCTTATCGAATATTAAAGATTCGGTAAGAGTGGTCCCCAGGGTGGGTTTATGTATGTTTTCGAGATTTTTTTTTTTATTTAAATGGGCAAATTAAAATATGTGAACAAGTATGAAGGTATGTATGCAAATGCAAAATGGTTTAAATTTAAGCATGTTAATGCAAATGATATGAATGCAAGAATTAATTAGGGAATACTACGTGAATTAACGTGATTATGTGTGGCAATGATTTAATAATTTAATATATATGAAAAAATCGTGTAAATATGTGTACGTGTCGTGACTAAATGAGAAGAGGTGACATGGATTTATGAATTCTTAAAAAACCTATATGTATGAAATATAAAAAAAAAATTGTAAGTAGTAGAAGTGTCCTAAACATGTCATCTAAATGATACAAAAAAATAAAAATGGATTATGAAAAAAGCTAAAATAAACTATATGTAATGGAATATATATAAAAAAAAAAAATGTAAGGGGTGAAAGTGTTATAAACATTCTGTCTAAATAATACGTGGAATAAATATGCGAGATATATGCAAATGATGTCTTATTTTAAATTTGCCCAATTAATTCAAAGAATTTCTGATTTAAAACTCCCCCAAATTCTATGGAGATGAGAATTGAGGGAGAATCGTAGAAACAAATTTGTCAGAATTAATCTTTTCAAAACTTAACTGAAATCACACAAAAAGGTTTACCGAGGGAAGAGATTTCTTAAAACCAATTGTTTCTGAGTTTTACTCTAGTTGGGGAATAGAAATGAGGTTATGGAAAACTCTACCACGATTTATTGAATCGTCAAATTCATCTTAAGGTTCGTAAAGATTAATTCCCACATACTAAGATTCTATTATTATTTTTTGGATTTTTATGTTTTTTTTTTTGTTTTTTTTTTTCATTTTTTAACGTTATTTATTTATTTATTTATTTTTTATAATGAGGATAAAAATAAAAAAGAAATAAAATAAAAGAATAGAAAAATAAAGGAAAAATCCATCATCTAACGATCAGGAATTAAGTTTAAGCATGTGAAACCAATCTTGACGTTTTCATCGGATCATTGGATGAGTTTTTTTTTTTCCCAAGTTTTTTGACAATAAGGATAAAAATAAAACATAAAATACAGAAAACAAATAATGAAAACATCCTTCACCTAACGCTCGGGATTAAGTTTAAACATGAGAAACCTACCTCGGTGTTTTCATCAAATCAACGGACGACTTACTTTTTTTAGGATTTTTCTTTTATGAATCGCGACAAATAAAAAGAATGTAAAAAAAAAAAATGAGATATGGGTGTCCTCGTCTAAACACTCAAAGGTTCAAATTGAGAATGGAGAACCTCATCCCAGCATTTTTAATCGATTCATTGGACAATTAAAAGAAATAAACTTGATCTAACAATCGAGGATTAAGATTAAGCACAAGAAACCCATTGCAACGTTTTCATCGGATCATCAAATGACTTAATTGTTTTTTCATTTTTTTGGGTTTTTTGACAATAGGGATAAAAATAGAAAATAAAATACAGAAAACTAAATAATGAAAACACACTTCACCTAATGTTAGGGGATTAATTTTAAACACAAGAAACTCATCCTAGCATTTTCATCGGATCATCGGACTACTTACCTTTTTTAGGGTTTTTCTTTTGGGAATTGCAACAAATAAAAAGAATGTAAAAATAAATTAAAAAACAATGAGATATAGATGATCTTGTCTAAACGCCCAAAGGTTCAGATTGAGAATGGGGAACCTCATCCTGGTATTTTCATCGAGTTATCGGACAATTAAAAGAAATAAACTTGCAGGAATTTAAATTGCGTGAAAAATAAATAAGCTGGAAAAAAAAGGATTAAAAAAAAAAACATACTTGTTTTAGGCAAAGAATCCTGATGCTCGAGTTTTCCTCTCTCGCAGACAGCTTCTCGGAAGGGCTTTCAATAAGAATTACTCTTCTAGAGGTTACTCCTCTTAATTTTGAATGAATGAACTAGAAAAAAAAGTGTTATATTTATAGGGAAAGGTAAGGCATGATAATCACTTAGGAAACCCAAAACATTAAGTCTGGCCACCTAAACCCAGTTCAAGTTGGACTAGGAAAAGGTAATATTAGAAGGCAAAAAAGGCAAAAATAGGGTTCTAGGGTTGCGGGCGCGTGAAATCAAGAGCCCAATCACCGCCTCCATTCACTGTTGACACGTAGCATTGGGAGATAAGCTCTTTTCTCCCATTTTTTGATTTGGGTCGATTGACAAGACATGGTGGCCCCATTCATTTTTCTTATTTTTCTCTCTATCTCTCTGTCACGTAGAGTTGACCACAAGGCCCACATTTTTTTTCTTCTTCTTTGCTTATATTTTTTGTGATGACAAGATGGATATAAAAACGGCCCACCTGACTTCACTTTATTCTCTCTCTCCCTCTATCCTCTCTCGGTTCTCTCTCTCTCTTATTCTCTCTCTTCCCTCTCTCACTTGTTTGAATTGTGGTCCCCAACCCTTCCACTCTCTCTCCCTTTATTTTTATTTTTTCCAATTGCACCTATTTTCTTTTATTTTTCAAATTTCAACCATTTTCTTTTATTTCGATTTCTCCTTCATTTATTTTTTATTTTTTTGTATTTCTGACAATAAAATAAAATAAAGACAAAATAAACTATAAAATAAAGTATAAATTTTTGCGGGGTGGTCAAAATGTCGCGTCTACAACTTCCCCTTTTTGTCATGCGAGTTTCACTTGCTTGACAAAGATAGGAGACTATGTTATTTTGATCGTCTAATTTTTTGGATTTTTCAAGGAACATTTTTCGATAATAGAACAAATAAAACATAAAAATGACACATGACGATACTCTTGACGAACACATGCCCATTTAGAGGATCATTTAGAGTAAAGAAAAAAATGACTCAAGACGATACTCATGACGAGCAAATGTCCGTTCAGATGATTGTTTAGAGTAATGAAAAAATTACTTATGACGATACTCATAATGAAGGTGTGTCCATTTAGACGATCGTTTAGAGTAATAAAAAATAACTCATGATGATACTCTTGATAAACGTTTGTCCGTTTAGAGGATCATTTAGAGTAATGAAAAAAATAACTTATGACAATACTCATGACGAACAATTGTTCGTTTAGAGGATCATTTATAGTGATAGAAAATTACTCACGATGATACTCATGACAAACATATTTTCGTTTAGAAGATCATTTAGAGTAATGAAAAAATGACTCGTGATGAACAAATGTCAGTTTAGAGGATCGTTTAGAGTGATAAAAAGTGACACTTATGCCCTAGCCTTCTTAGCTGGGGGACAAAAAAAAGTTCAGAGATATAAAATATGCCCCAGCCTATGGTTGGGCAAAAATAAGAAATCAAAGATATAAAATATACCCTAGCTGCGGCTGGGGCTAACCCTCAGATGAACGAACCTTTATAGGTTGCCTTCGTACCATAGTATCATACCGAGGCTCAAGTTTAGCGTAGTTCACTGAATGCCCCTTTCAGGGCAAAACGCATACCTGGATGCTTATTTATAGATTTTGAATTTTCAGTAGTAAAAGTCTCTGATTTGAGTCGACAGGAAGGTAGGAGGTCCTAATGATAGGGAAATCCATGCTCCTAGCCTTCTGAGATCCCTGTAAGATAGCACTTCCAAAATGAAATCTTAAGCTTAAAAAAATCGGTTACCTTTGATGGCTCACAATTTCATTCCCCCATTTTCCATCGTAGACACTTGGCTTATAGCGCTTTGTCTTGGGGTGATTCGATGAGATTTTGTTTATTTGAATTTCGTAACTTCACTTTCTAACTCAAGGGAAAAGGCTCGACATGCCTCGGAGTGATTCAATGAAACCTTTATTTTTATTTTTATTTTGCTTTAGAGATTTCACTTTTCAACTCAAGGGAGGGCCTAACATACCTCATCTAAGTTCTCTTTGGCTTGTTAGACTGGATTTTTGTCTTTCCAAATTTCTAGATACTTCAATACTTGGGGTTCTAATACTCCTGCATGCTCTGTGTTTTCTCAAGTCCTGCAAAACTGATTTAGTCCAAAACAATGGGGAAAATGTCAAAAATTACTAAAACTAATACCTTTAAGGCCCGATATGATTTTCTGTGAGATTTTGAGTCGTATTGCATAGGAATATGGTTCCAACACACTTCCAGACCACGACCAATGTTTCCTTTCACAAATTCTGATTCCATTCAAATCTATAAAGTTTCGATACAAAAAAACGTCGTTTGCCCACTAAGTTGGCCTGAAGCAGAAATCTTGAGAGAACCAACATATCATCTTTCTTTTCTCTTCAAATATCTTCTATATTTGCACCATTGCTTCTTGCTCAGTTAATGATTTGACTATTTTATCATTTTTTTTTTCTTTTATTTTTATGATTTTCTTTTCTTTCCCCTCCCCCCCCCCCCCACCCCCCCTCCCTTTTTTTTTTTTTTTGAGAAATAGATGATAGAACTTACAATGGTTCAAGGGAAGCCAAGTTTAGAATTCAACCTGGTCTTCTTTGTGAATCGAGACCTTCTTGTGACCCAATGATTCATCAATGGAGGACTAGCTTTGATCTTCATCGAATGATTGGATATCAGTATTATATTTGAGAGATTTTTCATTGGGATTATTGATTTGAGATGATTGTGTTCCTTTTTCGACATTGGGTCCGATAGCAAGCGAGCCAGGATGTTTACACCCGGTTTTATCAAATCACTAAAGGACCACTGGAGATAGTTTGATCAACTTGCAACAATATATCAAAGTATCTTTAGGGAAATGGAGGCAAATCTTGACTTTCAAATCCTCCAGTATTTTGGAATTGCTGTCGAATTTGGTCAAATGCCTTTTAAATCTCACCATCGTTTGGTAGGATATAATGTTCCTTTGCTTCTATTCCCACTGGATCGTGGTCTAGCTCCAAACCTTGATCAGTCACATCACATGCAACATATGCAAGAAATTTTGGGCACTTTAAAGAGTAAGATTCAAACCTTAAACTATAGTTTGGATAAAACAGTGTTGCATTTATTGAAATTTTAAAAATCCATTATAGAAAAAACCATTTTTTCTGTCCAAAAGACTAATGGGATGGAAAGATGAGTACATGAAAATGTCCCTATTTTATCGAAACACCTATCAAATTGAAAGTAAACAAGGACCCCAATTTTGCAGCCTTTTAGATTTTTTCATGTTTTCGGTTTCGATAGTCGGGGCTTGTTGATTGGCTTCGAATCGTTGAGTGGAGCAATGACCCTCTCTAGGTGAATGACGATCTACATTACGGAGAGGGGTCGGGCCATCGGGTGAGGCTTGATAGACATAGCCCTAGCTAGGATATGTTGGTGCTCCATAGGTGAAGAGGTGAAGGCCTATCTGAGGTCCATAGTAAACCGGTAATGCAAAGTTTGGCCCGACGTGGTTTGGATTCGGTATTGAGTTCTCCATCCCAATACTTGGAAGGTTTCCAATTGGTGATTCAGTCATGGGAGTTCCACTGGACAGGGGAATAGACACCCCCTGAAGTCAGCTTAGTTCATTGACCTTTTCTATTAGCATGTCAATGGTTTCTTGCATCTGAGCTATCTGAACCATGTAGGGAGATTCGAGATTGCCTTATGATGTCATCCTGGAATGAGACTGGGCCCGACTGCGAGTGAAGACCGAACTTCGAATGGGGGGAATTGGAATTGCTTTTCTAGGATCAATTTTCTTATCTCATTCTGTTTTTACAACAAGCCCATTTATTAGTCCCCGAGAGTCTTAGGTAGTTAAAAGCCTTTCGAGTTCGAAGTTCTCAATTTTGATAATGACCGATCAAAACAAATAATAATTTATGAAAATTCTTTTATTATTTAATTAGTATTGGAAACTTTGAACTCGTTTGGTTTTTTAAGACTTTCTAAGACATCATCAATCCATGAAGTATGAAACCCCCCTTTCAATATCATGTGTCATAGAATCCTGAGGGGACAATATGGATACAAGATGACCATACTTGTGTTGGAGGGTTTACAACAATATAAGAGACTAAAAAAAAATCACAACTTATTTACAAAATGGAAGGAAAAGATAACAAACTAAAATATTACATTCAGACTTGGATTAGTAAGACTTATTTGGACATATTAGGCTCAACCCTCTAATTATCTCCAGTGGAGTATCCAGCTGATGCGCCTCGATTTTTTGAAAGAACAAAGAATATAAAATAATAATACGTCAAAGAGATTTGGGGGGGGGGTTTAAAGTGTTAGTTTTCTCAAAAAAGTATTTAGGCAATTTTTAAACAAGGATTCGCCACCTAGAACTACATTTAAGTGGTGCACTAGGTTACCAAATTTTTAAAAAATAATTTAAAATGCCTAAGCAAAAATTGACTCCAAAAACACGGTCAAACCAAAAATTTATTTAAGAGCTCAGGGGTTGGTTTCGGTTGAGGAATGTGTTAGGCACCCCAAGATGCCAATCTGAAAATGACACCTTATGTCCAATTAGTTTAGTTCGAACGTTTTATTTTATTTTGAAATATTTTCCTTCTTATAAAATATTTTTGATATTTAAAAAAAAAAAAAAATGGGACAAGTTTTTTTGGGTACTTTTGGGAATATTCCCTCGGTATGACCTTTTGTCGAATATTAAGGATTCGATAAGGATGGTCCCCGAGGGTAGTTTTATGTATGTTTTTGATAGATTTTTTTTTTATTTAAATGGGCAAATTAAATAATGCAAAATGGTCAAAAGTAATGCCCTAAAAATGAGTTATATGATTTTTATGCAAAATGGTCTAAATTTAAGCATGTCAATGCAAGTGATATGAATGCAAGAATGAATTAGGGAATAGTACATGAATTAACGTGATTATGCGTGGAAATAGTTTAATTATTTAATATATATGAAAAAATAGTGTAAATATGTGTACGTGTCATGACTAAATGAGAAGAGGTGATATAGATTTATGAATTCTTAAAAAAACCTATATGTATGAAATATAAAACAATGTAAGTCATGAAAGTATCCTAAACATGTCATCTAAATAATACAAAAAAATAAATATGGATTGTGAAAAAAGCTAAAAGAAACTATATGTAATGAAATATATAAAAAAGTATAAGTGGTGAAAGTGTCATAAACATACCGTCTAAATGATACATGGAATAAATATGAGAGATGGATGCCAATGATGTCTTATTTTAAATTTGCCCATTTAATTCAAAGAAATCCAAATTTAAGACTCCTTCAAATTCAACAGAAATGAGAGTTGAGGGAGGATCTCAAAAACAAATTTTTCGGAATTAATCTTTTCAAAACCTAAGCGAAATCCCATGAAAAGGTTTACCGAGGAAAAAGATTTACTAAAACCACTCATTTTTAAATTTCACTCTAGTTAGGGAATGGAAATGAGGTCACAGAAAACTCTCCCACGATTTATTGAATCGTCGGATTAATCTTAAGGTTCGTAAGGATTAATTCCCATAAACTAAGATTCTATTATTATTTTTTGGATTTTTTTATTTTTTATTTTTTAGGGTTTTCCTGATAACGAGGATAAAAATAAAATATAAATAAAGAAAAAAAATAAAAAATAATGGAAACATTATTCACCTAACGATCGGGGATTAAGTTTAAGCACGAGAAACCCATCCTGACGTTTCTAACAGATCATCGGACGACTTAATTTTATTTTATTTTTAGGGTTTTTTAACAATAAGGATAAAAAATAAAAAAATAAAATACAGAAAAATAAATAATGAAAATATCTTTCATCTAACGCTCAGGGATTAAGTTTAAACACGATAAACCTATCCCGACGTTTTCATCGGATCATCGAACGACTTATTTTTTTTAGGGTTTTTCTTTTATGAATTGAAACAAATTAAAAGAACGTAAAAATTAAACAAAAAAGAAAAAAGCAAGATATGAGTGTCATCGTCTACATGTTTAAAGGTTCAGATTGAGAATGAAGAACCTCATCCTGGCATTTTCATCGACTCATCAGACAATTAAAAGAAATAAACTTGCAGGAATTTAAATTGCGAGAAAAAAAAAAGGATAAAAAAAGAATACATGTTCTAGGTCAAGAATCTCAATCCTCATTTTTTACCTCTCTCGCAAACAGCTTCTGGTAAGGGCTTTCGATGAGAATCACCTTTTTAGGGGTTGCTTCTCTTAATTTTGAATGATTGAATTATGAGGAAGAAAAGGGTCCTATTTATAGGGAGAGGTGAGGTGTGAAATCCACTTAGGAAACCCTAATAATTATGTTTGGCCGCCTAAACCTAGTCTAAGTTGGACTGGAAAAGGGTAAAATTGAAAAAAATGGCAAAAAGAGGGTTCTAGGGTTGCGGGCGGGTGAAATCACGCGCCCAATCACCGCCTTCATTCGCTACTGACACGTGGCAAAGGGAGATAAACCCTTTTCTCCTCTTTTTTTATTTGGGTCTGCTAACAAGGCATAGTGGCCCTACTCATTTTTATTATTTCTCTCTCACATGGGATTGACCAAAGGGCCCACATCTTTTTCTTCTTCTTTGCTTATGTTTTTTGGGTTAATACCACTTACACCCTCTCAAGTCTTTTGACATTCCACATACACCACCCTAACTTTCAAAACTACCACAGGAACCCCTCACTGGAGATTTTTTTTTTAATGAACTAACCATTTTACCCTTACCACAAGAACCCCTCACTGGAGATTTTTTTTTTAATGAACTAACCATTTTACCCTTACTCATTTAAAACTGAAAAATAATAAAATAATCCAAAATGGTAAATGACCAAATTACCCTTTTTTCTTCTCTTTCATTTTTCAATTTTTTTTCTTTTTCTTTTTCTTTTTCTTCATCTTTCACAGTTTCACCACCCTCCTCCACCATACCATCGTCATTGTCCAAGTTCCATCGCCAACCACTCCATCTTCCATCGCCAACCACTCCATCTTCCACTGCCAACCACGCAGAAGAGAGAGAGAGAGAGAGAGAGAGAGAGAGAGAGAGAACTTGAAGGCCAAATATGCTGATCGTCGTGTTCAAGCTTTGATGTTCGTAATGGTCGTCTCCACCATCTTTGAACTAAACACCGTCTCGACCATCACCGAACTAAACAACAACATCTCCGAACTAAACAACAACATCTCCATAATAGATGCAGAAAGAGAAGCAGCAGAAATGAAGAAACTATGGAGAAGCGAAAATCATAAGGCATGTGTTTTTTTTTCCCCTCGATATCGTTATAACAAAAATGATCAAATACGTTGATATTTACAAAGAATTGATGGCAAAAAAAATACAATTAGAACAAGAAATTGATGGAAAATTCATACTTCCGACGTTAGATCTGGAGCTTCATCATGCATTCGTTTCAAGGAAATACCTCCATCGCCATTGTGTGATATGTTGGAAGATTCTTGGCTGCTAGAAGAGACTCAAATTTGTTTCGATTTCGATTTGGTGTTTTTTTTCTCCCAATTTTTCCTCAGCACCTATTAGGCAATTCAGTATGTTTTGCACAATGGTTAGAGATTAGGGTTTCATTTGAGTTTGATTTTGATTTTTGAAACGTCATTGATGTACGGATGAGCTTTTTGGAGGATTAAAAATCTAAGGGTTTGGGAAGCTCAAGAGAGAAGGAATCGACCATGGTGGAAGTAAAGATGTATCGGTGCCTGGTGGTGACAATGGGCGGAGCTGAAAATCGATGGTGGTGGTGAGCAGTGACGTCGCGTTGGTGCCTCATGGTGGTGGCAAGATGCAGTAGTGGTTGGGAAAGAGAGAGAGATGCAACAACTGGGCTCGGTGATAGAGGCGGTAGAATGGGTTAGGTGGTGGCGACAGAAGGGGTTTAGGGGTTGATGTTAGGGTTGGATGATGAATTGTAGAGGACGGATTTGGGGAAGATAGAAAAAGGAAAAAAAAAACATAATAAATAAAGAAATAAAAAAGGAAATGGAAAAGATATTTTAGTTTTGTTTTGGTTTATTACACATTAACCCCAAAAGTAAAAAAGTAGGCAAGGGAACTTTTGTCTTCGAAAATAGAATAGTAGGGTTAAATTGGGAAAGAAAAATATAAGTTGACTTTCAAAGGGTATTTTCGAAATCCAAGATGAACATGGGGTCTTAGTGTTTTTTGACCAAACAGTTCAAGGGGTCTCCCATGTAGTTTTTAAAGTTGAGGGATTCCCGTGGTTCCGGTCAATAGTTAAGGGGGGTGCAAGTGATATTAACCCTATGTTTTTCGTGTTGACAAGTTTGACAAAAAGGGGGGCCCACCTGACCTCACTTTATTCTCTCTCTCTCTCTCTCTCTCTCTCTCGGTTCTCTCTCTTTCTTGTTTGAATTGTGGTCCCCAACCCTTTCACTCTCTCTCTCTCTCTCTTTATTCCTTTTTTTTTTTTTTAAATTGCACCCATTTTTTTTATTTTTCAAATTTCAACCATTTTCCTTTATTTCGATTTCTCTTTCATTTTTTTTAATTTTTTTTTTCTATTTCTAGCAACAAAATAAAATAAAGACAAAATAAGCTATAAAATAAATCATAAAATTTTTGCGGGGCGGTCAAAATGCCATGTTTACAGTATTAATGTGATGGATCTTGACATTAAGCTAGGTTTATGATTTTATATAGGTAGATTTTAGGAAAGAAAATACTCGGAAAGTAAGAAATTTTTTTTAACCTTTTTTTTAAAAAAAAAAAATTGGGGGGGGGGGGGGGGGGGAAATCTTTTTTTTTTTATTTTTTTATTTTTCAAGATGAGATTTGGGAAATCTTTTTCTTATTTGTTTTACTTTTTTCGAAGGATAAATTTTTTTAAGAAAATATTTGGAAAAATATTATCTCGAAAGTTTTTTATTAGAAAAGATTTGAAGATCTTTCTTTTTTTTGGTTATTTTTGAAAGATCTCTTTTTTTTTTTTTTTTTTTTTGTTATTTTTGAAAGAAAAAAAATTGAAAACTCTCTTTTATGTTATTTATAGAAAAAGTTTCAAAATTATTTTCAAATGATTTTTTTTTTGTTTGGAAAAAATGATATATAAATTTTTTTAAGTGAGTTTGTTTTTTTTTTTTTTTTTTTTTTTTTTTTAAGGAAAGAACAAAGAACGAAAAAAACATTTTATTTAATTATATATTTGTTTGCCAACTCAACCTAACTTGAGATCTATTTAAGGGAAGTGCCTTACAAAATCCATCGTCCTAAAATTTCACAATGTTGGAAAATAAAGAATAATGGTATAAAAAACACTCACTTACCGTCGGGTCTTAATTTATTTTTATTTGTTTTTATTATAATAACAACATATTTTTTGTATTTTTAAATTTAAATAAATGATCTAACAGTCTAAATTAAATGACAAGATAATTTAAAAGAAAAAAATACAAAACCAAATCCATATCCAACACTCGAAGGCTAAGGTTGAAAGTGAAAACCTCGTCCCAGCGTTTCATCGAATCACTGGATGATTTTAACAAAAAATCAAATTTGCAAGAATTTAAATTGCAATAAAAGCGATGAGAAAAATGAAGAAATAATACAAAAGTAATAGAGAACTAATATTGAAAAGGGAAAAACTTACCTGTTCTAGTAAAAATTCTTGATAAACGAGCTTTTCTCTCTCAAATGCGACTTCCTAAATGAGTTTCCTCTTAAGAATCGACTCCCCGAAGGATTTCTCTCTAGGAATATCAACCCCCGAAGCATTTTTGTTTCAATTTTTGTGTCCCCTAAAGGGTTCCTCACTAATTTTTTGTTTGTTTCACTATGAGAATTAGGGTCTTATTTATAAGGAATGGTGGGGAATGAAAAGCGACTCAAAACCCTAACTCTAGTCGCTAACCATTTTTTTATTTTAATTTTTTATTTCGGCACAGATTTTATTTTATTTTAATTTTTTTTATTTCATTTAAATAGAAATAAATATGGAAAATAAACCAAAAGTGAAACTTGGAAAAGTGGTAAGATGCAACATTTGTCCCTAACTAGATCTTGGATTTAAACCTTTGTAGCTTTATTTCGTTACAACTCTTTTTTTCTACTTTTTTTCTTTTTTTTTTTTACTTCTCCTTTTTTTCTTTTCTTTCTTTTTTGCTATTATCTCTTCTATTGTATTTTCTTTTCTATCTCCCTCTTTCTCAATATATTTTTTTCTTTTTTATTTCTTTTCTGGTTATTTCTTTTTATCCTTGTTTTTATTTATTTCCATGTTTTTTTTTCTTTTTTTGGTTTGTTTTCTGTTGACCCAGTGAGCTACTCAAGAGGGGGGGTGAATTGAGTAATACTAAAAAATTATCAGAATAATAACACTTAAAAAATAAAACAATTAATTTTATCCTAAAATTAATTATTATCTTTAAAGTAACGGATAAGTGTAATAAGCTCTAGGTGTGCACTCAAACAATACAAGATAAGATAAAAGAAATAAACAATACAGTAGACACCGATATATCCAGGTTCACCAAGCTACTCTTGGCTAATCCAGTCATCCGAGCCCCACAGAGATTCGCACCCACTAAACTCAAGATCTATTTAAAGGTAAAACCAAACCCTCACAATAATTCTTTTCGCAGGCTCAAAATCAACCTTTACAGGCTAAAGATTGACCTAATTCTATTACAGGGAAAATCATGACCTAATCCTTTTTATACCTTAGGCTCAATAATTAAAACCTCACAATCACTCCAAATATCATTTTCTCAAGTAAGGATGGACCCTTTATAATTCACTCACAAATTCAATCAAAGAAGAATTAACACCTAATCTTTTTATATCTTAGGCAAAGATTAAAACTTCAATTTATTTACTATAATATATTGAAACTAGCTACCCTTGATTAGACACTCCTAGTAGTATCTAATCCGACACTCAACTCACCAATTACAAACAATTGATAAGTGATTTTCCCACTCGGAGCTTCTACCACCCCAGATAAATTCAAACTCAATTAATATCCCGATACTAGTGATAGAAAAGTAAGAATTTCAAAATCTAATAAATAAAGATAATACGGGTAGTACAAAATTGAGCATGTAATCAGATTATCACACAAATCGTTTTAAAAGATTTTTAAGCTTTTAAAGTTCAAAAACGATTTCATAAAGATCTTATCAACCAAGCAAATATAGAAAAATAAATATGCAGTAAAGATTAATAGCTTGGAAAGATCTCACCCGGATAACACCGAAGAATTATAGATTGGAACGCTAAACAGCTCAACTCGGTGACGCTTACATAATCAGCGCTTTAACTCAAGAACTCCTCAATAATTGATCTCACAATTTGATCTCTCAAAATAATATCAGAATGATTACTCTTATAAAAGATTATGAACTGAATAGTTCTTGATATTGATAGATTGGGATCTTTCATAAGTGAAAAACACAGGTCTATAAATAAGGAATTGAAACAAGCTCTCCAACGGCTAGTTCCCACTTGTTATGACATTTAATTGCTCTTATAGACCCCTTATATCATTATGACTTCATCCTGGTCCAAATCATTTAATTATGGCTTTTAAACTTCTCAATTAAGCCCCTCAAATATTTCTCAATCACAATTAAATAGGATAGAAAGAATTACATGTACCAAATTGAGAAATATTCAAACTTAATGAACCATATCTATAGGAATATCATAATATATATTACATATCTTAAATAACATCAAATCCCTAAGATATCTCTCAAATCTTAACCATAAAACCGTTAGTATTTGAATAAATCCCGAAATTTTACAAATCCTGAAACAGACCATAAGTTGACTTATCTGTTAACTTTCCAATGCATAAGTCGACCTGTCTGTCAACTTACCAGTTCATAGAGTTTCATAAGTCGACCTGTCTGTCAACTTACCAATCTAGAGAGTTTCATAAGTCGACCTGTCTGTCAACTTACCAATTCAGAGACTTTTACCATTGGACATAGGTCGACCTACCGTCGATCGACCATGCTGGAATCCTTCCTCAATTCAATTTTAATCCATTTTCTTCAACGTTTTTGCCCCTTTAACCGATTTCTTTTCTCAGTTAGCTCCACTAAATTCTTAAATTCAATTTTAATTAATTATCAATATTTCTTTTTCAATTACACATAGGTGCAAATAATTTAACTAATTAGGATCCTATAAAAAACACACATATTTACAAAAATCATTTTGTGTCATGTGTGATCCTAATCGGGAATCATTAAGAGTAAAAATTTAACCTGAGTTATTTTTTCTAGGTTCTTCAATTTCTTCAATCTCTTAACTTCCATCATCTTTGTCATTTGTCTTTAGTATTTAGCATCCATTTCAACTTCTTCATGATAATATCTTCATTGGAACTAATAAATTGAAACACTTAATCAAACCGTTAGTTCCACCAAAAACATCAACATTTAATTGTTCATCAAAATCTTAAGATCAACAATCTTCTTACTTTTTATGATGGCAATTAACTTTGATATTTTTTTCAAAACAATAATGTAACCACGCTCTCCCTAAATTCGAGGATGGGTTCTTTAACTCGTTAAAGCATAATAATAAAGATAATCATAAGATTTTTAACAAATCACAAATTTCAATATACAATAAACTCCCCCTTAAGATATTCAACAAAATAATTCAAGCTTCTCCTTAAGATATTCATTAAAACATCAACTAATTCTCCCCCTTTGTCATCTCAAAAACAAATTGGAGAGGAGGAACCAAAAACATCACTACTCTAGGCAAATATCATGAACTCTAATTTTTCGCTAGACATTTAATGAGTATAACAAACTAATCAAAAATATCAAAATCTTCAATATCATCTTTTTCAATCTAAGGATAACACATTATTTCCCCACTTATAAAAATTTCTTCCCCTAAATAATTGTAAACAAGCAAATTCATGCATAGTAGAATATATGGAGAATAATCCTGAGGCAATCAAAATATTTCAATAATATAGCATGCAATCATACAATTTTAGTTAAGTCCGCATACCTTTCTAATGATACAAAATAACGTCTTCCCTTTATAGAAACAAAACATGTGATCTTTAACACACTAGAATAGAAAGCATATCTCAATGAAAATTTACCAACATAAATCTAGTGCATGCATAAATATGGATAAATGCATATTTCTCTCATAAAATTTCAACTCTTTTTTAGAATAATAATCATTTTACAGAACAAGAGATATTAGTTGTATGTTAACCACTTAAGGCCTATATTTTCACATGCAACAGATTAAAATGTCATATTATTGGCCAGTAGAATACCCAAGAGAGGGGGTGAGTTAGATAATTTTAAGCCTAAATTAATTATTATCTTTATAACACAGCGGAATAATATAATCAACTAAGTGCACACCCAAACAGAAAAAATAGTAAAGTAAATATAGCAGTACACAAAAGATTTATACTGGTTCACCAAGTTACTCTTGGCTAATCCAGTCCCTTGAGTTCCACGGAGGTCACACCCACTAAAACCAAGATCCCTTTAAAGGTAAGAACCAAACCCTCACACCAATTCTTTTATAGGCTCAAAGTCAACCTTTACAATATCATTTTCTCAAGTTAAGGAAGAACTTCTACTTTTTACAGGTTAAAGAATAACTTAATTCTTTTTTAACACTAAAACACAAAAATCAAAACCTCTCAAAACACTCCGACTATCCTTTTCATAGGTAAGGATGGAACCTTTACAAATTACTCCCAACACAGTTCTTATTCAAGAAGAATCACTAACTCAATCTCTTTATAAGAAGAGACTGAAACCGAGCTACCCCTGATTAAATACTCTCAATAGTATTTAATCCGTCATAACTCACCAATACAAAAATTAATAAGAAGTAAATCTCACTCAGAAGTTCTACCACCCCAGATAAACACTGACTCAATTAATATCCCAACTAGTGATAGAAATACTTGAGATACAAAAATCTGATTTCAACAAGATATGTGTAGCAAATTGGAGCACGTAATCAGATTCAAAAATTGTTTGTAAAAAATATTTTTCTTCAAAAATCAAAAACAATTTCTAAGATCAATTTCCAAATATAGAATAATAAACAAATAATTAGCAATATGAAAATATCTCACCCGGAATCCATAGAAATAATGATTAGAACAATGTAACATCAAATCCGGTATCAGCAAAAATTGATCGCAATTGATTCTTAAAATCACTCTTAGAAAAACTCACAATATCTTAGAATGATAAATCTTATAAAAGCTCACACATGATATAAACTCTTTTAGCTCACTCTCAATGAATGATTAGTTTCTAATTAAAATTCGCAGGTCTATTTAAAGGAATATATAATCAACCTTCTAATGGCTAGTTTACATGTGTCATGATAATTAAAAGCTCTTATAGACCCCTTATATCATAAGGACTTCATTTAGGTTCAATTCCACTTAAAAACATTTTTCAAATCTCTCAATTAAACCCTCAAAGTATTTCTCAGTCTTAATAAATAAGTATAGAATCTATTTCAAGTACCAAATTGAAAAACATTAATATTTAATGGACCATATTAATAGGATTTAATTAGTATATGAACCATATCTTAAATATAGAGAATATCCCCGAAATCTCTTTCAAATCCCAATAACAAATTGCTACTTTTGGATATCGGATCAACCTGTATCCTGAAACAGTACGTTCAGTCGACTACCCAATCGACTGCCCAATTCAAGTTGTAGCCAAATTATCACTGCAGCGTGCATCGATCGACCGCCTGGTCAACTCAGAGATTCAGAGAGTTCAACAATACTTCACCGATCGACTTATCGGTCAACTTGTTGATTCAGAGAGTTCAGCCTTCTTGGCCAGTCGACCTGTCGGTCGACTTAGAGATACAGGATGTTATAGCTTCTTTGTCCGGTCGATTCACCAATCGACTGCTGTCACTGGATCTCTTTTCTGAATACGTTTTTAACTTATTTTCTTTTACAATTTCGCCCATTTAACTATATTCTTCTCTTGATTAGCTCCATTAATATTCTTATATTCTATTTTAGTCATTCAAAATTATTTCTTCTTATTTCACATAGGAGCAAATAATTTATCTTAATCAAAACACACATAAAAGATAAAATACATTTTGTGCCATGTGTGTGTTCCTAAATGGGATATTAAGAGTTAAGATTCACCTGGGTTGTTTTCCCTAATTTCTTCAAACTCTTAATTCTTCTTCATCATTTTGACATCTTCATTTCTCATCCATTTAATTTGACGTCTTCATTACTAAAACTTTAAATTACTGAAACACTCAATTAAATATTAGTTCCATCAAAACATCAATACTTAATTGTTCATCAAAATCTTAGGATCAACACATATATATTCTGGTGAACGTATATATGGTATCAAAAGTAGATTAATGCGATCTCATAAAATGATACTAATCATGTAAGTTTAAATTCATATGGGATGCTGACTGATAAGATCATGATTAATATTGATTTTATCAAATATTTTTTAGTGATAAATATTTCATAAATAAACCAGTATTAGCTAACAATATAATTCCACGTAGGCATATAATTAGAGCATGATTACTCCAGATCAAATAAATCATTATACACTATTATGCATTTTAATAATTTAAGGTGAGCTCAATTCAACTTAATTCATTTTCTAAATCACGTAACATGTTTCAAAATCAAACACATGATAACTACTCGATATAAGCACATTATAAAAGCATGTTAATACACTTTAACTAAATATTATTCCCATAATCACCATGTAATGTTTCTAAGATAACAAGTAACGCATCATTTAAAATAAGTCTTAGAAACCATTACCAACTTACCTATTTGGAAAGTCGGGAATCTCCCTCTTTAACAAATTTAATAAATTTAAACCGCAAGAGATTAGGAGTATCTTTTATATCTTTCGAGATAACTTTACTTTTTACCTCATTTGTACTCATGATTGTTTTTGGTGCAAAATTCCTCTTGACCTGTCTGTATCCTCTCAATTTTTTATTATTGCCACTTAATTTTCTGATATTTCATTTGCTCGTGTCACTTGCTGATTCCTAGTGATGTTCCATCTTGGCTTTAACGAATCTTTTCTCTTTGTACATTTCGCTTGTGGTTTCTTTGTAATTTCACATTCACATTCTATCTTTGGTGCATCTTTTCGTTTTGCACGCATTGCTTGTGGATCTTTGACTTCCTGTTTTGGCTTTAACATAGCTTCTTTGTTTGTTCTTTCAGATCCACTTCTGACATTATGTAATTCTGCACAAGATATTTCAATAGTTCTCTTTGGTATCCATTTCATTTTGGATCCGTCCTTGTTAGACATAAACTTAGGATTCCAAAAGGGACATGATACTTTAAAATGCCCAACTCTATTACAATAATAACATCTCAAATTTAATTTACAATAGAGAACACGAGATGTAAAACAAGAATCATTTCTAACAATACCAACAAAACTATCACTGGTTTGTCATGAAGGATGAGACGATAAAGCATATCCACTTTGCCTAGAAAAATAATTCTCAGAATCTCTTGAAAGTCTTAAGTTCGGATTTTTATTTTTCAAGTTTTTTCTTAAGTAAATCGAATTTAGAAACAAAATCTGACATTTACCTTGAAATCATATATAAATTATTTTTTAAAACTCTGTTTTCATTTTTAAGAAAATCCACTTTAGAGAGCAAATTATTAATTTCAAAAACATCAGAAAATTCTTTTGTACCACAATAATCATCCAAATGCACTTTAGATTTTTGGACACTTTTTCCACCATTTTCAAAAGAATCAATTTTTTTTTTAAACTCAAGCTCTTTTTTGCAAAAAGTAATGTGAAATAAAGTAATTTTTCCATAACAATATGGACATTTTCATTATCATCATCTCCATCACTACCACAAGAATCATAAACCACATTTTCATAAACGAATTTACCACTATCAAATGAGGATACACAAAATACATCATCCATGGTGTGTGCACGTGACCAGTTTAGCTAAGATGTTAAGCCTAATCGAGTTAAAACTAACTTTGATGCCAATTGTTGGCCTAGTGAGCTACCCAAGAGGGGGGTGAATTGAGTAATATTAAAAAATTATCAGAATAATAACACTTTAAAAATCAAACAATTAATTTTATCCTAAAAATTAATTATCTTTATAGCAGCAGATAAGTGTAATAAGCTCTAGGTGTATACCCAAACAACACAAGATAAAATAAATTAAATAAACAATGCAGTACACACCAATATATCCTGGTTCACCAAGCTACTTTTGGCTAATCCAGACCTTCGAGCCCTACGGAGATTCACACCCGCTAAAAGCAAGATCTCTTTAAAGGTAGAAACCTAACCCTCACAACGATTATTCTCACATTCTCAAAATCAACCTTTATAATTCCTTTTCCTAGGCTCAGGAATAACCTCTTCTTTTTCCCAGGCTAAAGATTAACCTAATTCTATTATAGGGAGAATCACGACCTAATCCTTTTTATACCTTAGGTTCAAGAATCAAAACCTCACAATTACTCCAAGTATCTTTTTTTCCAAGTAAGGATGGAACATTTATAATTCACTCACAAATTCAATCAAGTAAGAATTAACACCTAATCTTTTTATACCTTAGGCAAAGATTAAAACCTCAATCTCTTTATCGAAAGAGATTAAAATCAACTACCTTTGATTACACACTCCCAGTCGTATCTCATCCGATACTTAACTCACCAATTACAAACAATTGATAAGTGATTTTCCCACTCGGAGCTTCTACCACTCCAGATAAATTTATAAGTGAAAAACGTAGGTCTATAAATAAGGAATTGAAACAAGTTCTCCAACCACTAGTTCTCACTTGTTGTGACATTTAATTGCTCTTATAGATCCCTTATATCATTATGACTTCATCCTAGTCCAAATCACTTAATTATGGCCTTTAAACTTCTCAAATTAAGTTCCCTAAATATTTCTCAATCACAATTAAATAAGATATAAAGAATTACATGTACCAAATTAAGAAATATTCAAACTTGATGAATCATATCTATAGGGATATCATAATATATATTGCATATCTCAAATAACATCAAATCCCTAAGATATCTCTCAAAACTTAACCATAAAACGACTAGTATTTGAATAAATTCCAAAATTTCACAAATCCTAAAATAGACCATAAGTTGACTTATCTGTCAACTTACCAATCCATAAGTTGACCTGTCTATCAACTTACCAATTCAGAGAATTTCATAAGTCAACCTGTCTATCAACTTACCAATCCAAAGAGTTTCAAAAGTCGACTTGTCTGTCAACTTACCAATTCAAAGACTTTCACCTTTGGACATAGGTCGACCTACCTGTCGACTGACCATGCTGGAATCCTTCCTCAATTAAATTTTAATCATTTTTCTTCAACGTTTTTTTTTTCTTTAACCGATTTCTTTTCTCAGTTAGCTTCACTAAATTCTTAAATTCAATTTTAATTAATTATTAATATTTCTTTTTCAATTACACATAGGTGTAAATAATTTAACTAATTAGGATCCTATCAAAACCACACGTATTTATAAAAATCATTTTGTGTCGTGTGTGATCCTAGTCGGGAATCATTAAGAGTAAAAATTTAACCTGAATTATTTTTCCTAGGTTCTTCAATTTCTTCAATCTCTTAACTTCCATCATCTTTGTTATTTGTCTTTAATATTTAGCATCGATTTCAACTTCTTCGTGATAATATTTTCATTGGAACTAATAAACTGAAACACTTAATCAAACCGTTAGTTCCACTAAAAATATCAACATTTAATTATTTATAAAAATCTTAGGATCAATATTTTCTATAATAAAATATAAAAAGATATATAATAAAAGTACAAATAAATCGTAATATAAAATTGAAATTATACTTGGGGACGGCAAAAATGGTGTGTCTACCGGTATTATTAATTTTAACCTATACTTACTGTCGACCATCATAGATGGAAAAATATTGATCTTGCTTATATCATGTTTGATCATATGAACTATGAGTTAGGAGTGTCCTCTCAGGTCCTAACTTATGGTGATGCTCTTTAGAAAAAATTTTAAACTTGTCGGGCTCCTATCGAGGAAGATTGTTCAGCCTATGTTATGACATGCTCATTATTCTTGAATGAAAATATTATCATTTTAATGGGGTATGAACTCATGAAAAATAGATGGGTGAGAAGGAGAGGAGAAGAGGAAGAAAGAACGGATGAGAGAAATGAAGAAAAAATGGGATTCAGAGGTATGGATCAAAGAATGGATCAATTTAAAAATCAATTTGATAATTTTCAGCAATATACAGAAGTGGTCAATTCCGGCTTGACAGGATGAAGACAAGCTGAATGGACTCTTAAATGAGGTTGGGAGGATGACAACCTCAATAGTTGTGGGGTTTGGAAGAATGGAGAATTCCATGGAGCAACTTTACGAGATGATGCAGAATTTTCAACCAAATGGAGCTCATATGCCACCGGGAACATCCGATCCATCTAGTTCGTATTATCAGCAAATGCCTCCTAGCATTGTTTATCAGCGAAGTGGGTATTATCATCATCCTTCATCCACCAACTCACATGGTCCGTACTATCATTTCATTGATCTTGGTCCTTATTAGTGATATTTTATTTGATGTTTAATATTATTCAAATAAGTCTCAATACTTATTTTGGTCTGTAATAGTAAATTAGGGTGTGTGACAAACATCTAGTCTTATTTATGTTTGTGGATGATGTTATTTTGGATATTAGTTTATGTTTTTTATATAAATATTATTTTTAATGTGTTAATCTTTAAATCTTAAATAAGAATATTGATATTTGAAATTAGTTTTTATGGTTTATGAAAAAATATTTTATACAAAACTGAAAATGTTTGAAAAAATGAATTTCAAAGAGAAAATTTTGATTTTTGGAAATATCCTTTCGAAGAATAATTTCCACAAGAATATTATAATCTAATAATGAGCAATTATTTTGGAGAAATTTGGGTAGAAAATAGATGTTTTGATCCGTCGTCCCACTTTTTGTGATGACAAAGAGGGAAAAGTTATATGATATTTTTTAAAGAATATGTGTTCTCCTGGCATGAATTCATGGGTATAATTAGAAAGGAAGAGTAATAATGTTTTGTGTTTTGTATTGAATATTATTTTATCAATATTTTTCACATTCTAGTTCTTAAACGCATTAAAAATCCGTCCTCATATTCAGGGGGAGTGTGGTTGCATATTTTTATTGAATGTTGATATTTTTATGAAACTAATGCATTTATTGAGTGATTTCATATTAGAGTTCTATTTGTTCAAATAAGAAAAAGATTGAATCGAAAAAGATATATTAATCATTGAATATTTAGAAGACAATATTTTTTAATAGATTCAATATGGTTGCAAAATGAAGACGTTGAAGATTCTTTAAAGTACTAAAGATTTTTTGTATTCTTAGGTAAAACAACTCAATACTCTTATGTTCTTAATACAAGCCGATTAGGATCATGCACAACACTTAAAATTTGTTAAATTATGAGTGTTATTGTCAGAAGTGATAAATTCAAGATCCTAAATAATTTTTATAAAGTGTTAAAATCATGAAAATATTTTTCATGAAGTGTTGAATTGAGAAAATATTTTTAACACATGATTTTTTAACAAAGGGTTAGTCGACTAAAAGAAACAGTAGCTTGAAAGAAAATATAGAAAGAGGCTATTGGCCAGATCAGTCAATTGATGATAGAGGCAGTCTAACAATATAGATTGAAAATGGTCTGAATTGTGACTGTTTCAGATGGCCAGTCAACTGACAGATAGGCAATCGACCGATAGTGGCAGATCCATTTAACTTTGACTATTTCTATTTTCGTGATCTTCTACCGAAATCCTGTAGTTTTGAACCAAATCACATTTTAAGGGGATTTGAATACATATCAAATGTCTATCATATATTTTAAAGATCCTATAAATTGGTCTTTATA
Source organism: Eucommia ulmoides (assembly GCA_016647705.1). Taxonomy (NCBI): domain Eukaryota; kingdom Viridiplantae; phylum Streptophyta; class Magnoliopsida; order Garryales; family Eucommiaceae; genus Eucommia; species Eucommia ulmoides. The sequence goes on along the minus strand of CM028326.1, from coordinate 35,398,168 downwards.
TTAATTGATTATGTGAGTTGAATTGATATAACTACTTTCTATATTTAAGGATTTTGAATTAAAGAAATTTTGGGGACCAAATTGAGCTTTTCAAAGAGTATTTTTAAATGAAATATATTTATTTTGAAATTATATTATATATGGAGTCTTAAAATGTCATTTATGGTCTTATATTTTGAAAAATAACCGTTATAGGCATGGTTTAAAATGTATATAATAATACTTGCGTTTTCAACTTTAAGCAATCAAGAACAAAGAGTTTAAATCAGTCTTTACTTAAAAAAATGTGATTTTGATGAAATATTTTTGAAAGAGTCATTCTGAAAGTGTTCATGATCGAAGTGTGCAAAAGTTTTTATCACCGATTTTGTACTACACTGATCTATCTTATATGTTTTTAAGAAATTCCTATGAGATCTTTTCAAGTTAATTTACGTGTTTTTTTATATGATCTAATTCGTAACTTGGAATATTTGTGATTGCAAAATCATTTTCTAGTTTGAATAACTTGCATGTCTTAAGAAACAATTTTGACCTGTGAAATCTGATTATATATATGTGTGCTCTAATTGAGTTAAATTAGATTTATTTTTTGCATAGTTCTATCACGTAGTTTTGAAATATTAATTGAGCATAATTTATATTGAGATGGTAGAAGCTCATGTGGGAAGAAACTCGGTGTTTTTTGTATTTTTAAGTGCGAGTGTATAATCAAGGTAGTTTGATTTGATTTTTAGCCTGTGAAAACAATGTTGGTGATATTTACTAAAATTTCAAAATAAATACTTAAATAATCATGGAAGTTGTTAAAAAATATTAAAGTGAACATTAACTAATCATGTATAGGCAGTAAAATTAAAATACAAAAATTCTGTAAAGTAATCTAAAATGTATACTAAATTAGAATCATGATGTTAACGTTTATGTAATAGAAATATAAACAACAGCAGATAAGGGAAATAAACGTTTACATAACATAAACATAATAAGTAACATTCACAGAATGTGTTAACGTTTACGTAACAAAATAGTGTATTAAACTTTAAATAAAAAATTTCCTAGATATTAAAATAACGAATATAATTGAAGTAGATCGAGGCTTGAGTTTGACTCTATGACCTTAAAGCAGATTCACACTTGCACACTGATGCTAATGGTTGAATGGACATCTACCTTCTAAGGTAGAACGATCTTTAAGTTTCTGGTACAAGCACTTGAAAACAAAAATTTCGGCGAACTAGACTTATGCTTGAACTCTCACAAAATTCTAAATGTTTTTGTGCTTTGGTAGTGATATGAAGTGATAATATTGTGAATGAGACTAAATGATATGAATTATAAGTCTCCTATTTATAGAATACCAAAATCCACCATTGAATGGATGTAACTTTGGAAAGACATCTGTTCACGTTAACATTAACGCGAACCATCACCTAATGAACCTTCATGTCTGTTTATTGGTGTTAATTCAAAATTAACTGTTAAGCAGTTAATTGACTACTTAACTGTTACTAATTAAACTTTAAATTATTCTGGCGGGTCAAGATCCGACCCAACCTGGATCTGACCGAACCCCAATCCAAATATGGATCGGAATGACCCGACCTAAACCCGACCCGAACCGCGACCCAGCACAATTCGAGTTTGAAGGTTTGAAGGTTAATAGTTTGCCTTTGTTCCCAACTTATAAGTTGTTACAAACTTGAGTTTTTTCTCCATAACCAATATGGGATAACTACACCTTATAACTCAAGTTCTCTCTTCCAAGCAATGTAGGATAATTACACCTTACAACTCAAGTTCTCCCTTCTATACCAATGTGGGATAACTCATCCATTATATCTTCAACCAATCTCACATGGGTTCCTTTGAGAATTAAAATTGTTGGCCCAGTGAGCTACCCAAGAGGGGTGAATTAGGCAGATATAAAAAATTTAAACAAATAAATCTTTCAACATTTAATTATTAAATAATAATTTTTTTCTAAATCAATTCCTATCTTTGTTACGCAGCGGATAAGTATTTAATTCTAGGTGCACAACCTAACAAAATATAAAGAAATTGATAAGTGTTTAATTCTAGGTGCATACTCAAACAAAATATAAAGAAAGTAAATAATGCAGCACACCAAGATATATCCTAGTTCAGCAAGTTAGCTTTACATAATCCTGTCCCTCGAGCTCCACAGAGATTCGCAACCTCTAAACCCCTAATTTCTTTAACAGTAGGAATCAAACCCTTACAACGATTCTTTTCCCAAGCTTAGAATCAACCTTTACAATTTCTCTTTTCCCAGACTAAGGAAGAATTTTTTTTTTACTAGGTTAAAGACTAACCTAATTATATTATAGAAAGAATCACAACCTCATAACTCTCACAAGTATTCTTTTTCCAGGTAAGGATTGAACCTTTACAATTCACTCAAAATTAATTCAATTCCAGAAGAATCAAAATCGAGAATAATCTAACATTTTTATACCTTAAGATAAATATCTAACCTCAACCTTTTTCCCCGGAAAAAATTGAAACCTAACTACCCTGACTAGACATTGTCCCAACCATGTCTAATCTGCTCAAACTCACAAATACAAAAAAAATAATAAATTTCTTCCCACAAGGAGCTTCTACCACCTCAATACACTTATACTTGATTAATGTTCTGAAATTTACTACATGATAGATTCAATGTGAGGCAAATTAATATCTAATTAATAACAAGTGAAGGTAGCACACATTAAAACACGTAATTAGATAATCACACAAAATCATTTTAAAAAAGATTTTTATGCTCTTAAATTTGAAAACGATTTCCTAACGATCTTAAATACAAGCAATCAATAATAATATGAAATCTAAATTGAGAATAATAACTTGAAAAGATCTCATCAGGAAAACACCGAAGAATGGAAACAAGATCGCAAGACAGCACAAATCGGTGACGCTAATTCAACAACACTTTAGCTAAAGAACTTTAACACAAAATCTCTCTTGAATAATCTCAACAGAATGATAATTCTTAGAAAAGTATAAGAACTAATAGTTCTTGATATGTTTCATCCAATTTTTGCAGGTATATATATATTGATATTATGCCCTCCAACGGCTACTTTTCAAAAGATATGCCTCTAAAAGCACCTTTAGATCCCATATAACATAATCATACCATTCTGGTGTAATTCACTTAAAAATAACTTTTGAAACTCTCAAATAAGTTCATAAAATATTTCTCAATTATCAATCGCAAAGATAGGAAGTATTTAGTTGCTCAAATTGAGATAATCTTTAATTATATAAACTAAATCAATAAGGATATAAAAATACATGTATCATATCTTCAGTAGGTTCAAATCTCCCGAAATTCTCCCTTGGAATCATAAAAAATGGCTAGTTTTTTACCAAACACCCCAATTCCATGAAATCTCAACCGAAACAGTCGATTGATCAATTAATTCGGTATAGAAACCAATCCAAACCCAAGATGCCAGTCAGTTGACTAATCTCTCTTCAGTCTGTTAACCGATTGGTTGAGGGAGTTTTCCCTGCCAAGTTCCAGCACATTCGGTTGACCGATTGCCTCTCAATCGGTTGACTAATTAGTTTAGAGACTTCCATTTTTCCATCCTTAAGCCCCTTTATTGACCGATTGCCTTTGGTCAGTTGACCGATTGCCTATGGTCAATTGACCGATTGCTTCAGGATCTTTCATTTTTGCTCCGAAAACCTTACTGTTTCAAATGGTTTATCGATCTTTTTTAATCAGTTAACCGATTGATGTTGGTTGGTTAATTTCTTCACCAATTTCTTCTCCAAAACCTAACGTTTGATTCAGTTAACCGATTACTTTTCTCGGTTGACTGAATTAACCTTAAATTTCAACTTTTAATCATGATTTTCAATTAGATTACATAAGGAGGACATAATTAATCAATAATTAGGATCCTAAACTCTAATATTTCAACACATAAAAACATAACTCATTTAATAGTGTCATGTGTGATCCTAAATCGGGTTTCATTAAGAGTATAAGCGTATTGAGTTATTTTCACCTAATTTTTTCAACGTCTTTAACACTCTTCATTTATTCATTTTGTCCACCTTTGCACCCTTAACCTTTTCATCATGATATCTTCAACACAATTAATAAATGGAACTTTTCTTCTAAAACACTCAACAAACACATTAGTGCCCTCAAAACGTCAACACTTAATTGTCCATCAAAACCTAGGGATCAACAAAAATCTCATTCAAAACTTAATTATTTTTGCATATAAATATACAGCATTGATCATCAAATGACGAGGAACACAATGGAATAATAACCCGATTAAATTAATTAATGGGTTTCACTTTAATTAATCAATTAAAGTAGCCAAAAATTCTAACAATTCCCCACATGAATAAGATGGATTGGATATATATGTGCATATGCAATGTTGCCACATTATAGAGAGTTCAAATAGAAAGTAACTGCATTAAGATAGGTAGCTTTTTGTCCTTGAACCTTCTCTAGTGAAAGACTATCGGATTTACTTGGCTAATCAGTGAACGCAATGTCTTGAACTATTCAGCCGTTTGTGTAAACCAAGACAATAGAATTTACATAGATACTTCCTAACACAATCAGTTCTCTGGTCGTGTTAATTTTGTCCTTGAACATCCTGGTGTTTTAATGAGTGCTTTAGAGATTTTAGTCTTCTCATTCTCATAGAACCGGCCTTGTTCTTGACTCATCTAAGTGATTAACCTATCAAGAGTGTCCCGTATACTTTACTTGAATTTTTCAAGCTATAGGAATCATTAAAATCAAAATTTATCCTTAATACTTATATTTATCACTGGTTCACAATCGGAATGGGTATAAGACTTAAAGTCTTCTAGTGATCACTTAGTCCACACATAGTTAGGTTGTCCCTTTAAACATAGATCTTGGGATCACCAGTAAGCTAGGTTGAGTTTCCATTAAGGTGACTATTTAGTTGTAGGCTTTAAACTCATTCCTCTCGATGAGTAGTATACTTTCTCCCTCTAGTTAACCCTTTCGTTAGCAGATCTGCATTATTATCTTTTGACTTTACGTAATCAATTGTGATAACTCTATTTGAGAGTAATTTTCTAAGGGTATTATGTCTACATCGTTTATGTTGAGACTTACCGTTATACATACTACTCTATGCCCTACCAATTGCAGATTGGCTATCACAATGAATACAAATAGCTAGCACAGGTTTCGTCGACATTGGAATATCTTATAAATACTGACGAACTCATTCTACTTTTTTACTTGCTTTATCTAAAGTAATAAACTCACATTCCATTGTAGGCCTTGCAATACACATCTATTTACAGGATTTCCATGAGACAGCTCCCTTTCTAAGTGTAAAGATATATCAACTTGTGGATTTAGTATCTTTACTATCCGTTATCCAATTAGCATAATTGTAACCTTCGAGTACAACTGGATGTTTAGTGTAATGCAATCCATAGTTTAGGGTATACCTTAAATATCCAAGTACCCTAACTATCGCATTCTAGTGTCAATGTCCCGGGTTCCTAGTATATCTGCTCAGTCTACTCACCGTGTAGGCAATATCAGGTTTAGTACAATTCATTAAGTATTAGACTACCTATTATTCAAGCATACTTTAACTGAGAAATACTTTCACCAGTATTCTTAGTCCGATAACAATTCACATCAATAGGTGTTTTAGCCAGGCTAGTATCATACTTGTTGAATTTCTCAAGTATCTTCTCAGTATAATGAGATTGCGACAATACTAGTCCTTCAGTAGCTTTAGAAATTTTAATTCTTAGAATTACATCAGCAACACCTAAATCTTTCATATCGAACTTACTGGTTAACATTCTTTTGGTAGACTTAATGATGTCATTGTTGCTATCAATAATTAGCATGTCATCTACATAAATGAATGCAATGACATATTCGGATTCATTATGTTTAATGTAGATACATTTGTCACATTCATTAATTTTAAATCCATTTGACATCATAACTTTGTCAAATTTGCCATGCCACTATTTTGGTGCTTGCTTAAGTCCATATAAAGACTTAACAAGTCTACAAGCTTTGTTCTCTTTGCCAAAAACAACAAACCCTTCAGGTTGTTCCATGTAGATTTCTTCATTTACTTCAATATTTAGGAAAGCTATCTTAACATCCATTTGTTGTCTTTCAAGATTATGTATAGTTGCTATGGCTATCAACATTCTAATGAATGTTATTCTAGTAACCAGTGAGTACGTGTTAAAGTAATCAACATCTTTACTTTGCTCATAACCTTTAGCTACATGTCTAGCTTTGTTCTTATCAATTGATCCATCTGCTTTCATTTTATTCTTGAAGATCCACTTATACTTAAGGGATTTGGAACTGGATAGAAGATCTACTAGTTCCCATTTATGGTTTTGCAAGATGGATTATATTTCACTGTTTATAGCTTCTTTCCAAAATGGTGCTTCAGGAGTTGACATCGCCTCCTTAAAACTCTTAAGATCACCTTTTACCATATAGGTAAGAAAGTTAGGACCAAATGACTTTGTTGTCTTAGCCCTCTTAGTACGTCTAGGTTCATTATCTTCAATGATATTTTATTTTGGACTTCACCAATTGTAGTATCAAATGTTCTTTTTGAAGAACCAGACTCTCGATGAGTCTTACAAGGAAATATATCCTCATAAAAGAATTCATTTCTGGATTCTATTATTGTATTCTCATGTACATATTCAATCTTAGACTTGTGAACTAAAAATCGATAGGCACTACTATTGTTGGCGTACCCAATGAATATGCAATCAATCGTTTTGGGTCCTATTTTAGTCCTTTTAGGAATAGGAACCACCACCTCAGCAAGACACCCACAGACTTCAAAGAATTTATAAATAGGAGTCTTACCTTTCCACATTTCATTTGGAGATTTATCTAATTGGCGGTAAGCAATACTTCCCGCCACATGTTTTGGATTAGACCAAAACTTATCAACATGACATTCATCTATTTCTTTGAAGTTCGATTCTTCCTCTCAGCTACTTTATTTTGTTGTGGTGAATAAGGTGCAGTAGTTTGATGAATTATTCCGTGTTGAGCACATAATTCCACAAATAGTGATTCATATTCACCACCTCTATCACTTTGAATAACTTTAATTTTTTTGCTTAGTTGATTCTCAACTTCATTCTTATATTGCATAAACTTTTCTAAGGCTTCATCTTTATTCCTTAGAAGATAAACTAACAGTATCTTGTTCAATCATCAATAAAAGTAATATAATACTTTTTACCACCCCTAGTTTGTACAAATTTTAAATCACAAATATCATTGTGAATTAACTCTAGAGGTTCAGTACTTCTTTCGATGGATTGGAAAGAAGTTTGAGTCAACTTGGGCTCCACACAAGTCTCACATTTTTTATTTGAACCAATTTTGCATTTTGGCAATAAATATAAACTTATCAATTTACGTAAAGAATCATAATTAACATGTCCTAATCTAGCATGCCAAACATCAATGACTCAATGATATAAACAGAAGATGTAGTCTTATTAGCTTTTGGAATCACATTTATTACATTCAATTTGAAAAGGCCTTCAATCATGTAGCCCCTTCCCACATACACTCTTTCCTTGTCCTTCAACATTAGATGTCGAGGAGTTTTCCATATAGAGTTATTTATTTTGATCCTCCAGTTGATAGGTGGTGAACGTTCTCTTGTCTGAGCAGATATGACGTGTAACCCTAGTATCCATGTACTATTCTTTCAGGTTGCGAACTAGGTTGAATTCAGACACCACTGCTGAAATATTCATTTCGAAAACATCTGAAGTATAATACTCGACTTCAGTTGTGTTAGCTTGACGTATAGGCCTCTTTACATTATGTTTCACTCGACATTCACTTACACGGTGTCCAGCCTTTCCAATAGATAAGTAGTTCCCCTTGAATTTCTTCATTTTCTTTTCATTGGGACCAAAGCTTTGACTTATTCTAGGGCTATGAAACTTTCATTTCTTATTGTTATTGTGAACCTCCACAACATTTTCCTGTGAGTTCATGGAATAACAACTATCAGGATTTTCAGCAAACCGATGTTCTTTTTCAATTCTAAGCCTTACAATCAAATCTTCAACATTCATCTCTTTGTGTTTATGCTTGAGATAATTTTTAAAATCACTCCAGGTCAGTGGTAACTTCTCAATTATAGAAGTTACTTAAAATGATTCACTCAATGAGAATCCCTCAGTAAGAATATCATGTATAATGACTTAAAGATCTTCGGTTTGATTGACAATTGATTTAGAATCCACCATTACATAATCAAGGAATTTTCCAACTACAAATTTATTTGAGTTGGCGTCCTCTGTTTTATATTTTTATCCAAGGATTCCCACAGCTATTTAGCGGTTGAAATCCCTCCATATACTTTATATTCAGAGTTGTTAAGAGTATTGAAGATGTAGTTCTGACATAGAAAGTCAAATATTTCCAAGCTTCTACCACAGCCTTTGTCTGAGCATTAGTATTCTCAATCAAAAGTAGAGCATCATTTTTTGTTGTCATCTCTTAAAGTTGCTCCCATCAAACTTGTCAGGCTTTTCAGCCTTAGGCAATGGAGTAGGCACCATTGTGATAATGGTCTAAGTCACAAAAGGCGTCACATTTGACGTCTCAATTGGCGTAGTGTTTTCACTTGCCATCACAGAGTAATATGTCTATATTTTTAACAAATGTATAATAAACACTCAGAAAATTTAATAGAAAATATTTTACAACCAAAGCACAAACTAAGGATTCAAACATTTCATAGACCAGAAACTGAACGTTAACGTTCACACAATAATCAAAATCAAATTAGAACGTTAATGTTCATACAACAGATTCAGTACGTGAATGTTTACGAAATAGATATTAAATGTAAATGTTTACAAAACAAATTCAAAATGTGAATGTTTATGAAACAGATGAAGCAATCTAAAGTGGTTACTAAACCAAAATCATGACATTAACGTTTACCTAACAGAAATAGAAATAGCAGAGAAGAAAAATAAACATTTATGTAACAGAAACATAAGAAGTAATAGTGACAGAATCTGTTAACGTTTACGTAACAAAAACAATGTATTAAATTTTAAATAAAAACTTACCTGGATATTCAAACAATGAATAGAATTGAAGTAAATCGAGACTAAAGTTTAACTCTATACCCTTAAAGTAAATTCACGCCCCCACACTAATGGTAATGGTTGAATGGACATTTTCCTCCTAAGGCACAACGATCTTCAAATTTCTGGTATAAGCATTTGAAACCAAAAACTTCGACGAACTAGACTTGTACTTGAACTCTCACAAAATTCTAAATGATTTTGTGCTTTCGTGATGATATGGAGTGATAATGTTGTGAATGAGACTAAATGAAAGGAATAAGAAGTCTCATATTTATAAAAGACAAAAATCCACCATTTAATGGATGGAACTTTGGAAAGGCATTTGTTTGCATTAACGTTAACGCAAACCGTCACCTAATGAACCTTATGTCGGTTCATTAGTGCTAATTCAAAATTAACTGTTAATCAGCTAATTAACTGCTTAACTGACACTAATTAAATTTTAAACTATTATGGCGGGTCAAGATCCGACCCGACCCGGATCCGACCCAAACCCGATCCAAATATGGATTGAATTGACTCAACCCGAACCCCGATCCGGCCCGATTCTAGTTTAAAGGTTTGATGGGTAGTGGCTTGCCTTTGTTCCCAACTTACAAGTTGATACAAGCTAGAGTTTTTCCTCCACAACTAATGTAGGATAACTACACCTTACAACTCAAGTTCTCCCTTCCAAGCAATATGGGATAACTATATCTTACAATTCAAGTTCTCCCTTCCCAACCACTATGGGATAACTCATTCATTATATCTTCAACCAATCTCAAATGGGTTCCTTTGAAAATTGAAATCTCATTCAAAATATAATTATTTTTGGCATATAAATATACTACGTTGATCCTGAAACAATGAGGAACGCAACGGAATAATAACCAGATTAAATTAATTAATGGATCTCACTTTAATTAATCAATTAAAGTAGCCAAAAATTCTAACAAAGGATTAGTTTTGATTCTGCCTGTAATTGAATTAGGTTAGTTTTTAACTTTGTTAAAAGATAAGGTTCTTCTTTAGCCTATGAAAAGATAAAAGTGTAAAGGTTTAATTCTAAGTCTGAGAAAAGAATTAGGTTAGTCTTCAACCTGTGAAAAAGATTGTAAGAGTTTGGTTCCTACCTGAGAAAGGAATATGAGATTTGTGAATTGCGAAAGCCCTGTGGAGCTCGGGGGGACTGGATATAGGTAAGAGTAGTTTACCAAATCAGAATAAATTGTTGTGTATAGTTTATCTATTTCTATTGTTTGGGTGTACACTTAGTTAAATACGTTTTCATTGTCATACAAGATAATAAGCAATTAGGAAAATTAATAACTTGTGTGTTTGATAATTTAATTATTTAAATTTTTATCACTATCCAAGTCACTCACCCTCTTAGATAGATCTGTGAGCTAACATAAGTGTTTCCAAAAATCTATTTTTACTATTCCTGAGGATTTTAAGGATCCTCAAACTATTTCTTTAAATTTCAAGAATCTTTTTAAAAGACATTTTTCCAAAATTGTCTTATTACTTTTTCAAGGATTTCTTTGTAATAAGGTTCCTCAAAAATATTTTGTTTTACTTTATCCAAGGAACATCTTTAGTAAGGATTTTCAAAATGTTTCTTTACTTTCTTAAAAAATAAAAATGGATTTCTTAAATGAGGATTCCAATATATATATATGGGGAGGGGCAAACTGGTCGATTCCATTCATAATCGATGACATTTTGTCTTTTATTTTATTTTCTTGTTTTTAATTTTCTTTTAAATAAAAAGAAAATAAAGGGAATAACTTTAACCAAACCAAAAATCTCTTAGACATTGTTTAATTCAAAGGATTATTTAGACAAATGTATCGTTTTTGGACAGGTATCTTGAGGTGCCTAATATCTTCCCCGAGCATAACCGATCCTCGAACTTTAAGAATTCTCTAGTTAGGCCAAATATTTTTCGAGTCCAATTTTGGTCATTTCAAAATAAAACATTTTCAAAAATCCTAGTGACCTATCACACCATTTAAACTTAATTCTATGTGGAGACTATTTTTTTAAGAAAAATAGACCCAAAAAATTATTTTCAATAATGGCCCCTAAAAAAGCCTCTAAACCATTTTCTTCATAAAAAATAAAGAATAGCAAAATAAGCTTATCCAAAATAATTTCAAAAGAATAAGCTTACTTTCAAAGATGAACGAAACAACGCCTTAATTCTTATGTTTAAGCATGTTGCATTTTTTTCCTTGGGTGTATCAACTTAGATCACCCCTACCACTGAGGTTCCTGCAAAATAATGCACTACGGGTGGGCCTTTCAATATTGCACCTCTAGTGGAGAATAAGTCAAGAGTTCCCAGAAAAGTTGGGTAGTCTATGCTAGAAAAAGTATAGTTTACTTGGTCAATCTCCCCGTGCCGGTATTTATGGAATCGTTTGGCAAATCCTCTCTGAATCTCATCCTATTACCACAGCGACAACCTCGAAATTAAGTGTTGATGAACCCTTACTTAAGGGACGTAACGACGCTTCCCTTATTAGGCGGAGTCATTACAACCACTTCTGATTGGGAATAGCCCTGGCATCACGTCCCAGGGTTGCAACCTTGGATGGGGTGAGGACTTGAGGCCTGAGGGGCCAATCTCTATTGGCTGAGCTGGTGTTGAAGTCAATTGGTTCGGGGTGAAGCGCTAACCAAGACGATGCTCGTTCTGAGGTGGCCATGTTGGTTAGCCAACACCTTGTCGTAGCTTATTGTGCCTGGCACGTGCCTGTGGACATTTGGCAACGATTTGGGCCTCGCATAATTTTTGCTCATCACTTCTAAATTAAAGTTTTTTTTGTTTTTATTTTATGTTTTTTGTTTTCTAACTTTTTACTTTTAATTTTTTTGTAAGCACCATATACAAAAAATTAATAAAAAATAAATAAATATATAATACGAAACAAAAATAAATAATTAAAAAAAAAAAAAACAAGAGAGCAAGATAGAGAGTAAAAATAGAATATAAAAATAAAAACAGAAAATAGAAAACATGTTGACAGGATATTTTTATTAACAAAATTTGATAAGAAATGTCTCAATTATTATGAAAATTATAGGGAGTGACCTTGGTATTTATAATAATAAAAAAAAAAATTCATCTGCTAAAAATATTTTGGGCCCACAATTTGAAGAATTGGATTGCAATTCTACCCTTGAGTTATGCAATTCAAAATAAAGAATTAAGCTCCATTATTATAAATGGAGACCAAATATAGGACCTAACTAGTGATCCAAATTAAAAAAATTAGAATTGAATCTTCCAATTTCAATTCCACGGTCCAATTCCATGAAACCAAACACACATTACGTGTTTTTTCGAATTTTGGATAAAAATTAATAGAAATCTTATTTTTCTGGAGGATAATGCTTTCATATTATACTTTTGATCTTGTAATTTTAATTTTAATTTCTTTTTATTTTTCTAAAAACAATTCCAAGATAGTTGATGATTACTCCTAAATAGCGGACATAATCTACTATTAATCCCATTTAAAATATAAATTTTGATTTATTTCCTTAAATTGATTTTTGCTTGTTTATTAGTCCCGTCTATGTAATATTAATTACAGGTTATAAATTATATATAACATAGTTACATGTACTTGCGTAATATTTGTCATATCTAATAAATATTTTACACATAAATTAGGTACATGTAACTGCGAGAGTGCAGCGCGTACATTGCGTCTTCCGCCTTTATATATACTAGTTTTAGCTCCGCGCTAGACGCAGGTTTTGAAATAATTTTCACTTGTGTTTTATTTGATTATTTAAATATAATTTTATATTTGTTGTTTTTGATAAAATATTTTGTATTAGTTAGTGGGATTTGTATTGTTTTTTTTGTTTTTTTTTTTATTTCAGTGAGTGAACTATGTATTATTTTCTAGTGTTTGAATTTTTTTTTTTCTATTTTGTAATATTTGTTTTCAATTAGTATTATGAATATTTTACTTTTGGATGTTGAAATTAAAAGTATCGTTTAATGTTTGATGAAATGATGAAATTTTATTCAACATAATATTAATTTTGAAAAAATGTGCGTGTTCAAATTATTTAAAATAAAATTAATTAACAAATATGCTTAATAATTTAAATATACTCAAAATGTTGAGAATTTATCTAGTAGTAGTTTCACTCAGGTTCAAGAATCATGGGCTTGTAAATTTTCTAGTTGTTATCTTTAACTTTTTATTATGTTTGTCATTTTTAAACTCGTTTTGTATATGAAATTGGTTACATAAAAAAGAAAATATATTTTTAATTAAGCTTGTTAACACTTGTATGAGAAAAAAAAATATAATTTTTTTTAAAGAAAACTATTTTTCAAAATAAAAAGTCTAACAATTGAATTATTTATATTTTTTTATTATTTATTGTAAAAAAAAATTATGTTATTTAAATGGAAAATCTCACTATTTGAAATATAAAAAAAATCTTTTAAAATTCTTTGAACTCACTATAGTAATAATAAATAATAATTAAATTCACTAAATTTATTATATTAATGATAAATGTTTAAAATTTATTTAAACAAAATAAAATGATAAAAGAAAGAGAAATTAAGGAGAATTAAAAGGAAAAAATTTGTGAGCTCCCATTCATTCTCAAGTGTATTCTTCCAATTTTAGTTTCTTATATAAATTTATGTAATACACTTTTAATTCTATTTTTTTCATTATTTTTGGAATCAAATGATGGTTGTTATATTTTCTTTGAGTATTTAAAAAGTATTTGATACTGTTTTTTTTAATTTTAAAATTATTATAAGAATTAAATATTATTAATTTACGTAATACATTTTTAATTCTTCGATTTTATTACTTTTGAGATCAAATGATGTGTTTTACAGTTTTTTAGTAGTTAAAAAGTACTTATTACTAAATTTTTAAAATTTAAAATTATTCTAAGAATTAAGTATTTCTTATTTATGAAATTTAGTTCCTGTTTATATATAAATTGTTTCATTTAATTATTTTTAAATTATATTAATTATTTTTTAATTATTTATTGTTATTTTCAAGTAGGCTTGGAAATTTTCTAATTGTTATTTTCAACTCTTTATTTTGTTTGTCATTTTTAAACTCTTTTTGTATATGAAATTGGTTGCATAAAAAGGAAAACTATTTTTTTTCCATTACTTCTTTCAACACTTGATAAACAAAGAATATAAAAAACTTATTTTTTCTAAATTAAAAAGTCTAGCATAATTTTTTGTCATTTATTTAAAAAAATATCTTTTATTAAAAAGGAAAATCTCATTATTTCAAATATAAAAAAAAAAAAATTAAAATTCATTGAATTCACTATATTAATAATAAATAATAATGAACCTCACTCAAATCACTATATTAATAGTAAATATAATATTTAAAACTCATTTAAATAAAATATTTTTAAAAAATCACAAAAAATCAAGAAAAAATATTTTGTAAGCTCTAAGTATTCTAATTTTAGTTTCTTATATACATAATAGTTGTTGACATAGATAGATATATAATTAATGTGTCCCACCACATTTGTTTTTTTTTTTTCGTTTGAAAAACAACCCACCTAAAATTGACTATACAATTTATTTATTTTAAATTAAACCAACACTCTCATATATAATATAATATTGTTATTAAACCATTTAATTATACTTCTAACCCCAAAAGTTATCAAAATTATAAAATAATATTTTTATTATATCTATAAGTTATTAAATATTCACTTACAACGTAAAGGTTCCATAAGAATAAAATAACCATCAAGAAAATATAACATATTTAAAAAAATATAATTTTTCCCTGCAAGGAAAATAAGAACACTTCAGAAACATCTTGGCTTGACCTTAAATATATATGTAAACAATTTTTGTAACATGCATTTCAACCTTGAATATGAATGAATAAGAAATCGACAACATGTGTGTTGATTCTATGCCCCCAAAAAGCTAATTTAACGTATCCAAAATAAATATTGATAAAAAAAACTCTAAGCATTTAAAAGATCATAAGAGGTGTTAACTTCATGCATTTTCTCAATTTTTCACGTCTAAGTACAATTGTTATCTCCTGTAAAACTATTCTTAAAGCCACATGCAGTTATTCTAACTTACACCCCAATATTTATAATCAATTGAAGTCAATAATTACATGGGTAGACAAAGAATATTGAAAACTTTGTGTACAAATTCCAGACTTATAACGTAGCTCAACAAATATATAAAAAAATTCAATAAAAATACAAAACCCCTTTGTTTAGTATTTTTTATTAACAGGAAATTAAAAGCAGAATGCAACTATTATAAAACCTAAATTGGAAACTCCTTGATCACCCCAAGCTGAAAATCTTACGCGGCGGTTCAGTCGAAAATTCCAACACCACCTCTCCAGCAGCAACTTGTTGCCGCAATAGTCACGGAGAATATCCCCTTCCTCCCCTGTGTACCCAAGCGACGACATCATGGTGGGCCAATAGTGGTGCGTGATAGTTTGGATGTCCCCATAGCACTCTATCCCCAGATTACTCTCGCCGTTGATAAAGAACATAATAATCTCGCAGCGCATGATTTCGACTCCAACAAAGTGCCCCAGCAGTCAATGGTGGCGCCACCCCCCCCCCCCCCCCCCCCCCAATTGGAGTTTGACCGCTAGGTCTCCGTTGCGTATTAAGGCAATGTTGTGGGCAACAATCGTCTTGAAAATGGCACAACAGAATATTAGTGTCAAAGAAATCAACTTTCAAATAGCCATTGAATAATTTCAAATAGATTTTTTGTGGTAGAAAAAAAATATATATTAAAGGTGGTGGTTCTTTGGTGAGGTTGAGAAGGGCATTATATAGAGGGTAAATTACACTTTCTACCCCGGGGGAAGGGGACTCCGTGAGACAATAAACTGATAAATTCATTCCAAAGGCCACGGAAGTTAATTAGTAATTAATTAGTTAATTAGTTGATTAACATTAACTAATAATAATAAGTATTTTTAACAGTTTATACCCCTAAAGTTTACTATTATCTCACATAGTTCCACATGGTTTTACTTTGAATATATAACACCCTGAAGTTTTCTAATCATCCCATTGTAATCCAAATTATTATTCCAGTGGAAATTAATAACAAACAATCACTTGTGCGCGTGCGCGCACGTACGTGCAAAATATTCACTGGGGAAGGAGAAACTAAGGTTGAAAATGCTCATAAAACTCCCTTAAAATAGCAAGGTACACGACCCATGACTACTTGATATCCATAGTTGTAACGTGGTTAATGATTTGGACTGAAGTAGAATGATTTAAAAAATTTAAGGTGTGATATGTTCAAAAATTGAAACTATGGGGGTGAATATGAGATAATTGTCAAATTTCAAGGTGTAAAGTGTAAACAAAATCCAAATAATAATGAGATCGAACGTGGATTGGGCCTTTATGTAGGGTTTTAAATGCAAATAATGAAGCGATGAACAATTTGCCTCCATAGAAATTGGCAGACTTTGCAATTGATATTAGGGTAGATTGCCTTTTACCCCCTTCTACTTTTATTTTATTTCATTTTGTCCTCTATACTTTAAAACTCTACACTCACACCCTTCTACTTATAACAATTGAAAAATTATTATTTTTTATTTAACTTAAAGAAATATAATAAATGGCCTAAATTTTACATGAAACAAAATTGCTATTTATTTTAATTATAATTTTAAATATAAGAACTCACCAAAATGCTTGAAAGAAGTATTCTTCAATCTAATTACTTTATTGTATCTAATTTATTTTTGCTTGGAAATATTTTTTAATCACAATTATTTTTTTAAGTAATTTAAAATGTGCACCATATAAATTAATCATATATATGTGCATTAATTAGGAAAAAAAAATATAAAAAAAAGCGGAAGAAATTGAATAGGGCACTATTCAATTAATTAGAATATTAGTTAATTAGAAAAAAAATAAATATAACTAAATCAAATAGGGCACTATTTAATTAATTAGAATATTAGTGGGGTTTGAAAGCACTATTCAATTAATTAGAATATTAGTGGGGTTTGAAACAATCTTAACCGTTGATTTTTTTAGAGTGAGGAGAAAAGAAGAAATGACAATATTCATTTGTGGTTTAATCATAGAATTTGCCTTCCAATTTTAGGTATTACATATAATATAATATATATAACGCTTAGATATATTTTTTTGATGATATGAAATTATTTGGATGTTTAAAAAATTAACGTGTAATATCCACAGCCCTCGAAAGCGAGTGTCAGTGAGTCCAAATTGGCCATCGAAAGAGGGAGAGAGAGTGCATCATTCAGTCCAAGTTGGCCGTCGGAAGGCAGAGATGATAGAGTCCAAGTTCGTCCCGATCACACCAACCCACCAATCAACTTAACGTCACACTATATACCTACTCCTAATGGAGCCAATGGAAGCTGACAAATGGAAGATCAGTATTAAATTATTAAAGTTAGCCATTTCCCCTTTTATGGCTGTATCAAACGTGCATGAGTGGCCCCACCACCTCCGTCCATTTATTTGGAATGCAAATGACAACATGTTACCCTCCCGCCTCTCCGAACCCGTCTGCCTCGCAAGATCCGTCTTCTAAATGACACATAATATTGGTAACCGAGAAAAAGTTAGAAAAATAAATTAACAAGGAACAGTCGAATAACGTAAGGGAGATTCCATATCCAAAATTCTATCTGCACTCCTCCATGTCCATTTGTAATTTGTTTTTTTATTTCAAACTTTGCTTATATGCCAAAATTATTCTTCTTTCTACAAACTCATACTTACTCAATAATAAAAGGAAAAGATATTTCCATAAGTCCCGACTAAAACTACATACAAGAATAAATCACAAACAACACAAGGCGATCACATGCTGAAAAGATGTCGGAGGATCCGAAGATACATCCCGATATATGTAAACAACACATTTTGTCCCGCTCAATCAATATCAAATCAATTTGAGTTCAAATAAATTTTAAACTCAGTTTAAATATAATGAATTTCTACCTGAAATCACACTATACAATATACAAAACAACAAAAAAACATGATAACAATGCAAAAATGTTGAATTTGACAAAATACAGCTTAGTAAAAGTTTCGGGTCCAACTCGAAATCCCTATGATTTAAGGTGGTCTAAAATGACTTTACTAAGATTTGATTTTTAACAAATCATCTTCAGTATAGATAAATCTTAGTCACCACCCTTAAATCATAGGACAATTCAAACAATTAACTCGGTTACCCTACCCCGACTTTGAAACATTTACTTTTCACTGAATCTTGTCAAATTTAACACCAAAAACAATTCTTTCTCTCATGCATATCACATCACATAGTACCAAGAAACAATCCAAGACACCTTAATCAAGGCTTGGAAATGTCATGACAAAGCCCTAAATCACAAGGTGATTTAAGGTTTGGACTTGACTTGGATTTTCACCAAATCCAAGTAGTTTTTTTTTTTTTTTTTTTTATTATTATTATTAAGAAAAGTATATATATATCAATTAAATAAGGAGGAATTAAAAACCTCTTGAATTACAAATTTTGATCTTTCTAAAACTAGCTAAACCAAAAAGATCAAGTTTCAAACATCCTTTAACAATTGGAGGAACATCATCAATATTTGAGGTTTCAAGCTGATTTCCAGAGCTTGAAAATTTGGAAAGAGCATCAACAGTGGAATTTGCTTCCCTAAACACATGAGTGATGGGAAACTCTCATTTGCTTCTTAATTGAATGATCTCAATGATGTATGGATAAACCTTCCATGAAATTTCACCTTGTTGCAACACCATGTCAACCAAAATCTTATTGTCCACCTCCAAAACAGTCTTGAGCCAATTTCTTTAAATGCAGGTTTTGAGCCCTTGCCAAAGACCAACCACTTCTGCAAACAAGTTGGATTGAATACCAAGAGGAGTTGCAAAAGCATAACAAAGCAACCCTTTATGATTTCTGATAACCCCACCTGCACCAGATAGCCCAGGATTACCAATGGAGCTATCATCAGTATTGAGCTTGAAATAGTCATGAGTTGGTTTGATCCATTTGGGCAGAACCAATTTGAAATTAGGAACCTTCTTCACTGGTTTGGCTTGAATTATGCATTCGAGCCTGCTAATCACAACAGGAAAGTAAGGAGCAATGCTGTTAAATTTGGCTTAACATCTTGATTTTCATAATTTCCAACAAATCAAAATAGGAAAACCAACAGGAAAATGCTTATTATGTCACCAATTGATCAATCTAGATAACAATGTACCATAATGATGCACACTGCCATAATGAGCCTAGACCTTTTGAGAAAAATCACAAGAGGAAAGACCACGATACTTGGAATCTGAATTTTTCCCATAGCAAGCACAAACAGAAGGCATGTTAAAACCCAAAGTTCAAATTTTAGAATCAAAGGGAACAATGTTTTTTAGCACCTTCCACTTGAAATTAAGGCCTTAAGAGGTATGGAAGAATTCCAAATTAGCTTAAAAAATGGGAGAAGCATCTAAGCATTACCTTAGAGTCTGTCAGGCTAAAGTAATTGTGAAATTTCCAAAAGGGGTAGCCAACCAATACATTTTGTCCTTAGCATCAATTGGAAGCTTTTGAAGTTGCATAATATTGGTTTTGAAAGATGGAAGAACCTGGTTCACCCTATTCTACCTCCAAGAACCATCATCATTCAACATGTCTTTCACTTGTAAATGAGTAGCATGTTCCTGCACCAACATGATCTCACCAAAGGGAAACATTGTCCTTACCAATTTGGAAAATGATGAAATCTTCAGTTAAGGCTTTTCCTGCAATCACATGTCTCCATCCCATGCTTTGGTGTAAAGTAATCTTGCTAAAATAAGCCTATTTTTTGCAGTCATACTTCAGTTGCATGAATTTAGCCCAAAGAGAATCTCCAGCTCTAAAATTCCATCGAAGTTTATCCTTGAAAGCCTTAATGATGTCATTGAGATGCCTAAACCCCAGTCCTCCTTCTAAAGTTGGAAAACACATAGCTTGCCAAGACTTCCAATGGTGCTTGTCATTCCAAAATAAGTTAGCAAAGAGGCTCTCCAATGTCTTGATGACTTTGACCGGAGGAAAAAGAGTCATGAACATAAAGAGAAACTGGGATATCAAAACATGTTTGATAAGCACCATTCTACCTCCAGTGGATAGCAACTTAGATTGCTAGCCTTGCAACCTGCCTTTGATTTTGGTCAAAAAGAACATCTTTCTTCTAACCTGCAAAGAAAGGACATCCCAAATATTTTATGGGAATGGAGCTCTTGAGAAAGCCTGTTTTAGAAGCCAACCAAACAAGCTTGTTAGATGTAATATAGGGGGAAGGAATAAAGCAGCTTTTGGAGAAATTGATAAGCTGACTAGAATTGTCTTGGTAGGATTTGAGGTAAGAAATGAGTTTGAAAATGAAGTCTTTAGAACTATTGACAAAGATAATCATGTCATCTACAAATCCAAGTAGTCTTGACAAACCACCCTAAGCCCAAGAAATCAAGGGGCCTAGACATCATTTAAGGCCCAAGAGCCAAGACTTATAATGACCAAGGAGCCTTCCTAGAAGTTTCCTACCAAATGGCAAAGGAAGGGGACAAGAAACTTACAGTACAATCAACCGTTATTGAAACTAAACCGATTCGGTTCTCCATATAATTAGTAGGGCATTCAATGAGCATTGAATGACCATCCCATCAAGAATTAAATTCTTGGAATGACATATCAAGACCATATTCAAGGTATCTAGATATTTTAAGCAAAATATCTTAAAAACCAACCGAAAACCTTGAATCGTGACGAATCGTTACCGAAACTAAACCGGATGAGTAGCCTCCAAGCAATGCATTAAATGCACATACCATCAAGAATTAAATGCTTGTGATGACATGGCATAGCTAGGTTCAAAGGATCTTGATAATTTCACAAAAATATCTAAGGGTAACTGGGCAACTTGGAAACCAACTGACGGTTACAACGAAAGTTCACCCAATTCCATCCAAAATGAACCAAATGTGTGGCCTCCAAGTCATGACTCATCACTTTGCATTAAATGCAAAATGACACCTAAGGGCTAGATTCAATGCACCTTGGGAAAATTTATGACGACCAGACCGAAATAGTGGATCTAACCAGTATTTAGCCCCTAAACCACACCGGATCCATCCCATCAAATCATAAATGAACCCATGTGCAAGGAACCTCATTGGTGCAGAGGTAATGATTTCCAATGATTACCAAATCTTTGAGAATCTGGCCTTCTCCCATAAATTCGTTCCAAGCCAAATCAAACCAAGACAAGATAGCAAGTCCCCCAGGCCTGTACATTATCCAACGTGCAGGCCCCCAGCCAATAAATAGGGGTGTTGGGGTTCTCATTTTTTCAAGTCTTGAAGGCCTATTTTCTCTCTCTAAACTCGAGCAACTCTCTCGAGTCTTGAGCCTCTCAAGCGGATTTCTCAAAAAAGATGTCATTATTCTATCAAAATCTAGTCATGGAAGGAGTTATTGGAGTTCTTAGAACAAGAACTTCAAGGATTGATGACCAAAAACTTGGTAGCGCGTAAATTAGGTCGCTACTTTTACTGCAAGTGTACGGATCATGTTTTATAGAATAGTGAATGAGAAGGGTTGTCGTATCCATAGGGATTGGATTAAATTGTCACTAATTACCGCGATTATCATAACCGAATTTTATTTGGGCGATAAAAATAGGGTTTTTGTTTTTATAATTAATATACTAAATTAACAATTAATTAAACTATAATACTAAATAGATTATATGGGAATAGATTATCTAGAGATTAACTTCATTTACGTATACGTGTTTGATTCAATCTAGTTTACATTAACGGTGTTCAAACTATCCGACAATCTAGGTATCGAAAACTTACTCACTACCTCTACCGAGTGTAAAATAAATGAATATGTGACTTCGCATCAATGCCAAAGTCTCTCTTAAGCATCTATAAGACACTTGGTCACATGAGTCTCGCCCCAACCTCACGGATTGCACACTTTCTAACGCTCTCCCGAGTCATTAGATTATCGCGTTGTGTTTAAACCCTAGTCCAAATTCTGGATTACCTTTCCCAAGTGTTAAACCCCAATTTCTCAATATATCTAAATAAGCATATAAATGAAGAAGAACGATAAACACAATCGAATAAGCAAGAACAACCGATAACGAAACAAAGATTAAACAAACGGTGTATATTAATAAACTACATCAATCCCATAGATAATCAGTGTTTAGTTCATGGACATAACCATATATTCAACGATAAACAATATATACATTTCAAACAACCAAGTTAAGAATAAAGCGAGAAACAAGGGAGAATAGCCGTTATCTAAAAATAGCGTTCGTAAAAACCGCTCCAATCTTGTTTCCGCTTCTCCAATTGAGCTCCTCCTCTTTGGTTCGTTGAGAGCTATTAAGAACACTCCAAAAAATTCCCTAAGTATTATAAGAACAATGGGAATGGATGGGAACAAAAAGGGAACAAAACAAAATATCTAAAACAGGTAGAGTCTGACCGCTGCAACGGTGGGCATGTCAATAAGCTTTCTACTTTATCACCGCTGCAGTGGTGTACGATCAAAACTTAGGGAACTCTCTGTTGTTTCACCACTGCCTCAATAGTATGACCGTTGCAGTGGTGAAACTATTGCTTTGAATACTTGATCCTCTTGATCATTTTTCCATCGCTTTTCTCATTTTTCGACCGTTTTCGCTCCTAACCCCTGTTTTAAATAAAAATAAATAAAAACAAATTAAAAATTCATAAAAATACTCAAAAACTACCAAATTCGGTTTGGAAATAGATAAAAAAAAAATCACCTATTATCGATCAACACCGAGCCAATAAGGGAAGCAGGTTAGCTACTTAAGGATAGAGAGGCCGGTAGTAGAGGCTAATGTCAATGATTTCATCACGCAAATATAATGTAAGACCCCGACCTTGGGTATATGTCTAATTTAAAATTTTATTTAAAATTACTTCGAAAATAATAGAGTTGATGGTGGTAATTATGAATTTGAGGGGATAAATTGCAAATTTTCATAAACATTAAAAAAATTTAGAATGGGTTTAATTTCCATCCTAACTAAAACTGTGAGGGCGGATTTCAAAATTTAATTTGTGATAAAAAAGTTTAAGGGGTTAAAGTATAAATCTTCAAATGCATTAACATAAAAACATTAAACTTAATAAAAATGGGGGGGGGGGGGGGTTAATGTAAATTATATATATATATATATATATATATATCGGATCGGAGAAGGATCGGGAAGAAGAGAGAGAAGGAACGGGAAAGAGAGAGGTCGGGTCAGCAGTTCGGTTCGCCGGTAGGGGGTGCCGCTATTGTGTGTGTGTGTGTCCCTATTTTTCTATTTCCATCAGTGGGGGAAATGAGGTATGGGCCGTGTGTGTTGTTGCTGATTATGGTGGTGGTGATGATTGTGTGGGTGTGGGTGTTATGTGTGCTCTATTTTTTTTTCAGTTCAGTTGTGTATGTGTGTATGTTGCCGGTCCGGTGGTGTGTGGGTATCGTCGACGGTAGTGACGGTGGCGTGAGTGTTCCGACGATGTGCATACGTGTTGATTTGGCCGTCGTTTGGTAAGTGTGCGTGTGTCTGTGTTTGTGTGTGTCCGACAGCGTGTGTGTGTGTGTGTATGTGTGTCGTTAGTGGGTGAGGTTGTCGGCGGGTAAGTTAGAGAGAGAGAACAGTGTGTGTGACTGTGTGTATTGTATTTGTTGTGGTATGGGTGGTTTGATAGTTGAAGAGGGTCGGCCGGTGAAGGTGAGGAAAAGTGAGGTTGGTGGTCGGCGGCTGGTCCCTAAACCGAAGCAAACGCAGAAATGAGGAAGAAGAAAAGAAAACAGAGAAAGGAGAAAAAGAAAAGAAAAGGAAAGAAGAAATGAAAAATGAGAAATTTCACAAACCACCCCACGACAAAATATAAATCCAATCTCGCGGCCGATGAAAAATTCGAGGAAGGTAGAATTTCGCATTTCTTTTATAAATACATTTAATTGTCTCAATATCAAATACATATTATCATTATCGTTGAAATTAGCGTTGCGTGTTCGCATGAATCAAGTTTATTTAGTGAACCGTAACGAAGCGATACTAGTTGAATAATTCGTAATAAAAGATGGGAAATAGGAAATTAAGGAGATTTGGATTTCATGGTGTGATTAGTTTGCTCTTATACAAAAAAATATTAATTTAGGTCATGTCACCGTTAGGTTCGCAGGCACCAAAGTTCGGATAGGGGATAGTCGGTTAAAGTTTACGAAAGCAGATATCGAGGTGAGTGTACTGTCTTCTTACCAAACTATTTTTATATATATAACTACGTGTGTGAAATGGTTTTACTTGGATTGTATGATTTTATAAATGATATGGATCAAGCCAGTTGTGGGTAAGTTGGTAAAATGGATTTCCATTGAATTGTTTGGATTTTAAAAAGAAAGACTTTATAAATAATCTGTTGGATTTGGTGGTTTTAATAAAAGGTGGGAAAAACATGATTTTTAAATTAAAAATGGGTTTTGTTAAAAAGAGGTGGACAATGGTGATTTTGACGATATTGATGAGGTGGTGATTTATATTATGGTCTGTCCGGAGGGTGGTCCGGCAGATGGATAATTATTTGTGATTTGGTGATGATATTATAGAATTGACTATGCCATAATTTATGATGTCCTGTCCGGAGGGTGGTCCAACAAGTGGTGATTTATATTATGATATGTCCGAATGGTGGTCCGGCAGATGGATATTTACTATATGGTGATTGACATTATGTGGTGATTTATATTATTGGCCTCTGGAGACGTCCGGTTGGCGGTGATCTGTGTAGTTAGGTCCGTTAGGAAAGCATATCCTACGGATGGTTACGGTACCATTGCAACTCCCGATTGTGAGGTTAAAACGATCACTATGGATTAGTCGGTAGGTATGGGATTGAGATGTGTGGTTGAGTTGGGGTGTTTTATATATATATTAGGTGATTTATTATTGATTATGGTGTTTAGAAACTTATTTATACTGCTTTACTTTCATTGTTTATTTGATACTGGAGATTTTACCAACTGTGTGGTGGATATATATTTACGCTTGATCTATTTAAATGTTGTATTATTTAGAGTGTATTATAATTATGTTAAAAATAGTTTTTACTAAGAAGGCAGTACACTCGTAGGTGAATCTTTTAGGAGACGGTCCCCTACTGGCATTTAGGTGGAGTCATCTGGAGATTTTTGAGTTAAGCTGTCAGAGGTGAATCATTGAATAATGAAAAAGACTATGTTGTCTTGTATAATGAATTGTATAGTAATGTATGTATTTTTTTTAATGTATAAAAGAGATAAAGAAATGGAATATGTGATGTCATGTTGTCGTCACGCCAGCCCTGAGATGACGGGTGTCCGGGTCGGGTCGTGGCATATAAGCCCTAAAACCCTTTAAGTTAGAAAGGAAAGTCAGTAGAAGCAAGGCCGAGGGTTGCATCCCCCGGGATCCGGCTACGAACCTCTTCTTGCTTAGACCATCAACTAAAGATGGATGTTCTCTCGGGGAGGACGCCAAAGGTTTGAAGGTCTGGGAACTAAGCTTTTTAGGAAATGCTAGAAGAAAATCCAAAGTTGCATATTGTGAGCCTAGGATAGAAGAAAGCCAAAACCTATTATACTTAGGATACAAGTTGCATATAGTGAGCCTAAGATAGAGAAAAGCCAAAACCTATTCTACTTAAGACACAATGTTGGAGAGAGACATTTAATTTTTCTGTCAATATATCATTACCCTGAAACCTTACGAAAAGAAGTACCTCTAGGACTAATAAAGAACGAAATAACCAAAATAAGAATTTTCATTTCTCTTTGTATATAAGTCTGCTCACAGTCTCTAATTGTATCTTAATAAATTGACTGTGGAACAAGCCATGGAAAAGAATAAAGAGAATCCTTATTATGATTATACAGGGCTCTATTAAACTCAGAAACTTTATTTTGTTCGAATTCAGGTCTTGCTTCAATTTGAGGTCAACATTGACTAAGAAATTATATGAGATTTCCATTAAAACCAAATAAAAGTGTCAAATTGAGTCCGTAATTAAATCCAAAGTACACTCCGTTTGTGGAGTAGTCATTAAAAAATTCGATATGGTTGTAAATTATAAAATTTGGAATTAATGGAAATTTCATCTCAAACTAAGTAATAAAAGCAAAGGAGTTCACTTTTTAACTCACAACTAAGTATTTTTTTTAATGTATAAAAGAGATAAAGAAATGGAATATGTGATGTCATGTTGTCGTCACGCCAGCCCTGAGATGACGGGTGTCCGGGTCGGGTCGTGGCATATAAGCCCTAAAACCCTTTAAGTTAGAAAGGAAAGTCAGTAGAAGCAAGGCCGAAGGTTGCATCCCCCGGGATCCGGCTACGAACCTCTTCTTGCTTAGACCATCAACTAAAGATGGATGTTCTCTCGGGGAGGACGCCAAAGGTTTGAAGGTCTGGGAACTAAGCTTTTTAGGAAATGCTAGAAGAAAATCCAAAGTTGCATATTGTGAGCCTAGGATAGAGGAAAGCCAAAACCTATTATACTTAGGATACAAGTTGCATATAGTGAGCCTAAGATAGAGAAAAGCCAAAACCTATTCTACTTAAGACACAATGTTGGAGAGAGACATTTAATTTTTCTGTCAATATATCATTACCCTGAAACCTTACGAAAAGAAGTACCTCTAGGACTAATAAAGAACGAAATAACCAAAATAAGAATTTTCATTTCTCTTTGTATATAAGTCTGCTCACAGTCTCTAATTGTATCTTAATAAATTGACTGTGGAACAAGCCATGGAAAAGAATAAAGAGAATCCTTATTATGATTATACAGGGCTCTATTAAACTCAGAAACTTTATTTTGTTCGAATTCAGGTCTTGCTTCAATTTGAGGTCAACATTGACTAAGAAATTATATGAGATTTCCATTAAAACCAAATAAAAGTGTCAAATTGAGTCCGTAATTAAATCCAAAGTACACTCCGTTTGTGGAGTAGTCATTAAAAAATTCGATATGGTTGTAAATTATAAAATTTGGAATTAATAAATTTCATCTCAAACTAAGTAATAAAAGCAAAGGAGTTCACTTTTTAACTCACAACTCACACACAAATACTAAACTAATCAAAGTAAATGAATTTGTTTAAGGTTCTTGACAAAATCAAAGGTTTGTTTCAAGGTTGTGATTCAGGGTTGTTCAACCAAAACTAACTAATAATCAACCAAAACTTAACTAAACACAGCTTTTAACTAAAACCTACCCAGCTTTTCAAACATAACAAGAGTGAACTACGTCTGACCTAATCTTTGGTAACCACCCAAAGTACATAGGCAACCCATAAAGGTTTGGTCACACATCTAATAATGAATTCAGTTTTCAAATGAGACATAATGAAGTATGTCTAACCTAATCTTTGGTAACCACCCAAAGTACGTAGGCAACCCATAAGGGTTTAATCACACCTCTAATAATAAACCATATCCTTAACCCTAACTGGAACGAACTACGTAAAGACCTGATTCTCATTCGAGACACTTAGGCAACCCACGTGTGGGTTCAGTCGCATGTCCAAACAACTTAATATTAGATTGCATTTCATTTAGTATAGCTAGCATATTTACATATCTGTCTGTATATAAACTGTTATTGGGTGTTGCTGACTAGTAATAGCTGTAATATTTACCTGGTTTTCATTAAATCATGTAAAAAATACATAAAAAAGAACAAAAACTTTTTAAAAAAATGGAATTATTCTTGTTTAAGTAATCAAAGGAAACTGTTTGGATAGTCTTTAATAGTGAATATCTATTTAGACTAAGGTACTATCCTTGGACAAGTGTCTTAGAGTGTAACACTTTTCTCGAGCGTAACCAACTCTCGAACTTAAAGAATGTCTCTAGTAC
The DNA here is from genome assembly GCA_016647705.1 of Eucommia ulmoides. Classification (NCBI taxonomy): domain Eukaryota; kingdom Viridiplantae; phylum Streptophyta; class Magnoliopsida; order Garryales; family Eucommiaceae; genus Eucommia; species Eucommia ulmoides. The sequence continues at coordinate 35,369,987 of CM028326.1, read as the reverse complement.
ATAGACTTATGGAAGTCAAAACACGGGTCATTTCAAATGGAAAAATAAATTTCTAAAATCCCGATGACTTAGCACACCATTTAACCTCATGCTAGGTGACGACTCCATTTTTAACAAAAAAATCTTAGCCCATGAAGTTATTCAAAACCGACGCTTAGAAAAATCCTTGAAAAACTATTTTCAAAATGAACGAATTTGGACGACTTAGAGAGGAAGGGATGAAACTTGTTTTGATCCTCTTCTTGATTCTCTACTTCTTCCACTATCGGAATCCGGAGTGCGTCAATATACCATGGAAATAGCTTGGTCTCGGGATCACCAGAGAGTGAGCATTGGTACCTCTTAATGCACCCTTGGGGACAGTTCTCATGTAGATTGTAGACAAGAAGTTAGTGAAGTGACCACACAACCCCTAAAAGAGTAGAAACAAGGCCAATATGTCAAATAAATGGTGTAATTTTAATTAAGATCATGGGCACACAATGGACAATTTTTTTGGATTGAATAATGATATTGAAGAACTCATTCAGAAGGGTCACTTTAGACGGTTTACTAGAAACTAAGGTTAGTAAGAATGAAGAAAAGAAGATAACAAACAGCCCGAGGTCTGAGGATAAATCAAAATTAACCACGGTGCTTTCCCCTCAGGTGGAACCTCCTTGGCCGATCATAAGATCCACACTCAAAGATGAAGGAGGAAATCCAGGGGTTGTCTTCTAGGTAACCAAGGCCTCGATTTCCTAGTGCAAGGCAATAACTTTTACTAAAACGATTCTCCGTGGAGTTTATACCCGAACGTTGATGCTTTGTTTGTAAATCTACAAATAGCCAACTATAAAATTGGTTTTGATACTCGTCGATAATGAAAGTTTGCTGGAAATCATCTACCTTTCTGTCTTTTAGAAGTTAGGGATCAGAATTGAGAAAGTGAAGCTGATGATAATGCCTTTGGTCTACTTCAGGGGATAGACAGTTCAGCCATTGGGTTGGATCACTTTACAACTTATTGTTGGAACCAAGCCTAAGTATTTGAGTGGATGCCACATTCATGGTGGTAAATTGCCCATCAGCCTATAACTCCATCATCTAGAGGTTGTGCCTAAATACATTGAAGGCACTCACTTCTACTTACTATCTAGCAGTGAATTTCCAGAACAAAAATGGAGTTGATGAAGTTATAGGAAGTTAATGAGTGGCTCGAGAATGTTTCATTACTAATATGGTTATTCTGTAGGAACAACTACAAAACGATGATGACAACGAAGGCATTCTCCATGGGACATGCTTGAAAAGTTCAGGAAATGTATTATCGTCAACCCGATAGAAGAGAATCCCCGACAACCTTGACCAAAACCTAATGAGAAATTAGTATTCGTTCAAGTAAACTTAACCGACCTAGAGAAAATGGTGAAAGTAAGGAAGAAAATGCTTGAGGAATTGAAGAAATGAATTATCAAGCTTCTAAGTCTCAATTGAGATGTATTTTTCTGGTCCCACGAGAATCTTTCTGTGATAAATCCCCAAGTCCGGATGTTCCAAACTCTATACAAATCCCAACCACCTTCTTGTTAGGCAGAAGTGTCAAAAGTTAAGGTCGAAGAGACAGAAGATCATCAAAGACAAAACAAAAAAGCTACTCAATGCAGAGACAATTACGGAGATCAACTTTTGACTTTGGCTAGCCAATTTGGTTTTTGTTAAGAAAGTAGCGCATGTACACTGACTTTATTAACCTCAATGACACTTGTCTGAAGGACTGTTTTATACTCCTAAAGACTGACACCATAACGGATGTCATTGCGGCTTACAAGCGGCTTAGTTTCCAATATGGGTTCTTGGGCTACAATTATATCAGCATGTATCCCCCAAGATAAATAGAAAATCGCATTCATAACTGATAAAGGAATGTACTACTACTGGATTATGACCTTTGAATTGAATAACGCAGGGCAACATACCAAAGGTTAGTGAACAAGATATTTGTTGGAGTACACAAAAAGTCAAAGGAAGTTTACATCTAGAACAAGCTCAAAAAGAGAAAATTGACAATTGAGCACTTCATGGATTCGCAAGCCCATTTGGATATTCTACATCAACACGGGATGAGACTGAATATGAGCAAGTGTATGTTTGGGGTTGGAGCATACTAGATTCTCAGATATATGGTAACTAAAAGAGGAATCAAATCTAGTACCAAGCAAATCGAAGCCATTCAAAACATGTCCTCACCTAGGACAGCTCATGAAGTCTAACACTTAACTGGATAAATCGTGGCCCTAAATTACTTCGTCTCTAAAGCATCATATAAATGTCTACCCTTCTTTAAAAATCTTCGGGGAAACAATACTATGATGTGGGATAAAGAATGCGAGAAGTCATTCTAGGCTTTAAGAGAATACATCTCCTCTCCGCCAATATTGATCATCCTGAGCTCGAATCGGACATGTACGTGTAGTTGGTAACATCCATGACAGTGATTAGCTTGGCATTAGTAGTTGACAAGATAGGCATGTAGAGGCCCATGTACTACGTCAGCCATGCCTTGGGTGGAGCAAAAATCAAGTCTCCTAAGTTAGAATTATTTGCTTATACATAAATAATATCCGTTCAAAAACTTTGGCACCACTTTCAAGCCCACCCAATGATCGTTCATGCCAACTTTTGAGGATCGTGTTGTACCGAGTAGAGACCTCGAGAAGATTGCTTAAATGGTCAATAAATCTCAGTGAGTTTTACATCGAGTATCGCCTGATGATGGCAATAAAAAGTTTAGACCTTAACTGACTGTATTGTTGAACTCATGATTTTTTAGGTCGAAGCTTCTGTAGATGACCCAACAAAATTGAATAATTGTTTTCCATGCTCGAGTACATGGACTGCCTATATGGACCATTCGTCCAACCAAAAGGGATCAAGGACCAAATTAACCCAACAAAATTGAATAATTGTTTTCCTTGCTCGAGTACATGGACTACCTAAATGGAACATTCGTCCAACCAAAAGGGATCAAGGAACAAATTGTTAAGTTAAAATGCTTGAGAGAGGTACGTTGGAGTATGCCCTCAAGCTGGGGTTCAAAGATATAAATAATGAGACTAAGTATAAGGCCTTTGTCTCCACACTACGAATTATGTTGGAGTTTTGGGTCCATAAGGTTGAAGCCCTATGTGACACCTTGTTTGTTGCAAACCAAATCAGTAGAAAATATACGGCTAAGGAACCAAGATGATCGCCTACTTAAATAAGGCAAAAAAGCTAATTTTGAAGTTGATCCAGTTCCACATCAAGCAAATCTCGAGAGAGGAAAACAACCATGTTGATTCCTTAACCAATTGGACCTTGGCATTCGAAAATAATCAGCCAAGGAACTAATAGTAAAGACAATATATGCATCAAAAAACTCGATCAGAAAGCAAGTCTGGTCATTCGACAATTGAGATGGATGGACCCTATTGCGAACTACCTTTGTGATAGTACAATTCCCGATTAGAAAAATAAGGCTCGATAAACAAACTATCGGTTAGCTCCATATATATTAATCAAATGATCACTCTACAAAGGTTTCTTCTTAAGCCCAACAATACGTTGTCTCCAAGAAGATGAAAGCAACCACATGTTTTGGGAGATACAAGAAGGGATATGAAAAAACCATTCAAGGGCAATGACACCTAGCAAATAAGGCCTTAACAGAAGACTACTTTTGGCTGATCATGAATGATTACTCGAAGGAACTAGTAATAAAATGTGATAAGTGTCAATGCTTTAACCTGACCATAAATTGACTTGCGTTTGATCTCATTTCGATGTTCAGTTCATGGCCATTCACCCAATTGGGAATCGTTCTAGGATCATTTTATGTTGCCATGGCCCTAAAAAAAAAATCATCATTGTAGCGATTGCTTACTTTACCAAATGAGTAAAAGCAGAAGCTATAGTAAGAATCACTCGCACAAAGACTACGAGTTTTGCTTGGAGGCAAATAGTTTGTCGTTTTTGTATTTCAAGTGTGATTATCACCACCCATGGAACCAATTTGGTTGCTCGGTATTCACCATGTTTTGCAGTGACCTCGGTATCGAACATTGTAAGTCCAGACATGAGCTTTCGCAAGCTAATGGGCAAGAAGTTAAAGTATTGAATAAGACAATATTGTAGACACTTAAGACGTGACTTAACAAGTCCAAATCAAAATGAGTCAGACGATTTTCTCTCAGTCCTTGGGCTTACCATACTACCTCCCACATCCTGACTGGGGAAACTCCATTTTCCATGACTTTCAAAACCAAGGGCAATAATCCATGTTGAAATCAAGATGCCAACGCTTCGAACGTCACTCTACAATCCCAAGGAGAATAGTAACGAGCTGGCAACGAACCTTGATCTACTAGAGGAAAAACGAGAAAAGTCTTGAGTACGATAGGCCACCTATAAGTAGCAAATGACCTGGTACTACAAGAAGGATAAAATCTGGACCATTGACAATGCAAAAAAAATTATAATTAACCAAATTATTAAACCAACTTACAAGTTACAATATTGGATATTTATTGTATCAAAGAAATTGGTTTTCCCAACATATATATTGCAGTGGAATATTAGTTCTATAGGATTAATCAAATCAACTTATATGAATTTAGTCAAAAAAAAAAAAAAATCTCTAGTTGATGTGTGTTTACAGTACTTTAATAAAAAAAATAAAAATAAAATGTGAAATATAAGAAGGGAGTACAAATGGATATATGAGGAGTGCCAATAGCATTGCCTAAAATAAACAACAATTTTCTTTTAAAAATGAAAAATACAGCAAACAGCACTATATATATGCGTTGTTAGACAATCTTAGTGAAAAGTTATCGAGCAATTAAAAGGCTGTGAGAAATGGGGTGCTGCTACAGGTTGGTAGCTATAGCATTACTCGTAATAGCTGCCGCCATCCCGGCGTCGTCCTCTTCATCATCGTTAACTACCACCCGGAGATTCCAATTCAATGTAGGTTTATCAGCCGTCTCTCTCTCTCTCTCTCTCTCTCTCTCTCTCTCTCTAAAATTATATCATTGATGGGTTCAGGTGGAGTGGAAGAAAGTGAGGCGTCTGTGCCAGACGAAGCAACTTCTGACAGTGAATGGAGAGTATCCAGGGCCAACCATTGCTGTGAATGAAGGTGACAATGTGGAGGTTAAAGTCACCAACCGTGTCGCAATTAACACTACTATCCATTGGTGAGTTCACTAGTTAATTTATGGATTTTTTTTAACATAATCCCATTTATAAAAGATTAAATTCACTCATTTAAACCCAATCAACCATAACACTTCATATTCTTTATATTTTAAAAAAAGCGTAGTGGCGTATCTCATGCACTCTTTAATGTGAGTGGACATTTTTCTCTTTTCAAGTAGTGAGTTTTTTATTTTAAGTGGCATTATACGTAGACATGGATTGTTATTGTAATAATGGGTTACAATTTATCAGATTGATGTGAGGGAGTACGCCTTTAAGATCGTTCAGTAAAATAATTAATCGAAATGTATATAAACTGATCTAAATACGTGTGATGATGATGATGACCACATGTGATCATTTTTTTGGTCATGTTCAGTATATAACATGCGTAATGAAGTAAGAAAAATGCATGGGAGTAGGGAAACAAGTTTCCAACATTTGGAGTACTTTCTTTTTCTTCACCTTCTTCTTTTTTCTTTTTCAGAAATTACTCTTTTGCCTTTTTCTAAAATGGCCACCTTCTCTAATTAGTAAGTACTTCATTTTACTGTAAAGCTTGTAGTTGGTCGTCCCTGTTCCGACACTTCGGTAAATTTCATTGATCCTTAAATTTACAGCTGTTATCAATTAAGTTTTCTAACTTTCATAAGTCATTTTTTTATTGGAAGAGAGATTTTGAACTCTAAATTTTTCACTAAAAAATTTTTACTAAATAACCGTTAAAAAAATTATAAAATTTGGGTTGATATGTCATTTATTCTGATTTACCTTTACTCATTTTTTTAATTATTTTGATTTTAGCTTTCCAACAACTCTCCTTGATATTTCTCTCTACTGAGGGGCGCAGCCACCCTGGCCCTTTACGAGGAGTGGCACATGGCTTTTAACTTTTTTATTATTATTTTATTTTTTATTAATTTATTTTATAGTGTCATATTTTATCATTTTGTATTAGGTTTTTTCAAATATAGGTTTAATTTTTTTTAGATATAGGTTTAATTTTGTCATCATGCCACCTTTAGTTTCATTCATTTAAAATTGTCATGTTGATATTCATACTTGGCGTACAAATTTGGGACACCTAACTCGTTGCAATTAGACTGCCTTAAGAATTAATTAGTAGAATTAAGGCAAATTGTAATTTTATGCGTTACATGGGGAAAAGGCCGAGTAAAATGAAGTTTTTTAAAAAAAAAAAAAAAAAGAAAAAAGAAAAAAAAAAGCACAAAGACAAAAAGGCACAAGCAAATTGAAAATTAAAGAATGGGGGGGCTAAGGCAAAAAGAAAGATATCAACTTTTCTAATTTTTCAACCCTTCAAAATTGAAAGAATGTGATTAGTAGTCTAACAACTTAACTCACACTTCAATCGTTCAATTGGTATGGTTAGAAAATTGACGTTTCGTCCACATACAAAAAAAAAAATCAAGAATTCGAAAAGTTTGGGCGCAAGTGTTCATATTCTATTTTTGGAGACAAAATCGTGAAAAATCAAAAAATAATTGCCTACGGTGCAAAAATGATCTAAAAATTGCAAAATACAGTCAGAAACAAAGGGAGGAAGAAGGCGAAGGGCTCTTGTCATGTGTTTTCATCGAATGAGCCGCGAAGCAATTTCAGCGAACCGCTGCATCCTCCCAAATCGGCGCCTCATTTTCGCAAGTCGGTGTACCTTTTCTAGCTAACGCACAGGTTCAGCTTGGAGTCCCGTCTGTTCAGGGTTGACCTAGCTTCTCTAATCACCATTTGGGCTACTACTAGTATTTTGGTTTAAAAATTTTAGATCACGTGGACTCAGTCCGAAAAGTACTAGGTAAGTGGGCCTCATGGGGCGTTATAAATGATATCAGAACCAACCATGGTCCAAAAACAGCATCGTGGTGATGTTGATAGAGGAGTAGAGATTTCGTATTTCTGCTTATGGACTGCTATCGATAGCGCCATACAATAGGACGAAGTCGGCCAACGCGACAAGGACATCGCTTATTTGAGTGAAGGATAGTGTGAGATCCCACGTCTAATAACCATGTGAACTACTACTAGTATTTTGGTTTAAGTATTTTTGACCACGGGAACTCGGTTTAAAAAGTATCAGGCCACTGCATCGCATATCGGTTCCTTTGTCTATTTTATCCTCCCCCCCCCCCCAACCCCAACACAAAATAATCCTTTAACTGAACGAATATCATCAAAAAATTATAATATGAAAATAGAAATAAATATAAATGTAATCAATCCTCGCAAGAAGCCATTTTGAATCAAGATTCAGCATCACAGTATCAGAAGCAGAAAAAAGTGAACCAACAACAAGATCAATAGTGGGAGCTCTGATCAACACTCTTCCTCTTTTCTTGATCATCGTTGTCGTTGCTCTGCTCATCTATGCACAGACTATCCGATCGCCCCATTATATCTTCATCGGACACAAGAACTCGTACAGAGATTACTTTGTGCCGAGAAGCTCGATCTCTTTGTCGGGGTCATCTCGATCGTGTTTTTCTTTTCCCCTTCTCCAGTCCCCTCTCTCTCTGCCTTCACCGACGGGAAAAAACCTAGAGAGCGAGAACGACAGGGAGGATCACGGTGGCGTGTGGGGTGTTCTACGGCGGTGGGATGGATTCATGGTGGTGGCGAAGGGTGAAAGAGTAGAAATACTGCAGAATCTGGGTATAGGTACATAAAAACAATATTTGAGTTTTCCAAAACTATTTTTTTAATTAAAAATATAAATTACAGCTATTTTTCATTTAATCACACAATTATTAAACACTATTTTTTACAATATTTAATCTATCAAATCACCTAATTTTAATATTTTACTTTTATTATTTTTAAATTTATTAATTTTTTCCTATCTTTACTTTCTATGTATACCTAACAAAGATCACTATTATATTTTATTTTTTAAAATCATATTTTTAGCCAATCAAATTCTTTTTTATTTTTGATTTTTTTTTATCCCAAGGTTTAGCATAGTAGATATCTAGTTTATATTTTTCGTGAAATATCTAAAGTTCAAATCTCTTTCTAAACATATGCACCGAAAAAAAAAATTAAAAGAGAAGAATATCGAATGATACGTAATTAGGATGAGGTTCATTGATACTGGCATTCATATACTTGGGAAAGATAATCTCTTTTCTCCACTACACTACACTTTTTTTTCCCTCTCTATTTATTTATTTATTTAATTATTTATTTTTATTTTTATCTAAAAAGGGCTTTTAGCACAAAAAAAAAAAAAAAAAAAAAAAAAGACAGCTAAAAGTGGCATTTGATCGTTGAATATGAATCGTCACAATCTATCCCATTTATGTCTTAGCATGCTCGCTAGAGTTGGGCATCAAATCCATAAATTAATGATTTATGGACCACCCTAATTATTGTGTCCACAGCCACATGTTACACAAGTGTCCCCACCCAAAGTATTACTTACATGTAATATTTGAGTTCTATGAAGTCTCATGTAAACACAAATTATTGTCATTGCATGATTCATAAAATTTGAGTATCATTATTTGAATTTCTAAGTAAACATGTACTCGTAGAACAGGCACGGAATAAGACAATTTAGGACTGGATGGGCGGATGGACCTGCTTATATCACACAATGCCCCATCCAACAAGCCAAGTCCTACACATACAAATTCACAGTGACCGGCCAGAGGGGCACTCTGCTATGGCACGCCCATCTCGCGTGGCAGCGAGCATCCGTTTACGGTGCCTTCATCATTAACCCTCGATTGCCGTATCCTTTTTCAGCTTCAGTTCAAGCTGAAATCCCCATTATATTCGGTAAAACACCTAATTGATTTTATTTATTTTTTAATAACAAGTAAAACATATGTAAAATTGATGTGTTTTTTATTCTTCAAAATAGGTGAATGGTGGAAGGGAGACGTAGAAGCAATCGAAAAGGACTTGATGCTATACGGGGGCGGCCCCAATTCTTCTGATGCGTACACCATCAATGGCTTGCCGGGACCTCTATACCCCTGTTCTGTGAAAGGTATGTAAAGAAGAAAGAACAAGAAAATAAGATAAATAGCACTTTTGCATTATAAATTTTGATCAATTGACTGATTTTTGGGTTAAATTTTTGTCTGTCAAAGTCGTTTGTATATAAAGGAAGATAGTTAAAAAAAGATTTGCATTGAAGTTTAAGTACGGTTGCGTTGTACCGTTAGTCTGGATAGTAAGGAATACCATATTTTCTTGTTAATCAAAGTTCAACTGTTTTGAGAAGCACTTTAAGAATTAAATCTTGACTTTGATCCTGAATGCACCAGGTCAATGTGAGAGAGTACGTCTTTAAGATCGCCCGGAGAGATGATTAGTCAAGATGTGCGTAAGTTGCAGGCCCCGACACATCTCATCATAAAAATAAAAAAAAGAAAGTATTTTTGCCTTATGCCCCTACCATAAATTTACCAAAATCAGTTAATTAGATTATGAAAAAGGCAAATTTTTAGGGGAATTTACCCTTTTAAAAGTGTAACCCAAATAACTTAAAAAACTCATGATTTGCATGCGTGACTAATTCTGCAGATACTTTTATCGCTACCGTTGAGCGTGGGAGGACCTACATGCTGAGAATCATCAATGCAGCACTGAATGATGAACTCTTCTTCGCCATCTCCGGCCATAAACTAACCGTAGTAGAGATTGATGCTGTTTACACAAAACCCTTTACGACCCCAGCAATTATGATTGCTCCTGGACAAACCACCAGCGTTCTTCTCACCGCAAATCAGAACTTCGGAACCTTTACCATGGCCGCAAGGCCTTACCTCACTTCCCTTTTCCCGTTCGATAATTCCACCACAATCGGCTTCTTAAAGTACATCTCGAAATCAAGTGATGGAATGAAGCCCCCAGGAGCACCCTACACTTTACCTCTTAACCTTCCTCCAATGGAGGATACAGTCTTCGCCACGAAATTTGCAGAAAGACTTCGAAGCCTTGGATCAAGAGACTACCCATGTGATGTGCCCAAACAGATAGACAGGCGAGTCATTACAACGATAAGCCTCAACCTTCAAGACTGTCCAGCTAACCAAACATGCAAGGGTTTTAGAGGCAAGAGATTTTATGCCTCCATGAACAATCAATCGTTTCTTCGTCCTTCCACTTCGATATTGGAGTGCCATTACCATAACCTGAGCACCAATGCCTACAGAAACTTTCCCGAGAAACCGCCGAAGGTTTTTGACTACACGGGCGTCAATCCATTATCTGAAAACATGAACGCGGAGTTCGGGTCAAGGCTTGTGGAGGTGCCTTACGGCACAAGGCTAGAGATTGTGCTGCAAGATACGAGCTTTCTTAATGTCGAAAACCATCCGATCCACGTGCACGGCCACAACTTCTTTATCGTGGGAAGGGGTTTTGGCAACTTTGATGTTGCCAAGGATCCAAGTCATTACAATCTGGTGGATCCACCGGAAAGGAACACCGTCGCTGTTCCAGTTGGGGGATGGGCTGCCCTCCGGATCAATGCAGACAATCCCGGAGTTTGGTTCATTCATTGCCATCTCGAGGAACACACTTCATGGGGTCTGGCCATGGGGTTGGTAGTAAAAGGTGGTCAGCACCCATCACAATGCTTGCTTCCACCCCCTGATGATCTTCCGCCCTGTTGAACAACCACCATTTTTATACTCTGGGTTCGGTAATGGATACATTAGCTAGGTAGCGAAAATGATGTTTTGTAGGTAGAATTTCAGATCGATATCCTCCACTAAATTAGCAACAATGCGTTCCTCATTTTGTGGTGTTACGATTCCAACCATATATTTTGGCAGTTTATTTTCAACATTTTTCGGTACATTACCAGACACTTAAGATATATTTTGTCAATCATAAAATATATTCTTTAAGAAAATTGACGGGTAAGAATGTTTAGGTGTTGTTTGGTCCATTTTTTTAAAATTGCTTTCAAGAATTTTGAAAATAGTTTTTCTAAATAATTTTAAATATAGTGAAAAGTTGTTTGGGTTATTTTTAAAAAGACAATATTATTACACTCATTTCTACTTTATTTAAAGTTCATTTACCAAAAGGCACATTATTTAATGTCAAATTACCAAAATCAACTATAGTATACTCCTTCCACTTTATTTGAAGATAAATTTTTAAAATGCATTTCATATACATTTATTTAAAAATTAAAATTAAAAAAATATTCAAAATAAAATATTCTCTTTGAGAATATTTTTGTCAATACTTTTAAAATATATTTGTTTTTTGGTTGAATTAGATATATCAATGGTTCAACTCATATTTTTTTATATATAAAATGAAAATCTCAATTTTAAAAAAATGTAAATGGGAAAGCTCCATTTCGATGGCACATTCATATTTCGATGCCCCACCCCTGCAAAAGTCAAATCGACCTTTTTCTTCACAGCTTCGTTTTTTCCGCTTAATATTTATTCAACCTCGGACTCAACTATGGCGCTCTATACATTTCCAACTCATGTTCGGTTTCTCAGCCGTGCGTCATACGTTACCAAATCGAACCGGTTTTTTATATATGTTGTCCTTATCACGAACTAACATTCAAAATTGTTTAATTTTTCAAAAAATAATTATTAATGATAGTGAATTTGGTCCTGGGTTGCCCATTAAGAAAGCCTAGGGAACCTATCAGTTTGGGGCCTAGGTTGCGCCCAAAATCTCTTAGGCCCAAGCCTATCACCGTCAATGGGCCAAACCCCCAAGAAGAGCGACACCTTTGAAGAACCTTGAGATCCATCAATGATAGGGATCAGGTCTACAGGTATAAACAAAGCGCGACGCTTAGGGCCACATGGTGAGTCACCACCAAATCAGCAGAGAACATTGGTTTAGTGTGGAGGACGTGCAAATAATAGAATAATCATTACGCCATAACGGATTTGGTGACTAGGCACTCCATCATCTCTCTATCCCAAACGAAAGATCATGTAAATACCCAAGTCATGAGCTAGGTACGCAACATAAGGCTAGGCCATCCCACCTTCTCCGTATTTGTATCCTTGCATTTGATTTCATATCCCTTTTTTCCATCCGAAACTTAGTCTCACGTTGGAGGTTCTTTTACGGGATCTACCCCTACCAACCCTCCAATGTTAAGAAGTTGTACAGGGACCCCTAGAGGCAGCAGAATAAAGGCTACCAAGGGTAGAATCATAAATTCAATATGTTACCATTTTCCGGTAACATCAGTTGCGCCGTTTGTAGGGTCGACGGTTAAAGCCGTGCTTTCTCTTCGCTATGCTTTGGCAATTCTTTGTTCATGATCACACGCTCTAAGAGTGTCTCGCTAAGAGAAAATTCCTTATTGGTACAAGAGTTTCAGTCCGACCACTTGTCTCTCTAGGAATTGCCAATGGATCTTTCTACGCCCGTCCCCTCGCCGGTACACGAGGAAGGTTGTCTCGAACAAATCAAGAATCAATTCGTTGAGCTGAATATCCAAATCGTACAACTAGTAAATGTCACCCAGGTACATCCCCGACCGCCTGCCACAGGCGCCTATGCTCCTCCTCAAGGGGGCTCTTACCTAAGAGACCAGTCGTACTTCACCGGATAGGCATCTATCAAAGCAAAGCGCGTGTATTACCCTCACGATGAAGTCCTGGGAAGTTACATTCATTTGGGAGCAGAGTTGCGCTATAGGAGGTCTCCATCCCCTAGAAGTCTCTCATGCAGATGCGCGGCCACACCAAGCTCGAGAGTGGTTCTCTCTTCGACGGCACATGCTAGCTATGGAGTGTCATCTGGAGGAGATTGAGGTTAGGCTGCAAGCTTTGGCAGAAGGCACAAGAAATGAGGCACCTCACCTTACTCATCTGTAGACACCGCATTTAATTTGTCCTGCTTATTTAGTATCAGATCTAAAGTGTAAGTTCGAATAAACTTTAAGCTGAGATTTAAAAGGAACAAATTTTTGCCTTAGATTACATTAGATACTACAAAACTAAATAAATAAATAAAAATTATCAATTTGACTGAATTCGACATAAGTAAAAGTTTTAGATCAATCTCGAAATTCTTAAAGTTAAGAAGGACTAAAATGACATTATTAAAGGTTGATTTTCATAAAATCACTTTTAATATAAATAAAAATTAGTTACTACCCTTTAATTTAAGAAAATTTCATCAATTACCTTTATTTCTCGTTTTGACCCCTGAAACTCTTACTATCACCGGTTTCGTCTTTTAACACCAAAAATACTTATTTAATACATTGTTTAAAGTATTAATCTTCAATAAATCAAGCCAAAAGCCTTGTTTAAGTCAAAGAATCTACCATGAAAAATCTAGTTACTCAAAATAACTAATACTAAAAATATGGTTCAAACCCAACCAAACCAAATGTCATCATGACAAGCATTCAAGGCCCATTATATCAAGTTCTAGTCAAGTATTAAATGTCTCATTAATGAGCATTTAATGATGAGATCTTTCTAGCAAAATATCTTGGATGGAAACCTAATTATTTGAAAGTAACTAACGGTTACAAAACTAACTGAACATGTTTTCCATCATATCATGCATTAAATGACAGATCAAGCCAAGGTCACATCAAGCATTTAATGCTTGAATCAACCATTAAAGACTCCATTCAATTGATGCATTTAATGAGGAAGATATTTTCATATCTTAAAGAAACTTAGTTACTTCAAAGTAACTAAATGATTACAAGATTAACCCGATCAATTCTTATCCTATCCAGGCATTAAATGCCCATCAAATCAACATCAAATCATTGCATTAAATACATGAATGACATGTAGATGCTATATTCATTGAACACATTAAATGCAAGGAGATATTTTCAAGGGAAACAACTATATTACTTCGAGTAACTAGTACTTAGCAAGTAAATCAAACCGAAAAACATCACATCATTCATTTAATGACTCATGTGATGAGCAATGATGACCAATGATAAGTAATTATGAGCAATCATAAGCAATGATTGCTTAGATATTGACACGCCCCGTTTTTCCGTAAGAAAAATAATATTAAATAATAAATATAGGTTAAGGAGAGAGGGGTTTTTAAAGCGTCGGTTTTCTCAAAAAATACTTAGGTCGTTTTAAAGAATAAGGAGTCGCCACCAAGTATTGGGTTTAAATAGTATGCTAGGTCACCGGATTTTTATAAAACAATTTAAAAGATCTAAGTAAAACTTGACTCCAAAAAATACAGTCAAACCAAATATTCATTTAAATGTTCGAGGGTTGGTAACGCTGGGGGAAGATGTTAGGTACCCCAAGACGCCCATTCGAAAACAGCACCTTATGTCCAATAGGTGAATAAGAATAAAAACATAAATGCAAAACTAACATCTATATGAATTTTATTTTTTATGCAAGAGCGACAAAAAAAACTAAAGGGTTTGGTTTAAATATGTCAATGCAAACTTGATATGAATATGAGAATTGAATAGGGAATACTACGTGAATTAACATGATTATGCATGACAATGATTTAATTATTTAATAAAAATGTGTACGTGTCGTGACTAAATATAAAAAGTAACATGGATTTATGAAAATAAATAAAAAATAAATAAACTAAACTATATGTATAAAAAGTGTAAGTGGTGAAAGTGTCCTAAACATATCGTCTAAATGATATAAGAAATAAACATACTGAGTGGATGCAAAAAAATATACTTTGAGTTTGTCCGATTAATTTAAAGAAATCCCTTTGTGAAATTTCCTTGAATTCTATGGATATGAAAATCAAGGGAAGATTCGCGGAAACAATTTTGTTGAAATTAATATTTCTGAAACTTAAACGAAATCCCATGAAAAATTGACCAAGGGAAGAGATTTCCTAAAATCATTCATTTCTAAATTTCACTCGAATCGGGGAATGGAAACGAAGCCATGGAAAACTCTCCCACCATTTATCGAATCGTCGGATTCATCTTAAGGTTCGTAAGGATTAATTCCTGCAAATAAAGATTTTATTATTTTTGGATATTTTTATTTTTTATTTTTTACTTTTAGGATTTTGATAACAAGAATAAAAATAAAAAATAAATAATGAAACATCCTTCAACTAACGCTCGGAGTTAAGCTCAACGCGAGAAACACACCCTGGCGTTTTTATCGGATCATCGGACAACTTTTTTTTTTATATGAATTACAAACAAAATAAAAAAATGCAGAAATAAAATAAATAAATAAATAAATAAAAAACAACAGTTGTCATCGTCTAAATGCTCAAAGGTTCAAATTGAGAATGGGAAAGCTCATCCCGGCGTTTTTCGTCGAGTCATCAAACAAATAAAAATAAATAAAGTTTGCAGGAATTTAAATTGCGAAGAATTAAAAATCAGAAAACATACATGTTGTAGGCCAAGAATCTTGATACTCATGTTTTTTCTCTCTTGTGGATGGCTTCCCAAAAGGGTTTACAATGAGAATCACTTTCTAAGAGGGTTTTTCTCTCAATTTCTGAGCAAATAAACTAGGAGGAGAAGGATCATATTTATAGGAAAAGAATGGGCATGAAAAACACTTAGGAAACCTTAAAAATTAAGTCTGACCGCCAAAGCCCAGTCCAAGTTGGACTGGGAAAGGGTAAAATTTGGAGAGAAAAAAATACAAAAAATAAGCATTTTGGACACAGGGCGTGTGTGAAACACGCGCCCCTTTCACCGCCTCACAGGGACATGACATGTGGCAGAGGTCCCACGTTTTTTTGTTCTGTTTTTTGTGTGTCAAGGCTGACTAAGCAAGGTGGGGCCCGTGACTACTTTCTCATCTCTCTCATACACCACACAGTGCAGAAATAGAAGGGGGCCCACTCAAATTCAACACTTTCTCTCTCTTTCTCTCTCTCTCTCTCTCTCTCTCTCACACACACACACACACATAAAGTTGACCAAAGGGGGCCCCACAGTAATCTCTATCTCTCTCCTAACTCTCTTCCTCTCTTGCTGTGACAAAAGGGCAGGCCCCATCCCTATAATTTCTTTTATTTAAATTTATTCCCCTTTTCTTCCTTCTTCCAATTTCAAACCTCATTTCTTTATTTTGATTTTTCTTTTTCTTTTTTTTCTTTTTCTTTATCCATTTTTTGTATTTTTTTGATAAAATAAAAATAATGTTAAATGAAATAAAGTTAACTATAAAATAAAGTATAGAATTTTTGTGGGGCAGTCAAAATGTTGTGTCTACAGTTACCCCTCTTTGTCATGCGAGTTTCACTTGTTTGACAAAGACAAAAGGCCACATCATTTTGAGCGTCCTATTTTCTGGGTTTTTTTTTTCAAAGTTCATTTTTCAACAACAAAACAAATAAAATAAGATGACTCATTATAAACAAGCGTCCGTTTAAAAGATCATTTAAAGTAATAAAAGAATTACTCATGACGAATAAGTGTCCGTTTAGAGGCTCGTTTAGAGTAATGAAAAAAAAAAAACTCATGACGATTCTCATGACGAACAAATGTCCGTTTAGAGAATCGTTTAGAGTAATAAAAAAATACTCATGACAAACTAATATCTGTTTAGAGGATCGTTTAGAGTAATGAAAAAAAAACTCATGACGATACTCATGACGAACCAATGTCCATTTAAAGGATCGTTTAGAGTGATAGAAACTGGCCCAAGCCCCATCCCTCTTGGCTAGGGATAAAAGAAAGTTCAGAGATATAAAATATACCCCAACTTGTGGTTGGGTAAAAATGAGAGAACAAAGATATAAAATGTGCCCCAACCTTCGGCTGGGGCTGACTATCAGATGACCGAACCTTTACAGGTTGCCTACGTACCTTAACATTATGCCGAGGATCAGATTTAGTGTAGTTCACTATATTTCCCAGGCGGGGCGAGGGAAGAATGCAAAAATGAAGTGGCACTCATGGAGAGACAAATGCAAAAATATAAAAAGTCATCACGAAAAGGTAGATGCAAAATAAAGTGTCATCACGGAAAGGCAGAATGCAAACAAAGAAGCCATCATGGAGAGGCAAAATGTAACATGAAAAGTCATCACGGAGAGGCATAATGCAAAAATGAAAAAGTCATCACGGAGAGACATAAATACAAAAATAAAATGCCATCATGGAGAGGTAAAATGCAAAAATGAGATGCAATCACGGAGAGGTAGAATGCAAATTAAGAAGTCATCATGGAGAGACATAATGCAAAAAGAAAAAGCCATCACGGAGGGGCATAATACAAAAATAAAAAGTCATCACAGAGAGGCAGAATACAATATGAAAAATCCATCACGGAGAGGCATAATATAAAAATAAAAAGCCATCACGGTGAGGCTGAATACAACATGAAATGCCATCACGGAGACGTTGAATCCAACATAAAATGACATCACAGAAAGGCAACAATAAAAGAGTCATTACGGAGAGGCTGAATGCAATATGAGATGCCGTCACAGAAAGGCAAGTGTAAAATAACGACAATATATAAAATGTGCCCCAGTCTGCGACTGGGGCTGCCAAGCTCAAAATTTCTTAGATGTAGATAAGGGAAAATTTCATATAATGTGCCCCAACCTAGGGCTGAGGAGAAATAAAGGACAAAAGATATAAAATGTGCCCCAGCCTGTGGCTGGGGCTGACGCTTCAACGACCATACCTTTCAAGGCAAAACACAAACCTGGATTCTCATTTAGAGGTTTTTTTTAATTTCAACTATAGCAATTTTCAATTTGAGTCAGCTGGAAGGTAAGAGGTCTTAGTGATAGGGAGATCCATGTTTCCAGACCCTTTTGAGATCCCTGTAAGTAGACAAAAAAAAAACACATACAACACAAAAATTTAGTCGTAAAAACTTGTCACCTTTGATGACTCGCAATTCCATTCCCCTCATTCGATTGCAATTGCTAGGCTAATGGCACTTAGATCGGAGCAGTATCAAGAGATTCTTCCATTTGAATTTAGAAGTTTCATTTTTCAACTAAAGGCTCGACATGCCTCGAGGTGATTCGATGAGAATTTTTTTTTCCCGAGATTTCGCTTTTCAACTCAGGGGAGGGCCCAACATGCCTCATCAAGGTTTCCTTGGCTTGCTCGACTGGATTCTTGTCTTTTTAAATTTCTAGATACTTTGATGCTTGAGGTTCTAATACTCCTACATACTCTGTATTTTTTCAAGTCTTACAAAATTGATTTAGTCCAAAAAAAAATGGTCAAATGTCAAAAATTACTAAAACGAGTACCTTCAAATCCTGATTTGATTTTCTGTGAGATCTTGAGTCTAGATTGCAGAGAAATATGGTTCCAATACACTTCCAGACCACGACTAATGTTTCTTTTCACAAATTTTGATTCTATTCAAATTCATCAAATTCTGATCCGGAGAAATGTTTGCCCGCTGGGTTGAGCCGAAGCGTGAACCTTAAGAGAACCAATGTATCCCTTTTTTCTTCAAATATCTTCCACATTTGCACCCACACTTCTTACTCGGTTACCCTACTTTTTTTTTTCCTTTTCTCTTGTTTTTCTCGCTTTTTTTTTCTTTTTTTTTTTTTCCATTTTTAAAAAAAAAAAAAAAAACAAAAAAATAGATGATCAAACTTACATTGGTTCAAGGGCAACCAAATTTATCAATGAACTTGATCTTCTTTGTGAAATGAGACATTCTTGTAACATTTGAGAGTTTCTTCATTAGGATCATTGGCCTAGGATGATTGTGTTCCCTTTTCGTTATTGGGTAACTCAGACAGCAGGCGAACTAGGATGTTTACACCTGGTTTTTGTCAATCACTAAATGACCACCGAAGATAAGTTAACCAACTTACAGCAATATATCAAAACATTGTTAGGACAATGGATGCTAATCTTGACTTTCAAATCCTCCGGTACTTTGGAATTGTTGTTAGATTTGGTCAATAGCCTTTGGATCTCACCATCGTTTGGCAGAACAAAACGTTTCTTTGTTGCTATTCATATTGGATCGTGGTCTAGCTCTGTATTGAAATCATATACTTGCACCCTCGCTCGGTCACATCACATACAACATATGCAGACAATTTTGGGTACCTGAAAGAGTAAGATTCAAATATTAGACCACAGCTTTGGATAAACAATATTGTATTTATTAAAATTTAAAAGCCATTACAGGGAAAAATTCATTTCCATCAAAAAGACCAACGGGATGGAGATGTGAGTACACGAAAATGTCCCAATTTTATCAAAATTTCTAGCAAAATGAAAGTAAACAAGACAACCCAGTTTTATAGCCTTTAGATTTTTCAAATCGAGTCTCAAGCACATGACTCGCTCCCATCTTCACCAACATTTTGGTAAAGATTAACTTCGCCACTCCCTGAAGATGCCTGCTCAGGCAGCAAATTCTACTGACAGCAATGCTCAATCGTATGTCCTCTAGATCCTGAGTGATACTTACAAAAAACATTCGAAGAAGCGACTTTACTTCCAGGCTTAGACTCATAGGATGGAAGAGGTGTCAGCATCCCTTACTTTAAATAATTTTGGTACAACTCGATGATTGGGACTAGAATGTCTAGCAGTTCCTTGTCATCGTTCTGAAAGTTTTCCCCAGTAGTGCGAGGTGGATAGCCTGGGTGGTATTGGGTTCTTGGTTTTAAGGTATGGTTAGGAATTTGACGTGGTGGGTTTTGGTTTGGCTGATATAAAGGTGTATGGTAAGCGGGTGTATGGTAAACGGGTGTTTGGTAGGCTTGAGGATAGTATTGGGGTGTGTAATTTTGGTAAGGTGGAAGTATATTCTGGTAGTAGCGGGGACGACTTTGGGAATGTGGTTGGTTTAGAGGGTAATATTGGTTTTGGCAATTTTGAGAGAAGTGGTTATGGTATTGGTTGTTTTGGTTTGAGTAATTTTGGGAATAAAAGGCTTGGGGATTGTTTTGGTGAAGGATTTGTTGGGGGGAAACGACAACAGCTACCTCATCTTCTCTTTTCTTTGGAGGAGCTAATATTTTCGTCGGGTCAAGCGAGGCCCCTTTAATCTTTTCGCTCATTATTTCTTCTTTTATCACCTCGGCTTACTTAATTGCATCACTAAATGAAACCACTGCTATGCTCGATAGATCTCAATAGAATGGCGGTGCCTGAATCGACTTGAATATCTCTAGCTGAGCCTCCTCGCTCAGCCTAGGGACAACTTTGGCAGCCTCCTCCCTCCAGCAGGTAGTGTATCTCCGAAAACTTTCATCTTTCTTCTTTAGTATCTGGTACAGGGTATTACAGTCCGGCGCTACACCATTATTATACACATACTACTCACAAAAGGCCTTTACCAGATCCTTGAAGGTCTTGATCTGCAATAGGTCCAGGGTCATGTACCAGCTGAGAGCCGATCCTTTCAGTGATCGCCAGAATATCTTTAGGCAAAGGTCTTCGTTCCGGGCATGGACTCCCAACTCCTCCTTGTAGATGCTGACATGCCATTCTAGGGGGCCAGTGTCATCATACTTAGTGAACTCCGAAACTATGAAGTTTTTCGGATACACCACCCGAGGCGGTGCTGATAACTCCTTGTACGTTGCTTTCCGAGATGGCTTCTCAATTTTCAATTATTCTATGGTTTTCTCTAATTTCTCCATTTTTAGAACTCATTCCAGAGGGGGTCCATTCTCTTATTCTCTGTTTTTGGTTTCAGTGGCCGGGGTCGGTTGATTAGCATTCGGATCGTTCGGTGGAGCAACGACCCTCTCCGAGTGAATGAGAATCTGTGGTGCAGTAAGGGCAAAGACTTCTGGTAAAGGCCTGATAAACATGCCCCTAGATGGGATATGTTGGTGTTCCATAGGCGAAAAAATGAGGGCCTATCTAGGGTCTATAGTAGACTGGTACCGTGAAGTTTGGGCCGGAGTGGTTCGGATTTGGCACTGCATTCTCCATCCCGACACTTGGAGGGTTTCCATTTGGTGATTCAATCACAGGAGTTCCATTGAATAAAGGAATAGGCACCTCCTGAGGTCGACTAAGTTCGTTTATCATTTCCCTTAGCATGTTGATGGTTTTCTGCATCCAAGCCATCTGGGCCGTACGGGGATATTCGGGATTACTTTCTAATGTCATCTTAGAGTGAGTCTAGGCCCGACTTCCAGTAAAGATCGGACTTTGAATGGGGGGAACCGAATTTATTTTTCTGGGACCAATTTGTTTGTCTCGTCTTGTTCTTACAACAAAAGTCCACGTGGGTCTTAGGTAGTCTTAAAATCCATTCGAATTTGAAGTTCTCAATTCCGATAATGACCGATCAAAACAGATAATGATTTATGAAAATTCTTTCGTTACTTAAATCGGTATTGAAACTTTAAAACTCGTTTGGTAAGACTTCCTAAGACATCATCAATCCATCAAGTATAAAATCTCATTCCACGTCTTGTATTCATAGAATCCCATGGGGATAATATAGATACAAAATGATCGTACTTGTGTCGGAGGGTTTATAACAATATAAGGGCCAGAGAGAAAAGAATAAAAAAAATCACAAATTATATACAAAATAGAAGGAAAAGATAACAAAATAAAATAACCCTTCTTTTGTTCCCAGTGGAGTTTCCATCTGACACACCCCATTTTTCCGAGAGGAAAAGAATATTAAATAATAAATATAGGTTGAGGAGAAAGGGGTTTTTAAAGCGTCGATTTTCTCAAAAAAATACTTAGGCCATTTTAAAGAATAAGAAGTCGTCACCTAGCATTGGGTTTAAATGGTATGCTAGGTCACCGTATTTTTAGAAAATAATTTAAAAAGCTTAAGTAAAAATTGACTCCAAAAAACACGGTCAAACAAAATATTTATTTAAAGACTCGGGGGTTGATTACGCTCGGGGAAGGTATTAGGCACCCCAAGATGCCCATAAAAAAATGGCACCTTATGTCCAATTAAATCCAATTAATTTAAATTCGAATGTTTTATTTTATTTTAAAATATGTTCCTTCTTACAAAATATTTTGGTATTTTTTAAAAATAAGGTGGGATAAGTTTTTATATTTTTTGGGAATGTTCCCCCCCAGTATAATCTCTTATTGAATATTAAAGATTCGACAAGGATGGTCCCCAGGGGAGTTTTATGTATATTTCCGAGAGATTTTTTTAATTTAAATAGGCAAACTAAAAATAGGTGAATAAGAATGAAAACATAAATACAAAAATAACATCTATATGGATTTGATTTTTATGCAAGAGCGACCAAAAAAAACTAAAGAGTTTGGTTTAAATATGTCGATGCAAACTTGATATGAATATGAGAATTGAATAGGGAACCCTACCTGAATTAACATTATTATGCGTGGCAATTATTTAATTATTTAATAAAAATACAAGCGGTGCACATGCCATGATTAAATGTGAAAAGTAAGATGGATTCATGAAGAAAAAAAAAACTAAACTATATGTATAAAAAGTATGAGTGGTGAAAGTATCCTAAACATGTCGTCTAAATGATACAAGAAATAAACATGTTGAGTGGATACAAAAAAATCGACTTCGAGTTTGCCTAATTAATTTAAAGAAATCCCGTTGTGAAATTTCCTCAAATTCTATGGATATGAGAATCAAGAAGAGATTCGCGGAAACAATTTGAAATTCATCTTTCCAAAACTTAAATGATATCCCATGAAAAATTAACCGAGGGAAGAGATTTTCTAAAATTATTCGTTTCTAAATTCCACTCGAGTTGGGGAATGGAAACGAAATCACGAAAAACTCTCTCACTATTTATCGAATCGTCGGATTCATCTTAAGTTTCGTAAGGATTAATTCCTGCAAGCAAAGATTTTATTATTTTTGGATATTTTTTTATTTTTTATTTTTTATTTTTAGGGTTTTGATAACAAAAATAAAAATAAAATAAAATAAATAAATAAATAATGAAACATCATTCACCTAACGCTCGGAGTTAAGCTCAACACAAAAAACCCACCCCAGCGTTTTCGTCGGATCATCGGACGATTTTTATTTTTTTTTTATATGAATTACAAACAAAATTAAAAAAAAAATGCAAAAATAAAATAAATAAATAAATAAATAAACAAAGGTCCTCGTCTAAACGCTCAAAGGTTTAGATTGAGAATGGGAAACCTCATCCCGGCATTTTTCATCGAGTCATCGGACAAATAAAAATAAATAAAGTTTGCAAGAATTTAAATTGCAAAAAGAATAAAATAAACTGAAAAAGAATTAAAAATCAGAAAATATACATGTTCTAGGCTAAGAATCTTGATACTCTGGCTTTTTCTCTCTCGCATACAGCTTCTCAAAAGAGTTTACGATGAGAATCACTCTCTAAAGGGTTTCTTCTCTAAATTTCTGAGTGAATAAACCAAGAGGAGGAGGATCCTATTTATAGGAAATGATTGGGCGTGAAAAAAACTTAGGAAACCCTAAAAATTAGGTCTGACCGCCAAAGCTCAGTCCAAGTTGGACTGGGAAAGAGTAAAATTCGGAGAAAAAAAAAATACTAAAAAGGAACATTCTGGACACAAGGTGTGTATGAAATACGTGCCCCTTTCACTGCCTTACAAGGACGTGACACGTGGCAGCAGTCCCACACTTTTTTGTTCTGTTTTTTTGTTTGTCAAGGCTGACTAAGCAAGGTGGAGCCCGCAACCACTTTCCCATCTCTCTTATACACCACACATTGCCGAAATAGAGGGGGCCTACACAAATTCAACACTTTATCTCTCTCTCTCATATGAGGTTGACCAAATGGGGCTCCACAGTAATCTCTCTCTCTCTCTTTCCTCCCTCTCTCTCTTGGTTTCTCTCTCTCTCTCCTAACTCTCTTTCTCTCTTAGTATGACAAAAGGGTAAGCCCCACCCCTACAATTCTTTTATTTCAATTCATTCCCTTTTTATTCCTTCTTCCAATTTCAAACCCCATTTCTGTATTTTGATTTTTCGTTCTTTTTCTTTATCTATTTTTTGTATTTTTTTGGAATAAAATAAAAGCAATGTTAAATAAAACAAAGTTAACTATAAATTAAAGTATATAATTTTTTTGGGACGGTCAAAATGCCATGTCTACAGATATTTATAAGATTTAATAATCATTACAAACTCTTATGATTACTTAGAGAATCTAAGTAAATCTTCAATATTTGGCTCTAACCCTAATAGTAAGGGACATCAAAGGGTCACACATAGACAAAACACAGCCTGAGGAACAAATTGGGTATGCCTGCACATTCCCTAATGCACAGGCTACCCAAGCCTATAAATAGCAGCATGTTTGTCATTTGAAATAAGGCTTGAACTCACACCTTCTATATCTAGTCTCGAAATTACCTCTCGGATCTAGAGATTTTTTAAGTTTTCTACTTCATAAACACTCTCAAATCTTGTAAAAAAAAAAAAAAGGCTTCAAAAAGGTGTTCTTGAGATTCTTAAAACAAGATCTCAAAAAATTGTTGAGGAACAACCAAGAACAACTAGGACGATCAAAGAATGAGAAGAAAGAAAAAAACCAAGAACAACTAGGACGATCAAAGAATGAGAAGAAAGAAAAAAAGCTAAGGGAAAGACCACTCGTCTAAGTTAGTTAAGTCCTCTATTCCTTAGGGAAAAACACTTGTGGCTAAAATTTTGAATAAATGGAGAACCTCTATTTCTTCGGGGATAAGTGTGCACCTTCTTTAAAAAAATTTACGTCTTTTCAGTTACGAGTAGGAATAACACATATATGATATATTTTATTTTATTTTAGACTAATAATATAATCCTTAACACTAAACTTGCATAAACAAATAAGTTCGGTTGGAGTGTTCTTGACAAAAATCAAAAGTATATATCCACTTGTCATCGGTGCCATTCATGTTCTTATCTCATAAAAAGAAAAATCATCTCGAGATGAACTACATGTTGACCTAATTTTTAGCTATCTAAGATACATAGGCAACCCACATACGGGTTCGGTCACTTGTTTAAACAAAATCATCTAGAAAAAATTAACTACGTTTCGATTTGATTCCTTGTGAAATCCGGGATACATAGGCAACATGTACAGGTTCAATTGATATTAAAAATAAATAAAATATTTTCATTTAATCTATTTTATTTGTTGCTATTGTTAGATAGTAAATTTTTCTTGCTTTCTTACATGAAAATACATATTAAAAAAAAAAAACACCAAAACATTAAAAATAAAAATTATTGTGTTAAACAAAACCAAATGAAGTTACTTGGACTTGTTTAAATGTGAAAATATATTTGGACTTAAGTACTATCTTCGGACGGGTGTCTTAGAGCGTCTTCTCCAAGCATAACCGTCCCCCGAACTTAAAGAAATTTTTTGGCAAAAGACCAACTACTTTCGAGTAAAAACGTGGGCTATTTTAAAATAAAAAAATAATTTTCTAAAATCCCAGTGACCTAACATACCATTTAACTCAATGCAAAGTGGCAAATCCATTTTTAAGTAAAATCTCAGCCCAAAGAATGTTTCTAAAACCAGCGCCTAGAACAACCCCTGAAAACTTATTTATTTTTTTCTAAAAATCAACAAATTTTTGAGGATATTGAAAGGGAGGAAACGAAACCTTTCTTTGCCTTTATTCTTGTTTTCTACTTCATCTGCTTGCAAAATTTGTGGTGCATTAGCTGACAATTCCGTTGGGGACTGTTGAGGGTCAAGCCTAGTTAGAGTCTAAATATATCTTCACAATTAAATAAAGTCCAAGAAATAGGTCTTTGATTTTAAACATAAATGATTCCCTAAATAGATAAATAAATGAATAAATAAATAATCATCATTTATTTTATTTCTTTCATGTCTTATTTTATATATAGCATTCATTGATATATTGCCTTTACTTTACTGCATTTACTTCACTATCTTTAAATTTTTGCATTCTTACTTTCTATAAGCTCTCTCCAATGCATGAGCACCACTTTGCATTGCATATCATGAGAAAAACCCAAAACCACAAACTTCATAGGGATTGGAAGTTGGCAATAGGGGCTGAAGTCATGCAATTTCATCACGCCAACCTAAGCTCTGAAACCCTGTAGGAGTAAAAAGATAAGTCAGTAGAAGCAAGGCCAGTCGATTTATCCCTTGGGAGCCAGCTTCAAAACTCACCTCGCTCAGATCACCAACCAATGATATAAGTTCCCTCAGGGAGGACGTCGGAGGTGTGAAGATCTGGGAACTGAACTATTCTAGGATCCGTTAGTAGAAAAGTCGTGAACCACATGTAGTGAGCCTTGGATATAATGGTATCCAAAACCCCTCTATACTTCGAACAATATATTGGAGAGAGAAAACTTTTATTTCTACCTTATGAACATTGCTTACACTTCTATTATTTTGGAATCAGTATGTTGCCTATGCAATACTTTGAGCGAAAAACTGCTATGACTCAACGTGATCTTAACCCCAATAATTCATGAATACTTTTACCTCTTGAATAATGTACATAAAAATCTTAACTCAATACTTCATCTAAAAAATTGCCTTTGCTAAACAAAGTCGTTTAAAATTCGCCCGCTAAGACAACATAAATGAATCTACTTCGATTACACAAAACAAAACCAAGTTTACCAAAATGCTAGAAAGTGTCGTCATCCAATCGAATCAAGACTGAGCGATCCAATAATAAATATACCTCAAGTCACATTCTCCTAGGATTTACATGTCACGTCCTAAGTGTAGCGTCCTTTTTTGTAAGGCTGTATGATAGGAATCCTGCACCATAAGGAAGATTTTTTGTTTTAAAGGTTTAGGGTCAAAACTCCTAAAGCAAATCAAAAACCTATTCTGCAAAGGAACCAGCTAAGGTTCATTAGTAAGATTGTCAAAATATGTTCACCCTCAGAGAGACATCATGAATTCAAAGGTATTTTAGACCCTTCATCGAGTCCTAGGAGTAATGATCCATATATTAAGTCTTAGGAGCAATTATACATGTTTTGAAAAAAAAAAAGACAATTTTGTCATTGATCCATGTTTTGATGGAAAATAGGATAGTTTTGTCATTAGGTCCTAAGAACAATAATCAATTTCTAAGGAAGAAAAGGACAATTATGTTTTTGAGGAATAAAATTATGTCATTAAGTCTTAGGAACAATTATCATTTTTTAAGGAATACATCCAACATAGATGTGATCATTCATATAGACATATTAATACATAGTCAAGAGTACAACCATGAGTAAAGATAGGATAATTTGCATCCTTAAAGTTCATTAGTCAAGGTCTAGGCTTTTAATCAGTCAATAATCCGAGAAAATCTGTTTTAAGTAACTTTTGCTAAAAGTCATCCAAGATCCGTTTGCAAGATCATAAAATGGACCCGATCCCTCTCTCTATCGGTAATACTCAAAACAACTCTGAGATTTCCCTAATGCAAATAAGTGTTACCTCTCTGAAACAAGCGTTGAGCTGGATGAACCCAATTTCGCTATTCGAAGAAAAGATAAAGGAAGGCCAATTGTCATCACCTAGAGACACCCTAAGCATGATAAAATATTGGGACGAATTACAAATCAAGAAGCTCTCTCATGGAAAATTGATTGCCACCGAAAACTAGAATAGCCTTGCTAAACAAAATGATGACATTTTTGCCACCGCCACAAGCCAAGAATTGCCTAGTTGGGAGAAATACCTTAAACCTAAGGAAAACTCAATCCAAGGAGCAATTTCCAAAATATGGAAGAAGATGGACTATTTGGACCAATCTATTAAAGAGATCAAACAGGTTATCATGACCCCTACCCACCCAGAACATCAACCTTTCATCTTTGTTCCATATCCAAACAACTCTTCTCAAACCCATAGCCAACTACAGACTCCAATTCAATTGCCTCATCAAATTTGCAAGCCTACCCAAGCACCTAAAGAAAAGAGATAGTTCACTCCACTCTTTGTTCCACTCTCTCAAATCTACTGCTACTGCTTCAAAAATAAGTTGTTAGCACTTATTCCTCCTCATCATGGAAACCCTCAAGATTCGAGGTTTCACCCTCGTATTTTCTATCAATACCACTTTGGAGGCGTTGGTCATCATACTAACTAGTGCCACGACCTTAAGAATCATATCAAGGATCTCATCCAACTTGGGATCATAAGTTTCTCAAAAGACTAAAAATTTTAAGGAGGTCTCTACTTTTTCCTTTTAGTTTCTTAAGAACTTTCTAAAGAATTAGGTATTATATTGTATGCCTATGTACTAGATCTATATATCACTAAACGCATACTTATTTTATCTAAGGTCGACTCAGGTCTTTATACTCCAACTTTCATAAATTAATTTGTTTGTCGTAATTCACATATAATGAACAATCAAAGTTATGATAATATGGTTTCAATACTAAATTAGACCATCATCCAAAGATAGATGTTAAAAGAAATATCTTATTTCAACCAAACGATAGTGAGATATTGACAAAAAATCTAAGAAATTTAGAAAGAAAACCTAAGAGCCTTGATATGGAATTGTTACATATGTTCCAACCCGGGAATGTTTAAGAAACCATGGAAGATTATAGAAGACCTCCACAATTGGAATAAAAGGAGGAAATATCTAGAAGATTCATGATAAGAATGATTATAGACACCGCATTTTGTCCCGCCTAGTCAGTGTCGAATCAAGTACAAGTTTAGATAAACTTTAGACTTAGGTTTAAATAGAATGAATTTCTATCTGAGATCACACTGCATAATATACAAAAATTCCCAAAAAACATGAGAAAAACAAAAAACAAATGTTAAATTTGACAAAATACAGTTAAGTAAAAGTTTCAAATCAACCTCGAAATTCCCATAATTAAAGGGGGTCTAAAATGACTTTATTAAAGTTTGAATTTCATTAAATCATCTTTAGTATAGATAAAAATTAGCTACTACCCTTAAATTATAGGATATTTCAAACAATTACTTCGGTTACCTACCATAACCCTAAAACATTCACTATCACTAAATCTTGTCTGTTTAGTACCAAAAAAAATTGTTTTAATTATGCATATTATATCAAATCCCAACCAGAAACAATCCAAGAGACCTTGATAAAGGCTTGGAAATGTCTTGACAAAGCCCTAACTCACAAAGATGATTAAGGAACTGGGTTTGATTTGAATTTACACCAATTCAAGTTTGTCTTGACAAAACCACCCTAGGCCCAATGGATTCAGGGCCTAGACATCATTAAAGGCCCACATAAGGAGCCTTGAAATGACCAAGAACTCCCTAGATATTCTCTACACAAATATCTAAGGAAGGGAATCAAGACACTTAGGAGGTAACCAACCATTATCGAAACTAAACCGATTTGGTTCGCCACCTAAGTTAGGCATTTAATGTGAATTAAATGCCCATACCATAAAGTATTAAATTCTTGTGATTACATGTATAGGCCACATGCAAGGTATCTAGATATTTTGAGCAAAATATCTTAGGTGTAACCGAAAACCTTAGATCGTGACTACCCGTTACCGAAACCTAATTGGTTTGCCACCGAGACAATGCATTAAATGAACATCCCATAAAAAAATAAATTATTGGGATGATATGGAATAGCTAGGTTCAAAGGATGTAGATATTTTCACCAAAATATCTTAGGGTTAACTAGGAACTTGAAAACCAACTGTAGGTTACATGGTAAGTTAACCCGATTCCATCCAAAACTAACCGAATGTGTGGCCTCCAAGTCATTACACATTACCTAACATTAAAGGCAAGATGAAACTTCAAGACTAGGTTCAAAGCACCTTGGAAGCATTTATGACAATTAAACCGAAATAGTGAAACTAACCGGTATTTAAACCCTAAACCGAACCGAATGCGTCACATCAAGCCATTAATGCACCCATGTGCAAGGAATGTGATTGGTGAGAAGGTAATGATTGGTATCGATATAGGTTTATTGCACGAAACCAAGAAATTTCTGTCAAATAAATTCGAGATAAAAGATCTTGCTGACGCCTCTTTTGTATTGGGTATCCAGATACTGAGAGATCATTCTCGAAGTATCCTTGGGTTATCACAAAAGAGCTATATCGATAAGGTTCTGAGTAGATTCGGCATGAAAGACAGTAAACCAAGAGATACATCCGTAGTTAAAGAAGACAAGTTTAGTCTTATTCAGTGCCCCAACATGACCTTGAAAGGAAAGAGATACAGAATATTCCTTATGCATCAACAATATGGAGTCTAATGTACACTTAAGTATGTACTCGTCCCGACATAGCATTTATAGTGGAAGCTTTGGGCAGATACTTGAGTGATTCAGGTATGCAACATTGGAAGGCAGCCAAACGTGTGATGCGTTATTTGAGTAAAACAAAAGACTACATACTCACTTATCATAGATCAAACAGTTTGGAGATCATCGGGTTCTTTGACTCCGATTTTGCGGAATGCCAAGATAGCATGCGCTCTACATAAGGCTTTATCTTTATGTTGGTTGAAGGAGCTATCTCATGGAAGTCTGCTAAGCAAACTCTTATAGCTTCTTTAACCATGGCAGTGGATTTTATTGCTTGCTATGAGGCATCCAATCACGGAATATGGTTGCGGAACTTTGTCACTGGGCTGCGAGTAGTAGATGGCATTGAAAGGCCATTGAAAATTTATTGTAACAATAACTTTGTGGTTCTTTACTCCAACAGGAGCTCGACGAAGTCGAAATTTATCGACATCAAGTTTCTAGTTGTTAAGGAGAGAGTTCAGGATAAACAAATTGTTATAGAACACATAGGGACACATTCTATGCTAG
Source organism: Eucommia ulmoides (assembly GCA_016647705.1). Taxonomy (NCBI): domain Eukaryota; kingdom Viridiplantae; phylum Streptophyta; class Magnoliopsida; order Garryales; family Eucommiaceae; genus Eucommia; species Eucommia ulmoides. The sequence goes on along the minus strand of CM028326.1, from coordinate 35,339,083 downwards.
CAGACCCATTAACCAATGGTTTAACCCCTAAAGTCTTTCATGAGCACACCGTTCACATGGATGTTATTTCTGATGATACCTTGGTTTAGTGGGAGTCATTTTTGTTCTATATGTTTTGCTTTGGACATTGAATTGTTTAAGTTTTCTGCAAAATAAAGTTGATGGTTTATTTTTGTTTGCAATGTTTGCATTGCATTAAGCACTTTGGATTGATCTCACTAAAGACTAAAGTTGGACCAGTTGGAAATAGGCATGTCTAAGATCACATTGCATGTAATTTTCATGCTACTCATCCATATTTAATCTATATCATTGAATATATTAGTATGGTGATCATCGTAGTTTAGTTACGACTATATCGTGATATAAACTGAGGTAATTTCATTGTTAGTATATGAGATGGACCAAAATGTTTAAGAAAAAGTATAAGGATAAATAGCATACGGATACACACCTAAGGAATTTTGTAATATAATTGTTTCAGAGATAATATGTAGCTCAAGTGGGAGATTGTTAGAAAATTTTATTTCCTAATCTAATTTTGAGCAACATATTATTAACACAATTATATTTACTATTTAAAGTTAATGGGCTAACATTCTAATTAATTTAGGTAAACTCATAGACTATTCAAAAGAATGTGGGTTAAATGAGTAGATACCAGAAACTGTTGGAGTGATTAGGGGATTATGGGAACCCTAATCACACCATATAAATACATAATATTAGGGTTATGGTTCCTAATATACCAAATCATCTTGACGGCTCTCTTCTCCCCATCTGGAAGTGAATCGTGAATCCTATTAAGGAACTCCAGATATTTGGTTGAGAAAGACCACGTAACTGCTCAATCCGTGTCTTTCTCATGATCGATTATCGCATATTTTCACATCGGTAGTCAATTGATCACAATGGATCCAGGTACGCAAACTTATATGTTAATATAGAATTTTTGATGATTCGACATGTTGTATTAGTTGTTATAGATTTAAATCTATAGGAATTAAATCCCAATACAGCACTCGTCACAATGCTTGCTTCCACCCCCTGATGATCTTCCTCCCTGCTGAACAACCACCATTTTTATACTCAGGGTTTGGTAATGGATACATTAGCTAGGTAGCAAAAACGATGTTTTGTAGGTAGAATTTCAGATTGATATACTCCACTGAATTAGCAACAATGCGTTCCTCATTTTGTGGTGTTACGATTTCAATCACATACATTAGCCTTTTATTTTCAACATTTTTTGGTATATTACCATACGCTTACAATATATTTTGTCAATCCCTTTTTGAAATGAAATTTATTCTTTAAGGAAATTGACAAGTAAGAATGTTTAGGTGCTGTTTGGTCCATTTTTTGAAGACTACTTTCAAGAATTTTATTTTTTTTTTCCATATATTGAGGTAGGGGTTTAAACTCTAAACCTTCTACAAAAGAGGTAAACATTTCCACTAGGGTACAAGACTTGTGATGAGCAACTCTTAAAATCAATTATTATACTCATTTCTACTTTATTTAAAATTTATTTATCAAAAGACACATTATTTAATGTCAAATTATCAAAATCAACTCTAGTACACTCCTTAAAAATTAAAATTAACAAACATGTTGAAAATAAAAAATTCTCTTGGAGAATATTTTTGTCAATACTTTTTAAAATAGTATTTGTTTTATTTTTTTATTTTTTTATTTTTGTTGAATTAGATATATCATTGGTTCAACCATCAGATTAAGTTAATTAAATATACAAACAATAGCTATAATTAAAAACAATATGTTTTTTTTAATTTATGTTTAATTTTATTAAATTAAAAAACAATTGATAACACTAAAATTCAAAATATAAAGCACAAAATTAGATGAAAAATTGAATTATTTGAATAAGGAACACAATTTTTTTATCTACAAAAATCCATCGAATTTTTCACCTCTTATAGGAGTGGAAAAACTTAGTTCTCCATTACCAGCATTTGAAAACTTATTTCCGCAATTAGGGTACTTAGAAAATACTATTTGAAATAGCGTTTTCATAGTTCAAAATATTATTTCAAACACCGACTTTTACTTCAAATTTTTTTAAAAAAAAAAATTATGAAAATGCTATTTCAATAGCGTTTTCATATATTTTTTATATTTAAAATGAAAATCTCAATTTTTTTAAAAAAAATGTTAATGGGAAAGCCCCATTTCGATGGCGCTTTCCTATTTCAATGCCAATGTGCATTCCTATTTCAATGCCCCCGCCCCTGCAAAGTCAAATCAACTTTTTTTCTTCTTCTTTTTTCCGCTTAAGATTTATTTAGCCTTGAAATCTCCAATGGCACTCTATACATATTCTAGTTTCTTTTAATTTATTATTTTCGACTTATGTTCCATTTCTCAGTCTGTGCATCATACGTTACCAAATCTATCCCAATTTTTTTTATATATGTTGTCCTTATTACGGACTAACATTACTCTTAAGATTTATTCAGCCTTGGAATCTCCTATGGCACTCTATACATTCCAAATTGATTCTAGTTTCTTTTAATTTATTATTTTCGACTTATGTTCTATTTCTCAGTCTGTACGTCATACGTTACCAAATTGACCCAGTTTTTTTATATATGTTGTTCTTATTATGGACTAACATTCAAAATTGTTTAATTTTTTTAAAATAATTCTCATGTTTCATTTATACTTATGCAAAAAAAAAAACCAAAAAAATTTATTTTTAATATGTTTTTGTTACTTTTGAGTTTTCCAAGGGCGCCTTTTACATTATTAAATTGACCATAGATATTTCTCATATTTTGCCTGCATTACGAACTAATTTTTGAACTTTTAATTTAATAAAATAAAAATAAAAGTTGGATGGCCACAGTTGGGCTCTAGAATCTCGGCCACCCATTTGCCCCAAGTCCGTTGGGGCACTCCTTCATAGGCACAATTGTAGATGGTCATGGGCTAGACCGAGCTTTGATTAGAGTATTAAAAAAACACTAGACCCTAGCCCGGCCCGACCCTATGATTAGGCCCTACTTTTACGCCCAAATTCGGTCCTACAAAAAAAAATCAAGCTCAAGTCTGGCCTTATATATATATACACATACTAGTTTTAGCCCACGCAATTCGCGAGTGTAGATAAAAAAATATATATATATATTAGATTTGTTTATAATAATACAAAAGAAAAATTAGAGAGAAACTCACTTTTGCCATTAAAATTAAAATGGGTCACCACTTGTAAGTCCATATTAAGAAAACATCACTTATATATTTATTATTTAAGATAAACTCAAATACATATTCTCTCACTGTATCAATTGTAACATAATAAATAAGGGGATGTAAATATTATTGCCCAACAATAATGTTTAATAGCAATATAATGAATGGGAGATGCAAATATTAGTGTACAGTAACAATATCAACAACAATATAATAAATGGAGATATGCAAATGTTATTACTCATCAACAATGTTAATAGCAACATAATGAATAAGATGATGGAAATGTTACTATACAACAACACTGTTAACAATAACACAATGAATGGAATGATATAAATGTTATTGTACAACAAACAATTACCATATACTAATTGGATTTTTCTCTAAATTTAAATGGCTACATGGGTATAATAATGAATTAGTAGTGGCCCCATGATAAAATATCCTAATACAAAATAGTTGTTTTACTATTTGAATGTTAAACCAATAAAAATTATATTTTCTTCCTCATGATATTTGCATTTGATACTTTTAATAAAATTGATTGAATACCCAAATTTTTTGGATCAAGACCCGTTTAAAAAGACATAACAGAAGTTAGAAGTCATAAAATATAAATAAATAAAATAAAAGTACAAAATTATTAAATGAAAAAATTGGTTTCTGACCTTGAAGTCAAAAAATCACAAAAATATCAACATATTACGTGTTTTCAGGTTTTGAAAGAATTATTGATTTTTCTTAAAAAATCACTGCACAAAGTGAATTAGATAAATAGTGAATCGTAAAATTTAAATTTAAATGAAATGCTTATCAAGAACCCATTTTTTTTCAATTATGAGAAAAAAAAATACATTTATTTAGGACAAGATCAATGCTAAAATAATTTATAGGTAAAAAAAATATCTTCGAGGGACTATAATTTTTATCTCACATGATTCATCCATTTTTCTAACGAAAATTATTTTAATAATTTTTTTAAAAATCCAATATTATGAATATTTATTTTTTCGTAAAAAATGAACAAAAGTTCGAAATGATAATAATAACAAAACAAAAATAAATAAATAGAATTATTAACTAAAAACAACTTTATTAGAAGAAAAATTAATTTTCTTTAAAAAAAATCCAATATTAAAAAAAATGAAATTTTGAATTGATAATAAAAAACAAAACAAAATAAAAATAAATAAATAAAATTATTAATTAAAAAATAATTTATTTTATTAAGCAAATATTTATTTATTTATTCATAGTTCTTTTAATTTTGTTTTTTAGGCTAACTTTTAAACAAAATAATAGCTCTCACTGTGTGTTGTTGAGTAATTATTATTATTATTAGAAATTTAATAATGATTATCAATAAAAAATCACAATAAAAGAGAAAAAAATATAATTATTTTGACCAATTTAATATATCATATTTATAAAAAAAAAAATAGATATTTATTTTAAATTGGAAGAAAATCATTGAATTATTTAGGTAATTAATTACAGTGAAAAGAATTAATTTAAGTAAGAATGATTCAATTAATTTACATTAAAATGTTATTAAAATTACACTATCTTTAAAAACAAAAAATATAAAAAGCCATAATATTATTGTGGAGAGTTAATATCATGAAGGTTAAACAAATCTTGACCATTCATTTATATAAAAGAATAGAAATTAAGAGATAAACAATATTTGAATATGAGGGCATGTCTTCCGCTTTTATATATAATATATAGATATAGATATTTAATTTCAAAAATAAATACTAAAATATTAAATCAAATAAAACCAAACCAATACACATTCGCATGAAATCAAACTAAATCAATATTGTCAAACCTACTAGAATTGAGTTTGCTTGATATCCATATATATATATAATTAAAATTCATCAGGCCGGGCTGGGCTAGCCCTAAAAAATTTAGTTTTGCCCAAATCCGACTTTAAATTTGATTGGGTCTCAAAATTAAAGTCCAAACCCTAAAAAAATAGGACCGGGCTTGTCGGGCCCCGAGCCCATGACCACCGTAGGCACAAGATGCATTCTCTAGACGGCCTTTCCTTCTCAAGCACTATTTCCTCGAGATTCTAGAGCTCAATCGCGGCTCATCCAACTTCTTATGTTTTATTAAATTAAAAGTTCATTTTTATTATTTTTTTATTTTCCAAAATTAAACTTTGGGGAATAACGTGTGAAAATTAAAACATCAAAGATCAATGTGTAAGAACACCAAAACTTGTGGGGTTGAAGAACACAGTTAGCTAGTACTCTTAAAACAATTTTCATTAGAACATTGAAGTCACTTCGACAGTTTGACTAATGCCATACGGTGCAGGTAATAACTGGGAAGTTCATGTCATAATTAATGGCTAACACAACAATGTTAAACCCACGATGCCAACCTATCGATAATTTTAAATAAGGGAAATTAATGTGCAATCAATCAATAGTAATTGTAGATTATAATTTATGGCATATTTGGTTGGACAAAATTGGGGGCGGAATAGAATTGTATTCCGCCCTAAATTCCTATTCCGTTGTTTGGTTTTTCAATTGAATCACTTTTGTGATTCCATTGGAATGAAAATCAAGGGAATAAGATTTTATTTGAAATGGGATGGAATCAAATCCAACCTAATGTAATTCAAGTTAAAATTACAAAAAAGTTCATCGCTGATCCAGCCCAATCAAAAAATAAGAAAACAGAAATAGAAATTAGATAACAGAAACAAAAAATCGAGAACAAAAACAGAAACTAAAAATTGAGAACAAAAAATTAAAAATTGAAAACAAAAAAATAGAGAATAGAAACAAAAAATTGAGAACAAAAACTGAAAATTGATAATAGAAACAGAAAATTAGAGAACTGAAAATTGATAACAAAAACAGAAAATTAGATAACTAAAAATTAAGAACAAAAACTGAAAATTAGAGAACAAAGAATTGAGAACAGAAACTGAAAATTGACAACAACAACTGAAAATTGAGAATAAAAACAAAAATTAAAGAAAAGAAACTGAAAATTGAGAATAGAAACATAAATTGTAAAACAGAAACTGAAAATTGAATGGAATAGTGAAATATAATAAAATGAAGAAAGGAAGAAAATAGTGAAATATAATAAAATTTTATTATAAGGGAATAGTAAGAATTTTATTATATTTCACTATTCCATTCATTCCCTCATTTCATATCAACCAAACAAATTAATGGAATAATGATTCTTTTGATAATTTCATTTCATTCCTTCTCTCATTCCATTACTTCTTTCGTTCAATTTCACCCTCATTCCATTATGTCCAACCAAACGAGCCGTTAGGATTTTATTTTTCATGATTTACTCTTTATACTTGTATTAAATAGATGCCCACTTAAAAAAAAAAAAAAAAAAAATCTTCTAACATGGTATCAGGTTAAACGATCCTCTCCTTATTTTTCTTTCTTTTTTGCCGCCATTATTGTTGTGCTAGATCAACAGTCCTCTTTTCTTCTTCTTAATGACGATCTTCGTGGCACATGCGAAATTCCTTTCTTTCATGAATCAATCATTTTCCTCTAGATAGTTGGAATTAAGATACTTTCTCTTCTTAATGACTTTCACTTATTTCCCTTACGGCTCATTTAATTGAACGGAACGGAATGGAAGAAGTAATTGAATGAAATTGTCAATAGAATCACTGTTCCATTATCTTATTTGGTTGGTATGGAATGAGAGAATGAATAGAATAGTGAAATATAGTAAAATTCTCATTATGTCCTTATGAAATTATTATTCCATTCTTTTGTTTGATTGGTATGAAATGAGTGAAGGAATGAAATGAAATATAATAAAATTCTCATTATATTCTTATTACAAAATTTTATTATATTTCACTATTTCATTCATTTCTTCATTTTATTATAGTGTTGTTCTCTAATTTCTGTTTTTGTTCTCAATTTTCAGTTTCTATTATATAATTTCTGTTTCTATTCGTAATTTTCAGTTTTCGTTATCTAATTTTATGTTTTTGTTCTCAATTTTTAATTTATATTCTCAATTTTTTGTTTATGTTCTCAATTTTCTGTTTCTGTTCTTAATTTTCAATTTTTGTTCTCAATTTTCAATTTCCGTTCTCAATTTTCTATTCTCTAAGGCCCTGTTTGGTTAGAGTTTCCATTCCAACCCAACCCAAAAATTTTGGGATTGATTTTCGGGAACGCGTTTGACAACACAAAACCCAACCCAACCCAACTCAAAAAATGAAAATTAATTCTCAAAATCCTAAAGAAATGAAAAACAAAAAAAAACTTGTTTCCTTTTGTGCCCAGCCCAACTCAACTCAACATTGGGACACACTTGACATTTACATAAATGTTAATGAGTCTGTCTACAACTCTCACCAAGCTCAATCACGTTATTTTTTTTTTTTTTTCGATTTTGATAAAGCCTTGCGATAAATCTTCATCTTCTTTGCTCCTGTAAAAGGGGAAAAACTCATAAAAAAACTAGGGTTTTCATTGCCGCCGCCCTACCGTCGGCCCTTTTGAAGGCGAGCAGGGGATCGGAGCTATGTTCCAGACCAAATCGTAGATCTGAGTTTTGTCAAGATCTGTTCTACTCCGTTACATGGTAGCAGCAGTCTGGTAGGTTCGGCGTTGGGGCTTCATCGATTTGGCTCTGTTTCGCATCTCCGATTCATGTAATCTTTTGTGGGTTTCGTTGAGGGCCTTAGATCTAAAAGATTGTTCGTTCAGAGGCGGCTGAATTCGAAGGTCTATCAGTCAGAGAAGCAATAACCGGGTTCGCCACCAGCCTCTCGAATGTTTACAGAGCACTCAAGCACAACAATTTCTAAAGCTTTGTCTGGCAACTAATACATATATGGGTATCGATTAAACATAACAACCTTCCATGGTTGCTGTTCTTCTGTATATAGATTTTTGTTCATGTCTTTTGTCTTTTCTTGTATTTTGTGTGTGTGTGTGTGTGTATATATATATATATATATATATATATATATATATATATATATAATTGAATTTGAGTCTGTTTATTCTGTGTAGATAGATGATTGGGTTCGATTTGAATTTCAATTAGGGTTCGATTTCTTGATGATTTCTTGATTTTGGTTTAGGGTTTGTTCTTGATTTCTTGATGATTTCTCAGAATTAGTGATCTTGTTTTTCGGTGTAAGTTTAATAAAATAAATAAATATATAAAAATAATAATTGCGAAGAAATAATTCTAGGATAATATCGTTATCAAACGCGATTCTGTTCCCAACACAAAAAAAAAAAATTATCGTTACCAAACGCAATTTTGTTCCTAGTAGGAAACAAAATTCTCAACTCAACTCAACCCAACCCATCTTAGTTGGGTTGAGAAAAGTGAGAACACTAACCAAATGTCACCTAAATTTCTGTTTTTGTTCTCAATTTTTAATTTATATTCTCAATTTTTTGTTATCAATTTTCTATTTTTGTTCTTAATTTTTTTTTTCTCAATTTTCAGTTTCCGTTCTCAATTTTATGTTCTTTAATTTTATGTTTTTGTTCTCAATTTTCAGTTTATGTTCTCAATTTTTTATTTCCATTCTCAATTTTCTATTTTTATTTCCAATTTTCTGTTCTTTAATTTTTATTTATGTTCTCTAATTTTTGTTTCTGTTTTTAATTTTTAATTTTTATTCTCAATTTTCAAGGACTTAAATATAAGGATTATTACGTAAATTAGAATGTTAATTTCATTGGGTTGGAATCTCATTCCACCCTATTTTATTCCAATGGAATCACAAAAGTGATTTCACTGGAGAACCAAATAACGGAATAGGAATCAAGGGCGGAATGCAATTCCATTCCGCCCCCGATTCTGTCCAACCAACATGCCATTAGTTTTTAATTTTTTTTAAAATTACAAAAGCATCCTTAATCCATTCCAGAATCTATAGCAATAGTCCCACAACTTTCTAGAACCTGAAACACTACCCCACATTTTACGAAACTTGCAGAAATAGCCTCACAACTGTACGAAACTTGTCGAAACTTCTCCACACCTTTCTTAAACTTGCACAAATAGTCTCATTACTTCCTAAAATCTGCCGAAACAACCCCAAACCTTTTTTCAAATTATAACATTAGCCCCAAACCTTTCTAGAATTTACAAATAGCACCAAACCTTTCAAGTAGTTACAAAAACTGCCCAATTCTAGAATATTGCCAACTTTGTGGAATTTATAAAACAATCCCACATCCTTGCCATTTTCTATTTGAAATCCAAAATTTTTAGATTTTGTTATCCCATTCTTCATCATGACTACAAATTTCGTTAGTGGATACACCGCCTATAGTGCCACCTCTCCTAAAAAGTATTGTTAGCTCAAAGATCTACCCAAGAGGATGAATTGGATAGGCAAAAATTTTAAACAAATAAATAATCAAATCACTTCAATTTTCCTAACCGGATGTTAGCTTAATATTTAGCGAAAATGTGTTTAACTAAGTGCACAACCAAATAGATAAGGATATAAAAATTGACGTAAAGATTTATAGAGATTCAACAAGTTATTCTTTCCTACATCCCTTTCCCTAAACTACCGCTTGGAATTCACAATCCACTAACTCTCGATCATTTTCCAAGTAGGAACCAAACATTTACAATCTTTTTCACAAACGCAATATTAACCTAATTCTTCTTCCAAACACAAAATCAAGCCTATTGTCCTAGGTTAAAGATTAACTCTATATTTTCCTAGGCGCAAAATTAATTCTGATTAAATAAGATTCATTTATGCCTAATTCATTCTCACTTAAACTAAATACGTTTAGGTTTAAGGTACAATTCACAAATACAAAAAATAATATATATATTCACATTAACTTCTACTACCTCAATTTAAAATTAAGCTCAATTAATGTCTCAATAAGCTAGCGATAAAAATGTGCAAGATACTAAATCTGATTTCTATATTTTTTGAGGACCAAATAATAATTTTTTTAAAAAATTAGTTTAATATTTTAAAATTCTATTAATTGTTTTAATAAAATTCGTGTAAAAGTGCGGTACCATATTATTCCCCCAGGCCTTCGAATCCGGAATACGCCCCGTCCCTCTGCAGTAACCCAAGTCATACGCACAGTTAGGATTACTGGCTCGAATCATGAGGAGCCGACATCATCATACCGACAAGCAAACCGAAAGCAAGGCGGATTAAAAATTAAATAAACACAAAGGCCCCTCACGTTTTTGCTAATGACTTAAGACACCCCCACTTTTTATATAGGTCATCTCGCCCCAGACAACTTATGATAGTTCTTGTCATATGAAATTAAGATACAGGCCTATATTTCAACAGAATTATTTCCTCGAATAGTTATTATGAAGAAATCCTAGGTAAGGGGGGTCAAAATATAAATTAATCTTGATTTATTATGAGGAAAAGTTGTAAGGGGGTCAAAATACAAATTACTCTTGATTTATCATGAAGAAAACTTGTACTTTATACTATAAAATTTGGAGTGAGGGTATAATTGGTCCTCCTGGTTTCAAACACATTTAATCTTAAAATTTTAGGGTGAATGTCTAAGAGGTCCAATAAGTAAAGCTCTGTTAAAAATTGAATGGAATTGAACACGTGTCGTAAACTAATTATACATTCATCCTACACTCTTAATAGTGAATTTTTTTTATTCTTCCTTCTTTTTTTTCTTGACGTTCCTCACAACCCTACGCCAATCCACCACCACTTCAGCTACAAAGCCATCATATAATATCACCACTCCTTCGTCACCCCCACCAATGTTAACACATAAACGAACATGACAAGACCACAACTCCTCCGTTACTACCACGGCCAGTGTCCAACTTACACAAATGTGAAAAAAAGGATCAACAAAATCAAGATTAAAAAATAACTAATAAAAAAAATCATCAGATTCGCATCACCAAGTAAGAAATTGACCCTAGAAAAGTCAATAAAAATGAAAAATACCCACAATCAATCAAAATGACTACGATTTGAGCAATCACCTATCCATTTGTCGGAGGATTAGACAATGTAAATGTCAACGACATCAACTACTACCGATGTTTTGGTATTAACATGAAAACACGCCGTGATCTGTCGTTGCGAGAGCAAAATCTAAGTTTTTCTCTGTCAATTTCTCCTACCGCCAAGACAACCAACAACCTTGTTTTTCTCTTCTTGCGGCCTCATTTCTTCTAGTACTTTCCTTCTTTTTTGAATGTTCGGATATGCGCTATATTCTCCCCCCCTCCCCCCTGGCTCATTTGTTCGTATAAACGAATGATCCATCAGGTTAATCGTTTTCGCTTGTAGTTTCCCTTTTTGTTGTGTAGTTTTATCCTCAAATAGGATCTTCCGAACTATCTGTGAACAAATTGATTGTCTTGTAAGTTTACCCTTTGATAAGCACTACAAAACTGTTTTTACAAACAGTTTATGTAACGACTTGATTTCCCAAGGCCGTCATGCGATTTTTCCCCTTGGAAAATGAACACAAAATTCGAATAACCAATATTTCATTCTATTAAATCTAAGAATTTTTATAACACGCAACGACATTAATAATTATTGAATTATCGAATCGATATTACAACTATAAATAATAAATATGATTATTACATATTAAATAGAAATTTGAGTAAAATTCCAATTCAAATAAAATTTTCAAATATCGTGGCTCCACATCCTTGATACCAAACACTACCTAACCAAGGTCACCTTTCCAATTTGGAAAGAAATGAGAAGCAATCCCAAAGGTAATTCATGGTTAACATAAATATTAAACCATTATTCCGAATACACTGAATTCATAATAAAATCCATTATTCCAAATATACTGAATTCCTAATAAATAAATAAAATCGATATTTTATTTAGGGAATTAATTTCGATAATCAATATCGATTTGTCGCGTCGATTTTACAATAATAAATAATAGATGCAATTCTTACAAATTAACTAGAAATTCCTATATTATTCATGGCGCTGCACTATTTTCAAATACATTCAAATTTCTGGCATGGTCTGGTTTTCACCGGCTTTGCAATCAAAACTGTGGGATTGTGAGCCAATACTCAATAGAATTTTAACCACTCTAATACATATTGTTGGCCCAGAGATTGATCCAAGAGGGATGGGGTGAATTGTATATATAAAACTTTTTCGTAAAATCATTCTATTAAAATCTCAAATCAAACTTGTTAGTTCTTGTGTTTATGTGTGCAGCGGAATAATCTATTAAATCAAAATAATCAAAGTAAAGAGTAAGGGATAGAGACAATCAAACCACAAGACACAAGGGATTTATAGTAGTTCGGCAAGACCTTCTTGCCTAGTCTACTCCTCCGCGCTCCCGACGGAGAGTTCTAGTTTACTAATCTTTAATCTTCTTACGGGTGAAGATTAAACCATTTACAATCTTCTTACGAGTGAAAATCAACCGTTTACAACCTTTCACTCTTCTTATGGGTAAAGAGCAACCTTTCACAATTTTCTTACGGGTGAAAATCAAACTGTTCCACGTAATCTTCTTTCTGATAAGATCAATTCGTCACCACCAAAGGCGCCTCATTTAGTCTTATTCAACTTCTACACAATTTGATGTTGATGTACTGATATTGAGGATCTTTCTTGCTTGGATGTTTATATGAAGTATAATCTCTCAATACAACACTCAAAATGGTTTTGTAATCTAACTTACAAAATCGACCTTGGAGCTCTAAATACTCTCTATAAAGATTACAATACTTTGACTTATTAATGTTTAGTGTTTCTCACAAATATTACTCAATAAATAATAGATGAACTTTAAATACAAGAGTGATCACACAAGAAGTGTAAGAATAAGAATCAAAATGATATTGCTAAAAAATGAGAACTTGAAAATCTTTAGTATATAATTCTTGTAAGCTCTTATATGTGATTCTTTTTTATCCAAACTATTTGTCCTTTATTTATATAACCAAGAATGAAACTTAAAAGTCCTCATAACCATTGTCATTTGTTCCTTAGATCATTATGGCAAAGAGGTTCCTTGGCACTAAGTCTTCTCAGCAAATTTCAAAATTTGCTACAACTTGTTTATGAGAAAATCGATCATATCTTCCAAATATTTCAAGTATGACCCATATGCATTTATTATGGTTTTAAGGCCCTTTGAATAAGCTTTTCAACCATATGTGGTGCATCTGATTTGGAGAATATTTGAGAGATATGTTCTATTTTGAATAGACAAAAGTTCAGCTCATATTTTTTTACTAGCAGTTACTAATTGTTTGCATTAATGAGAATGTTAATACGATGTCTCAATTTCAAAACATGAATATCAAACACAGATATAAAGAGTATTGAATTAACTTTCACATGGCTCAATAATCAACTCATTTGGACATAAAATGATTGAGATATGGTCAATTGAGTGAACAAAAGTCTATGCTGCATTTTTCAAACTAGTTGTGTATAATTTGGATAAATCATGATTTATTTTTAACTTTCAAGACAAATATTAATGAAAAAATATCAGATAATCAATGTGAAAGTATGTTGATTTCAATCCATAAGAAATATAAGTTGTTGGACATTCATTTATGGCAAAATGCAATAGTCAAAATTTTCAGCTCAATATTTAATACAAGTTGTAAAGCAAAGTTTGAATATTTCATACATGTATGTATAATGTATATATAATTTTCGTGTATGGAATTTCAATATCATATATATGAAGCATATTATACATGTATATCATCACATAAATCATTTGCATGAGATATAATAGGATCATACATATGATGTAGTAGATTTTATGCAAAAATATAATTTTTCATGCAATATTATAAAAATGTCATTTAAATACCAATTTAATGTCATGAACTTGATTCAATCATGTATATAATATTTAAGCATATTAATCAAGTTTGAAATAACATTAAACAAGCAATGACGAGATATCACAAATATATGTATATATTGGTCAAATTATCAAGATAAGCATATTGAGCATATTGAAAATATATTTTCTCTCTTTAAGCATATTGTATCAATATGTGAATTTTCCAATTAATCATGTGTTGAACAATCTAATCACATGTGTCATGATATAATCAAATAATGATCATGTTCAAATCATAATATCATGAATGTATACACTCTCAGTATGTGCGTGCACGCATCCTAATGAGTTAAGGTATGTAATCTCTTCGAGAGTAACATCCTTTAAATTTAACCTTATTGACTTAATATTACATAAGTCTCGTGATCTTTATATCGAGATTATAATTATATTTCACACTTAAAATTCATAGTGGTTAGCACACGCAATGAATAATTGAATCTTAATACCTGCACTTAAGATATCACTTTGGTTAGTATACTCAAGGTATGATTCAATCAAAACACATTGGAACATATAATTTGTGTCTAATGTGATATCATCATATCACTAATATTGACATCATCAAAACACATATTGTGACATCATCATAAACATATATCAACACATGCATTTAATTAATTCCCAAATAAAATACATAGACATATTTTCACGTAAATTCCACATAATAATTATAAATATTTTCCAGAAACTAACGACTAAAAATTAACCCAATTAATACAACAAATAAAACACATATGTATCATTTCTACATATTTTTCACGTAATCATAATTATTTTACGAAAATTGACAGTTATAATTCGACAACAATAATAACGTAAATCACACAATAGAAAAATTAAATACAAATATTAAAAGAGTCAGAAATTCTACCTGAAATCCGAAACCAAAATTCGAACCGAAATCGGAATAAAAACTCCAAAACCCTTTATAGTTAAATAACTATAATGGTTATAAGAACTTGTGGTTTAATCCAAGTTCTTATCTTCCTCGGCTCCAAACCTTGCTATCAGTTTATATTTCTTATCCTTTTTTTTATTTTTATCTATTTTTTATTATTATTTATCCTAAAGCTTATTGATATATATGGATCATAGTTATCATTATTATAATTAATAACACGTCACTTTTGCCTTGCATATCCAAATATATGGTTTAAATCAGTTTCCTTCTTTATGAAGGAAACTATTTTAAACTGTTTATTTGTTTATTTATTTATTTAATTACACAAAAATCCCTCTTAAAATAAAAAAAATATTAATTATATTCCAAAACTCTTAATAGTCAATTCAAAATTAATATTTAACCCCCAAAATTATCAAATATTATTTATACAATAAATTTGTGAAACAATCCCATAAATATTAAACTTATATTAAATAATATTTTCAAAAATATAAATTTTCGGAGTATTACAACTTAACTTCTTCATAGGTTTACCCCTTGATAGGGACTACTAAATTGTTTTTATGAACAATTTTTTTCTTTGTAGATTTATCCTTTGATATGAACTAGTGAACTGTTTTTATGAACATTTTTACTTCTTCGTAAGTTTACCCTTAGATAGAACTACCGCACTGTTTTTGTGAACATATTTACTTCTTCGTAGATTTACTCTTTGATAGGAATTACTGAAATGATTTTATGAACACTTTTACTTCTTCTTAGTTTTACCCTTTGATAGGAACTATTGAACTATTTTTACAAACAATTTTACGTCTTCGTTGGTTTACCCTTAGATAGGAACTACCGATTTTTTTTATGAACAATTCTATTTCTTCATAGATTTACTCTTTGATAGGAATTACTGAACTGATTTTATGAACACTTTTACTTCTTCTTAGGTTTACCCTTTCATAGGAACTATTGGACTGGTTTGACGAACAATTTTACATCTTCGTTGGTTTACCCTTAGATAGGAACTACCGTTTTTTGTTTTTGTTTTTTTTTTTTGTTTTTTTTTTTAATAACAATTTTACTTCTTCGTAGGTTTACTCTTTGATAGGAACGACCACAATATTTTTATGAATAGCTTTACTTCTTCGTAGCTTTGATAAGAACTACTCTACTAATTTACACCTTTCACCGTGGATTTGTGCTCTTTGGGGGGAGTTATCATATATAGCGTCCTTTATTTTTCTTCATATTGTTGTCGTCTAGGGTACATTTTCCATTTGGGAGATAGTTCTTTTACGGAACGTCCCTTATTATTTTTTTTACGGATTCGTGACGAAGTCTTTCGTCCTTGAGCTTCAATTGGGACATGTAGTTCTTTTACCTTCTTATTAAGAGCTGCAAATTTTTCCGTGACACATAATAATCATAAAAATAATATGTAGTCTTTAACCCTATTTTGGAATAGAGTATGAATTGTCATTTTTAAATTCGTAAGTTATCTTGGGTTTTCAAGATGAACCAACTTTATATCCTTGGACTAATTATATACTTTGCATGAGCTTCTTTGGAAATTCACCAAAAATATCCATAAACATATTAGCCACTGTGCGAAGATAAAGTGTTTTTTAGTGATGAGTTTTGTGATATCAACTCTTATATTGCAATTCTCATTTTTATAATGTTATCTTCCTGAGGTAAACAAATATTTCATAACAAGTCAAGATTTTGGGAAAAATTAGTTGAATAGAATAATCTTTGATTTCTCTTTGCAGTGAATAAATGATATTTCAAATCAAACCTACTTAGTTTTTCCTTTAGATATATAAGTTGATAGGCAAAACAAGTAATGCACTCTTGAAGGTAAGTTCTAGTAAGGTGATTGCCTTAACGAATTTCCTGAGTCGGGGTTTCTTTTGAAGATTTTCTTTTGAAAACTTTAACGTTTAAGTTCAATGTCGGTCCAATCAATAATATCAAGGGTGAATAGTAAATCCATCAAATCCTCTAGTTGTGCTAAGTGACAATTTTTACTATTCACCACATGTCAAGTATCTTCGAATTTTAATAAAGGATAGACGAGAGAGTTAGTCCAAAACCGGTCTTGTATAGTTCCTTCAACTGTTTCTCCCCTCTTTAGTATTTTTATATGGGCCTTATCCAAATATTAGAAAGTGGAGGGCATTAGTTGTGATTAAAGAGTTGATCTAAGTAAGGTTTACCTAACTTAATCCCTGTCTCAAGCTTAAAAATTAAGGGCTCAATCGGCAATTCTTTGTAACATTGGCGGCCTTAGGATTTAATTCATAGATTACTTCTAAGTTTCCTCAAATCACCATAATTAAACTTATGGTTTAAGTGCCAAAAAATAAGGGTAGAAATTTTAATTGATCTATTTTTACAAAGGTCTTGAAGTTTTTAATTCATAAATAGAAATTTATTCCTCTATATATCCTCATGATCATAAATTTTATTAATGAAATAAAAATATTTTAAGGGGTGAAAAGTATAAATTAAGTATTACCTTAGGAGTCTTCAAAGCTTTTAGTGCCTAGTTGGGATCTCTCCTCTTACCAAAAACGTGGGCCATTGCCACCTGATTTTCCTTTTGTATGTGTTTCCAGGGTTTTCTTGGTGGGCAACTTTCTCCTTACTTTCTTTTAGTGCAATTGCCATGTGTTTCCCTTGAAAGGTTTTCGTGGCCACTTTTACGTTATTTTCCTTTGGTGCAACTGCCATGTATTTCATGTTTTGGTGGCCGGTGCTCGCACTATCTCACCTATTTTTGGTTACGCGTACTGCACGTGGACTTCATGACGAGAACCCTAAACACGCCGAAAACTCTCTCTCTACTGCCACAATTTGTGAATTTTTACTGGGTTTGAGCTAAGACAATAACTCGCGTAACCAGATTAAATTTTCGATCACCAGAACTGCGAGGGGACTGGGGAGAAGAAGGTTCTTGTTCTCTCCGGATCTGCTACGCTCCTTCACCTCTGATTTCGACAACTGTTTGAAAACAATCATCCCATCCAACCGGTTCAAAAATTCCGGTAGTTGAGTTCGAACCTGAAGTAGTGTCCCTGAGGATGGCAACGGTTCGATTTCACTGGAAACCAAAGCCAAAACTGTATATAGCAAACCCAAAATCAAAACCGCCAATTTTTTATAATCGGTTTTAAAACTGAACTATTTAATTGTATACAAAATCAAAACTAAAATCACAAAACTACGAACCGTCATTTTTTATATATAACCTAAAATATAAAATATAAATTTCAAAAAACAAAAACAAAACCAAACCACCAAACTATTAATTTTTACAAAAACATTTCAACCATAATTAAAATACAACACATAAAATTCACATGTAATAAAAAAATAAAACGATAGATAATCGTCATAATACAAATCAGAGAGGGATGACAATTGGGAAGTCAACAACAGACAAATGATGAAAACTCTAATCATATATAACACACACACACACACATATATATAGACACACACACATTAGGGGTTAAACTGTAAACAAATAAAAAAATGAGGGTAATATATATATATATATATATAATAAAAATATATTTAAAATATCAGTTATACAGTTTAGTACTTACATGGTTCGGTTACGCAGTTCAGTTTTACGGTTAATATCCCAAAATCAAATTAAATCAAAACAAGTTTGGTTTCCAATTTCAAGACCAAAACTACAACTACAACCATTTAATCAATTTCAAAATCGTTCAGTTCGATTTTGTTCAATTATCTGTCAATTCAAGTTGAATTGTCATCCCTAGTGTCCCCTATGTAGTCAGGGGTGAGACGACGAGTTTGGAGATGGTGTGTCGTTCCATGAACTCGCTCCTGTCGAGGCAGACCATGGTGTCCTCTAACCTGCGTCGAGTTCGGGTTTGCCAATGCCGGTGGGGCCCAAGAAGATGAAATTTGCGATGGGACGGTATGTGGCTTGGAGGCTTCATGCTGGCGAATAACGCTTTTGTGAAGGTTTTTCTTCATGATTTTTTAGATTGTAAAGAAAGCACTCAAGCTTGAATCAATGGAAAATTTGCGGGTTTATTGCCCGATGCCTACAGATGAGGGCAAATGATGTTACCAGATTTTTCCTTCGCCTCTTAGAATGTAAACTACGACTTGAAACCTGCACTAATTAAAAAGTTCAAGGGACATCAATGCGGTGTTGGCAAAAAAATCTCCAGTATGAGAATAAGTTAATCTATTCTATATGAAGAAGAAAAATAAATTGTAATTTTCATTGTTACTTGTTGGAAATAATCGTGAAAAATGTTAATTTTAATTAATATAATTAAATATTAATTAATATTATTCGCAATAAAAATTTCTAAATATGTCGTAAATATATATACAATGAAATAATAGTCATAAATAATAAAAAATAAACCCTTAGTGAAATTTGTTGTTGAATGTAAGTTACAGCAAATATTACAGAATGTAAAATAGTTCACAACAAATATTCAGAAACCCAATATATGCGATAGTAAATATTCCAAATTATGACAACAAATATTTTAGAACATTAACAAACATTATAAAATTATATTTTTCAACAATAAATTAAAATACAAGAAATTAGTAAATAAATAAAGTTTTATTTACAGTCATTTACCGATAATAATCTCATAAATTTATATCGATCGAGACTATTGTTTTACGTTATTTCCTTAAAGTAAATTTCTCCTCTGGTTAAGTGCTTATTACGGTTACTCAAATGTTCGGCTCCCAAGATATAAAGATCACAATCATCCGATACTAGCACTTGAAATCAAAGGATCTGACGAACGAAACAAGCGTTGATCTCTTTATCAAGAATAAACTAACATAAATTCAAAGTGTATGTGTAGTGCACGACATCCTAAATTTTCATACCTAAATGATAATGCAAATTTCTCCATTTATAGAGTAAACAAATGAGTAACTCCACACACACCAAATGTCTCACTTTAAAACCACTAAGAATACTTTAAAAATACTAAGAATTATTACATGTAACTCCTTATTAAAAATGAATTACAAATATGAAAAGATAAGTCTTATTTGATTAGGAAACTTGCTAGAATCAATTTAAAAAAAAAAAATTCTAGAAATAATTATCTCTACTTAGATCAACCCAAGTCCAAAACCAAACCCAAACCAAAGACCTACAACCTGACCCAGGGTCTGCAATCCAAAATGAATTATAAAAGTGATTTAAGTGTTTTTCATTAACCGATATGAGATTACTCATTTTACATACTTCAATCAACTTCATAGGATTACATTGAAAGACAATTTCTTATTCATATTTCAATAATTTTTGATAAATCAATATTTTACGTTTATCTTCTCACTAAGAATAACATATTGATATATGAACATGTTTCAATCAATGAAACACATAAATAATTAGACTTAAAATTGTCTAACATTACTAACCTGCATATATAAGTAAAATATATCATACATGAATTAACAATTATGAATTGATTTAAAATAATATCATTATGGGTCAAAGTTTTTCGGTCCAAATTAATAATTATTTATACATGTCATCATATAAAATATGGGTTATTTTCATGGGACGCTTACTAAACAATCCTTAAAAGGTATCAAAACTACTAATTAAACCCGCAATTTTTTCTGTGAATTAAGCAGTCCTTATGGCATTTCGCGACTAAAATACCCCTATTTAATGCGCCACTTCATAACATCATGCAATCGACTTCTCCTAATGCGGAACTAATTTAGGTAACATGCGATTATAAAAAAGTGGAACAAAAATGTTTGTTTTAATTTCAATTTAAACATGAAACAACAAAATTTTTAAACGTCATTTATGTGTGAATAATTCTCTTTAAGATGAAATATCAATTACATTTTTTGGAGCTTTCTATAATTTATTATTTACATCATGTTACATGTAAGATATACTTACGATCTTTTTTCTTTAAAATGTTAGCGTGTTAAAATTAACATCTTAACAGATTGTTAAATCATATTTCATGTTAATGTTACATGTAATATCTTATAATTCGTGTGACTTCAATTTTGAATGTAACGTTGGGTATTTGGCTGTGATGTTATTCTGTGTGCTCAGTGAATGTTGAATATGATATTTAATGTAATAAAAAACTAAAAAAATTGGAAGTACCATGTTGAATTTAACATGAATGTGAAAACTAAAATTAATGAAAAAAATAGTGAATTTGATAATCGTTTTGAATATCTTATTTAGACGAATCTAAATATATAATCAAATTATGAAAAAAAATGTGTACAATAATGGTTATTTTAGTTTTAATAAAAATAATTTTGTTAAATATGAAAACTCTCGATCCTTAATATCTTGTAAAGAAATCGAATAAAATGATTTTGTTGAATATGAAATCTTCCAATCCTCGTAGATCTAGTGAGGGTAAATCTGTCAATGAAAAATATACGGATTTGAATTTAAGAAGTGCACCATGCATGTGAAATGTGTTCTAGGAGTTCTTGGTATATTATCAAATCAATAGAATTAGTCGGTAATTTGGTGTCTAATTTGGGTCCTCTTCGTAATTGACCCCATTTTCATTTTATGTCATTTCACTCTCATCAATCTTGTAGGTTATTTTCATTTTTATGTCATTTTCACCCACATCAAATTCTATGGACGTTCGATGGTGGCACCCTTGCTCATTTCGTCAAAAGAAAATCTTCATCTTTCTGACACCATTTGAAGTTTGATTTATTGATTGCCCGTCGACTTGGATTTAGTGGTAGGCAAGGGGGGTGGCCGCACAAGGGTTAGGGAAAGTCCACAAAGGGTTGGGGAAAGTTCACACTTCATACAGAGAACAAAAAAGAAAGAGAAAATTACACTTGTTACCGTTACAATTGAGTGAATATCTAAATGGGTTCCCTGATTAAAACGCCAAAATACCCCTAAAATCAACGTCAGATGTATTTGTCTAAAAACTATAAAAACCAATTAGACATTCATCCAAACATTAAAGGTCAAAAGTGAATTTTTTCCCTTATGATGATTTTAATGATGTTGCCAGCGCAGTTCAATACTGGCACGGGTAATAATAAACCGAAGTATGAATCATCATGCGCGCGGGCGCGTGTATAAGTTCTGGTAGTTGAACGCGTTTTCTTCCGGCTCCTGGCTTTACACATTCTAGAGCAGCAACACTGTCACTACGTCGGAGGTCCACCATTCGCGATGGGCTTCTCATCCACCACGACGGCGACGCTCTCTCTGGGGTTTCGGTTCATGCTCGCTTTGTGTCAGGCAAGACTTGTTTGCTGAATTTCGTGTTTGATCTTCCGACAAGTTCTTTCTATGTTAAATTCAACACTGGTTACAAAATCGTAGCTACAAAGAAACATTACTTCATTCAGCTCAATCTTCTGTCAAGAATTGCGACCTTTATACAGTCTTCTATCGTTGTTTTGTATGACGGGAAATAAATTGACTCTCTTCTTTACTTTTTCTTCTTAATTCAGTGTTTTTTTTACCTACTTAATTTTATTCTGTTGTTGATTCTTTTGACAACATCGCATATTTGGAGTATCTAAGTTTAGTCAGCAATGTGCATTTAAATGTTTGTGCCCAGAAGAAATTTCTGTATATTTTTCTTCATATTCTTATGCTGCAGCTCTGTTAGTGCCCCTGTGCAAGATTGAAATGTTATCTTGACTCACTTATTCCGCGTTGGTAAAAAAATGATTTCAAGGTCGTGGCCTTTACCTTTTCCCATTCTTCTGATTGATTTTCCCACCTTATGTAGTGCAATTAATGTTGTAAACTGTCTTTTTACGCGTAGACTCGAAGTTTGATTTGAATCTTTACTTCTTTGATTTTGGTATGTTTACTAATGCAAATATAAAAAGCGAGAAGTGCGATTCCATATATAGAGCTGGCAGTGCTATGTGAAGTTATTGCTAAAGGTGATAGATATTGCTGGAAAATCCACGATACTCACAGCCTCTAACTTCCTTAACAATACCAACAAAACTAGGAAAATATTTGGGATACCAGTATGGTATTGGCGAAATACCCTCCGGCATGAGAATAAGTTAATTAGGAATTGAATGAAATTAGAATTGTGTATTGGACTCTGGAAATTGCTATATTTATAGACTGAAATCATATATGAATTCTCTTATTCTCACTATATTCTAACCGATCAACGTCACTAAGATCTTGCCGATATATGATTTACTTATGATTCATGAATATCTCAAACAATATTCATGGCCCTTATTTTTATACTTTGATGTTTCTTCTTTGTGTTAGATTATATATGGGCCTGTTCAATTTAAGCTCATATTTAGTTTTCTGTTATCGGATACATGCTTGCTCAATTTGGGCCCATTATCCGATATCTAATTACTTAATATTATATATGGGACTGTCCAGTTCAGGCCCACCATCACTTGTCCACTATATCTTCTTCGTAAATCGTGGGTGAAACCACCCTCATCAGGGATGAATCGTACTCAACTTTTCTAGTTATTTTGCAGGTCTTATGTGTTTTATCTATAGGTGTTCTTTTGACTTCTAATGCTACACAAGGGTGAGTTCTTTCCCTTTTTTTTACATTTTTGGTTTATCTGCGTAGCACAACTTTTCCTTCTGAGCAAAAAATACACTGATTTTTTTGAAAAGCCTAATTTTGTAATCTTGTTCTATCCACTTTTGTGAAGCATAATGGTCCTGAAGCAATATCCTTTTTTTTTTCTTTCCCCATATGAATTTTTCCTTGCACAGTGATATTATTATCCTTGGACATTTTTTTTCTTTTCATATTTTTTCTCATCCCTCCATGTTTAATTTGGTTTTACTTGATATTACAGCATCACTTTATTCAACTGATTATATTATTATGCTTGACTCTTGTGTTGAGTTTAGTTGTAGACTTGTACCGGAAGTACAGTCATCTGCCTTTATTGCTGTATGAGCTGCTGAGAGGAAACATTAGTTTTGGTTCCAAAGTTTTGAATATCATTGTCGAATTATGTGTTACCATTGTCCGTTGGAATTTGTTTTACACAGGAGATTATGGGAATTTATGAATAGCATTGTTAATCTACAATCCTCATTCTTCAGTTATACTGTCTGAAAACAAGTATATAACATATTTTTTGTATCTCTCGCTTGTTTCAACATGTATGTGTCTTTAAAATTTTCTTCGGGAGAAGATGTTGGCTAAAATTCTCTGCTTCTTAGGCAAAGGCATTCTGAAGAATATTGTGCCATGTCTAACATTTGTGGAGCGCGTAGTGACGGAAAAGTCCTGAACTGCCCTGTTGGTTCTCCATCCATAAAGGTACTTTTATACTTGAATAACTACACAATTCTTTCTAGATTTGAATTATTTTATCAATTTTCAGTTTTTCACTTCGTCTCTTTCTGTTTCCTTCTTCATCGTCCATTTTCCCATGTTCTTCTATGATGTATTGTGCTGATGTTATCATATGTTTGTTATGTACTTCTCATCAAAAGTTCAAGTGTCAATCTTACATTTTTTTATGGTCTTTGTGTTTTGTGAGTTCAAAGTTAAATAAAAAAAATTAGGTTTGCTGCAGGGTTTAATAAGTTGGAATGTTGTTCTTCTTCTTCCCTGCAGCCTAATGATTTACTCTCTTCGAAGATCCAAAGTTTGTGTCCAACAATTACTGGCAATGTTTGTTGTACAGAGGCCCAATTTGACACTTTGCGGGCACAAGTCCAGCAAGTAAGATATTTTATATAATTTGTTCTCATAAAATAATCATTTTCTTCACCTAGCAGTGGCAATGGTTAACTTACTGATCTTGTTGCCAATGTATGTTGAATCCCGCGTCGCTTGTGCTACCTCATCCTGAGCTATATATAAAGCCTAGGATAATTCTCTTCTTACAAGGCGCCTTTCGAGAATTAGTTAGGCCCATTGCATTATTACATGGTATCAGAGACATGGCTATTGTTTGATGTTGGGTGTGTTGAATTCCACATTGATGTTGGGTCCTCTGATATCCATTTGTAGTGGTTTGCCAAAAAGTCTACTCTGCACGTGAGGGGACATGTTGAGTCCCAAATCGATATTGGGCCCTTCTCCTGATATCCGTTCGCAGCAGTTTGTCAAAAAATCCACCTTGCGCGTGAGGGGCATCGCTTATGCTATCTGATCCTGAGCTATATATAAAGCCTAGGGTAATCATCTTACAAGGCGTCTTTTGAGAATGAGTTAGGCCAATTGGATTGCTACAATGTATATATGCTTTGCCACCCTTTTGCATACTTTTAGAGCAAAGGATTTATTTGGCTGGCTTTAAGTAGGGTATTTCTTGTGTATGCATCTCCAATGAAGAAATCTAGCGAAGAAACGATGAAACTTTGGAAAGAACTTTTTAATTAATGAAAATGTCATCTTTCTTCGACTCTTCACAATTACTTCCGTTGCTTGGTTGTGATTCCACCCCCTATTTTTTGAATTAATTTGTCTAACCAATGCATTATTTTCGTTCTACGTTATCCTCTTTGCACAGGAGCAGACAACTTTGTGCAATAGAACATAACCCATCATCCTTGACGAGAGCTGACTTGTTAATGCTTTAAGAATTGAGAATTTTAGTCTTATAAGGCACTTGTATAGTGTATACCCGGTGCCAAACGGCAAATTGAATGCCACTTGACTCTAATTAAAAAGCTAATTATAGATTAACACTAATTGCTAATTTTATGTCACCTGACTCTAATTAAAAGCGAATTATGGATTAACTTTAATTTAGAAAATAACTATAATTAATTCTAATTTCAATAAATTAGTTATAATTCTGACCTAACTTTAATATGAATAACAAATGGAGACATAATTTATCTTGGGACATTTTTGATCATTGGATGGTTGAAGAATTTTTTACTCTTGATTTAAATTTTGTTGAGAAATTTAACAATAAACTCTCAACAAAATGCCTTTTCATCATTAACTTTTTTTCTTCTTGATTTTGTTTGTGAACTAAGGATATTCAAGATTAATGTATTGAATTAATATTAGGCACAGTATATATGTGTATGTATATATATTTGTTAAAATGGTATTTAGGTATTTTCTGTATTACTTAGGATTTTCCGTACGACTGTATTGTTTCCTCATTCTTATTATAAATAGTGAGAAAGGCTAACATAAAAGTTAAGCGTCTCATTCTTTTCCTACTCTTCTTTTACTTCAACATGGTATCCAGAGTAGGTTATGGGACATTAATCCCATAGATCGGTTCAACCATTTTTTTTTCTTCTCTCCTGCCCCACCATCTATACACGAAAAAAAAAAAATAATAATAAAAAGAAACACGAACGAACAAAGGGTCAGACAGCCTCGTCGCCGCCGTCCAAACCCTAGCCGCTAGCCTCGCCGGCGCCTCTGTCGTCGCAAAGCCCGTCGCCGACCGTCGAACCCTTAGTTGCTGTCGCAAAGCCTAGTCGACACCTTCGCAGAACAATCGCGACACTTCTCCGGTCAGATCCGAGCCTTCACTAGCCTCGCCGTCCACAACTGACGTTCGCCGACCGTCCTCTGTCCAGATCCGATGGCCGTCCACAGTGCTCCGACGATTCGCCGACGATTCACGCTCCCGCCTTCGCAAGTTTGTGAGTCTACTGTTTTCTTTTGATGTTATTCGTTTAAAGCTCTGAACAAACAGTGTTGGTTTATTTCCCTTGCCCAAGTTGTTATTTGTTAGTTGTTGTATTGACGGGTCCTCATGTCGACGGCTACCCTCCAACCGTTAACAACCTACAAGTTAAATGGGACCAATTACTTAAATTGGTTTAAGGCTGTGAAAATAACCCTTACCGGACAAAGGAAACACCGTCACCTCACGGAATATGTCCCGGCAGAAGATGATAAGCAGTATGAGGAATGAATTCAAGTTGATGCGCAGATTGTAGCTTCGTTGAGGAATTCGATGGAGCCTCAAATTGCTGATCTCTGTACTCATCTAGATATGTGTAAAGCTATATGGGAGTATCTTCATATGTTGTATTCCAGTAATCTCACTAAGATGTATAATTTATCGGTCAAGTACTTCCAACTTCAGCAAGGCACGCTATCCATTACAGATTATTTTGTCACATTCAACAACCTTTATGAGGAGTTAAATACTATTCTACCGATGATTGTCGATCTGAAAGAAATGCAAAAGCAATGTGAGCAGATGGCTGTCATGAAGTTCTTAGCTAAATTGCGCTCAGAATTTGAACCGGTCCGATCTCAGATTCTTTCCAGTGCTACTCTCCCCACTATCACTGAAATGTATTCTCGCGTCTCGCGTAGCACTACCAAGGACAATATTTCTGGCTCGAGTTCGTCTGCGGCATCTGAGCATTCGGTGCTTGTTACGCAGATTCCTACACGACATTGAGGTGATCAACTCAGTTTTGGTTGTGGTGGCCGTGGTAATGGCCCTCGAGGTGGACTAGGTCGTGGTCATGGCTCCTCTCGTCAATGCGCCTTTTGTGGAAAGGAGAATCATGCTAGAGAAACATGTTGGGGTTTAGTTGGCCGTCCACCCAAATTCGCCAATGCAGTGACATTTGATCCAGATAATCCTACTATTCCAGAATCTCAGGTGGCCAAGGACATCTTTGAAGAGGAATATGCTCAATTCCTTCAGTATAAGGCATTTTAGTAGGCATCTCTTCCCATTGCTTCTTTAGCTCAACGAGGACCCCTCACCCGCCTTATCTCTCTCCTCTGTCTTTTATATTCCTTTGTTTTCTTTTAATTTGATGTCAGTTAGTTATACCAAACCTCTTAATTGTTCTGTCTCATTTTTTTTCTGATTTTGTCATTCTCCAGGATTTGAGGACGCGGCAAACGATTGGCACAGGGCGTAAGGAAAATGGCCTTTATTACCTTGATCATGACGAGAGTCCTGCTAACTCACCTACTGCCTGCCCTGCTGTTGCATCCGCTCACCAGATCCATTGTCGCCTTGGTCATCTCTGCCTTGGCAACCTCAAGTTACTTGTTCCTAATTTACGTCATTTGTCTTCATTAGGGTGTGAGTCTTGTCAATTAGGTAAGTATCACCGTATTTCATTTGTTTCCCCAACTCATGTTCGAGCATCGAGTCCTTTTAGTTTAGTTCATTCAGATGTTTGGGGTCCTTCTCGTGTTACTTTTACATTAGGTTTTCATTATTTTGTCACATTTGTGGATGATTTTTCCAGAGTTACTTGGCTTTATTTAATGAAAGATCGTTCCGAATTATTCTCTATTTTTCGTGTGTTTGGTGCTGAAATTAAAATTCAATTCAATGTACCAGTGCGTATTCTTCGTAGTGATAATGCTAGATAATACTTTTCTCAATCATTTACTTTATCTATGTTGCACTCTGGCATCTTACATTAGTTTTCTTGTCCTTACACACCACAACAAAATGGAGTTGTTGAGTGTAAGAATCGATATCTCCTAGAAGTGGCACGTACTCTTCTTTTTGAGATGAACGTTCCCAAACACTTCTGGGGCGATGCGATTCTTACAACTTGCTTCCTAATCAACCGGATGCCGTCTTCTACCCTAAATGGCAAGGTTCCCGATTCCATTCTTTTTCCCCGTTCACCCTTGTTTAGTTTACCACTTTTCCTCCTCGAATATTTGGGTGTGTTTGTTTTGTTCATCAGTTGACTCCCGGTAAGGACAAGTTAGATCCCCGTGCTTTAAAATGTGTCTTCCTCGGCTATTCTCGCACACAAAAGGGTTATCGATGTTATAGTCCATCCTTACGTCGCTCATTTCTGTGTGCAGATGTTACATTCTTTGAGTCCACCCCTTACTTTTCTACCCTATCATCTCGAGATGATCTCGATGTTACACTTTCTTTGCCAAGTGCACCATATCCTGCACTATCTTCCTCTACTCTAGATTTTATCTCCCCTAGTCGTCCTTCAGTCCTTTTGCAGGTATACTCTCGTCGCCAGAAGGTAGCCTCCGCTGTTGTGCCCATCAATTCTGTGCCATCAGATTCTTCTCTAGCAGACCCACCCATATCTGACCTAGACATGCCTATTGCCATCCGGAAGGGTAAGTGCACCTATACTCACCATCCTATTTCTAACTTTGTCTCATATGCACACCTATCTCATTCATACTCCTCTTTTGTTATTTCTATGTCATCTGTTTCTATCTCTAAGTCTGTTTCAGAGGCCCTTACTCACCCTGGTTGGGCAAAAGTAAGAAGAAATGTTTGCCTTACATCAGAATGGCACTTGGGATCTCGTATCGCTTCTACTTGATAAAACTATAGTGATGTAAATGGGTGTACACTGTCAAAGTTCATCTGGATGGCACCATTGATCGACTCAAGACTCGCTTAGTTGCTAAAGGCTATACTTAGGTATATAGTCTTGATTATTATGAGACATTTTCTCCTGTTGCCAAGCTCGTTTCTGTTCGTTTGTTCATCTCTCTGGCTGTCATTTTTCGTTGGCTATTACATCAGCTCGATATCAAGAATACTTTCTTAAATGGCAATCTGACTGAGGAAGTATATATGGAGCAACCTCCTGGGTTTGTTGCTCAGGGGGAGTCTGATTTGGTATGTCGTTTGAAGAAATCTATTTATGGCCTCAAACAATCTTCTAGAGCATGGTTTGGAAGATTTAGTGAAGTTGTCACTGAATTTGGTCTTCAGCGTTGTGGAGTCGATCATTCTGTCTTCTACAAGTATAGTAAAGTCGGGAGAATATTGTTGATTGTGTATATGGATGATATCGTGATAATTGGGGATGACCACGGTGGTATTCAAGAACTCAAAAGGTGTTTGCATAGTAAGTTCCAAACCAAATATTTGGGGCACCTAAAGTATTTCTTGGGGATTGAAATTGCTCGATCAAGTCAAGGCATTTACTTGTCTCAGAGAAAATACGTCCTCGACCTATTGAGCGAAATAGGAATGTTGGGAGCAAAACCGATTAACTCACCTATGGATGCAAACACCAAACTGTTGCCAGATCAGGGTGTACCACTGACAGATTCAGCTCAATATAGACGGTTAGTTGAGAAGTTGAATTACCTGACAGTTACCAGGCCAGATATCTCCTTTGCTGTTAGTGTTATCAGTCAATTTTTGGATCATCCAATGATTTGTCACTGAGATGCAGTGATCCGTATTCTCCGATATCTGAAAGGTGCTCCTGGTTGTGGTTTGCTATATCAAAATTTTGGTCATACTCAAATAAAGGGCTACACAGATGCAGACTAGCCCGGATCACCCTTAAATAGGAAATCTACTACTGGGTATTGTGTGTTTGTTGGTGGTAACCTTATCTCTTGAAAGAGTAAAAAACAAACGGTAGTGGCACGGTCAAGTGCAGAATTAGAATACAGGGCAATGGCCTATACCACTTGTGAGTTAACGTGGTTGAAACATTTGTTGGAAGAACTTGGATTTGAACACACTTTACCAATGGACCTGATATGTGATAATTAAGCAATACTTTACATTGCATCTAACCCAGTCTTCCATGAGAGAACAAAACACATTGAAGTTGATTGTCACTTTATTCGAAAAAAATTATTGCAGAAGCAGATTGAGACTAAACATATAAATTCAGTTGATCAGTTAGCTAATATATTTACTAAACCGTTGGGGGGTTCAATGATATAGTACATTTGTAACAAGTTAGGAGCATATAATATATACACTTCAGTTTGAGGGAGAGTGTTAAAACGGTATTTAGGTATTTTCTGTATTACTTAGGGTTTCCCGTATGGCTGTATTGTTTCCTCATTCTTATTATAAATAGTGGGAGAGACAAACACAAAAGTTAAGCCGTCTCATTCTTTTCCTACTCTTCTTTTACTTCAACAATATTTATATGATGAATTTTATAAAATTAAATCCAATTTTAGAGCCCATTTTTTTTGAAAAAATTATTTCTAGTGGACCTTTCAATTATTGGCCTAAACTCTAATCCTAATTAGGAAATGACACAACTTTTTAAAAAATAATCTTAATGTAAAAAATGTGGAGAGGGAAATGGAATAAGGTGTAATTTGTGGAGAGGGAGGGGGTCCTTCTAAGAATGTAGGAAGGGGGCTTGAATATGAATTTTTCTTTTTCTTTCTTGTTGGGCATAGGAGTTAAAAGGGGTGACTGAGAATGATGGGAAGTGGGAAGGTGGGGGGAGGAAGATGGTTTTTAGGGTGTTTGGGGGTACTGAGGAAAATTCACAGTCTGTTTGGATTGAGGGGCACAGGGGAGGAAGAGAGGGGTGGGGTCCACTTTGTATGTTTCTATGGAGGGGAGGATAGGGGAGGTCCAGGAGGAGAAATTAGGATGGAAGATTTGGAAGGTAAGTGAATTCTTCCAAATTGGAAGGATTCACTCTTTCTGTCCAGTCTTTTCCTCTAATTTACTATTTTTTCTATTAGATTTATTTGATTACAAATTACGTTTTATTATTCTCTTACATATATACATATACATACAAGGAGTATAGTAGTCATCTTATGCTTGAGATTTTCTCTCGTTCCATACATATACAAAGAGCCTTGCACATGATACGATCAAACAACAGAAGAAACAAAACATTCAAACAATCTGAGACAAACAAACGAGACTTCCCTAACCTTGCTCTAATACCTTGTTAAAGTAAAAAAAAATTACGAAAAGAATGAGAATACTTAATAATTGTGTTTGCCTCTCCTTTTACTTTAATAGAAATTAGGAAACAATACAAGAAACCCTAAATAATATACGAAAGACATAAATGCCCTTTATTGGTAGTAATTTTTTATAATTATTGATTAAATTATGGAGGCAAAATTAAAATTTTAGAGTAAAAATAAAATTTATTAATACTCAATTTACTCTTAGTAATATTTATTCCGACAATACTAAAATTGAATAGTAAAAATAATTTCCATTTAACACTAAATTTACTTGTAGTAATTTCTTAACATGATTCCTTAAAATATGAGGGCAAAACTAAAATGAGTAAAAGTAATTTCCATTAGTACTAAATTTACTTGTAATAATTTCCTAAAATTATTTCTTAAAACATGGGGCAAAACTAAAATTGAAGTGTAAAATTAATTTCCATTAGTACTAAATTGACTTGTAGTCATTTTCTGCAATTATTTCTTAAAATATGGAGGCAAAAGTAAAATTTAAGAATAAAAATAATTTTCATTAATACTAAATTTACTTGCAGGAATTTTCTAAAATCATCCCTTAAAACATGGAATCATAACTAAAATATGGAATAAAAATTATTTCTATTATTATTGATTTTAATTGGAGTCATTTCTTTAAATAGTTCCTCAAAATATGGAGACAAAATATGTAGGCAAAAGTGTAATGCGAGTTTTTTTTATATTGACTTCTCACCTGTTCTATGATATCAATTTTAACAGATACCTAAAATATGTTTGTACGTAGATATGCACTCCTATTCTTTCCTCTGCTTCTACAATAAACTCTGCCTTTTACTGCTGTAGTTTTGGTTCATGGCCCTAACTTATGTGAGGATGGTTTTTACGGCATAAGGTTTTTAACCGGACATCCAACATGTGATAGATTTTTATTCTACTCCTTTATATGTTTTCAATATTTCCCAAGAATCTTGTCATTGCGTCATTTCTGTATGTTTCCTTGCAGGCAATTCCTTTTCTTGTAGGCTGTCCAGCATGCTTGAGAAACTTTTTGAATCTTTTCTGTGAGCTCTCATGCTCTCCGAATCAGAGTCTTTTTATCAATGTGACTTCTCTTTCAAGGGTAAGGAATTCTTTAGTAGGTATTTATTAGTAATAAGTGATGACTGTTATTATTATTGCCCTCCAGGAATGCTGATTTCTTTCTCTCAGTAGCCCTACTTAATATTGTGATCAATTTTATTCCCGGGGGTAGGGGAGGGGGAGGGGGAGAGAGAGGAGTTAATAATTTGTTGCCAAGCATCATAAAGAGCGGAGAAATCTGAACGTAAGATTAGTTGAAACTTTTTTTCCATTGCAAACTCTTGGGGTCTAAGCTGGTTCTGCATCTCTATGTGCAATCAAAATTTTTCAATCCAGTTTATTTCAAGGTGGCGTGTGCGATGGTCATTTTACTGCTGGACCACATTTCCTGCCACCATCCTGTATTTGTTGATCCTAAGCAAAAACAATTAAGTGTCGGACATTTGCCTCTTTTTGACTGGTACCTTCCCTTGCATCCAACATGTGTACGTCAGTTAATTTTATGGATGTGGTGGTTGAACTTTTTGTAGCCAATAAAGTCATATTTTATTGGCAAATTTCATGGCACTAGCCTGTAATATACATAATGCATGTATATCTTATTGGATAGTTGCTCACTGCGTCTGAACTAATGAAGGATCACAAAAATCAATACAAGGTATCTCATGTTTTATTTCATTTGATATATTTGGTTCAGGTTAGCAACAACTTGACTGTGAATGGAATTGATTTCTATATAACGGACAACTTTGGCATGGATTTATATGAATCCTGCAAGGAAGTCAAGTTTGGTACCATGAATACTCGAGCCATTGAATTCATTGGTGCTGGGGCTAAAAATTTTAGAGGTAAAGTCTCCCTGCCCTCTTTCTCTCATGTTTGCATGAGTACCCGCTAACAGCAATATAATGCATTTTGAAGTTGTAAATGCGATGAAAAGTAAAAGCACATGTTGACAAAGAGAATTTTAAGAGGTAGGGGCAAAAACTACTGAAAATGGAGGACATACGGTATTGACATCTATAGCAACAATTTGCATTTCATTGAAGAGTGTATTAATGATCATCGTTGATCCTAATATTAGTTTGTTGTTCTTACGATTCATGAAAGAATAAATTTCACTCTCACTCCATGTTGAAAATTACAGGGAGACCCTTATAACTAGATTCAGACAATAAAATCTCAAAATGACAAATTTATCTTTAAATGCGTCGACATAATATAATGTACCATTTGAAAAAATAGCTGAAAAGTAAAAAAAATTAAATAAAATAAATTTTGAAAGTGAGTCTCTAAATTCAGCCAAACCCACCCATAAAAAATCACCGCCACCATCAGAACTATCTGATAAAGTAATAGAACATGATATGAAAAGAACAAGAATGCTTCATCCATTGTGGTTGCCTATCCTTCTATTTATATAGAAAACGAAGAAATAATACAGCAAACCCTAAACCGTACTTGAAACCCTAAATAATACAGGAAAGACATAAATACCCTTTTAACACTCCCCCTCAAGTTGGAGCATATATATTGTATGCTCCTAACTTGTTACAAATGTACTTTATTCTTGAGCCCCCAACGGTTTAGTGAATAAATCAGCTAACTGATCAACTGACTTTACATGTTTAGTTTCAATCTGCTTCTGTAATACTTTTTCTCTAATGAAGTGACAATTAACTTCAATATATTTTGTCCTCTCATGGAAGACTGGATTAGATGCAATGTGAAGTGCCGCCTGATTATCACATACTAGATCCATCGGTGAAGAGTGTTCGAATCCGAGTTCTTCTAACAAATGTTTCAACCAAGTTAACTCACAAGTAGTGTGGGCCATCGCCCTGTATTCCGATTCTGCACTTGACTGTACCACAACTATTTGCTTTTTACTCTTCCAAGAACCGAGATTACCTCCAACAAATACACAATACCCAGTAGTGGACTTCCTATCCGAGGGAGATCCGGCCCAATCTGCATCTGTATATCCCTTAATTTGAGTGTGACCAAAGTTCTGGTACAACAAACCACATCCTGGAGAACCTTTCAGATATCGAAGAATACGAATTACTGCATCCCAGTGATACGTCGTGGGACGATCCAAGAACTGACTGATAACACTCACAGCAAAGGAAATATCTGGTCTAGTAACTGTCAAGTAGTTCAACTTTCCAACTAACCGTTTGTATTGCGCTGTATTTGTCAATGGTACATCTTGATCTGCCAATAGTTTGCTATTTGGATCCATAGGTGAATCAATAGGTTTAGCTCCTAGCATTCCTGTTTCACTCAACAGATCGAGAACATATTTCATCTGACACAAGTAAATACCTTGACTTGATCGAGCAACTTCAATCCCCAAAAAATGCTTCAATTGACCCAAATTTTTGGTTTGAAATTTGTTATGCAA
This sequence comes from Eucommia ulmoides, assembly GCA_016647705.1. Taxonomy (NCBI): domain Eukaryota; kingdom Viridiplantae; phylum Streptophyta; class Magnoliopsida; order Garryales; family Eucommiaceae; genus Eucommia; species Eucommia ulmoides. The sequence continues at coordinate 35,303,947 of CM028326.1, read as the reverse complement.
AAACGTTTTGAGTTCCTGAATACCCTGGTGGTCATCTCCAGTAATCACGATGTCATCCACATACACAATCAACAATATTTGCCCGAGTTTACTGTGCTTATAGAATACAAAGTGATCGACTCCACAACGGCGAAGACCAAATTCAGTGACAACTTCACTGAATCTCCCAAACCATGCTCTGGGAGATTGTTTGAGGCCATAAATAGATTTCTTCAAACGACATACCAAATCAGACTCCCCCTGAGCAACAAACTCAGGAGGTTGCTCCATATATACTTCCTCAATCAGATCGCCATTTAAGAAAGCATTCTTGATATCGAGCTGATGTAATGGCCAACGAAAAGTGGCAGCTAGAGAGACGAACAAACGAACAGAAGCGAGCTTGGCAACAGGAGAAAATGTCTCATATTAATCAAAACTGTATACCTGAGTATAGCCTTTAGCAACTAAGCGAGCCTTGAGCAGATCAATAGTGCCATCCGGATGAACTTTGATTGTGTACACCCATTTACATCCAACTATTGTTTTGTCAGGCGAAAGCGAGACAAGATCCCAAGTACCATTCTGATGTAAAGCTAGCATTTCCTCTTCCATTGCGGTCGTCCAACCAGGGTGACGGAGAGCTTCGGTGACAGACTTAGGAATAGAAATAGATGATAGAGAGGCAACAAAAGAGGAATATGAAGGAGATAGATGTGTATACGAGACAAAATTAGAAATAGGATGTTGAGTACATGTGCGCTTACCCTTCCGAACAGCAATGGGTATGTCCATTTCAGACACGGATTCATGAACTGGAGAAGAATTTGAAGACACAGAGACGATGGGCACGATGGCGGAAGCTGCCTTCTGGCGACGAGAGTATAGCTGCAAAGGTGGTGGAGGACGACTAGGCGGGGTAGGTTCGGGAGCGGAAGGAGATAGTGTCGGATCTGGGAGACTTGGGAAAGGAAGGGTGACATCTAAATCATCCCGATAGGGTAGGGCAGAAAAGTAAAGGGTGGACTCAAAGAAGGTGACATCTGCACAGATGAAAGAGCGATGTAAAGAAGGACTGTAATATCGATAACCCTTTTGTGTGCAAGAATAACCAAGGAAGACACATTTTATGGCACGAGGATCTAACTTATCCGTGCCAGGAGTCAACTGGTGGACAAAACAGACACAACCAAAGATACGGGGAGGTAAAGCAAACCAAAGTGAGCGGGGAAAAAGAATAGAATGAGGGATTTTTCCATTCAGGGTAGAAGACAGTATTTTATTGATTAAAAAGCAAGCTGTAAGAACTGCATCGACCCAGAAGTGTTTGGGAACATTCATCTCAAACATCAGAGTTCGAACCACTTCTAGGAGATGTTGATTCTTATGCTTAGCGACGCCATTTTGCTGCGGTGTGTGAGGACAAGAAGACTGATGCAGGATACCAGATTGTGACATGAATGAAGTAAAGGGTTGGGAAAAATATTCTCGAGCATTGTCACTACGAAGTATACACATGGGCACATTAAATTGAGTTTTAATTTCAGCACAGAAGGCAGAGAAAATGGAGAAAAATTCAGAACGATCTTTCATTAAATAGAGCCATGTATCCCGAGAGAAATCATCGACAAACGTGACAAAATAACGAAAGCCAAGTGTAGAGGCAATACGAGAAGGACCCCAAACATTTAAATGAACTAAACTGAAAGGACTCGATGCGCGAAACTGAGTGGGAGAAGTAAATGAAGTGCGATGATATTTTCCCTACTGACAAGACTCACAATCTAAGGAGGGCAAATGACGTAAACTAGGAACAAGTACCTTTAGATTGGCAAGACAGGGATGACCTAGGCGACAATGAATTTGGTGGGCAGATGCAACGGCAGGGCAGGCAGTGGGTTTGATAATAGGTGTCTCGGCGTGATTGCGGAAGTAATAAAGGCCATTTTTCTCACGCCCTACGCCAATCGTCTTCTGTGTTTTCAAATCCTGGATAATGACAGAATCAGGAAAGAAGCAAACAGAACATTGAAGTTGTTGAGTAAGCTTACTAACTGATATCAAATTAAAAACAAATGAGAGAATATACAACACAGAGGATAAAGAGAAAGATGGTGAAAGTTCCACAGTGCCAACACCACGAACAGGGACAGTGGAACTATCAGCAACAGTAACAGGGGATAATGAGGGAGATGACTGAATATGCGTAAATAGAGAAGATGTACCTGACATGTGATCGGTTGTAGCGGAGTCTATGATCCAAGGTATAGAAGTGGAAGAATGAAAAGAAAGACATGCAATAGGGTTACCTCGTTGAGCTAGCGAAGTAATGGGGGTAGATGTCTGCTTGGATGACTTAAACTGGAGGAATGAATATACTCGTCATCAGAAATGGTCTTGGGAGTTGAAGAGTTGGATGCGGAAACGGGAGCAATTTGATTATTAGTTGCCACATGAACATACTTAGGAGAACGACCAACTTTGTACCAACAAGTATCTTGGATATGGTTTTCCTTGCCACAAAATGAGCACCGATGATGTTGACGACGACAATGACCACCTCGGCCACCCCGAAATTCATTACTACGACTTCCTCGTCACCTCGTTTCCCTTGATTAGGAAAAACTTGTACAACTTTGGACCATTGTAAATGATTGGTCTCATTCAACTTGTGTGTTGTTAACGATTGGGGATTAGCCATCGACGTTAGTATCCTCCAATACAACAACTAACAAACAACTTGCACAAGGGAAACAAACCAACAATATAAACAACTGTAAGGCTTAAACGAAGAACATGAGAATCAGAACAATACTCACGAACATCTGTAGGGCTGTCTTTCGAACAATAACCAGAAGCATATCCTGAAGTCTCAAGTGTGACGAACAATAACCAGAAGCATAACTAGAATGCAAAGGGGCGCTGCTGAGATCGTTGAACTAGGGTTTGCAGTTGGTTCTATCAGAATGCAAACAAAAAAGTCTCAAGTCAGCGCAAAAGGCCGGTGAAGTCCGGCGAAGGTTGACGACGTCAGAGGAGGACAACGGGTAGGAGAACTGGTTTGCGATGATGGTACAACGTGATTTTGGGGTCGATGACGGCGGCTTGGAATGGCCTGGGCGACGGTCGGCGAGGCTCGGAATAGCCTGTGCGACAACGGCGAGGCGCGGATCTGAGTGTGTTGCGGCGGCGGCGAGGGCGAGGGCTAGTGGGCTGTTAGGGTTTTAGCTCTTCTTTCTTTTTTTTTTTCTTTTTTTTCGTATGAACAATAGACAATAGAAGAAGAAGAAAAAAATTTGGTTTGAACAGATTTATGGAATCAATCTCCCATAACCTGCGCTGGATACCATGATAAAGTAATAGAACATGATATAAAAAGAACGAGAAGGCTTCATCCATTGTGGTAGCCTATCCCTCTATTTATATAGAAAACGAAGAAATAATACAATAAACCCTAAACTGTACTCGAAACTCTAAATAATACAGGAAAGACAGAAATACCCTTTTAACACTATCATTCCTGCCATCGCTGCCACATCCATATCATCCCATGCCACTGTCAGATCCGTCAAAATGATGTACAGATCAACCACCTCAATTGTAATCCACATCCACCACCACATATCAGTTGGCCCCCTTTGTTCTTGTTCTCTACAGATGGGTTCAGTGGAAGTTAATGTCTCGTTAAAAAGATGATTTGTTCTTGCTTTAAGTTTAATCTTCTGGATAGCATCAGGAAGTCCTAAATCTCAGTGATATTGTGTAGGGCTTTCATATTGTGTGCCCATATATGGAAACCTCTATCCTTCCCTCTCTCTCAATCAACTTCTTAATTTGTGACACAGCAAATGAAGTTGGCATACATTGTTCTCTCTATGGGAAAACTATCATTCTTCTCTTTCCAGATTGCCACCAAAATCAAAGCACAACCATCAAATTCAAACACCGAACTCGCCCACATCCAACCCAGATTCAACAATCAAAAGAGAGATGAAGAAATTGGGGGTACTTGTTACTGAAATAGCAGGTTATCGATGGAGGAACTTGGAGGCGATTCTAATCTGCTCCGCATGCAGAGATATGTCTATCTCTTTGTTCAATCTCTCTCTCACTCTTTTGTCACTATTCTCTCTCTTTTGGATTTGCATTTATAGGTCTCATAAGGTGTCAATATGGAGCCTGCAGTGATTCGTTGAATGTTTAATTCACGGTGGTAGTCGCAGCAGGGTGGTGGAGAGCAGCTTTGTTAGGTGGCTGTGGCGGCGAAAGAACAGTTATGGTGGTGTGGTGGTGTGTGGTGGCATCATGTGGTTTCATGTTGGATTCAAGAGGGTGATGGGGGGAAGAAAAATCAAAACAGGAGAAAAAAAAAAAAAAAAAGCGAGTATAATTAAAGCCCTATTTTAATCCAAAATTTATTCTTATAAATTTAATCTCTGTATAAGTAAGTAATAAAACTTGAAATTTAACATCCAGTCTAGCGAGATAGAGTGCGGTATAGGATTTTTCGAAATAATAAGGGTTTCACTGTCATTGTTGTAATGTGAGGTGTGTGAAGATCAAATGAATAAACATGGAGTCTACAAAGAAAAGAGAAAAGGAGACTAGGGTTTATTATATGTGGATAATGAATACAAAGTATAAGAGAATACCTAGAAAAGAGAACTTATATAGCTTGCAATAGAAACATCTAGAAAGCGAGGAAAAGACTATTCTACCCTTAATACTAAATAATAATAATAACTCTAAATCCTCGTGATTCTTTTCAAAACAAATGGGGTGTGTGACTGAAATTTAGCCTTCACAAAAAATGATATATTTTGGAGCAAATACAATATTGTGTCATCAAATGAACAATTTGTATTTCCAGGAAGAATGTATCCATGTTCATCGTTGATGACAATGTTATTGTGTTGTTTCATATGATTCATGAATATATGAAATTGGAATGGGGTTGAAGACCAAAGAACGTTTTTTATTGGAACTCGAAGTGGTGGCGAACTGCCATCCATGTTCCAGTAATCTACAGGACTACAGTGGGTGCAAGATGAATTATATTTACCCAAGCTAGTATATATAATATTGCTTCTATTTGATCTAAGCAGGCCCGGGAAGAAAAAGTGTGCTTGCATCTGAAAATTAACATATAGTCAAGTATCTCCTGCTAGTACCATTTGCATGTGTTGATGAAAACGGCTGGTGCCCTAGACAATCTCATTGTCTTGTCAAATATTTATTAAAAATAGAAGCAATATGGGAGCATATACACATGAGTGATCCTCAAGTTTTCATGAACTCCGAAGTTGTCTGCGATTTGGTTGATATGCTTCATTACTTTATATTGGGGGCAAGGGATAGATTTTAGGCGCGCCATTTAGTCAGTTCAGGAGAATATGAAATATTTTAGGATGAACTTGTTACAGCATAAGATGAAAAGTTCCTTGGTTATTATTTAAATGACCAACTGGAATATCTTACAAAATATATTCATCAATATTTATTTATTCACTTCTTTTATAAATCTGCTTATTACTTTACATGTCTGGAAATTTTGTGACAATCTTGTGGAATTGAAGCTGATGAATTTATTTTTTTACATATCCATTCTTATCATTTCATCTTTACAGGCAAAATAAACGATCAGATGTATAATTATTTTTCTTTTTGATGAATTACTAAATGAACTTCAGGATCCTGTGATGTTTATTGTTTTATTTGAATTGGAGTGCTATAGACAATGATTGTTATTGGCACTTTATGATTGTTAAGCAGAGTGGTATGCTTTTATTGGTAGACAAGCTGGGCTCGGTGTTCCAGGTTCACCATATGCAATTAATTTTAGGTCAAGTGTTGATGAGTCATCTGGTATGAAACCTATGAATGTTACTACTTATTCATGTGGCGACACCTCCCTAGGATGTTCCTGTGGTGATTGCCCTTCGTCTCTTGTCTGCTCTAATTCAGCTCCTCCTCCTCCACACAATAAGGGTTCCTGTTCAATGAAAATTGGTTCTCTTAAGGTGAGAGATGGCTCCCTACAAACAAATGATACATAACTACAGCTGGTGCACGGCTTCCTTTTTTTAAAGAAACATGGATTCACAGATTCATTTTTTCACTTTTTTTTGTCTTTTATACCCATGGCTTATTCAATTATCTTTCTGATGATTACAGGTGCGATGCATTGAAATTGCTATGTCAATTCTGTATATGCTATTGCTTTCTTCGTTTCTTGGATGGGGTTTGTTCTATAGAAAAAGAGGAAGGAGCCCAGTTTCTAGAACAAAACCTATGGTGAATGTAACCGATGGTGGTGTCGTTCATCAAGTCCACAGGCAAAAGGATGAAAATATACCAATGCAGGTGCATCTCATTTGTTTAGTTTGATTTCTAAGTCTTATGATTTATTTTTATCTTTTGTTTTTTCCCTGGTGGTGCTAACCTCTAAACATGTCGTGATGCTTGTTAGTTCTTTTGTCACTGAACATTGATTTCCCACAAAGCATGGTAATGCTGCCATACTTTACGAATATGCTTTGCTTTGAATGTGTTTCAGTGAAACCATTTTAAGATAATCAAATTTGAAAGAGGGACATTTCTGTTAACATTGGACAGGAGTAAGTGAAAGATGTATTAGAGCATATTTGCTTGGGTGATTGGGACACAAAGCCGTAGAAAATAGATCATTTGATAGTGTTGAATCCCTATCACTTGTGTTACCTAATCCTAAGCTATATATAAAGCCTACGGCAATCCTCATCTTACAAGGTGTCTTTTGAGAGTGAGCTAGGCCCATTGGATTTCTACATAGTTTTAGAGCCATACTTTTTGTCTGATGTTGGTAGAGATGGCAAAAAAACCTGAATCGATAGGTAACCGAGGGAAACCGAACCGAATGGTCTAGTTTTGAAACCAGTAAGTGAAATATATATTCGAGCATATTTGCTTGAGTAATTGGGACACAAAGCCATAAAAAATAGATCATTTGATAGTGTTGAATCCCCATCGCTTGTGTTACCTGATCCTAAGCTATATATAAAGCCTACGGCAATCCTCATCTTATAAAGCGTCTTTTGAGAGTGAGTTAGGCCCCATTGGATTTCTACATAGTATTAGAGCCATGCTTTTTGTTTGATGTTGGTAGGGATGGCAAAAAAAAACCAAACTGACGAGTAACTGAGGGAAACTGAACCAAATGGTCTGGTTTTGAAACCAACTAAATGGTTTGGTTGCGGTTTTGGATTTGAAATTAGCAACCGAAGCGGTTTTGGTTTTGGTTTTAAAATAGTAATCGCGAAACCGAACTGCGAAACCGATATTTTAGATATATGACATATATACCCTCACTTTTTTTTTGTATTTACAATTTAACCCTTAATATATATGTATGTGTGTGTGTGTGTGTGTGTTTTTAATTTGCTTTGGAGACTTTGATTGTATTATTTTGACGACTCTTTATCGTTGTATTTTAATTATGGTTAGAGACGTTTATTTTAACAATTAATAGTTTTATGATTTGGTTTTGTTTTTTGAAATTTATATTTTATATTTTAATTATGTTTTTGTTTATATATAAAAAACAACGGTCCGCGGTTTCGCGGTTTTGGTTTTAGTTTTGGTTTTTTATAGAATTGAAAAATCTTAAATGGTTTTGCTGTTTTGGTTTTGGTTTTTGTATAAATTTAAATGATTCGATTTTAAAACCGTTTAAAAAAACTGAAAGTTTTGGTTTGGTATATATCTAACGGTTTTGATTTTATATGAAATCGGATCGAAATCGAACCATTGACATCCCTAGATGTTGGGTGTGTTGAATCTCACATCATATGTTGGGCCTCAATATCCGTTTGTAGTGGTTTGTCAAAGTCCATCCTGCGTGTGAGGGGGCGTGTTGAATTCCGCATTGATGTCGGGTCCCCCAATATCCGTTCACAGTGGTTTGTCAAAATCTACCATGCGCGTAAGAGGGCATGTTGAATCCCACATCACTTGTGTTACCTGATTCTGAGTTATATATAAGTTTAGAGGCAATTCTCCTCTTCTGAGATGTATTTTGGAAGTGAGTTAGACCGATTGGATTTCTACATGCTATCAGGCCAGGTTTCGATGCTATCAGGCCAGGTTTCGATCCTAGGGCCTGTGGGTTATGGGCATACCACGCCTCCAATGTGGGATTCAACAAATAGCAAGATAAAGATGGGTTAAATTTCTTCTCTTTTTTACTTCCTTGGTTTGGATAAAATTGTTCTGATTATATCTGTTAGCATTTCATTCTTTACAGGTAGTATTATAGTAGTATTTTTTCTGTCTCTATTCATTTTTAATGGGTTCTCCAGTGGTCGGCTCTTCATATTCTAATATTCAATTTTTTGACTGTCTTTTCCTCTATTTGTGAAAAGTATAATTATTAATCTTATCCTTCTCTTTAAGGTTCTTGAGACCCTTATTAATCAAACTGGTCTTTCTTGATTGCCAGATGCTTGAGGATGTTCCCCAGATTACAAACGGGGTTCAACTTTCAATTGTACAAGGTTACATGTCAAAATTTTACAGGTCAGTGTCCTTTCACGTTAATGTGAACTTGTGAAGTTAGGTATATTACTATTCATTGTTCTATGGATATGTTATCTACTTTCAGGAGGTACGGAACTATGGTTGCTAGATATCCAATCCTTGTCTTGTGTTCATCTTTGGGTGTCGTTCTACTGCTGTGTTTGGGCTTAATCCATTTCAAAGTGGAGACACGGCCAGAGAAGGTACGATATGGAATCAAATCCACTTCTCCAGTAACATTTGAATTTAATATTTTTATATTCTGCTAATGGGTGCCCATTTATTTGATGCATGTAGTGGGTATGTCGGGGTTAAATCCAATTGACAGTTTTGTTTGGATTATGCATATTCTTTGTATGTCTGTTTACTTGGACTTGTATGGAAGAAGTCTAATATTGGCCATTTTTATTCGTCATTTCTGCTGTTTATTTGATTTGGTTATTATAGACACTCATGTCTGCTAATGCTTAAAGCTACTTTAGGATAAATATGCAGAATGGCTTTGATGTTTGACGGGATAGGACAACAGGGAGTATTAATGTTGACATATGGTTTTACTAACTTTGTTTGGTGGAAGCATTTGATTGAATTGGAACTATGTTATTGCTCTCATTTCTTTATACGGTAAAATTCGTGCAAACCAAATTGCTAGAAGACCTGCCAGATAGGGTAACTTTGCTGTCCAAACCGCTGTCAGATTTTTTTGGCATCATCTCTAGAGTCTAGATGCTTCACTCACTGTTTTACTATTCACTGACCCAGTGAGTAGGGCATCCAGATGCCTCTACAAGGCTGCCGGACGTTGAGTCTGGTTTGACTCGGGCCCACTGGAGAATACAAATTTAACCTTTTAAGTGTCGTGCAACTTAACTAAGTGTAATATAAATATGAAAGACAATATGCACGCACTAACCGAACGGGCACTATTCGAAGTGACAAGTCTCCAAGCTCTTGTCGCTTTAGGCAGATACGTCGCTGATGAGCCGAACAATTTTTGTCACTCTAACTTCCTAATAACAAAATATGGACTTTACAATTACAAGAAAGGGACTTTATAATCATTGGACAACAAAGGTTTTACCTATCAACGGTGATTTCTCCTTGAGAAGGAAATGCGCGTACGGAGTCTATGAACACTCCATGCAATTACTATTTAGTACCAAGGCTTCTCCTACTTTGTTGCTAGTTGCATTACTTTTATTACTTATATTCATTTCCTTGTATCAAAATTTTGCACAATAATTATTTCAGCTGTGGGTGGGACCTGGGAGCCGAGCTGCAGAAGAGAAACAGTTCTTTGACAGCCACCTAGCACCTTTTTACAGAATTGAGCAGGTTCTGCATCACTTGTGGATTTAATGATTACATTTTACGTTGTTTCCCCTCCATTTATACTCTTACTTATCAGGCCTGATATCCCCATACATTCTTAGTAGTTTATATGTGTGTGTGTGTATTATTCTATGACATGTTGCTGACACTGAGAATTAGTCTTATTATCTCTCACTTATTTTGCAGCTAATAATAGGAACAGCCCCGGATGCGAAGCATGGAAAACGACCTAGTATCTTGACAGAGGACAATATCAAGTTACTTTTTGAAATACAAAAGAAGGTATGCGTCTGTTGTCTTCCTTTTCATTCCTAGTTAGGTGTGTGGCTACAATTATTGTATGAAACTCATACAAGTATTCATTGATTTTCCCAATTTTTTTCTTTAACTGCATCGTGACATAGTTATAACTAATGGATCAGTTCATTTTCTTCTACTCTTCAGTACACTAACTCCACTCCATTTTCATAGGTAGATGCAATCCGAGGAAATTATTCTGGCTTAATGGTATCTCTTTCTGATATCTGCATGAAACCACTGGGCCAAGATTGTGCCACTCAAAGTGTTCTTCAGGTACATTCTTCAATGGTCTGACATGTATGTGGTCTGTATTTGCATGTGCTTAAAACAAGTTATTATTAGAGTAATTATATTTATTTAGTGTTATTAGATTTTTCTTCGTTTTTTGGTGTACATAAGTTATCTTTCCTTAGCAGTCTTTATTCACAATAATAAACCCTAGCTTCCTTTCTTTTTTCTCTTTGGATTCTATATTATTCATTGATCTTAACGTGTTATCAAAAGCTTAATCTCATATAAGGAAGTTTGATCTCATACACAACGACCGTACAATTTTGGTGTCCGTATAGTTCCGGTGTCCACACAACTTTGCCGCCCGCACAACTTTATTGTCCATACAGTCCTGACCCAATCAACTTTTTTGCTTCCGTACAACCCTGATTCGTTTTTTTTTTCCTGCAACGAATCGTCGTATCATCTTCTAGTATTTGATTTTCTTTCTTCGTCTATTTGATTAGCGATTTTCTTTTGTCGGTATTCGTAATGGCTTCTTAAAGGGATGATTTGCTTCAGTCTATTAGTTTGAGATTGAATCTTATTTTATGTATTTTTTTATTTTTATTTTTTGTATTAGGGTTAAGCTATGAAATTTTTTCTCAAAGACAAAAAGATGCGGGGTTATATTAGTGGTACATTGGTTAAACCCAAAATTAAAAGGTTGAAAATTACGCAGTTTTGTTAGATGCTTGGGAGGCAAGGTGTGCAATTAGTGGAGTATGAATATGTCAAAGAGGTCTGGGAACATATGTCAAGGTTGTACACACAGTCTAACTTTGCAAAACAGTACCAATTAAAATCTGGTAATCGAGCACTAAAATAGAATGATATTGGTATTCAGGATTTCTAATCCTTTATGATAGATCTTTGGATCGGTTGGCCCTCACGGAATTCATGGAATTACGAGTGTGTATTTTGTACATTGCTCGTAGAGAAGAACAATGTCGCGTCCAATTTTTTATGGTGTTATGTGATCACTTTAAGGGACTTCTTTGGACAATTCTACACCGTAGTCCACTAACTTAGTGGTTAGTGGTCTAAGAGCTATTGGCTAAGGAGATACGCTTTAATTCTCAATCAGAAAAAATGATTCCCCAAACGCCTAGTCCATCTGTTCTAGCAGTTCCTTCTCTACTACCTTCTAATCATCAAAACAATCCTTATTCGAGATCTGCTTTTGATGCATGTAGTTTTTGTAAGAAGAAGGGTTGTTGGAGGGCTTAATGCACCAAGTTGAGTTCATAGAGATGTTTGGGGTCTTTATCGTGTTGCTTCTACATTCTCTTTTCATTACCTTGTCATTTTGTGGATGATTTTTCACAAGTTACATGGTTTTATTTATTGACTTTTGTGCTGAAATTAAAACTCAATTTATTGTGTTGTTATGTATACTTCGAAGTGATAAATGCTTGGGAATATTTTTCTCATCCCTTTACGTCCGTCATGTCACAATCAGGCATCTTGCATTAGTTCTCTTGTCCTCACACACCAATGCAAAATGGAGCAGCTGAGCATAAGAATCAACATTTCCTAGAAGTGGCTCGTACTTTTATTTTTGAGAAAAAATTTCCCAAACACTTTTGGGGTGAAGAGGTTCTTATAGCTCACTTCTTGATCAACAGGATGTCGTTTTCTACCCTACATGGCAAAGTTTCCCATGAATTTTTTTTCCCTGTTCCCCCTTGTTTGGTTTACCCCCCCATATCTTTGTTTTGTGTCTACTTTGTTAATCAGTTAACTCCTTGGTAAGGATAAGTTAGATCAACGTGCTTTAAAATGTGTCTTCCTCTGCTATTCTCGCACATAAAAGGCCTATTGTTGTTATAGTCCATTGTTACGTTCCTCATCTGTGTATGCAAAGCTTACCTTCTTTGAGTCCAATCCTTACTTTTCTACCCTATCCTCTCAGGATGATTTGGATGTTACACTCCCTTTGCCAAGCCCCCCAAGTCTTACACTTCCTCCACTCCAGAGCCTGTCCTACCTAGTCGTTCTTCACCTCCTTTGTAGATAAGCTCTCGTCGCCAGAAGGTAGCTTCCGTCATTGCGCCCATCGTCTATGTGTCCTCAAATTCTTCTCTAATTTATCTATCCACGACTAACTTAGACATGCCAATTGTTGTCTAGAAGGGTAAGCGCACATGTACTGACCATCTTATTTCTAGCCTTGTCTCATATCCACAACTATCTCGTTCATACACCTCTTTTGTTACTTTTCTGCCCTGTGTTTCTATTCTTAAGTCTGTCTCAGAAGCTCTGGCTCACCCTACTTGGACGATCACAATAGAAGAAGAAATTCTAACCTTACATCAGAATGGTACTTGGGATCTCGTCTTGCTTTCGTCTGACAAAACAATAGTTGGATGTAAATGGGTGTACACAGTCAAAGTTCATCTGAATGGCACCATTAATTAACTCAAGGCTCGGTTAGTTGCCAAAGGTTATGCTTTAGTATACGATCTTGATTACTCTGAGACTTTTTCTCCTGTTGCCAGACTCGTTTTTCTTCGCTTGTTCATCTCTTTAATTGCCACCTTTCGCTGGCCATTACATCAGATCGACATCAAGAATGTCTTCTTAAATGGTGATCTGACTAAGGAAGTATACATGGAGCAACCTCCTAGGTTTGTTACTCAGGGGGAGTTTGGTTTAGTATGTCACTTGAAAAAATCCATTTATGGCCTCAAGTAGTCTTTTCAAGAAAGGTGTAAAATTTGCTCCCGCTTTAATTGCTGTTATAGGCCTCAGTTTGAATCTTTACATCACCTATTTTCGCAAGGAGACTCGTCAAAGAGTGGGTGGCCTGCTTTTGGAGCGCCACAATAGAATGGAGAAGTGTTTGGCAGATTGGTTGGTTGGTGGCAACAACATAAATCTACCCCTCCGAAATTTTTTATGATACGCTCATTCCTTCTATACTGTGCAGGGAAATCTGGAAAATGTGTAAGAAGGTTAGATTTGATGGGGTTCAATGTGATGCTCAGAAAGTGCTCTTTAATTTTCACCAAACATTGTCCAGGATTGCACCACCATCAAGGAAAACGAATCTCAGATTTAGTTGGTTTACTAGAGCTCTCCGTGTGATAGACTAAAGATTAACTTGGATAGAAGCTCGAGAGGAAAACCTGATTTTATTGGCGGAGTTGGTACTTTTCGTAATGCTAATGGGACTCTTTTGTTTGGGTTCACTCAATTTCTTGGATTTGGATCTAGTTTGCTTCCGGAATCAAAAATCATTTGCATCGCGCTTCAATATTGTATTGAGTTTGAGTGATTCTACGTGGATATAGTCAGTGACAATACCCTTCTAGTCGAAATGGTTGTTGGGAGATCTAGAATCCCCTGGAGATTAACGTCGCTGATTAGGATTATAAAAGAACTGGCTTCTAAGGTTCATGCTTCTATTTTGTACTGCTACAGGGAATCTAATACGGCTACTGACTTGTTAGCTAAGTTGGGAAGTGGTGGAGATAATCGGACCTTCTGGTCTGAATCAGAATGTCCAACGACTGTTCGTGGATGATTAAAACTGGACAGTTTTCGTTTCCCTAACGTTCGGAAGATTAAAGGATTTTTTTAAGTCCTATTTTTTTATTGAATTTTTTGGTTTTTCGTTAGATTATTTGTTGTTACAATTATTTTCAGATGTCAGGCATTGCCCCCCCTCTAAGTTTTGTATTCTTTGGTTTTATCAATAAAGTTCTCCTCGCACCGCCGAGGTTCCCTTAAAAAAAAATAGTCCCCTCGAGTATGATTTGGGAGATTCAGTGAAGTGGTCGCTAAGTTTGATTGTCAAGGTTGTGGACTCAATCATTCCATGTTCTACAGGCATAGTAAAGTCGGGAAAATATTGTTGATTGTGTATGTGGATGACATCGTGATTACTAGGGACGACCATTGTGGAATTCATGAACTCAAAACTTTTTTGCGTAGTAAGTTTTAAACCAAATATTTGGGTCAATTGAAGTATTTCTTGGGTATTAAAGTTGCTCAATCGACTTAAGGCATTTACCTGTCTCAGAGGAAATATGTCCTTAATCTGTTGAGCAAAACGTGAATGCTAGGAGCTAAATCAATTGGCTTGCCTATGGATGCAAACACCAAACTATTGGCAGATTAAGGTGTACTACTGACAAATTCAGCACAATACAAACGGTTAGTTGGGAAGTTGAACTACTTAACGGTTGCTAGACCAGATATCTCATTTGCTGTTAGTGTTATCATTCAGTTCATGGATCGTCTTATGACTTGTCACTGGGATGCAGTGATTTGTATTCTCTAACATCTGAAAGGTGGTCTTGGTTGTGGTTTGCTATATCAGAACTTCGGTCACACTCAAATAAAAGACTATATAGATACATACTAGGCCGGATCACCCTTAGATAGGAAGCCTACTACAGGGTATTGTACGTTGTTGGAGATAATCTTGTCTCTTGGAAGGATAAAAATCAGACGGTAGTGGTCCAGTTAAGTGCAAAATCGGAATACTGGACAATGGCCCATATCACTTGTGAGTTAACTTGGCTGAAACATTTGTTGAAAGAACTTTGATTTCAAAACTCTTTATAAATGGATTTGGTATGTGATAATTAAGCATCACTTCACATTTCATCCATCCCAATCTTCCATGAGAGAACAAAACACATTGAAGTTGGTTGTCACTTTGTTGGAGAAAAATTGTTGCAAAAGTTGAGAATAAACATATAAATTCAGTTGATCAATTAGCTGATTTATTCACTAAACCATTAGCAGGCACAAGGATGGTTTCAAATCATATTAGTGGAATAGGAGCTTTTCTCATTTAAAAAATGTCTCCTGTTTCTTAAATTCTATTTCTATCAATCTAAAATAATAGTAGCGATGTAACAAATATATTATCTAATCTTCATTTCACTATCCTTCTAATTTGTTAATTTTCCCCTACTTTCCATATGGTTCAATACGTACGTTCCTATGTTACATCAAAGCCATTAATTTCAGCTCTTTTTTTTTTTTTTTTTCCTTTTAAACTTTCTTTTTTTAATTTTTTATGGTACATTCCCTGGCTAGTCGTTGCAGTTTGACTACATTTTCGCTCCATTTCACTTTTCATTTGTGATTAACTTCGCTTATTTTCTTCATATGCAGTACTACAAAATGGATGTTGGAAATTATGATGGCTATGGGGGTGTTGAACATCTTGAGTACTGCTTTCAGGTATATTTTTGGCGATCTCCATCTTTGTATTGTGAGGGAGATGATTTATGTTGGCTATGCACCCAACATTTAATTCAGTTATAGTTGTGCTAAAAAATGTTGGAAGCAGAATGGTTTATGCCGGCTATGCAGCCAATATTCAGTCACAGACATGCCAAAATTTTCAGATGGAAGTGCATCATGTATGTTTGTGTCCGATGTTAAGAGTTTAACCTTCTGATCACTTGCCCTGAGGGTGTTGATGTTGGTCTCCGACATGCACATACGACCTTGTTAGAAGTGTTTTTGCTCCTATCCAAAACATTCTGGAATGTGTTCTGTTGAAGAAACCCTAAATATTTAAAAATGGCTAGAGAACAGATTATACTGTAGCCTTGAACAAAATTATAGAACGTACTCAAAATCATTAAACTACCTGAAAATCGTCCAATAGGACCTTATCTGGCCTGAAAACGACCGTGTTAATAGTGTGTTGGTGATATTGTTTATTTATACATCTCGCTGAAAACTATTGCAATATTTGTCTTGAACAAATTTCTCCCAACGCTACTCGAGCATCCCCAGCAAGCACGTCCACACAGCCCCCCCCCCCCCCCCCCCCCCCAAAACATGACGTACTTGTTATTATATGTAATTTTAAAAACCCGAATGCTTATTGATATTTGTAGTTTGTACTTTTTGTTAAGCATTATAGCTCAGCCGACACATGCATGAGCGCATTTAAAGCTCCACTTGATCCAAGCACTGCGTTAGGAGGTTTCTCCGGGAACAATTATTCCGAGGTAATCCTTTAATAATGTACCGTTAACAAATATGATTTGGAGGCATGGTTACCCTATAATGATGGTTTACAACAGGCTTCTGCATTTATCATAACCTATCCTGTTAACAACGCAATTGACAAAGAAGGCAATGAAAGTAAGAAGGCAGTGGCTTGGGAGAAGGCTTTCATTCAGTTGGCCAAGGTTTGTATTTTTCACTTTTGTTCAGTTTTTCAGCAATAGCATGTAGCTCTTTTCATATTTTCAGCATGTCTCAGCACATAACAGACTACAGACAAGAAGACAGAGTGGGTGGGTGTTTGTTTTTTTTTCTTTTTTCCTTTTTTTTTTTTGGGGGGGGGGGGGGGTTGAGATGAAGAAAGAATGAGGCTAGAAAGCAGCACCCTCAAGGGTCCATATAACTTCATATTAATCTGTAATAAAATCGGGAAAGTTACATCACTTCTCAATGTTCGCCCCATCTCAATTCAAAGTTTTCCTTCCGAAAACAGTAAAAGCATAAAAAAAGAAGAAGCCAAAATAACATATATTTTGAGTTAGGAACAACTCATGGACCAAAGGCTTTGTTGCATGGCTGTGTTGAATGTTAAACAGCATAAATCATGTTTCCTGTTCATATTTATAGTTTCATGGTCTCTTTTCAATATGTTATTCAAATTCGTTGGCATTGCAATTTAACAGATCATCATGTTGTCTGATAATTTATTGCAACAACTATTCTTGTACCACAAATACCGGGCCTTTGAATTAGTACAAGACTGTTAGCAACTGTTAAATCAACATGATTTCAGCTCTCAATAATTGTAAATAAATTTTATATCAATCATATTAATTGTAGGCCATAATTTAGGATCTAAATTCCTTAATTTACACCTTATGTTTGACCAATCTTCACGGTCCTTGCGAAACCCTAATCCTTAATCACTTTAGCTAAGATGACTCTTTCTCCCTTCATGATCCAATCCTTTTCCTTTTTAACTAATTATTGGAGTATTTCTAGATAATTTTTTCCTCTCCTTTCTTTGCATCATATGATTTCTTCTTATTTTCACTACTTCCTGAATAAACCCAAAACTTTAGCTAAGATATCTCTTCCACCTGTTCTTGCGAAACCCTACTGCTTCACGAACCAAATTCTTTTCCTTTGTATCTAATTGTTGGAGTATTTTCAGATAATTGTTTCCTCTCCTTTCTTTGCATCGTATGATTTCCACTACTTCCTGAATAAACCCAAACTTTTATGGAATTCACCGATAAGCCCCACAACTCTCAGCTTTTCCTTTCTGCCCAAGTTTATTGAACTACCCCAGCCTTCCTGGAAATTGCAAAAGCATCCCCAAACCATTCTAAAACCTGCAGAAACACTCCCACAACTTTCTAGAACTTGTAGAAACAACCTCAATATTTCTCACCATATTTGTTTGCCTTCTGAACATTTCATATTATTTTTTCCCAGTGACTCCACTATTGGCCACCACCATAGGTACTACATCTCCTGCTACCCAACCACTAGCTATTCCCACCATTCCTAATTTGATCACAGTCAAATTCATGAATAACAATTTTCTCCTAAGCTTTCATCAAATTGAAGCCTTTCTCTATAGCCAAAACTTCATATGATTTGTAAGTGGCTCCTACTCTTGTTATAGCAATGAACCATATTGTTCTATCTGGTTCCGGGTTGACAAAATCCTTGTCAAAATTATCTTTGCCACACTATATGGACCAATATTAGCCTTTGTGATTGGGTACAAATCCTCTGCTGCCTTCTGGACGCTTATTCAGGATTACTTCTTTTAGAAACCCATAGAGAATCCTTTCCTCTATGGGAAACGACTCAGTAGCCTCGAATGTGGCACTCAATCCTTCTTTGAATATCTTTAAGAGGCCAAATCTATTACCGATGCCCTTGATGTAAAAATCTGGTGAATGACATTCTCAGTGGCCTTGGTTGTGAGTTTGATATGTTAGTCATTGCTATTGAGAATTTCGACTCACTGTCCCCATTTTTGGTTTTGCATGCTCGTCCACTAAACTATGGGGCCTGACTTCTCATCTTGTACCTTCCACCATCCTTGCATCCTGAAGCTATCCATCACCTAGTTCTGCTCCTTGGAACAACATTGGTCACAAAGATTTTAAAAACAATGTTTTCCCATCCAACAATCGCCCCAATTCCTTTGGTATTCCTGGCCATGCTTCTTCACCTCCATCTATGTCTCATTGCCAGCTACTTTTAGAGAACTGTCATTCTGTTCGCAAACGCTCTTGACTTTCTTCATTTGCGCAACCCTCCGTTCCTCGTTTGTTAAACTCTGCCTATGCTGGTCTTCAAATTACTCCGCCCCAGCTGCCATAGATTCCATAGTAGCCCCCCCTTGACCCTAGCTGGTATGCTGGCAATGTGCCCTGTGGCATGGCCAAGATGGAATGTGGCAAAACCATGATCACACCCCCAAATTCTAGCAAAACTGCAGTAGTATGAGCTTCCCGCAAAACAATGAATGAACCATATGTTTAAAGGATGAAAAAGTGTCAGAATCCTATGAAAAATAGCATGTCCTCGGCAACCGGTTTGTTTGTGTTTTAGGTGGCCAAGGGATTCGAGGTGGTCAAATAGTCACACACATGACCAACGGTTTCAAATTTAAGGTGAACTGACATTTGAGTCTGTTTGGACTGTGAAATCGAATGTATATTATTATTATTATTATTCACACACTGATGCACATTATTTATGAACTATGAATTTTATTGACTTCAGCGGATTTATTGGGGGGGGGGGGGGAGGGGGGGGATGTTAGGTGGCCAAGGGTTTCGAGGTGGTCACATAGTCGCACACATGACTGAGTCACATAGTCGCACACATGACTGGGGGTTTGAAATTTAAGGTGAACTTACATTTGAGTCCGTATGGACTGTGAAATCGAATGAATATGTTATTCACACACTGATGCACATTATTTATGAATTATGAATTTTGTGGGCTTCTGTGGTTTGTGGATGAAAAGGATCTCTTCAATTGTCATGGAATCACAATTAGATAATTCATAAGGGAACATAATTTTTATGATGTAATATGCAAATCCTCCAAAGCATCCATTGTAAGGGGTTTTTGTTGTGGTAAAATGGACCTCCAAAATTATTAGTATAATGAAAAAGCCTAATGGCGGTCCCTGCACATGTGCTTGATGAGTGATTTCTTCATTTACTCTGTAGTATCCAACTTTCAAATTGAATTTTAATTTTGGTTGAGGTGATTTGCGAATTGAGAGGCAATGTAATTAGCGAATTGGGAAGCTGCTGTTACTAGAAATGTAGCTTCATTGGTTAAAGATGAATTTCAGATGCAGCTTAAAACTTTTTATCATTTAAAAAAAAAAAAAAAACCTCTTTTAGTTGTTTGGAAATGTTAGGGTTTTATATTATCAGCATGCATGCTTTCAGTTAATGTTTCTTTGTGCCACATCCTCCCCGCTCTCACCACCTAGGAAAGATGTGCTTTTACAATTCAAATTTGTAGCAGAGAACCTGAACACATTTATCATCGCAGGATGAGCTCATGCCAATGATGCAATTCAGAAATTTAACGCTCACCTATTCATCCGAAAGCTCTATCGAGGAAGAATTGAAAAGAGAAAGCACTGCAGATGCTATAACTATCTTGGTGAGGTCTATATGTTTTCTCTCTTTCTCCTGTTGGGGAGTTGACCTTGACATCCTTTGCAGGGGCATTTCTAGACACTCTTTCCTTGGGTTGTTGAGATCCAAATATTGCAGCCGTCTTAGTCACTTTTCCTGTTCACAACAATGTGCTTCTCCATTATGTCGTTTTCTCACTGTTTGTTCATTTTGTTTTGCAATATTATTTTGGTCCAGATAAGCTATCTTGTGATGTTTGCCTACATATCATTGACTTTGGGCGACTCTCCTCGATTCTCTTCTTTTTATATTTCATCCAAGGTATATTTCCTTTCAGCGACGTGTGATTTTTTTGTCTTTTCAATAATGTTGCCTTACCTAGTTATATGGGGATCTGAATTTTCATGTAGTGAATCTTTTTCTTATCCGCCTCCAAGTAAAACAAGATGAACTTTTAACCATGTGATTATTGCTGTATGTTACAAATTTTCTGATTTCCTGCGCCATTGCCTTTTTCTTTTCTTTTTTTTTGTTAGAAGAAGAACACGGATATTCTATGACTTAAGAACATAGGGATATTCTATGACCACTCCGAGGGTCTATGACTACGAGGGGGGAGGGATTAAGCTCGTGATCTCCCATTTGGGAGAATTACTACTTGACCACTAGGCCAATGGTCTGGGACTGCTCTTACTTAAGGAGAATTGACTTCTTTTAAGTACATTATTGATGAAGTCTTCAACTTTGAATGGACATCTCAAAAATATGTCTCCTATTTTCTCCACTGCTCTTCATGACAATGATATTGACACTTAATGATCATTGGAACATAGAACCAATAATGGCTTAATATTGCAACATCATTGTCCTTTTTCCTCAATGTCTGTACTGAATTTGTCTTAATAAATGGTACTGCTCAAAAGAAAATTGAAAACATTATCATTGGACGTGATTTTTCTGCTTTCTGCTGATGTATATCTACTCATGTACTTCATACATTTTTTAGATAATTTTATTTTATCAAGGAAGCTTAGCTTTCACTCATTTTCCTTGTTTAAATATGTTAAATATTATGTTTCAGGTATTGCTGGGTCTTTCAGGAGTTATGCTAGTCTTGCTCTCTGTTCTTGGCTCAGTTGGTTTTTTCAGCGCAATTGGAATAAAATCAACACTTATTATTATGGAAGTCATCCCCTTCCTTGTTTTGGCTGTAAGTCCTGAATTTCTACATCTGTCGACTTCAATGCTATAATTTGTACACTGTGGCATGATATTTTAGACTGACAGGTTTAGCACAAAAAATTGAAATGATCGGGTAGAATGTCATACTCTGAAGTCCACGCTTAAAAAGAATAAGTCTCCCATCACAAGAAAAAAGTTTCCCTGGCCACACTTCCTTTTTCTACCTTGTCTTCCTAAGAAGATCATGAAAAAGAAAACATTTCTTCCTTCTCTCATATAAAGGATTGTCCAGGTAATTAAAAGGAAAACACCCTCTCTTAAAACTTTTATGCCAAAAATCCCAATGAGCATGAGAAGGAGCTACATTCTCTGGAAGGAAACTATGGCTCTTATCCACATTCACTATCTGGCAAGAGCACAATTCAAATTCCTTCAAAAACCTCATAAAGTTATTAATGGTTTTACCATTTAAAAACACCATCACATCATGCATATGACTCACATGCTTCAATCAACTTTTAAATCCATCTGGAGAACACTTCTGTGATAAGAATGAAAAGATTAGGGGATAAAAAGATTAGGGGATAACGGTCCCGTTGTTGAACCCTTTTTCTAGATCTGAAAAAGCCATCCACACCACCATTAACCAACACTGAGAAATGGCAATTAGAAATATCCCTATAGACCATATTCATCCTCTGTCTTCTTGATGTCTTTCAGCTTAGTAGCCACTTTGTGGGGGTATTCTTACGTTTACCATCTTGAAAGGAATGCCCATGTCTAAAGCAATGAGAACAATATTTGGGGAGCACTTCATACTTGATCATCGGCCAAAATCCTGATGCCATTTGGCCAATCCAAACTCTATTCCAAAGTTCCTTTTGAAGCTCCTCTTCAACACATATTCGGGCAGAGATTGGTCTGGACTCTGAACAATCTAGTAGTTGCAGCATCCAATTTCATGGGCGATGCCACTGCTCTAACTATGGAGAATAAGATTGATTTATTATATTGATGAACCGGAAGGAACTCTAATTCAATCCATACCAATGCCGAGGATGATTCGTATTCGCTTGAAACTCTGATGTCCATTTGAAAATTCTCATCGAAATTCCTTTTATATACCAAAGATTGTTAATAGTAAGACGTTGGAATTCTTCTTCAGAATATAATTGGATAAACAAATGTTTGGAATTCGAAAATCAAATCTCCTATGTAGTCTTAAGCCCAATAGATAGAAATACTTTTCGTAACTCATCAAAGGCTGGTCTACTGTGCGAAAACTTAGTAGTCAGGGCATGTTGAAAAGGGGCGCAAGCAGATTGATTCATCATCAGAAAGGTAAATGGTCGGCTCTCGCTCATGCTATGCCAAGGGCTTCAGTTCGGCAACAAGAAGAACGCTGTTATTGGAAAATAAACTTGCGAACTATTTGTCATCAAACGGGACATAATTAGGGTTCATTTGTGCTTTATTCGCTGCAGGGGGAAGGGCTGCGCTGGAAAGATTTATTGAACACCAAAATAAAGTGCTATCAGGGTACCTTTTTGTTTAATTGCTTTTTCATGTTTTGTATCAGGTTGGGGCAGACAACATGTGTATACTTGTGCATGCGGTTAAACGCCAGCAGTTGGAGTTGCCTTTAGAAGGCCGAATTAGTAATGCACTTGTAGAAGTTGGACCCTCCATAACGCTTGCTAGTCTATCTGAGGTTTTAGCGTTTGCGGTTGGGAGTTTCATTCCAATGCCAGCGTGCCGTGCATTTTCCATGTTTGCAGGTATTTTATATTTCTTTTTTCTTCTCTCTATTAGGTGATCTTATACTAGAACTGGATATGTTATTTGTTCTAGTTTTCAGTTGATACTGTTGTCTGTTTTGTTTCTCTAGATTCTTTGTAAAGTTCCATGTGCCCAATTTCTTTTTGCAGCGTTGGCTGTTCTCTTGGATTTCCTCCTGCAAGTTACTGCTTTTGTAGCCTTAATTGTTTTCGATTTTTTAAGAGCTGAGGATAACAGGGTTGATTGTTTTCCATGTACAAAACGTCCTGGTTCACGTTCTGAATCTGATAGGGGTACGTACAAGATTTTCCACACTGTTCAAGACTAGCATTTTTCTTGATCAAGATTTGTCATTTTATTATCTCATCTTCCTATCAATGCTGATTGAATAAAATGTACGACTTTGTAGGTGGTGGGGAAAACAAATCTGGATTACTGACCCGCTATATGAGGGTAATTATGGAATCTCCTCTTGGTTAATTATTGTATTTAAAGGTTAATTGCTGTTAAGTCCCCTGTACTTTGGACTTACATACATGCCGTCTAACTTTACTAAAGTGGAAACCAACTTTTTGTTGAAAATACTGAAAAAAGACTCATTTACCCTTTTATGTTTAAAAAGTAAAATGGAAAAGGAAGCCCAGAAATTGCGAACTTCAAAATAATTCTGCATCACTACGTCTGTGTAACTATTGAAGTAACAAGAGAATAAAAAATGATGAGAAGGCTTAACTATTGTGTTAGTTTCACCTTCTATTTATAATATAAATAAGGGAACAATACAAAAGCTCTAAGCAATTTGTGAAATCTTAATAAAATCCTAATACAAACATAAATACTGAAATACCCATTGACACTCCCCCTCAAGTTGGGGCATATATATCGTATGCCCCCAGCTTGTTACAAAGATATTTTATTTGGGAAAAACCCCCAAGCGATTTAATGAACAAATCGGTTAACTGATCAAGAGGGGTAGCATGTCAAGTGTGAATTAATTTTTGAAGTAGTTTCTCTCAAATGAAGTGGCAATCAAACCTCAATGTGTTTCGTTCGCTCAAGAAAAAAACCAAATCAACTCACTCGTTTTATGAGCCATTGCTCGATACTCTGAGTCGACACTTGATCGGGCTACCACACTCTGTTTCTTACTCTTCTAAGTGACCAAATTACCTCCAACAAATACACAATAGCTTGTTGTAGATTTTCTGTCAGAAGGTGATCATGTCCAGTCATCATCTATGTTGTATCCCTCTATGTGATTGTGTCTATGATCGTTATACAATAGACCACATGCTGGAGCACCTTTCAGATATCTAAGCATGTGGAAAATAATTTCCTAGTGACTCGTTCTTGGATGATCTTAACGCTAATTGCAAATGATATATCAGGTTTGTTAACAGTCAAGTAATTGAGTTTCCCAACTAATCGTCTAACTGCCCTGAGTCCAACAATAACTCTCCTTGGTCTACTTATAATTTTGTGTTTGTATCCATCGGTAGGCCTATTGGTTTCGACCCTAATATCCTTGTTTCACTCGACAAGTCAAGGACATATTTCCTTTGAGAAAGGTTTGATACCTTGACTTGACCGAGCAACTTTTATACCCAAGGAATATTTCAATTCTCCCAAGTCCTTAGTCTGAAATTTACTATACAAAAATTGTTTGAGTTCTTCAATGTCACTATGATCGTCTCCTGTAATTAGGATGCCATCAACATACACAACCAGCAATATTGTCCCTATGGTACAATGTCTATAGAACACTGAGTGATTGATTCCACATCGTTGAAGACCAAAGTCAATCACCATATCACTAAATCTCCCAAACCATGCTCGAGGTGATTGTTTGAGAAGACAAATCAATTTTTTAACCGATATACCAATCCTGATTCCCCTTGAGCAACAAACCCTGGAGGTTGCGCTGGATAGACCTCTTCTTAAAAAAAATTGAAATGGAAGAACATATTTTATGGGTGTAAAACACAATCGGAACCTACTCTGATATCATGTTGAAGTAACAAGAGAATAGAGAAGGATGAGACAGCTTAACTATTGTGTTAATCTTTCCCTTTATTTATAATAAAAACAAGGTAACAATACAAAAATCCAAAAAGATATGGGAAACTCTAATACAAACATAAAAAATAAAATACCCTCTAATAGTAACCAATGAGATACAGGGACCATGGGAAAGACAAACAATGTCAGATATATAGTTGAATGATTCATATGGCCTTAAATACCAAATAAAATAAAACAAATCGAATAGCCATGGCTTGATTTACAGAGAGTGAGTTTCCTTTGAATTCTTTGTCTCCGTGGCCATATCCAACAAAATAGAGAGGAGTTGCAATTGATTTCTTCTTGTTTCTAGCTTTCATTTTCTTCTTCATGTTTTCTAGATCCACCCACAGATCAAAATATGCCCCTTCTCCCTACCGCATTGAACCTGCCCCACCCACCAAATCTCATCGGAAATCCATCCCCATCCCGACTCCCCTTTGGAACCTCCATCATCCTAGGCCCCTCCCCCTTGGCCATCCAAGACCCCCTCCCCTATATCGCTCTTAAATTCTTTCCTTCTTTCTCTCTCTCTCTCTCTCTCTCTCACTCGTTTTTAAATTTCCTTTTCTTTTTCATTTTCTATAAGGAAGACAAAAATAAAATAAAATTTTGAGAAGGCATACAAAGGTGATCTTGTCTATTTGTATTGAATTAGAGGAAAGATAAGTTTCACGCGTTTTTGGCTCGTGCTGTACATTTACTTTTATGAACTTATTAGTTTTTCACTTTAGTCAAAGGTAGGGCCATAGAAGAGTGTTGTGTATACTATGATGGTATGGAGCGGTTTAGTGATACAACCCCTAAATACCCGTAGGAGAGTATTATGTGTATAATATGATCATTGTTATTTAAGGTGTGAGGCGCACTAAGGCCCAACGACCCCGGAGGCGGTGAGGTGCAAGGCGAGCTTCTTCGAAGCGAATCGCACATTTTAAATATGTATTCTTCTATTGTCAAGGACTCATAAAATACTCAAATATCACTACAATAAAACATGTATTGCATGTTTAATAATTGAAAAACACTTTGAACTAGTCTCATGTGATATTGGACTTCAAATCGAACTCCGATTCTCGAACAAAAGCAATTGATGACAAAATTCCAAAAATAAAATCAATCACTCAACAAACATTAAAATCAAGTAGTTAACAGCAAATAAGTCAATAAATATAATTTACATTATAGATTCAATATATGCCAAAAAACTAAAGGAAAATAGCGGATAAATGGGTTACTTTATGCAAAAAACATTGGCTGTTTTTTGCACAAACAAGCCATTTTTTGTGCAAAAATAGTGACATGAACAAAAAAAATAGCAATTAACAAGAATAAGAAGAAGAGAAGTGGGTCTATTTTTTCCCAAAAGCAGGGGCTGTTTTTTGCACAAAACAACCACTGTATTTGTGCAAAAACAGCGATGAGAAAAGAAAGAAGAGCGGAAGAAGAAGATGAAACAAATAACAATTATATTTAAATTAAAAAAAAAAAAAAAAGAAGAAGAAGAAGAGTAAGAGAGAAAATTTGAGTTGCATCAAAGATGCACGCCTCACACCTCAAGGCGTCCGCCTCTTGGAAGTTGCCTAGCCTCAACAGAGGGAGGCAACTTGGCTGCGCGTCAGGCGTGCCTTTCACAATATGATGGTATGGATCGGTTTAGTGATACAGCCCCCTAAATAACAGGGTAATTCACCCAAAATTTCATTGTTGCTACATGATAAAATGCAGAGAGATTTTTGAATATATATTTCTTAAATTTGGTCAATTATGTTGCGGCTGGATTTCGTTATTTGCGCAATGGGAATGTCAAACACAATTAAAAAGATGCATGCTCTTAGACAACTTGTCTGAGTTGGCTGTTTTACAAATTATTTCGTAGCGACCACAAAAGTATTTCTTAATGCTTATGCTTTGGACTCGTATTCATTTATGGCGTCCATATAGTCACATAAAAATGTAGTTGCTGGTGTATGGACAATGTGTCAATACAAATGCTTAAATGAAAAGGGGAAAATTATGCACATCTCATGATACATATTTGGTGTTGGCTTCCAAAATGAAACAAGATTACTTAATCGGTTTTTTTTAGGGAAACCTTGGCAGTGCGAGGACGACTTTATTGATCGCTAAAAAATAATACAAAAATAAGAGGAAGGCTAAAACATGACATTTATAAAGAATGCAACAAACATTTAAATAATTAAAAAAGTAAACGACAAAATTGAAAGAAATATAATAGAATTGAAACATGATAAATAATTAAGAATCTTCCTTCACTTCCCAAAAATTTGAAAAATGAAGCGTATCTAGCCTTAGACAACTTGGAAATAAAGAAGCTTAGCCGAAAGATAACAACTGTATTAGCTTTCTAGTAATAATGAGAGATCAAAACATTTACATGAGACGCCCAATTCTTGGTATCCCTAATCGAAGACAATATCCTCAATGACACCAGAGAGTCTCCAACAACAGTAGCGAGCAGTAGGGCATTGTATGTAACAATATCCATATCATCCTAGTTATAATCAATGCAAAACTGAAGAGCCATCTGCAAAGTTTTAGTTTAGGTAAGCAAACTGGTTCCAAACCTAATATATTTAGAGACCCTAAAATTAAGATTCCCTCGGCATCCCGAAGAGTACCACTGACACCAATATATCCTAGGTTTCCTGTAGAACTCCCATCTACGTTGAACTTTAGTCTATCACGAGGAGGATTCCAATAAACCAACTAAACCTTAGGCTTCTTTTTCCCCGAAGGAAAAGCTAGTCTAGTGATGGTTTGTTGAATATGGAACAAAACTTGTTGAACATGATGATCGGTTCCCCATTAAATCTAATGAATAGATCTGTTATCTTAACCGTCTGCTTTAGCCCCTTTAAGTCAGTTGATCCTATTCGTTATTTCTATTAGACTCTCCAAAGAGCAGCACAAATGTCCCGCCTCTAATGATATCCCCATGAAAAATTCTATCCGTTTAGAGTTTATTGATTCTCTATGTATCGAATACTAAGTCGATAAATCTAGGGTAGGTTATGGAAGGATTTGAGTGTAAGAAAAAATCAAAATCAAGAGTATTACAGAGAAAGAGAGGAAATGTCCAAACCTATACCTAGGTCGGCCCTAGGCTCTATTAATGGAGCCTTGCCCTAGTTCCCTTTCTTTCCTATTTATACATTGGCACCCAAACTTTTAAACTTTGGCATTCCTACCCAAGACTATCCAGACTTTCATTCTTCATTTGTGTGTGACCCATTAAGTTCATATCAAAAGCTGGATAATAGATCTAATTAATTAAAATTGAAATAATTTTAATTTTGTTCTTGTAAAGAAACTGTTTCTTTATGGCATCTCCACTAACTACGGTCAATGTCTACCACTATCCCATAGCTATATCCAGTTGATAAGAATTTTATTTGTATAACCTCTTTAGTTGTAATTACCGTGTTATTCGATCTATATATCTTTGTGATCTCAAAAGAACAAATAATGCGTGGATTAAAGTCAAAATCCCTAGCTCAATCATATGTATTTGTTCAATTATATTATTCATCTTGTCATACCGATTGCCCTGGGCAAAAGCCTTAATTTGAATTACATTAAATCTAATGATATAGGGCACACCTTTCTTTGTTGAGGGCGATAAATCTTATCTTGCATAATCGAATCTTGACATACATGCTTCACTATACCTAATGAATATTTTTGAGATTTCGTTGTTAGATTGCAACACTAAGTATTATCGAATTATAGCAACTCTTCTATGAGATTACCCAGTACCTCATGTCTAAAGATCACCATCATAGCTCAGATATTTCAGCAAAATTACCTTGATGGACTTTCGAGGATGATTATGTTCAAGCCTTACTCCAACTTATTTAGTGGCCTTGTGATTTTTATAGTGTCTTACCCTAATGGTTTTGAGATTCACCATTATCAAAGAGAAAATACCCCACAAGGTAATCTAACCTAATCGTTAAGTACCAATTTAACTATTATATAACAAGGTATATAACAATCTAACTCCTTTTAATCACCAGTAAAAGTTTTAACTGAATATCCAAGGTATATAACAACAATATAACATAACAAAGAGTGTGTGTGTGTGTGTGTGTGTATAAGACCAAACGGCGCTTTATTAATAAATACTTGAGATTGCGATTTTACAGAAAATGACCACTAAAATGAGTGAAAAATGGATTGACAATAGGGTTTATCTCCAACATGAAGAACATGCTCCAAAAGAACAAGCTTACTTATTTGTCAGTGCCTGAAATTGGAAATGGGTTATGGTGCTCTTTTTTTTTCTTTTTTTTTTCTCTCTTTAAACATGAAGTTTTGTGCCTTTTTACACTGTCTGAAATAGGATTTTATTTTGCTTTTATAGGAGATTCATGCTCCTATTCTCGGTATTTGGGGAGTTAAACTTGTAGTCATCTCTGTTTTTGCTGGTTTCACGTTGGCTAGCATCGTAAGTTTTTATATATCATTCATCGTTTATCTCCATTATATGTCTTCAATTCATATTTGTGAAACTTGGTTTCATATCTTTGACTCAAAAGGCACTATGTACGAGGATTCAACCTGGTTTGGAACAACAAATTGTTCTTCCCCGTGACTCATATCTTCAGGTTTGGTTCGTTGTTTTGATTGGATATGGGTCTCTGATGCTTTCTCAAATGTGCTGTTGATTTTAGTTTTTGTTTTTACTTCAGGGTTATTTTAATAATGTGTCGGAGTATCTCAGAATCGGACCTCCACTATATTTTGTTGTGAAAAACTATAATTACAGGTATCAAACTTTCCTCCCTCCTGGTATCTCTAGTTTGATGCTTTTAACACGTTGGATATAATCAAGTCATTTTTGTTTACATGCATCCAGGCGTGGATGCATATAGTATTTAATTGTGTACTGCGTTGTTTAAAGTAGTTAAGCAGCAAGGTCTGTGTACTGTTAATTGTTACTGTAGAATACTATCTTTATGTGCCGCCGTTCACAAAAATTTCAACTATCAATACTTGTGTTTCTTACTTGTCGGGATGGAAGTCGAAGACATTATGTTGTTAGCATCGACTGAATTCTGAATATCGAAAAATTAGGTGTCTTTGTGTTCTGGCATATACTTTCTTGAGAGAGAGAGGCATGTATTAAGATCTAAGTATGTCTATTGATATTTTCACATGATTAAATAGATACTCAAATATAAAATTATCCTTGATCATCTTCATCTGATTTTATAGAGAGGTAGACCTAAGAAAACTTGAGAAGAGACAATTAAGAATTATTTGTTGGTTTTGAACTTAATGGAGGGATGACCCTAAAACGATCTTTATGACACAAACGGATTTACGTAGCGGACTCTTTTTTGGTGGGACGAAGGCTTTGTTGTTGACTTGTCTTTGTTGTCTTCATCAAATTCAATGTTGTACTTTGATGTTGATATCGATCTGATGATCTTTTACTGCTCTTAACCTTTTTGGATTTAATGACTTTTTTTCCTTCTACAACTTTCCATAATATAGTTACAGTTAACATCTTGAGCTCCTTGTAAATATTTTTCATTTTCTCAAAGCAAGTGGAAAGCATAATTTGCTATGTAATGCTAGTACAAGTATGTTATGGTAAAAAGAGAATACGAAAAGAATGAGACGGCTTGACTTTAGCAGTCAGCCTCTCCTACTATATAATACAGTATAATGGGCCATACGGCCTGTACGTACATGTAAACCCTAAGACACACATAAAGACTAAAGTATTATCTAACAATCCCCTCAAGTTAGGACATATATATTGTATGCTCACAACTTGTTACAAATATATTTTAATCGATAACTCCCAAGAGGTTTAGTAAATAAATCAAGTAACTGATCAAGAAAGTTAACATGTCGAGTGTAGATCAACTTCTGAAATAGTTTAAAGTGACAATCAACCTCAATATGTTTCATTCATTCATGAAAAGTTGGGTTTGATGCTACGTGAATTGTTGCTTGATTTTCACACTAGACTCATGGGAGGAGAATGGTTGAACCCAAGTTCTTCTAGCACATGTTTCAGTCAAATCAACTCACATATGGTATGAGCCATTGCTTGATACTCTAATTCGACACTTGATCGGGCTACCATACTTAGTTTCTTACTCTTCCAAGAGACTAGATTACCTCTAACAAATACACAATAGTCTGTTGTAGATTTTTTGTTAGAAGGCGATCCTGTCGAGTCAGCATTTGTGTATCCTTCTACTTGAGCGTGTCTATGATTCTCAGACAGTAGTCCACATCCTAATGCACCTTTCAGATATCTAAGAATGTGGACAACAACATCCCATTGACTCGTTCTTGGATGATCTAAAAACTGACTGATAACACTAACTGCAAAAGATATATATCAGGCCTGGTAATAATCAAATAATTGGGCTTCTCAACTAATCGTCTATATTGTTCTGAGTCAATCAATGACTTTCCTTGGTGTACCTGTAATTTATTGTTTGGATCCATCTCTGAGTTTATTGGTTTGGAACCGAACATCCATGTCTCAGTCAACAAGTCAAGGACAAACTTCCTCAGAGAAAGGTAAATACCTCTACTTGACTGAGCAACTTCTATACCTAAGAAATATTTCAACTGTCCAAGTCCTTAGTTTGAAATTTACCATGCATAAATTGTTTATGTGGTACCATGTCTGTAGCATACTGGATGGTTGACTCAACATTGTTGAAGACCAAATCAATAACCATGTCACTAGATCTCCCCAACCAAGCTCGAGGAGACTGTTTGATTCCATGAATTGATTTCTTTAACCGATATACCAATCCTGACTCCCCTTGAGCAACAAACCCAGGAGAGGTTGCACCTTACACAATAGATCGGCATTCAGGAATGCATTCTTGATTTCTAATTGATGCAACAACCAACGAAATATGGCGGCAATAGAGGTGGATGTGTGAATAGATGCAAGTTTGGCAACAGGAGTGAACGTTTCCAAGTAATCAAGGCCATAGACTTGTTAGCTTTGGCAACTAAGCTTGCCTTGAGTATATCAATGGTTCATCTAGGTCAACTTTGATGGTTTATACTCATTTACAACCGATAGTGGTCTTGCATGTGGGAGGGAGACGAGAACCCACATGTTTTCTTCCCCATTAGAGTCTTCCAATTAGGGTGAGAGAGTGCCTCCGAAACAGATTTAAGAAGAGAAACAAAGGAAAAAGAAGCAACAAAAGCAGATAGAAAGGGGAAAGATGTGCATATGAAACAAAGTTAGATATAAGATGTATAGTATATGAACGCTTCCCTTCCTAACAGTAATAGATATTGTTCAAATCACACGGTGGTGGGGCAAATGAGGAAGGATCTAGGGACACATGGTTGATAGGCATGGTGACGGAGGTTGAAGGGGTAGATGAGACTTTTAGACGACGAGAGTAAACCTACAAGAAAGGACAAGGGGGTGGGTGGGGAGACCGGTTGTCGTAAGAGATGCAGACAGACTTGGGATAGGTAAGCTAGGCAAGGGAAGTGCAACATCAAGTACTATGAGTGTGAGGCTCATAAAAATTAGGAGTGGACTCAAAGAAGATAACATCAGCACGCACAAAAGAACGATGCAAGGAGGGACTAAAGCAATGGTACCCTTTTTGGTTGTGGGAGCATCCAAGGAAGCCACATTTCTTGACACAAGGGTGTCGTGTCCAACACGTGTGTTCATGTGTTTAATACGGGTACAACTAACATAAGAGAAGTATATGTGCTTCTTAGGAAATAGGAATACTCTCTTGATCATCAAAGTAGTAGGTCCCTTTTTCTTATGCCCAACGCCAATCGTCTTCTGCATCCTTAATCTTGAATAAGAACAAAAACAGGAAAAAAAAATCAATCAGTTAAGGTGTTTAGTAAGTTTACTGACATATATCAATTTAAAAGAAAAAGAAGGAATATAGAGGACTAACGACAAAGATAAAGAGGATGACGGTTGCGCGGTGCCTACACCACTAATTGGGACCATGGAACCATCAACAACAATAACAGGATGCAAGGAGAGAGGTGACTGTATACGAGTAAAGAGTGATGAGGGACCTGACTTGTGGTCAATGGCAACAAAGTCTATAACCCATAGTGTAGATTGGGAAGGATGAAAGGAAATACAGGCAGTAGAGGTACCTCTTTGAGCTAGAGAAGCAATGGTGCTAGAGGACTGTTGGGATGCCTCAAATTGAAGGAATTGAGCATACTCGTCATAAAAAATTCCCTTGGCAGTTAAAGAGTCATACGGGAGAACAAGATTATCTTGATCAGAGGCTACAACATGAGCATACTTAGGAGGATGACCAATTAGGTCTCAACAATTATCTCCGATATGATTTCCTTTGCCACAAAAAGAGCACTGATGTTGTTGACCATGGCCACGGCCTCTCCGAGAACCACCAACACTAAATTGATCACTATGGTCGCCCAGAAGAATATATATATCCAAGGCTGCATGTTCAGATGATGAAGATAAATTGATAGAAGCATTTTCTCTAGTAGTGTTGTGTAAGACGCATGAATAGGTTTCAGTGATGGAGGGAAAGGGAACACTGACAAGGATTTGAGATCGGACGAGCTCAAATTTTGGGCGTAAGCCTGCTAAAAATTTCATTATTGCTATCCGCTCACGTTGCATCCATATTTCTTTTTCGTCAGTAATCATTGGAATAATTGTATTTAGCTCCTCATGAAACCCATTAAACGTTGCAAAGTAGTCCGTAACAGATTGAGTAGTTTGATGGAGTTGGCAATACTCGACACATAAATCATACATCTGAGTGAGGTTACAATAATACAACACACAAAAATATTCCCAGATTTCTTTACACTTATCCAAATTAGTACACATCCGCAATTTGAGGCTCTATTGAATTCCACAACAAAGATACAATCTGGGCATCAGTTTGAACCCGCTCTTCATACTTTTTATCGTCCGCGGCTGGGGCGGATTCAATGAGGTGATAACATTTTCCTTGTCCGGTAAGAACTTTCACAGTTTTGGACCATTGTAAGTAATTGGTCCCATTCAACTTCTACATTGTTAATAATTGAAGTGAAATGGTCAACATTAGTCCCTTGCTAAACGAATGAGACACTGATACAACAACTAACTCGAGTAAACAACTACAGTTAAGGGAAACCAAACAAACATAAGGAAGCGATATAGCTTAGGTAAGGGACATTAACCTTTTTTTTTCGTAACTGTTTTGTGCTCTCCGTATTATTTTTTCTGTTTTCTACCTTTGTTTTTCAATTACAAATAATGAGGATCGGCCGATGGCTACGAAACTTCGGTGAGGATAGGTGAGCAGCTACAACGGAGGCGAGTGAAGACCACATCTAGGGTTTTGGTGCTTTTTTTCCCCTTGTGTATGGGAGGTGACAAAACAATAATAACAATAATAATATAGGTTGAACTGAACCATGGGATTAGTGTCCGATCTTGATACTATGTTATTGTAAAAAGAGAATACAAAAAACAATGAGATGGCTTGACTTTGGCAGTCAGGCTCTCCTACTATTTATAATAAAGTATAATGGGCTCTATGGCTCGTAAATATATCTAAACCCTAGTACACACATAAGAATCAAAGATCCTCTAACAAAGTAATTAGTTGCGCTGAAGAATTCGAAGTTTGTTTGATGTAAAAAACAATCAAGCCAATTTTAGTTCAGTTCAGTCTTGATTTCCAATAATATTATTGTCTATAAGATTTATCTATCTATCTATCTATCTATCTATCTATATATATATATTGGAATAATTAATTGAATAATTGATTAATTAATTATTTGATTGATTGTTTGTATATAGGAAGTCAAGTATACAGATTAGGAAAATAGTTAATTGTCATTAGTTAGTTACCTTTTTTAGTCCCTAAATTTTCCTATATGTAGTCTCATATTGTATGATTAATAAAATAATACGATTGTTTATTGTATACAAGTTGGCATTAGAGCTAAAACAAAACCCTAGCCACTGTTCATTTGTAGCCGTCAGCCCTTTACGAGCCATCAACGACCGCCGCCGCCTTTATTTACAGTCGTCGACGACCTTCGCCAGCCTCCTACAACAACCGACGAAGGTTCGCCGACACTTCTTACAGCCGACGACGAACCCTCTTTACAACCGTGACTACTCACGGCCCTCTACAACTGACAACGACGCCTCGTCGGTCCTCCACAAGCCGTTGACAGTACTCGATGGTTCCCTACAGCGGTTGACAAACACTCACGGCCCTCTACAACCGACAACGAAACCTCGTCGGTCCTCTATTCGCCGTCGACAGCCTCGCCGGAGCCCTAGCAGCCGACGAACTTGCCCTCGTGAGATTTGTACGAAATAGATCTCGCGATTACAGCTCGATTGTAGTTCGTGAGATTCAATTGCAGCTTCGATTGCAGTTCAGATCTCGCGAAATTAGTTCGATTCAGAGAACATGGCATGACAGTTAAAATCTTGTAATAGTTTACTTACAGACAAAAGGTTACAGGTAATCTAAAAACCGTCCTTCACGTTCCTAAACTTACCTGTAACCTTTTGTCTGTAAGTAAACTATTGCGAAATTATAACTGTCATGTCATGTTCTCTAAATCCCAATGTTTATTTCTGGACCAACGCTCAGGGAAGACAATTGGCAGTACTAGACGGGTGGATGGCCTTTATTACTTCTATGATAACTCCTTAAGGAATAAAACAACTCACGACCCCAGTGGTATGAGTTCTACGTCTGTCTGTAATAAAATCACGTTTTGGCACCTTAGACTAGGACATCTTAGTTTTCATTATCTTAAACATTTGTTTCCAACTTTATTTAAGAATTTGGATTGTTCCTCTTTTTATTGTGAAAGTTGTTTGTTTGCAAAAAGTCATCGCTCTTATATTTCAAAATCATATCGTGCATCCAAACCTTTCTATTTAATTCACAGCGATGTATGGGGCCCATAAAAAATCACAACACTATCTGGAAAAAGATGGTTCGTGACATTTATTGATGACCACACACGTTTATGTTGGACATATTTGATGCGTGCAAAATCTAATGTAGAAGTTCTATTTAAAGATTTTTGCATTATGCTCGAAAACTAATTTCAAATGAAACCTAGCATTCTTCGCATAGATAATGGAACAGAATATTTCAACGAATATTTATGCAATTTTTTAAAAACAAATGGCATTTTACATCAATCCACATGTCGTGACATGCCCCAACAAAATGGCATCGCTGAACGAAAAAAATAAACACTTACTCAAAGTCGCACGTACACTCATGTTTTCTATGTATATTTCAAAATACTTGTGGAGCGATACTCTTTTAACGGCTGCATATTTAATAAATCGCATGCCTACACGTATTCTAAACTACACCACACCATTTGATAATTTCAAAATACATTTTCCATTTTCTAAGATATTAACTGACCTGCCTCTTAAAGTATTTGGTTGCACCTCCTATGTTCATTTTCCCAGCCAATTTCGGTCTAAACTTGATCCTAGAGCAGAAAAATGTGTTTTCATCGGTTATGCACCACATCAAAAAGGGTATAAGTGTTACAATCCACAAACAAAAAAAATTCATATGAGTATGGATGTCACGTTTTTGGAACATGTTTTCTTCTTTGACAAAAATCCCCTTCAGGGAGAGAATCTAATGGAAGAGAATTTTTGGGTCACTGATAATCCTCTCCCTACCACAGTCTTAGACATATTTACTCCTAATCAGTCAAAAACAAGTGATGAAAATATTGAAAAACAAAAGGGGATCCCTACTAGTATACTAGTGCCAAGCATAATCCCCTCACGAACAGATGAAGAAATACTACAATCACGTACTGAGTTGCGGGTTTATACTCAGAAAGGTACAAAGAAGAATACAGGTCAGTCTACCGTTCTAGCACAAGGTCAATCCGACTCCCCAAGCAATAATCCAGGTAATCCTATCTCTCTGCCATCTCCCAATGAACCCTCTCACCCAAGTAATCCTACCTCTTTACCACCTCCTAGTGAACCTTCTCACTCCAGTATTACTTCAGATCTCAGTATTCCTATAGCCATCAGGAAAGGAGTCAGAACCTGCATCAATCACCCCATATCTAGATATGTGTCTTACTCAAAACTTTCCGAACCTTATAGAGCCTTTACTTCTAAAGTTACTAATCTGTTTATTCCAAGGAACATTGAGGAAGCACTAGATGATCCAGGTTGGAAACTAGCAGTTTTGGAAGAGATGAATGCTCTTAAAAGGAGTAGTACGTGGGAAATAATTGATTCGCTAAAAGATACAAAGACAGTCAGGTGCAACCGTGCAAGTGGGTATTCACAGTCAAGGGTAAGGCAGATGGAAGCATAGAACGGTACAAAGTAAGGCTCATGGCTAAGGAGTTCACTCAGACATATGGGATAGACTACCAAGAAACATTTGCTCTAGTTGCTAAGATAAATTCTATTCGGGTTCTATTGTCCCTAGCAGTGAATCTTGACTGGCCACTACACCAATTAGACGTGAAAATGTCTTTCTAAATGGAGACTTAGAGGAGGAAGTGTTCATGAGTTTACCACCAAGCTTTGAAAGAAAGATAGGACAAAGAACGATGTGCAAGCTAAAGAAGTCACTATACGGCCTAAAAAAGTCTCCTAGAACGTGGTTTGAACGCTTTGAAACCACTGTAAAAGGTCATGGTTATCAACAAAGTCAAGCAGATCATACTATGTTCTATACACACTTAATTGATGATAAGATTGTCATTTTAATTGTCTATGTAGATGATATCATCTTAACTGGAAGTGATAGTGATGAGTTAGGAAGACTTAAAAGGAAACTTGCGGATGACTTCGAGATCAAAGACATAGATTCGTTGAAGTATTTTCTTGGAATGGAATTCGCTAGATCAAAGGAAGGCATATTTATAAGTCAAAGGAAGTATGTACTCGACGAACTGAATGAAACAGGGTTACTCGGGTGCAAAGCTGCAGAAACTCCAAGTGAACCGAATAAGAAGCTACAACAGGCTAAACCTGAAGCATTGGTAAATCGAGAACAATATCAAAGACTAGTGGGGCGGTTAATCTACTTATCACATACCCTTCCTGATACAGCTTTCGCGGTAAGTATGGTCAGCCAATTTATGCACTCACCGGGACAAGAATACTTTGAAGTTGCCTATAGGATCTTGAGGTACTTGAAGGGTACACCCAGAAAATGAATTTTGTATAAAAAAATGTGGCCACTAACTGGTAGAGGTATATACTGATGCAAATTAGGCTGGGAACATCACGGGCAGGAGATCAACATCCGGATATTGTACTTTCGTTGGTGGGAACCTAGTCACATGGCAGAGCAAAAAACAAAATGTCATAGCCAGAAGTAGTGCAAAAGCGGAGTACAGATCCGTAGCTCACGGCATCTGTGAAGTGTTATGGATTAACATATTACTAGAAGAGTTGAAGATGTCTAATCCAGCACCTATGAAAGTTTACTATGATAACAAATCAACCATTGCAATCGCTCACAATCCGGTGCTACATGATCGGACAAAATATGTGGAAGTGGACAAGCATTTCATTAAGGAAAAGATTGAAAGTGAACAAATATGTATGTCAAATATACCGACTACCGAACAGATCGCAGATATCCTAACAAAAAGATTACCGAATAAGAGATTTAACTATCTAGTTTGCAAGTTGACAATGGAAGATATATTCATACCAACTTGAGGGGGAGTGTTGGAATAATTAATTGAATAATTGATTAATTAATTATTTTTTTGATTGTTTGTATATAGGAAGTCAAATATACAGATTAGGAAAATAGTTAATTGTCATTAGTTAGTTACTTTTTTTAGTCCCTAAATTTTCCTATATGTAGTCTCATATTGTATGATTAATAAAACAATACGATTGTTTATTGTATTCAAGTATATATATTACTCTGTTTGACTGATTTGTAACTTTTACAATTTCTAGATGGTAGTTAAATGATTTGTTATGCATATCTGTGCTGGAATGGGCTTCCATGTGCAGTCCGTTGGATTTCCTTTTTCTTTCAGTGTCATTCTTTCTTTCCCGATACTTTTCAATCTACTCGCCAAATGGTCTTCATACACCTTGTGGATGTAGTCGTGTGCTATGTTTGAGTCTCACTGACTTGACATTTCATACTTTCCGGTGTTTGTCCGTGATTATGCTAATGGAAGCCATATTCTTCTATCTGTCAACAGTGTATAACCAACTGAAGTCAACTTTTTTGCTAAAAATATAATTCTTGTTTCTGCTTTCTAATTGATGAAAATATTGATTATTATATCTTTTCAAAAACGAAACAAACAAAATATATTCAGTTGCCCCATATTTGTAAATAATTATTACGTGTTTTACTTGGAATTGGGAAAAGGATTTATTTTAACTTGCACTTGATGTTTTCTAACATTGTTCTATCTCCTCAGTTCGGAATCAAGCCAAACAAATAAGTTGTGCTCCATCAGCCAATGCGATCCAGACTCTCTTTTAAATGAGGTAAACCATTAAGCTTCCCTAGAAAGAGCAGTAAGACTTGGCTCTAAAGAGCTTTTAAAGTCTGGTACTAAGAGCTTTTCTTTCTCTCAAATTTCATGCATTTTAGACAATCATATAAAGAATGTTGTCCCTTGTTATCATTCCAAGTTGGATGCTTTATTTCAATTTGTCTGCTCAAGGTTGATCAGAAATATAGATTTGTCGTCCATGGCTTCTTTGATTCTGTGGAGCATGTGTCTCTGTTTCAGCTTTCAAAATATGGTGTTTTGCTTCCGTTTTTGCCAATTTACCTCAAATATTTAATCTAAACTTTCTTTTTAATTTTTAAAATATTCGTATCAACTGGTAGGTATCACACAGTCTTGATACCAGTTTTATTTTTAGATTTTATGAAATCTAATAATATTTGCTTATTTTTAAGTGAAAACCAAATGACCATCTAAATATAGCGTGAAATTTAAAATTGACGCATCAAGTCAAAAGTATCATAACATGGGATTCTATGGTATTACATAAAATCTTATTATGCAGTCATTTATTTTATCAATTTCTTAGTTTCATTTAGAAAGCTCGATTTACTAATTGTGACAATGAATGAATATGATAATGGTAACCTTGTGCAACAAAAAGGCTATGACCTAGCTACTTGGCATTACGTTTTATACAACAATAAAAAACACCAAGCCTCGTCTCGCTTGAGTAAGGTCGGCTACACGAATCCTATTTTTCATTTCGCTTGTTGTCTCCTCCATTAAATCGAGTCTTTAAATGTTTTTTACAAGTTTTCTCTAGTCTACCCCTTCGTTCTACATCACCTTCCACCCAAACGCACTTAACAATGCATCTATAGGTCTCTCTTGTACGGGCAAAGTGGCAAACCATTTTGCGAAGGCTAAGCCTTACCCAATTTTCTTTAATGGGTCTCTTATGTGCATGTGTAAACCATTTAGATGATCCTTTTTCTTTTTCTTTCTCTTTTTTTCTTTTTTTTTTTTTTTTTTTTTTTTTTGGGCAAAGTCAATAATTTCTCATTTTATATTCAACTTGTGCTACTCGTAATCTCATGTATGTTCATTTATTATTTTGTCTTGTACTACCCATTCATACACTTTAACATTATCATTTGATCCTCACTCATTTTTTTGGCATGAAAATTTTTTATTGGCCGACAGCCTAATTCATTTGATATAATTTTTATGTACACGAGGAAACCATATTGCGAAGGCAAGCTTTTCTCAATTTTCTTCAATAGGTCTCTTACATTTCCAAACCATTTTAAACGATCCTTTCTCATTTTTCTCTTTCTATTTTCTTTTTCTTTTCGAAGTCGATCATTTCTCGTCTTCTTACTCAACTTGTCCTAATCCTAATCTCATGTGTATTCATTTATTATTTTGTCTTGTGTTACCCATTCGTACAATTCCACATTATCATTTTATCCTCTCTCATTTTTTGAGGGAGAATTGCATTTTTAGTCCCTAACATTTGGGTTGGGTGCTAATGTGGTCCCTAAGGTTTGCAGAATTGCACATTTGATGCTTCAACTTTCACTTTGGTTTCAATCTGGTCCAATTGCAAATTCCATTAACAAAATTGTATGAAATTCCGTTAGTATTGGGATATTTATGTCAATATTTGGTCCCTCGTGTTCTAATTTAGCTTCAATTTCAATTTGGTACCATTGGGCATTTTGTTTATAAATTGGACATAATACATTAGTTTGGGGTACTCATGTAACCCTGTTATTTTCTTCTCTCTTATTGGCATTATAAGATTCTTTTTATTGAAAATTTGTTTATGTACACATACATTTCATAATTATTGAGAATGAAAAATCTTACCCGATATTTCAACAAAAATTCAATTAAAATTCTTATGTTCTTTTATATAATCCCCTTCTGATTTTTATAAATCTTGTATTAAATTAGAAAGAATAAAAACTTTTATCCCTATGTTTTACAGAAATTCTTTTAAACTTTTAAAAATTTTATATAGATCCCTTTTGATTTTTATAAATCTTGTATTAAATTATGAAGAATGAATTTCTTTATCCACATGTTTTAATAAAGATTCGATTAAAATTCTTAAATTTTTATATAAACTCCTCTTAATAATTTTATTGAATTTTAATTAAAATATAAGGGTAAAATTTTTCATTATCCATAATTATGAGATGCATGAGTGCAAGAACAAATTTGGACAAAAATAGTTTCTTATAGCTGCAAAAAGAGCGAGAGGCAGAAACTGATGAAAATACCCCCAAATTAATGGAATTCATTCAATTTTCATACAAGTTTTTGATTGGATCAAAATTGAAGCCGAACTATGACATAAGGGACCAAATGTGTTAGCTTTGAAAATCTCAGGGTCCTTTTAAAAAGTTACCCAAACTTAAAAAGTGGAAATTGACAGAAATACCCATGCACTAATGGAATTCATCCAATTTTTGTGAACGAAATTTGCAGTTGGACTAAATTGAAATGGAAATGGTACTTGAGGTACCAAATGTGCGACTTTGCAAATCTAAGGGACCACATAAACACCCACCCCAAACTTTAGGGACCAAAAGTGCAATATTCCCTTCTTTTTTTTTTTTTTTTTTTTGACGCAGTTCTTTTTTATTTATCATCTGTTATGTACATGCACAAACTATTCTCAATTTCTTCAATAGGTCTCTTGTGTGCATGTCAAACCTATTTTAGATGGTCCTTTCTCAATTATTTTCTTATGTTTTTTTTTTCCCGCAAAGTCAATTATTTCTTATCTCATACTCGACTTGTGCTACTTCGAACATTTCTCTTGTATAATCATTTATTATTTTGTTCATTCTTGTATTATCCGTTCATGCACTAACATTTTCTTTTTATCCTCACTCTCTTTTTTGGCATGCATCTTTTTGATCAGCTGACAACCTCATCCATATGATATCTTTTGTCTTTGAGCAATATTATGAAAAAACTCTCAAATTCCAGTTGTATCTTACGATCACATATTAGTTCAATCACACTTCTCCATTTTAATCATCATGCTTTGATTGTATCTACAA
This sequence comes from Eucommia ulmoides, assembly GCA_016647705.1. Classification (NCBI taxonomy): domain Eukaryota; kingdom Viridiplantae; phylum Streptophyta; class Magnoliopsida; order Garryales; family Eucommiaceae; genus Eucommia; species Eucommia ulmoides. The sequence goes on along the minus strand of CM028326.1, from coordinate 35,261,283 downwards.
TGTCCTCTATTTTCTTCACTCACTAAATAATGAAACCTGGATACTTCACGATCAACAAAGTTACTAACTCCTTGTTTCTAAGCATCTTGCCAAAATTATAATACGTCTTCTTGTGGTCTTGCTTCCTAAATTAGTCTGTAAGGTTCTATTCAAAGTTTTAGTTTATTATTTTTCCTTATTATAGATTTAGCAACTCTTTCTATGTCATGGTTTATTTCCCCCTTAATTCTCATTACCTTTTGTGTAATTTAGGAAACGTGACGTCTTGTCCGCCAGATTTTCCTAGCCACCTCACTAGGGACCTGGAGTTCTTCTATGCTTCTAATTTTCTTTTGAAGAGGACAAACACTCGTCTCTTACTATATACCACAATTTTTTTTTTTAATTTGGATTTCCTTCTGCGCAGATTTCTAGAGCGTCTTTAATGCCAGAATCGAGTTACATTGCTAAACCAGCTGCATCATGGCTTGATGATTTTCTTGTTTGGGTATCTCCAGAAGCTTTTGCTTGCTGTAGGAAGTTCACAAATGGAAGTTATTGTCCCCCTGATGATCAGGTGATTTTTTTCTCGTCCTCATTATCTTCTCTGGCAAGAATGTATCCACTCCGATTTTTATGTCAGATGCTTTGATCTCTCTCTCTCTGATTTTTTCTTTGTAAGAAAAAAATGATTTTGTTGGAGCAAATAAAAAAAATGAGGGGGTCTCGGCTAACAGCCGCAAGCTCCAAATTTGAATGACATCCTTGAATACAAGCTTTTTGAGAGGTATGGGAAACTCGCTGTATAAGGTAAAACAAGTGGATCGGAGAGTGTACGCTCCTAGATTGGTCAAATAGTTGGCCACTAATGACAACAAAAAGATAAATAAATAAATAAAACAATGAAAAAAATAGTCAGCCACTTTTTTGCCGTCTCAAAACATGTGCAACAATGAATCAATCTGAACATGGCTGGGAAAACGGGACAACCATTTGTACCATAGCGTCCACGGTGGAGAGAATTTTCTGCGAATCATATGAACTAAAACCTGTGAGTCCAGTTCAGTACAAATCTTGCATTAATTTATCCAATCCATCCAGCAAAGCTAAAAATTCTGCTTTCATAGTGAAAGTGGTTCAGAAAAGAACAGTGTGCCCTGATGATCTTGAAGACTACAAAGCCCTCCACCATTTTTAGGATTACCTTTACTAGCCGCATCACAATTTAGTTTGAGTTTACTCGAGAGAGAAAAAAAACCATTTGACCAAATTAGATGGCTTCGGAGAACCGATGATAGGAGAAGAGTGCAGAATAACCCTAACAGAGCTCTCATGCAAACTGATAGGAGTTGAAATTTTTCAGTTAGACCAAATAAGATATGAAAACAGCTACAATGCGAGGAAGTTGTAAGTTGTAAGTTGTCTGGGATGGAAGCATCTTGTCATACTTTTCTTTGCATCGAGTTATCCAAATTACCCAAAACAAACTGATAGGAATATGTTTAGGAGCTTAGAAAATTGGACCATAGGTGAGTCAAGAAATAAAGTAAAGTCTAACAAATGAGCCCAAGACAAAGAGAGAAATCAAACGGACATGAAGGATAGATTCAGAGCAAGAAAAACAAAGCACAGCCCAACTTCGTCACTCTTTCTGTACGTAGAGCGCTGTGCCAAATTTTCTAGAGAAACCTTGATTTGGAATAGGAATGGAGAGATCACAATAAACAAAGGGTAAAAGATACCTGTCCCCCTAAACACCATGAGCAACGATCCGCGGAGAATTTTTCGCAACCACATCAAAGATTTGAACCAAAGGAGACAGCATAGAAGAGCTTCCAATGGAGGCCGTAACATCAGCGATGTTCCTCGGGTACTTTGTCCGAAAGTAAGTAGCCCAGAGAGATCGACTATGAAAGAGACCCCAACCTTGTTTTATTTTGAATGCCAACGCCACTTCCTTTTAATCTAGAATGCCCAAGCCACCCCCTTCCATAGGTTTTTGAATCTTATACATTGTCGTGGTGGTTGGTGTTGGATAAGTGTGTTTTTATCCCCTATGCCTATACATATTATTTCTGCTATTGTTGGCTAAGGATGCTTAGGGAAGTGAGGCTTGGCCAACCAGCCACCCTATCTTGAAACTTTTATTTCAGAACGGTGAAATGTGAGTCTTGGTCTTCCCAGAACCAATTGATAACCTAGGTAGTTAAAGGAAAATCAGCAAATAAAGCAATAATGGTTGCCCTAGAAAGGATGATTTGGGGGGGGGAGGTAAAAAGAGCTTTTCTACTTATTAATGGCATGCCCTGAACTCCAACAATAGAACTCAAGAAAATTGAGGAGAGCAAAGATAGATTGTTTGATTCCATTAGAGAAAATAAGTTTTGTTTTTTTTTTTTTTTCCCAAGTTAGTAGCAATTTTATTAAAAATCAATCAAGCCAATCATGGAAATTTTAAAGCAAAATCTACAATTTATTCAATGGATGATTGAGAAGGTTAATTTAATTCAATCGACAAAACAAACATGTTTAATTTAATTCACTTTCATTTAGCTACTTTTGAGTTGACCCAATTAGAAACTAAAATAAAATGTTAGCGTGTAAAAAATTTAATTAAGAAGTAAATTGAAATCTTATATAAACTGTAAGGATAAAAAGTGTAGTTTAATAATTCAAATGATGACCATTGCCAAATAAGGTCGGCCCACCAGACCATATATCTACATTGGTTGGAGTACTATACAAATATTAAAATATAAGATAGTAAAATGCTATTGCGCTTAATTTTTAAGAGTAAAATCTGTAATTTATTCAATTTGGAAGTTGAGGTGCTTAATTAGATGATGGTCAATTGGAATCTCTATCTTTAAATTTGAATGTGAAGGAACAAAATAAAATCTTCTATAAGGATAAAAGAAAGGTGTAGTTACACAAATAAAATGATGATCCTTATCAGATATGGTCGGTTAATTTGACAAAAAATTATTTTGTAGTAATATGAAAATATTAAGAAGTAAAATGTAACTACTTTCCAACTTTAAAGGTCAAGTGCGTAATATACTCAATTTAGAAATTGAGGATGTTAATTGCGCGACAATTGCTCATTCCCATATTTATATTTACTATTGATGTTATATGTTGTGCAGTGGGCCTTTTTATATTGAGATAATTGGTCAATAGTCCCAATTAGGTGGTCTAATTCATAATTTATCCTATTTTAATTTTAAGTTGAATATAAATCCCTTCATTATGTTTTACCTTTTGCTTTAGTCCCATGGTTAATGTTTCGTTATATCTCTAATCAAATACTTTCTATCAAAGTTTGCATCACTGACCACCGATTCCACCCTCCATCGCCGCCTGCCATTGCCCCGCCATCAAACTCAGGCTTCTAGTCGCAATCCACCAATCGCTATAATTTTTTTTAGCTACATGTAACTATTTTTTTAATGTATTTTTTAATTACATGTGACTACTTTTTTAGTTACCTGGAAACTATTTTCTTTAGTGTATATTTTTTTTTACATTTTTTTAAATGTATTTTTAAGTTACATTTTCCAGTGTATTTTTTTTTTTTTTTTTTTTTTACACTTTTAGTGTTATGTTTTAGTTACATTCATGCGCTTTTCCAATGACCCTCAACCAAAAACTCAATTGAATGTAATTAAGAAATATAATAAAAAAAAAAAAAAAAAATTGCTATAAAAATAGTAATGTAACAAAAAAAAAATCCTTGCAACTGGTGACCGACTATGACCAGAATCCAGTGTCCGGTGGTGGGGGGGTGGCAGTTGGTAACACAATCCTAATTAGGACATTAGTTTGCATGAACGCTAATACTTGGGACCAAAACTCGAGTGCTTATTTGGTTTGAGAATTTTTATTAATTTTGTAGTTTTTAGGATCTCTCACCAACTATTGTTTTTCTATTCTGAACTGACGTCATTGGTGATTATTTCTTAATACTAAAATTAAACGGGTATTTTGTTTCAGCCGCCTTGTTGTTCGTCAAATGATGGTTCTTGTGGCTTGGCCAGCGTATGCAAGGATTGTACTACGGTAATTTTGCTCACTACACTTGCTATCCTTTAGTAATGTTGAATGTGTTTTCCAATATCAAGGCACGAGTGCATTGTCGGGACAAACTACAATAGGTTTCTTTAGTTTTTTTGTTTCTTTTTTATTTTTTGGGTTTTTTTTTTTTTTATTGGGTTTGGGTTTACACATGAACAGTCCTGCATTTGTAGTTGAGCCCAGTAGTAGACAAAGCTCGTGTCTCAAATTAATAGGATTTTATAACTGACTTCAGATTTCAGTGTTTCCGTCACTCAGATTTGCGAAATGATCGGCCAACAACAGCACAATTTAGTGAGAAACTTCCTTGGTTTCTCAGTGCTCTGCCTTCTGCTGATTGTGCAAAAGGTGGTCATGGAGCTTACACTAGTAGTGTGGAACTCAAAGGTTAGTGAAAAGTCACACGTTGCCACCAATTTTAAATTATATATTTGATAATTTGCGTGTTTTTTCTTGATTCTCTCTCTCTCTCTCTTATGTAAACGGTAACCTTCTGTCGTCAGGCTATGAGGATGGAATTATCCAAGCTTCTTCATTCCGCACATACCATGTGCCTCTTAACAAGCAAGTATGTTATGGAGTGTATAAATAGAAGTTTATACGCTTCAGACTATTTATTTCCTTAAAGGCTAAATCACACTTTGCACCCTTAAGTTTAGGTGAAATCTCAATGTGCCCCCTGATGTTTCAATTGTTGCAATGTTCTCCTTTAAGTTTAATTTTTGTATCTATTAAGCCCAATTGGATGATTTTTGACAATTTCAATAGTCGGAGCAACAACATGTGCATATAACGTTGAGGTAGTTTCAGCGAAAAAAATACCCCTGCCCCCAATGTTTGCAAGTTTACTTCACCTGATTTAGGGAGTCTCTTCTGCAATTAAACTTAGGATCTGTGAATGAGATTGATTTATTACACTTGGGTTTGCCATTCAAAATTGATATCGGAATAAGATCGGCGGGTTTGGTTTAAATTTTGAGGAGAAAGAGAGAAGAAAATAGGTGATGGATTTGTGGAAGAGAGTGAAAGATTATTTTTTTTTAAAAAGAAAGAGAACCCGAGAGGAGAAAGATTTATGGGTTAGAAGTAATTGTTTTGATGAATGGGTGATTTATTTGTGGGAAGGAAGTAATTATTTTTGAGAGAGTCAAATAGGTGAAAATTTATGGGTTTAGAGTTATTCTGAGAGAGAGAGAGAGAGATTTCCAGATTCTTCGTCCAAATGCAAAGAAATCTGTGGCCGGAGATAGATTGACAGGTGTTTCAAGTGTCCTACAGAATAATTGAGAAAGTCGACGGTCTTGGTAAATATTTTTGGATCGAAGGATTTGGCACCGGCGCCCAGGAGCTTGAATCACATTCATGGACCCTAGGCATTAATTGCAGAAGAGACCCTCCAAATCATGTGAACTACACTTGCATACACTAGGGTAAGGGGTAACTTTTTTCCGTTAAGTACTGTCACGTGAGATGCACATGTTAATGTTATTGCTCCAGCTGTAGAAATGGTTGGAACCTGCCAATTGGACCGATTAGAGACAAAAATTAAACTTCAAGGGGAACATTGCAACAACTGAAATATCATGAGGCATATTGAGATTTTACCTAAACATCAAGGGGGCAAAGTTCAATTTAGCATTACCTTAAATGAAAAGCCTGACTTTGGTAAATCTTATACCAGAGGGACTATGTCAACTCAATGAGAGCTGCACGAGAATTCAGTGCAAGGATTTCTGATTCTCTGAAGGTAATTCATGATGCTATTTGGTGCATAAGTTCTGGTTTATCATTGGTGCATCAGGCCATCTGATAGTGTAAACTTGGATTAAAAAAAATAAAGTGGAATAAAAAAATTAATAGGATGCATTCCCCTCCACCCACCCCCTTTCCTTCGCTTTGAGATTTTCAATTCAAGGCAAATATTGGTCTTGCCATTGTGGATTATGTTTTGTACTCATATAAAAAAGTAGATTATTCAAAAACAAAAGAAAACAAGAGAACCTCGGAGAATTTATTAATAAAGCCATTGTGGATTTGATGAGGGGACTTTAGGATTTCATTTTACTAGTGGCTGCTGTTATGTTCGGTCCCATGTTTTATTCTTTGGCATCCTATGTTTTACCTTTCATACCATCTATATACTTCGGGGAAGGAAGATATTTTCACTAAGTTTTCTCCCTGGAGTAAAAGCAGACTGTTGAAGGTGAATAAGATCAGGGAGAACTTCCTTAAGACTGTTATTTATCTTTTGATGATAGGGTGGAACTATTGTTGATTACAATTTAATCATGCATGTTGTTAGGATATTGTGATACTAAAATTTAGGCGGTGTAAAAGTTAAAATTTAATCAGTTCTCTTATTTTCAAGATGTTACCACTCCATGTTTGTCCCTTCCTTCCAAGGTGTCAAGAAGGGGGAAGCACTGTGCAGTGGCTGCACAAAACTCGAGCTTTTAACATTCTTGCTATCACCCGCCACTAATTATGGGCAGGAGAATGTTCAAACATTTGTTGATATTTTTCATGTAAACTGTCTGTGACTCCTAGCTAACAATCTTGTTGCAGATTTGTGTAGATGTCATGATGCGGTGGCTGCTCTTAAACTTCTTTTTCTTGTAATGCAGGTTGAGATCTTTCCATATTCCGTATTTTATATGTTTTTTGAGCAATACCTTTACATATGGAGGACAGCGCTGATCAACCTTGCCATAGCTATTGGTTAGTGATTTCAACTTGTAGCCACAGGCTCGTCTATTGCGTTATTATTTCAGTTTGCAGCATCTCCACTTTTGAATTTCAAAAATTCACCCTCTGGTCCAAGCACCAAAATTTCCCTTGGTTTATTTTGCTGCTTTTCATTTAAATCACTTTATGATTGAGCAGGATGCACTTTTCTCTCTTCTCTCTGTATTTATTTATTTATTTATATATATATATATATATAATTATATTTTATTTATTTTATAATTGCCCCCTTTGGTTGAACTTGATTTATTTATTTTTCAATTCTCTAATTTAGGCACACAATTTGAAAATCTCAGTAACATATAACCTTGTATCTAACCATGGATTTGAGAAACTTGTCATGAATAATTTTTGCCATTTCTATATGGATCATACTCACAGAATTTTGATATCTGGCCAAAGAGGTGATTCGCTGCCATCTTATGGCTATGTTACTGAAAAACTTATTATTATTCTCTTCAACTTTTGTAACCATTGGTGAATTGTTTATGATGATTTTAACAGGTGCAGTATTTATTGTTTGCCTAGTAATAACGTGTAGGTCAGTATTTGCTCTCTCTATTTTCTCTTTGTTTCCCAAGTAGTTCTGCTACCTACTTTAAGCACATTAATATCAAATATTTCTTCCCTTTCCATGTTCAGTTTATGGAGTTCTGCTATCATTTTACTTGTGTTGGCGATGATTGTCGTGGATCTTATGGTACATTTCTCCCTTAAATATTGAATCTGGTTTCATATGAAATTATGACTTATTCATGATCTTTATTTGTTTATTGTAAATGCCATTGCATCCAATTTTAATGTCACTCCTTACACTACGGTGCTCTGCAGGGTGTAATGGCGATTCTTGATATTCAGTTAAATGCAGTTTCTGTTGTTAACCTTGTTATGTCAGTGGGCATTGCAGTTGAGTTCTGCGTGCATATAACTCACGCTTTCTTGGTCAGTACCACTTTTACTCCCTTTTCTTTTCATCGGCGTTCAATCTTCTCTCTATTGTGGAGAAGCAACTTAAAAGGCTTTCCAATGAATCTACTTGTACTATTCATATTTTCGATCACATATTATGGAGTTTTTAAAAATAAGGTGCCCTGTTGAATGGGCTCCCTCAAATAAGGGATTTGGGGAAGGTATGCCTCTTTTATGACGCTAACCTGTGTATAGATGACATCCAAGTTCCTGAGGTCCAAATCCAGCAGCCTGGGTACGCCCAGAACATTACATTTATAACACTAACCAATTTCTCAGCAAACTGGATTATCAAGTTTCATTGTTACTTTATATTGAGAGGCTACTCAATACAACTTTGCACAACAATAACAAAACATGATGCAATTTTCAACACTGAACATTTTCATAAAAACAATGTATGTAACTTCAAGTAACGATGAACTTTTGAAACCTTCTTTATCACTCAATTCTTTTTGTTTCACCTAATGAACATGCCCATGTACGCACATGGACATACATGTGTTTGATGAACTTTCATGCTCATAATTCATAGAAGGATTTGATCTATCTTTTGTACAGGTAAGTAGTGGAAATAGAGACCAACGCACTACGGAGGCTTTGGGTACAATGGGGGCTTCTGTCTTCAGGTGTTTCTTGCTACTCTCATGAACAAATTACTTTGGGGTTTGTACTCCAGTTTGTAGATTCTTATGTTATCTCGTTGCTTGCATTTTGGAAAATTCCTGTGCTCCATATTTGAGTTAAGTATCCTGCTAACAAGATGGACAATAAACTGGGGTCATGTAGTCATGAGCCTAGAAACAGCTGATAGAAGTAAATTAACCTTGTGGTTAGCTGTGAAAGTTTAGGAATTACTTAATCTTTGAAAATTTACCATAATCAATATTTTAATTTCTGCTCAGCATGGGATCTTAAGTTGAGCAATACAAAACCTACGCTCTTGTCATTTGAAGAAAAAAGGGAAATCCCTGCCCCCTTCTATTTCTGTTTTTTCCACCACATTTATCTCTCTAGTCAAATCATTTCACTCTCCATTGGTGAATGCATTGTGCAGCGGGTGATGCATGTATCGTTTTCCTTTCTCTCAGTGGTTTGTTCGCTTCCTGTTTGCCCATATTCCACGCGGATAACTACTGATCATGCTGATTACACGTAATGTCCTATCATACTTTTATACCTCACTCCCCCATCACCCATGTATAACACCCTTGCTACTTATCCGCAATGAGAAAAAGCAAGGGGCAAAACCTTCATGCAACCAACCCGCTGTTCCTAAGATTGTGCAACTTTGACGATCGGTATCCACTAATTTCTAGAAGAAAATATTTGCACTTGCCTGTATGAGCCTTTCTTGAACAACTAAGGGGCAAACCAGGGCATGTTGGAATGGGGAAGCAAGATGGTTGATCTCATCATCAGAAAGGAAAAGGGCAGGCTTTTCGTTATCCGATTCGTGGGGCTTTAGGTTTGTAGCAACACAGGTTGTGCCAAAGAAAAGACTGGAGAAGGATTTTGCTACAAAAGGTCTAGCGGAAGACACGCTAGGGTTTGACAACAGAGTATGAAAAGCTGGTGGGTTGGTCCAACCATCGCCCACGGCCTTCATGGCCACGCCACCTCTTATTGCCACCACCAAGAGCAAGCGTAAAGAGATAATGTGCGGCTAGGGTTGAGGGTACGAGAGGAGGGTGGTGGCGCAGCTGGAGGGTGGCATTCGCTAGGGTTTACTGTTGGGGTGGTGGGGGTTTGGGTTTAGGGTTTTTTCTGAACAGCGTGGCTCAAGACAGAGTTTCTTGAAAGAGTAAGAAACAAGCTAATCTGTCTGGATCAAGTATCGAATCTGAATATAGGGCCATGACTCACACTACTTGTGTACTAATCTGGCTAAAGCATATGTTGGAAGAACTTGATTTCGATCATTCTCCACCTATGAACACAGTAATAATCGAGCAGTAATCAACACTGCATCCAATCCAATTTTTCACGAGATAACAACACACATTGAAGTTGATTGTTACTTCATTTGAGAGAAGATATTGCAAAGATGATTGAGACTCGACATGTAAAAAAATGGAACATATCCACAGAATAACAAGCTCATCAACCAAATGTAGCCGCCACATGAAGAGGAAGAGGCAAGGATACTCGCAAAGGAACGAATCTCGAACGGAGGATGAGGAAGGAAATCAAGCCTTGGCTCTGCCATGGCCGGCCAATGGCTAGAGATAGCCGCCACCAAGATGAAAAGAGAGTTTAGGTCAAAATTGCCAAAATCGCTAGTTTAGGTCACTCAGAAAATTAAATCAGTGATTGTAGATGAGTAAGATTTCCGATTTCAGAAGGTCTCCAATACCGTAGGTTGAAATCCGAGAAATCACTAGATAGTTTGATCTTTTGTTTATTTATGTCGCCAATATTTCTTTGGGTGACATGAGACGAAATTGCTTGCCAAAGTTTCATTGGGCAATGATACGTATCATAAGTGCTTGATAGTCATTCTGAGCTAGGACATATTAGTTTCTTTTGGTTTCTGATCCACCAGAATGAGTTGTAGCTCAATTTGAAAGGTTTAGAAGCATTGGTAGTTGGTAAGCATTTATTTTGGCAAACAATAACTATTTTGTTTAAATACCCAAGTCTGAGAAAAAATTTCGAAGACAATGGGGTAACTAGAAAAGCCACAACTTGAAGGTCAGTCCTTCAAAAATTGGATTGTTGTCTTAATTAATTGATATAATTTTTATTGTTAAATATCAATACAAGGAAATAAAATTCAAAAAAAGAGGGAAAAAATCTTTCTTTGTGACACTCATGCGTATGGAAGACTTGAGAATGCATTAATGCGAAAATGTGATTTAATTCAAGTGGAAGGCACTCCGAGTGGGAAAGATAGACTTAAGAAAATGTGGGATGAGACTATGAGAATAATTTGATTGGTTTGAAGTTGACTGAGGAGATGACCCTTGAACCATTTGTGCGGCGCAAATGGATTCATGTAGCCGACCTTACTTAGGTGGGGCAAAGGATTTGTTATTTTAATTGCACTCTTATTAGATTTGGCTGTATTTGGCTGAAAACAAAAGCTATTAGTTTTTCCGAACTTTCCTTTTATATTAACTGTCCTTTTACAGTCCATATGAATTGGTTTAAGCACTAACAAATTAATCTGTGGTTTTGCAGTGGAATCACTCTCACAAAGCTGGTTGGGGTTATGGTTCTTTGCTTCTCTAGGACAGAAGTTTTTGTGGTCTGATCTTGTACATTGGATTCTATTCTATCTTTAGAGCCCCCAAGCTCTGGTGCTTTAATTTATATTTCTATGTTTTCCAGGTTTATTATTTCCAGATGTACCTGGCATTGGTTCTCCTCGGTTTCTTGCATGGGCTAGTGCTTTTACCTGTAAGTAGTGAATTTCATAACTAGTACTTGTTCTGGTCACAATGTATCTTTTTATAATTTATGAATTTCCGATTTCGTGAAGAATAATGCTTAAAATCAATTAAGCACGCTTGACAAGCAGAAATAGCAATGTTTGTGCCCACCGCCATCCTGAGAGTGTTTTTCAAGCTCGCGTCCAAATGAGGCTGCAATGAGCTTATTTTTTATTATATTCTGAGTTCATTTGTTGATGTTGAATCCCACATCGCTTGTTTGATGTCCTCATCTTACAAGACGTCTTTTGAAAAGTGAGTTAAGCCCTTTGGATTTCTATATGGTATCAGAGCCAGACCTCTTGTCTACTGATGGGTGTGTTAAATCCCACATCATTGGTGTTATCTAATCTTGAGCTATGTATAAAGCCTAGGGCAATCCTCATCTTACAAGACATCTTTGAGAATGAGTTAGGCCTATTGGGTTGTTGTAGTTGAACTTGATATTTTAATGTGCAATCTTATCAACTGCCCTAATCTTCTTGGAGCACCAAAATAAAAGATATTTTGGGGGAAATAATGTTTGCCTTCTAAATTTCTGCATTGCATGGACTACTACAGTGTCCTGACTGGCTTTTGAATACTATGCAGGTATTGTTGAGCATGTTTGGCCCGCCTTCGAGGTGTGTACTCGTTCAGAAGCAAGATGGCAGGCCTTCATTTTCATCATAAGCTTATAGTAGCAATTTTTCAGAGCTCTTTTGCACATTAGAATTAAGGTAACCTGAAGAATATATCTGATTATAGTCAGTCCCATGTAAATTATGTGTTCTAGAAAGGAAAAGGAAAAGCTAGTATAGGATTGATACAAAAAATTAGAGATTTTTTCCCTCTATGATGACTTCAGCGACCTAATCATGGGGAACCAGATTTTGTTTTCCTGTGAGGTCAATTATTCATGGTTAGAACTTAGAACAGTAATGTTGTGCTATAATTAGTTTTAAATTTTTACCGAAATTCTTATTTAACTTCTTAACTAACAGTTTTACGTGTTCTTTTTACTAAAATAGGTGGAATTAAAGGTATTAAATACTATTTTGAGAACAGGGGTTTGAATATTGGTTTTATAGTATCCACATAGACAAAATGGTGGTGTGGCGGCTTCATTTTTGTCATTTTTTAAGGGCGGTTACCGTCCAATCTATTTGGGTATCAAAACTACTGAATGAACTCAATTGTATTTCTATAAATCGGGCAAATCCTATTGACAAATTGTGTCATGATTTTTCCTAATAATGTGCCATTACCTTCCATTCTAAATTAATCTGTGTTCCGTATATAGACCCTAAATTTGCGGAACAAATACGCATAATTTGCAATGAAGAACATGTTAAAAAAAATATATATTTCTCCCTCGTCTTCGTTGATTCATTATTGGTTTATATATAAATTATATCTGTCCCACGCTCTTTAAAGTGACATGTCAATCGTTTTTTTTTTTGGAGCACTGGATTAAAATCCATGTTATATTCAACATGGTATGCATAGCAAAGACGAAAAAATACAGTATTATATTTACGTGTTGGTGTTACATATGACATGACTAAATGTTAAACTGGTGTACATTTCTTTCACGAAACACCAAATTATATTTCTTTTTATTTTTGTGTGTTGAATATAACATTCTTTCCTCTAACAGTGCACATGTTCTAACACAATGAAACCCCTCCATTTGTGTGTTGGTGTTACATATAACATGACTGCACGTTAAAAATAGAATATATCTCTTCTGCGAAATACCAAAATCACATCCCTTATATTTGTGTGTATGTTGAACATAGCATTCGTTCTCTATGATGATACACATGTTCTGCGTCTTACACGATCAGTATCTCTCATTTTTTTCGTTGTTGAATGTAACATAAACTGAATATAAATTAGAGTACATATTTCACACGTTCAATTTTGAATGCAACTGAAAATGAAAAAACTACTCTGTTGTTATTTGTGGAAATTATTTTATTTTATTTTTTATAAAATCGTTTAACAATGAAAATTTTAATTCCTCAAATCTTGCAAGGATATTTTAGTCATAGAAATTTCAGTATTTTTAAATTTGGGACTAAACAATTCAAAGAATCAAGTCAACAAGGTTAGATGGTTTAATCTAAAACAATTAGTATTGATTGGTAATTTGAATTTTAACATGGGTTAATTTTTTCTTCTTTTTTTTTTTTTTTTTAATTATATTCGGGTGATATCTATATTACAAATTGATATAAGTTGATCATAATATTTGCATCTATTTGGATAGATTTTAATTGTAATAATTGTAGAATTTATATGTTATACTTGGAAGTCAACCTTTGAGAATGAATAACAATTAAATATTTTTTACCTCTCCAATCCTATTTTCTTATTGAAATGAATGGGTAAGATTAATTCTAATTTTTAAATATTATTTATTATTAATATAATAATTTTAGTGAATGTAATTGTCCTTTATTATTGTAATAGTGGGTTCAAAAAAAGAACTTTAAAAGTTTTCTTCTATTTCAAATAGTGGGATTTTCCATTTAAATAAAATATATTTTTTTTTACAATAAATGATTCACTAATTAAACTTTTTTATTTAAAAAATAATTTTTTTTAAAATAAGTTTTTTTTTTTTTTCTCATATAAGTTTTGGCAAGAATAATTAAAAATATTTTTTTTATACAACAAATTTCAGTACAAAATGAGCTTAAAAATTACAAATATAAAAATGACAAACACAATAAAAAATTAAAAATAACAATTAGAAATTTATATATATCATATGCTATATATCTATATCTATGTCATATATCATATCTATATCTATATACTAAAAGTGGAAGACAAAATTTGAGAATGAATGAAAGCTCAATAAATATATCTCTTGCATTCTCATTGATTCTCAATTGACACCTTTAATCCCCATTAAATGCTCACAAAATTCATTCTTTTCAATTTTCTCTCTTTTAACTTTTTATTTAAATAAATTTTAAATGATAAATAAATAAAAAACTATAAATGCTCCTCTTACTAGGCTTTTTATTTTTATTTTTTAAAAAAATATTTTAAAATTTTTATTTTTTATATTCTTTGTTTCTCATATAATTATAATAGAAGTAACGATTTTTTTTTCTTTTTATGCAAATAATGGCATACTTACTAGACTTTTTATTTTTAAAAAAATATATTTTTTATGTATGTATGTATATATATTCTTTGTTTCTTATATAAGTGTTGATAAAAATATTTTTTCTTTCTTTTTATGCAAATAATTTCATATACAAAACGAGATAAAAAATACAAACATAATCAAAAATAAAAAATAACAATTAAAAAATCTACAAGCTCATTATTTTTTTATCTGAGTGAAAAATATTAATAAATAAAGTCTCATATGAAAACTTCACCAAATAATTCAAAAAAAAATCTATAACTAAATGAAATAGTTTATATATAAATGGTAACTAAATTTCATAAATAAAAAATATTTAATTCTTCGAATAATTTGAAATTTTAAAACATCAGTAGCAAATCTCTTTAAATACTCAAAAAACTGTAATGAATCATCATTTGATCCCAAAAATAATTAAAAATGAAATTGGAAATGTATTACAAAAACCAACAATATTTAATTCTTAGAATAATTTTAAATTTAAAAAAATCAACACTACTCTTTGAATACTAAAAAAAATGTGTAACAACCAGCAATTGATTTCAAAAAATAATAAAAGATAAATTAGAATTGAAAATGTATTACATAAACGAAATTTAAATACAAAAATCAAATTTGTCCTAAATTGTAATTCTTTTAAAAGGGCCATAAGAGTAATTCTTTTATTGGATAGTTTTAATTAATTTTTTAATAGTATAGTAATAAGGACAATTAAGTAATTTTATATTTAACATCAAACGAAAGGAGTGTCGGAGTTATTTTTCAAATAACGCAGGATATCATTGTAGGTTTTTCAAATGATAATGGATATTACTGAAACTTACGCATATGGTTCATGATTGTTTTTATTATAATTAATTATATGTGACTTATCTCCTCTCATTCTCTCTGTCCAATCATTTAATAATATTATCTCTTCACCTATTCGTTACATATAAAATTTATTAAATTTCATTTGCTCGAGGAGTATTTCTATAATTTTTACCAAATAATAGAAACTATTAAATAATAATAATAATAATAATAATAATAATAATAATAATAATAATAATAATAATAATAATAATAATAATAATAATAATAATAATACAGACCTATCATATTATTTTAAAACTATTATTTGAAAAAAAAAATTGAAAAACCCCATGAGTAATAACATTCATAGTTTTAAAGATTGACAATTAACAATTTTCTTGGTTATATTTTTTTTAATATTAAAATTTATTTTTGCTATATGAATTATAAAATTAAAGGATCAATTGTCCGTATTAACATTCAAATAAAAATTATATATTAATATAATTTTTTTATTATACCCGCATAATATGCAGGTCTAAAACTAGTTATAAAATTTAAAAGTAGAAGACATGACTTGGGACGAATGAGAGTTAACTATTAGTTATCTCTTCAATCCTATTTAAATAAGAAATAAATTGTAAAGATTAACTCAGTACACTACTAATATTACCTTCATTCATTCCCTTCCTAATATTCTAATACTAATTTTACCATTAATATTATATTTATTCATTTCACTACTAAACTTTCATGTTAATTATAAATTAATATAAAATCCTAAAAAAAAATCTTTATCTTGAAAATAACATGTCAGTGCATCCATGTTTTATAAACCTTATGAAAAATCGAATAATATCACTGTAATACCCGTAAAATTTATATTTTTTTCAACAGAAATATTATTTATATATATATATATATATTGAGATTATTTGTATATTGTAAAATTTTAAGGGTATGATTGAATATTTGTTGATTTTTAAAATGATAAAAATATAATTTTTTCTTATATAATTATATTTTTAATTCATGTCATAAAAGTTCTGATAAAAATTTTCGCTAACTGTCAGGTACCTAACGCAACCCTTCTCCTTTACCTAGGCTTGGAACTGGCTGTGTGTAAGGAATAAAGCATCGAACCCTACAGATGAAGTTTGGGAGATGGCCTTTAATCGATCTTTATGACGTAAATGTATTCATGTAGCCGACCCTATCTAAGTGGGATAAAGGCTTAGTTGTTGTTGTATAATTATATTTTTATTTGGGGTGTACAAATGTAATAATTATATTTTTTGTATATTCGTCTATAAAGAAATATGTATGTAATTATATTTTTGTTTGTGGGAGTATAAGGGTTTATATATTATATTTTGAGTTTATAGGTGTATGAAAATTCATGTAAATATATTTTTATTTGTTGTTATATAAAGATTCATATAACTAGAGGTTTATAAAAATTTATATAATCATATTTTAATTTGGGAGTGTGTAAAGGAAGGTTGGTTATTTGGAGAGATAATAGAAGTAGAAAAGAAAGAAAAAAGACAAAAAAAAAAAAAAAAAAAAACAATGACGGACCGACTCAAATAAAAAAAAAAAAAATACTTAGATTCTTTTAAAAAAACAGAAAAATTCAATTAACATTGAATTTACAGTCATACAATTTGATATTTTTGTTACTATACAAATACTAAAAATGAATTTACAATCACACATTTTTTTAGCATGTTCAACTAAAATTTTATCATTCCATCAAACATTAAATAATATCCTCAGTTTAAACACGTTAAAATAAAATATTTATAATATTAATTGAAAACAAATATTACAAAAAAAATTCTTAAATGTTAAATGACATAAAAAAAATAAAAAAATACTACTAATTAATACAAAACATTTTGTCAAACACAACAAATATAAAATTAAATTTACACAATTAAATAAAATACAATTACAAATTAATCTAAAACTCGCGTTTAGCGCGGGTCTAAAACTAGTATAATATAAAATTAAGGGTAAATATCATTTACTTTCTTTGAGGTCCGGATAATATCAATTACTTTTCTCATAATATAACAAAGGACTCTTTTCATTAACGACATTTTATGTTGGCTAACAAAGGTTGTCGATTGTATTAGTGTCTTTATATTATCTGTCTCTTTATAATAGCAAAATTACTTTTATATAAACATGCACTGTAATAAAGTTATTAACAGAATAATGATAAAATTACTTTTGTAACATTATAACATTAAGCACGACTTATGTAACATTATAATATTATTTTACTAAATTTTAACTTACTACTTCAAATAGTAATATTGTTGTCAAAGATAGTGACAAAGTTTATTATAATAATTATCACTATCGACTATTATAATAAAAATTAAACATGACTCAAGTAACATTGTAATATCATTTTACTAAATTTTAACTTATGACTTCAAATAGTAGTATTGTTGTCGAAGATAGTAATAAATTTTACAATGTATTGTAGTAATTATCACTATTGGCTAAGGGCAAATTATCAGCCAATCCCAAATTTAACGTGAAACTACCAATTAAACCTGCATGTTTGAAATTGAACAAAATAATCCCAATTTACAAATTTTTAAAACCATCTAGTTCCAAATTTTAAAAAATATGACAAAATTTTCTCTACATAATTCCCGCGTTTTATAACTTCCTTATTCCTTATTTGGAGATTTCACACAAAATCATTTTATTCAAATTAAAATAACTTTTATATTATTTTTTTTTTACGATATAATTATATATTTAGATTCGTCTCAATAAGATCTTCAAAATAATATCACGTTCAATTTTATTTTTTTTTATTAGTTTCGGATTCGTATTACATTTAACATGGATGTTACATGTAACATTCACACCCATTACGATATCTGATTCAACACAGGCAATATTACATTCCAAATGCAATATGTTCTTTCTGTGCAGAATGTAACACTGTCTATATTGCCTGTAACATTTTCTATTTACTATCAACACAAATATCCTCTTTTACGTGAAAATATAATATTGCCTGTGTTGAATCGTATTTCATGTAGATGTTACATGTAACATCTTATAATTCGTAGAAAACTAAAAAAATCTAGAAGTACTCATGTGGAATGTAACATGAATGTGAAAATTGAAAACTAATGAAAAAATAGTGAATTTGATATCGTTTTGAAGATTTTGTTTAAACGAATCTAAATATGTAATTATATTGTAAACAAATCTATACAACAATAGTTATTTTTATTTTAATAAATAATTATCTATTACCTAAATTAACTCCGCAAGATGTGAATGTATTATGTAAGAGCAATAATTAGAGGTATTTTGGTCATACAAATGGCAAAAGGACCGCTCGGTTCATGAAAAAAGTAACAGGTGCGCTTTTTGGGATCTCCCGGTAAGCGCCCCTAAATTTAATAAAAATTAAACATGATTCATGTAACATTATAATATTATCTTATTAAATTTCGACTTGTTACTTAAAATTGTAATATTGTTGTTAAATGTAGTTACCTTATTTATAACCTATTATAATAAACATCACTAGGAGCTATAATTATGACAAATATTAAGTACTACTCATGTAACATTGTAACCTAATTTTACTAAAGTTCAACTTATTACTTGAAATTGTAATCTTATTGTCAAATATAGTAACCATCTTTACAATCTATGATAACATTTGTCATTGTGAGAGATAATTACAACAAATATGTAGATATCCGATTAAATTATGTCTTTGTTACTCAAACTTCTTACAATTTCAGGTAATAAATCATAATTCACTCGAATATCTTCATATTTTTTGTAGTTATAACTCACAGTGAAAAATGTTGCAATAGATTGTAAACATGATTATGATAGTTGATAATAATATTACAATTTCAAGTAAGAAGCTACGATTTGGTAAGATGGTATTACAGTGTTACATGACTCTTGTTTAATATTTGTCATAATCATATCTCATAATGACATTTGTTATGTTAGAAATAATGGCGAAAATGCTAATGTTAATTAATATAATTAAATATTAATTAATATTATTGACAATAAAGATTTCTAAATATGACATTAATATATTTACAATAAAATAATAATCATAAACACTAAAATTCAACTCTTAGTGAAATTTATTGTTGAATATAATTTATATTAAATATTACATTATGTAAAATAGTTCACAACAAATATTCAGAAAACAGATACATGCGACAGTAAATATTCCAAAATTTGACAACAAATATTCTAGAACATTAATAAACATTACAAAATTATATTTTTCGACAATAAACTAGAATACATGTAATAAGTAAATAAGTAAAATTATACTTACAATCTTTTACCGATGATAATTTCATAAATTTATACCGATCGAGGTTATCGTTTAATGATATCTTAAAGCAAATTTCGCATCCGCTTAGATGCTTACGGTTACTCAAGAGTTTACTTCCCAAGATACAACGATCACAATCCTCCAATACTAGCACTTGAAATCAAAGGATTCGACAAATAAAACAAGTATTGAACTCTCTCTCAAGAACAAACTGACATATACTCAAAGTGTATGTATAGTGCAAGATATCATAAGTTTTTATACCTAAATGATAATGCAAACTTCTCTATTTATAGAAAAACAAATGAGTAACTCTAACACACAATAAATCTCACTTTAAAGCCACTAAAAACACTTTAAGGCCACCAAAAACACTTTAAGGTCACTAAGAATTAATCACACGTAACTCTTTATTTAAAATGAGTTACAAATATAAAAAGGCAAGTCTTGTTTAGTTAGGAAAATTTTGTAAAATCAATTTAAAGAAAATTCTATACAAAATTCTTTCTACTTAAATCAACCCAAATCCAAAGTCATACCCACGACCCATGACCTGACTCGGATCTACAATCCAAAATGGATTATAAAAGTGGTTCAAGTGTTTTTCATCAACCAATGTAGAATCACTCATATTATATACTTCAATCACACGGGACTATATTGAAAGATAAATTTTCATTCACAGATTTAATGATTTTTTGACAATTCAAAAGTTTATATTCGTCTTCTCATTAAGACTAACGTATTGATATATTAACATATATCAATCAATAATTAAATCACATAAATAATTAGACTTAAAATATACTAAAAATCATTTTTATCTAACATGTAATAAAAGGTTACATATAAAAATCTGAGTGTAATAATGTAACTTATAAGGTGATTGAAAAGTTAGAAATTCTAAAGATAATTATAAAGCACTCGACCACTTAATATGGATAACCCAATTCCCTATTAAAAAAATAGGGTTATTTTGATCAATTTAATTATATCATACTATAATTTAGTAATTATACATTTGAAGAAATTCTAATGAATCTATATAGCTCAAATAATTGGTCCTATCAATTTTTCATATTAAAAGAAATTGTATATGCAAACTATCCTAAATTCGAGTTAAAATGTTTTCAAGTCGATAATATTGCAACTTAAAATGATGTTTTCTATTCAATTCAATATTTTATGTTCAATATTACTCTTGTTTGATAGATTTCATGGAGTAGATTTCAAATAAATTAATTTTTTTATAAAATAATATACGGAACAAAAGTTATATTACATTTAAACTATAAATAGATAATTATACTTTAAAATATAAAAATAACTATTTGGTTGTATGGTGGAGCCAAAACTCCTACACTGTACTGAAGAAACATCCGACCAGATTAAGTAAAGGAAGAAATTTGAGAAAAGAAAGTGCTTCCACTGCAATTAGATCGGACATTGAAAAGGGAATTGTAAAAAGCTTCCAGCTACCAAAGAAATAAAGTATAACAAAAAAATGATCAAGAGATGAACATTTTATATGTGGCAATTAAGTCGCCTTTCAATAGATCATATTAAAGAGTGAGCAACATATAAGGGCCTGATACATGCGAAATTGTGTGGATCCATGAGCATTAGAAACTCAGGACATTTTTGGTACTTCGCAACCCTCACGAACGATTACTCTTAAGTTAGGGTTGGTGTATCTCATCCAATCCAAGTCTGCATACTTATAGATATTTATAACCATTATGTTTTGCTTTCCGAATAGTATTATTTATTTTTTAAAAATTCAAAATACTACTATTTATCTTTCAATAATACAACTCAAAAAGACTTTTACAAAATAATTTTTACAATACTCACTCTAGTACACAAGTTTTATTATTTTATAAATTTAATAGTAAGTTTAGGCATCTCTTTATTTTTTAGTTCACTATAAATTTTATCTACCTCACAACAAACATCATTATTATCTCTCTTCTTCAACACATATTTCAATCAATCTCATTTAAGTTTACTCTTTATTTTTTTAATATTATTTTAAAATATTCTATTTTTCATAACTTTTTCAAAGTCTACTTTTAAAAAATAATTTCAACATTTTCGAAAACCCTTTTCAAAAATTGAACACCAAAAAGGAATTCAAAATCGAATTACATAAAACAAACGAAAAGGTATTAAGACTCCACGAATAGATCGAGGCAAATACTTGTCCAATAGATTATGAATCATCTAAAGGATCATCAGATATTATTTCAATAGATTCCTAATATACCACAATTAAATGATATATTGACAAGGAAAAATAGCACACTTTGTGGGATATTTTCAAATTCAGCGTTTTAAAAGACACTGCCGTGCTCGCTCGGGGCAGGTAGATCCAAAAATGTCTCACTTCATGATAAAGCCACTAACTCTATGAGAAAAACCTTTTTTTTTTTTTTCTTGGAGTAGGTTGAGGTCTAAAAGGATATTTTTGCACTTTATCTCATTAAGTTTAGGCTTTAGAAGAAAGTTATCTATTTTATTGTTTAACAGATTTTACATAGTTTTAGGGTGTGACTTTTTAGTAAGATCAATTCAACTATATAATTGTAGGGTATTTCTATAGCAAGTTTCTTATTTTTTATTAATTTTAAAAAGTCTCATACGTAATTGTAATTTGTGCTTTAATTCCACGCATTAAAAAAAAGGAAAATCCAATGCACACGTTGCATTATCGTAATTACATATATTTAATTTATGTGTAAAATATTTATTAGATATAATAAATATTACAAAAATACATGTAACATAGTTACATATGATTTGTAACCTGTAACTAATGTTACACATGTACATGTAATTAATATTATACAAGTGTGAGCACATACAGGAGTAATACACAAACAAAAACCAATTTGAAGGACTAAATCAAAACTTATGTTTTAAATAGAATTAATAACATATTATACCCTCTATTTAGGACTAATCACCAATTATTCCATAATTTTATTCATTGCACTTAATATTGCAGCAACATTACTAGTATAGTTAATAATATTGTTGTATTTTAAATATTTTATGGTTAAAATCAGATTTATAGATTTTAAAATATTTAAAAAATAGCAAGGCTTACACCCTACGCCTTTGGGGTTGCGTCTTGCCTCGTAGTGACTAAATTGTCTCGTTTTATTCCCTCACCTGTTATAACACCATCAAAATGATAACGAAACACATTGATCACCCATTTTACTTTGGGAATGTGCTCTTATGACTATAGCAAAGGAAACATGATACAGGTACGCATGTCATGTCGTCGACCAAGGAAGTATGGATGCAAATTCGCATGTTGTACGCAACATGACAGAGACATGGGGATATAATTTATTTATTTTTTAAATATAGGATACAATTATGTTTAGGACATGCCTAATTAAAAATATATATATATATATTTTTACAAATTATATACTTTAAAACAAAAGTAATCATGAAAAATATTAAGTAAATCAAGTTGTATAATTAGGCAAATTATATAAAATACAAAATTTATTAACACAACCATTATATAAAATACATAATATCCAATTAATTTTTAAAAGAAAATATGAAAAATAATTTTTTTTTTGTCTGTCTCATAAACTTATATTATTTTTGATACGTTGGGATACGCCTAAAAACAATATAGTGAGTTGGCGTAATTCGTTATAACAACAATAATAATAACTAAGCATTTGTCCTACTTAAGTAGAGTCGGTTATGTGAATCCATTTACGCCATAATAAACGATCAAGGGCTATCCCCTTTGTTGATCCCTAGGTTTTTATGAACAATAAATAGTTTATGTTTTTATTGAACTAATGTGTTTGTTAAGTGTTTCAGAAAACGAGTTCTATTATTGATTGTGTTGAAGACATCATGAAGAAAATGTCAAGGGTGCAAAGATTAATACAGTGAAGAAATAAAGAGTATTGAAGACCTAGAAGAAATTAGGTGAAAATAACTCAATTTTCTTATACTCTTAATGCAACTCGAATTAGGATCACACACTGTTGGCCTAGTAAAATACCCAAGAGAATGAGTGAATTGGGTAATTTAAAAAATTATCAGAATAATATTTCAATAAATCAAATAATTAATTTTAATACTAAATTAATTATTATCTTTATATAACAGCGGAATTATATAATTAACTAGGTACACACCAAATAGTAAAAATAAACAAATTAAATATTGCAGCACACCAGAGATTTATACTGGTTCACCAAGCTACTCTTAACTAATCCAGTCTCCCGAACCCTACAGAGAGTCGCACTCACAAATACTCAAGATCCCTTTAAAGGTATGAACCAAACACTAACAACGATTCTTTTACAAACTCAGAATCAACTTTTACAAAATCATTTTCACAGGTTAAGGAAGAACATCTACTTTTTACATGCTAAAGAATAACCTAATTCTTTTTAACACTAAGGCAAAAGAATCAAAACCTCACCAACACTCCAAATATCCTTTTACCTGGTAAGGATTGAACCGTTACAAAATTCACTCAAAACGCAATTATATCTAGGAAAAATTACTACCTCAATCTCTTTACAGGAAGAGATTGAAACCGACTACCCTTTGATTAAATACCTTCAATAATATTTAATCTGTCACACTACTCACTAATACAAATTGATAAGCAAATTATCTCACTTGGAGTTTCTACCATCCTAGATAAATTAAAACTTGATTAATATCTCAAATCTAGTGATAGAAAAAGTGTGAGATTGAAAATCTGATTTGAAACAAAATATGGGTAACAAATAATTGAGCACATAATCAGATTTAAGAAATTGTTTATAAAATATTTTCTTCAATAAAGAATTAAAAATAATTTTTAAAGATCAATTTCCAAAATTAAACAAGCAATTCAATAAAAAAAGCAATTGGAAAGATCTCACCTGGAATCCACATAAAAAATAAATAGAGCGATGTTACTTCAGATTCGGTAGCAGCAAAGATTAATAGCCAATGATTCAAGATCGTCTCTTAGAATGGCTCACAAACTCAGTATAATAACTCTTAGAACAACTCAATATAATCTCTTAATCTTTTATCTCACTTCTCTTAATTAATGATTTATGAAATTCGTAGGTCTATATATATGGGAAATAAATTAGCTCTTAACGGCTAGTTCTCATGTATCATGACACTTAAATACTCTCTTAGACCCCATATATCATTATGACTTCATTTTGGTTCAATTCATTTAATTACATCTTTTAAATCTCTCAATTAAGTCCCCTAAATATTTCTCAACCTCAATTAATTAGAATAAAAATAATTTTATGTACCAAATTGAGAAACATTAAAACTTAATGAACCAACTTAATAGGATTTAAATAATAGATGAAATATATCTTAAATATCATAAGATCCCTTACATCTCTCATAAATTCCAACAAAAAACGACTACTTTTAGATATGAATTTAGAATCCTCATTATCCTGAAACAGCGTTCTTAGTCGACCGGTCAGTCGATTGCTAGATTCAGGATGTAGCCAAGATAAAGCTGTTGCGTTTATCAGTCGACTTATCTGTCGACTTGGAGATTCAGAGAGTTCGATTTACCTTCACCGGTCGACCTACCTGTCGACTTAAAGATACAAAGAGTTTCATTTCTCTTGATCGGTCGACCTACCTGTCGACTTAGAGATACAGAGAGTTCAAACTGCTTTGTCCGGTCGACTTACCAATCGACTTATGCATATTGGATCTCTTTTCTGAACTCGTTTTAACTCATTCTTATTTACATTTTCGTCCCTTTAACCATTTTCTTTTTTAAATAAGCTCCACTAAATATTTAATTTTAATTCATTATAAATATTTATTTTCATATACACATAAGAGCAAATAATTTCATCTTATCAAAACACACATAAACAATAAAAAAAATTGTGTCGTATGTGTTCCTAATTGGGATATTAAGAGTTGAAATTCACCTGAGTTGTTTTCCCTAATCTCTTCAAACTCTTAATTCTTCATCATCTTTGTCATCATCATTTAGCATTCATTCATAATTTGTCATTGCATCTTCATCACTGGAACTTAATTAACTGAAACACTCAATTAAACCATTAGTTCCACCAAAACATCAAAACTTAATTGTTCATCAAAATCTTATAATCAACACACACGATACTATTAAATGAGTTATCTTTTGTGTGTTGAAATGATAGAATTTAGGATCATAATTATTGATTAATTATGTGCTCCTTATATGAAAATTGAAAACGAAAATTGACCTAAGTGAAAATCATGATTAAAGTATAGAAAGTTGAAATTCAGGGTCAATTTAGTCAATCAAGAAAAACAATCGATTAACTGAATTAAAACAATGGATTTTGGAACAGAAATTAGTGAAGGAATTGACCAAGCTGCATCAATCGTTCATCTGATCAGAAAGGATTGATCAGCCATTTGAAACAATGAGGTTTTCGGAGCAAAAAGTGTAGATCCTGCAACGATCGGTCAACTGATCAAAGATGATCGGTCAACCGATGGGCTTAAGGCTAAAAAAGTGGAAGTCTCTAAATCAATCAGTCAACCAACTGTACTGAAGTTTAGCAGGGAAAACTCCTTGAACCAATTAGTCAACCGACCGAAGGGGGATCGGTCAACCGACTGGCGTCTTGGGTTTGATTGGGTTTCTATGCTGAATTAATCAGTTAACCAACTGCCAAGGATCGGTCAACCAACTGTTTTGGTTGAGATTTTAATGATCTTGGTCTCCTGATAAAAAACTAGTTGTTTTTTCTGATTCCAAGGAAAAAATTCGGGGGATCTGATCTTGTTGAAGATATGGTCCACATATTTTGAATTCATACTAATTTGGTCCACAAAATTAATTATTCTCTCAATTTGAATAGTTTAATACTTCCTATCTTTGTGATTGATAATTGAGAAATATTTTATAAATTTATTTAAGAGTTTTGAAAGTTATTTTTAAGTGAAATATCCCAGAAGTGAAAGGTATTATTATATGGTGTCAAAGAGTGTCTTTTAGAGGAATATATTTTGAAAAATAGTCGTTGGAGGGCTTGATACTAGTTTATATAATTAGACCTTCGGGATTAAGGTTCAGTACATCAAGAACATCAGTTCCTACGCTTTTCTAAAAGTTATTATTCTGCTGAGATTTTTCGAGAGAGATATTGTGTTAAGTTCTTGATCTAAAGGGTTGATTGATTTGTTGTTACCGAGTTGTACTATCTTGCGATTCTATTTTCAATTTTCGGTGTTATCCCAGTGAGATCTTTCTAAACTATTATTTTTAATTGTGATTTCATATTATTATTATTTGTTTGATTGTTAAGTCATTAGAAAATCGTTTTCAAATCTAAAAGCCTAAAAAATCTTTTTAAAACGATTATGTATGATTATCTGATTACGTGCTTTAATTTGTGTTACCTACATTGATTAAATATTAATTTGCTTTACATTGTATCTATCACGTAGTAAATTTCAGGACATTAATCGAGTATATCTGTACTGAGGTGGTAGAAACTCATTGTGGGAAGAAACTCATATTTTTTTGTACTTGTGAGTTTGAGCGGATTAGACATGATTAGGCCGATATCTAGTCAGGGTAGATAGGTTTCAATCTTGTGAAAGAAAATTAGGGTTTGATTTTTGTCTTAAATATAAAAATGTTAGGTTATTATTTTCTCTTCAAAAGAACTATTTCTTGATTCTCCCTGCAATTGAATTGAGTGAATTGTGAAGGTTTCATTCTTACTTGTGAAAATTATACTTGCGAGTATGGTGAGGTTTGATCATTAGCCTGTTAAAAGAATTAGGTTTTTATTCTTCCTATAATAGAATTAGGTTAGTCTTTAGCCTGAAAAAAAAGATAAGATTTTTCCTTAACCTGGGAAAAGAGAAATTGTAAAGGTTGATTCTAAGTTTGATAAAAGAATCGTTGTAAAGGTTTGGTTCTCATCTGGTAAAGGAATCAAGGGTTTAGAGGTTGCAAATCTCCGTGGAACTTGGGGAACTGGATTAGACAAGACTAGCTGGCTGAACCAGGATATATCTTGATGTGCTGCATTTTTTATTTTTATTATATTGTGTTTGGGTGTACACCTAGAATTAAACATTTATCCACTGTATAACAAAGATAATAATTGATTTAGAAAAACTGATTATTTAATAATTAAGTGTTGAAATATTTATTTAAATTTTTTAGAACTATCCAATTCACCTCCCTCTTGGGTAGATCATTGGGCCAACACCCTTAATCAGGTTCAATGTCATCAATCATGTCATAAGAGTTTTGACTGTGTCAAGAATATAGCATAAAACATCCACAGGCGGAGTTACCTCAAAATACACTAAAAAATAATTAATCACCCAAAATACATTTTGTTATTATGTCAACTCAATATTGTTCATAACAAATTATATTACTAAAAAATAAATACAAAACTATATGAACCAAATAATAGTATGAAGATAACACAATGATGTTAAAAAAAAATGAAAAAACATCATTTATTTTTACATCTTTCAAACTTTTTTACATATGTTTTCATTAAACACCATCAATAAGGCAATAGCTCACAATTACAAGTTACAAATACATCATAATTAGAAATAGCGACAATAGAGATAGAAAGAGAAAATACACAAAAACAAATTCTACCCTAGACACTGGCGTTATACGTACCCCAGACAGAATAAGAAAAAGGTCATCAAAACTTTCACAAAATAATTTTTAGCTGAATCATTGAAGAAATCAACTAGTTAAAGCAAAGCAATTAGGGATCAAATACATTAGTCTAGATAATCTTATAATTAGACAGTTCAAATATATTAATTATAAAATATTTTTTACTGAGAGTTTATTATTTAGTTTCTCAATAAAGTATAAATCAACGTTTAAAAATATCTCCAATCATTAATTGATAAAAAAAAATATCTCAAATGTAAAATATGTCATGATTTATAGAATACATTATATAGATTTTAATTATTAAATACATTAATCTTGAATATTTTATAATTAGTTCAAATACATTCATCACGAAAATACATTTTGTTGAGAGTTTGTTATTAGTTTCTCAACAAATCAAAATCAATGGTAAAAAATGTCTCTAACCATTCAATGCTAAAAAATATCTCAAATGTAAAATATACACTGATTTATAGAATAAATTTAGTTCAATACTCTAGTCTTGAGTAGTGTATAGTTAGTTCAAATACATTAATGTTGAAAACACAATTTGTTGAGAGTTTGTCATTTAGTTTTCAACAAAATCTTAATCAATGACGGAAAATGTCTAGTCTAATCATTCAATTGTCAAAAATGTCTCCAATATAAAATATCATGATTTATACCCTTTCCTAAATACACAAAATTTAATTAAGTACATTAATCTCCGAAATAATATATATTATAATTAATTCAAATACATTAATCATGAAGACGCATTTTGTCGAGAGCTACTTATTTAGTTTCTCGAAAAAATCTAAAACAACAATTCGAAATATCTCCAGACATCATATGTTAAAAAAAATATCTCAAATCAATCCTAATTTATTGTATAGATTACATAGATTTTCATTTAATACATTAATCTTTAATATCTTATAGTTTTAATCATGAAATTATATTTTATTAAGAGTTTGTAATTTAGTTTCTCAACAATATCTAAATCAATGAATGTAATTTTTTCAACCATCCAATGGCCAAAAGTGTTCCAAATATAAAATGTCTTGATTTATAGAATTGACTATTTTGTATCCAATGCTAAAAGGCACCAATTTTAATTCAAAACACTAAACTTGAATATCGTATAATTAATTCAAATACATTAATCTTGAAAAGATATTTACTCGAATTTATTATTTAGTTTCTCAAAAAAAATTGAATCAACGGTCCAAAATGTCGCCAACGATCCAACTGTTCAAAATGTCTAAAATATAAATTGTCATAATTTATGGAATAGACTAATATATACATGCCAAACGACATTAATTTTAATGTAATATATTAATCTTTAATATCGTGTAGTTGAAAACATTTATCATGAAAAGATATTTTATAGTATTTTTTTTTAATTTCTAAAAATAAAAATTAAAAATCAACAGCACAAAATGTCTCCTACAATCCAACGGTTCAAAATGTATAGAATAATGAAGTTCAACAGATACAAATACAAGAAAAAGGATAGAACTTGCATCCGCAAGAATGAATAATTTGAATGCCATGGACATTATCTCAAGAGGTTTTTGAAAGATTGGAAATAGAATATGTACAGAATATCTAGAGAAACAATCTTCCTGAAATACTATATTGCCTGTTGGATGACAAAATGCAAACCAAGAAGAAGAAGAAGAATCATACTACAGGCTTGACTGTTGCAAAAAAAAAAATCAGAATAAATATATAAAATAGTAAGTAATGCAATGGTATAAACATAGTACATGTTTGAAGGTATAAATTAAAAATATGAGAGTGCATACTTCCTCCCATCCTTAGTCCATCGCTGCTTTGTCCCTCTTGCCGTTTCTTCTGTACCTTGCAAATCCGTGGGGATGTACGTTTAGATGACAATTGCTTACCATTTCTTCTATGAGTTTTTCTTGCTGGTAGAAAACAGAAGTTCCGTTGCACCATTTTCTAATTTAAATATTTGATTATGTTGCAATATACTAATTTAATAATACATATAGTATATTATTTAATATATTGGTCAAAGTTCCTATTTATTCTATTAATTACAGTCCACTTATTAGAGATGATTTCATTCCTTAGCTAGCTTAGCTAGCATGTCGTAGGGCTATATAAAGACGAAAGAATAGTTTTAAAGAAAGATACTAAAATTATTCATTTTATCCTATATCCTTTTTGGTATCAGAGTCTTAAGAGAAGAAAAAAATGGGGACTTAGGAATTAGATATACACCCTATAGTCAATCTAGTAATTTCACAATTAAAATTTGTATCCGTAAAACGTTTCAATCTCAAGTATTAATAAAAAGTATTCTTGACATTATTCTTGTAATTATATCTTTATTGCTATAAAGACCTTAAATGTTGAGTTGAATGTCCGGCTATTTAACATGATTAAATAGGACGAAACCAAAGACATTCGATAACTCGATAATCTAAATTGTTCCTAGTCAACATTAGATTGTTGAAATAGGTCTTCAACAATTTAGGTAGCTTGATCCGACGTTCTTTCTTTAAGAATTGTGAGTCTCAATCCATTAGTATGGAATACTAGAATATCGGCGAGAGGACTTGCTAATAGTAGTAAGAGACCGAACCTGAGTATCCTTGATGTCAAACATATATGATTGAACTAGGAATTTTTTACTTAACTATATTCTATTGGTCCTTTTGGATATACATAGAAAAAGAGTTTGTGGACCACACATGTCATACCTGAGAGGGTTCTCTTGGTTAAATTCATGTCAACTGGACATGACTATGATATGTGGGTAGATGTGACTTAATAATTGGAAGAAATGTCTTAAAGGAAAAATTGTTTTCTTCTGGAATGGCAAAATTGGAATTGTTCCACTTTTTATTGATTAATTGATTAGAAAATTATTTAATAAACTTACTATTTTCACCCACCAACTTTTTGGTAAGAACCTAATGGGTCATACACAATAGGAAATTGATGTTAAAAGAGTCTTTGAAAAAAGAATGGGTAGTAATGTTGAATTTAAGAAGTCAGGGATCAAAGTGTAATTAAGGGAAATAAGAGGTCCAGGGTTTCGAACCCTAGCCTGCATTTATAAAGTGGAATCATAAATTCGTCCAAAAGGAAAAGTGGTCGTCCACGATGGTGCCCCGCTCTAAGGTGCGGCCAACAGTAGCGCACGCGCCGCTTCGGCGTGGCAGCGGCGCTACTACAATGGTGCCAAACACCGTGGCAACACAGTAGTTCCCAAGCAGTGTTTCATTTTTGGTTCTTACAAAATCCGATTTGTCTGCGATTTCGTAGATTCTGCAACTTAGATCTTTTAGATATTTAGGAAAAATAAGTCAAACGTGGACTATGCAACTCTCTCCTCTACTGACTTATGTCTCTCTCAGCTCAAGTATATTGTCGATCTTCTTGCACGCTTCTCAATGACAGACTGCAAATCTTGCAACACCCCGATATATGCCAAGACTCAGTTGTCATCTTATAGTACGGATCTCCTGTCAGATGCTACTAGTTGGCTCGTTGCAATATCTCACTTTCACCAAACCAGATGTTGCCTATGTTTTTCATCACGTTGCTCAGTTCATGAGCCAACCTCGAACACACCATCTTATAGCCGCCAACAAATCCTTCGGTACCTAAAAGGGACTCTGAATTTTGGCCTTCTTTTTTAGCGCAGCACTCTACCCTAAATCCTCAAGGCTTACTTTGATACTGATTGGGCAGGTTTTCTAGACTCTCGTCACTCTAATACTCTACCACAGGCTTCTGTGTTTTCTTGGGCTCTAATTTGATCTCTTGAACTGCCAAGAAACAATCCATTGTCTCGCGATCAAGCGACAAAGTTGAGTACCGATCCCTTGCTCATGTTTCTGCCGAATCCACGTGGGTATTTCATCTGCCTCAAGAATCGCAATTTCCCATATCCACGCCTATCACTTTACTTTGTGATAAATCTCAATACTACATATATGACTTCAAATCATGTGTTCCACGCTTGTACTAAGCACATTGGAGTGGATTATCCTTTGTACGAGAACACATTCTTACTAGCACACACCGAGTTCAATTTGTTCCTTTTACTGATCTACTCGCAGACATATTCACCAAGGGACTTCATAAGACACGCTTCCAACTTTTACGATCCAACCCCGTCTCTACAAACTAGCCAAGTTTGCGGAAAAATATTAAACCTCACTATATTATTGTAATTAATTCAAATCATTTAGCCTATAATTTAGGAGTAGTTACAATCTATAATCTAGGAGCAGTTACAATCATTTGGCCTATAATTGAAGCTTTTTCATCGTTGAAATATATAAAATTTTGATCTTCTTACATTAAATTACCATTAACAGTATCAATAATTAAAAAAAAAAAAACATTTGCTGAATGTATACCCCTTTCATTTATAATATTTATATTTTCCTCCCCTACACGTTCTCCTCTTTCAAAACATCTTTCATTCCTCTACTTCAACAACCAACCTTCAACCACTTCATATTATCATCATTTAGGACAATTTTTCAATAGATTTTGAAGTGTTCACGAGAACTTACCAAGCCAATGCATCAATTCTACATATTCTAGTTGTTTTTTGTTAGATTTTTAAATTTTTTTCCAAAAAAAATCAAGATCCGTACGGACTTATATGTCCGCACAACAAGGTTTGTACAGACCTGTAAGTCCGCACATAACCCATTTTGGCCGACATATAGGTCCGCCCAAATCAATTTTGCACAGACCTATAGTTTCACACAACACCCATTTGTGAAAAAAAAAATATTGTAGCAGCGGACTTACAAGTCCACGAAAATAGCTTCTGCGTAGACCTGTAAGTCCGTTGCTATAGTAACTTCTTCTTTTTTTCGGCTATGTTGTGGGAACATCAGGAACGGTGGGGCAAGTAAGGAGGGTGTGGGGTTAGGGGGACAACGAAGCTTGGAGAGAGAGAGAAGGCGTCGTCACCAACGAGTCCACCAGTTTGCCGACGTCGCTAGAGAAGATGAAAAAGAGGAAGGAAGGGGGTACATTTAAAAACAAAAAGGGCTTTTTTTTATTTTTTGTACATAGAGTATAATTGGAATATTGATATTTATATGTAGCAACTCATTCTAATTAATTATTTTTAGGGGTGTACATTTAGCAATTTTGTACAATTAGAGAAAAAGGGTGTACATATAGAATTACCCTATTTTGTGCCTACGCATTGGACTTGGGGCCGGACTCCCTAATGAAAAGGAAAAAAGGGATTTAGCATACTGCAGAGGATCCGGCTACAATGGCACAAATTTCCAGGCAAAGTAAAGAATAAGCTATATCATCAATGAGAACAAGATGAAACACGTAAACTTATGCAATTAGTAGATTTCAGTTTTTGAACTTGTGAAGATAGAATTAGAGCCAGACAAATATTTAGCAAAAGAATGTAGTTTTACCAGCCATAGTTCACTTGTTTGGACTTGTGAAGATAGAATTAGAGCAAGACAAATATTTAGCAAAAGAATATAGTTTTACCAGCCATAGTTCACTTGTTTGGACTTGTGAAGATAGAATTAGAGCAAGACAAATATTTAGCAAAAGAATGTAGTTTTACCAGCCATACCCTTCTCCTCGAGGGAAATTGCGGCTGTATAAAGGAAACTCAAAGAGGAAGGTTGTTCTAAACCACAACGGCAAATTCCCATACACTACAGGAGGCAGCGGAATGAGAGGGCTGCAAGACGTTTTCAGTGTCATTTCAATTTCAAAAGCATTGAAGACAAAATATTACAGACAAAGAATGAGAAATGCTACCTCGTTTTTCTTTTATAAAGACCATATCCAGCCACACTGCCATATTTCTTATCAGCTGATTCCTATTTCCATGAATGCTCGGTGATATCAGTATGTTGTGAAATGAACAGTGGTTAAAGTCAATGGTCTGAAAGAAGTCGGGGAAAAGCAAACCTCAAGCAACGGTATGCCACTGACAAAAAGCAGCAGCAACGTAAGGAATGTTGGCCCCAAGATGACAAACCATTCACCACCTTCCAAAACAGGTGTAGAAGCCACAAAGATGCCCCACCAAAGGAAGATCTGAACATTCATACATCAAGTCTCAATGTGTTTCCGAAAATATAGCCATATCAGCCCGGTATTAAAAGGAAGGGAAAATTACATTTTAAACCCTCCAGGTATCGACACTTTTCTAATTGGTCCCTTTCCGTTTTGGCGTTTCATTTTAAACCCTCTAGGTATAAACATGTTTTTATTTGGTCCTTCCGTCAGAAATTTAATCCAAACTAACTGATTTTTTAAGGCAAAATTGTCATTTTACATTTTTTCATTTTTTAATCAATTTTTTATTTTTTTTTCTTTTTCTTTTCTTTTTTCTTTTTTCCTTCTTTGATTTCTCTCACACTCTCTCCCCCCCTCAACTCTCTCTCTCTCTCTCTTCCTCCCTCCCCTTCTCTCTCTCCCGCTCAACTCCCTTTCTTATCTCCCTCCCTCCCCTATCACAACCAAAATGGAGAAACCTCGTAACAGGGAGTGTAATCACCCACGTGGGTAATTCCGTGTTCAACACGTGACTGATTTCCGTCATAAAAAATGATATAGTTACTGATTTCGATTGACTTAACACGATTTGCACACTTCTTAATGTGTTCAAATTAAAAATACAAGGACTAAAGTGGAATTCTCCAAAAATTCAGAGGCACAAAGTGCAAGCACCTCTTTGATTTATATTGGTTATCCTATACCAATAAGAAATACAAAGTGAGGGCAATCAAGAAAATGACTTGTATTAAATGTTGACGGATGTTAGTAAAGACTGCATTTTTGTATGTATATACAATTCATATACACAAGCCTTCATGTTTCTTTATAACTTTTTCCATATTGAATCTTGTGTTTGTATGTAATAGATGATGAGAAGAAAACATGCATCTCCATCTTAAATCGTGGACCCTCTTGCATTGTCCAAGTAAAAGTCGTATCTGCTTCAAAGATGTCTTATGACCTACGAAATCGACACTGCAGCTACAGCCTGCAGCTCCAAGATGTTAGAATAATTGACAACCCGCGACTTATACGGATGATTTGACTACGAGGGAATGAGAGACGAATTTCCATAACCTTGGCTCTGATTCCATATTAGGAGGTTCCAATTTAAAACCATATGATGACAAGTGGAGTAATTCCTATGACTTATATAGTAGTATAGAAACTCTTAAGTGATCAATGTGGGACAGGAATCTAACACAAGAGTGTGATCTCAACCTATTTCAAAAGAAATACATACACGCTGCCTGTCATATTTCTGGTTCTAATATTTCTTTTCCAAAATGAACTCGAGGTTAAGAGAAACAAGTACATTTTAGGACCTATCAGATGTGTAGTTCTAATACTTCCTTTTAAAAAAAAAAAATTGAGGAAGAGGGATCCTTGAGAATTGCATGCTAGAGGACCCGAACACAGTTTATGACTGATAATGCAACATCAAATGGAATCAATTTAATATAAAAGAAATAGTAATAAAAAGGCAAAAAAGTTACTGTTTGGAATTTTCTCTGAATACGGGCTATGTGCAAGTGGGTGATTGCCTTGTGAAATGGCAAAATGGTCAGGAAGATTTGACCGGAGAAGATACGTTTTTTTCTTTTTTGCATAATTCATGCTCAAATTTACACTTGTATATGATCTACGACAGGGACCCGAGTAAGAACCATTTTGATGTGCTACACATAGCTCAGTCTTTCATTAAGGAAAATACGTCAGAAGCATTGTGGTCCCAGATAGAGCAAAAACGGAAAGAGTACTGGCACTAACCTCACCAAAGTAGTTTGGATGACGAGAGTATTTCCAAAGTCCTACATTACACCATAACCCTCTGTTTTCTGGGGAATTCTTAAATATCAACTTTTGTTGGTCGGCGGTAGCTTCAAAAAAAATGCCCACAGACCACATTATCCACCCTATTATGTCCACAGCTTGAATAGATGGATTTCTGTCACTTGCATTAACAACTGTCACAGGCAAACTCACAGCCCAAACCCAGATGGCCTGGCCATAAAATGATTAATTCACAAAGCAATAAACAATGGTAGCATCAAATCCACATACATGGATGCTAATACATTAATAAAGGTAGCTTTATGATTCGAACAGGACAAAATCTTACCTGAAATATCCAGAAAATTGCCAATTTGCCCAAATTCCCCCGCATTTCATCAAAACGCCGATCCTCCCCCCACTTCAAAATCCTGATGAGAACAATAACCTTTTTGCTGAAGCACGGCTGGAATTAATCTTGATCTGCCATTTTTTTTTATACTCATATAACACCTTAACATATTTGTTGAAGTAAAAAAAATACGTAAAGAATGAGACCGCTAGACTCGAGTGGTCAGTATCTCCTTCTATTTAATAATGAATATGAACAGTACATGGAAACCCTAATACAAAGACAAAGAATAAAATACCCTCTAGCACTCCAACTCAACCTAGAGCATATATATCGTATGCTTTGACCTTATTACAAATAGATTTTATTCAAGAACCCCCAAATTGTTTAGTAAATAAATCTGATAACTGATCAACAGAATGAACGAGTCAATATGGATCAATTTCTGCAGTATCGAATGAAGTGACAATCAACCTCAATGTGCTTCTTTCGCTCATGAAAGACTGGATTCGATCCTATGAGGACTGTTGCATGATTATCACAAACTAAACTCATAGGAGGTGAGTGATCGAACCAAAGTTCTTCTAGAATATGCTTCACCCAGATCAACTCATAAGTGGTATGCATCATAGCTCGATATTCTGATTCAACACTTGAGTTTGCTGCCATAGTTTGCTTCTTAATCCTCCAAGAGACTAAATTACCTCCAACAAATACACAATATCTTGTAATTGATTTTTTGTCTAAAAATGATCTAACCCAATCAACATCTATGTATCCCTCTATGTGAGTGTGACCATGATTATGATACAACAAACCACACCCTAGTGTACCTTTGAAAAATCTAAGAACACGCACAACTTTCCAATGCTTGGTTCTTGGCCAATCTAAAAATTTACTA
Source organism: Eucommia ulmoides (assembly GCA_016647705.1). Taxonomy (NCBI): domain Eukaryota; kingdom Viridiplantae; phylum Streptophyta; class Magnoliopsida; order Garryales; family Eucommiaceae; genus Eucommia; species Eucommia ulmoides. Next base: position 35,224,034 of record CM028326.1, on the reverse strand, counting down.
ATAACTCTAACTTCAAAGCATATCTCAAGTATGGTAACAGACAAATAATTCAGTTTCCCAACTAATCGTCTATACCACCCAGAGTCTGTAAACAATTCTCCTTGATCTGTCTATAGTTTGTTATTCAAATCCATAAGTGAGTCTATTGATTTAGATCATAGCATCTCAATCTCACTCAACAAATCAAGGACATATTTGCTTTGAAAAATGTTGATAAAGTAACAAGGGAATAGAAAAGAATGAAAACACGTAATTAATGTGTCATCTTCTCTCTCTATTTATGATAGAAATAAGAGAACAATACATAAACCTTAAGTACCAATACAAAAACCCTAAACACTTGGAATGACATAAATCCCCTTGACAAAGGTAAATGTATTTACGAGATCAAACAACTTCAATACCAAAGGTAATTCAACTGACCCAAGCCTTTAGTTTGAAACTTACTATACAAGAATTGTTTGAGTTCTTGAATACCACTGTGGTTGTCTCCTGGAATCACGATATCAACCACATGCATAGTCAATAATATTCTCCCGACTATACTATTAGAACATTGACTGATTGACTCCATAATGCAGAAGATCAAACTCTATGACCACATCACTAAGTCTCCCAAAGCATGTTCGAGGAGATGGCTTGAGAGCATAAAATATTTTCTTCACGCGATACCAAACTTACTCCCCCTCAGCAACAAACCTCGGAGGTTACTCCATGTATACTTTTTAAATTAAAACAGCATTCAAGAAGGCATTCTTGATGTCTAGATGATGTAACGGCCAAAGAAAGTAAGAGAGATGAATGGGCGAACAGATACAAGGTTGGCAACGAGAGAAAGTCTCAGAGTAATCAAGAGTATATACTTAAGTATAAACTTTGGCAACTAAGCAAGTCTTGACTAGACCAATGATGCCATCCAAATGAACATTTCGAGGTAATGTGTACACACCCATTTACATCCAACTACTATTTTACTGGGTGTAAGCAAGACGAGATCCCAAGTGTCATTTCGAGATAAATCGAGCATTTCCTCCTCCACTACAGCTTCCAATACAGGGTGAGAGTGGGCCTCTGAAATAAAGTTAGGAAGAGAAACCAAGGGAAAAAAACAACAAAAGAAGAGTAGGAAGGGAATAGATGCTAATACGAGACAAAATTAGAGATCAGATGGCCAATACACAAGCGTTTACGCTTCCGAGCGACAATGGACATGTCACAATCAGAAAAGGATCGGTCAACTAAAGAAGGATCTGAGAACACAAAGGCGATGGGAGAAACGGCACAACTGGCCTTCTCGCGACGAGAGTAAATCTGCAAAGAAGATGGGGACTGACTTGGCAGGACTGATTCTGGAGCAGAGAAAGATGTAGTAGAGGTAAGAAAACTTAGCAAAGGAAGTGTGACATCCAAATCAACGCGAGCGAGGATCAGAGAACTACGGAGTGGACTTACAAATGGTAAGATCTGCACACTCACAAGAGAGACGTAAAGATAAACTATAACAACGATAACCCTTTTGTGTACGATAATAGCTGATGAAGACACATTTCAAGGCATGAGGATCTAACTTGTCCTTAAACTGAAGGACAAAACAAACACATCTAAAGATACGAGAGAAGGTAAATTAAATAAAGGGCACCTGTTAAAAAGGAAGAAATGTGGAACCTAGCCCTTCAAGGTAGAAGACTGCATCCTATTAATCAAGTAGCAAGCTGTAAGAATTGCATCACTCCAAAAGTGCTCAGGAACATTCATTTGAAAAAGCAGAGTACGCGCCACCTTGAGGAGAAGTCTTAAGCTCAGTTACTCCATTTTGTTGCAGTGCATGCGGACAAGAGGACTGATGGAAGATGCCCAATTTACCTAGAAGTAAAAAATTATTTTGAGGATTATCACTTCGAAGTATACGCACTAGTACATTGAATTGAGTTTTGATTTCAGCATGAAAGACAAAAATGGAAAATAATTTAAAACGGTCTTTCATTATAACACCATCTAACTCTTGCAAAATCATCCACAAATGTGACAAAATAACAAAAACCCAACATATAGGCGACACAAGAAGGACCCCAAATATCCGAGTGAAGTAAAATAAAAAGACTCAACTCTCAAACATGAGCTTGGAAAGCAAATGAACTATGATGATACTTTCCTAACTGACAAGACTAATAACCTAACGAAGACAAGTGACGCAAACTAAGGACAAGTAGCTTGTTTGCAAGGGATGGATGACCTAGGCGATAATGAATTTAATGGGCAGACGTTGCAGCGGGACATGCAATAGGTGGGACATCTCCGTGATTGTCAAGATAGTAACAATGCGTTTGGCTAGACAGAACGAGGGCGGAATGGAATCGCAATTCCACCTTCATTTCTGATTCCTTTGTTTGGTTATCCAATGGAAGGAAAAAAATTAATTCCATTGGAATAAAAATGAATGGAATTGGATTCCATATTTCATGGACCGAGAATTTGAATTCCATAATTCATGGTAGGGTTTTTTTTGGGTCACACCTAAAATATCTTACCTCATTTTGGCCTATAATTCTCAATTTGAAAATGACTTTGATATTTCCTATAAATTATTTTTATCAATTTAGTCCTATATTAATTTGAATAAAAATAATAAAAAATTAAAAAAATGTTATTCATTAAATGAGGGAACAAAATATTTTATTATCAATTTTAAATTTTTTGTTCTTGATTTTTTTATTCTTTTTTGGAATAGAAACATGTTTTTAATTTTTAGATTTCTATATATGTTTCCTAAACAAAAACATATTTTCTTGTTCCCAAATTTATATTTCGAACAAAAATAAAAATTTCAAAGCAAAAAAATCAATTCATGTTCCCGAAATAGAAACATGTTTTCATAGGAATTATGTATACTTGTCATCAGAAATCTCCCTGTTAGTTGGAAATTCCGGCGGCCGAATGGGATAAACCCGATTAGAGGTTACAATGAGAGCAAACTTAGGAGGACGGCCAACTAAGTTCCAACAAGTCTCTCTAGTGTGATTTTCCTTGCCACAGAAGGTACACAGGCAATGTTGGTCGTGACCACGACCACCTCAGCCACCCCAAGAGCCACCACTACAGCCACCACAAGAGTTACCACTGTGACCGCCAGTAGATTGATCACCACGATCTCCTTGAGAAGTCTGTGTAATCAGGGTCCAACGATACGATGAGGGGAGACTGGAGGACGAAGTAGTGTGCCGAGTCGTGGCATGTTGAACCTGAGAACAGGTCTCGGCAAACGAAGGGAGAGTAGCACTCACAAGAATCTAAGAACAAATTGGCTCAAACTTAGGACATAAACAGACAAGAAATTTTAAGCGCCATTTTTCCTATTGCTTTTGTATAACTTGAATATAGAGAGATTGGAAGAAAAACATTCATCTCCTCGTGAAGGCACTCAATTGTGGCAAATAATCGTTGATAGTATGCATATCATCATGTTGGGCGTGGAAATACTCGATGGACACATCATACATCAAATAAGATTGTTTGCAAACAACAAGGGAACAATGTCCCACGGCTCTTTACAAGAATCATTGTCTGCAACCTAAGACTCCATAGAGTACCATAACTGAGATAATATTTGAGTATCTGACTAGGTCTACCCAACAGTCTTCTTCATAACCTCTTTCAGATGAGTGTTGGTGAAATTAAGATGTTTTCCTTGTCCAGTGAGGGCCACTTTGATGGTCCTGTACCATTGTAGATAATTACTCTCATTTAATTTACGAGTCATTAACACGAGGTACTGTTGTAGACATAATTCAAATATGAAGCTGAGAACAATGGTCCAACTACGAAACTGTAAAGGGAGATACACTTGCAAGTTGCAACAATAGCTTACTAGAACACTAAACCAGGGAAACGAACAAGAAACGAAAACTAAAGACAGGGTTCGGATCCGATAGATGGTGGAGTTTTTGGTGGGCGGCAGGGCTGGGTTTCCAGGGTTCCAATAGATCTGGGTTGCGAAGTTGATTGTCCTGCTTCTTTATTATTAGTATTATCATCATCATCATTGAGGAAGAAAAGAAAAAATTGGAAGAACAAAATTATGGAATTAATTGCCCAACTTACTCTTGATATCATGTTAAAGTAAAAAGGTATGAAAAGAATAAGACAGCTTGACTTAAGCGGTCAGCCTCTCCCTCTATTTATAATAAAACATGAATTGTACATGGAAATCCTAATATAAAGACAAAAACTAAAATACGTTGTAACAATATTTTACAAGAGTTTCAAAGTTCAGCGAAAAGAACGACATGAATTTCAATCGCTGAAGCATATAAGTTTAAGCTTCTCCAGACAAGTCATATGAAGGGGAAAAAAAATTAAAAAGAGTTTGTGCAGCTGGACTACACATTCACATATAAGCTTTTATTTAGTGGACTTGCACTCACATGGCAACATGTAGGATATGATAATTTGTGAAATACGTAACTGGGATTCCCATAAGTGAATGGCAAAGGTTAGTTTGCAGGTTAAACTAGACTCTGTTACCAGCACTACCCTGTACTCGGTAGAAAATCCATAAAGAATGGAAGATGACTTCATTCAACATTTACCTCATCAATAAGAATAGTCCCAGCCGAAGACCCCATATTACCACAAGCAAGGATAAAACCACCTGAGACACCGGGAAAAAATTCATTATAAGGAACCAAATAATCCAATAATGAAATGGCATGTGAATTGTTTTATAATTGTAAAAAGAACAAAAGAAAATATATATATATATAGATAGATATAGTGCGGACAATAAGTGTTCTTAGTGTCCCAATTGCAGAGCACGACTAGTTTGTTTTTCTTTAAACAGTCATCCACACTTTCATTAACAATGAGAACACCATTGAGAATTTGACAACCACTATCACCAAAACCTATCTATCAATAACCTTACAAAATCTGATGGCAAGAACCTTGGCAAGGATCTTGTAGGCACTTTCCACCAAGTTAATAGGGCATAAGTCCTTAAGCTCAAAGCAGGAGTGACCACGGAAATCCTAAATAAAGGCAATGACATCCCTTTTCACCACCTCCCAACAGTGATGGAAGAAGGAAAGAAAGTCTTTGGGACCGGGAGATGTGTCACTCTTGCAAGACTTCAACATAATGACAATCTCTTTCTCAGGAAAAAAAAATGGAGAAGAAAAAAAAAAGACGCTCAAGGGAATCTCTTCATCTACAAAAAAGCGGTTGAAACAAATGTTGCCCAAACCTAGCCGGTTGATAACTGACTCCAAAACCAGACTCTGATAAAGGTTAACAATCTCATTTCTAACTTGAGGTCCTTGACTTCAAAAGCTTGCCAAATTTTCCACATTTCATAACCTGAGGTCCTTTTTGAGAAAGGTGCGCTTTTCGGCAAGAATAAAACTAGGTTTCCGAAAAATCAAATAATTACTCCACCAATAACCAATTTCCATTTTTTGAATATGGTTTTTAAATTAGGAGACTGCTTGCAGTTAGCAATACATATAGAAAATAAATATCTACTTAATTGTTCTTAAAATTACTTCATCAAAACAAAAAATAAATTCTTCGCTCAAACAAAATTGGACAAAAAATTGACCTATTGGGTCACTGTATAGATCCATCTCTGCAACAGATATTTCATCAATGTCCAAGAGCCCATAAATTTGTAACTAAATCGTGTGGTTGACAAATAGAGTCATCGATGAAAAAGTGTACTCTCCAGAAAACATTGCCCTACGCAATAGGAAGATACACTTGTTGATTGTAATTTAATATATTGATCTTTAAACACGTTGACATACACTACTCAGTGAAAAATTTGATGCATTGAACTTAGAAGCGAATTATTACCTGTCGAAAATGCCATGATCCTTTTAAAACCAATGTCAGCACTGCGACTACAATAAAATTTGTGCTTCCTGTTTAAAAAAAACTGGAATACTTAAACATAAACATAGAAATCGCTAACCTGAAATTTGAAGAAAAAAATATTCATTTTCCTTTTACAAGATACTTTATAACATAACCAATGTATAAGTTTTACTTTCAAAAAGTTAAAAAAAAAAAAAAAAAAAAAAAATGTTGCCCACTTTTATCTGATTTACGCACAAACTTCCCGTTCATCTCAATCCAATTTCACTATTATTTGCAAAAGAACCTGCTAGGAGTTTCTGTTGGGTAGGTCCAGCCCATGTGGGGGTGGACCTAACCCAAAGGCCAATTGGGCTCAACTTTAAAAAAGGAAAAAAACAAAAAATTAGAAAAGACCCATTAGGGCTCCAAACCAAAATCGAGCGGAAGCTATTTAATGGAGTAGGTGGCAGCAATTTTTTGGTGCACAAAAAACAGGCATAGACACAGCAGTATAGAGAGAGAGAGAGAATGAAGAGGAAAGAGAATTGTGATTCGGCTTGACGATCGGATGGCAATTCGGATTCCGATTGGGCTGAAATTTCAGGGGCTTATTTTCGGCATCAAGTACTTCGTTTTCATCAGTCTTGATCTTCGATAACCCTCTTCCCATTGATGATTTGGTATTTCTCTCTAAACCTGTATTTATCGTTCTTGTTGAATCCACCGTTTTCATTGATACTTATGTGGTGATCCAATAGTTTTTCTTTTAAAGGTGTAAACAACTGTAATCCCATTATTTTGTGATAGTAGAATCTATATCGGACTTCGGTCCCATGGTTTTTTCCCTGCCTTGGGATTTTTCACGTAAAATTCGCGTCTCCTGCTTTATTTGTTACTTGTATTATCTTGGTTAATATTTGTGGGTGTGGAAATTGGTAATCTTATTTTAATCACATAAAGAGGAAAAATAAATTTAATTAATTGGTGATTTTCCCAACAAAGTGGTATCAAGAGCTTCAGGTTATTGGATAAAGATTTATTTGTGTGATTTAAAATGGAAGATAGTGGTGAAGGCATGGTAAAACTGACATCGGCTAATTATGAGTTTTGGAAATATAGAATGACGGACATCCTTTATTGTAAGCATTTGTATTTGCCTTTAAAAGGTAGCACGGGTAAACCAAGTGACAAAAGTAATAAACAATGGGAGATCATGCATAAAAAAACAATTGGTTACTGTTGAAAAATTAGAAAGATATTTGACAGTAATTACCAAGATTGAATAGTTGTAAATTAGCTGCAAATCAGGAAGAAATTAGTCAATGGTTATAAATTAGGAATGTATCTTTATTAGGTAAACTAATTAGTTGTTCTTTTCCTCGTTTAGATTTCTTGTAATTCCTATAAGTAGGAATCCATGTAAATCTGAAAATATACCAAAATATTCTCTCTGTTTATATGGTATCAAAGCCAACAATTGCTTGCTAACTCCTTCTCACTCGTTCTTCCCTCTTCTATTTCTTGTTCTCTATCTCCGTTGTAGCACTATGTCTGATATTTCAATTGAGTCCACTGTTGTCCCACAATCCTCCTCTGCTGCAAACTCATCAAAAGGTAATGGAACCAACTCCGAGTCTCACTCTGTTCAAATTACCACTATCCGCTTGAATGGTGATAATTTTTTGTGACGGTCTCAATCGGTTCGCATGCACATCCGGGGGCGTGATAGGATGGGCTATTTGACTGGTGAAAAACAGCCCCTGCAGAGGATGATATCCAGCGTTTGCAACTTGGGATGCTGAAAATTTCATGGTTGACATGGCTTGTGAATTCCATTGAAGATGATATTAGCACTAATTATATGTGTTATCCAACAGCATAAGAACTTTGGGAGAATGTGAACCAGATGTATTCGGATTTGGGTAATCAATCTCAAATTTTTTAGTTGACTCTCAAATTTGGTGAGATGCGTCAAGGAGAGGATAGTGTCACCAAGTATTTCAACTCTCTAAAACGGGTATGCCAAGATCTCGATCTATTCAATACCTATGAATGGAAATTTATAGAAGATAGCCATCATCACAAGAAAATTGTGGAGGACAATCGGATTTTGAAATTTCTTGCAGGCCTCAACATTGAATTTGATGAAGTAAGGGGGAGAATTATTGGAAGACAGCCTCTTCCTTCAATTGGTGATGTTTTTTCGAAGGTAAGGAGAGAGGAGAGTTGAAGGAATGTGATGCTAGGCAAGAAAGGACCCGGTGTTGCTATTGAAAGCTTTGCCTTAGTGGTTGTGATTGCAAATTCCAGCAAAGCTATCAATTACCAGCGCAGGAATGATGACAAACCACGACTTTGGTGTGATTATTGCAACAAACCACGCCACACCCACAAAACCTACTGGCAAATTCATGGCAAACCAGTAAATTGGAAGAGCAACAAGCCTAGTGACAAATCTGACTGAGCTTTCCCTACTGCCGATGAAGTCAAGGTTAGCCCCTTTACAAAAGAGCAGATGGAGCATCTTCTTATACTGCTAAAATCCAATTCATCATCTGGTATTCCTAGTGTTTCTTTGGCTCAGACAGGTAATAAACCTAATGCTGCACCTTGTTGTCTAAATTCAGACCATTGATTCAAGAGCCTCTGACCATATGACTAGTTCTTCGCATTTATTCGAATCTTATTCACTATGTTCTGGAAATGAAAAAGTTAAAATTGCGGAAGGTAGTTTTTCCTATTGCGGGTAAAGGCTTAATAAAAATCTCAGAAAGAATAGATCTTAAATTTGCTCTTTGTGTTCCTAAACTTGCCTGCAATCTCTTGTTCGTAAGCAAATTATCCAAAGATTCTAATTGTTGTGTTACCTTCTTCGAATCTCATTGTGCTTTTCAAGACCAGAGCTCGAGGAGGAGTGCTAAGATGATAAATGGCCTCTACTATTTTGATGATAATCTATCTAGTAATAAAAAAGCTCAAGGCTTTAGCAGTATCAGTTTTATCTCTGTTCGTGAACAAATAATGGTTTGACATTGTAGATTAGGCCACCCTAGTTTTTCCTATCTAAAACATCTGTTTCAATCATTGTTTAAAAATATAGACTGTGTATCTTTTCATTGTGAAAGTTGTTTTTTGTCCAAAAGTTATCGTGCAACTTATCTTCCTAAATCTTATCGTGCATCAAAACCATCATATTTATTTCATAGTGATGTGTGGGACATTCAAAGGTTACCACTATGTCAGGAAAAAGGTGGTTTGTGACATTTTATAGACAACCATACTCATCTCTGTTGGATTTATCTAATGTGCGAGAAGTCTGAACCTGAAAAATTATTCAAAGATTTTTACAATATGATTGACAATCAATTTCAAACAAAAATTAGTATACTTTGATCTGACAATGGAACCGAATATTTTAATATAGTTTTGGGTAATTTTCGACAAGAAAAAGATATTTTTCATCAATCTTCATGTAGTGATACCCCTCAACAAAATGGAATAGCCGAAAGAAAAAATAAATATTTACTTAAAGTAGCCCGTGCTATAATGTTTTGCATGAATATTTCAAAATATTTATGGGAAGATGCTATTTTGACTGCATCCTATTTGATCAATCGGATGCCTACACGAGTTCTGCAGTATATCACTCCTGACTGCTTAAAAAAAAAAGAATTTCCAAAATCACTAATTAATTTAGAATTACCTTTAAAAAAATTTGGTTGCACAGCTTTTGTTCACATACCAAATAAATCTCGGTCTAAATTAGATCTGAGAGCTGAAAAATGTGTCTTTTTAGGATATGCTCCTACCCAAAAAGGGTATAAATGTTTTAACCTCAAACAAAGAAATTCCATATTATTATGGATGTCTCTTTTTTCTTCGATGAGAGAAAATAGGTGAAGAAGATAATTTTTGGGAAAAATCTACACCCTTACCCAATACAATCGTTGACTTTCCTTCTCTAGACACCAAAACATTTCCCTTTCTGAAAAAAGAAAACAACATTCAAAATGTTGATATTCGCAAAATCAGTTTTTTACCTACTGAGAAGGAAATACTACAAAAGGATAAATTTAATCCGAATTCTGAGCTTCTAGTTTATACTAGAAAGAGGATCCCCGAAAGAAATAAAGATCGTCCTATCATCCCAGTGCAGAATCAATCAAAATCCCTGAACAATGGCTCTTTGAATATTTCGGGTAACTTTTCTACTATTCTTGTTTTATCTAATTCTATTCCTATTTTATCTTCTGCTCCCATTTCAAATTCAGACCTTATAGTACCTCCAAAAAATAAAATCTCAGATCTTGATATTCCAATTGCCATAAGAAAAGGAACCCGAACATGGACTAAATATCCTATTGCCAAATATATTTCCTACAAAAAACTCTTCAATAATCATAGAGCATTTACTTCAAATATTTCTCAAGTTGTTGTGCCAAGAAATATCCAGGAAGCACTAGATGATCTGAATTGGAAATTGGCAGTACTTGAAGAAATGAACGCTCTTACGAAGAATGGCACATGGGAGATGGTTGATTTCCTGAGAGACAAGAAAACTATAGGGTGCAAATGGGTTTTGGCAATGAAATGCAGGGTTGATGGCAGTACAGAGAGGTACAAGGCAAGGTTTGTTGCTAGAGGTTTTACACTAACATATGGAATCAACTACCAAGAGACGTTTGCTCCTGTAGCCAAAATAAACTCAATTCGAGTATTATTGTCCCTTATCGTGAATACCAATTGGCCTTTACACTAATTGGATGTAAAAAATGCATTCCTTAACGGAGACTTGGAAGATGAAGTTTTTATGAATCTTCCGATGGGGTTTGAAGAAAGACTTGGTGTGGATAAAGTCTGCAGATTAAGGAAGTCATTATACAGCCCCAAACAGTCCCCGAGGGCGTGGTTTGAACGCTTTGGCAAAGCAGTAAGACGTCACGGATATTGTCAAAGTCAAGTAGATCATACCATGTTTTATAAACACTCAACAGAAAGTAAAACTGTTATTTTAATTGTTTATGTGGAGGATATTATTTTCACAGGAGATGATAGTGCCAAACTGAAAAGACCAAAATAAAATCTTGCTAATGAATTCGAGATTAAAGACTTGGACGCGTTGAAGTATTTCCTCGAAATGGAGTTTGCTAGGTCTAAGGAAGGTATATTTGTTAATCAACGCAAGTATGCACTAGACTTGCGTAAAGAAACGGGTATGCTTGGCTGTAAAACAACTGAAACACCAATGGAACCCAGCACAAAATTACAACTTGCTAAGACCGAAAGAGTAGTGGATCAGGAACGGTATCGATGACTTATTGGAAGGTTGATTTATTTGTCTCATAAACGACCGGACATAGCTTTTTCGATAAGTATGTGTTGGAATATTCAATATTGGTAGTATTTGTATATATAGAAAGTCAAATATACAGATTAGGAAAATAGTTTATTGCAATTAGTTATTTACCTTTTTTAGTTCTTAAGTTTTCCTATATGTAGTCTCATATTGTATGACTAATGAGATACACAATTGATTAATTCATTTCAAATTGGTATCAGAGCAAAAAAACCCAAAAAACCCTAGCCTCTGCTCAGCCATCGGCCCTTTACAAGTTTTCGAAGTTCGCCGGCCATTGCAGTCGTCGACGACGTTCGCCGGCATCCAACAACAGCCGACGAAGGTTCGCCAGCGTCACTTACAGCCAGGCGACGAACGAAAACTCCCCTACAGCCGACGACGAGCCCTCATTACAACTGACGAAGTCTCACCGGTCTTCTACAGCCGCCGACAAACACTCTTCGGCCTTCTACAACCGACAACGAAGCCTCGTCAGTCCTCTATTTGCCGCCGACAGCCTCGCCGGAGCCCTAGCAGTCGACGAATGGACCCTCGCGAGATCTGTACGAAACAGATCTTGCGATTTCAACTCGATTGCGGCCACCGACAAACACTCGCGACCACCGACGAACACTCGCCACCCTAGCCACTGCCACCGCTGCCGGATTTGCTTGAAAACGACGAAATCGAGTCAACTCAGCGAGTCAACTCAGTGATTCTCAGTGAGTCAACTCAGACGATTCTCAACGAGTCAACTCAGTGATTCTCAGTGAGTCAACTCAGCCTCCAGCAGCTTGGTTTCGCGAGATTTACTCGTTGAAGGCCAACCCGACGATTCTTAATTTCTAACGGTATTTCCCCTTGCCTTCACCATGTCCGACGTTACCTCGGAATCCATCCCAAGGTTCAGCCAACTTACCGAACCAAAGCATCTCCCTTCCGAATCCCACTCCATCCAAATCACCTCTGTTCGTCTGAATTGAACCAATTTCTTACGTTGGTCTCAATCAGTGCGAATGTATATCCGTAGACGAGGACGGATGGGATATCTAACCGGTGATGCAAAGGAGCCCTCCATCAAAGATCCGTCGCATACGACTTGGGATGCTGAAAACTCCATGGTGATGACATGGCTCGTAAACTCTATGGATGAGGAAATCAGCTCCAACTACATGTGCTACCCTACGGAGAAAGAACTTTGGGATAATGTAAATCAGATGTATTCTGATCTGGGAAACCAATCTCAAAAGTATGAGTTGACTCTAAAACTCCGTGATATCCGTCAAGACGAAGACAGTATCACCAAGTATTTCAATTCATTGAAGAGAATATGGCAAGATCAAGATATGTTCGACGATCATGAATGGCATTCGACCGAGGATTATAGCCACTATAAGAAGTTGGTGGATGATGATCGTGTTTTTAAGTTCCTAGCAGGTCTGAAACCGGAACTTGACGAAGTTAGGGGACGAATCATTGGTTGTCAGCCTCTTCCCTCAATTAATGAGATTTTCTCGGAGGTCCGAAGGGAGGAGACCCGTCGGAACGTTATGCTTAACAAGCCACAAATTATCAGCCCTACAGTTGCTCCAATTGACCAGTCTGCTTTGGCTGCTGCTAATGCTCACTCCAGCAAGTTTCCACGCCGAGCAGAGGAACGTCCTCGTATATGGTGCGATTACTGCAACAAGCCCCGTCATACACGGGAAACATGCTGGAAAATCCATAGGAAACCAGCAAATTTGAAGAGCAACAAAACGGGAGAAAAATCTAACCGATCCTATCCTTTCGCGCATGAAGCTGCCACCACTCCATTCAACAAAGAACAGATTGATCAACTTCTGAAACTGCTGACTGTCAATTCATCACTTGGTACTCCTAATGCTTCCTTAGCTCAAACAGGTAGTAAATTTAGAGCCTTTTCTTGTTCCTTAAACTCAGCACATTGGATTATTGATTCAGGTGCTTCTGATCATATGACAAGTTTTTATCACCTTTTCAATACCTATTCACCGTGTTCTAGTAATGAAAAAATTAGAATTGCAGACGGTAATTTCTCACCCATTGCAGGAAAACGCCAAATAACAATCTCAGATAGTGTTAATCTAAAAACGGTCCTCCATGTTCCTAAACTTACTTGTAACCTCTTATCTGTAAGTAAACTATTGCGAGATTCGAATTGTCATGCCATTTTCTCTGAATCCCAATGTTTCTTTCAGGACTAAAGCTCGGGGAAGATGATTGGCAGTGCTAGATTGGTGGATGGCCTGTATTACTTCGATGATAACTCCTTGAGGAATAAAACAACTCACGGCACCAGTGGTATGAGTTCAACATCTGTTCGTGATAAAATCATGTTTTGGCACCTTAGATTAGGACATCCAAATTTTCAATATCTTAAACATTTGTTTCCGACGTTATTTACGAATATGGATTGTTCTTCCTTTTATTGTCAAAGTTGTTTGTTTGCAAAAAGTCAGCGTACTTCTTATATTTTAAAACTATATCGTGCATCTAAACCATTTTATTTAATTCACAGCGATGTATGGGGTCCCTCAAAAATAACAACACTATCCGGAAAAAGATGGTTTGTGACATTTATTGATGATCATACACGTTTATGTTGGACATATTTGATGCGTGCAAAATCTGATGTAGCAGCTTTATTTAAAGATTTTTGCATTATGCTAGAAAATCAATTTCAAATGAAACCTAGCATTCTTCGCACAAATAATGGAACAGAATATTTCAATGAATGTTTAGGCAGTTTTTTTAAAACAAATGGTATTCTACATCAATCCACGTGTCGTGACACGCCCCAACAAAATGGCATTGCTGAAAGAAAAAATAAACACTTACTCGAAGTCGCACGTGCACTCATGTTTTCTATGCATATTTCAAAATATTTGTGAGGTGATGCTCTTTTAACAACCGCATATTTAATAAATCGCATGCCTACACGTATTCTAAATTACACCACACCATTTGATAACTTCAAAACACACTTTCCAGCTTCTAGGATATCAGCTGACCTGCCTCTTAAAATATTTGGCTACACCTCTTATGTTCATATTCCTAACCAATTTCGGTATAAACTTAATCCTAGAGCAGAAAAATGTATTTTCATCGGTTATGCACCAAATCAAAAAGGGTATAAGTGTTACAATCCACAAACCAAGAAAATTCATGTTAGTATGGACGTCACGTTTTTAGAAAATGTTTCCTTCTTTGACAAAAATCCCTTTCAGGGGGAGAATGTAATGGAAGGGAATTCTTGGGTCACTGATGATCCTCTCCCTACCACAGTCTTAGAAATTTTTCCTCCAAATCAATCAAAAACAAGTAATGACAATATTGAAAAACAAAAAGGGATTCCTACTAGTACACAAATGCCGAGCATAATTCCTTCACAAACAGATGAAGAAATACTACAATCATGTACTGAGTTGCGGGTTTATACTCGGAGAGGTACAAAAAAGAATACAGATCAGCCTACTGTTCTAGCACAAGGTCAATCCGACTCCCCAAGCAATGATCCAGGTAATCTTATATCTTCACCACCTCCTGATGAATTTTCTCATTCCAGTATTCTTCCAGATCTTAATATCCCTATAGCCATCAGGAAAGGAGTTAGAACCTGCACCAATCATCCCATATCTAGATATGTATCCTACACAAAACTTTCCGAACCTTATAGAGTCTTTACTTCTAAAGTTACTAATCTGTTTATTCCAAGGAACATTGAGGAAGCACTAAGTGATACAGGTTGGAAGCTAGCAGTTCTAGAAGAGATGAATGCTCTTAAAAGGAGTGATACGTAGGAAATAGTTGATTCGCCAAAGGATACAAAGATAGTCGGGTGCAAGTGGGTATTCACAGTTAAGTGTAAGGCAGATGGAAGCATAGAACGGTATAAAGCAAGGCTCGTGGCTAAAGGGTTCACGCAGACATATGGAATAGACTACCAAGAAACATTTGCTCCAGTTGCTAAGATAAACTCGATTCGGGTTCTATTGTCCTTAGCTGTGAATCTTGATTGGCCACTACACCAATTAGACGTGAAAAATGTCTTTCTAAATGGAGACTTAGAGGAAGAAGTGTTCATGAGTTTACCACCGGGCTTTGAAAGAAAGATAGGACAAGGAAAGGTGTGCAAGTTAAAGAAGTCACTATACGGCCTAAAACAGTCTCCAAGAGCGTGGTTTGAACGCTTTGGAACCACTGTAAAAGGTCAGGGTTATCAACAAAGCCAAGCAGATCATACTATGTTTTATAGACACTCAATTGATGGTAAGATTGCCATTTTAATTGTCTATGTAGATGATATTATCTTAACAGGAAGTGATAGTAACAAGTTGAGAAGACTTAAAGGAAAACTTGCTGATAATTTTGAAATCAAAGACTTAGGTCCATTAAAATATTTTCTTGGAATGGAATTTGCTAGATTAAAGGGAGACATATTTGTGAGTTAAAGAAAGTATGTACTCGACCTACTGAATGAAACAGGGTTACTCGGGTGCAAAGCTGTAGAAACTCCAAGTGAACCGAATGAGAAACTACAACCAGCCAAACCTGAAGCTGTGATAAACCAAGAACAATATCAAAGACTAGTGGGGCGGTTAATCTACTTATCACATACCCGTCCTGATATAGCCTTTGCCGTAAGCATGGTCAGCCAATTCATGCACTCACCAGGACAAGAACACTTCGATGTTGCCTATAGAATACTAAGGTACTTAAAGGGTACTCCTGGAAAGGGAATTTTGTACAAGAAACGTGGCCACCACCTTGTAGAGGTTTACACCGATGCAGACTGGGCTGGGAGCATCACGGACAGGAGATTGACCTCCGGTTACTGTACTTTTGTTGGTGGAAACCTCGTCACATGGCGGAGCAAGAAACAGAATGTCGTAGCTAGAAGCAGCGCAGCAGCGGAGTACAGATCAGTGGCTCATGGCATCTGTGAAGTGTTATGGATTAACAGATTACTCGGAGAGTTGAAGATATCTAATTCAGTACCTATGAAGGTCTACTGTGATAACAAATCAGCCATTGCGATTGCTCACAATCTGGTGTTGCACGATCGGACAAAACATGTGGAAGTGGACAAGCATTTCATCAAGGAAAAGATCGATAGTGGACAAATATGTATACCATATGTACCGACTACTGAACAGATCGCAGACATTCTAACAAAAGGATTACCAAAGAAGAGATTCGACTATCTAGTATGCAAGCTGACAATGGAAGATATCTTCATACCAGCTTGAGGGGGAGTGTTGAAATATTCAATATTAGTAGTATTTGTATATATGGAAAGTCAAATATACAGATTAGGAAAATAGTTTATTGTAATTAGTTATTTACCTTTTTTAGTTTTTAAGTTTTCCTATATGTAGTCTCATATTGTATGACTAATGAGATACACAATTGATTAATTCATTTCAAGTGTATGGTTAGTTAATTCATGCATTCGTCTGGACCGGAGCATTTTGAAGCAGTTTGCAAAATTCTGAGATATTTAAAGGGGACTATTGGAAAATGTCTACTTTTTAAAAATTGTGGACATCTACAAATTGAAGCCTACATCAATGCAGACTGGGCCAGAATTATAACAGATAGGAGATGAACATCTAGATATTGTTCCTTTGTTGGAGGAAACCTTGTTACTTAACGAAGTAAAAAACAAAATGTGGTTGCTAGAAGTAGTGCAGAGGCAGAATTTAGAGCAATGGCTCATGGTATTTGTGAAGTTATGTGGATTAAAAGATTGTTAGAAGAGTTGAAGGCTTCAGATGCACAGTCCATGAAGTTATATTGAGATAACAAGGCAGCAATTTCAATCGTCCACAATCCGGTTCTTCATGACAGAACAAAGCATATAGAAGTGGATAAATACTTCATCAAGGAAAAACTTGACAGTGGATTGATTTGTATGCCTTACATTCCAACTGCCAAACAGATTGCTGATGTATTTACTAAGGGGATGAACAAGAAGCAATTTAACGTTTTAATGGGTAAGCTGACTATGGAAGACATCTTCAAGCTAGCTTGAGGGGGAGTGTTGGAAAATTAGAAAGATATTTGACAGTAATTACCAAGATTGAATAGATGTAAATTTGGAAGAAATTAGTCAATGATTATAAATTAGGATTGTATCTTTATTAGGTAAACTAATTAGTTATTATTTTCCTAGTTTAGAATTCTTGTAATTCCTATAAGTAAGAATCCGCACAAATCAAAAAATATACCAAATTATTTTCTCTGTTTATTACATTCGTCAATGGATTGTTATTAATGAAACTAAAGCTGATAAATTGTGGAAAAAATTTGAGTCCTTCTACGAGCGGGAAACTGGATTGAATAAGACTAATTTGATTAAAATGAATGTTCACTTGGCCTATAAGGATGAGAAAAATATAGTTGATCACAAGAATAATTTTCAAGACCTTATTAATCAATTGATTACTATAAAAATTGTTTAAGAAAATGAAGTGCAGGCATTACTAGTTCTCAACACATTACCTGACAGCTGGAAAACGCTCATGATATCACTCAGCAATGCGGCACTAGATAGAAAGTCGACGATGGATATAGTCAAAGACAGTCTTATTAATGAAGAGGTAAGGAGGAAAGAACAAGGCTCATCCTCAGAATCGCAGGCACTAGTTACTGAAAACCAAGAAAGTCGGGGAAGAAAAAAAAAACATGAATTCTCATAATAATGAAAGGTTTGACAAATCAAGGAGTAGATCGAAAGGTGAAAAGGACTTCAAGTGCTTCCACTACAACAAGCCAAGATACATAATCCGAGATTGTAGAATATTGAAAGGGGAACAATATAAAGACCGAACTGACAAGGACAAATAAGATAAGGAGACTAATGCAATTGTTGCTGATGGCGATATTGTGATTTTTTATGAAGATGGATGTGTCAACCTTGCATGCCAAGATAACAATTGGGTGATTGATTCGGGTGCCTCATTTCATGTCTTCTCATGGTGATTTCTTCTCGTCTTACATTAGCGGTGACTTTAGTCATGTAAAGATGGGAAATGACGGTGCACCCAAGATCAATGGCATGGGAGACATTTATCTAGAAACTGGTATCGGCTGCAAATTGTCACTTAAAGATGTCAAATATATTCCAGATATTCACGGTAGTCATTTCGATGAAGGAAAATGGAAACTCATTAGAGGTTCTTTGGTGTTAGCCAGAGACAACAAACTAAGCAGCTTGTATGTGATACAAATGAGATTGGGTAAAGAAGAGATCACTGTAATTGATGATTCTTCTATGGAATTATGGCATGGACAACTTGGTCACCTAAGTGAAAAGACCTTCACATGCTCGTCAGAAAACAACTCATGACAGGTATAAAAGGTACATCTCTTAAAACTTGCGCGCACTGTTTTGTTCGTAAACAACACAAAATTGCATTTCAGAACTTTAATCCATCTAGGAGACGTCATCATTTGGATTTGGTGCATACAAGTGTTTGTTTCATAAAAGATATAATTTCATATTTTGTTACATTTACTGATGATTATTCTCGAAAAGTGTTTGTCTATGCTTTAAAAACTAAAGACTAGATATTGGAGATGTTCAAGCATTTTCCTCAGGTGTGTGCATACAGATAATGGTGGTGAATACAGAGGCTCGTTTGAAGAATACTACACATATGGCATAAGACTTGAGAAAAGTGTGCCTAAGACTCCTCAACATAATGGAGTTGCCAAGAGAATGAACCAGACCATTTCTGAACGAATCAAGTGTATGTTTTCCCACGCAAAGTTGTCTAAATCATTTTGGAGTCAGGCAATGAGGATTGCAGTTGACTTGATCAGTATGTCTCCATCAATTCCTTTGGATGGCGATATCCCAAAAAGTGTGTGGACCGGAAAAGACATCTCCTACAAGCATCTGAGAGTATTTGGATGCAGGTTATTTGTTCATGTTCCGAAAGATAAGAGGTCCAAGTTTGATGACGAGACAAAGCAGTATATAGTTTTCGGCTATGGGCATGAGGAATTTGGTTACAGACTGTGGGATCCAGTTGACAGGAAAGTAATGATTCATAGCAGGAATGTGATTTTTCTTGAAGATCAGACTATCGAGGATGTTGAGAAAAGTGTAAAACCAAAATTCTCTGCCGAGTATCCACTCAACATAGATCCAATTCCACCACCCATGATAGATGCACAAAAGAACAATATGTGAGCCTGTCGATGAAGCACATGTCCGCGATAAAATAGTGCACGAGCAACCACCTCCACCTCCTCCAGTTGATGTTCAGTTGAGAAGCCCAACAGAGATCGAAGGACTTGAACAAAATATCAGTCTAATAAGTATGTGGTGCTTACAGATGAAGGAGAGCCAGAAAGTTATGAAGAAGCCATATCGAGTGAAAAAAAATGAATAGAGCAAAGCCACGCAACAAGAGATGAAGTCTTTGCATGAGAACTGCAATTATGACTTGGTACAACTTCCTAAAGTAAAGAGATCTTTGAATAATAAATGGGTTTACATATTGAAAAACTGAAGAGAATAGCTCACTTCCGAGGTACAAAGCTCAATTTGTTGTCAATGGATTCAGTCAGAAAAAATGACTCTCTAGTGGTTAAAATGTCTTCAATCCGGGTTGTGCTTGGGTTAGTTGCCAGCTTGAATTTAGTGATTGAACGACTTGATGTGAAGACAGCTTTTCTACACGGGATTTGGAAGAGAAAATTTATATGGATCAACCAGAAGGATTCAAAATCAAAGGCAAAGAGAATTTTGTGTGTCAATTGAAGAAAAGTTTGTACAAGCTCAAACAAGCTCCAAGACAGTGGTACAAGAAGTTTGACTCGTTTATGCTGAATCACAGGTATACGAGTACTACTTCAGACTATTGTGTGTTCATGAAGATGTTCCTAGATAGTGACTTTCATCATTCTCCTACTCTATGTAGATGATATGCTGATTGTTGGTCAAAATGAGCGAGATTCAAAATTTGAAGAAAGATCTCAACAAAACTTTTGCGATAAAAAATTTGGGACATGCAAAGCAAATACTTGGGATGAAGATCAGTCGAGAAGGCACAAAGTAGAAAGCTATGATTGTCTCAAGAAAGATACATTGAGAGAGTTCTGAAAGATTCAATATGAGCAAGGCGAAACCTATAAGTTCTCCACTCGCAAGTCATTTCAAGTTAAGTTCAAGTGAGTGTCCTTCAAGTGAGAATATGACAAGGATGAAATGAAAAAAAAGTATCTAATGCTTCAACAATTGGAAGTTTAGGCCGTGTTTGGTAACCGTTCCCATCCCAAAAAATCTCATCCCATTCCTAGATTTTTGGGATTTCTATTCGGAAACAGCGTTTAGTAAATTTTGTTTTTGTTCCCATTCCCATCCAAAAATCAAGATTCATTCCCATTTTTTCTTACGAAGTGAGAAACAAAAAATATTTGTTTATTCTCATTCCCATCCCATTCCCAAACCAAAAAAGGACACGGCCGATATTTCTTTAATTGTTAGTGAGATCTCCTCTTCAACTTTGTAAGCCTCTTTTTTCTTTATCTTTTTTTTCTTCTTTTTTCTTCTTCAAATGGTGATGAACGCTGTTCTTCGTCGATTTCCTCCATTCGTCGTCCTCTTCCTCCTCCTCCTCATCGTCCGTCCTACTCCTCGTCGCCGTCGTGCTCCTCGTCCTGGCTCGTCGTCATGTTTCTCGGCCTAGCCCATCGTCGTGTTCCTCTGTTCCTCGTCGTCGATTTCCTTGTTCATCGTGTTTGTCGTCCGTCTTCCTTCTCGCCGCCGTCGTGTTGCCATCGCCAATCCATTTCGTCTTCCTCTTAGGGTCTAAACGTGAAATCGATTTCGTCAATTTCATCAGACTCTAAAATCGATTTCATCGATTTCGATTAGGGTTTTGATTTCACTTCAATTGGGGTTTCGATTTCGGTTTCGACTAGGGTTTAAATTAGGGTTTAGGATTTCGATTAGGGTTTCAATTTGGATTTAGGACTTCGATTTCGATTGGGGTTTAGGGTTCGATTACTTGGTGATTTCTTGATTGTGGTTTAGGGTTCGATTGCTTGATAATTTCTTGATTGTAATTTAGGGTTTAATTGCTTGATAATTTCTTGATTGTGGTTTAGGGTTCGATTGCTTGATAATTTCTTGATTGTGATTTAGAGTTCGTTCTTAATTTCTAGAATAATATCGTTTCCAAATGCAATTTTGTTCCCAGAACCAAAAAAAAATTGTCGCTACCAAACGCCACTCTACTCCCAAGAAGGAAACAGAATTTTCACCCCATTTCATCTCATCCCATCCCATCTTATTCCACTTGAATGGGATGGGATGGAAACGGTTACCAAAGAGGGCCTTAATGCATGATATGCTATGCACGAGGCCGGACATCGCTCATGCAGTTGGTGTTGTAAGTCAATTTATCTAAAATCCCGACAAATAGCATTGGACAACAGTAAAATGAATTTTTGGGTATTTTGTAAGCACTTCTAAGGTCTATATATGTTTTGCCAATGGAAAACTTATGCTACAAAGGTATACAGATGCAGATATGGCAAGCAATGTCGATACGAGAAAGTCCACATCAGGATACTTAATTACCTTTGTAGGGATAGTAGTCTCGTGACAATCCAGGCTACAAAAGTGTGTTGCTTTATCAGGTACGGAAGCAAAATACATTGCAGTAACAGAAGCATGTAAAGCGATTTTATGATTGAAGAAGTTTTTACAAGTGTTGGGTTTCCAACAAGAGAGGTACAATCTTTACTACGACAGTCAGAGTGTCATTCATCTTTGGAAGAATTTGACTTTTCATGCGAGATCCAAACATATTGATGTAAGGTACCATTGGATTCGTGATGTGTTGGATATGAAGTTGCTATAACTTGAGAAGATACACAGATGATAACGGTTCAAATATAATGACAAAAGTTCTTCTTGGACAGAGGGTTGAGGGTTGCAGAGACAGAGCAATTCTCTTGCATTTCCCCACATGAGCTAGAGAGAGAAATTTATTGGGTAGGTCCAGCCTATACGGCGGTGGACCTAACCCAAAGCCTAACTAGGCTCAACTTAAGAAAATGAAAAACAAAAACAAAGAAAAATAAAATACAAAAGGCCCATTAGGGCTCCAAACCAAAATCCAACGAAAGCTATTAAATAGAGTAGGTGGTAGCAATTTTTTTTTGTGCACAATAAACAATAATACACACGGCACTATATAAAGAGAAAGAAGGAAGAAGAAAGAGAATTATGATTCGGCTTGACAATCGGACAGCGATTCGAATTCCGATTGGGCTGAAATTTCGGGGGCATGTTCTCAGCATCAAGTACTTCGTTTCCATCGGTCTTGATCTTCGGTAACCCTCTTCCAATTGGTGATTCGGTATTCCTCTCTAAACCCGTATCTATTGTTCTTGTTGAATCCACCATTTTCGGTGATGCATATGTGGTGATCCAAGAGTTTTTCTCTTGAAGGTCTAAATATGATATCGGACTTCAATCTTATGGTTTTTTCCCGCCTTTGGGTTTTCCACGTAAAAATTATGTCTCCTGCTTTATTTGTTATTTGTGTTATCTTGGTTAATATTTGTGGGTGATGAAATTGGTAATCTCATTTTAATCACATAAAGAGGGAAAATAAATTTAATTAATTGGTGATTTTCCCAACGATTTCCAACACTATATGAACAGGTGGAGTAGCTCATTTCATATACTAGTTTGAGAAGTCTCACAAATTCGATGTGGAATTTAACATGCAACCCTAGCATGCACGTGCTACAATTGACAAACATCAGAAGATAGAAGAGAGAAGGCAGATAACTTGGGGACAAACAAAGGAGTCTTCCTAAACCCAATTCTAATACAGTGTTAGGTGGTTTTGACCTAAAATCATATGGTTGTAGGTGGAATTGTACCTTTCATGAATAGACTAGTTTGAGAAGCCTTAGAAAGGCGATGAAAGATCGTTGTTAGGAGGTGCCAACCTAAAATCATATGTCAATAGGCGAAGTAGCTTCTTTCATATATAGGCTAGTTTGCAAAGTCTCGCAAAAGAGATGTGAGATCCAACACCCACTCTCACGTTCAACCTCGACTTGCATGTGGTGCAATTGATAGACATCAAATAACAGAAGCCAAACAACATCATAAGACAAAAGATAGAAGTCAATTAACTCGGGGACAAACAAATCAGGCTTCCTAAACGCAGCTTTGTACCATGTTAAAGAGTTGTCAACCTAAAACCATATAGCCATAGGTGAAATAGCTCCTTTCGACTAGTTTCTCCTTTCAAAGGTGATGTCAGATCCAACCGAACCAACTCAAAAATTTTATCGAACGCTGTGGAAGTTTAATATGGAACCACATTACTTGAGCAGCTATATAAAGTATAAAACGTTAGGTTAATCCCACATCGAATGTAAAAGGGGCTGGTGGTCAGGTAATAAGTGTGAGGGAAATCCTCACCTCACAATCTAGCTTTTGGGGATAAGAGAGACCTAAGACCACCCCAGGTATCAGAGTTATCAGAGTCAAGGTTACAATAATTTTGACCCAATAACCACAAAATGAGAGACTGATCGAGAATTAGCCGACTAAAGGCCCGATGTGTGAGGGGAGATGGCTCCACCCCCACATGAGCTTGACCTACCCAACATAAAATTACCCAATTTATATTATTGAATAGGACTCACTTGAAACCTTGAGCAACTAAATTTAAAAATTAACAACTTATTGGTGCACATCAATTAAACTGAACTCGTAAGAAAACGAGCAGAAAGCATAAAATTAAATACAAGAATAACAAAAATTATTACCGGCGAAGTCCGTGACTTTGTCAATTTTCAGAACCGCTGTGATGATAAAGAACAATAATTGATAACCAACCTGAAGTAATCTCAAAAGGGAAAAAAAAAAAAAAAAAGGAATGACCTTTATAATCGACGATTAAAAACCAAGAAAATATAAGCATACCCTGGGGAGGGGAGGAAATTAATAGAGAACGATAAAGGGGTAATTACAGTGACAATGGCAGTGAGAGCGAGGAAGTGAGAATCGATAACGGTTCCCATTGTTCTTGGATTCTAACTACCAAGACCCGCCATGAGATTGGCGTCATGTTTTATATTGAACTCTTACATTGCCGTGTGGTTGGGAGTCGAACACGAGTCCCCGAGTCTTTTTCTAGAGATAAAAACTTACTGAAGTCGTATTTGACATCCTTAAAATTTAGGTTTAATGTGCTCTTTAATAATTTTAATTTTATTTCTATTAGGTCTAATTATTGATTGACTGAAATTTATTCTCAAAAGTTGAGCAACTGCTCACCATAGACACTCTCCGCTGTTTTTTAAAATTTTACCGACATTCCATCAAATACAAAAATGATTTGGGATCTTTCTTATAATATTATGTGAAAGAACATTAATATCTCTTATCATTAACATAATTGATGAATTACCAATTATACCCTTTGATAGGTCAAGCTTATATTTTACTTTTCAACCTAATATTTTATAAATAAAACGAAAATACCCTTCTTCCCTATTGTCATTTTTTCTGCTTCACTTTTTCCTTCTCTCTGGCTCTAGTCTCTTCCTCGCCTTTTGCACCATCAAACCATCAGTATTACAATTTAATCTCGTCTCTGTCATTGTCAAAAAAACACCTCCGCCAAACTGAGTAACACCGCCGAAGTGAACACTACCACCGTCGAACCAAACACTACCATTGTCGAACAACATCGCCTTACGCCAAAGAAACTTCTCTCATATCTACGATTCGGAAGCCACCGCTTTCCATATCTTCGACGCCACCACCAACACACTCACTCCCAAGCTTCTTTCGTCTGGAATTGGGAGAATTTCTTGCCACCGTCGCCTCCGAATTTGAATTTCTTTGAATGATGCCTCAGGAATTATACTTTTTCTTTTGAGGGGATTGAGCCGTAATTTGAGTTAAGAATACAGAGAGGAGTACTTGCGGTTGGATGATATTGATGGTGATGGAGCAAGATCTAAGTCATAGCGATGGAGATGGCAGTGTTGGTGGCGTGGACTGTTAAATTGATAGACGTCTTTGGTGAGAATCAAAGATGTGCATTGCGTTGGAGATAGATGGAGGGTTGAGGGTTGGATTTAGATCCAAATCTAGGGTTTAATGTATAGGCAATGAAATAGAAGGATTCAGACCCAGATTGTTAGTTTGTCGTCACTGTTTCTTTCACACAAAGGAAGTAAAATTGAAAGAGAGGTCCACAAAGCAGAGGAAATCCGGCGATAGTGACCACGACGGCGATGAGAAAGTGCGATTCCGAGGTATTCCCCTGATTTCTCTCTATGAGACTTGATTTTTATTTATTTTTTGAGCCTAAATCGGTGATTATCGGTGATGGTGAGGAGCAAAGCAGTGGATGGAGAGGGTATAGTTATTGTGTTGAGAGAGAGAGAGGTAGTGATTTACTAGTCGGTAGTGGAATATGGCGAATGTGACGAATGGTGGTGGAAGATGGTGTTGGCAACGGTGTTGTAGTCGGTGGTGGAACCGGGGACAGCGGCGGTGGTCTAGTGGGGGAGGTAGTGAAAGATGAAAAAAAATATATTATTTAAATAAATATTAAATGATAAAATATTTAATTTTTTGAAGGGTATAATAGTAATTGACTTCTAGTAAGTAAATATATTATTAATTCTGATAAAGTTGAGGGTAAAAATGTCTCTTGTATCTTTATTTTCTCTGGCAGGGGGTTTCCCCGATAATTTTCATATATAAGGAGATGTCGGTGAATTTTTAAAAAATATCAGAGGATATTTATGATATTAACTCTATTTACAACTAAAATATTGCCTCCTAATATTTTGAGGGAAATTTTTATGTAATAAAGCTTAAATATTGGAGGACATTTTTTGGAGCTCTTTACATAATATATGTGAAAAATAAATAAAATTATTTGACACATGTTATTTTTATCTTATTAACTAAAACGATGTAAATCGATCGGGTTTGGGTTGATTTTAAAAAAATCGACTGAAGTCCAATCGTTTTTTCTGTTTCTTTTTTCAAGTGAGAAAATTCGCTCTTAAGGAATCGATTTTTGTTGGTGCCTCCTATGGTAGGCCACAATAGGCTAGGCCCATTGGGGACTAATTTTCTAGGGAATAATTATACAAACACCCCAATGGATGAAAGAGATTGAAGATGCAAGTGTTCGAAAAAAATTGGCCATATTTATATAATTGAGTACCAAAAAGAATATTGTTGCAAATGCATTTATTAACATTTCTTGACGGTTTAGACAAAATTAGAAGAAGCGAACAAGTAGATAGAATATTTTGTGCAGAATTTCCTGATCCAATTGAAGAGCCATAACTTTTTGAAACTATGCAAAATGTATGGTGTATTAACCATTTGGTGTTCGAAATCCGCAAGCACCTTGCATGAATAATAGTAGATGTACTAAAAGATACTCGTGAGATTTTAGACAAAACAACCATAAATCAAAAAGGATATCATATTTATAATCAACACAATAATGAAAAAGGTTTATACAGTAAAAGGGCAAGATGTTGACAATAAAGATGTTATTCCTTACAATCCGTATTTTTCGAAGATATTCGATTGTCATATTAATGTTGAAATTTGTGCTGGACTAAGATGTGTTAAATATATTAACAAGTATATCCATAAAGGAGGGGATCAAACAACATTGACTTTGGGAGAAGAAGACGAGATCAAACAATATCGTGATGCATAGTACATTGGACCATCTGAAGTTGCTTAGCGACTGTTTAGTTTTTTTATGCATGAAGAGATTACAACAGTTGTTCGATTGACGCTCCATTTACCTAGAATGTACCGTGTTGTCTTTAAACCTAATGAATCAAAAGAGATAATTGTTTCTTGGGCTCAATCACAACCTTCAACTTTGACAGCATTCTTTGCATATTGTGATGCATATAATTATACTTATCAAGAGTTTCCTCAACATTTTGTTTGGAATAAAGCTCAAAAAGTATGGACACGACAATTAAGGAGATTTCCTATTGGTAGAATGTATTTTGTGTCACCCAATTTGGGTGAACGATTTAATCTTCATCTATTATTGAATGTGGTTAAAGAACCTCAATCATTTGAAGACTTACGTATATTCAACAACTTTAAACATTGAACTTTTAAAGCTGCATGTGTAGTAAGAGGAATTTTAGAAGATGATGGTGTATGGATATAATGTCTACAAGAGGCATCAATTTTGAGTACTAGATATTAGTTGAGGAGATTATTTTGTGTTATTCTCACACAATGTTCTCCAACAAATCCATGTGAATTATGACATCAATTCTCACAAAATTTGCTATACGTTTGCGATGCCCATTCCTACCGAAGAACAAGTAAAATACTATGGGTTAATTTTTTGAATCAACTATTTCAAGAATCTGGAAAAAGTTTAATTATTTTTTGATCGATACCACAACCAGTGGTAGATTAGAATATGATAGTTGGCAATAGATTGATATGAGAACATGGACGAATGTAAAGTGAAGCATAACAACTAAATGTACAAGTTAACATTGATTTTCTTAATGTTGGTCAAGGTATTGCTTATGAAGCAATTACATCATTTTTTTTTGGTAATCAAGGTGAAATGTTTGTTCTAAATAGTAGTGTTGGTACTGGGAAGACATTTTTGTATATTATAATCGCAACAAAATACCGTAGCCTTGGTTATATTATCATTATTGTAGCATCATCTGGTATTGTGTTATTATTACTTGAAAGAGGTCAAATTATACATTTCACATTTCGTATTTCGTTGGATATACTTAATAATTCATTTTGTGAATTTAGTTAACAATTATTGCATGCAGAGTTATTTTGAGAAGTAAAACTAATTGTTTAGGATGAAGTTCTTATGCAACATACGTATTGTGTCGAGTTAGTGGATTGCACATTATGAGATATTCGTGAAAATCCAAATCCAATCGGGGGTATCATTGTTATTCTTGGAGGTGATTTCAGACAATTCTTGCTTGTTATACCAAAAGGTGTCCGTCAACAAATTGTGACAACATCATTTAGATGGTCGTTCCAATGAAAATATGTACATGTGTTAACTTTGAATGTGAATATGTGCTTAAGTAGTACAAATGCTGATGATGCAAAGTTCTTTAGATATTTACTCAAAGTAATATTCAATTTGATCTATATAATAATATTATTATTCATTAGTAACTCATCCCCTATATTTTTAAGTACATGATTTGTAATTATTATTATTTTTTTTTGTTTGTTTTCAGATTGGAAGCAAGCCGTGTGAAATTATAGAATTACCATCAACCATGCACATGTATCGAAATATGAGAGAATTGATATTTTCTGTTTATCCACGTCTGGATATGTTTTGGTACTATTACTCCTGCATTTTTAACCGAACGCTATATTTTTTTGCACGAAATGATGATGTTAGTATTATAAATTCAACAACATTAGAGATATTTTCAAGAGAAATTATCACATAATTGGTTGCAGACAAAATATCGAAAGATGAGAGTTGATTCTTAAGTCACGAATCGTTATTCTAATGAGTATTTAAATTCATTAGATCCTTCAGGATTACCATTGTTTAAGTTTGATTTAAAAATAGGTAGTCCAATAATGTTATTGATAAATATTGCAGCGAATTATGGGATTTGTAATGACATTCGGTTGATGGTTGTTAGACGTACTACGCATATAATTGAGGCTAAAATGTTGACTGGGGATAAAACTAGAAATTTGGCATTCATTCTTAAAATATCTTTGATGCTATCATCTTCTCAATTTCCATTTCAAAAGACAAGCCGACAATTCCCAATTCATGTCGCATGTGCCATGTTAAAATCACAAGGACAATCTGTGAAATTTGTTAGAGTTGATTTGATTACATTAGTTTTTAGTTATGACCAATTATATGTTGCTTCATCAAGATGCACATCAGTTGATCGATTGAATGTACTTCTCCGTGACAATAAATTTATCTCTACAACGAACATTGTTTACTCATAAGTTATGTTGTAAAGTTCTCAACTGAAATATTGGCGATAATTCAATTAGTAATTTATTTTGTTGTTTGATTATAAAAATTTATCATTCGTATTTCATTATCTTCGTTAGTTGTTGTAGGAATTGGGAGAAAAAGATCAACACTGATGAGGGTAGTACTATGAAATAACTGAATAATTAACATCGTTTTATTATATTTATTCCTTCGTTTTAATTTAATTCAAGTTAGTCTTAATTTTATCCTAAAAATGACAATTATTATATTTGTTTCTCAATTATCTTTGTAATTCTTTATAACTAATATGTCAGTTATTTGTTAGTGATGTGTTCATTTCAAATCAAGTTGTCTTTTTTTTTTTAGTCTATGCTTTCAAGCATGGGTCATTCTCTAATGTGTGTGTATATATATATATTACAAATTATATTAATCTCTCAATAATTCTAAATTGCTATTTTGACCCAAAAGATAAAAGTTAATATTTAAAATAACAATTGCCCCCCCCTCGCCCCCCCCCCCCCAAAAAATAAATAAATTATAAAGTCAAATTAAAATTAACATATTAACATCCAAAATTTAAAATAACACACTACAACTATTTTTTTTTTTGATGTTATAACATGCAAATAAAAATATGCACATATAAAATTTAGGCCTTACAATTTAACTCTTTTGAGTATATTTTTCCCATAGTGTAAATTTTTTAACACAATCCATTTCAAAGAAATTTGGTAGGCTTTTTTTCTTTTCTTTTTTAATCAGGTTTAAGTTTGTAGGGTTTCTTTCAACTAAACGATTTTTAAGGCAAGCTGATTTGTGGGGGTTCGACCAAATTAGTGGTTTGATCAATCGCTTTTCTTGGGATATTGCATTTTGTTACGTGTCCATTACATCCTTTGGGATTATCTCTATAAATAGGCACTGATATCTCTAAAATTTTTAATCCCGTCAAATTACAGAAAATTTAAGTGGTTTTAGTTAGTGAGTGTGTGAATATTATCAGAAAATACTCTAGTAGTATTTTTCTTATCGACGAGAGAAGAAACTAAAATCAGGTTGCAAATGGGTCTTCTCAATCCAAAAATTACGCTTCCGTTTGAATATTTCCACATTAGTTTACAAGTCTATTTTATCAATGTGGGATTAGAGTATTCATTTGATTCCCTCAAATTATTTCATCTTTTTCTTTGCGTTCATGGAGTATATTTTTGTTTTTTTAATTTAGTTTATGGATTTATCAATATATTAATATAATTATGAGATAGTGGTTTAGTCTTAGTTCACTCGATTGTTGATCCAATTTTCTATGATAATTTTTTCCATTTAATGGACGATCAAAATTTTCAAATATTGACTGATAGAAAGTCCCCTTGGGAGCTCGGGGACCTTAGTTGAGACCCATTAAGTTGGGTTCATCTTAGAGAATATTTTGGAGTTCGGTTATCTGATCGAAAACCAATTAATTTTTCATCCCTCACTTCCCTTCCTCTCTCCATCTATCTCTCTCACTCTCTCCCTTTTTATTCTCCTCTGGTGTTCCACATGGTGGTATGGTGCCGATGTCGGTGGACTTGGGTTTAGGTTTTCAATTAGTTTTTGACTCACATAATATGCTGGTCTAAAAAAAAATATTAATATATATTTTTATTTTGAACACTTTCATTTTATAATTTTAATTCTTGATTTACATATAACAGAAAACATAGAGCGTTTTTTAAAGAATAAATTTTTTAGGGGTTTACTTAAAATTTATATAAATTAGAAGAAGAGTATGTAAAATTTTAAATATTGTAATTGATTTTTTTCCTGAAAATAAAGGGTTGAATATACATATTTTTAAAAATTTATGAGTGATTAGTTCATAAAAGACTTATGTCATAATATTAATAGTGAGAAAGAAGATCTTGACCATTGATTTAATATGAATAAAGAAATTGAAAAAATGTGTTGTTTTGAGTTGTGGTTAAATTTTTTTTTTTGAAATCACGGGGACTAATTAGACATTCACCCTAAACTATTAGGGTAAAAAGTGCAATTTTCCCTTTTGTTCCTTGCAAGTTGCAAACTTTCTTTTCGCCCGAGCTGGAATCGAACCTCCTTTTCTCAATTTTAGTTTTTCTCACTCTTGTCGATAATGACTGTAAATTCTATAATGTATGCAACGGGTCTAAATTCAGCTTCATCAGCACTCGGCGCTGTCTTCCCCTATTGCGTTAGCCGCCGCTCCTGTTGCTCTTCTTCTTCTTCTTCTTCTAGAACCCTAGTTTCATATTATAACTGGCAGAGAAGGAATCGGACATCGGCTACTATTATGCCTATGCACAAGCTATCATCGTCCTCTTTTGCCACTTCATCGACCACCGACGCTGCTGGCGGAGTTTCAGACTTGGACGCAGCTGCGGTGGCAGAATTGGGGGTGGAGGCGGAGAAAACAAAGCCGAAACCGCAGCCCTGGTTAATCGTAGGCCTCGGGAATCCCGGGAAGAAATACGACGGCACTCGCCATAACGTCAGTACCAATCCATCTCTTAATGCTCTACTAAATTGAAGTGAATTTAAATTCGTTCTATATCGATTTAGCCATTTAGGCTTCTATCCTCCCACCCCCTCACAAATAAGTAAATACCACTAATGATGACGAATCGAAGATTGGCCAATAGGGAGGAGAAAATGTCTGTGTGTTCTGATGTTTTATGGGGATTAAAGATTGTGAAAAATTCACTTGTAGGATCTTGACACAACTTCCTTCTGCCTTGACTAGTATAATTCAAGTTGTAGTTTGGTTATAATCTATATCCATTCGGAGACAAAGACGTCATTGTATTTTATGCAGCTACCGCTTGGTAGGACTGTGAACGAACCAAACTGTTCGTGAATTACGTGAATTACTCGAGCTTGGCATGATAATAGCTCGTTCGATGCTCGTTCATTTAATAAATGAAACAAGCTCTTTCATAGTACAATCTTATATCTAATCGTTCTAGAGGTTAATTCAATTAAATTTTAATTTTATAAATGTCCATTTAGCCTATTTAGTTACTATAATATATTGATATTTTGTAAATTTACATTCGTTCTTTATAATTTTTATATTTTGATTCACTCGTAAATTAAATATTTGAATTTTGTATTTAGATTTTCTAGAAACAAATATAAATTACTAATGTTATTAGAAAAAATATAATATTTATATAGTTCTTAAGCATTAAAATTTAATTAATAAATATATATTTTTTTTTAAAAAAAAAACTTGAAAAATCTCGTGAACAGTTCAATTATTAAATGAATCAAGTTTGAGCATAAGGTTTCAGGTTCGGCTCGAACTCGAATAGTGTGATAAATAAATGAACAATATTCGCCTCGGCTCTTGTACTGGAAACGTGTATTGAGACTATTGACAGAAAAATGCAACACGAAATGCAGGATTTTTTTTTTTTGTGTGTTCTACTTCTACCCTGGTTAAACATTCTGATTTCAAAATGGTTCTGACACATGATTACTAAACATTTTCTACTCTGATAATCACAAAAAATAATATGAAATTGACAGTATTTAATTGATAACTTTAATTGAAATGATTTAATTATTGACGATATCAGCTGATTTTACAATTACTTCAAATAAGTTAACCTGTTAAATGGGTTAACAAACCATATCAACCCGTAGCATGTAGATTTTGTCACCAATTGTGTTATTCTTGTTATAATATTGGCTTGGGTTGATAGTATTTTACCCCCTTGTGGTTTGGCCAATTTGCACTTTACCCCTATAGTTTAGAAATCATCACTTACCCCCTTGTGGTAAGATAGTTGTTGCATTTACCCCCCTATATCAGTTGGATAAGTGGTTTGAAAATCTAACCACCGGGGGGGTAAGTGATTATTTTCAAACCACAGGGGGATAAGTGCAAATCGGTCAAACTACAGGGGGGTTAAAGTTTAATTAACCCTATTGGCTTACAAGGCGAACCATATTATTAAATGCATTAAGCAGGTCATGTTGTGTCAACGCCATTAATTACTGTGTCGTGTTCATCTTGTGATAATTTGACATTTTTAATAATAATGTCATGTTTGTATGAAAGTATGACATGACATGGAAACCTGAACTACGGACAAGTATTACTAGCCTCATGCAACAACTGTGTTGTTTACATGCTCATGTGTAAGCGCAACTTAAAAGTTCTAGGGTGAATTGCACTATTGTTCATCCAATTTGACACATTTTTTATGTGGTCCTCCAATATCAACAAAATAATATATGGCCTTAATTAGTATATCACTGTTTAAATGGTTCCTCTGTTACAATTAGACAATAATTTGGAAGGAGAAGTGTTAAATTACTGAATTAATGTTTTCCTTAGTCAAACTCAAACTCAAGTCAATATAATTAAAATAAAAAATAATATTTTTTTCCTCCTTTTTTCTTTCTTCTCTCTCTCTTTTTTTCTCCTTCCCCTCCTGGGCCTCTCCTTTCTTGAACCACAGATGGAAAAACAACCATCTCCCTTGCTCCACCACTCCCATCTGCCAACGCCACCATCACCACTTGATAAGTACATCTTCACCACTACTCACATTTGCCAAGTAGTGGCACCACCATTCTGATCTCCTACACCAAGCGACGCCAACCTCTTCCATTGGTTTCTTCATTTTCATCTTCATTGTCCTCTCTCTCGTTCCCAATTATTTGTGTTCCTTTTTTTTTTCTAAAACATTATTACACATTCATATAATCCATTACAACAAATTGCACCCAATTTGCTAGCAATAAAAAATAAAAATCCCTATAATAAAGAGAGATGATGATATTCTTAGTTACCCAACAATCCATGAAAATCATAATATACCTGAAAAGTTAGGAGGATGTGTTTGTGACTGTGATTGATCGTGCAGGCATAGTTGTAAAAGGCGCACCTAGGCTCCAGGCGCATAAAGGCTTATCACATAACTTACTAGCCTCAGTCAATGCGCATTTTGCAAGTGCGCAGGGCCTGGCACAATGCACAAGGCTCAAGAAAAGTGCTTTTGATTAAAATTTGTCAATAAAGTTGGATTTTATTTTTCGTACCTCACTGAGTGGACTTGAAATTGTTCCACTATAAGGTGAGTATGTTGCAATATTACATAACACTTGCTAAGTTATAAAAAATGAGGTCTGAAGTTCTCATGCATCTCTTAGATTGAAGCGCACCTTTCCGATTACAAAGGTCAAACATATTAATATGGTTTTAGAGATTCTGATCTATTTGATTTCTCTTTTGGCACTTGAAACATATCTTCTTGAAATCTTTGGATGGTTTTAGTCTCTTGGACTTTTTTATCGTTGAAGATATTAAAGAATTGTAACATTCTCTAACATATTAAGATTTTTATATAGTTTCTGATCTGTTTGATTTCTCTTTTGGCACTTGAAACGCATCTTTTTGAAATATTTGGATGCTATTAGTCTCTTGGACTTCTTTATCATTGAAAATATTAAATAACTGTAACATTTGAAGTTGTTCGTTTTTTTTTTTCTTTTTTTCTTTTTTTTTTTTCACTTGTTTCACTAGATATGTGATAGAATCTATTAATTATAAATACTATGTAATTTACAATAATTTCTTCATGGCTAATAAATAATATTAGAACATATGTTACTTGTATATATGTTCCCCACTTCAATCAAACACACGCTCCACCTTGCACTTGAGCTCTAGAAGACCTTGATGCCTTCCTAATAAATGCGTGTATGTTTATTTTTATCTTTATTGGCTCCAATTGTAAAGATTCTAGAGGTTTTTTTTTTTTTGGGGGGGGGGGGGGGGGTTGGACAATCACAAGGCTCTTAATCTATTTGTATTTAGTTGGTTTTCCTCTTGGATTTTTATCATTCAGTTGAGATGAAAGAAGTGAGTTTGGGGGCACAATGGAGGGCGAGGACGCAGAGCCACTGTGAAGGTGGTGATGATTAGAGCTATAGCGGTGGAGGGAGGGAGGGAGGGCTATAACGGGGTGGTAGCCACTGGGAGAGAGAGAAAGAACAAGAGGGAGGTGGTTAATGTTTGGGGGAGGGAAGAGGAAAGATTAAAAAGAGAGAGAAGGAGAAAAACAAAGGGGAATATTTGAAAAGGGAGGGAGGAAGGGCTATAACCGTGGCGGTAGCAGTTGGGGGTGAGAGAGAAAGAGCAAAGGGAGGTGGTCAACGGCTGAGGGGAAGGGAAGAGGAAAGATTAAAAAGAAAAAGAGAAGGTAAAAAAACAAAGGAGAATAAGAGAAACATTAAGGATTTTTAAATTTTTATTGGCGTCTTAAGTTTAATAAATTTAGTAAGTGTAATCTAGTAATTGAATCTTTATTTGACTTAGTGCCTAGGCCCAAGGCTTATCAAGTCCCAATTGTGGTGCCTCGGCTATTTGAAGCCCAGTCTCTTTCAGTAAGACTCGCGCCTTGTGGGCTTAGCTTCAAATCATCAAGCTCACACAAGGTGTGTGTAGTTAATCTCACATGTAGAATATGGTTGCAACATTAACTGTTTACTTTGTGATATTTTTATGTTTGTCATACACTAGAATACATTATATTCATTTTTCTTTTACAAATAATTCTTACTAATACATCAAATAGAAATTTAAGTTACATTTTAATTAATTATAGAATTTTCATGTAACTAAAATAGAAGGTATTAAATCAAATATAGATCTTTTTTAGCTGACTCATCTGACATTGTGATGGTTAGTTGGTTTTCGTATAATTGTTTACGAATTTGTGATATTTTTATGTTTGTCATACACTAGAAGGGATTATATTCATTTTTCTTTTACAAATAATTCTTATT
The DNA here is from genome assembly GCA_016647705.1 of Eucommia ulmoides. Taxonomy (NCBI): domain Eukaryota; kingdom Viridiplantae; phylum Streptophyta; class Magnoliopsida; order Garryales; family Eucommiaceae; genus Eucommia; species Eucommia ulmoides. Next base: position 35,187,974 of record CM028326.1, on the reverse strand, counting down.
AATACACCAAATAGAAATTTAAGTTACATTTTAATTAATTATAGATTTTTCATGTAACTAAAATAGAAGGTATTAAATCAATTATAGATCTTTTTTAGCTGACTCATTTGAAATTGTGGATGGTTGGTTATCGTAGGTTTCAATTCCTTCATTACTTATTTTTTTTGTTGTGTATTTTGTTCTCTTTTTAATTGTTTGATTCGTTAATTGAAGTTGTGATTGTGGTCTAAATTCTAATAAATAGAAATAGCGAATGCGTAGCTTGAAAAATCTCCTATAAATTGACTAATTTATTTGTTATTCCTGAAATAGAATTTACAATTTCATTTATATTTAAAAATTTCATAAAAAGTTAGTTGTACACATATGTGCCTTATTTCAATAAATCCTATGCCTCGCGCTTAGGCTCCAATAAATTCTTGGTCCCTTAGCGCACATTGAGCCTTAAATAATAACATGCACAGTCATGTGATTAACTTTCCCATGAAAATAAACTTCAAATATAACCGAATGACCATGTAAATGTATGGTAATTTAAGGTGTATATTTTTGTGTTTTGATATTAGAGGACCACATAAAAAAGGTGCATCAAATTGGATGGCCAAAATTGCAATTTACCCGAAATTCTGGCATACTTGATGGCCATTCGGGTCTATAAACAAGGATAACAGTAGTGGGAAACAAACACCATATTCTAAGAAGATGAACATCAAATAACTAGAAAGTACAAATTATGGGAATAGTTGGATTCTTCCTTAGAGGAATTCTATGTAGCACAAAAAAAATTGTAGGGAGGATAGACAAATGGGTGTTATTTAAAGAGGAAATGTGACACTTCCATAAGACGCAAGCATGGAAAGGGTTATTGATAAACATTCGAAACATTCTCTCTCTCTCTTTTTTGTCATTAGAGTTTTATTTTCTTACCTAATAAGATTGGATATACAAAGTAAGAAAAAGAAAGAATGCTTTCTAACATAGAATAACCTTAAACTTGTCTTTGTTGCTTTCTTTTTCATTTGTTTGATTGAAGTTTACTTCCTGATGGTGGGTGGATCACGGTAAGAAATGACCTTTTTTTTTTTTTTTTTGATTAAGAGAACTTAAGAAGCATAATCTTGCATGATTAGTAATTTTTTTTTTTATCCCTTCTTTCCTTAAGTGTATTTGCTTATAAATTTTTTAATACTTTTAACATATCTACCTATACGAATACGCTATACATTATTAAATGAGTGACTATATGTCTTTCACGGATTCGGGGAGGAGATTGCTCAAATATAGAAAGGAGTGGAGCGATCGTACTCAATCAAGTTGTTATTTTAATAGGGTATCCCATTAAGGATCTTTAAATGTGTTGCTCATAACTTCTAAAGTACTCATATCATTTAATCGAATTGGAAGGTGTCATTGCTTCATGCGAGTTTTGGTAGCTGGGAAATCTGGAGGCTTCGATTATATGAAAACTTGAAGTCTTGGTTTTCTTCGCACAAAGTTTGTAGTTTTGGATACATGTATTTATTGTGTTTGAAAAATTGTATCAAATGATTTCTAGGTAAGATAGATGCAGCAAGTTTTTTCATCTTCATACGTCATGTGTGACAGTTGTATCGGTTGTTATTAAAGGTGTGCCTAAGCTCAAGGCTCTACAAGTTCCAATTTTAGTGCTTTGCCTTGTCCAATACTAGGTTCTCTCAGTATGGCACGAGCCTCATGCTCTTAGATTCAAGGCCCAAGGCTTGTGAAAAGCACTTCTTGCTAATAATACTACCAAGTAGCAAGTAGCAACTTATGGTGCGAACATATATTTCTTAAAATTTTATGATATTTTTATATTGGTAGTACCTATGGGAGTTATTTGCAATACATTGAAATATATTATTTTAACTTCCTTTTTTAACTGATAATGGTGGTTTAGTACAATGAATTATTTAATTTAAGTTGCATCTCAAGTATCAGAGGATTTTGTTTATACAATAAAGTCAGAAGGTTAGTTCAATTAATGATTCCATTAATTGGGCTCAATTTTTTTTTTTAATGTTTTATTGCTTTGTTTGTTGTTTCATTCAATAATTTGTTCAATCTTTTCAATGTTCAATTGAAATTTTACCATGACCCATAAATAGTTGATAGTTAATGTGTTGATATGCAAAAATTCCATGCACATAAACTGTTATTAGGTAGTCCTCAAAATACAAGATGTTAAAAATATTCATAAAAACTTTGTTGTATATGGCCATGCTTCAATTCAATGAAGCACAAGCCTCATGCTTAGGCTCTAGGACACGTTTGAGCCTGCATTGAGCCTTATGGTTCAATCAATATCTAAACTGAATAGAAATTTCGAATTCTGGTTTCAATGAGCTAGCCATTATCTGACTCATAAGTCATAACTATTAGGTTCTTCAAAAACTTATTTTCTTCTTTTCCTTCTTTGATTCCTAAATTATTGGTAGTGGAAACTACCTTTGTTGCATTATAGAATTTAATTTCACTATGCTCAACTTTGTCATTAATATATCCAAGTATTACCCGTTTGATTGCATTTATTGAGCATGCATTCATTCTGCCGCCCTGACATGCCACAACTCCTTCCCATCTTTCTAACGCTGCTTTGTTGTAAAAAAATATTTTTCAGGTAGGTTTTGAGATGGTAGATGCCATAGCAAACGCCGAGGGGATATCCATGAAAAGTGCTTCCTTCAAAACTCTATTTGGAAAAGGTTCTCTTTGTTCTGACTTTTCTTTTATTTGGTTAAGTAGTTCCATACAGCTTACTTTCTTTACGTTATAAATTAATAGTAGTTCCATTTAACAACTTAAGAAAAGCTTGTTTTGAAGGACAAATATGGGTATGCACATTTTGGTTTTGTCATTTGTAGAGGTACATAAGAAGGACGAAAAACGAAGGTTAAAGAGCTCCACTTTCCATGTGCTCCATTGGTGTCCCCTGTGCGCCCTTCGCCCTGCGTGAATGACACTGGTGCCCTGTGCCTGCAAGGCTCTTCCCCCGCACGTGCCACTGGTGCCCCGCGCACGCCTCTGGCCTCACGCATTCCAGTTACATGCCTTGCGGCTATCTCGAACGATTTCAAGTCAAAGGCTCAGTAAGGCCATTCTAAGCCATGCGATAGCTGTGTGTATTCAAGCTGTGTGAAGGTGTGCCACGCGCAACCTGTTATGAGAGCTAAGCAAAGTTCTAATCCGCTCACAGCCTAATTGATTCACGCAGGTGTTGTCCCTGCACTAACCTTTGTAACTAGCCACCAGTGTGCCACCTTTGTAACTAGCCATGAGTGTTCCCCTTATAGAGTGGGGTCGTGATACATACTTTGTGAAAATCAAGATCTTTGGGAATTTGTGGATTGGAGGATGAGACATGGCGCCCGTCGGGGTGTGTCTTACATGCGCTTCAGCTGACTTTCCCTAAAGAGACAGTCACCTTGTGCAGTGGCAATGTCAATGCTGCCTCAGACTTGGGCCATGATTAGACAAAACTTTAGCTTGCCATGTCACATCAACATAAAGTAGAAAATGCCGAAAATGGTAACCTCGGACTTGCTTGTGCAGGTGGGATAAACTAGTGCAACAAGCAAGCTCCCTAAACCTTAAACTCCCTCAAAATTGCACTAATATAAGTACCAAGACACATGTAATTTAAGTCATGAACAAGTATTCAGCAACCTCTCACCCTCTGTAGTTAAGAACCACCGAGTCCAGTCCGAGGTCATTCAGTGTACTGACAACTGAGCCACCGAGTGACTTAGATCTCTCTCTTGACTGAGTTGACTGGTGTCTCCTCTCTCTATCTAAAACTCTCCGCATTCATATGTCTGTAATGCCCTCTACCTCTACTACAATACCTTCAATTCATTTTCTCACCTTGAACATTTGGCGACCTCAGTTGGAGAGTATTCGCAAGAAATGGCTTCTGTTAAGAAAAGGGGAGTGAACACAAGTCAAGTGAACGTAGACAAAGAAGAAACTTCCGAGAACCAAGATATACTTGACGACCAAAATCAGGATCCTTTGGATGCCGTGAGAGATGATCAAGTTACTCTTGTAGGGACAAACAACCTTGTAGAGATAGATGCTTCTATGCAGCATGCTAGCATGGCATTGTTCCAGGCCCACCCTCATGCTCAGGGCAGGTAACGTGGCCCTAGGATCCACGCTGGCTGGCAGCAACCCCACTGCAAGCAATGTGATGTCAATCTTGCTTATGTAGTCAACCAAAATGCCGACATGGCACATCCACCAAAGAGAGTCAAACCTACTATCGACTAAAAATTAACGCCTTGGACCTAGCATCCAGCGATGGAAGCATCCATGGAGCAACTCAGTGGGTTTGCAACTTTGTAAGACGTGATGGCACTCCTCCAAAGGCCTGATTTCTCCTCAAATAACTTCAACTTTTGACCAAAGTACGCGGAGTCCATTTACCGAGAGCCTTACCCAGTCGACTTCAAGCACCAAAAGTTCCATCTGTATAGTGGGAAGACGAGGAATCCTAAGGATCATGCCAACCGCTTTGTTGACGCGCTAGGGGTGCATGGCAGCAATCCCAACATCAGACTTTTCCGATCCTAATATCTATGCATTTTCTTACATGTTAATTAGTCCTAGAATTTCTTATTTTTCTGTTCTATTTTTTTCTTTTTCAAATGTTTGATGTGCCTTGGAATTTTTTCACAAGAATTTTATTTATGCCTCCCCCCCCGCAAAAAAAAAGGCAAATTAAGTTGGAGCATTTTCGAAAAAGTTCTCAAATTTTATTTAGTATTTTCTTTATTTTTTTAGTATGTTTTAGTAATGGATGCAAAATACAAGGACTTTTTTTTTTCTTTTTTTTTTTTTTTCCGTTGAAAGACATGTTGAATAGAAGGGCATACAACAATGCAAGCGCACAGAAAAACCTTAGAACCTTCAGCGCTCTGCGCACTTCACCTTTTAGCATGGGGTTGGTATTTGATGTGTATGACTACTAGGCATGTAGGAGCTTAAGCAACTTTGGATGGAAGGACCTTCCCTATATTTTCTTCTGTTCGACTTGAAGCAACACAATCTTTTTCTTCTTCTAAAATGACGAGACATTAACTATATTCATCTTTTCTTTGCTGCCATTCCAGAGATTAAGGCCTGTTTAGTTCAGTTTTTCAAAAGCTGTTCTCGAAATTTTTCTGAAAATTGTGAGAAATTGTTTGGTTTAGGTTTGAAAGAGTTCTGGAAACAATATTGATGAATAATGTGTTAAAATAATTGAAAAGTAAAAATGATGTGATTGATTGAAATATCATGTGAAAAAGAGATAATAATGATGTTTGTCTGGTAATGTGTGATAGAGAAAATTTGCAGAAAATTAAAAAGTAAATAAATAAAAGAAAAAGTTAAACTTAAATTTAAAAAGTAATAATAGTTGGTGATGATTTGATAGATTGAATAGTGTGAAAATTGTTTTATAGAAGTGTATTGAGTTGTCTTAGAAGAAAAGTAGTAGTTGAGTTTTTGAAAACATACTATTTGGAAAGCAAAACAAACAGGCCCTAACAATTTCAAGAAAATCAGAAGATCATCTGACTTGCACTTGCTTAATCCTTCAATATTTTATTTAAATTGCACCCCTTCCCTTGTTTGGTAGGATGGGAGGGATTCCCCTCCATTTGTTTGGTAGTTGGAGAAGAGCTGGTGGGAGAGGATTCACTTCCCTCCCAGTTTTGCTTTTTCTAAATCCTTCTAAATTCGAAAGATTTGACAGGTAGGGAGAGAATTTTCCAAGTGTACACCTCCAATTCAACATACTCGATAGATGGTATTTGTCTTTTGTAGAATTTTATTGTAAATAAATATTTATATGTATTTAAATATATCAAGTATTATTATTTGTTAGTATAATTGTGGATATGATAGTATACTAATATAAAATTTGTCAATTGTATGTTTAATAAAGTATATATTCACACGTATTAATATAATAATTTTTCAAATTTGTTTGTTGATTCTGAAGAAATTCTTCGGCAGGTATATTTTACATTATACTCTCCTTTACAATTCCTCCTTCCTCTCACCTCACCCAACACTTACCCTTGTAACAAATTTGCCTAATTAGTAATAGATTCTAGATATATTCATACTTGAGAATGTAAAATACTTGATGATCTTGATTTAAATTACACCGTTATTTATCTTCTTATCTTGCACTCTAGGTTTTGTTGGAAATGTCCCGGTTCTGCTTGCTAAACCACAAACTTTCATGAATGCAAGCGGTGAGTCTGTAAGTAAGCATGTCTGAAGAGTGTTTTCTCCTTTTCAAGTATTTTATAGGTTTTGATGAGTAACCAATTAACTTTCTAAATATTTTTTAAAGGTTAAAGGGCTTGTTTCGTACTACAAGATTCCACTGAAACAAATGCTTCTGGTAAGGTATTATTCACATATGTTATTAACTTATGGCTCTGTTGGTTGAATGGAATGGAATCGAGGTAAAAGGGAATCAGAGGATGAATGGAATAGATTTACCCATGGAATCACTATTCAATTTTCTTGTTTAGTTACCATTGTATGCTTAAAGGAATGGAATATTGATTACTAGAGGAATCGCTATTTTATTCTATTGTTTGGTTGCTTATGTATATAAATGAATGGAATTGTATGTATACAATAATTTTTGTAATCTATATGTGTAGTTAAAAGTTAATATACTCGGAATAATAAACTAAAAAATATATTTTCTCTCTCTAACTACTCATTTCTTCAAAATTTATACTCAAACTTTCTCTCTATATCACGTTTCTATATCTAAATTGTTTTCTTTAACAGAGTTCTATCTCTAGAATCATTTCTCTCGGTAATGTATCAATAATGTATAGATTATTTGCATAATTGTATATTTGGTATTTTTTCTCTTGAAAATTTTATATCTAGACACAATCTCTCTATGCATTTTTTGACAGCTGATTTATCGACTCTCTCCAAAAAATATATTTATGAATATTTATCTCTCAGTTTTTCTTTCTATTGGGGATTTTTTAGAGTGAAAAAAATAATTTGGAATGAGCGTTATTTCACTCCTTGCCATTCCTCCATTTTTGATTGCGATGGAATCAAATTTTATCATTCCATTATTTTACCAAACGAGATAATAAGAATTATGGTTCGAATTGTGATTCTATTCCACCTTGATTCCATCCAACCAAATATACCGTTAATGTTTCCAAGTAATATGGAGCTGATGATTCTCTCATTGATAGATTTATGATGATTTAGACTTGCCTTTTACGAAATTGCGATTACTACCAAAAGGTGGACATGGAGGACATAATGGGTATTTTCCATATAACTTTTCTGTTTTGCTAACATATGTCTCAAGTTAGTTTTGAGGTTCTTGCGTTCTTGTTTTACATTTTGTTTGCTAAGAGTAAAACCATTTGGATGGTGACTATCTTTTGTGGTTACTTTTGTATTCGGATATGGGGGACATTACTTTTGTAATCGGATATGAGGGATGATATAGTAGAAATCTTAATTGATTGCACGGTTGGAGTAGCAATTTTTTAGTTTGATTGAAGGTGTTAGGTTATCCCACATCGAATGTGAAAGGGACTGGTGGTCAGGTTATTAGTGTGAGGGAAAGCCTTACCTCATGCGTTAGCTTTTGGGGTTTAGAGAGGCCCAAGACTATCCCACACTGCTATGAGAGTTCAGGTTACAACAACTCTGACCCAATAGTCACAAAGGGAGAAAGTGGTTGAGAATTAGTCGACCAAAGGCCCGATGTGTGAGGGGGAGATTGTTGGGTTTATCCCATATCGGATATGGAAGGGACTGGTGGTCAGGTTAGAAGTGTGAGGGAATGTCTCACCCTATGAGCTAGTTTTTGGGATTGAGAAAGGTCCAAGACCACCCTACACTACAGAAGGAAATACACACACATACATATTTGTACACCTGTATGCTATTTAATTATATGAATGTTTTCTCTTACAGGATGAGGAGTGTGATTGATCACTTCAAAGGAAGCCGTGATTTCCCTCGTCTTCGAATAGGTTGGTAGCTTCTTAAAAGCATAAATAACTTTTTCAGTGAAAAAGCTCTCATCTCTACCTGTTCAGTTTCCAAATTCCAATTTTATGTAATTTGTATAGGCATTGGGAGGCCACCAGGGAAAATGGATCCTATCAACTTTGTTCTTCGCTCATTTAACAAACAAGAACGTGAGGAGGTTTGTATATGACATTGGATTTTCAGAATATGAATTAACTGGATACTTGCTTTTATGTGCTGATGATTGTTTGTTGTTTTTACCTTTAGTTGGATTTTATGTTCCAAAAGGGCTCTGAAGCAGTGAGAATTCTTTTGCTCGAGGGTTTTAATAAAAGCGCAACGTTTGTGAATAGCAGCATCCAGTCGATGGAACGTCTTGGTTGAATGATGTCTGTGAAGGCATCTTTGCTCATAATATTGGTAATGCATTCTTTCAGGAGGGGATAACTGTTGAGAGTGTAAATCTTGTCCTGAGTTCAGTAACTGGTTCATTTTCTCTCTTTTTTATTTTTATTTTTATTTTCTGGGGTGGGGTGGGGGTTTTTGGGGTTGGGTTGGGGGGGAGGGGGGGCGGGAAATTCTTTCAGAGAACAAAAATTTCATAGCATCTAATTTACACAAATTATAATTACCAAGGAATTTTGTTCCTTGTGCAACTGATTCGTATGTTTTTCGTTTTGCTTTTTAGTATATTTTATTTCAATCTTTAGTCATTTGTCCAACTGGCCATGACACCTTATCATCTTTTTGAGAATTGACATTTCTTAATTGCATGATTGACAAGAAGTGGTCCTCGAACATGACGAGCACAATAATGGTGTACATTGATTGGAGTCAATCATCTAACAAAAGGTGTCCTACTGTTTGGAATTTTCTTGTAATGTTGGGTATGGCTAGCGGTCGACAACGGCCCGGCCCGGTCCAAAAAAATTGAAGCACGGTTGGGCCCGGCCTTGGGCCTACCAGGCTTTCACTAGTCAATAGACTTTGCCGATCATATATTGGGGGAGTTACAGCACGCTCAATAGATGCACACATCTTTGGGTACTCGAGCTTAGGGCTCGGGCTTGAAGCCTGCATTTGGGGTGTTTTTCTAACTTTGAATTTTAAATGGTCAAAATAGTTAAAATATTCAATAGAAAAATGGGCAATTTATTATATGGTCTTCCATAGATGGTGAATCTATAAAATGAGTTTTCAATTCAAATAATAAAATTTTTAGCCCACATAAATTTGTTAGAAAAAAGTCTTTCACTTTCGCCTCTCTTGTTAATGTGTATTTACGGATTGTGTCATTATGAGCCTGCAATTTTCGTCACCCTTCGATGGAATATGAATGCCTGCAAAAAAATCCACTGACGATACAAATTCTGCTGTGCAAGTTTGAATACTGAATGAAATGATTAAATTTTGTAATCAAATCAATCAGCTCAACATGCTCTTTGCAACAATGTGTTTCTTGTTTTTTTGGTTTAGTTTTTGTGACTAAGTTAACGTTAATGTATGCTGTGCTGTTGTCTGTTTTTTATCGTGTCCGTTTGGTTTCCAATATTAAGTGGAACACGATCTCACTAGCCTTTCCACTTCTCGAATATACCCAACCTCCCCATTCCTTTGAGCTCTCCTCCTACATTATCTCCCCAAACCGTAATCTCAAGAGGTGGAATTAAGCACCAAGCATCTTATTCATTGCAATGGCGAGAAACGAAGAACCGAAGTCCTCTTATTCTCGAAAACGAGAAAGCCTCAGTCCAGATGGTATGTTCTTTTCTAAATACGATTTTGGGTTTTTTGCGAACTTTATTTCGAAGTCAAAATCATACTCGAAATCCATACATGTTCATCTATTGTTCAATTTTGACATGCTATATTGGCCAAAATTGTGTGATTGTATAAATATTCGTGTATTACACGCTTGAATACATTTCTTGTTGTTTGAAAACTCGGAACAATAACACTATTCGTGTTGGTGTTTTTACTCCAAATGCGAAAGAGTTATGGAGGGATTTTGGCTTCAATTATTTTTTGAATTTTTTTTTGTGGAATATGCATTAACAGTCTCGTACCGTGTCTTCTATTTTGTCTATACATTTGGTGTGCGTCAAAAGCTTTACGTGCTTCTTTATTAAATGCACAGAATCCTTAAATATGCTTTAACATTCACATATTTTTGTTTCTTTGGGGCCTTAGACTTTACCGTTAACATTAATGTAACTTGTGATTGTTTGTGTTTGCCTCAAAACACACACTAACGTATGTGTAAACATTAACTTACACACAAATATTTTTTTCATTATGTGTTAATGTCCATATACTCTCCGTTTTAATGAGTAAATGTCCACGTTTTTTTTTGCAGCACACACAACGGGGTTACGTGTCCCAGTCGTTATTGTTCATTCCCCCCCTCCTCCTAACGTGAATGTTAAATGTATTCATACTTGAACTACAAAAACTTGAAGATGTGAGTTAACGTTAATGTATGTGTAAACATTAGCTTATTTAAGAGTATCTTGATTGCATGTCAACCTTGTTTTTGTTGTTATTTTGTAGTAAAATAGCGTAAAAATGCCAAAGAAGGTGGGGGCAAACCAGCGAACATTCTTGTATCGATGTAACTTGAAACAAACATATGAGCTGTTCAAAGATTGCAAACCGAATGATCACCATAAGTTGCTATCGTCGAAGACACTGTTCTCAAAATTGTTTAAAACATTGTATTCGCAAAAGGTTACGATCGAAAACATCCACAAACACGATGATCTCATAGAAATGGTGATCTTGAGCTACAACCCTGTGCGTTCGACTTTTGGGATCGGTGGCAAACTTGTTCGGATAACCCAACCGGACATATAACTAACTTTTGGGATCACGACAGGCGAAGAGACTGTTGTACGGAGTAGATACACAAAATTCGACTCTCTATTCCTCTCCACGCTGACATTTAAAGAATGAGAGTTTAGCGTAGCGTTCTTGAGGTCGTTGGTGGAAAAAAAGTTGAATGACACAAACGAAGAATCCATAAAGGATGTTGTCCGTATGCTCCTTCTGTACCTTATAGCAACCTGTTTCTTTGTAACTATTAGACAACAAGTCCCAAAGTAGTTAGTCTGATACGTGGAGACCATTGAAGATATGGCTCGGTATAATTGGACAGACACAACCTTCACGGAGTTGGAGACAAGTTTGAAGAAATCCTACATGGAACCCCGATCAGTCACGGGGTGGGTATTTGCTATGCAGGTATAAAACTCACTAATAAAATGTTTAACTCTCTTGTGTTATTGTATCCAATCAAAGTTCTAGTGTAAATGTTTTAATTCCTCACGTAAATTTTTTTGTTCACTAGTACTGGTTATGCGAACACACAACATTGCTGCAACCAATCGAAGGAAGAGAATCTAGTGTGCCACGATTGGAGAGATGGTGCCTCACCACTTATTCTTCCAAACTTAGGAGCATTCCCATTAGCCACTTGCAAAATGATAAGGTAATCAATTCGTGCGTTGTGTGAAATGGTTTTGTGCAGTGTATCGTGATGCTTTAACATTCATGCATAACAAATGAGTGAATGGTATATGATTGTGATGGTGTGTGAATGTTTATGTATTGTTGTTGTTTTACTCTATTGTGGTTTTCCCCTGATGATAAGTTAACTTCACGTATTCTTGATGAAGGAACAATCAATCGAAGAAACTTTGGTAGATATGCAAAAGAGAATTGTAGTGAAGGAAGAGAATGATGACTCAATCGTCAAGAAAACCCCCGTTGATAAGGGCAAGAGACCTATGTCTGAGGTTGATCCAGATGTCGATGCCATGATCGACGACATCATAGGCAGGTATATGACCCTGCTCATGAATCAACCTTTTTCTCCCCCAGCGGCACCCGCATTTGATTTAGGGGTTGATTTCACCCCAGCTGAGAGTGCATATGCAACCCCAACCGGGAGCACATATGCAACCCTGTCCGCAGAAGCAATTGCATTGGGCGATATCTATAAACAACTTGATCTTATGCAGGAAGAGTTTGATGCAAAATAAATGGAAGCGAACCATACAATAGAGGCGTTGCGTAGGGTCATTGTAAACTTAATCGCCAATAACATTGATCAGAAAAAGGAGATCGATGGTCTTAACTCATCGTTCTTAATACAAAAGACCATTACGAACAGTTAGTCTCTAACCTATCTGCACGGTTGGCCAATGTTGAAGGGGAAAATAAGGACGTCTTGACCGAATTCAGCGTGCATGACATCACTCAAAAATATCGAGAGCCCCCCATCAATGCAGAGAAAGTTGAGCTGAGGGGAAGATGTGAAGAGCTGACTAAGGAGGTGGAGTTGTGCAAAGAAATCATTGAAACATTGAAGAAAGAATGTGCTGTTAGTGATGAAGAGATGAACAAAAAGTATAAGGACCTTACTCTTGAGCTTGAAGGAGCAAGAAAAATCAACAAAATGTTGGAGGAATAGAAGAAGGCGACTGGGAAATACAACACAAAAATAAAAGTTGAGCAACATAAACAAATCCAAGCACTTGAGGTGAAATTGAAGTTCCACGCGGCACCAAAATAACCACCCACATCCATCACTCTGCAAGTGATCGATACTGAACTTTCAATTATCATGCCTCTAGATCATCTAGCTGCAGGGCCAGTTGATCCGTCCTCAGTCCCGACAACCATGACGCATAAAGGGACAACACCAAATGTTAGCTCCATGGTTCGGTGAGTTGAAAAAATGGAGAGGCATCCAAAAAAAAAAAAGGGGAGTGATTTTGTTTATCCGAAAACAAAAAGGAAGGGGAAAAAATTGAAAACCCCCAAAAAGATCAACGTTGATGACCTCCCACCGCACATATATGAGGACAATGCAAAAATGCCATCTAGAAAAGAGACGAAAGTGGGGATTATGCTTGATGAAGAGGATTGGGAGAGGTTGCAGCTGAAATACTCTAAAGAGGGCATCGTGTAAACAATGTTAACTCACTAACAAATTTACAAAAAATTCTATTTCCTAAAATGTTGCCTGCCAGTTGATGTTATTATAATAATGTTGCAACACATTCGTGTTCGGTGGAGGAAAACAGTTGGCCTAGGTTACTTGTGGCGATGTCATATGCATTATAGTCGAGAAGCAAATTGCTAATAACATAAGAATCAACTCCTTCATGCAAAAAAAAAAATAAAAAAAAAAAAGAAATTTGCAATTAAATGTTTACATTTATTGTGTGAAAGTTTACATTTTTAGTTTGCGTAAATGTTTACTTATGTAATTGGTGCTGTGGGGGATGTAATGACATGGTTTTACGTTTACAATTTGCGTAAATGTTAATTATCTACCATTGCGTGAATGTTAAAATTCTTTCATTGCGCGAATGTTTTACTTATATTATTCGTGTCAATGTTTCCTTCTTCCCCCAGGTTATCGATTCTTTTGGAGAGTTATTGGAGGAAGAAATGAAAGCACTCATTCGTGTACGGGAAGAACAATCCATTGGGCTGTTGGATTAGTCAAACTTCGCAATAGCGTCCATGTGGATAAGACGTGTTGCTTGGGCATTTTATATATATATATATATATATATATATATATATATATATATATATATATATATATATATATATATATATATATATATCTTCAAACACGCTAATATCAAAACTCAAACCATGATAGATTGTTATTAAAGAGAACAACCAGAAACTTCTGAAGGACCTGTACCACATGATCAATAGTACATTTACTAGCAATTGTAGGTACATCATCTTTCCAATGAACATGAATGATCGACATGCCTCACCAAATCACTCGATTGTGATGGTTCGGGATATCTTCGAAAAAAATGGACATTCTACAACTCTATTCAGGCAAGGAATCCCGCTAGTGATTATTACTATAGAGATGCGTAGACAGTGGTATGCAAACCCTATTAGAAACTTGTTGACTTCAAAATGATATGTTTTATTTGTCTAACTCGAACTTTAAATAGAAGAAAACTGTTGATCAACATATCAATGCACGCGTATTCCATAGGCAGGGCGATACACTTATCATATAATGTCTAAATTCTCCACAATAGAGAGGGGCGTAAGTGAAATATTCAATCTCGCGCCTCGCATAACAATGTATATGACTCTCACTTTGACATTAGCAAGTTTAAAACTTTCACCTGATTACCCTACTGTAGGATCGATTGTGGCGTTTTCGTCATGTATATTATGCAACAATATACTCTAAACAAGCTGGTTGCAAACAAGTTGTCGATGGCAGAGCTACGAGGTGTTTGCAAAGCAGAAGTTTATCATTTTCTAAAGCATCCACACTACAGTTGGTCCCCTAATGATTGCAATATTAGGAGTGATGCCCAGCCTGATGCAACTACATCCCAGTTTGAAAAAAATATAGTTTTGTGAAACAAAAACAATCTAACATGTATATATATATATATATATATATATATATATATATTTTTTTAACTTTATTCATTGTTTGGTATGGTGTGAATGTTAAAGCAAGTGTGCAATTTAATATTCATGTAATTTTGGATGTTTCTTTCTTGAAGATTTTTTGGAACATGTGGAATACTTTAATGTATTCATTTTGCTTTGACGTTCACGTAAATGTTGCATGCTTTAATATTCACGTATTACAAATATAGTCATTTTATAATTATTCGTTGTGTGGTATGGTGTGAATGTTAAAGCAATTGTGTGCTTCAACATTCATATAATTTGGGATGTTAAAAGCAATTATTTACTTTAACATTCATGTATTTGAGGTGACTGATTTTAAAACATTATTCACGTGCTTTAACATTCATGTAATTTTGCATGTGCATTAACATTCATGTGGAGATCGAGATGGAGCAGGGATGTGGGTGGGTTGCCGGAGATGGAGATGGAGCAGCGTTGGGGGGGTCGCCAAAGATAAGGGTGGAGATCGAGTTTTGAATCAATTTTTTTTTTGATAATAAATCTAATTATGACGGTGAAGAACACAATTCACTGTCACATAATTGTTTATACAAATCCAAAATTAAATTAAAAATATAATATCACATAATTTCAATAATACAATACTACAATCCTAACCTGATTGGAGGAAATTAGCCGCTCATCGTTGTATAAAATGGTGTTTTCTTGGAAACAATCCTAAAAAATACCGTTTTACACTTTGTACCCTTAAGACTGGTTTTGTTTCTCTGTGTGTGTAAGTTAACATCCATGTACCTCCCCATCCCCTCCGGGAAAACCTCACATATTTGCTTACCAATAGGAGGCATAAAAAATGAATCACACAGAAAACTTCATGCAAAAACAACCTAGAGGTATGTATCAAATCCAAACACTTCATAAACAAACATCCCCTACCAGTACTAGTTGTTGTCGTTTTTCGCATCAATGACTGCAAATGCTACCAAAAACAAACCTGTGCCATATTGAAAAACAAGTCAGTGTACGAATTTGCGTGACACTACATTTCAACACAATAAAAATAAAAAAATTTACCATTGTTTCCATCATTTGCACTGGCCCCAACAAACAACCCTTGTATCTACCCCACGTCCAATTAAGGAACAACATCGGCTTGCAATATTTGAATTCATGTATAGTTGCATTGAACGATATAAAAAGTCCCTTAAAATAACCAATTTTTTTGTTGTAATCTAACACCAAATGGCTTCCTGGGTTCGTTCGCATACATGCATCCAAATACCAACGCAATTGATCATATGACGATTTGTGATCGCCATAAATATCATCCTAGGCTTTCTCTACTCCGTTCCATACAATGTGATATAGGATGTCAATTCCGTAGTCATTATTAAAGGTATGGACAACATCAATCGGTCGAGTGGTTAGAGTATTTCGAACTAAGTCTAGTAAACATGACTTAACAACACTAGAATTCATCTTCTCGTTCCTCGTCGTCCTATAAGCAGCGTCGCAGCAACGATTGTTTTCCAACTCCTAAATATAAAAAAATCCATTTCATTTATCTAATCTCCCATGCACTTTCCAACTGCATCCTCTTTCTTCCTTAAGTGAACATTCAGTTGTCACTCATTTTTTATCGTTCTTTAAGAGCTGAAAACTGAACCCAACTTGTACATTATATTTCCATAGTACTTCTCTAAATTCTTGTATTCCACCCTTAAAAATCTTTTCGACTTCTTTGATGCCTTCAACCCAGTGATCGTATAATAATACTTTTTACGACAATGGGCAAAAAATCGTCAACAAGTCATCGTCCCTATGCATATTGCCTACGCCCCCCATCTGCTTGGATATTCAATAAGCATTCTATGCCCGCTACCACTAGATCTACTCCCTCTCCCACTAGATCTACTCCCGCTCCCAAACGTCTTTATTTCCACCTCCACATATTCGAGTTTCATTGCGCATACAAGACTAACCATCACTTCTAAATCATTCTGACACGTTATTAGGTACCTATTATGCTTTGTTATCGAGTAATACATCTTGAATGAATCATCCCTCAATACATCCCACTTCGATAACAAATTTTGACTTAACAACTCTTGCGTGAATTCATTGTCGACTTTAATGCCCAAAGAGTATCCATCAAATTTACACATCAAAATTATATGCGTTGCCATTACCCCAAAGTAAATCTACAATTACAAAAATGCACCAAATCTACACTGACCACCTACATTTCAACATATCATGTAAAATCTATTGCAACATGCATACATGAACGTTAATGTGACATGATCGTTAACGTGTACCCGCTTAAACATGCGAGTTAACGTTAACGTACTACAACATTTTGTTTAAATCGCCCTAACCCACCAATAAAACGTGTTGTTGTAAAATCAAAATCGATTGCAAACATTTGTCGTGAACATTAACGTGATCCCTACCTAAGGAAACCTATTTTGACATCAAAAGCTTGTGCATGGATGTTAACGTACAAAACACATCCTGTAAAATAAAAATCGATTGCAAACATGCATATGTGAACATTAACGTGCTCCCCTACATAAGGGAACCTATTTTCACATAAAAAACGTGTGCATGAACGTTAACGTACAAAACACATCCATGTTAACCCTCATATCTCCACCCATACATGCTTCGATAATACATAGTCACATGTTAACGTAAATGAAAACGATTCCAAAGGCACTAATAAATGTTAACAAAAATCTTTTTAAATTATTTACATCATTTTTGCTTTATTATACACATTTAGATACACGCATGAACGTTAATGCGTTACTAACATCCATAAGAAGAACAAAGATCATCAAATGATCACAAAACTCAAATCGCAAAATTAAAAAACGTGATCGCACACATTGAAAATTGAACAAAAAACTTAGGTCGTGTTTGGTAATCGTTCCCATCCTATCTCATTTCTAGATTTTTGGAATTTCTATTTGGGAACAACATTTGGTAAAACTATTTCTCATCCCACCCCATTCCAAAATCTTAGAATTGATTCTCCTTTTTGTGAAGGCTATGAGAAACATTTTTTTTTTTTGTTTCTTCTCATTCCCATCCCATCCCAAACCAAAAAAGGATACATTTGGTATTTTCACCAATGTTAATGAGAGAATCCATTCTATTTCTTACTCACTTCATTCCCAATCGATCGTCGCGGCCTCTCTTAGTTTTTTCTCATTTCTGCTCCGTTTTTGTCTCTTCTTCCCGTGCTCGTCTTCTCTTCCCTTTTTTGTCTCCTCCTCTTGTGTTCTTCTCCTGCTTCATGTTCGTCTCCTCCTCCGTCGGCGCTGCTCCTGTTGCCTTCGTCGTCGTCGTTGATCTTGTTGCCTTCGTCGTCGTCGCTGCTCCTGTTGTCTTCACCATCGTTGTTTGGTTTTGCTGGGTAAGTTATCTCTCTCCCTCCCTCTTTCTTTCTCCTTATCCCTCTTGTTGTTTCTGTCGAGTAATTTTTTCAGATTTGCTATGAATCAAATCCCAGATCTAGGGTTTTCCTACAGATCGCCAAAATTTTGCCCTAGATCTAAGGTTTTGTATAGATCTGCAATATTTTTCTACAGATCTGCAATATTTTGTCATAGATCTAAGTTTTTATAAAGATCTACTATTTGCACTAGGTTTTTGTCACTCGCATGTTGTCATTTGTTTTAGTTTCTTGAACCTATTTAGTACTGAACATTTTTGCTGCGTGAATCATCTTTTGTTTCAGATCTAGTTGTTAAACAAAGGTCAGATCTATTTTAATAAATTCATTTTTCAAAATATTCCAAATATATTGAAAGGATTACTCCACTATTAGCCATATGATTTTAGGGTTTTTAGTAGTTCCAACTTATTTCTTTTGATATATTGACTAGTTTGAGAAGTGTGAAACACGATGTGGGATTCAAATATGAATTGCCTTTTAAGATTTATAATTTGTATTAATTGGACATAATAATGTGGACAATTTTATTGCAGATTACTGGCTTTTGCCACTAGCATTTTTCATCTCACTTGAATGAGTGGATTAACAATTATTTTGAGAATTTCACTGTGAGTTTGGATCAGTCTGAGTGAGTGGTGATAAGCGAATCATGAAATTGAAATTATTGAAACAAGTGAAAGACATTTGTTAAGATGAGTAAAATTTCTTTGGTGTTGTATGGGTATTAGGGGATTGAACCAAGAAATTTACTCATGTTTCAATTGATTTAAATTTGTTTCAAATGGAAGTTATTGTTTCAATTGTTGTATGTTATGCACTATATGTTCTAAGTTGTTAACATGGTAAACACTTTATATTGTAGATGACAACTATTGGTGCTGAAGAAATGTTGTTCTTAGTTCGAAGGAAACCTCCAAATTGAAGGTTGATTTGTGGAGTAATAATAATGTTGATATTTATGTTGAACTAATGGAAAATTAATTGCTTAAGAATAATACGACGACGACGACGTTCACCAAAGAGAGTTGGCTTACCATTTTGAATGAAATGAATACAAGAACGGGGTTTAGTTTTGAGTTGGCACAACTTAAGAACAAGTTCAATAAGATGAGATATGTCTATAGGTGTTTTAATTCATTGCTTAAGGAAACAGGGGTAGGATTAGCATATGACCGGACCACCGATAGGATATATGCTGGCGACGATCAGTAGAAGCGATTGGCCGGGGTATGTCGGTTCTTCTGAGTTGCTTTAAATTATATGTCATGATTGTTGACTTATTACACGATTAAAAAATTGATTTTTTTTTTTTTTTTTCATATATGTGTAATAGATTAACAAGCTTGCAAAATATTTTCAGAAAAATGGATGTCCCTTATACCCGAAGTTGTGCATTATTTATGCGGATACCACTGTAACGGGAAAATATGCCTATGTGTGGCCCAACCCCATTCTCATCGGATGAAACTGACCCTGCGTATGAGCCAAAGGTTGATGAGGTGGGTGATGACGATGTAGTTGAGGTAGGTCCAAAAATTTCAAAGAAAAAAGAAAAGGGAAAAAGAAAGCGTGTTTGTAAGGATATTTTGGGAGACATATTTGAATCTATTGCGATTACATTTGCTGACGCTTAAAAGAAAATGTGTGACCTCCTTGAAGGCCATTTACGACAGTACTCTGATATTAACATCGTGGCTTCAATTGGTAACGTAACCAAAACAATAGACCCAGCTAAGGAAGATACAGTTTCATGTATGAAAGTTCTCATTGCTATGGGCATTGAGGACATGGGTAAATATCTAGATGCAGTTGACACAATCACCAACAATGTATCATTTAGGACTATTTTTATGCACATGCTTCCGGAAGCGCAAAGGGTATTGGTGATGAGAGGAAAAAAGTAATTTTAATTGCATTTTAAGACAGTAATTTCAATTTGTTTGTCTAAGACAATATTTGTCTTGTTGTTTGTTTTATTTGCAGTAAGACAATATTTAGGTCATCATTTGTTTTTATTTATGTTTATGTTGGAGATGATTATTGTGTTTGAATTTAATTTTATGTGTAAGACAATTATAGGTTGCTAGTTATGTTGAATTTGAGTTTGAATTTGTACTAGTTTGATGATGATTATTGTGTTTGAATTTATACTGGTTATATTGAAATTGAGCAGGTGTTCATCTATAAACAGTGTTGAATTGTGATTTTTTTTTTTTGTGTAGTTTACCGCTGAATTTTGTGCAGTATTTTTTTTGTGTGCAATATTTTTTTTTGTTTGTGTAGTTTACTGCTGAATTTTAGAAGTTATGTGCTGAATTTCTGCTGAATATTTTGTGTAGTATTTTTTTTGTTTGTGTAGATTACTGTTGAATTTTTTAAATTAATTTACTGCTGAATTTTAGAAGTTAAGTGCTTAATTTTAAGTAGTTAGTTTAATGATGAATACACTTGTTATAATATTCTATATTATAGGATGAATTTCAGAAATTCAACCAAAATTGAACACTTATATGATGACCAGGAGCTTCAGGACCTACAAGATGTTTTAAATCTAGGTGTTACGACACGATACAATCAACAAACAGATAAACAACCGTGTAGAACATCTGTATTACAAGGTCGTAATTATATAAAAGAAATATTAGAAAGACACGATGCACATTGTTATGATACATTTAGGATGTACCAAGATACATTTAAGTTATTTTGTAAAGTATTAATGTCGAGAGGTTACCTCGAACACACTTGATATGTTAGTGTGTAAGAACAAGTAGGAATATTTTTCTATATTGTATCACATAATGTATCTGTTCGACTTACTGTCGATCATTTTCAACACTCAACGGAGACTATAACATGGTATTTTCGGATCGTGTTGAAGGCCATATAAAAATAGGGAGTAGAGCTGATTGCGCCTCCAAATTTCAAGGAATTCCATCCGGAAATAATGTACAATCCGAGGTTCTACCTATTCTTTAAGGTAAAAGTATTTTTAATAGAAAAATAATAGTTACTTTCAACAATTTTTTTTTAGAACTAATCCTTTTAAAAATATCTATCTATAGGATTGTGTAGAGGTGATAGATAGCACCCACGTTGATGCATCAATTCCCCTACAAGACCAAATTCCGTTTCGTGGACGTAAAGTAAAGACTATTCAAAACGTGATATGTGTATGTAGTTTCAATATGAGTTTTACATATGCATATTCAGGTTGGAAAGGAACTGCTAATTACTCTAGGGTTATTTTCGAATGTGTCAATAACCCGATGAATTTATTTCTAATACATCCTCCAGTTATATGTAGAAATATAGAATGATTTTGCGGGAGGTTGCATAGAGAGTTAAAAGACATAATTTTTAGCTTTTTGTTTGGTAGCATGTGCATGCCATTATGATAAAGAAATCGATTGATCACCAGAAGTGAGACCTTCTGATACGAAACTCACTAAGAATTAGTGAGACCCAAAACAAATTTAGGATTTTTTCGCTAAGATCGATCTAAATTCAAATTTATAAACAAAAAAAGGAAGAACACAGAAATACAGAATTTGGATAGTTTACCTTAACCCAATATTTATGAATGAAATACGAACCGAATGTATAAAGAGAACAAACCCCAATCCAATGACTATAAGTGAATCACGAACCGAAGGTATAGAGTTTGAATGTCACAAAGTTTGTTAAAAAATTTAAGAGAAAACTCTCACAATTGTATTAATCAAAAAGTAATATGTTTTTCCCATGGGATACGACTTTCTTAAATAGGTGGCCAAAAATAAAAGAAAACCTTAGCTAGTGAACAGTACTCGTGAACAATACCCATGGCCACAATAAAAAATAAAAGAAACCCTAGTGTCTCTAGTGGCGGAATTTCACGTCGCCACTTTTACCGCAAGTGTACGGGTCAAGTTTTAGTCAAGTGGGAAGAGTAAGGGTTGTCGTATCCATAGGGATTGATTGAGATTATCGTCGAGTACCACGATTATCATAACCTAACTTATCTAGGCAATAAAAAATAATTTATAATTGATTAATACTAATACTAAGTTAATTAAACTAATTAAACTATAATACTATATTGAGATGTCTAGGGAAAAAGATTATCTAAGGATTAACTTTGTTTACAACGTGTTTGGTTTCATTTAGTTTACAATAACGATGTTCATCTTATTCGACAATCTCTGTATCATAAACCCACTCACCACCTCTCCTGAGTGTAAGATGAGTGAATATGCGACTTCACGTCAACGAAGAAGTCTCCCTCAACGTCTTAACGACACTAGGTCACATGAGTTTTACCCCAACGTCATTGATTTCGCACTTTTTAACTCCTTCCCGGGTTATTAGATCGTCGTGTTGTGTTTACCCTAATCTTAATTCGGGGTTACCTCTCCCGAGTGTTAAACCCCGTATTCTCTATATATGTAAACAAGTATATACTCAAAGAATAACGGTAAACACAATCGAATTAGTGAAGAACAACCATTAACGAAACACAATTTAAACAAACAACATTTTCATAAATATTATTAATCCCTAGACAAAATCCGTTTAGCTCATGATCATAACCATTTATACAATGAAAAACGAGCTAAACATACTCAACAACCTACCGAAGTTAAGAAATTAAAGAGAGAAACGGAAGAAACTTAGCCGTAGTCCGAAGATTTGGCGCTAAAACTGTTCAACGATCGCTTCTCCTTCTTCGCAACGTGTTCTTCTCCTTCGGATTTGGTTGAGCACTCCCCAAAACACTCTCAAACTATACTAAACCCTAAGGGGTCTCCTTTGGGTTCTCATGGCCGAATGGAAAGGAGATGAGAAGATATAGGGATCAAAATATCTAAATAAATATCTAAAATCTGTGCAGAGTGACCGCCGTAGCGGTGGGCATGTTGGCAGTGTCTTTGCCATAGCGGTGGGAGTAGAGACAATCTGTTCTTTCACTGCCGCGGCGGTGGATCTCACTACTGCGGCGGTGGATTTTCAGAGACTTTAGGGCCTTCTTTGCATCTTAACCGCCGCGGCGGTAGGCTGCAGGTTCTGAATTTTTCCCTTTTACTTGTTTTCCCACCGTTCTTCCATCATTCTTGATCCGATTTGATTGTTTATGATCCGTTTTCATGCCTTTTCACCTCAAACACCTGATTTAGACAAAAATACATAAAAACGTAATAAACATACTTGAAAACTAACAGGTTCTGTTTGAAAATAGATAGGTAAATTACACCTGTCAAATGTCTCACACTACAAAACAAAACCAAAGAATAAGAAAGTTTCCTAACTTGCCTTACACTCCTAATCTAAAAAGGAAAAGATAAATTGGTAATCATGCCTTAAAAATCATCAAATAAAAAACCTAAATTAAAATTAAAAGACTAATTAATAAAATAAATAATCTAAAAATTTGTGGGTCTTATGCCTAGGCCCATTCTGGTTCACGCTTAAGTTCTTTCGCTTGTCTTGATAAGATGGATTATGCCTTGATTGTCTGGTGGGCCTAATTTGGGCTTCACCATTGTAAACTCGGGCTAAGTCTCTTGAATTAGCCCATTAAGTGCTGCTTTGATCTTCTTGGATCTTTCCAAGTAATAGACCCAATTGGAACATGTTGCGGATCCTTGGATGGTGCTCGTTGATTCTCATAATTTCCCCTCTCTTCAAAAGGATTCGTCCTTGAATCTTCACCATAATGTTGTTAATAGTTTGGCAGCCAATACACATTCGCCAAGCCCTATCCTTCTTAGGCACAAGTAGTACCCGTACAGCATACGGACTTATGCTTTCTCGTATGAGTCCTTTAGCCAACAACTCCTCAACTTGCCTTTGAAGTTCCTTTGTCTCCTCCGAATTATAGCTTTAGGCTGGCTGGTCAGGAATCGTTGTGTCGGGCACAAAATCAATTTGATGCCTGATCTCTTTATTAGTTAGTAATCTGCTAGGCACATCATCAGGAAACACGTCCTTATATTCCTTCAACAAATAAATATAACAACACTAGGCAAATATTTGTCAATTTCGTTAGTACTAAAACAAGTCTCTTTGTTCAAAAGTACAAATATAGGCTAATTTGTATAAAAATCACTCTTGACATCACTCGTCTTAGCATAAAAACTCACTTGTTTTTCTATTTTTCTTTTTTTTTTTTTTCACACACTTTCTCTCTTTTTCACTATCTTTTCTCTTTTCACTCTTTTTTCCCCCATCTTTTTTGAACTCTCGGTCACACAAGTTTTTTCAACTCATTCCTTATTTTCAATTTCATTTGATCTTCATATACTTGTCTTGGAGTCAACGACACAAGAGTAATAGTTTTATTGCCTTCGACAAATGAGTACCTATTCGTGAACCCCGTTATGAGTGACCTTCCTGTCAAATTGTCACGCCCTGCCCAACAATATATAACCGCATGCATTGGAACAACATCACAAATACTCCACCCTTATAATTCCCAATTGAAAAGGAAACTAATACTTTCTTATTTACTCGGACCTTCCCACTATCATTCAACCACTGCAATTTATATGGTTTGGGGTGTTTCAAGGTAGGTAAATTTAGTTTCTCTACTAAAGTAGTACTAGCCATATTAGTGAAACTTTCCCAATCAATGATCATACTACGTACCTTGTGTTGACATGAAATCTAGTATGAAAAATATTCTCACTTTGTTATTCTATGTCATCCTCCGCAACTTGGGCACTGAGAACACACTTTGCCACAAGTGGCTCTTTTTCCACCGGGTACTCCATATTTTCATCATCACAAGCATCCTCAAGTGGTAGCGTCAGGTCATCATCACTCTTGCTTTAGGTTTCCATCTCTCC
The DNA here is from genome assembly GCA_016647705.1 of Eucommia ulmoides. NCBI lineage: Eukaryota > Viridiplantae > Streptophyta > Magnoliopsida > Garryales > Eucommiaceae > Eucommia > Eucommia ulmoides. The sequence goes on along the minus strand of CM028326.1, from coordinate 35,163,209 downwards.
ATTAACACGGGCTATCATGATCCTCTTATTTGGGCAATGTGAAGCTATGTGATCTACTCCCAAACAACGGAAACATTTAATAACACAGTTACGAGTTTAATTTTTGATTTTACCTTTGTTGGCATTAGGCATATCATCTCTCATTTTTGGTGGTTTGGTGACTTTAAAACAACCTTTTCGTCTTTTCTCCCATTCGCCCTCTTTGAAGTAGAGAAGCCTGGATTTTGAAATGTCCGAGTTCCCATCTTTCTAATTTGCCATTCCACTTTTATTGCCATGTACACCATTCCTCCAACTCCACGTAGTGTTGGAACTCCACCACGTTGGCAATTTTCCGGTTCAGCCCATTCAAGAACCTTGCCATTGTAGCTTCTCTATCTTCCTCGACATTAGCCCGGATCATGGAAACCTCCATTTCCTTGTAGTAATCATCCACGCTCCGATAGTCTTGAGTAAGACTTTGTAACTTTCGGTACAAGTCCCTATAGTAGTGACTAGGGACAAACCACCTTCTCATGATGGCTTTCATTTACACTCATGTCTCGATAGGCCTCTCATGGTTTCTTCTCCTATTCATCACAAGTTGATCTCACTATATTATAGCATGGTCAAGAAACTTAATTACAACAAGTTTTACCTTTTTATGCTCGGAGTAGTTGTGACACTCAAAGATCAACTCCACTTTCTTATCCCATTCCAAGTATGCTTCGTGATCGTTTTTCCATTGGAACGATTGTATCTTTATCTTGATGGTTCCCAAGTTATTATCAATTTGCTTCCCATACCTATCTCATTTATTTCCATATCTATGCTCAAATCTGCCCAAGCTCACATTAGAGATGCGATCATCTTCATCTAGGTCATCCTCATATTTATCTTCATATTCAAACCGAGGCATATTCCTCTCTTGTCGTTGCACATTGGGAGCTTTAGGTGACTGCCCTTTTTGTGAACTAGACTCAACTTTGTCTAGTCTCTCATGCACTTAATCAAATTGTGAGTTAAACCATTCAAACTTTTGCTCCAAGGCCTTGTAGAAAAAGTTTAAGTCCATCTTTTTCGGCACTTTATTGGACGAGCATTTGTTTGTTTCTTGGGACATGTTTACAAAACAAAGTTAGTAAACCTCACAAACACTCCGTCACTTGTTTCCCTCAAGATTTATGGCACTCACACTCATGTTTCACTCAAATTTGACTTTTACCCTCTTATGATCTCACACTCTCTTGTCTTTTTCCACTCTTTAGTTCACTCTTTTAATTCTTTATTGAACTTAACTAACCTCAATCAGAAATTTAACATGACAATTCAAACTCAACAAATCGATTCACTAAGAATGAGATTTAGGACAAAAGTAAAGTGAATAAGAAGAACAAAAAAGATAAGCTTATGAAATAAAACAAGAAGAGTTTAAATCTCAATATTGCAGTTGGAAATTTTTTTTATTCTGTTTTTTTTTTTTTTTTTTTTTTTTGTAAAAAACAGCAACTTTAAATTGAGATTTGAAGATGCACAATACTTAAATGAAAAATCTGACCAGAACAAAGATGCATCGCATTTTTATCAAGATCTCACCCGATTTGAATTTAGAACAAATAACGCACAATAGATCTGATAATATAATTCGGTCAAGAAAACAAAATAGGAATAAATAGATATCAATGAACGAGAAAGTAAAATATATATGAAACCTGATTTAGAAACTTGCTATGATTACCAAATGATGTGAACCTTACTAAGAATTAGTGATTCCCGAAACCAATTTAGGATTTCTTCGATAGGATTGATCTAAATTCAGATTTTTAAACGAAAAGGAAAGAACACAGAAATACAGAATTTGGATAGTTTACCTTGACCCAAAGTTTATGAATAAAACGCTAACCGAATGTGTAAAGAGAACAAACCCCGACCCAATGACTATAAGTGAATCACGAACCGAAGGTATAGAATTTGAATGCTACAATTTTTTTTGATAAGTTCAGAAAAAGTTTGTTGAAGAACTTAAGAGAAATCTCTCACAATTGTATTAATAAAAAAGTAATGTATTTTTTCCATGTGATACAACTCTCTTAAATAGGTGTCCAAAAATTAAAAAAAACCCTAGCTAGTGAACAGTACCTGTGAACAATACCCGTGGCCACAATAAACAATAAAAGAAACCCTAGTGTCTTACACTACAAGACAAAACAAAAGAATAAGGACGTTTCTAACTTGTCTTACACTCCTAAGCTAAAAAGGAAAAGACAAATTGGCAATCATGCCTTATAAATCATCAAATAAATAACCTAAATTAAAAATAAAAGACTAATTAATGAAATAAATAATCTAAAAATTCATGGGTCTTATGCCTAGGCCCATTCTAATTAATGGCATCTGCCAGTTCGCTTTCTTTCTAGTTAGTGTTACGACAAAGGCTCGACAGTTAAAGAACCGAAGGTCCCTCGGAGTTCCATGTGAGCTTTGTATTTGTCTAAGGGATTAATAATGGTATCCGTGGTTCTATCGTAGGGTTTTACCTGAGAGGAAAACTTGAAGCCCTCGGGAATGAGTATTCTCGCAATCTTGGTAGAGAATGGAGGTTCTCCGTTGGTTATTAAGTCGCCACCTTGTACCTATCTTGGTTAGAGTTTTCTAAGCACTCGTGGATAGCGTTTAGCCTGTGTTAGAAATCTCTTAAGTCGCGTCCTCGGTTTTGCATGCTCTTGTATCTTCTTGAAGTAGTGGTTTTAGTAGAGCTCGAACTGAAGGATGATCATTCATCAGCGCCAAGTTTAGTTTTAGGCAGCGACCCGACTTTGACAGAGGTACATGAACTGGATTGTCGTTGATTTTTAAACTCTCCAGATCAACCAACCTTGTTTTCTTGCTTCGGTTGGTCTGATTTAACGATGGATCAATCGGTGTCACCGATGGGCCAAGGCGATCATAGACTCTGTGGGATGACGCGATCATTGGCCACTTTCTCAAGTATTGAGTCCTTCAAAGGACTTCTTGGTTGGATTCCTAATTGGCCCGATTTTTTTTTTCTGAGTTCTTCGAGAATTTAGGTGATAAAAAAACTTTCCTCAAAACCCCCGACTTCATGGGTACGGTGGTGTGGAGAGTGATTCTTTCATCGGGCAGATTTTGGCTTCCAAAAACAACCCTTGAGTGGAGTTTAACCAAGTTGTTTTGAAATAGTACTAGACAGAAGTATCATTTTCATCGACGACGCCAAACTAATGATACTGAAATCTAGTTCGGTGAATCCCAGTCCAACTGGTTGAAATCTATTGGGTTGACTTCGTTTACCCGTCCCTACAAATAAGGCTTAAATACTGGGGGATTGGGTTCTTAGTGAAACCGCTCCAGTGTGAGAATAAGTCATCACTGTTTAGAGAAAAAACATATTTCTACGAATTTAAGGGAGAATTTATGATGGGATGGAAAGTTTATAGTATTTAGGTTAAGAATTTAGAGATAATCTTGTTGAAAATGGCAAGCTCGAGAATTGGACTTGCATGTTTCGCTTTTAAGTGAAGATTTGTCTTCAATTAGAGATTAGACTAAAAGACTTGTGTTTTGGGGGAAAAACTTGTTGTGTCCTTAATTTGTTGAAGAATGAGACCCCTATTCATAGGGTTTTTCTCCATCTAGCCCCTCTTTCTCTCTATTCTCTCTCTCTCATAGCGTTCCAGGCCTGCTCCGATTTACTGCCTCACCGCCGTTGTCTGCCTCGCCGCCGTTGTTTAGGTCTACTTCATCGCCGTCTCTCTCATAGCCATCTGCCTCGCGCCGTCATGTATTCTAGATCTGCAAATCTAGATCTAAAAGAGGTGGTCGAAGGATCTAAGAAACCCTATTCTCTCTTCGTTAGAACTTGACTTGGAACGACGTCGATTTGGATCGGAACATCAACGATAAACCACTACCTCTCTAATCCGACGACAAAACTGAGGATGATGACTCCATTGGCAAAGTTCCATTGGTGGTTCGCAGTTCATCTTTACTGCAATAAGGACTGATCTTACTGATCTTGGACGTCGTTTCTTTCGTCGCAACATAGAGCTGTTCTCATATGGTTTATAGGGTTCGCTACTCAGAACTTGTGTTTTAGGGGTCTCATAAAATGTGGTGTGTGAATGCTTATTTAACCCTTATTTTGTTTTTTTTTTTTTTTAATTTTTTTTTTTTACAATTCCCCTTATTTTGCACCGTGAATGCTTAATTTGCATTCGAACAAAAAGGGTTCTCATAGTGTGATAGTTTTTATCCCTTATTTGGTTTTAGGGTTGTCATAAAAAAGTGTAGTATTCTACCAAAAAAAAAAAAAAAGACAAAAAAAAAAAAAAAAAAAGTGAAGTGTGAATGCTTCATTTGCAGTTTTGACCCCTTATTTTGTTATATTTTTAATTTGTTTAGATCTCTGATTTGTTCTCGAAACATTCACATAAAATTGTGAACTTTTATAAAAGAAATATTGAGTGAAGTTCTAAAATTTTTGAGTGAATATAAAATTGAATGAATTGAAAATTTTGTTTTGAAAAGTGAGGTGAATATTCACATAGAACATTTGAGTGAAGATTGAGTGAATATTGAATTGAGTGGACTGAAATGTTGAGCGAATATTTACATAATTATCAGAGTAATATATTTCGTAAATAAAAATAAGAAATTCTTGTTGAATGGTCCACAAATAAGAACCAGTAACCATTCCATGGTAAAAAAAAAAAAATCTTAAGATAATCCTCTGTGGTGTTTTTCAGGACTTTGAGAAATTTCTGGGAAATCTTTTTGTACAGTTCCGCTTCTACATAAAGCCAAGCCACGCTCCTCGCTCTTTCTCCATTCCTCTCTTCGCTTCCTCTGTAACAAAATGTCAGAAATCTCCCTCATCGGCATGGCCTTCACTTTCTTTCTCTTCATTCCTTCTATTCTTTGTCGCACTTCATCACAAAACTCTCCGTCTCTCTCCTCCGCCGTTCTCGACGTCTCTGCTTCAATTCAACTCACCCATCAAGTCCTCTCCACAAAAGAGCACCAGCAGCAAGAGCAAGACGCCGGCGTACCCACTTCAATCTCTCTCTCACTACACCCTCGTTCTTCATTCTTTAACGCCCCACACAATGATTACAAGTCCCTTACTCTCTCCCGAATCGCCCGCGACTCAGCCCGGCTCACGTCAATCACCGCCAAAATTCACTTTGCCCTCAACAATTTGACACATTCCGGCCTCAATCCGGTGGCGACGGCCGTTCAACTGGAAGATTTCCAAACGCCGGTGACATCTGGAGCGAGCCAGGGAAGCGGCGAGTACTTCGCCAGAATTGGGGTAGGTCGACCTGCATCGCAGTTCTACATGGTCATCGACACCGGCAGTGATATCAGCTGGCTGCAATGCCAGCCCTGCTCCGACTGCTACACGCAGGCCGACCCTGTATTCAACCCGTCCGCTTCGACCACGTACAGTCCTGTCTCGTGCGGCTCTCCGCAGTGCTCCTCCCTTCATGTTTCCTCTTGTCAAGTTAACAAGTGCCTCTACCAGGTGTCGTACGGAGATGGCTCGTACACCGTCGGAGACTTCGCCACCGAGACGGTGTCTTTCGGGAACTCGTACTCTGCTCCGAACGTTGCTATCGGGTGTGGGCACGACAATGAAGGATTATTCGTCGGCGCTGCTGGGATTCTTGGGCTCGGCGGCGGCTCGCTATCTTTGCCGTCTCAGATTAAAGCAACGTCATTTTCGTACTGTTTAGTCGACCGTGACACGGATTCGTCGTCGACCCTCGACTTCAACTCGCCACGACCGAGTGACTCGGTCCTCGCTCCGTTGCTTCGTAACTCGAAAATCGACACCTACTACTATGTTGGACTCACCGGAATCAGTGTCGGAGGCCAGGCGCTTTCGATCCCGCGGTCGGTATTCGAGGTGGACGATAGCGGAAAGGGTGGGATCATCATCGACTCGGGAACTTCCGTGACTCGTTTACAGACTCAGGCCTACGACTCGCTCCGGGACGCGTTCAGGACAATGACTCAGCACTTGCCTTCATCGAGTGGGTTCGCCTTGTTCGACACCTGCTACGATCTGTCGTCCATGACAACGGTGTCCGTCCCGACGTTATCGTTTCAGTTCTCCCGCGGTAAATCGCTGTCGCTGCAGCCCACCAATTACCTGATACCGGTTGATTCCGCGGGAAAATTTTGCCTAGCGTTCGCTCCGACGCAGGGGTCACTTTCGATTATCGGTAACGTGCAGCAGCAAGGGACACGTGTCAGTTACGACCTCGCGAATAAGGTGGTGGGGTTCAGCCCCAATAAATGTTAGAAACCCATAAATAGTGTCCAAGCAATCAGGTCAAGTGGTAAACGGGTGATTTCTTATAAAATATAATAGGATATTTGTCAAGTGTAATTACATGGGTGGGTTTGATCAGTAGTTGGCGTGCGGTCCACACGGAATATAGGGCCCCGTGGGGGTCGGCGGCCTTAAATATTGTGGTCACTTGGGAAAATAGGAACTTATCATGTGAAGTGTTTTGTTGTTTTCTCCGATTGTGCGGGTTTCATGCAGGTAACAGATTACACGGATCTACGCTATTTTAATAAAGGGGAAAATTATTGGAGTTTCTACGGTGAAGTTATATATATATATATTTATGCTATGCTTTCTTTATTTTATAAACTATATAGAGAGTACGTGCGGAGCATGTGTCTCTTATCTATTTGATTTGGTAAATTTATAAAATTTTACATTATTTATTAATTAAAATCATACTTTCAATATGTATATTAATTTTATTTTATTTTTAAAAAAATCAATGAAGAAATATGATATATATAAATTTTTTATTTCTTATAATGTAAACGTTTGTCTACTAATTAGAGTTGTAATTGTTACCCGAAAACGCGACCTGACTCGACCCGCCTTACCTGATGGCGGGTCGATCGGTTATGAGTAGATTTTTTTTTTTTTTCCACTCGAATCCGACCCAGTCGAACCTAGAAACACATCGCCTTGGGTATCGATCTACCCATACTCGTTGCACTTGAACCTGCTTGAACCCAAAACCCTAATAAAATATATTTACTAAATACCCTCCAAAAAATGACATATTTCGAAAAGACCTCATATATAAATATAATTTTAATTAGATTTAAATCATTCCATTTCTAAATTCCTACCCTAGTGGCGCTCTCCTCCTTCTCTCTCTCTCAATCCTAGAGCCCTCGTCATCTATCAAACTCTAATACATAATTCATCAATGATTCCTGCAATGATGATTCCTATGTTGTCTTATAATCTTGTTGTCGATGATTCCTGCGACACTGTTGTTCATCACCGTCGATGGCTCCTGCTCCGATCTAATGATCTGTAAAAAAAAAAAAAAAATCTAATTCTATAATATGTTTCTTGATTGTTTCTCCATTTCAAATCTACAAATTTTTAGTATTTCATATTTCCTTTTTTTTTTTTTTTGTTTGTTCTTGTTACCGATAACCGATCGACTCGATCGGCCCGACCAACTCGATCGGCCCGACCAACCTTGAATTAGATCAAGGTGATAAGGCCACATGGTCAACTGTTGGCTGACTGAAATCCTTCAGCCCCGATTTGACGACTGATTTACACCCTTATTTTTTTTTTATAGTAAGCATGTGCATGTGACGTAATCAAAAGATTAAGATTACTTTTATAGAAAGCAAATGCAATTTTGAAGTTGTTTATGACGCATTCTCTTGCATATATTGTTTATGTTTTATGATAAAAAATAAAATAATTGATGACATAAATTTAGCAACAAAGTGTTGAAAACTCAAGGATATGAAGCTTGCCTTCTCTCTCTCAAACGGACTTGGTCTCTGCTGACGGGAAGTTCCCTCTCATGTGATTTTATGCGCTCCAAATACACTGACAACCTATCTTTATCGTTGTGGAAAGATCATATCGGTAGTTCTAAGATCTAGAAAGATATTTTGGCAGTTAAAGATATCTTTCTAGATTTCTCAAGATGGAAAGTTGGTAATGGCGGGCTTACTAGTTTTTGGCATGATAATTGGGGTCTTGGTATCCTTGCTAAGGATCTTCAATTTTTTGAATTTTTATCTACTGTTAAAACTCGTTTGCTGGACAAGGAATGGTTGTCTCTAGAGTTGGAGGTTGATACTCTGGATTTCTTGGAGGGTTTTCTTCCTGTATTGTCGTCGGAGTCTGATTTTCTTATTTGGCTTCCTAGCGATAACAAAGTCTTCTCCATAAAATCGGCTTGGAAGGAAATTAGTGGGGAGGTGGCTCCGGTTGATCACTATTATTTTCTTTTGAGTCTGCGTTTCCCTTTGAAGATTAAGATTTTCATGTGGCGGGTTTTCAAGAACAAAATTGTAGTGGATGACATGATTCAGAAAATGGGCGTGTCCATTGTATCGAGTTGCCGCTGCTGCGTAATCCGTTACACATAAAATCTTCAACATTTTTTTTTGGATAGTAATGCGGCTACTAAGGTTTGGCGCCACTTTAGCTCCTTCTTCAATGTTCCTTTTACTCCTCAACCTTTAATGCATTTTATTAAGTTGTGGTGGAGCAGATTAAGAGGGTGCTTTCAGTTTTATAAGATCAGTGCGTTGATTCCGTCATTGGTTTGTTGGGAGATTTGGTTAAACCGGAATCGAGCTACTAATGATACTATTCTCATGTTTGATAAATAGATTATTTTCAAAGTCCAAACCTGGGTAAAAGAGCTGTGTCCTTTGATTAAACCAAAGTCGGTTTCTTCAGCCTTTGGGAATCATTCTCTAGATCTTTTGGGCTATTCGATTAAGCAGATCCCTCGTCGTCGGCTGCTGATTTGATGTTGGACCCGTCCGCCTGAGGGGTGCTTCAAGCTTAATGTGGATGGTGCTTTAAAGAAGGAAACCATATAGTCCTCTTGTGGTGGTATTGTTCGTGACAGCAATGAAGCTGTGACTTGGGCATTTTACTCGCCCCTTGCGGTTAATTCGAGTTTTCTCGCTAAGTTCAACGAGCTGTTCTTGGGGATTCAGAAAGCTCTTTGTTTGGGCCACCTTCATCTCTTGGTGGAAAACGACTTGCTAGCATTGGTCCATGCAATAAAAAAGGATAGACCCGTTTGGTCAGTTGCCTATTTTTGAAACACAGTTCGGTTTTGGCTCCTCTCATTTGACATTCAGATTTCTCATGTCCATCGAGAATGTAATTTCGTTGCAGATAGTCTTGCAAACATTGGTGCGGTTAGCCCTATTATGTTTCCTATAGATAGTCCATTACCTCATATCGTAAACTCTTATGTTCGTGAAGATCCAGAGGGTCTCCCTTGCCTTAGGTTGTAATTTTTTCCATTTAATAAAAAACTTATTATTCTTTAAAAAAAAGGTCATATAATAGTAATAGAGTCACATGAATTTCAATCTCTGTTACGCAACACCCATGGTTTATTTTGTATGTTATAATTAAAAAAAAATAAAATTGATGATAATAATCCCACCAAATGTATGAACGTACAAAACATAAAATTTATAACTATTATGAAAGTAGAAAAATAAAATCTATAACTATTATGAAAGAATAAAAATAAAATCTACAACAATCAAAAGTATCAAATTAATATAAATTTTGTTCTAAATAGAGTGAAAAAATATCATCTATTAAAACTACTTAAAAATTATTAAATTAAATATCTAAATTTATGACTGTGGTTAAATATTTTTTTAAAATTAGTTTTACATTTTATATTTCGATTAAGTAGTTTGAGTTTTTATTTATACCAAATAGTTTTACTTTTAAATATGCAATACAAAAATGGGTATATCAATTTTGTTTTATTTTTAAGTGCAATATGTAAATCTATTTTGTGTATAAAATTATTGTACAAAAAATTTGTTTATGTTGACATATATATTATTATAATATATAGAAATATTAAATATCTTACTTTAAAAAAATAAAAAGATAACTTTTTAATATATATATATATATATATATATATATATATATATATAATAGCCACATATATAATATAAATAAAATAGGTAAAAAAGTTGATCTTTTAGTTTTTACAAATTTAGAGGACAAATATGTAATTTTACCTTTGCAAATGAATAGTAAAACAAAATCTTACTTTATATAATATGTATAGAAATTTGATGTTTTCATTGATGCATTTCTCCAGTAGTATTAGAGAATATTTTGGTCCTTCTATTTGTATTTTTGTTAGATATTTTTCTTTTAGATTGATGCGAACAATAGTATGATATCAACCAATAACGTCTAAAACCCAAGGTGTTATTCCAGTTGGCAACGGAAGATGTTCATTTTCTTTTGTAAACCTGGAGAGCACTTTGGGAATTAAATTTTGAATTTATGCACTAGACTGATGTGGGGGAGTATGCCCTTAAAATTGTTCGGAAAAGTGATTAGTCGAGATGCGTGTAAGGTGACTTAGACACACCTTATCGTAAATAATAATAATAATAATAATAATAATATTAATAATATTGTTGATGTCAAAAATTGGTTAATACTTCCAGTTGGTTCAGCCAGAGAACACGTGGATTTTCCTTACTATGGTGGAGGTGACGAGCTTCTAAATTTAGTCCTTACAAGTCAAAGGGTCAAAGATGTCCAGAGGTTCGAGGTCGCTTCACGTTCAATCCGAGCTGAGCTCTAAGCTTGTATGTGCACCACCTACGGGGGTTGGCCCGGTGAAATCCCTTTAGCGTGAGAGTAAGTGCTCAGGGGAGAAGGACTGATATGCTTCAAATTATATATTGAGCATTACCTTTGGGCATTGAAATGCTCCGGTATTTATAGAAGTGGAGAGTTCACAGTGATGGACTTGGACTTTTTGGCCAATTAGGAGAGCCCATTTGCCTTTGAGGAGGTCTGTTCGGCGAACTCTGGTCGACATACCTTGGTCGGCGATTGGATCTTGAGGTCTGAGCTAAAAGGCCCTCAGGTATGAGCTCGGTAGGGTCTCGAGGTCTGAGCTTAACCGTCCTCTAGTCGGCCATCCCCTGGTCGATCGTCCTCTGGTCGGCTATCCCCTAGTTGGCTATTCAATCAAACTTGGTTAAAACACAGGTCCACGAGTAGGCCTTCATCGGATGATTTAGGGGTGACCAAAGTTTTCCATCATCAATTTTCCCCCACTCCTCAGTAGCGAGGTACGAGGTACTGGGGAGTTATGGTGGTTGTGTTTGGCGTTGATGCTAGTCCGGAGGTCCGTGGTCCCAGGTCGGCACAAAACTCAAATTTGTACAATTCCACAACACTTGTCACCTGTACCACACTCTCCTAAGTCATGGTCAGAGTTCTGCTCGTAAATCATTGTTCTACTCAACGTTTTTCACTATATTTGTAATTTGTTGAACATTTATATACACATGGGCGGAAGCGGCGTGGGAGCTCGAACTCAGTTGAAGCTCAGAGGTCTTCCCCTTAGTGATGACCGAGTAGAGATGGCTCAGGAGCTGGGCTCGGGGCTTAAGAACAGGGGCCCAGCTCGGGTAAGGCTAAAAGGTCCCTCATTTAACAAAACCGCCCAAAGGTAACTTGAGAGCTGAGCTCGGATGATGAGGTTGAGGTGCTGAGCTCAGATGAGCTTCAAGGGTCTTCATTTTTTGAGATGGCCAATCAGGGATAGATCAGAGACTGAGCTCGGATTATTTGAGCTCGGGAGGTTTTTGAAGAATTTTCTTTTTGATGATGACTGAGCAGAGACTGCTCGGAGAGCGGAGCTCGGATGATATGTGTTTAGGAGGTCTTCAAGATTCTTCTTTTTTGAGGTGGCAGAATAGGGTCAGATAAGAAATTGAGCTCGGTTCGGTTCATTTTATCTAGTTGGAATTTTTAGAATTTTTCATTTCTCTTTTAGCCCAGGTAGATCTTCAAGGGTCTTACCCACCGTTGATATCGTATAGAGGTTGCTCGACTATGGAGCTCGGAGGGTTCTGAGCTCAGATTAACTTACCATTGCCTTAGCTTATGATTCCGCTGGACAGAACCTGCCTGGCCATAGAGCTTGAGAGGACTGAGCTCGGGTTGTCTTATCTTTGTCTTATATTTTGACTATGTCGGCCAGGGTTTGCTCGGCTTCGGAGCTTGACGAGACTGAGCTTGGGTCTGTTCATCATTATCCTATCTTTTGGTTATACCGACCAGAGTCTGCTTAGCTTCAAAGCTTGGGTCGGTGTTTTTTGGTGAGTTGGTCAAAATTCTTCCGTTTTAGTATTTTTTTTTTCTTTTTCCTCATTTGGACGACGACCGAGCCGAGGCAGAGTGATAACGAATTATTTGTCGCTACAATACTACAAGTGTACGGGTCAAGTTTCAATAGTATAGGAAGAGTAGAGTTGTCGTATCCACAGGGATTACTGTTAGAACAAGTTCAATACCATTATTAGAGTAACTCAATTTTATCTAGGCGATCGATGATTTGTGGTGTTCAAAATATTAAAACAAGTCAAATTAGAAGGATTAGAATGAATTCAATGAGAATAGATTATCTAGGGATTAACTTCGTTCACTTGCACGTTTGCTTGATTTATTTTAGTTTACACTAATAGTTATTAACCTATTCAACAATCAAGATTTCTAATGCTCTTTTACTATCTCTCCCGAGTGTTAAGTGAGAGAATATGTAATTACTTCAAAACTGATATCCCTGTCTAGAATTTAGGTGATTACATTCGTCATGTCCCAATCTTATGGATTGCACAAATTTTAATAATCTCCCGATCTATTAAAACTTGTATTGTGGTTAATCTAAGTCCGAATCCGGGATTATCTCTCCCGAGTGTCAAATCCCGCATTCTCAAATCAATCACAATATCATATACAAGTATATAATGGAAGCAATAAAACGATTAACACCATTGAATAGAAATGAATACCCAGTAGCAAAACGTAGATTCAGTCAAACATAGTATGGCTGAACTACATTAATCCCTAGACAAGAAAAGTTTAACTACACATTGTCATTTCTAGAACAACAACAGTAGATGAAGAATACATAATCAAAACAACAAACCAAAATCTAAAAATGAGAGATAGATTAAGGGAATAGATATCCAAATTTGAGTTGTGGAGTGAATCCCCTTCTTCAAGAGACGCTTTAATCCCTTCACGCTAGCCTCTCTCTCCCTAAAAATCGCCTCTTCTGGTTTTTGTTTGCACAATGAGCTCTAAAAAAAGTACTCAAAAAAGTAATCTCTCTTTTCTATTTATAAACTACACCCAAAGACCCTAAAATGGGCTGAAAAAGCCTTAGTTCCGATGAAACGGCGTTGTAGTGGTAGAAAACGCACTACAATGCGTTAGAAAGAGAAGAAGCTGGAAAAAGGAAGCGCGCTGCAGTGCGGTCTGGACAGAACGCCTAAAAGGGGTGAGATGCAGCGCATTGTTGTGCGCTGCAGCGCCATCTGGGCTGAACCAATCGCTGTCAGCGTTTCTTTACCGAATTTCCACCGATTGTCTTGATTTGCTCAAGATTCCACCTAAATCAGTTTACCTACAAAATACATTGAAGGAGTATTAAAAACACAAACGGAACGCTCAAAAACTATAAATTCATAAGGGAATAAATAAATAAATATCAATTTATCAAATACCAAAAAACTTAGAATTTTGTTAGTCCTCGAGCAAAAATACCCACACAAGAAGACAAAACGAGCACAACGAAACTCACACACACACAACTATTAAAATGAAATAAAACACGAAATAACTAACAACAAAAATGTGTGTGTTTCGAATTTTAACTGATGACCAAAAATTATCCTTAACAACCCTCAATCATTTCGAGTTAAAAAATAATACTACACCTTGTGACGCTCTAGAATTTCAACATTCAATATCGATATATACCATTTTATATCCCTTCGCATAGGTATGCTCTAAGACCCTCGTCACATAACCATCCAAAGATCGGATTGAATTATCCACTAATAAAGCTCGAGACTAAAATTGATTTGGCATAGGATTTCCATAAGCCTGATTGAGTTCCACTCTCCACTAATGTAGGCTAAGTAAATCTCAGAGATCACTAGGACTTTCATCAGTTTTTGAAGATGGCCAAGAGTAAAGTGAGAATGCGAAGCGGGAATGCGTCATCAGAACAAAGATACCCACGACACGAAACTTGTCTTTAAACCTCATTCATACCCAAAAAGAAAATCTTGAAACAACCCAGAACTTACTTTAATACAACAGTACTCACTTGTCTAGCAGAAACAAACAAAAACAACAATTTTTTTTTTTTGAACACACCCCCAAACTTATTCAATTTGCACAATTTTTTTTTTCGGGTGTGGAACAATGAAACATTAACAAGTGAATACTAGAATACCGAATCAAGTAAAAATCCACTCAAAACTCAATCACATGCTTTAATTGGCCTTAAACACATACCAATGTGGTGACAACTCGACTCGTGCCTTAGATATAACGACAAGGGTTTGAGATTTTTTTTTTTTTATTTGGCTAGGTTGTGTTTTTTTTTTTTTTTTTTTTTTTACATCTTCAGAATTGAAACGGCTAAAAGGCTTCAACAGGGGAAACCACCAGATGTAGAATTTACAAGGTAGGCTTCAACGGCTCAAACGATCAAAACGAATTCCTAAATCCTTTCTTGTAAACTACCTAGCCTAGCATTTTGCCTCGAATTTCCCCCAATCAGGTTCTAGAATCCTTAAATGTGTCATGAACTTGGCTAACTGGATAATTGTCTTTAAATCATTTGGATGGTCAGTACATCGGGTCTAAGTGCTTGTGCAATATTAGGATCTACAATGACATATACCAATATGAGATGTCAAGCACACAGAACACACACAGATAAGAATTTCGATTAAACTCGACAGATAATTAGGGGATAGTATCATCATTGGGTTATGGTTATCAAGAACAACAAAACTCAACACACATTAACAACAAATTACAAACACAACTGAACCTAAATTTAAACAAACATATAGGAAAACAAATTTAACCTAACACAAACAAACATGCAGACAAAACACAAGAAAACACAAAAGAAAAATATGCAGAAAATCCCCCCAAACTTAGAATAGGCATTGTCCTCAATGACCCAACTTCATACGCAAAATTTTTTCTAGGTAGCACAATTATAATGGGGAGTGAGAACACATACCTGAGAGGCGAGACGTTTAAGTCTCGCCTCCTATTGGTCGTCACCTTGCATGTCATCCCCATTATCTCCTTGATAGGAAGGGGCCGGTTGCTACTGCTGAAACGGAGGCACATATGGCTGTCGAAGATGAGCCGGGAACTGTGGCATCTAGGGATAGCCGCTCATGTCATAGCCAGCTGCCAATCTGAAGTATTGGAGTGCTTGATGCATAGACCGGTAGCATAACTCTTGGTAGGCTCAAAATTCAACATTTTCATTCCGTAGAGCTTGTATTTGTTCGCCATGATATTCCACTTTTTGATGAATTTCCTCCAGGGAGATTTTGGCTTTTCCTCGGTCCCCAGAACCTCAGGCTCTAGATGGTCCTGCTTCATCTTCCTCTTTGCTTTCTATTTCTTTGCTCCCAATCCTATGCATGGCCTTGACGTCCAAAGGTCGAATAAGCTGGGATATGTTGTCGTCCTTGGTGGCAATGCCCGCCACCCAGAATAGTTTAGTGAGTAAGGAGGGGAAAGGCAAGTTGATATTGACATTTCGAATGGCGTGGTGGATAGAGGAACTGATTATGAATCCAACGTTCAGTGGTTACTTTCTCTCTATTGCAAAAAAAGCCAGTGCCCTTTCTTTTGTCACGTCCGACAAGTGAGCTGTCGAATACAATCTAGCGCATACGAAGTGAAACCAGATCTTTGGGATGTTCTTCAAATGCTTGGACTACAAAACAACTCGGTTATTCTTCGTAGGCGTCCAACGTGTTTGTCTTGAGTATAACTCCTTCAAGACTTCGTTTAGATTCTATTCCGTCTGGTCGTCAGACTCCTCATCAGACGCCTCATTAGCCTTTTGCTCAAGCAACCCCAAGTGCTTGTTAATCGTCTCTAAATCGAATTTGACCCATCAGTTTTGAACCTTGGTCTTGTTGTTCTCGCACCCCATTGCATTGGCATAAAATTTGCGAACCAAGGTGACGAAACCTGGGGGTAGTTGTCTACAAAATCGATGCTATTTTCTCTCTTTTATCACATTCGCTATCTTGACAGGTGATTTTTCGATATCGTCAAAAAAAGGCAATTTCGAAATTGTTCATGATTATAGAAATATTGCTCAGCTTTCTTGGAAATGAATCGGCTCGAATCAAAATCCACGGCTGGATTCAGGCCTCTCGAATCAGACCCTTCTCATCTTTGTCACTTCGCAAACGATTTTGGCATGATTTTTAGAGACAAAAATGAGAAAATCCCTAAACAACACAAGATAAACTCCCCAAGGGAAAATCCCACTCAAAAATTCCCAAAATCAACACGATAATCTTGTTACTTGGACAACACAATCTTTTCGAACCAAACCCAAAACCAATGCCCCACTAAACTCAAAACCAACGCCAACCAACAATGAAATTAGAGCATTCGACTTGAATATCCTTCTAAAAAACACTTACTTGATGATTTTGGTTGGCTAAATCGTGAGAAAAGAAGCTCACTTCGCGCTTGACCTTCTTGAACAATCATTTGTTGAGAAAAGGTAAGAGAGTCGTTGCCTTTTGGGTGGTGGAGTTTGGATTTGTGGTTGTTTTAAGTTGGGGATTTAGGGTTTTAGGATAACGGGGGATCAATTTAGTAGATTTGGGTTGAATTGAGGTGGCGGGTTAAAGTTTTGGAGAGGAATGGAGGAATGGAATTTCGGCTGCTAGGGTTTGAAATGAAGAGAAAACAAAAGAATCCCGACACATTTAACCCACCTGAAGGGGCGCACTGCAGCGTGTTTCTGCGTTGCTAGCCTTGTCTTCTGGAGTGACCGTGCTGCAACGCAGTCCTCTTTCTTTGCCTTCTGCTGGGAATGCACTATAGTGCTGTTGTGAGCGCGCTGCAGCGCGTTGTGGTCAGTAGATCACTTATTCTTTTGTTGGGTGCTGTAGCTGATTTTTCATGATTTGCTATTGTTTCGTCACCGTGCCGCCATTTCATCATGTCTTATCTTTTCCCAGCACCCCCGAATGGTCGTCGCTCCTCTATTTACTCAACAATTTCGCATGGTGATCACCGAACCCTTTTTTTTTTTAATAACGAAATAACAATCGCTTGGTTGTCTCCCAAAAAGCGCTAAATTTAACGTCCCTAACTGGACTCGGCAATAAACTACATCAATCATCAATGAGAAGGAGATACTCTCCATAACTCGCTTTTCATTTCTATAATAATGTTTGATTCTCTCTTCGTTAATTTGAAAAATCCGTCCATCATCACCTTCCAATTTAACAGCACCGAATGGAAATACTTGTTTAATCCGGAATGGTCTGGACCCGGGACTTCAATTTTCCAGGAAAAAGTCTCAACTGAGAGTTGAAAAGTAACACTTGTTATCTCAGGTTGAACTCTCTCCTAACGACGTGCTTGTTGTGCCATCTCTTGGTTCTCTCCTTGTATAACTTAGCATTCTTGTACGTCTCGTTTTAGGATTCTTCTAGCTCATTGAGCTGTAGAAGTCGTTGTTCTCCTGTGGTAGCGCGTAAATACGTCGCTACTTTCACCGCAAGTGTACAAGTCAAGTTTTAGTAGAGTGAGAACAGTAAGGCTTGTCGTATCCACATGGATTGATGTAGATTATCATTGAGAACCGTAATTGTTATAACCTAACTTTATTTAGGCGATAAAAATATGTTTTGTCTATAAATATTATACTAATCTAATTAACTAATTATACTAATATACTATAATACTAATATGACGTTTATGAGAAATTATTGCCTAGAGATTAACTTCGTTCACTTAAATGTGTTAATTTCAATCTAGTTTATATTAACGACATTCATCCTATTCGACAATTTCGGTATCGAAATCTCATTCACTACCTTTCCCGAGTGTAAAGTGAATGAATATGTGACTTCGCGTCAATGCCGAAGTCCCCCTCGAGCGTCTATATGACACTTGGTCATATGAGTCTCACTCTAATGTCACGGATTGCACACTTTCTAACTCCCTCCTGGGTTATTAGATCGTCGCGTTGTGTTTAAACCTTAGTCCGAATCCGAGGTTATCTCTCCCGAGTGTCAAACCCCGTATTCTCAATATATCATAACAAACATATAAACGTGAAATAACGGTAAACATAATCGGATAAACATGAACAACCGTTAACAAAACATCGATTTTATATAAACAACGTTTACATGAAGTCAATCAAACCTTAGACAATATATGGTTAGCTACATATGGCTATAGCCCTAAATACAACTAAATACAAGCTAAACATATACAAAACATTCAACCAAATTTAAGAGACAAAGAGAGAAACGAGGAGACTAGCCGTTATCCGAAGATCCGACGCTAAAACTGCTTCGAGAACGCTTCCTCCTCTTGGCCTTGATGATATTCTATTGCTTGAATGACCTTGGAGCTCTTAAGCCTACCGAAAAAGTCTACTTTCGTTTGGGGAGAAGAGGAATGATATTTATAGGATTCAAAATATCTCAAAATATCCTAAAATATCTAAACTATCTGGCAGATGACTGCTGCAGCAGTGGAGAGGTTGGTAGGTTTCTGGCAGGTGACCGCTGTAGCAGTGTAGCTTTCAACAACTCTCTGTATTTTCACGGCTGCAGCGGTGCACCGCTGCAGCGGTGGATACAGGTTTAGGATATTGATATTTTTGCCCTTTTTCTCCACCGTTCTTCCACCGACTTGCTCGTTTATGGACCGTTTTAATCATTTTTCATCCCAAATACCTGATTTATGATAAAATAAATAAAAACGTATTAAAACATATTAAAACGCTATAAAAATGCTCGAAAACTACCAAAACCTGCTTGGGAATAAATAAATGAATTACACCTATCAAATACCCCCAAATTTAGAATTTTGTTAGTCCTCAACCAAAACACTCACACTAAAATAAAAAAAACACAACTAAATAACTAACACAAAAAGCTAATACGAATAAAAACATAAACTACCTAAACATAACAATATGTAAGTTTTGAATTCAACTAACGACCAAAATATTTTTCCCTTAATAACCCCCAATCATATTGAATTCAGGAGTAAAACGCACCATGTGAAGTTCTAGAATTTCAACATTCAATAATGGTAAACGCCGTTCTAGATCCTTTCAACGTGTGTGTGCGAAACTCAATAATATAACTATCCAACAATTAGACTGGATTATCCACCAATGAAGCTCATGACTTAAAACCGTAAAGGATTAGGATATCCATATGCCTGACTGGGTTCCACTCTCCACTAATGTAGGCTAAGCAGTTCAAAAAGATCAATAAGACTTGGTTCAGTTTAGAACATTTGACCAAGGGTATATTGGGAATATAAAACGGGTTAACTTCATTAACTCAACAATACCCAAGGCACAACGCTTGGCACAAAATCACTCTCGAACCCCCATAGATAAATTGGAAACAACCCTGAACAATCATTTAAGAACGACGTACTCACTTGTCAAAAAGTAACGAAAATTTAACTATATTTACATATGTTTTTTTTTTAACATACCATACCTCCAAACTTATTCGATTATTAAAATTTCACGGGTGTGGTTAAAACGAAAGAAAAAATGACAAGTGAGTACTCGAATACCAGACTAATCAAAAGTTTACCCTAAACCCAACCGCTCACTTCAAGTAGCATACACAAATGCTAACTTGATTCACTCAAATTGTGCCTTCGGTTCAACGATATTAGTTTGGAAAGAATTCAATTGGCCAGGGTATTTGTTATGTGTTCAGAATTAAAATGGCTTATCGATTTCGACAGGGTAACAAGGGATAAAATATATTACATGGTAAGCTTCAAAGGCTCTAGCGATCAAATGAATTCCTAAATCATATCTCCTGAACTACCTCGCCTAGGATTTCACCTCAAGTTTCCCCAATCAGGTTCTAGAATCCTTAAAATTTTCATGAGTTTGGTTAATAGATAATTGGCCTCAAATAAATTGAATAGCTATACATTGAGTCTACGTGCTCTTGCAAATTAGGATCCACAATAACTTTTACCAAAACGACATGTCAAGCACATAGAACACACATGAATGAACATTACCCTTGACCTCGATAAACAACCAGGGGATAATATCATCATCGGGTAATGGCCCAGATGAACACAAAACTCAGCATATGCAACAACTACTACAAACATAAACACATTTAAACTAATCTAAACAATCATGAAAACAATTAAACAATAAAACATACTAACATACCACACATCACCCCCAAACTTAAAACGGGCAGTGTCCACAATATCCAAATCATCAATGTCAACATTTGAAATAAAGCATGCTAAAGAAGGGGGTTTAGAACACGTACCTGCAAGGCGAGGCAATCTTGCCTCTTAATAAAGTCGGCGGTGATGGATCTAATATATTTTTGGACTTGGGTTGCCTCCTAAGAAGCGCTTGGTTTAATGTCCTCAGCCTAACACAGAGAAGCGCTCATCAAAGAATGGATTTCGCCCGTAGTATGTGTCATACAACACCACATACAGGTCTTGATTCAAAATGCTCTCAAGATTGGCGAGATTTGGCGTTAATAAGATCGATCTTTCAACTTAACTCAACTCTGTATGTTGTGCTTGGGAAGCATAAATGAATGGAGCTAGAAACAAGGTAGGATAGGTGAGCCACATCGGATCCTCGTAAATGTGATCGTCTTGGATTGGGGGTGGCATCACTAACTGGAATTCAAATGGTGAAAAATCACAACTATTAACATGTAATTCTTTATCGCCAATCTATACTTGGGTTTTCTCAGAATTTGCATGATCGTCTTCAATCTCACCCAAGTACTTTCCGTTTGCATTCGGTTCCTCACGGTGTCTTTCACATGAAATGGCTTGTTTATCTCCCAGTGCCACCGCGTCTAACTCAACCTCAACATAGCAGATAAGTTGACCGATTTACATCGGAAGAGACGTTATGGTCACATCAATTTCGGCGTAGACCGTCTCAATATTATCAAGACGATTCTCGTGCTCGTTGAGTCGATCATGTGTTTCCCGTAAAAATGTCGGAGTCTTCCCCATAACTGTGGCGAACATTTCTTCCAAGGTGGGAGAAGACTCGACATATTGAATTGGAGTGTCAATCTATGGCGCTGTGGTGGTGAAACTATCCCCTAAGCTTTGATAGCTTGTTGAATAATTCCAACAGTGATAATCATAACTGACCATGTCTTCCAACAACCAATAGGCTTCGTCCGTAGTTAATTGGTCGAATGAGGTGGTACCGTTTCCTCCTTTAACCCAATTTCTTGTTGCAGCTAGTAACCTATCGAGGAAGTTCAGTAGTTGACACTCCCTTGGGAAACGATGGTTTGGGAATCGGATTAGCAACTCCTTGTTACAATCCCAAGCACAATAAAATAGCTCGAAATCTCGTTGAAAGAAATACAAAAGTACTTGTTGATCTAACATCTTCAAGTACTCTGCAGGAAAAACAAAAACAAAACTACAAACAAAAAAATTATAAACAAAAGAAATGCCTAAATTAAAATCAAGTTATTTACTCACAATATCAACAATAATCTAAAACACAATCCCTGGCAATGGTGCCAAAAACTTGGTAGTGGGTAAATACGTCGCTACTTTTATCGTAAGTGTACGAGTCAAGTTTTAGTAGAATGAGAACAGTAAGGGTTATCGTATACACAGAGATTGGTGTAGATTATCATTGAGTACCGTAATTGTCCTAACCTAACTTTATTTAGGCTATAAAAATATGTTTTATTTATAAATATTATACTAATATAATTAACTAATTATACTAATATACTAAAATACTAATATGACGTTTATGAGAAATTATTGCCTAGGGATTAACTTCGTTTACTTAAACGTGTTTGTTTCAATCTAGTTTATATTGATGACATTCATCCTATTATTCACTACCACTCCCGAGTGTAAAGTGAATGAATATGTGGCTTCGCATCAACGCCGAAGTCCTCCTCGATCATCTATACGACACTTGGTCACATGAGTCTCGACCCAACATCACGGATTGCACACTTTCTAACTTCTTCTTGGGTTATTAGATCATCGCGTTGTGTTTAAACTCTAGTCCGAATCCGGGGTTATCTCTCCCGAGTGTCAAACCCCATATTATCAATATATCATAACAAGCGTATAAACGTGGAATAACGGTAAACACAATCGGATAAACATGAACAACCATTAACAAAACATCAATTTTATATAAACATCGTTTACATGAAGTCAATTAAACCCTAGACAATATATGTTTAGCTGCACATGGCCATAACCCTAAATACAACTAAATACAAGCTAAACATATACAAAACATTCAACCAAATCTAAGAGAGAAAGAGAGAAATAAGGAGACTAGCCGTTATTTGAAGATCCGATGCTAAAATTTCTCTGAGAACGCTTCCTCCTCTTGGCCTTGATGATCTTCTATTGGTTGAATGGCCTTAGAGCTCTCAAGACTCCCGAAAACGTCTACTTTCGTTTGGGGAGAAAAGGAATGATATTTATAGGATTCAAAATATCTCAAAATATCTTAAAATATCTAAACTGTTTGGAAGATGATCGTTGCAGCGGTGGAGAGGTCGGTACATTTTTCTGGCGGGTGACCACTGCAGCGGTGAAGCTCTCTGTAATTTGACCCCTGCAGTGGTGGAGCTTTCAGTAACTCTCTGTATTTTCACCGCTGCAGCAATAGTTTCATCGCTGCAGTGGTAATACAGGTTCAAGATATTGACATTTTTGCTCTTTTGTTCTTCCATCGACTTGCTCGTCTATGGGCTGTTTTAATCAATTTCCACCCCAAATACTTGATTTATGACAAAATAAATAAAAATGAATTAAAACACTATAAAAATACTCAAAAACTACCAAAATCGACTTGGAAATAAATAGATAAATTACACGTATCACCCTGAAGCATTGAGATCGAAATATAGCTTCTTAATTGCCCAATAGGCACGATGTTCCAACTCAACCGGTAAGTGGCACGCCTTTCCGAATACCAATTGATACAGAGATAATCCAATTGCTGTTTTAAAATCCGTACAGTAGGCCCACCATGCATCGTCTAGTTTCGCCGCCCAATCTTTCGGGTTTGAGTGAACCGTCTTCTCCAGAATCTGTTCGATCTCCCGATTGAAGACTTCAACTTGCCCATTTGTTTGGGAGTGGTAGGCTGGCACTACTTTGTGCCACACTTGATACTTGGTCAATAGAGTATTAAAAATTGTGTCGCAAAAATGGGTTCCTTCATCGCTAATGATGGCTCTGGGAGTCATGAACCTTGTTAATATGTTATTTTGAAGAAATTTCAAAACCACTTTTGCATCGTTGGTCAACGTTGCAACAACTTCTACTCATTTTTACACGTAGTCCACCGTCAACAAAATATACTTCTTACAACAGGATGGAGGGAACGGTCCCATGAAATCTATTCCCTAAACATCAAAGAGTTCTAGCTGGAGCATATTCATTAAGGGCAACTTATGCCGCCTTGAGATATTGCTGAACCTTTGGCACCGATCATAGGTTTTCACAAAAGTATAAGAATCACGGAAGAGAGTAAGCCAGTAAAGACCTGATTGAAGTACTTTTGCGACTGTCCGTGTTGCACCACAATGTCCTCCATATGGCAATGAGTGACAGTGATGGAGGATGTTCGAGATCTCTTCTTCCGGAACACATCGCTGAATGACTTGATCAATACACTTCTTGAACAAAATGGGATCGTCCCATAGGTAGTTCTTTGCATCATAAAGAAATTTCTTCCTTTGAACACTAAATGAATCCGGGGACAATACTTTACATGCAAGAAAATTTACAATATCTGCGAACCACGGAAGTTTTACGTCAATGTTGAAGAGTTGCTTATCTAAGAAAACTTTCTTAATACATGAGTTATCACTGACCTCTTCTAGCTTGAGTCGTGAAAGATGATCTGCCACAACGTTTTCACTCCCCTTCTTGTCGCGAATCTCCACGTCAAACTCTTGAAGTAAGAGAATCCACCGAATCAACTGAGACTTTGCATCCTTCTTTGCAAACAAGTATCAGATGGCTGCGTTGTCCGTATAGTTGATTACCTTGGATTCAAGTACATACGACCAAAACTTGTCACAAGCGAAGACCACCACCAATATTTCTTTCTCTATAGTGGTGTAATTTTCCTGTGCATCATTGATAGTTTTGCTTGTATAGTAAATCGACTAGACAATTTTCTCATTCTGTTGGCCAAAATTGCTCCAACCGCATAGTCACTAGCATCACACATAATCTCAAATAGCTAATTCTAATTGGGTGCAACCATTATAGGAGCCAAGATTAATTTCTCCTTCATCGCCTGAAATGCCTTCAGACAAGAATCATCAAAATCGAATAGAGCATCATTTTCAAACAAATTGCACAATGGCTTCATAATTTTCAAAAAATCTTTGAAAAATCTCTGGTAGAAGCCGGCATGGCCTAGAAAACTCTGTGCCTCCTTTACGTTGATCGGTGGGAGAAGTTTCTCAATTATCTCAGTCTTTGCCCGACACCTCAAGTCCCTCGGAAGAAACCCTATGGCCTAAGATGATGTCCTCTTTAACCATGAAGTGACACTTCTCCCAATTGAGAACAAGATTATTTTTCTCATACCATTTTAACACAAGGGATAGATTGTGGAGATTGGTCAAAATATGAATTGAAAACTAAGAAATCATCCATGAACACTTCCATAATTTCTTCTACCATATCAGTGAAGATTACTATCATACACCGTTGAATAGTCCAAATGGCATACGGCGGTACGCAAAAGTGCCATACGGGCAAGTGAATTTAGTCTTCTCTTAATCTTATGGAAAAATGGCTATTTGATTATAGACTAAATACCCATCAAGAAAGCAATAACAATCATAACCGGCTAACCGGTCCAACATTTGGTTGATGAACGGAAGGAGGAAATGATCATTCTGTGTGGCCTTATTCAACTTCCGGTAATCAATACACATTCTCCATCCCATGAAAATTTGTGTGGGAATAAGATCATTCTTCTCATTTTTCACCACGGTTAGGCCACCTTTCTTTGGTACCACTTGCACGGGGCTTACCCACGCATTGTCCGATATCGCATAAATGATTCCGACATTCAACAACTTTAGAACTTCAGCACAAACCACTTCCTTCATCACTGGGTTTAGCCTTCGTTGATGCTCAATTGAGGGCTTAAAGGAGTCATCCATAAGAATTTTGTGCATGTAAATGGTTGGGCTTATTCATTTGATGTCAGAAATAGACCAAGCGAATGCGGACTTGTGCCTTTTCAGGATGATGAGTAACTTCTATTCTTCTTCTTGACTCAATGATGATGAAATAATCACCGGATCGGTAGAGTTCTACCCCAAAAATGCATACTGAAGGTGCTTTGGTAATTGCTTGAGAACCAATCCACCGTGAGGTGGCTTTGAGGAGTTGGGCAAACTCTCATCTCCATCAAGAATCTCCACTTGTACTGAATTGACTGTGTCACTAGGTAAAGCTTTGAGAGATAAAATGTAGTCCATAACATTTTCTTCTTTGGTTGATCATTTCTCACCAAACTACGCCATAGATAGAGATTTTGTGAGAATGTGCTCCAAAGGATCTTGATGCACGATTTCTTGAAAGAACTCTTTAACACATGAGTCAACCACTTCCACCCGATTGCAAGTCGAGCTCTCTTCTGAAAACGTCATGGTGTTGAAGATGTTGAACTTCACTTCCTTGTCATTGACCCTTAAGGTCAAGTTCTCATTATGCACATCGATCAATGCCTTCACGGTTGTGAGAAAAGGCCTCCCAAGAATAATGGGAATTTCCCGGTCTACTTCCATATCCAACACAACAA
This sequence comes from Eucommia ulmoides, assembly GCA_016647705.1. Classification (NCBI taxonomy): domain Eukaryota; kingdom Viridiplantae; phylum Streptophyta; class Magnoliopsida; order Garryales; family Eucommiaceae; genus Eucommia; species Eucommia ulmoides. The sequence continues at coordinate 35,137,212 of CM028326.1, read as the reverse complement.
AATCGACCAAAAAGATGAATTTGTTCACCTTTATGAGCACATCTTCAATAACGCCATTTGGATAGGTCAAGGAACGGTCCACCATTTGTAGAGAAATAGTTGTGGGCTTTGCTTTTCGAAGCCCCAACTTTCGAAAAATGGATGACGGTAGAAGATTGATACTCACACCAAGGTCGCAAAGTGCCTTCTCAAAATAAGACTTCCTAATAGTACATGGGATTGTGAAGCTTCCGGGATCCTTTAGATTTTGTGGTAATTTCCGTTGAAGAATTGCACTATACTCCTCCATGAGTATAACGGTCTCGTACTCCTCCAATTTCTTCTTCTTAGCCATTATATCCTTCAAATATTTCTCATAATTGGGCATTTGCTCCAATGTATCGGTGAACGGGATATTGATATAGATTTTCTTGAAAATTTCAAGAAACTTTGCAAATTGGCTATCCAATTTCTTCTTTTGAAACCGTTGTGGATACAATAATGGTGGAGTGATCATCGGTGGATTTCCCAGACAAGAGATGGAACCTGGATTTTTCTTTGGAACTTTCTTCTTCTTCTCATCTGAAATTGGTTCCCTTTCCCAGTCGATTTTTTCCTTAGACTCGTCCTCCTTTGGCATTGTTGCTTCGATTTCCTTTCTACTTCTCACGGTGATGGCTTTGCAATCCCTTGGGTTAGTTTTCATATCACTTGAGAACTTCCCCAAGGTTTTCCCCTTGATGGAACTAGCGAGCTGACCAATTTGCATTTTCAGAGACTTCACAGTCGCATTGGTATTGGTGCACGTCGTCTCAATGTTATCAAGACGCGTCCCCTGTTTGTTGAGATGATTATGCATTTCTCGCATGATATTTTGTGTCTCCTTAATAAACGAACTGAACAATTCTTCCAATGGTGGCTTATTTCTATCCTCCGGTTGTTGTTGCAAGGGACAACTTGGTTGTTGTGGCGGAAAACTTTGTGTTTGTGAAAAATACCCAAGAAGAGGTCGTAAGGCATTTTGGGTATTCGCATAGGAACAATTTTTGCGATTTCGAATCCTGGGATGATAGTGAGTTGGGATGTTGTTGGTAGGCCTAAAGTTACAGGTCCGTTTGTTGATGGAGTGACATTTCTCAAATTCATTATCCATCCTCGGTTGGGAAACATTGACAACATTTTCCATCTCCTGACTTGATGAGGCATCTTTGGATGTAAATGCAGCAAGTTGTTTCGTGAGTTTCGAAACTTGGGTAGATAAGGTAGCTAGAGGATTGACCTTATGAATACCGGCTACTTTTCATCCCATACTGCGCTCGTTAGGCCACTGAAAATTATTGGCCGCCATCTTTTTCAATAGTGCTTGAGCTTCGTCAGGAGTTTTAGATAACAGAGAACCTCCAAATACGGTATCCACAATCATTCTCATCTGACCACCCAACCCGTTGTAGAAGAGTTGAGTTTGAAAACCAATCTTAATACTTGTGTTGGGGGAATCTTCTCAACAAGTCATTGAACTGCTCTCATGCCTCAAAGAGTGACTCATAATTTCTTTGGGTAAAATTGAGCAATCTCGCCTCTCAACTATGACGTCTTCGATGGGGGAAAGAACTTAATGAGGAACCATTGAGCTAGTTCTTCCCAAGTTGAGATACTCCTCGATTGGACAGATTGAAACCAACCTCTGGTTCGATCCCGAAGGGAGAATGGGAATAGCCTTAGCCTAATGACATCCTCCGAGACTCCATTGATCTTTATGGTGTTGCATATTTCCAAGAACGTCGCCAAATAGATGTTGGGATCCTTATATAGATTCCCGCCATATTAGTTCTGTTGAACCATGTTGATCAGGGCAAGTTTCAACTCAAAATTATTGACATGAATTGGTTGCCTCTGGATCCCCAAATAATCGTCAAACACAATGGGTCTGTTGTAATCTCGAAGGACCCACTGTTATTGTACTTCAAGTTCCAGTGGTTGTTGTGGTAGTGCTTGAGGCACCGATGATTGTTGTGGTACATGGTCATTACCACTGTCGGCCATTTCTTGAGCTTGGTTTCTCCTTTCTCTCCCCAGTCTCCTTAATGTGCATTCGATTTTTGGGTTAAGAGAAAGAAATTTCAAGCTATGACTGCATCGCATACACTGTCAACCACCACAATTAACGAAAAAGATCAAACAAAAATAAATAAAAATGTCTAAATTAAGATTGAGTTACTTGGTAGTAATATCAACTTGATTTCTAACTTTTAAATCTCCGGCAACGGTGCCAAAAACTTGATAATGAATTATTTTTCGTTACAATACCGTAAGTGTACGGGTCAAGTTTTAATAGTATAGGAAGAGTAGGGTTGTCGTATCCACATGGATTACCATTAGAACAAGCTAAGCACCACTATTAGAATAACTCAATTTTATCTAGACGATCGATGATTTGTGGTGTTTGAAATATTAAAACAAGTTAAATTAGAAGGATTGGAATGAATTCAATGAGAATAGATTATCTAGGGATTAGCTTCGTTCACTCGCACATTTGCTTGTTTTATTCTAGTTTACACTAATGGTTATCAACCTATTCAACAATCAAGGTTTCTAATGCTTTTTTACTACCTCTCCTGAGTGTCATGTGAGAGAATATGTAATCACTTCAAAACTGATATCCCTATCTAGAATTTAGGTTATTACATTCATCATGTCCCAATCTTATGGATTGCATAATCTCTTGATCTATTAAAACTTGTGTTGTTTTTAATCTAAGTCCGAATTTGGGATTACCTCTCCTGAGTGTCAAATCCCGTATTCTCAAATCAACCATAATATCATATATAAGCATATAATGGAAGCAATAAAATGATTAACACCATTGAATAGAAATGAATACCCATTGGCAAAACGTAGATTCAATGAAATATAGTACGGGTGAACTACATTAATCCCTAGACAAGAAAAGTTTAGCTACACATTGTCATTTCTAGAACTACATCAATAGATGAAGAAGACATAATCAAAACAACAAACCAAGATCTAAAAATGAGAGATAGATTGAGGGAATAGAGATCCAAATATTAGTTATAGAGTGAATCCCCTTCTTCAAGAGCCACTCTAATCCATTCAAGCTAGCCCATCTCTCTCTAAAAATCGTTTCTTCTGGTTTTTGTTTGCACAATGAGCTCTCAAAAAAGTACTCTAAAAAGTAATCTCTCTTTTCTATTTATAGGCTACACTCAAAAACCCTAAAATGGGCTGAAAAAGCCTTAGTTCCAATGAAACAGCGCTGCAGTGGTAGAAAACACGCTGTAGTGCGTTAGAAGGTGAAGAAAAAGTGGGAAAAAGGGAGCGCGCTGCAGCGCGGTCTGGATAGAACCCCTAAAAGGGGTGCGCTGTAGCACCTTCTAGGTTGAATCGATCGCTGGTAATGTTTCTTCATCAAATTTCCATCGATTATCTTGATTTACTCCAGATTCCACATAAATCAGTTTACCTACAAAAGTACATTGAAAGAGTTTTAAAAACACAAATGGAACGCTCAAAAACTATAAAATTTATAAGGGAATAAATAGATAAATGTCAATTTAGCAATTAACTTTCCCTTGTTCTCTGGTCGTAGTAAATCTCAGACTTTGACAATTTTTTGATATTTGCAATCTAAATCATTCCCAACTAAGCACTGAGATGAGCTCCGATTTGGAGGGACGAGGGCGATGAATGGAGGATTGAGGTCAAACCTTTTCCCATTATTAGACCAAATCTACCCTCTTAGCCTCTTGTGTGTATGTTTCTGGTTGGTGAATTCCCAGGTGCAAAATGTTTTTCTTTTGCTTGTTTGCTTGGATGCCTCCTAAAATAAGATGAGTCCCTCACCTCAGCTCAGATGAATGGGGGTGAGAGTTTACCTCAGCTCGGGAATGCTCAATAGGCTCGTTCTTAAGCTCGACATGACTTTTGAGCTTGACACAACTCTTTTGAGTTTTGACTTTGTTTAGGTAGGTCTTTAGGAGAGGATCACCCTTTCCTTTTGTATCACTTAAGTCCTATTCGATGCCTAATCTCGATGAGCCTCAGCCCGGTTCGGTTAACCAACTTCTTATCCCATGGTTTTGTTGTATGTACTCTGCCCAACCTCAGAACTTGGCATTATTGAACTATTACCGGCTAATTCCAACCACTTGGAGGTTTTTAGAATTTTTTTTTCTGACTTCGGTGTAATCTTAGAGGTTTTCCCATGCGCTGATACTACACAAAAAATGTTCGGCTGTGGAAGGGTACCTAAGCTCGGTACGGGTTATCAGCCCTGGTCGGTATTCCTGTGCTCAGGTCGGTACCTGAGTTTCACCTTCTCTTTTTCCCAGACATATTTGGCCCAGTCTCGGAGCTCGGCATGATTGGGTCTCTAGTCGATCATTTTTTAGAAGATGGTGTCGTTTTTGCCAATTTTTTTCCCGTTATCGTACTCTCCTATCCCTCATAAGTAGGTTGTGTTCCCACCAGACCCATGTCTTCCCTACCCTCAGACTAGTGCCTGAGCTGAGGATAATAAGCTCGGGTGGCAGGTTAGGCCACAGATGGTACTCGCATAGCGTCTGGCCCTCTTGGTCGCTAGGGGCGCAATACTATGGTAGGTCCCCCGTGGTTGGTTATAGGTGGTGGTTCTTCTTAGTGGGGATTATCTTTGATCCTTTTTGGGTTATCCCAATTGGTCCTTACTGGAGTATAGTCTATTTATATCACCCGACCTTTGGTTAGTTGTGAGGGGGTAAATGCTTAGCCGCAAGCCTTTAGACTCAATCAATGCCCCACTCTTGGTTGATGACTTTGGTCTATCCCCGTATATGAACTATTGACCTGTGTAGGGGGTCCAATTATCACCCTTGACGTTATACACTGGGATGCTGCTTCTTCTTGTTGATAGGTTGGGGAGTTTTTCGTCCCTGTCCATGGGGGATAATGGGCTGCTCTGCTCCACTTTTGCACTTTACTTGTAAATCAGATGGAGGGTTGCTTGTCCCCGTCCATAGAGGGATGAAGGGATGTTCGGCTCCTCCTCTGAGCTTCACTTGTAAATTGGCTGGAGAGTTGCTCGTCCCTATCTATGGTGGGATGGAGGGCTGCTCGACTCTGCCTCTGTGCTGTACTTGTAAATAGGCTGGAGGGTTGCTCGTCTCCATCTATAGTGGGATGGAGGGTTGCTCGGCTCTGCCTCTGTGCTACACTTGTAGATAGGCTGAAGGGCTACTCGTCTTCGTCCAGGACGAGATGGAGGGCTTCTTGGCTCCGCTTCTATGCTGCGCTTAACCCTTGACTTGAAGCACTCCTCTACGACATGTCCTAAGTCATGGTAGAACTCACGCTCGATCTCGGATAAATCCTAGAGATCTCCCCTTGGTGATGACACCAAGCTCCACTCGAGCATCCGGGTCGAGCAGGGGTTGGCCGAATAGGGGATGCCTGAGCAAGGATTGCTGAGCAGAGAATAGCTGAGCGAAAATAGCTCATGAGCTGATCTCGAATGAGCTTCAAGGGTGTTCCCTTCTAGAGATATCCGAGTAAAGACAACTCATAGAGTCGAGCTCAGATGGGCTCCATGACTTGTCTGCTTGGAGCCTATTCAATCACCATGCCTTGCTCGAGCCCTTGTGCTATCTTTTTTTCTTTTTTTCCTTGTAACCCCTTCTCGCTCTCTTCTGGTAGCAGTCTTCTGGTTGGCATTGTAGAAGTGGGTACCGTGATCCAGTGCTTCACAGAGATTGGGGGCGTGGTTCGAGCAGAGGTCATAGGACAACCTCCTATGCCTAAGTTTGTTGATGAAGGCGTTCAGGACTATGGCGTCTGAGAGGTCCTCGCATGTGGTAGACTCTTTCTCAAATCTATCCACGTAGTTTCCAAAGTTATCGCCGAGCTTCTACTGGAGTGTTAGGATGTGTGTCATGATCTTTGGCCTCCGGTGAGAGCGGTTGAATCGTGAAAAGAAGAGTTGCTCGAGTTCGCAAAAGGTGGAGATGGAGGCCGGGTCCAAATCCCAGAACCATGACCGAGCAGCTTCGATGAGGGTGAGTGGAAATGACTTACACCTCAAAACTATGGATACAGTGTACATGTCTGTGTGTGACTTGAAGATAGAAAAATGGTCCACCAGGTCCAAGGTCCCTTTATAAGGAGTCATTTAGGGGTGGATGAATCTATAAGGTATTTCCTTCCAAGATATCCTCTATAAAAGGGGACCTTACCTTGGTAGAGAGTCCCGTGGCTCTCTTTGTGCCTTGCAGTTGGTAGAGAACTGCTTCTATGTCAACGGGGCAATGCTCCATGACAGCTTCACCCTTGGGCGGTGACCTCACTTGGCTAGCCACTGCCCGGGCACCTTATTTTCTGGTCGGCAAAGAATAAGAGTCAACTTCCTGTACGTGACGGACCCTGTGTTTGGATCGTGTGACATGGCTAGGCCCTTTGGGTGGAGACTTTGATTGGTCCTCAGTCCAGCACTTCTATGAGGGTGGCGATGATGAGCCTGAGGCAATGGTGGATCCAAATCTCACATCTTCGCTCCTTGGTTATAGAGCCGAGGTCAGGCCCTTGGAGTGTGTCTATTGGAATGGATCAGACGATCCTCTAATTCATGAGATTACTCTTCTCGCTCACGGTATGGAGAGCCAGTCCCCCTTGACCAGGGGTTAGCGACAGGTGGGAGAGGAGAACTTTGAAGTAGCTTTGGAACTCACCGAGGCGACATTCTAAGTTGTCGATTCGGGAAGCTTCAATGGCTCCAGAATTCTGCCCCACAAAGGCTCCATAGGGTAATATAGAAGGGTCTGTCTACCCTGTGGGGGGTAAATTCTCTTCCTCAGCTAAGACAGGGTCCCTAGTGTCCGATCTTGGGACCCTCGACATTTCTCTAAAGGGGAAAGCTTTCGGGTTTCTATTCACCGAGAGAGTTTGATCTCTTCGTCGAATGATCTGACCAGATTTTGTGATCATCAAGTCTTAGTCGAGCAAAAATTTAATGATCTGAGGAAGACTTCTTGTGCACTTCCCACAGACGGTTCCAAACTATTGTTACCAAAAAATGGTTAATACCTCCAGTTGGTCTGATCAGAGGATACATGGATTTTATTTGCTAAGGTGGAGGTGACGAGCTTCTAAATTTAGTACTTACAAGTTAAAAGGTCAGCGATGTCCAGAGGTCCAAGGTCACTTCAAATCTGGTCCAAGCTGAGTTCCAAGCTTGTACCTGCACAAGGACCCACCAGGGTTGCCTGGTGAAGTCCCTCCAGTGTGAGGGTAGACACTCGAGGAAGAATGGCTGATGTGCTTCAAATTAGAGATTGAGCGTTTTCTTTGGGTATTGAAATGCTCCGGTATTTATAAAAATAGAGAGTGTATAGTGATGGGCTTTTTTGGCCTATTAGGAGAGCCTATTTACTTTTGTGGAGGTTTGTCCAGTGAACTTTGGTCGGCGGCCCCTGGTCGGCATGTCTTGGTCAACGATCTCTGGTTGACCATCAGATCATGAGGTTTAAGCCCGGCCAGGTCCTAAGGTCTGAGTTTAGTCGGGTCTTGAGGTCTATGTTCAACCGTTCTTTGGTCGGCCACCCCCATGATCGGTCGTCCCTTGGTCGGCCATTCAGCAGAACTTGGTCAAAACACTGATCCTCGTGTAGGCCTTCAGTGGGTGATTAAGGGGTAACCAAATTTTGCTATTATCAAATGTGAACATGTTAAAATTAAGAAAAGTTCACAAAATTTATTTATGTGTATTTCAATTTGTAATGAGTTTTAAATAATTGATGATGCCTGAAAATGGATCATCGAACACGTCACTTCCAAGGTCTAGATTATCTTTTGGACTTTCTTGCTTTCCCTCGACTAAGGTTCCTGTAAAACAATACACCATAGGTAGGCCTGCCGACGTTGTACCTCAAGTGTAAGAATCAGTCGAGATTCTTAAAAAAAGACTTTAGCAGAGTGGTAGCTAGGAGAAAAAATGCACTTGAGGGCAAAACGAGTGCATCTCATAGCTTATCAAAGTTTATTTTGGAGTGTATTACCAATAAATAGTGTATTCAAGCATACCTTAAACATCTTGTGTTCTGATAATTATAGGAAGGGGAGGAGACTCGTTTAGTTGGCAAATCTTCCTTGATTCTCGGTGTACCATTATGGTGATCACATTGATCCCAATCCCATTATCATAAAGATGAAGGTAATTGCGGAGAAGATCGTGGAGCCGTTATCCAGAGAGAGTAATGGTACATTCTTTATTTGGCGGAGGTGGCTTGGATTGCTTGAGAGGAGGAGCATCTTGATGATCTTGCCTTGGGAGGCATGATCCTGGCTGGGTGTGGAGATAGGGATTGGTCGAGTTGGCCAGTTCGGAACCCTCTTGCTAGTCACGTATCTATGACACGTGGCACCCTTTCAAGTTTGACTGAATTTTTCCTCATCAGATGCCCCCTATTCCTAGGTGTATAATAATTCTCATCCTGGGAATATTGGACATTTTTGTTGGGAATATTGGAAGCTTCCCATTTCTTACGGGGATCCTTGGTCCTCTTGGAGAGTCATTTTTGTCTCCATCTTTAGGTGCGATCACTTTATGTATGTATAGGACGACTTATGAAGATGTACTTATATGGATAAGAGAACTTGTAAGAAAGTTTACTCATATAAATAAAAGATAATGTTTTCGTGTATCTACTTGTTTTCATATGCTTTACATTTGTTGTTGATTAATACGAAAGATCTGAACAAGGTCCCAAATAGTCGGGTCCATACCATGTAGTGCAAGGGATTTTTTGTAGATATGCAAGAATACCAATCTTCTTATGGCCCATGTGTGGTGATTTTATCCAACAGTGCAAGTGACTCAAGTTTGTGAGACATGGACTCCGCCTTCGCCAGCCCCCTGCTCGGTTATGCCCAAGTATAGAGAGGGCTATTTTAGCTATATATAAACTTTGAGTTGAAGTTATAGTTGTTTTAACTCAGTCGAGGGGTCAGATGGTCTTCGCTCCTTGCCACCCCCTTAAGGGTGGGCACGAGGTGTCGGTTGGTCCCGAGTACAAGGAGGGTTATTTCTTTACATCGACGGGTGTTGGCCCAAAGAGCTACCCAAGAAGGGGGATGAATTTGATAGTTACTAAATTTAAACAAAAAAGTCCTTTAAACACAACTAACCAATTTTCCTAAATCGATTATTATCTTGTTACGCAACGAAAATGTGTCTATCTGGATGCACACCCAATCAATAAAAAATATGATAGTTTAGCACACAACAATATATCCTAGTTCGGTAAGCTACTCTTATTTACATCCAATCCCCCAAACTCCACGGAGATTCACAATCCACTAAACCCCTGATTCTTTTCTCTGTTAGGAACCAAACCTTTACAATCTTGATTTTTTTCATAGGCTCAAAATCAACCTTTACGATTATTCTTTTCATAGGCTAAAGAAGAACCCCATCTATTTACCAGGATCAAGACTAACCTAAGTCTATTACAGGAAGAATCAAAACCTAATTCTTTTAATAGGATAAAGATCAAATCTACTACTCACTCACAATTTTACAGTTATCTTTTTCACAAGCTTAGGAAGAACCTTTACAATCACTCAATTCTGTTACTGAAAGAATCAAAACCTAGTTCTTTTCAAGAAAAAAGAATAACCTAACCTTTTTACTGGACAAAGATCAAACCTTAACATTTTTCAAAGAAAAGAGATTGAAACCCTAGCTAACCTGACTAGACACCGTCCCAAACGTGCCTAATTCTCTCAACCTCACAAATACAAAAAATTGTAAGTATCTTCCCACAAGGAGCTTCGACCATCTCAAAACAAACTACTCAATTAATGGCCTGAATAATTATTATGTGATAGATACAATGTAAGGCAAATTAAATATGATAAAGTGGGTAGCACAAAATAAGCACATAATTAGATAATTAATCAAAAATCATTTTAAAAGATTTTCAAGACTTAAGTTCAAAAATAATTTTCTAACAATCCTTAACCAAGGAATCAATAATATATATAAATCTTAGAAAGCAAATAAAAAGACTTGGAAGGATCTCATCGGGATTCACCGAAGACTAGAATGATTTCGCAATTAGAACTCAAATCGGTGACGCCAATAGCAAGTGCTTTAGATTAAGAACTTGAATATAATATCTCATAGAAATCTCAGCAATAATATCATTCTTATAAAAGCTCAAAACTGATGTTCTTCATGTCTTTAATCCCAATCCCGCAAGTCTAATTATATAGACCTAGAACTAGCCCCCGACGGCTAGTTTTTATAAGATATGTAATAAAATGACATTCTTAGACCACATATAACATACCCTATCAATATAGGTATGTTTTATTTAAAAATGCTCTTTAAGACACTCATTTAGGTCCTTAAAACTTTTTCAATTTGAAATCCATAAGGATAGGAAGTATTAAATCATTTTAATTAAGAAAATATCAAAATATATGGACTAAATCAATAGACATCACATAATAAGTCATGTATATTTGAATTAGACTCAAATCCCCCCAAAACCTCTTTTGGAATCATAAAAAATGGATAGTTTTGACCAAGAGATCAAATCCGTCAAATTATAGACTAAAACTGTTGGTTAAACACTCAGATGCTTTAGTTGACCGCCCAGTGCCAATGGCTATTCTAGACGTTGGCCTTAATACTTATTGGTTAACCGACCCTCTTGGTCGCTTAGCCGGTACGGTCAGTAGCCTTCCCCAACTTTCCAAATTAGCTACTGTTTCATTCGGTTGATCAACCCGAACCTGTCGGTTGACCAAATTAATCGGAGACCACTTTTTTTTTTTTTTTTTAACTATTTCATCCACTGTTTCAATCAATTGACCAACTCGTTTTTTCTATTTGACCGATTGGATCAGTTTATCTCTATTTCAACTCCTAAAACACATTGTTTTGATAAGTCGACCGACTTCTTTTTTTGGTTGACTGAATTGACCTTAAAACTCAATATTTTTATACTTTAAAACATATTTTCACTGAGGTCATTTATCAAAACCATTTCACATAAAGAGAACATAAAAAATCTCTTTTTAGGATCTTAAACTTATCATTTCTTATCAAGACATAAAAGATTAGCTCATTTTAAGTGTCGTGCGTGATCCTAATTCGGATTGCATTAAGAGTATAAAAGTAAAATTTTGTTTTCACCTAGTCTTTTTCAGCATCTTCAAAACTATTTAAGTCTTCAACATGTCTATCTTGCACCTATTATATTTTCTCCAATGATTCTTCTTCTTAATAAAAAATATGGAACTATAAATTTGAAACACTCAATAAAATCATTAGTTCTACTAAAAACATCAATATTTAATTGATCATCAAAATCTTGGATTCAACAATAGGTCTTGAGTGCAAATAGAGAGGTTATTTGCAACCAAGGTTCGCAAGGTTGAACGACCTTTGCTGCTGACCGACCCAAGCTGAGGTGGGGACGGTGTTTTGGGAGTCCAAAAAATGAGGAGGGTTCTTTCAGCTCATGGACTAGTGTTAAACGCAAATGGTGAGATTGTTTCCAACCAAGGTTCTCACTATCATACGGTCTTCGCTCCTTGCCAACCTTCAATTGAGGTGGGGACAATGTTTCGGGAATACCCAAGAACGAGGAGGGTTATTTTAGTCTGTCGACATCGACAACCTCTGCTCCTCGATGGCCTCTATCTAAAGTGGGTACCATGTTTTGAGAGTGCTGGATAATGATGAGGGTTCTTTCAGTTCGTCACCGAGCTAGATTATTGAAGCCGTAGTGATGGCCCAAAGAACTACCCAAGATGGGGGTTGAATTGGGTAGTTACTAAATTTAAACAATTATATTCTTAAATGAAAATAATCAATTTTCCTAAATTACAATCTTGATTGTTTTTTTCACAGGCTCAAAATCAATCTTTACAATTATCCTTTTCACAGGCTCAGGAAGAACCCTATTTTTTTTTACCAGGTTTAAGACTAATTGATAGGCAAAATTTATCTATCTATTTCCAAATCGAATTTAGTAGTTTTTGAGTATTCTTATAATATTTTAATTTATTTTTGTTTAAAGTAGGGGTTAGGAGCGAAAACGGTCGAAAAATGAGAAAAGCGGTGGAAAAATGATAAAGAAGATCAAATATTCAGTGCAGCAAGTCCACCGTTACAGCAGTGAAAGAGAAGATTGCCACTAACATACTCACCACTGCAGCGGTGAGTCTGCCGACATACCCACCGTTGCAGCAGTCAAACCCATCACTGCAGCGGTGAAGCCTCTAGCTGTAAAGTGTTTTTAGGATATTTTCTAGATGTTTTGTTTGTTCCCTTTTTGTTCCCAATCCGCTCCCACTTATCTTAGGACACTTAGGGAGTGTTTTTGAGTGTTCTAAAAAATCTCTCAACCAACCAAAGAGGAGGAACACAATTGGAGAAGAAGAAACAAGATCAGAGCGATTTTTACGGACGCCACCTTCAGATAACGGCTATTCTCCCTTGTTTCTCTCTTTATTCTTAACTTTTTTTTGGTTGTTTGATCATGTATATATTGTTTATCGTTGAATATATGGTTATGGACAAGCGCTAAACACTTATTATCTATGGGATAGATATAGTTTACTAATATACGTTGTTTGAGTAAATCTTTGTTACGTTATCGGTTGTTCATTTGTATTCGATTTTGTTTACCATTCTACCACTTTTATATGCTTGTTTAGATATATTGAGAATACGGAGTTTAACACTTGGGAGAGGTAACCCCGAATTCGGACTAGGGTTTAAACACAACGTGACGATCTAATGACTTGGGAGGGTGTTTGAAAGTATGCAATCCATGAGGTAGGGGCGTGACTCATGTAACCAAGGGTCATATAAACACTTGTGGGAGACTTCAGCATTGACGCGAAGTCACATATTCATTCACTTTACAATCGGGAGAGGTAGTGAGTGAGTTTTCGATACCTAGATTGTCGGATAGTTTGAATACCGTTAATGTAAACTAGATTAGATCAAACACGTATACATGAATGAAGTTAATCCCTAGATAATCTATTCCCATATAATATATTTAGTATTATAGTTTAATTAATTATTAATTTAGTATATTATTTGTTAAAAACAAAAACCAAATTTTTATCACCTAAATAAAGTTAGGTTATGATAATCATGGTATTTAGAGATAATTTAATCCAACAATATGGATACAACAACCCTTCTCATTCACCATTTTATAAAACTTGACCCGTGCACTTGCAGTGAAAGTAGCGACGTAATATTCTGCTACCACTAATCTAATTCTATTATAGAAATAATTAAGACCTAATCTTTTAATAGGCTAAAGATCAAACCTATCACTCCCTCACACTTTTACACTTATCATTTTCATAGACTTAGGAAGAACCTTTACAATTACTCAATTCTATTAGCGAAAGAATCAAAACCTTGTTCTTTTCGAGAGAAAAGAATAATCTAATATTTTTGCAAGACAAAGATCAAACTCTAGTATTTTTCACAGAAAAAAGATCAAAACCCTAGTTACCTAGACTAGACACCGTTCCAAAGGTGTCTAATCCGCTCAAATTCACAAATACAAAAAATTACAAGTTTCTTCTCACAAGGAGTTTCTACCATCTGAATACAAATATATTCAATTAATGACCTGAATAATTACTATGTGATAGATATAATGTGAGGCAACTAAAATCTGATTAAATAATAAAGTGGGTAACACAAAGTAAACACGTAATCAGATAATCAAGCAAAAAATCATTTAGAAGATTTTCAGGACTTTAAGTTTAAAACGATTTTCTAAACAATTCTTAACAAAGCAATCAATATATAAATCTTAGAAAGAAAATAAAAAAGACTTGGAAGGATCTCATCGAGAAACACTGAAAGTGAGAATCATTTCACAATAAGCAACGCAAATCGGTGACGCTAACAATGAGCGCTTTAGATCAAGAACTTGAATAATGATCTCTATTAGAAATCTCTGCAATAATCTTACTCTTAAAAAGCTCAAATCTGAGTGTTCTTGATGATTTAAACTCAATCTCGCAGGTGTCTTTTAATATACCTAAAACTAGATCTTCAACGGCTAGTTTTCAAATCTCATGTCAATAAATGACACACATGGACCCCATATATCATACAGATTCATAACGACAATATTTGACCATAACTTTTAAATCTCTCAATTTAGTCCCAAAAATAATTTGATCCTAGTTGATGAAAGTATAGAAAGAATTATATTTAAGTATATGGACTAAATCGTAAGATCAAATAAAATTCCATAAATTTCTCTCATATCTTTGTCTCCAAATATTATCCACCAAAATATCAATATTTAAACTCAAAATTTGCAGGTTTAATTATAAAATTTCAAAGATATCTTATAATGTCTACTTTTAAAATAATATGTCATTAAATGACACCTCATGATCCCATATATCATATATGTTCAAAATATATATTTTCCATTTAAAAATATTCTTGGAAAATCTCATTTTGGTCCTTAAAATATTTTTAAATCGAAATCCATCAAAATATGAATTATTAGAGTTCTTTAATAAAAAGAATATTTAATTAAATGGACCAAATTTATAGGGATCACAAAATATATCAAGTATATCACAAATAGTCCCTAATTTGATGAGAATTAAGAAGTACCATCAAAATATCCGCTATATGTTCCAATTGAGTCTATTACTAAGGCAATATCCAAGAAGATCAAAGAAGCATTCAATGGGCTAATTCAAGAGATTTGAGCTGAGTCTAAAATGGTGAAGCCCAAATTAGGCCTAAATGATGATCAAGGCTCAGTCCATCTTATCGAGGCAAGTGAATGGGCTTAGGCTTGAACTTGAATGGGCTTAAGCATGAGAGCCACAAAATTTTTAGCTTATTTATTTTATTTATTAATCTTTTAATTTTAATTTAGGTTATTTATTTTATATTTTGTAAGGCATGATTGTTAATTTGTCCTTTTCTTTTTAGACTAGGATTGTAAGGTTAGATAAGGAAGCTTCCTTATTTTTTTTTTTTTTGTCTTGTAATGTGAGACACTAGGGTTTTGTTGTATTTTTTGATTGTGGCTGCATTACTGTTCACGGGGGTACTGTTCACTAGCCAAGGTTTTCTTTTATTTTTGACCACCAATTTAAGAGAGTTGTATCCTATGAGAAAAATACATTACTTTGATTAATACAATTGTGAGAGTTTTTTCTTAAGTTCTTCTGAGAACTTTTCCTAAACTTATCAATTTTTTTTTTTGTGGCGTTCAAACTCTATACCTTTGGTTTGTGATTCACTTATAATCATTGGGTCAAGGTTATTACTCTATACCTCGATTCACTTTTCGTTCATAAACGTTGGGTTAATTTAATCTATCTTTCAATTTTTGTATTTTTATTTCGTTATATATCTGAATGTAGTTCGATCATTCGTGAAGAATCCCTAAGTTGATTTCGGGTCTCATTAATTCTTAGTGAAGTTCGCATAATTTGGTATCAGAGTAAGGTCTAAATCAGATTTCATCTATCATTTTATTTTTCGTTCATTAATGTCTATTCATTCCTAATTTTTTTCTTGACCAAATTATATCGTCAAATATGGTTTGACTTTGTTTAAAGTACAGTGCATTTTTTTTCGTTCTTTTCAAATTTGGTCAGATCTTTATAAAAAACAAGGTGCACCTTTGTTCGTCAAATCTCATTTTTAAAGTTTGCAGAAAAAAAGAGAATAGTAGTAAAATTTAGTAAAAAAAAAAAAAAAAAAAAAAAGAGAAAACGAAAAATCTAGCAGCCATATTGAGATTTAAATTCTTCTTGTTTTATTCCATAAGCTTATCTTTTGTGTTCTTCTTGTTCAATTTGCTTTTGTCCTACATCTCATTCTTAGTGAATCAAATCATTGATTTTGGATTGTCATGAAAAATTTATGATTAAGGTTGGTTAAGTTCAATAAAAAACTAAAAGAGTGAACTAAAGAGAGGAAAAAAGCAAGAGAGTGTGAGCTCATAAGAGGTAAAAGTCGACTTTTAGTGAAACACGAGTGTGAGTGCCATCAATCTTGAGGGGAACACGTGAGGAAGTATTTGTGAGGCTTACTAACTTTATTTTGAAGGTTATTAAACATGTTTGAAGAAATAAATAAAGGCTCATCCGATGAAGCACCGGAAAAGATGGACATCATGGACGTCAAACTTTTCTACAAGGCCTTGGAGAAAAGGTTTAAATGGTTAAACTCGCGGTTTGATGAAGTGTATGACCGACTAGAAAAAGTTGAGTCTAGTTCATGAAAGGGGCAACCACCTAATGCTCCTAATGTGCAACGAAGAGAGAGGAATCCGCCTCGGTATGAATATGAAGATAATGATGGCGATAACCTAGTTGAAGAGGATCGCATCTCTAATGCGAGCTTGGGTAGATTTGGGCATGGCTATGGGAATAGATGAGATAGATATAGGGAGTGGATTGATAATAACTTGGGAAGCATCAAGTAAATATATCGTCATTCCAAGGAAAGAATGACCTTGAAACATACTTAGAGTGGGAGAAGAAATTGGAGTTGATCTTTGAGTGCCACAACTACTCCGAGGAGAAAAAGATAAAACTCGTTGTAATTAAGTTTATTGACTATGCTATAATATGGTGGGATTAAGTTGTGATAAAACAGAACGAGAAACCATGAGAGGCCTATCGAGATGTGGGCAAAAATGAAGGCCAACATGAGGAGGCGGTTTATCCCTAGTACCTATTATAGGGACTTTTATTAGAAATTACAATACCTTACACAAGGCTATCCGAGCTAATGTCAATGATGATAGAGAAGCTAACATATCCAGGTTCTTGAATGGGCTAAATCAGGATATTGCCAACGTGGTGGAGTTGCAACATTATGTGCAGTTGGAGGACATGGTTCACAAGGCCATAAAGGTGGAACATCAGCTTAAAAGAAAAGAAACTCGATCATTTCAAAATTCGAGCTTCTCTACTTCATGGAGGCCAAATGGGAGAAAAGAAGAAGGGGCTGTATTAAAGTCCAACACTGAACCACCGAAAAGGAGAGACAATGTGCCCAATGTCAACAAAGCTAAAGCCGAAACCCAAACTCGTAACCATGATATTAAATTTTTTCATCATTTGGGAGTAGGCCACATAACTTCATAATGCCCAAATAAGAGGATCATTAGGCACGTGTTGATGGAAAGGTGGAAACCGAAAGCGAGAGTGATAATGACCAGATGCCACCACTTGAGGATGCTTGTGATGACAATGTGGAGTACTCGGTGGAGGGAGAGTCACTTGTGACAAAGTGTGCTCTAAATGCCCAAGTTGCAAGGATGACATGGAACAAAAAATGGAGAATATTTTTTATACTAGGTGTCATGTCAACAACAAGATATGTAGTATGATAATTGATGGGGGAAGTTGCACTAATGCAACTAGCACTACTTTAGTAGAGAAACTGAATTTACCTACTTTGAAACACCCTAGACCGTATAAATTGCAGTGGTTGAATGATTGTGGGGAGGTCCGGGTAACTAAGCAAGTGTTAGTTTCATTTTTAATTGGAAAGTACAAGGATGAAGTACTTTGTGATGTTGTGCTAATGCATGCGAGTCATATACTGTTGGGCAGACCATGGCAATTAGATAGGAAGGTTACTAATGATGGGTTCAAGAATAGGCTCTCATTTGTCAAAGACAATAAAACCATTACTCTTGTGCTGTTGACTCCAAGACATGTGTATGAGGATCAAATGAAATTGAAAAGAGAGAATGAGTTGAAAAAAACTTGTGAGAGCGAGAGTTAAAAAAAAATGAGAAAAAAGAGAGTGAAACGAGAAAATAGAGTGAAAAGAAAAAAAGGAGTGAAAAAAGAGAGAAAAATAGAGAAACAAGTAAGCCTTTATACTAAGGCGAGTGATATCAAGAGTGTTTTTTTTATGCAAACTAGCCTATATTTGTATTAGTGTACAAAGAGGCATGTTTTAGTACTGACGAACTTGACCAATCTTTACCTAGTGTTATTGTTTATTTGTTGCAGGAATTTGAGAACGTGTTCCCTAACGACGTGCCTAGTAGATTGACACCTATTCGAGGCATAGAGAATTAAATTGACTTTGTGCCGAGTGCAATAATTCCTAACCGACCAGCCTATAAGAGTAATCTAGATGAGAAGAAGAAACTTCAAAGGCAAGTGGAGGAGTTGCTAGCCAAAGGACAAGTAAGAGAGAGCATAAGTTCGTGCGTGGTACCGGTACTACTTGTGCCTAAGAAGGATGAAACTTGGCGTATGTGTGTTAATTGCCGAGCTATTGACAACATTATGGTAAAGTATTGACATTCCATTCCTAGGCTATATGACATGTTAGATGAGTTCCATTGGTTATGTATTTTCACTAAAATTGATTTGAAAATTGGGTATCACCAAATTAGGATGAAAGAGGGTGATGAATGGAAAACTGCCTTTAAAACTAAATATGGATTGTATGAGTGGCTGGTAATGCCTTTTGGGTTAACTAATACCCCAAGTACATTCATGAGGTTAATGAATCATGCATTGCGTGATTTTATAGGCATGTTTGTTGTGGTCTATTTTGATGATATTTTGGTGTACAGTAAGAGTTTAGATAAGCATATTGATCATTTGCATTGTGGGCTTGATGTTCTGAGAAAAGAAAAACTATATGCAAATTTAAAGAAATGTTCATTTTGCTTGGACAAAGTTGTGTTTCTTAGTTATGTTGTTAGTGCGAAAAGGATTGCGGTAGATGAGGAAAAGGTAAAGGCTATCAAAGAATGGCCCACATCTAAGTTAATCACGGAGGTAAGAAGTTTTCATGGTTTGGCTAGTTTTTATTATAGATTTGTTAAAGATTTTACTACATTAGATGCACCACTCACTGAAATTGTAAAAAAGTCGTGGGTTTTAAATGAGGTATTGAGCAGGAGTGTGCATTTAATAAGATTAAAGAACGATTTTATGGTGCTTCATTATTAACATTACCTGATTTTTCTAAAACTTTTGAGATTGAGTTTGATGCTTCAGGACTAGATATTGGAGTTGTTTTGATGCAGAAAAAGTGACCAATAGCGTACTTTAGCAAAAAGCTAAATGGGGCAGCGTTGAATTACCTGACATATGATAATGAACTTTTTGCGTTGGTGAGAGCATTGAAGACTTGGCAACATTACCTATGGCCGAGAGAGTTTGTCATACATACCGACCATGAGTCTTTGAAGCACTTGAAAGGACAAGGTAAGTTGAATAGAAGGCATGCCAAGTGGATGGAATTCATTGAAATCTTCCATTATGTAATCAAATACAAACAAGGTAAGGAAAATATTGTGGCTGCACTATCCAAAGGTACGCCTTATACTTTAAATACAAAGTTATTGGGGTTTTAATATGTTAAAGAGTTGTATGCTAATGATTATGACTTTGCTAGTGTGTATAGCACATGTGAGAAAACAACGTTTGGTAAGTTCTATAGAATGAATGGTTACTTGTTTAAAGAAAATAGAATTTGTGTGCCTAATAGTTCTATACATGAGTTGCTTGTGCGTTAAGCACATGGGGGTGGTTTGATGGGTCATTTTTGTGTGAGAAAGACTTTAGATGTATTATATGAACATTTTGTTTTGCCAAAGATGAAGCGTGATATGGAAAGAGTTTGTGCTAGATGTGTTATGTGTCGGCAGGCTAAATTTAGAGTCTTACCACATGGATTATACCCTCCTTTGCCTGTACCTAGTATGCCTTGGGTGGATATTTCTATGGACTTTATTTTAGGCTACTAAGGTCAAGGAAAGGTAGGGATTCGATTTTTGTTGTTGTTGATAGAATTTCTAAGATGACACATTTCATATCTTGTAATAAAACTGATGATGCAACCCACGTTGTTGATTTATTCTTTAGAGAGATAGTACGACTCCATGGTGTTCCAAGGAGTATCGTATCTGATCGTAATGTTAAGTTCCTTAGCTATTTTTGGAAAGTCTTGTGGGGAAAGTTGGGAACTAAATTAGCACAACCCGTCCCGGACACCCATCATCCCGGGGCTAGCGTGATTACAACATAACATCACCAAAATCCCAAATAACCTAATAGTAAATGATAATATACACCCACTGTATACTACATACATCTATTATGGGGGCGTACCCGGCTCGAAGTTCTCCTAACTAAAAGTATTTATCCATGAACCTTCTTAGGTTCGCCTTTGACAGCTTCTCTCAATCGTCCACATGAATTCATCACATAGCTCTACCTAGTGCCAGTAGGGGACCGACTCCTAGCTGTTGTACCTGCGAGTGTACTGCCTTCTTAGTAAAACATTTCAAGAATATTAATACTTTCTAAATATTTCCACAATCTAGTATGAATCAAGCATAAGTATATAAGTAATGACAATAAAGCAATATAGATAAGTTCCATCTAGTATAAAATCCTACCAATCATTATAATAAATAATATGAAATCAACTATTATATGTGAAACACCACATCTTAAGCACTAATCTCAAACACACACCTCCAACACACACACACTGGCCAGTCCTAGTGATCGTTTTAACCTCACGATCGGGAGTTGCAACGGTACCGTAACATTCATAGGAATGCCTTCCTATGAAATATCCACACCCCTTTTTGGGAAGAAATATAATCCACACCCCTTACGGGGAGAAATATAATCCACACCCCTTATGGGGAGAACAACCATGGCATCGTCAAAAACAAATACAGCCTCATCGAAACACAACTCAATAAATATCATCTACTCAACATTGTCAAATTACCACACCTACCACATTTCTACAAGACCCGCTTTTAAATTCAAAAATCATATTTCGCACTTTCTTTTAAAGAAACGTCCGATTTTATCAAAACCATTTTTTTTCATCCTTTATTTTTAGAAAACCAGACATTTTTAGGAAAATAGATATTTCTTATTCTCTTTTTAAGACCACCGTCTAATTTCACCAAATCTAGCGGAAATTCATTTCCGGATTTTTTTTTTTGAAATCTATCGAAGTCCAGCTACCAATTCATTTAAATCCTGCTTGATCCATATCATTTATAAATTCATACAGTTTAGGTAATCACAATTTTAATTTCATATATATATGGAAAATAGTTTGGTAAAAAGACAGTACACTCACCTCTCTTCTTGTGCTACCGTAACTGCACCGTCCAAAGCCTATTGGGATGCTGGCGTTTGCGAACCTAGTAATGATAGGGTCTAAATTAATACTTTAAAATAACCTAACATACAATGCAGACCATTATTTCCATATTCCTCATTCCCCGAGTTAATTATACCAAATTGTTATCTATACCCATTTCCTGTATCCATATTAACTGTACGATATTACTAAGATTAGTGGCTACGAAATTATCGTAACGAGTATAAAATTTAATGCTAACAATTTAACTAGATGGGAATAATAATAAATGATTTAAAATATTAATCCACGAAGTCATTATTTATTCCGAATCACTCACCGGTCGCTAATTGGGTTTTTGATTTTTCTGTTGGGGTTGTTTGTGTAATTAGTTTTTTTTTTTTTTCCTTTTTTTTTTCCCTTCTCTCTTCTTCTTCGTTCTTTTTGTTTCTTGTTCATGGATCCTCCCGTTCCCGCCGTCGACGACACCGTCCCTTCTTCACCAGCCTCCTTCGCCGGCGACTCACCACCCACGAACAGTGGACGGCCCACACACCTGAAGCCCCTACACCAACGGCGAACGGCCAAACCACCGGCATGCACACACACATACACACACAGTTTCGTCAACATGACGTCGCAGCAGCTCCGGCCACTGTTATCGTCTACACCTGTCGTCGGCGATCTGAACAGACACGCACATACAGTCCCCTCAGGCACACACACACTCTACCGGTGACCCAACAGTGCCGCCGCCGACCCTACATGTCTACCCACCTAATGACCCATGCATCCCCTACCCCCTTAACCTCCGTCGATCGGCAACCAATGGCCGATCACCTACCGGAAAAAAATAGAAACAGAATACTCATAAGGACTTACCGAACGATGGAACCGAACGGTGATCGGTCACGCCGTTGACGAACTTCCCTTTCCCACGGCCGCCGAGCAAACCACCGGGAATTCCACTCGATCGTTCTCACAGTAGTGGCCACAGGAACATACCCAGGCAGCCACGGGACACACGCTCTGCCTTCTCGCTGGCGGTACGTCGATCACGGAGGCCCGACGTTTTCCTTTTCTCTCTCTCTCTCTCTAGATTTTTTTTCAAATTTTCCTTTTCATTCTTCCCTGATTTCTCGCCTCAGCACACGAAGGGGGTGATTTAATGCATGAAACTAGTGGTTTTAAATCGATTTGAGCCTGCCACGTTGCCCCTCGATCATCGCTCCTTGGCCGGTGGGTTGCCGTCGGTGTGCCGGGTGTTTGTGCACATATATAAAAAAATAAAATAAATTACACTCTCCTCCCTTTGTTTTCTTCAGGATTTTCGTTTTAGTATATTTCGATTTTAAAAAAAATTCCAAAATTATAATTCTTGCCCTTAACATTTTTGTTACATTTTCCTTTTCGTAATTTAATAATTTATTTACCCTAAAATTCTCTAACGTCCTGTAATGCGGTTATTTATGACGTACGTTCTACAACTTGTATTTGAATATATATGCTCTACTCTGGCCGGTGGCTCCTGATCAAGTAAATATATATTTTTTTGTGAAATTACCCTTTCCTCCCCTTAACTCCTTAAAAGCTTCATTTTAGTTTAGGTCCACTTTTAAGATTTTTCCTTTAAATTGCAGTTGCACCCCTAAAAGTTTTAATTTTAAGTCAAATGTCAATTTTACCTTTCTAAATTGGGATTTACTTGTTTCCATATTTTCAATTTGACCCCAAGATTTTTTATTTGAATTTTTAATTGTCCCAATTTCACCCCGAATTTTCACAATTACTCTAAAATACCATTGAAATGACGCACATGCTACAATTGAGGTCTTACATAAATTATTATTTTTAACTACTTGTCACCCCCAAACGGAGAGACAAACCGAGGTAGTAAATCGAATTTTATCTACTTTGTTGCGTACTATAGTTTAAAAGAACTTGAAAAATTGGGAGGATTTTTGCCGTTCATTGAATTTTCTTTTAATTGTAGTGTTTCATTGTACTACTAATTTTTCACCATTTGACATTGTTTATGGTTTTAATCCACTAACTCCTTTGAATTTGCTGCCTTTGCCAGTTAATGAGAGGGCTAGTTTGGATGGACAAAAGAAGACTGAGATGGTAAAGAAACTCCATAAAAGTGTATGACAACACATAGAGAAGAAAAATGAGCAATATACAACCAAAGCGAATAAGGGCCGTAGACAAGTCATCTTTAAACTGGGTGATTGGGTTTGGGTGCATATGAGGAAAGAACGATATCCAGCCCGTAGGTGGTCCACACTACATCCTAGAGGGAATAGCCCATTTCAAGTCCTTGAGAGGATCAATGATAATGCGTATAAGTTGGTTCTTCCTGGTGTGTATAATGTTAGTGCTACATTTAATGTTTCTGATCTTTCTCTATTTGATGTGGGTAAAGATTCGAGGTCGAATCCTTTTGAAGAGATGGGGAATGATGAGAACCAACAAGAACCATCAAAGGATCTACTGCATGTTCCAGTTAGGCCTATTACTAGGGCAAAATCCAAGAAGATCAAAGAAGTACTCAATTGGCTAATTCAAGAGATTTGGGCTGAGTCTAAAATGGTGAAGCCCAAATTAGGCCCAAATGACGATCAAGGCCTAGTCCATCTCATCAAGACAAGCGAATGAGCTTAGGCTTGAACTTGAATGGGCCTAAGCTAAGAGCCATGAAATTTTCAGCTCATTTATTTTATTTATTAGTCTTTTAATTTTAATTTAGGATATTTATTTGATAATTTGTAAGGCATGATTGTCAATTTGTCTTTTCCTTTTTAGACTAGGACTGTAAGATAAGATAATGAAGTTTCCTTATTTTTTTGTCTTGTAGTGTGAGACTCTAGGATTTTATTGTATTTTTTGATTATAGCCGCATTACTGTTCACCGAGGGAGGGGGTACTGTTCACTAGCTAGGGTTTTCTTTTATTTTTTTTACCACCTATTTAAGAGAGTTGTATCCCATGAAAAAACACATTACTTTGATTAATACAATTGTGAGAGTTTTCTCTTAAGTTCTTCAGAGAACTTTTCCTGAATTTATCAAGAATTTCTCGTGGCATTCAAACTATTTACCTTCGGTTTGTGATTCACTTGTAATCATTGGGTCAAGGTTGTTAATTGATAGGTGTAATTTATCTATTTATTCTTAAGCCAATTTTAGTAGTTTTCGAGTATTTTTATTGCGTTTTAATATGTTTTTATTTATTTTGTCATAAATCAGGTATTTGGGGCGAAAAGAGACTAAAACGGTCCATACACGAGCAAGTCAGTGGAAGAACGGTGGAGAAAATAAATAAAAAAAAAGGTCATATTCAAAGCTTGCATCCACTGCTGCAGTGGTGAAACCACCGCTGCAGTGGTAAAAATACAGAGAGTTGCTAAAAGCTCCGCCGCTGCAGTGGTCAAAATGCAGATAGCTCCACCGCTACAGCAATCAAACCATCACTGCAGCGGTCACCCGCTAGAATCCTACAGATCTCTCCACCGCTGCAGCGGTCAATGCCAGATCTTTTAGGATATTTTAGGGTATTTTGAGATATTTTGGATCCTATAAATATAATCTCTTTACCCTTAAACACATGAGTAGACGTTTGTGGGAGTCTTGAGAGCTCTAAGGCCATTAAACTAATAGAAGATCATCAAGGCCAAGAGGAGGAAGTGTTCTCGGAGCGATTTTAGAGGTAGATCTTCGGATAATGGCTAGTCTCCTTGTTTCTTTCTTTCTTTCTTAGATTTGGTTGAATGTTTTGTATATTTTTAACTCGTTTCTAGTTGTATATAGGGCTACGGCCATGTGTAGCTAAATATATATTGTCTAGGGTTTGATTATACTTCACAAAAACGATGTTTGAATAAATCGATATTTTATTAATGGTTGTTCATGTTTATCCGATTGTGTTTTTCGTTATTCCATATTTATATGCTTGTTATGATATACTAAGAATACGGAGTTTTGACACTCGGGAGAGGTAACCCTGGATTTAGACTTGGATTTAAACAAAACGCGACAATCTAATAACTCGGGAGAGAGTTAGAAAATGTGCAATCCGTGACGTTGGGGTGAGACTCATGTGGCCAAGTGTCATATAGACGCTCGAGGGGGACATTGGCGTTGATGCAAAGTCACATATTCATTCACTTTACACTCGGGAGAAGTAGTGAATGAGATTTTGATATCGAGATTGTCGGATAGGATGAACGTCGTTAATGTAAACTAGATTGAAATGAACACGTTTAAGTGGACAAAGTTAATCCCTAGGCAATAAATTCCCATAAAAGTTATACTAGTATATTAGTATAATTAGTTTAATTAACTTAGTTTAGTATGTTTTATTATAAAAACTACATTTGTATCGCCTAAATAAAGTTAGGTTATGACAATTATAGTACTCAACGGTAATCTACACTAATCTCTGTGGATGCGACAACCCTTACTCTTTCCAATCTATACTAAAACTTGACCTGTACACTTGTGGTGAAAGTAGCGATGTATTTATGCGCTACCATTACTCTATACCGTTGGTTTGTATTTTGTTCATAAATTTTGGGTCAAGGTAATCTATCTTTCAATTTCTGTATTTTTAAATCGTTATAAATCTGAATTTAGTTTGATCCTTCGAGAATAATCCCTAAGTTAGTTTCGGATCTCACTAATTCTTGGTGAGGTTCGCATCATAATCCCTCAAAAGTCTCTCTTCGAATCATAAAAAATGAGAGAAATAGTTAATATGTTGACTGACACAGTCGGTTAACTGACCCTTGCCCTTGGTCGGCCGCCCTGTGCCAAATGCTGAAATAGTTGTTGGCCTTACCACCTATAGGTTGACTGATAGGATTAATAGCTTCTCCAAATTCTCTAATTCAGCTACTTTTTCATTAGGTTGATTGACCCAAACTCGTCGCTAGACCGAATCAATCAAAGACATCAATTTTTTACTCGTTTCAGCTACTGTCTCAATCGGTTGACCGACTCCTTTTCGTAGTTGACTGTTTGGATCAATATATCTTTATTTCTACTCCCAAAACACACTGTTTTGATAAGTCGATCGACCTCTTTTTCTGGTTGACGAAATTGACCCGAAAACTTAATATTTTATACCTTAAATTACATTTTTCACTTAGATCATTTATCAAAACCAATTCACCTAAGGAGAACTTAAAAAATATTATTTTAAGATCTTAAGTTTATCATTTCTTACTAAGACACACATAAGATTAATTCATTTTAAGTGCCGTGTGTGATCCTAATTTGGGTTGCATTAGAGTATATAGGTAAAAAATTGTTTTCACCTAGTTTTTTTCAACTTCTTCAAAGCTCTTTACACCTGTATCAATCCCATCTTGAACCCTTTATATTTTCTTCAATGCTTCTTTGTCTTAGTAAAAAAACATGGAACTCTAATTCTAAAACACTCAGTAAAATTGTTAGTTCCACAAAAAAACATCAACACTTAATTGATCATCAAAATCTTGGATTTAGCACGTAGTCATCTAGTTAGATGAGTACGTACCAATGAGCTGGTCGGGATCTTTTTTCTACTCGCTTGGTTGGTGACTTTCTAAGGTCTTTCCCAGTTCGAGCTCAATTTTACTTCTGCTCAATCTTTTATGGTAATGGTGACTTTTTGTAGAATCAAGTCTCATTCTTTGAATAATTGCATTTTGACACGCTTGTTATGGTACTGGGCCATTTTTCTTTTGTAGGTTACTTACTGAATGTGGGCACCTTTTTCTTTCCTCCATTAAGTTTAGGTTTAGTACTAGCTTGCACTAGTTCTCATCAGGATTGTAGTGGGCTACTCAGCATGTTGGTAAACCCAGCTCAATAGGAATTACTGCCTCTGAACCGAAGGCCATGAAAAATGGTGTTTTCCTAGTTGAAGCCTCGAGGTGGTGTGGTAGGCTCACAACGCCGAGGGGAATATGTCCACCCATTTTGCCTTGGATTTTTCTAGTCGAGTCTATAATGTGTGTGATAGGTGAAATTTATCTATCTATTTCCAAAACGAATTCAGTAGTTTTCGAGTATTCTTATTATGTTTTAATTCATTTTTATTTATTTTTGTTCAAAACAGGGGTTAGGAGAGAAAATGGTTGAAAGCGAGGAAATCAATGGAAAAATGATCAAGAGGATCAAAAGAAAGAGCAGCAGCTTTATCGCTGCAGCGGTGAGATCCACCATTGTAGCGGTAAAACAACAGAGAGTTCAAATGTTACTGATCGCTCACTGCTGCAGTGGTGAAAGAGCTGAATTCTACTGACTATCCACTGCTGCAGCAGTTAAGACCACCGCTGCAGCGATCAATCCCACCACTGCAGCGGTGAAGCCCCTAGCTATAAAGTGTTTTAGGATATTTTCTAGATATTTTGTTTTTGTTCCTTTTTGTTCCAAAGCCGATCCTACTTATCTTAGAACATATTGGGAGTGTTTTTGGAGAGCTCTCAACCAACCAAAGAGGAGGAACACAATTAGAGAAGAGAAAACAAGATCAGAGCGACTTTTACGGACGCCACGTTCAGATAACAACTATTATCCCTTGTTTCTCTCTTTATTCTTAACTCGTTTTGGTTGTTTGAACATGTATATATGGATTATTTTTGAATATATGGCTATGGCCAAGAGCTAAACACTGATTATCTATGGGATTGATGTAGTTTACTACTATATGTTGTTTGAGTAAATCATGTTTCGTTAACAGTTGTTTATCTTTATTCAATTGTGTTTACCGTTCTTTTACCTCCATAATATGCTTGTTATGATATTTTGGTTGATTTGAGAATACAAGGTTTGACACTCAGGAGAGGTAACCTTGAATTCGGACCAGGGTTTAAACATAATGCAACGATCTAATGACCCGGGAGGGTATTAGAAAGTGTGCAATCCGTGAGATTGGGGCGAGATTCATATGACCAAGTGTCATATAGATGCTCAAGGGGGACTTAGGAGTTGACGCGAAGTCATATATTTATTCACTTTACACTCCGGAGAGGTAGTGAGTGAGTTTTCGATACCTAGATTGTCGGATAGTTTGAATACCGTTAATGTAAACTAAATTGGATCAAACACGTAATCCCTATATAATATATTCCCATATAATATATTTATTATTATAGTTTAATTAATTATTAATTTAGTATCGTTTATGTTTAAAACAAAAACTAATTTTTATCGCCTAAATAAAGTTTGGTTATGATAATCGCGGTACTTAACGACAATTTAATTCAATCCCTGTGGATACAACAACCTTTCTCATTCACTATTCTATAAAACTTGACTTGTACACTTGCGGTGAAAGTAGCGACGTAATATTCCGCTGTAGCGGTCGATAGTCAGTGGCATTTTGCTCTTTCACTACTGCAGCGGTGAGTGATCAGCAACATTTGAACTCTCTGTTGTTTTACCGCTGCAGCGGTGGATCTCACCGCTACAATGGTGAAGCTGTTGCTCTTTCTTTTGATCCTCTTGATTATTTTTCCACCGATTTTATTGCTTTTTGATCGTTTTCGCTCCTAAACCGTGCTTTGAACAAAAATAAATAAAAACGAATTAAAATATAACAAGAATACTCGAAAACTACCAAATTCAGTTTGGAAATAGATAAATAAATTTCACCTATCAAATACCTCCAAACTTGAAATTTTGCTAGTCCTCGAGCAAAACACCCACGCAAAAAAATAAACTACCATGACTAATAACGAATTTAATTACTAAAAACGAAAAACACAAACGAACTAAAAAAATAACGTGTAAGTTTTGAAATTCATCTAACGACCAAAAATTTTTCCCTCATCAACTCCCAATCTTATCAATTTCAAGAGTAAAATGCACCATGTGGTGTTCTATAATTTTAACATTCAATAGTAGTAAGCACTATTCTAGATCCTGTTCAAGTGTGTGTGCGAAAACTCAATCATACAACCATTCACAGACCGGATTGGATTATCCACCAACAGAGTTCATGACTAAAACCAAAAAGGTATAGGAAATCCATATACCAGACTAGGTTACACTCTCTACTAATGTAGGTTTGGAAATTCAAAAAGATCAATAGGACTTGATTAGGTTTTTGTTAAATGGCCAAGAGTATATCAGGAATATAAAAACAGGTTAACGTTATTAACTTAACGATACCCAAGACACAACCCTTGGCTCAATCATACTCGTAACCCCACACAGATCAATTCGAAACAACCTTGAACTTATATTTGAAAATATAGTACTCACTTGTCAAGACAAAACAAAAATATAACTTTTTTTTTTTTTTTAAGTACAAACAGAACCCCAAACTTATTTGATTTGTTACAGTTTGATGGGTGTGGAAATACGATAGAAAAATGACAAGTGAGTACTCGAATACCGAACCAATCAATAGTTCGCCCAAAACCCAACCGCTCACTTTAAGTGGCATAAACAAATGCTAACTTGATTTCACTCAAATTGTGCCTTAGGTTTAGCGATAAAGGTTTGGAAAAGCTTTAATTGGTCAGGGTATTTGTTACGTGTTCAGAATTAAAATGACTAATAGGTTTCGACAGGGTAACGAGGGATAAATGATATTACATGTTAAGCGTAGATGTTTATTTTTTTTTCAACCTAGGGAGCTCTTTGTGAATTAAATTTTGAACTTAATTTAGAATGCATTAGGCCAATGTGGGGAAGTGTGTCCTTAAGATTGGCCAAGAAGCTGAGCTTATCATAAAAGAAAATAAAAAAAATAATAATAATGTCGACGTGTAAAAATTAAGAAGAGTTGAAAAATTTTCATTTATGCATATTAATTTTTTTTAATGAGTATTAATATAATATATTTATATCTTTTGAAATCGTTAGTTTTATAATTGATTTCAATGTGGTTTTCAAAAATAGTATGTATTAAGGATACTTTTGGGAATTCCCGACCAAATACAATGACGTGAAGCAACATCACAAGCAGAGGGCCTCAAAATCCCTAAGCGCTCTAACTAAAACACGAAGGACGAGCTATGGTGGGGAACACCTAAGGCCTAAGCCCTACTCAATGGATATGGATTTCACCCATTGCTCAGAGTCACTTCCATCTCTTTTAAATACGAAAGAGTGGGGCGAATGACATAATCCAAGGCACCAACTCCTCAATCCGATGATTTTCAAGGAGGATTAAGGGGGATCACACCGGATTGTGTGTGTGTGTGGGGGGGGGGGGGATTATCCACCAAGTCACCTCTCCTATAAATACAAAGGTATACCTAATCCCAAAAACTAACAAAATCTATGTAAAAATTCACGATGATGCCAAAAACGAGATCATCAAATATGGTACTCGAGATCCAGAATGAAAGTCCTTATCTTAACTAGGGTTGTTGCAAAACAATGCACCGCAGGTGGATCTACCCATGTTACACCTCCAGTGTGGGAAGGAATAGTGTTTTATGGTGAGCATTTGGTGGAGTGTTAGTTAGGAGAATGTGTGCGTACCTCACCAGACTCTTTTGTAGTATTTATAGATGTTAGGAAGACTTGTTCGACAAGTCTTCCATAATATGTCTTTAATTTTTCTTAATCCCTCGAATTCTGAGAAATTTAAGTTTAATGAGTCGTTATCCCCGTATGGTAACTGCATATTCCTTATATATAGCTAATAGTTGTAATCTTTTGGTAGACACCTCATTTTGTCTTGCCTATTTTGCATTTTATGAAAAGTGTCGAGTCTAAAGAGTAAATTCAAATAAACTTTAAACTGTGTTTAAAGAGACTAATTCACGCCAATAGATTCATGTGTTTAACTTTTACTTAATGTTTTGAAAAAAGAAAAATACGAAAATCCAGCAATTTTAAGAAATTTGGTAAAGAAATAAACTTTTGGGCTAAAGTTGAAATTTTTAAAAGTTAATTGGGGACTAAATTTCTTAAATTAAAAGTGTATTTTCATACAATATGTAAGACCCTAATTTTTGCGCGTGCATAAACATTAACTGCATTTTAGAACATTTAAAAAATAATAGGGTAGATTGTATTAAATAATATTTATTTTAAAAATTTTAGGGGTTAATTCGCAATTTTAAAAATATTAATTTTGATTTGGACTTAAATAATAACCTAAAGGAAAATTTAGGTTTTTTTTTTTTTTTTTTTTTTTTTTTTTGTAATTTAAGAATAAATAAATAATAATAATCAATAATGGGTAGATGATCTCACTCTACTACCTGTGCCTATATATATATACATCCATACGTATACATGAGAGGGGAGCCTCAAAAGAAGAAACTAAACCAGAGCACGAGAGAGTGGGTCAACGGGTGTCCATCCGGTCGGTGGTGTGGTGCAGTCTGGGGGTGTGTTTTGGTGACAGTGTTGTTCATCCGGTGATCGTCGTCGGTCATTCGGTGAGTGTGTGTTCCTCTGTTTGTTTCGTCACTTGTATGTGTGTTTTGTGTGTTGTCCGGTAGGTGTTATGTTTTGCCGACGGAGTGTGTGTTGGGTGTGCATGTGATGTGTAACCGGTGTGTGAGGGGTCATCTAACGAGTGTGTTTGTGTGTTCTGTGTGTGTGTGTGTGACGTTGATGATTGTGTGTGTGACGTTGACGATTGTGTGTGTGTGTGTCGTCGTCGGTTGTGTGCGTTGGTCATCGAACGTCTGTGTGTGTGTGTGTGTGTGTTGCTGTTTACTGGTGGTGTATATGATCGGATGTGGGGTGGGCTTTGTGTGTGTGAGCTGTGCAGGCGACGGAGTGTGTGGAACGCTAGCGGTATGTTGCCGTTCGGCTGTGAGTATGTGTTGCCGGTGGGTTGAGTGTGTGTGTGTGGGTTGTGTTGGCCAAACCCAGCAGAACAGAAATAGGAGAGAGAGAGAGAGAGAGTTGAATCAGGAGTAGAAACCCAGAACAAAAAAAGAGAGATATTACCGCGGCGGTGAGATCCGTCTCCGCGGCAGTGAGATCCATCGACCAAAACAGAAAACAGAAGAAGAAGAAGAAGAAAAAAGAATGAAAAAAAAAAAGGAAAAAAAAAAGGGAAAAAAACAAAAAAAAAACCAAAATTAAGAAATCCACTTCTCGGCAGGTGGAAAATTCGAAACAGGTAAAATTTCAATCGGTTATTATTTTCGTAAAATTAAATTATTAGCATTAAAATTTCTGTAATCGTGATAATAATTTTTGTAACCGTTAATCTGAATAATTTTGTATAGTAAATATTAACGTAGCGGAATGGACGAAATAATAATTTTGCATAATTAAATTTGGAGAAATTGTGCATTTTAGGGCCACACATTGCATGTTAGGTTATTTTAAATAAAATATTAATTTAGGCCCTATCGCTATTAGGTTTGCAGGTGCCAGCGTCCCGGTAGGTTTTGGACGGTGATATTTTTGTAGTGTAGAAATCAAGATGAGTGTGTTGTCTTCTATATAAATTTACAAATTTTATTTTTGTATAAATTGTGGAAAAAAATGTTTATTAAAATTGGACGATTTTATGACTTATGTGGATCAAGTAGATTTTAAATATAGAAGGTGATTTTTTTCTGACTATACCATACTTTTGATCTCGTCAGGATGGTATGTCCTGCGAGATGGTATTGACCTGTTAGGAGGGCAAGTCCTGTAAGACCCCAATTTCGCATGTACGTCAATTTAGTTGCATTTTAAAACATTTAAAAAAATCACGGGGTGAAATTGTGTTAATTAAATGTCAAATTAAAAAGTTGAGGGGTCAATTTGCAAAATTAGAAAATATTCAATCCAAAATTTGCATTTAACTTTTGAATTAAAACTTTTTGGGGGTGAAATTACAATTTCAGAAACTTTTAAAAGATGAATTGGATTAAAATAAAGATTTAAAGGAAGTTGGGGGAGGAAAGAGTAAATAAAACAAAAGATTATTTTTAAACACACACACACACACACACACACACACACACACACATACACACACATATATATATATATATATATATATGTTTATCTGTGTGTGTGTCTGCCGGGAACTCAACCGAAACAGAGAGAAAGAGGAATGACGACGTGGCAAGATGAGATCAATTCCCGAACCACTATCTTCATGCATATATAAACTCATGCAAATCATGATCAAATATCTCAAGAAATTCAGAAAAATCAGTAGAGAAAAATCTAGAAAATCTAGAGAGAGAGAGATGGAATCGAAGGTGGTTTCTTCAGCGTGCGTATGTGTATTTCTCTGGTGGATTTGGCGATTTTATGGGTGCATGATCGGAGTGTGGGTTCTGTGGTTAGTTGTGTGGGTATGATCAACATGAGTCGTCGACGATGAGTGTTGCAGTTCGGCTGTATGTGTGTGTGTTCCCCCATTTGATCTGGTGAGCATGCATATGTAGGAGTTTTGCTGGAAGTGTGTATGTGTGTGTGCTGTTTGTGTGGTCTGTGCATGTGGACGATTATGGGTGCTCTATTTTGTCAACAGTGGGTGTGTCTATTTGGTCATCCTTTTGACGGTCGTTAGTGGGTATGTGTGCGTATAGTTGTGGGTCTGTGATCAGGTGTGTGTATGTGTGTGTGTGAGGATCGTGGGTGTTGTGCCGTTCGGTGGTCGTTCGTTCGTCAGGTGAGAGGGTGTGCGTGTTCGGCGGTGTGTGTATGTGCTCTGTTTTTGCCGATAGTGTGTGTCGTTGTGTGTGTGTGGGTTTGATCGAAACGTGTGTGTGTGTGTGTTCTGATCGTCCAGTTAGTGTGTGTGTGTCGCTGTCGGTTAGTTTGGCTGGCGGTGAGTAAGAGCTAGTGAGAGAGAGGGTGTCATCTGCGAAGGTGATGGGTGTTCCTTCTTTGGTCAGACCGTGGGGATGTGTATTCGGTGAGAGAGTATGTGTGCGTGTCGCTGCTGTGCATGTGGGTGTGATCGGAAGTGGGTGATCTGTGATGAGTGAGTGTGTGGTATCGTCAGTCCTCGGTGGCTGGGAGCAAACCGAACCAGAAACGGAAAGAAATAGAAGAAAAAGAAAGAAAAATGAAGTAAAGGAAAATTTCATAAACAACCCCAATAAAAACCAAAAATCCATCTTGCAGCTCATGAACGATTCGGAATAGGTAACATTTTCATCAGATATTATTATCGATTAAATTAAATTGTTAAGCATTAAGATTTTTCGCATTCCTAATAATAATTGTTGTGATCGTAATAATATTTTTATAATCGTTAATCTTAATAAACCGGTACAGTGAAGATTAACGGAGCGAAATTAACCGAATAATAATTTTTCATGATAAAATGTGGGGATGGGAAATTACGGAACTTAAGGCCTGCATTGCATGATTAGGATATTTTACATAAAATATTAATTTAGGCCCTGTCACTATTAAGTTCGCAGGCACCGGAGTATCGGTACAGGGTAGTCAGTAAAAGTTGTTCAGAGCGGTTAACCAGGTGAGTGTACTGTCTTCTACTAAATTACAAATTTTATTTTCATATTTGTATTATGGAAAAATGTGTTTATATTAAAACTGGACGAATTTGTAACTTATATGGATCAAGCGGTCTTGGGTGTTTGTGAAATTGTAGATTACATTGGTGTTAAAAGGGTGGAAAATGATTTGTTGAATCTAGTTGATTTTAAAAAGTGGGAAAAGAATTGTGGACCGAGTCGGTTGTTTGGAGGTGGTAGTTGATGGTTGGTCCGACTATACCATAGTATTTTCTTCCCGAATGGGATGTGGGTTTATCTGCTACCGCAGAGCGTTGATTATCTGCTATAGCAGAGCGTTGATTTATCTGCTTCGGCAAAACGTTGTTTATCTGCTAGGCATAGTCCTACAAAATATTGATTATCTGCTATGGCAGAGCGTTGTTTTGACCCGCTAGGAATGCAAATCCTACAGGTGGTACGATACCATTGCAACTCCCGATCATGAGGTTAAAACGATCCTATGGCTAGTCGGAGAGTGGTGTGGTGTTTTGTCGTATAAGGTGAACTGGTTGGATAAATATATATATTACTTTACACTGGATTGGTGTATCCATATATATATTGGTGTATCTATTATTTTGGTTGTTTTCCACTATTTGGTTAGATATAGTATTCGGGTGGAATTTCACTGTTGGGTTGGTATGTTATAAATATATGAGTTATTTTTGTGGCGATAGGAAAACGGAGTTTTCCGTGTGGTATGTGTTTATTATATTCTATTGGAATTGGGTGGGTTAAATACAATATTTCTTTACAGTGGTGGTAGTTGAAATTGGTTCCAACTATGAGATACGGTATTATTTTTATATTATTTCACTTCATTGGTGGTAGTGGAACTAGGTACGTGATTATATTATATTATATTTCAAAACATTGTGTTTATCATTTATTGGTTTTGAATTGTGGTATTTAAATTCTTATACTTGATCCATACAAAACGTTTTTATTATGAAGACAATACACCGATAATTTTTTTTTTGGTTTCAGGTACTGCGGCTAGGAGTTGGTCCACTACTGGCACTAGGGAGAGCCCGGAGGTAGTGTCGTGTTGGAGGTGAGTCGGTCGAATGTGAACCGTGGAAGGTTCAGGTATTTTAGTAGAAATGTTTTGTGGATTTTCGGGACAGGTATATATATTTTATAGTAGTATGAGTGTGTATGTATATATGTTTGATTGGATACTCATGAATTGGTCTGGTGACATTAGGTCGACGTCACGCCCGGCCTCGGGTGACAGATGCTCGGGGTGGGGTGTGACACGTCCTACAGGTGGTTGATTATTGTTATTGACCTGTCAGGAGTGTCGGTCCTACAGGTGGTTGATTATTATGACCTGTCAGGAGGGTATGTCCTGTAGGTGGTTGCTGATATTATAACCTGTTAGGAGGATTAGTCCTGCAGGTAGTTGATTATCATGACTTGTTATGAGGATTAGTCTTGTAGGTGGTTGTTGATATTATGACCTGTCAGGAGGATTAGTCTTGCAGGTGGTTGATTATTATGACCTGTCAGGAGGATTAGTCCTGCAGGTGGTTGATTGACCCATCAGGAGTGCAAATCCTGCGGGTGGTACCCCTACCATTGGGGATAATAAATGGCTCTAGTACTGTTAGTCACTTTAGTTGGCATAGTTGTACAAATTACGGTACCGTCGTAACTCCCGATCGTGAGGTAAAAATGATCCTATGGCTAGTAGGAGAGGATGTGTGGGGTATTTTATTATATGTCAGAATGTTTGGAATGGTTGATTTAAAACGTTTGGATTGGTTGATTTAAAATGTTTGGATTGGGTATTTTAAATATATTAGTTTATTTCATTGGTGACAGGAAAACTGGATTTTCGTATGGTACGTGGTTATATTATATTATATTTTTGAAAAATGATGTTTAATACTTATACTTGATTCATAAAATATTTTTATTTTGAAGACAGTACACCGATAAAATATTTGGTTTCAGGTACCGCAGCTAGGAATGGGTCTACTACTGGCACTAGGTAGAGTCCAGAGGTAGTGTCATTTTGTAGGTGAGCCGGTCGGATGGGAACCGTGGAAGGTTCAGGTTGTTTTGTGATTTTGTTTGTGGATATTTGGGACATGTGTGCTCCCAAATTTTGAAACACGTATATATATATTTGTAAAAAAAAAAAATTTACAGTAGCGCGTGTATGTATGTATATATGTAGGTATGGATATTAGTTGATTAGTCATGTGGCGTCATATCGACGTCACGCTTGGCCTCGGGCGGTGGGGGCCCAGGGTGGGGGCGCGACACAATATCACTTTTAATATAGTTAATTGATGATCCTTGGAAATGGATCACTATACACGTTAGCTCTGAGATCGAGAGTGATGTATTGGTGGGGGTTTCTCATTGTCCTTCGGTCTGGTTCC
Source organism: Eucommia ulmoides (assembly GCA_016647705.1). Taxonomy (NCBI): domain Eukaryota; kingdom Viridiplantae; phylum Streptophyta; class Magnoliopsida; order Garryales; family Eucommiaceae; genus Eucommia; species Eucommia ulmoides. Next base: position 35,100,230 of record CM028326.1, on the reverse strand, counting down.
CGTAAAATAATGCACCATGGGGGGCCCAGTTAGCATTACACCTCTGGTGTGAGAATCAGTCGAGAGTACTGAGAAGGAATATAGTAATATAGTAAGTGCGTAAAGCAGCATAAACTTTTCCTCAAGATAGGGTACCTCGGACCTTTAGGGTTTTGACCTTTTTATAGGAAGGGAGGAGACTCGTTTATTAAATCTTTTCAAATTCTTTGGGCACCATTATGGTAATTGCGTGGATCTTAGTCCCATTTCCATAGATATAATTGGGATGGTATGTGGGGATCGTAGGACCATTTTGGCAATGCTACTTTTCTTTATGGGAGATGCGACTTTGACCGCCTGTAGAGCTGGAGCGTGATAGCGCTCGTACCCTAGGAGGAGTGACCCAGGTCGGGTTTGGAGATGGGGCCCAACCGACCGACTGATTCTAGAGTTCTTGGGTTGGTAGTGTGTTCGAGGACACGTAGCGCCCTTGTAGCTTCTTACCGAATTTCTCCTCATCAGATGCCCTCTATTCTCAGGGGCGTAATGTTTTCGTGCCTTGGGAATATTTAGACATTTCATGAGGATTTGGTGTTTGTCGTCTCTTTGAGGGTCATGTTGTGTCAATGCACTGGCTGTGGCCGATCGTTTCTACTTTTTTCGTTCAGGATTGCTGGGCATTTATGGTCACGTTACTTGTTTCAATGGCTAGTTGATTCGGCTTCCCAAGTGACAGTTAACGGGGAGTTGAGCTTGACCCATTCAAAGGGAGGAAGTTTGTGATCTCTCCTGCTGTAATTTTTCAAATATCATCTTTGTCTTCGAGCTTTGTTGTATCCAATTTGCGTACTTTGTAATGGTGAGAGATTCTGGATGTTCATCCCGTTTTCTAGGAAATGGGGGTGACGACGAGGTTGGATTGTTGTCTAGAGTGTATGGTGGTGACGATGATGTTGGGCTGTCGTCCACAGTGTACAACGACAATGATGATGCTGGCCTATCATCTAGGGTGCCCTGTTGAGGGTTAAGGCAACGCTTGCAGGGTTTTTAGCGAAGCTTGCAGCCCCAAACTCCAGCTACTAACAGCGTTGGGATGACTGACATGGTGGTTGCTTGAGGTGAGGAAGCAGAACTAGCAGACGTCTGACGCCTTTATGCTCCCGAAGTTGAGGTGGCACCGGCAAGAAAGTGAGAGTGGGCAGAGGCTTGGCTCGTGGTGAGTCATTTGAGGGATGCCAAAGCGAAAGTGGGCAGAGGCTCAGCTTGTGGTGAGCCATTTGAGGGACGCCCAAGTCCACGAGATGCATAGGAATTTTTCCATCCCTTCTAATGTGCTTCTAATTGCTCCTGCGCCGTTGTGGAATGTGCTTGATGATGAGTGATTTATTTACCAACAAATCAAATTTTTTTAGGTTCAAATATTTGTGTGTTTTCAAGCATTTTTGTTAGTTTAATATGTTTTAGTGTTATTTGTAGGTTTATAAATAAATGGGAAACAAGTTGCAAAACCGGTTTAGGTACAGTAACTTTAAGGCCATATTTGACAATGATTCATTCCTATTTTGGAAAATCTCAAACCATGGAAATTGTAGATCTATGTATTATCTTTCTATAGGTTTTGAATCACCTCAATCGAAGTTTGAATGCCAAAGTTACGGTGAAAATACAAATCAGGCGTCAGACACTGACTATTGATAGCTGCAGCAATAATTTCCATCGCTGCAGCGATGGTTTGGTCGCTGCAACGGTGATTCGACAATGAGTTTCTGCCTTCCCATCGCTGAAACGACTCGACACTAGCTGACATTGATATTTTGAGATATTTCTGAGATATTTTTCATTCCCAATCATTCCCACTCCAACCAAGAACGTTTTTGGGACATTTTGGAGAGAAAAAGATCATACCAAGAATAGGAGAACACATTTGGAGAAGAGCAAACAAGATCAGAGTAAATTTTACGGACATGGAATCATCAATTCTTTAGATATCGACTATTCTTCCTTATTTTTCTCGTTATTTCTTAAATCTTCTTGGTTGTTTGATCATGTATAGCTCATTTTTAGTTGAATATTTGGTTATGGCCATGATCTAAACGTTTATTATTTAGGGATTGATGAAATTTACATATAATATGTTTGAGTAATTCTATGTTTCGTTATCGGTTGTTCTTCCCCATTCGATTGTGTTTATCGTTCTTTTACTTCCATTAAATACTTGTTATGATATTTTAGTTGATTTAAGAATACGGGATTTGACACTCGGAAGAGGTAACCCCAGATTCGGACTAGGGTTTAAACACAACGCGACGTTCTAATGTTTTAGGAGATTATTAGAAAGTGTGCAATTCGTGAGGTTGGGGCGAGACTCATGTAATCGTTTAGACGCTAGATAGGGATATCGGTGTTGACACGAATTGCATATTCATTCACTTTACACTCGGGAGAGGTAGTGAGTGAGTTTTTGATACCTAGATTGTCGGATAGTTTGAATACCATTAATGTAAACTAAATTGACTCTGTTGGCCCAGTAGAATACCCAAGAAGGGGGGTGAATTGGGTAATTAAAAAATTATCAGAATAAAATTCAATAAATCAAATAATTAATTTTAATCCTAAATTAATTATTATCTTTATATCACAGCGGAATAATATAATCAACTAAGTGCACACCCAAACAGCAAAAATAACAAAGTAAATATAGCAGTACACCAAATATTTGTACTGGTTCACCAAACTACTCTTGGCTAATCCAGTCTCCCGAGCTCCACGGAGGTCACATCCACTAAAACCAAGATCCCTTTAAAAGTAGGAACCAAAGCTTTACACCGATTCTTTTACAGGCTCAGAATCAACCTTTACAATATCATTTTCTCAGGCTAAGGAAGAACCTCTACTTTTTACAAGTTAAAGAATAACCTATTCTTTTTAACACTAAGGCTCAAGAATCAAAACCTCATAAAACACTCCAACTATCATTTTTTCAGGTAAGGATGGAACTTTTACAAATCACTCAAATCGTAATTCTATCCAGGAAGAATCACTACCTCAATCTCTTTACCGGAAGAAACTGAAACCCAGTTACCCTTGACTAAATACCCCTAACAGTATTTAACCCGTCACATTACTCACCAATACAAAATGATAAGCAGGAAATCTCACTCGGAACTTCTATCACCCCAGATAATAATAACTCAATTAATATCCCAAGTCTAGTGATAGAAAAATGTGAGATAGAAAAATCTGATTTTAACAAGATATGAGTAGTAAATTGGAGCACGTAATCAGATTCAAGAAATTGTTTGTAAAAATATTTTTTTTTCAAAAATCAGAAACAATTTCTAAGATCAATTTCCAAACAATAATCAAATAATACAATGAAAGAATATAATTGGAAAGATCTCATCCGAAATCCATAGAAAGAATGATTATAACGATGTAACTTTAAATTTGGTAATAGCAAAGAATAATAGCAATTGAACTTCAAAATTATCTCTCAGGAAAGCTCACAATCTCTTAATATAATAACTCTTAGAACAACTCTCTTGGTATTGATTAATTCTCTCTCGTTTTTGGTATAAGAAATTCGCAGGTCTTTATATAAGAATATGAAATCAGTCTTCTAACAGCTAGTTTACACGTGTCCTGACAATTAATAGCACTTATAGACCCCTTATATCATAATGACTTCATTTAGGTTTAATTCACTTAAAAACATCTTTCAAATCTCTCAATTAAACCCCCCAAATATTTCTCAATCTCCATAAATAAGAATAGAATTAATTTTAAGTACCAAATTGAGAAACATTAATATTCAATGAACCATATTAATAAGATTTAATTAATATATGAACCGTATCTTAAATATAGAAAATATCCCTGAAATCTCTCTTAAATCCCAACAAAAAACGGCTACTTTGAATATAATCTCGGATAAAACAATATCATGAAACAGTGCATCTGGTCGACCGACTAGTCGACAGGTAGATTCAGGTTGTAGCCAAGGCGTTCATCGGTCGACCTCCCTGTCGACCTGTAGATTCCGAGAGTTTGTTTTTCCTTCACCAGTCGACCTATCGATCGACTTGTAGATTCAGAGAGTTCAACCCTCTTGGCTGGTCGACCTGTCAGTCGACTTAGAGATATGGGATCTTTCAGCTGCTTGGTCCGGTCAACTTATCTGTCGATTGGTGTATTCTGGATCTCTTCTCTGAACACGTTTTTAACTTATTTTCTTTTACGTTTTTTCCCCTTTAACCATTTTCTCACCTAAATTAGCTCCACTAATATTCTTATAGTCCATTTTAGTTATTTAAAATTATTTCTTTTCAAATCACATAGGAGCAAATAATTTCACTTAATCAAAACACATATAAATAATAAAATATATTTTGTGCCATATTTGTGTTCCTAATTGGGATATTAAGAGTTAAGATTCACCTGAGTTGTTTTTTCTAATTTCTTCAAACTCTTAATTCTTCAATATCTTCAACATCATCGTTTAGCATCCATTTAATTTGCATCTTCATTACTGAAACTATAAATCACTGAAACACTCAACTAAAATGTTAGTTCCACCAAAACATCAATGCTTAATTGTTCATCAAAATCTTAGGATCAACAATTTGCCCCTTGTTGATGATGACAATTAACTTTGATGTTTTCTTTAAAATAAAAATATAACCACACTTCCCCTGAATCCGAGGTTCGATTTTTTAACTCGTTAAAGCATAGTAATGAAGATTTTATAAATATAATCAATAATGCACAAATAAAAAATACTCAATAAAGCACAATTTTAAAAATACTCCCCCTTAATAAAACATCATTACTTTCTTCCCCTTTGTCATCTTCAAAAATAAAATTTAGGGAGGGGGGATTACACATGTAACTTACTCTAGGCAAACATCATTATGCCTAGCCATACCTAAACCGCGAATGATTTTCACAAACTGATCTTCCGCTAGTGGTTTGGTAAAAACATCAGCAAGCTGGTCGGAGGTATCAATATACTCAATAACAATATCCATTTTCTGAATGTGATCACGAATAAAGTGATATCTAATCTCTATGTGCTTAGTTCGTGAGTGTTGTGTAGGATTCTTACTTAGACAAATGACACTTTTATCATCACAAAAGATCGGGACCTCATCCATACAAACTCCAAAGTCATTTAACTGTTGTTTAATATATAAAATTTGAGTACAACAATTACCAGCTGCCATGTATTTAGCCTCAGTAGTGGATAAGGCTATAGAATTCTATTTCTTGCTTGACTAAGAAACCAAAACATGTCCTAACAAATGACATGATCCACTTGTGCTTTTTCGCTCAACTTTGCAACCAACAAAGTCAACATTGGAGTAACTTACCAATTTAAAATCACTCCCCCTAGGATACCATAATCCTAGGTTAGTCGTCCCCTTTAAATAATGAAAAATTCGCTTAACCGCAATCAAGTGCGATTCTTTAGGACAAGACTGAAATCTAGCACAATGACAAACACTGTACATAATATCAGGTCTATTAGCAGATAAATACAACACGCTACCAATCATACTCCGATACATTTTTTCATTAATGCTTTTGTCCGTATCATATTTTTCTATCTTTGTAGCTGTTGCTATGAGAGTTTTGTACTCTTCAGCTCCTTCTAAGCCATATTTTTTTAGCAGCTCATTGGTGTATTTAGCTTGGTTTATAAATATCCCTTCTTTGGGTTTGCTTAATTTTCAATCCAAGAAAGAAATTTAGCTCTCCCATTATGCTCATTTCAAATTCAACCTGCATTATCTTAACAAACTCTTGGCAAAGATCCTCATTAGTAGATTCAAAAATGATGTCATCAATATATACTTGTACTAATAGGATATCAAAATTAGTTTGCTTTACAAATAGTGTTATATCACAAATACCCCTTAGAAAACCATTTTCGATAAAATATCGACTAAGTCTCTCATACCAAGCTCTCAGAGCTTGTTTGAGCCTATACAAAGCCTTGCGAAGTTTAAATACGTGATCAGAAAATTTATTACTTTCAAATCCCAGGGGGTTGTTCCACATAAACTTCTTCAGCTAGAAAGCTATTTAGAAATGCACTCTTTACATCCATTTGATAGCTTAAAATTACGTGAACATACAAAGGCGAGTAGCATTCTAATTGCTTCTAGTCTAGCAACAAGAGCATAAGTTTCATCATAATCAATTCCTTTCTCTTAATTATAACCCGGTGCCATTAATCTTGCCTTATTTCTTATTACCATACCAGATTCATCATTTTTATTTCTAAAAACCCATTTAGTACCAATAACTGGATAAAAATTCGGTCTCGGAACAATACACCATACTTTGTTCTGCTCAAATTGAACTAATTCATCTTGCATTGCGAAAATCCAAGATTCATTAATTAACGCCTCATTTATGTTTTTTTTTTTGGCTCAATTTGAGATAAGAAAACAAAATTAATTATATCCCTAAGAGAAGATTGAGTACTTACATTTTTTTTTTTGAAATTACCGATGATTTCTTTAATTGAATGTCTTGGTACTTTCTTTATAGCTCTTGGTAAGGTCGAATCTTTCTCCTTAGGTTTCTCCTCTTGTTGAGACTTCTTAGGTACACCATCACCTTGGTTTTGGTTATTTAAGATACCTGAATCATCATCATCCAAAACCTTTCTCGACAATAATGGATTAACTTTCTCAAAAACAACATGCATTGTTTCTTCTACTCCTAAAATACGTTTATTATAAACTCTATAAGCCTTACTGTTAGTAGCATATCCAAGGAAAATCCCATAATCAGATTTAACATCAAATTTACCAAGATTATCCTTGTCATTTAAAATGAAACGCTTGCATCCAAAGACTTTAAAATAGGAAATATTAGGAGTCTTACCATTCCAGATTTCATATGGGGTTTTGTTAAACCCTCTACGAATTAATACTCGGTTTACCACGTGATAAGCAGTACTTAATGCTTCGTCCCAGAAGTAGGTTGGTAAGCGATTTTCATTTAGTATTGTTCTGGCAATCTCTTGAAGCATTCTGTTCTTCCTTTCCACTACACCATTTTGTTGCAGTGATTTTGGTGTAGAAAAATTGTAAGCATAATCATGCTCATCACAATAACTTACCACTTCATCATTCTTAAATTCTCTTCCTCTATTACTACAAATGTTAATAATAGAACATTGCTTCTCATTTTGAACACGTTCACAAAATTTAGCAAGAATGGAAGCAACTTCACTTTTCTTAGCAAGAAAATATACCCAGGTAAGTCTAGAATAATCATCAACTATAACAAATGTATAGAACTTACCACCAAAACTAGCAACAGAGTTAGGCCTAAATAAATCAAAATGTAATAATTCAAGACATCTAGACGTGGACGTGTGCATCTTTTTCTTAAATGGTGATCTAACTTACTTGCCTAATTGACATGCATCACATACTTGATCTTTTACAAATTTCAAATCAGGTAGGCCATGTACAAGACTCTTCTTAGATAAGTTAGAAATTAACTCCATACTAGCATAACCAAGTCTTCTATGCCATAACCAACTATTTTCAGATAAAACATTCAAGCAAGATAAATTTTGAGAATTAAAATCATCAAAAGAGCAAGTATACACATTCTCAAAACATGATGCAACTAGCAAGATACTACTATCATAACTATTCTTAATGATGCATCTATCATGATCAAATATAACATTATAGTCCTTGTCACATAGTTGACTAATACTAAAAAAATTATGTTTAAGTCCATCAACTAGTAACACATCTTTAATAAGAGTAGTACCATTACCGATATTACCTATACCGATAATTTTACCTTTTGCGTTGTCTCCAAAAGTCATATGACCTCCATCTTTAGGTGTCAAAAATATAAATTTCTTTTATCTCCCATCATGTGTCGAGAACAACCACTATCCAGGAACCATTTGTCCTTGCTTATCAATGCTTTTAGAATAACCTGCAAGGAGCACCTTAAATAGTTACAAAGTGGTACCCAGCCTAAGTTGGTCCGATCTTGTTAGTCAGAATAATTTTAGTTCCTTTTGGAACCCAAACTTGTCTACAATTAGATATTTTAGCAAAACATCTATGGATAGTATGCTCCACAATATTACATTTAAAACATTTAATAAGATCCTTGATTTTAGAAAAGAATTTATGAAAGCGTTTTTGTTTAAGATTTTTCTGAAATCCAATACCGGCTTTATCAAAAACTCTACTTGAACTTCCCAAAATCATTTTCAAATTATTTTCACCACCGGTGAATTTGAGAACAATTGATTGCAAATCCATCAATTTAGATTTCAATCAATTGTTTTCAGATTCGTAGTCCACCACTTGCTTGTTTAATATGTTAATTATACTTTGAAGGGCATTTATTTTAGAACATTGGTTTTTATAATCATGTGAAAGTTCTGGAGAAACATCAAATAATTCATCAAAATTTAAAGGATAAGAACTTGAACAATCAGTTACCTCACCACCAGTGGCCATTAATGCAAGTATGGACGTATCCTCACTATTTGATTCTTCCGAGCTACTTGAATTGGTATCATCCCAAGCAGCCTTCATTGATTTCTTCTTAATCTTCTTTGCTTTCTTCTTCTTTTTCTTTTCTCCATCTTTCTTCAGTTCGGGACAATCATTTTGAAAATGACTGGTCTTATGATAGTTGTAGCATTCCATTTTAGACATGTTGAGATTTATTCTTCCACGGAATGTGCGCCGAGTTATTCTTCTAAAATTATTTGTGAGAAGTGATACATTTTTCTCTTGCTCACTATCAAGACTTTTATCATCATTGTCATTCTCTTCTTCAATTTTTTGAACTTTTAGCGCGATTTTCTCTTGCCATTTTCGGTATCATTCTCGTAACCTTTAATCACCGATTCATGAGTCATCAAATTGCCAATGAGATCATCAATGTCGTATTTTCCAAGATCCTTGGCTTCCTTGATTGCCGTCACCTTTGACTCCCATATTTTTGTCAAGGACCTTAGGACCTTTCGTACTCTATCCTCCATGGAGTATGGATTTCCGAGTTGACTCATATTGTTGCATATATTATTGAAGCGAGTATACATCTCATGAATCGATTCATTCTCCTCTATTCTGAACAACTCAAATTTTCTCATAAGAGCATTGATTTTTGACTGCTTTACTTGATTTGTCCCTTCGTGGGTGACTTGTAGCTTATTCCACATCTCCTTTGCAGATTTGTAACCTGAAACTCTAGAATATTCATTAGTGTCTAAAGAGAAAAAGAGAATATTGATAGCTTGAGAGTTAATGGAGAGTTTCTGCTTATCAGAAACAGTGAGTTGTTCCTTATTCTTCTCAATTCCATTTTCCATTGGAATGAATGGACCATCCTCGATTGTAAGCCACATATCATAATTTGTAGCCTAAAAAAAGACTATCATCTTGTCTTTCCAAAACGAGTAACTTTCACCTACAAACAAGGGTGGTCGGTGCATAGACTGTCCCTCAGCTAGTGTGCCTACTATGTGTGCCATGTGATCTTTGTTAGTTAAAAAATTTGAGCTAAACCAGCTCTGATGCCAATTGTTGGCCCAGTAGAATACCCAAGATGTGAGATGAATTTGGTAATTAAAAAATTATCCGAATAAAATTCAATAAATCAAATAATTAATTTTAATCTTAAATTAATTATTATCTTTATATCACAGTGGGATAATATAATCAATTAAGTGCATACCCAAACAACAAAAATAACAAAGTAAATATAGCAGCACACCAAATATTTATATTGGTTTACCAAGCTACTCTTGGCTAATCTAGTCCCCCAAGCTCCACGGAGGTCGCACCCACTAAAACCAAGATCCCTTTAAAGGTAGGAACTAAACCTTCACACCGATTCTTTTACAGGCTCAGAATCAACCTTTACAATATCATTTTCTCAGGCTAAGGAAGAACCTCTACTTTTTACAGGCTAAAGAATAACCTAATTCTTTTTAACACTAAGGCTCAAGAATCAAAACCTCACAAAACACTCCAACTATCATTTTCTCAGGTAAGGATGGAACCTTTACAAATCACTCAAATCGTAATTCTATCCAAGAAGAATCACTACCTCAATCTCTTTATAGGAAAATATAAAAACCCAACTATCTTTAATTAAATACCCCCAACAGTATTTAACCCGTCACACTACTCACCAATACAAAATGATAAGCAGGAAATCTCACTCGGAGCTTCTACCACCCCAGATAAATAATAACTCAATTAATATCCCAAGTTTAGTGACAGAAAAATGTGAGATAGAAAAATATGATAACAAGTTATGGGTAGCAAATTGGAGCACGTAATCAGATTCAAGAAATTGTTTGTAAAAATATTTTCTTAAAAAAATTAGAAATAATTTCTATGATAAATTTTCAAACAATAATCAAATAATACAATGAAAGAATATAATTGGAAAGATCTCACCCGGAATCCACAGAAAGAATGATTAGATCGAATCTCAACCAAAAATGGCTACTTTTGGATATAATCTCGGATAAAACAATATCCTAAAACAGCGCGTCCGGTCGACCAACCAGTCGACAGGTAGATTTAGGTTGTAGCCAAGGTGTTTATTGGTCGACTTGCCTATCGACTTGTAGATTCAGAGAGTTTAGCCCTCTTGGCTGGTCGACCTGTCGGTCGACTTAGAAATACAGAATCTTTCAACTGTTTGGTCTGGTCGACTGATGTATTCTGGATCTCTTCTCTGAACACGTTTTTAACTTATTTTCTTTTGCGTTTTTGCCCTTTTAATCATTTTCTCATATAAATTAGCTCCACTAATATTTTTATATTTCATTTTAGTCATTTAAAATTATTCTTTTCAAATCACATAGGAGCAAATAATTTCACTTAATCAAAACACACATAAATAATAAAATACATTTTATGCCATGTGTGTGTTCCTAATTGAGATATTAAGAGTTAAGATTCATCTGGGTTGTTTTCCCTAATTTTTTCAAACTCTTAATTCTTCAATATCTTCAACATCATCGTTTTGCATCCATTTAATTTCCATCTTCATTACTAGAACTATAAATCACTGAAACACTCAACTAAAATATTAGTTCCACCAAAACATCAATACTTAATTGTTCATCAAAATCTTAGGATCAACAAAATCAAACACGTTTAAGTGAATGTAGTTGACCCCTAGATAATTTATTCCCATAAACGATATTCTTAGTATTTTAGTTTAATTAGTTTAGTTTTGTTTTATATATTATAACAAAAACCTAAAAATTGGATCGCCTAGATAAAGTTTGGTTACGATAATCGCGGTACTTAGCGACAATCTAAACTAATCCCTGTGGATGCGACAACCCTACTCTTCCTATACTATTAAAACTTGACCCGTACACTTATGGTAACGTAGCGACAATTAATTCGCTGCCAAGTTTTTGGCACCGTTGCCGGGGATTGGTTTTTAGATTGTTGTTGATATTGTGAAAAAGTAACTTGATTTTAATTTAGGCATTTCTTTTATTTTTAATTTTTGTTTTTAGTTTTGTTTGATTTGCAAGGTACTTGAAGATGTATCATCAACAAGTGCTATTGCAATTTTCTCAATGAGATTCCGAACCATTTTATTGTGCTTGGGATAGACACAAGAAGTTGTTTATTCGGTTCCCAAATCATGGTTTCCCGAGGGAGTGTCAATTACTGAACTTTCTCAATGGGTTACAAGCCGCAACAAGAACTTGGGTGGAAGGAGAAAATAGTACCACCTCATACGACCAATTAATCATGGACGAAGCCTATTGGTTGTTGGAAGACATAATGGAGTTTGAATGTCAGAGTTGGAATTATTCAACAAGCTACCAAAGCTTGGGGGATAGTTCAACGTTTCGGCGCCATGGATTGACACCCCAGACCAACATGTAGAGTCTTTCCGCACCCTGGAAGAGATGTTCACTGAATTTATGGGGGAGACTCAGGCTTTCAGGAGGGAAATGAATGACCGTCTCAATGAGTATGAGGATCGTCTTGACAATATTGAGATGACTTGCTGTAAAATTGATGTGACCGTAAAGTCTTTTGAGACGCAAATTGGTTAGCTTATTTTCTTTATTGAGGCCGAGTTAGAAGTGGTGGCACTGAGAGACACACAAGCCACATCCATATGTGAAAGCCACCAAGAGGAACCAGATACGAGCGAGAGGAACTTGAGTGCGTTCAATGACGATTGTTCTAATGAGGAAAAAACCCAATTGTGGATTGGCGATGAAAAATCACATGCTGACATTTGTGATTCTTCACCATTTGAGATCCAAATTTTGATGCCACCCCTGATCCAAGACGATCACATCTATGAGGATCCGATGTGGCTTAATTATCCTCCATTGCTAAACGCGACTTTTTCAAGCCTTGATTTAACTCGCAAGTGCACGAGGTCAAGTTTTAATATAGTGGATCTTACGATCGGATGTCGTCCTTTGGGAAAGGTGTTTGGATTAATTGAATACTACAATTGACATAGTCTTATATTATCTAGATGGTTCAAGAATTGTTTGAGTTGCTAATTTGAAAAACTAAATTAAATTAACAACTATTGGATTAATTCTCATAAAATGGATTAACTAGGGATTGATTTCAGTCACTAATACATGTTTGAATTCGTTTAGTTTACAATAACGATATTTATCCTATCCGACAATCTAGGTATCGTAAACTCGCTCATTACCTCTCCCGAGTGTAAAGTGAGCGAATATGTGACTTCGTGTCAACGTCGAAGTCTTACTCAACCGTTTATATGACACTTAGTCACATGAGTCTTGACCTAACTTCATGGATTGCACACTTTCTAATACTCTCCCGGGTTATTAGATCGTCGTGATGTGTTTAACCCTAATCCAAATCCGGGGTTACCTCTCTCGAGTGTCAAACCCCGTATTCTCAAAACCTATCCTAATACCATGACAAGCATATTAAGATTGTAATAAAATAGTAAACACAATCAGATTTAGACAAATAATCGTTAAAAAATGTGTATTCAATCAAACATGTATATATATGAACTCAATCAATCCCTAGATAATATCTATCTGGCCTACCATGATCTCAACCATACAAACATTAAAACAAGAGAGATTTATCATTATTCAAGATAAAACGTTTAGATACAAAGATAGATAAGGGCAAATCTTAGAGTGGAGTGGTTTACTTTCGCCAAAAATAGATCCGGGAATGTTTTCTCTTCTCCAAATATGAAATATCCTCTTCAAGATCTCAAAAATTGGTTAAGATCAAGTGTTGAATGTCCTTGGAAAGTGGGAGAGAAAAGGGGTATAAGACAAGGCTCAAAATATCTAAAAATATCTCAAACACAGCTAGCTTGTGATAGCTACAGCGGTGGGCCTTCTGCCGTTTCACCGCTGTAGCTGTAGATCTCACTACTGCAACGGTGAGTGACTAGAAAGTTTGGTCACTCTCTATTATTTTACTGCTGCAGCAGTGGACTGACTGCTGCAGCGGTGAAATTGCTGCATTAAACTTTTGATCCTTTTCATCATTTTTTCACCGCTTTCCTATTGTTTTGCTTGATTATCAATTGATTACGTCTCTACACCTAATTTACTTTAAAACGAACATAAACGCAATTAAATATTACTAAAACACTTGAAAACTACCAAATTTGGCTTAGAAATAGATAGGTATTTTCAACCTATCAACCGCTTCTAGCACCTTTCATTCAGGACAACCAAGCACAAAATCTGGAGAAGAATCAAGTTGAGAGCACGTGCTAATTAATGCCATATTTCGCCAAGCTTGAGGGCATTCTGAATCAAGGCTAGTACGTTATGTTGTATGACACATACTATGGACGAAAGTCGCTTTTTGACGAGCCCTTTTCCATGTCGAGCCAACGACATTAAACCAAACAATTCTTGGGAGGCAACCCAAGTTTTCAAATAAATCAATCTATCACCGCCAACTAGAGGCGAGATTGTCTCACCTCCCAAGTACGTGTTCAAAACCCCCTGTATCACTATAATGCATGCTATTTGTTGAGTTTGATGTTGGGTTATTGTGGACACTGCCCATTTTAAGTTTGGGGGGATGTTTTGTATGCTTTCTTGTTTAGTGACTTTTTGTTAGTTATGTAGTTTAAATTTAATTGTTGTTACATGTTGTGTATTTTAAGTTAAATTGTTTTAATGCATGATTGTTTAGTTTAGTATAAGTATGTTTGTGTTTGTAGTTGTTGTTTTTGTGTGTTGAGTTTTGCAGTTCTTCTAGGCCATTACCCGATGATGATATTATCCCCTAGTTGTTTTTCGAGGTCAAGCGTAATGACCATTCATGTTTGTTCTGTGTGCTTGACATCTCATTTTGGTAAAAGTCATTGTGGATCCTAATTTGCACGAGCACGTAGACTCAATGTACTAGCTATCCAATTGATTTGACACTGATTATCCAGTAGCCAAGTTCATGATAATTTAAGGATTCTAGAACCTGATTGGGGAAAACTCGAGGCAAAATCCTAGGCGAGGTAGTTCAGGAGATATGATTTAGGCATTCATTTTAATCGCTTGAGCCGTTGAAGTCTTCCATGCAAAATATTTTACCCCTCGTTACCCTGTCGAAGCCAATTAGCCATTTCAATTCTGTACACATAACAAATACCCTGGCCTATTAATTTTTTTTTTCCAAACCACTATCGTTAAACCTAAGGCACGATTTGAGTCGAAATCAAGCTAGCATTGGTTTATGCTTCTTGAAGTGAGCGGTTGGATTTTGGGCGAATTTTTGATTGGTTCGGTATTCGAATACTCGCTTTTCATTTATCTATCATATTTACACACCTATGAAATTGTACAAATCAAATAAGTTTGGGACTGTGGTCGTTAAAAAAAAATTGTGTAAATATGGTTTGAATTTTTTTTGTTTAGACAAATGAGTACTACGATTTCAAAAAGTAAGTTCGGGGTTGTTTCAAATTGATCTTTGTGGGTATGAGTGTGTTTGAGGGCCAAGTGTTGTGCCTTGGGTATCGAAGAGTTAATGACGTTTACTTGTTTTATATTCCCAATATATCGTTAGCCAGTTGTTAAAAACCGAACCAAGTAATTTTGATCTTTTTGCATTTCTAAGCCTACATTAGTAGAGAGTGGAACCCAGTCTGGCTTATGAAAATCCTATACCTCTTTGGTTTAAGTCATGAACTTTGTTGGTGGATAATCCAATCAATCTGGTCTTTGGATGGTTGTATAATTAGAGTTTTTGCACACACACTTGGAAAGGATTTAGAATGACGTTTACTGTTATTGAATATTTAAATTCTAGAACACCACATGGTGAAGTTTTATTCTTGAATGCGATATGATTGGGAGCTGTTGAGGGAAAATTTTTGGTCGATTAGTTGAAATTAAAAACTCACGCGTCGTTTTTTTTTTTTTTTTTAGTTCGTTTGAGTTTTTCTTCTTTAGTATTTAAGTTCGTTAATTCGTTGTAGTAGTTTGTTTTCTTGTGTGAGTGTTTTTGCTTGGGGACAAACAAACGTTTGAGTTTGAGGGTATTTGATGAGTGGTTTATTTATCAACAGATCAAGTATTTTTAGGTTCAAATATTTGTGTGTTTTCAAGCGTTGTTGTTAGTTTAATATGTTTTTGTGATATTTTGTAGATTTATAAATAAATGGGAAACAAGTTGCAAAATCTGTTCAGGTAAAGTAACTTTAAGACCATTTTTGACAATGATTCAATCCGATTTTGGAAAATTGTAAAACATGGAAGTTGTATATATATGTCTTAGATTTCCATAGGTTTTTGATTCACCTTAAACGGAGTTTGGACGAGAAATTTATGGTAAAAATACAAATTAGGCGCCAGATACTGATTATTGATCGCTACAACGATAGTTTGGTCGCTGCAGCGGTGATCAGGCAGTGAGTTTCTGCCTTCCCATTACTATACTAATTTGGTATTAGCTGACATTGATATTTTGAGATATTTTTCATTCCCACTCAATACCATTCATTCCTACTCCAACCAAGAACTGTTTTGGGTCAATTTGTTTAGAGAAAAAGATCATACCAAGAAAAAGAGAACACATTTGGAGAAGAGGGAACAAGATCGGAGCAGATTTTATGGATGTAGAATCATCCATTCTTCAGATATCGGCTATTCTCCCTTATTTCTCTCTTTATTTCTTAAATTGTTTTGGTTGTTTGATTATGTATAGCTCGTTTTTAGTTGAATGTTTAGTTATGGCCATGAGTTAAATGTTTATTACTTAGGGATTGATAAAATTTACATATACTATGTTTGAGTAATTCTATCTTTCGTTATATGTTGTTTTTCCCCATTCGATTGTGTTTATCGTTCTTTTACTTCTATTATATGCTTGTTATGATATTTTGGTTGATTTGAGAATACGAGGTTTGACACTTGGGAGAGGTAACCCTGGATTCGAATTGGGGTTTAAACACAACGTGACGTTCTAATGTTTCGGGAGATTATTAGAAAGTGTGCAATCCGTGAGGTTGGGGCAGGACTCATGTAATTGTTTAGATGCTAGATAGAGATATTGGTGTTGACACGAATTGCATATTCATTCATTTTACACTCAGGAGAGGTAGTGAGTGAGTTTTTGATACATAGATTGTCGGATAGTTTGAATACCGTCAATGTAAACTAGATTGAATCAAACACGTTTAAGTGAACGAAGTTAACTCCTAGATAATTTATTCCCATAAACATCTATTGATCCTAAGATTTTGATGGACAATTCAACGTTGATATTTTTTGTGGAACTAACGGTTTGTTTAAGTGTTTCAGTTAATTAGTTCCGAATGATAAAGATTTGATGATAAAGATGATGAAGGAATTAAGAGGTTGAAGAATTTGAAGAACATAGGGAAAACAACTCAGGTTTAAATTTCAACTCTTAATATCCCAATTAGGATCACACACGACACAAAAAGATTTTTAAATAATTTTTATAATTATGTGTGTTTTTAATAGGATACTAATTAGTTGAATTATTTGCTCCTATGTGTAATTAAAAAAGAAATATTTATAATTGATTAAAATTGGAGTTAAGTATTTAGTGGAGCTAATTAAGAAAAAAAAAATGGTTAGAGAGGCAAAAACGTAAATGAGAATGAGTTAAAAATGAGTTTAGAAAAGAGATCCAGTATCTCTCAGTCGATTAGTTAGTCGACCGGATAAAGCACACAAACTCTCTGAATTTCTAAGTCGACAGGTAAGTTGACCGGTGAAAAGAAATGAAACTCTCTGAATTTCTAAGTCGACAGATAGGTCGGCTAATGGGCTCAGAATCTTTGGCTTGGCTACATCCTAAATCGAGCGGTCAACTGGTCGGTCGACTGATGGCGCAGTTTTAGGATATTGAGGATTCCGAATTCATATCTAAAAGTAGCCATTTTTGGTTGGGATTTGTGAGAGATTTTAGGGATTTTATGATATTTAAGATATGCTACACCTATTATTTAATTCCTATTTATTTGGTTCATTAAGTTTTAATGTTTCTTAATTTGGTACATAAAATTGTTTCTATTTAATTGAGATTGAGAAATATTTGGGGACTTAATTGAGAGATTTAAAAGTTATAATTAAGTGAATTGAACCAAAATGTAGTCATAATGATATAAGGCGTCCAAGAGAGCAATTAAGTGCCATAATACATGGGAACTAGCCGTTAGAGAGATGTTTCTAATCCCATATATATAGACCTGCATTTTTCATATCATTAAGAGTGGCTAAGAGAGATTCAGAAATCAAGAGATCATATTTGAGCTTTTCTAAGAGATATCATACTGAGATTTTGTGAGAGCTATTCTAAGAGATAATCTTGAGAATCATTGGCTATTAATCATTGCTGCTACCGGATCTGAAGTAACTACGTTCTAATTATTTTTCAGTAGATTCTGGGTGAGATCTTTCCAATTACTTTCTATTTTGCATTGCTTGTTTAATTTTTGGAAATTGATCTTTAATTGTTTCTGATTTTTATTGAAGAAACTATTTTATAAACAATTTCTTGAATCTGATTACGTGCTCAATTACGTGTAACTCATCTTTTGTTAAAAATCAAATTTTTGAGTATCTCACATTTCTATCACTAGTTTTGGGATATTAATCGAGTTTTAATTTATCTGGGGTGGTAGAAGCTCCGAGTAAGATAATTTTCTTATCAATTTGTATTGGTGAGTAGTGTGACGGATTAAATACTGTTGGGGGTATTTGATCAAATGGTAGCCGATTTTAGTCTTTTTCTGTAAAGAGATTGAGATAGTAATTCTTCCTGGATAGAATTGTTTTGTGTGAATTTTGTAACAGTTCAATCCTTACCAGGTAAAAGGATATTTGGAGTGTTGGTGAGATTTTAATTCTTTTGCCTTTGTGTTAAAAAGAATTAGGTTATTTTTTAAGTTGTAAAAAGTGGAGGTTCTTCCTTAGCCTATGAAAAGGATTTTATAAATGTTGATTCTGAGCCTATAAAAGAATGGTTGTGAGGGTTTGGTTTCTACCTTTAAAGAGATCTTGAGTATTAGTGGGTGCGACTTTCCGTGGGGCTCGGAGGACTGGATTAGCCAAGAGTAGCTGGGTCAACCAGTATAAATTTCTGGTGTGTTGCAATATTTATTTTATTATTGTTGTTTGGTGTGCACTTAGTTTATTTGATAATTCCGCTGTGATATAAAGATAATAATTAATTTAGGATTAAAATTAATTATTTGATTTATTGAAGTTATTATTTTGATAATTTTTTAATTATCTAATTCACCCCTTCTCTTGGGTATTCTACTGGGCCAACCACGTCATTCTTAGTATTTTAGTTTAATTACTTTAGTTTAGTATTATATATTATGACAAAAACCTAAAAATTAGATTGCCTAGATAAAGTTCGGTTACGATAATTGCGGTACTTGGCGACAATCTAAACCAATCCCTGTGGATATGACAACCCTACTCTTCCTATACTATTAAAACTTGACCCGTACACTTGCAGTAATGTAGCAACAATTAATTCGCTGCCACTTGATTATCCATCTGGTTGCACCATTTTTTATTCCGATGCTTTTCTTTGGAGGGTGTGCTTTTTTCTCCATCTTTTTCTTTGCGAGGTTCTCCATAATGTCAAACTTGCACTCTCATGGTTGGTACTCAATGCGAGGAGGTTGATGGTAGGATTCACTATCTTGTGTTTTTGGAACGACGTACCTCTTTCACTTCCTATTTTATTTATTTCTACCCGCTTGATAGAAATGCGAGGCTTTTGGACTGCCGGTATCAGTTACAGACTCGTAATTGTGGCTCATTGTTAGAATTCTGGAGAATAACATAGGATGGAAGAACAGGTGGGTCTTAGTGAGAGGATCCTAGGAGCAACCCGCGGGAAAGGATAGAGGACACCTAATTTTGAAGAGGTGGTTGTCACATCTTGGTAAGTTTTCTCCCTTACTCTTATTTTAGAGTGGACTTTCCTCTTTCTAATTTTTTATTTCTTTCGTAGAGTATCCCTCTCATTCAATACTCAATAAGCTGGAGTATGCTACGATCACTCTTCTCATAGGGCTTGTAGAGGCCGAGAGGGACTTTGTTTTCCTTAAACCCAACTCGTTTGATCTCTTCTTTACTTCCTCATTTGGGATAGCTAGTGCCCCAGGATTTCAATTCTAATTCTTCGTCAGGATCCAAGTTATCTTTTTCGGATGTGTCATCTGAGGAAAAAGGTGTGGCCCTCCTCCCTTTTATTCTTCAATATTATTTTTGTTTACCCTTCGGTGATGGGTTATGATTTTGACAATGTAGAGCTGTTGGAGGCTGAACTGGAGGTCTCGAAGGATGCTGGGCTGTTGCAGCTTTATCTTGCACGCCAATAGATTCGTCGATAGTTTCCCAGGAAACGACGACGGTGATTATCCTATTTGTGGCTTCTCTAGAGGTGGCGCCTTGTCCTGGCCTCGATACTTCCAAAATGAGGTGTCAGTTGGCTGTCGGCATTGTGATTCCTAATGAACCAGCGGCGAAGAGGGCAAAAGAGTAAATTCTTATTGCTTCTGAGAAGGGAAAGAAAAAATAGGCGAACCTTATAGGGATCGATCTCTATCGTTAGATCCTGAGAAATTAGCCTACAGGGTCTATTGGCTCTCTATTGTTTCCAGTTTTGTTTTTTCTCAATTCAGAGCATACAACAAGATGGGCTCAAGCTACATTCTCTCTGAGGGCCTTGAGGCTACAGTTGTAGAGTTAGGCAGTGATCCTGTACTAAACTTACTGTAGTTGAGTGTGGCGGTAATGATACTATTTTCCTTGTTGGAATGACTTTGATAATTGCTTTAGGCTTCAATTGTCTTTCTTTCAATTGTATGACAGATCGCCACTCATTCTTTCACTTGGATCAAAGAATGGAGGGGTATTGTGTCCTTACTTAGCGTCTTGGAGCGGGAAAGAGACAAGGCGATGTCTCAGCTTGAGGATTGAGATCGTTGGGCTGGGGAAGCTGAACGTTGCTTCTGAGAGCCTCTGGAATTGGGGTCATAGACGACCCTGATTCTTTTTCTTCTAGCCCTTCTTCTTGTTCTCCCAGGCCTTGTACCTTGCCTTTTCATATCCAATTCATTATTGGGAAATCCAGAAGTTTGACGGGGATGCAAGGGTTATCCCCGGAGATCACCACACCGGCCCTCTTGAAAAGTTCAGTAAGAAGTGATGGGAAGGGCAGGCCGACCTTTATGCTTTGGACGATGATAGGTGTGAAAAACCTATCTATTTCCAATCTGAATTGGTTTGTTTTTGAATATGTTTATAGTTATTTTTATTATGTTTTAATTAGTTTTCATACTTTTTGTATAACTCAGGTGTGTGGGTAAAAAAGATAGGAAATTGGAGCTAAAACGATGAGATCGAACCAAAGCGGTTCGAAGTTACGGTGGATAAACAAGCTCGGAGGCTAAAAGCTGAAACAGGCCCACCGTTTAGGCGTCGAGACCTCCACCTAAGCAGTGAAAATGCAGAGAAGAGCAAAATGTTACTGACGGATGACCGCCGGAGCGGAAATTCTACCGCCTAGGCGAAAATCCAACAGAATGTTCTCCAGTCCACCACCTACTTCTTCGCCCAGGCATTTAGACTTAACCGACCTAATTCTGCCTAGGCAGAATTTCCACCGCCTAGGCGGATTTGCCCTGCACAGCCTTGAGATATTTTTAGGATATTTTTGCTATAAATATCCCATCTCCTCCCCCTTGGCCGACATCTCTCTCCTTTCTCTTGCAGTTTTGAGCCCCGTAGGCTATATTTAAGCCAAGGGTTAGGAATTTTAGTGGTGGAGCTCGCATCCCGAAGTGGAGAAGATGACGAATCGATCGTTGAGCGTTCTTAGCGATTTATCTTCGGACGAGGCTAAGTTCTTCGATCGTTTTTCCTTATTTCTTTATCTTAGGAGCATGTGAGCATATTTAGCTCATTATTTCATTGTATATGCAACTATGGCCCCGAGTTAAATATGGATTGTAGTAGGGATTAACCTATAATTTATAAATACGTCGTTTGGGTGATTTCAGTGTTTCGTTTGTGATTGTTCTTCATAGTTTGATTGTATTTATCGTATTGTTTGTTTATTATGATTGGATTGATAAATGGAGAACACGGAGTTTTGAAAAAACCCCGGATTCGGATTAGGGTAAACAAACGCCACGATTCTATAACCCGGTCGGGGTTTGAATCGTGGACAATCGATGACGTTGGGCAAGACACACGCTACCTAGAGTTGTTAAGACATTGAGGGGGACCTCTTCGTTGACTCGAAGTGACGTTATATTCCTCGTCTTACACTCGGAAGAGGTGGCGAGGGAGTTTTATAACAGAGATTGCTGATAGGGTAAATACAACACGACGATCCAATAACCCGGGAGGGAGTTGGATTGTGTGCAATCAATGACGCTGGGCTAGACTCACGTGACCTAGGGTCGTTAAGACGTTGAGGGGGACTTCTCCGTTGACTCAAAGTCATGTATTCCCCCGTCTTACACTCGGAAGAGGTGGCGGCGGAGTTTACGTACCGAGGTTGTCAAATAGGTCAAACAACGTAAACGCGAGTAAATCAGAATCGAATACGTATTTGTAAACACGTTAATCCCTATACAATTCTTCATGCTAAAATATATTAACATATTAGTGTAGTTAATTTAGGATATATTAGTATTAGTTTAATTAATTAAATACATTTGTTTTTCGCTTAGATAAACTTAGGTCACGACAAACGCGGTATTCGATAGTAACGACAACAATTCCTGTGGATACGATAACCCGATCTTAACGACCACACTATACTAAAACTTAGACCTCGTATACTTGCGAGTGTAAGTAGCGGCGTGTTTTTCCCGCGCTACCAAGTTTTTGGCGCCGTTGCCGGGGATTGTTTTGATGTTATTGTCGGAAGAATGCGGTAACAGCTCCGGAGACTTAAGTTTTAGGTAGGAGAAGCAAGTGTTTCGTATTGCCGGGATTGGCGAAGTTGTTATTATTGATATTGTGTGAAAGTGACCTAATTTTACTTTAGGCATTTATTTTGTATATAATTTTTGTTTGTAGTTTTGTTTTTGTTTCTTATGCAGGGTACGTGCCGATGTTAGATCGACAGGTATTAATGCATCCCTTTCGACGGGATTCCAATCCATTTTATGTTGCTTGGCCAAGCACATAAGCCGATGAGGCGTTTCGTTGAGAGATTGAGCCGATCAAAGCCAAATCTCGCCAATCTTGAGGGCATTCTGATTGTCGGGCCGAGGACATTAAACCACGCGCTACTTGAGAGGCAACCCAAGCAATTATTTTTGTTCCGTCACATCCGACTTGATCCGGAGGCAAGATCCTCTCGTCTCCCAGGTAAGTGTTCTAAGCACCCTTCGTCAGCATGCTTTAATTCCATATGTTGAAGAATGATGATTGGGTTCGCTGAGGACACTGTCCACTTTGAGTTTGGCAGTGATGTGTAGTAGTAGTATGTTAGTTTATGTGTTATCGTTTTCCGTATTGCATGTATGTTTAGGTTAGAATGTGTTTATGTTTTTGTGTTGTTGTTATATGTTGAGTTTTGTGTTCATCTGGGCCGTCACCCGATGATGAAAATTACCCCTGGTTGTTTTCGAAGTCAAGGGTAATACCCATGCATGTGTGATTCTGTGTGCTTGACTATGCTTTTTGGTAAAAATTATTGTAGATCCTAATTTGCACGGGCACATAGACTCAATGTATAGTTATTCAATTGATTTGAGGACGATTATCGATTAACCAAATTCATGACACATTAAGGATTCTAGAACTTGATTGAGGGGAAGCTTGAGGCGAAATCCTAAGCGAGGTAGTTCAGGAGACGTGATTTAGGTAGTCATTTTGTCGCTTGAGCCTTTTTAAGCCTACCTTGATATATGTTTATCTCTCGTCACCCTGTCGAAGCCTAAATGCAAATTCAATTCAGAACACATAAACCAATACCACGGCCAATTGAATTCTTTCCAGTCCTTTATCGCTAAACCAAAGGCAAAATTTGAGTGAATCAAGTTAGCCGTTGCAAAGGCTTCTTGATGTGAGCGGTTGGGATTAGGGCAAACTTCAAATTGGTTCGGTATTTGAGTACTCACTTATCGTTTTTTATTTGTATTTCACACACCCCGTTAATTATAACAATCAAATAAGTTTTGGGGTGTGTTCGAAAAAAATAAAATAAAATAAAAAAATCAAATGTAAATACGGTTTTTATTTCCGTTTCTTTTTGACAAGAGAGTACGTCGGTCTTAAATGCATGTTTAGGATTGTTTCCAATCTTTTTATGGGGATTCGAGAGTGAATGTGCCAAGCATTGAGCCTTGGGTAACGTTAAGTTAACAACGTTAACCCGTTTTCTATTCCAAATTACCCTTAGCCAAATTAACCTTAACCGAACCAAGCCCTAATGATCTTCATGAACTAGTAAACCTACATTAGTGGAGAGTGGACCCCAATCCAGCTTATGGTAATCCTTAACTCATGAATTTCGTTGGTGGATAATCCAATCCGATCGTTGTATAGTTATATTATTGAGTCTCGCACTAACACGTTTAAAGGATCTAGAATAGCGTTCACCATTATTGCATATTGAAATTCTAGAACATTACATGCTGTGTGTTACCGCCTGAACTCGATATAACTGGCGGTTGTTGAGGGAAAAATAAATAGGCCGTTAGAAGAAGTCAAAATTCGCATGTTGTTATGTTTAGATTGTTTTTAGGATGTTTGTTATTTATTTCAGTTTTGTATTTTTCATTTTAGTGTGTGTGTTTGGCTCGAGGACTAGATTGTCAATAGATTGTTTTTGAGTTTGACGGGGATGCAAGGGTTATCCCCGGAGATCACCACACTGGCCCTTTTGAAAAGTTCAGTGAGAAGTAATGGGAAGGGCAGGCCGACCTTTGTGCTTTGGACGACATGTAGAATTGACGAGTAGATGAGGAACCCCATATTCAATGGCTTCCCCGTCTGAATAGCGTAAATCGTCATAGCATAGTCTTTTGAGATGTCAAATAAGTAAGACGTCGGGAGGAAGCTTGAGCAAATAAAGTGGTGCCAAATCTTCAGGATTGGATTCAAGAACTTTGACGAAAAGTTGGAGACACCCAACCTAATATGTGTCCATCTGATATTGCTAATGGTTAGGGCCTAGATGACTGTATTTAGGCTTGGTTCACTCTTCATCCGTGCCTCGAGGTCTCACCGGAGCAACCAACCCCAAAACTTCATTGATTATTTCTGAACCAAAGATTATGGGACAAGTCCAAACCCTGGTCCGGTTGTTCTGAGCTTCAATTATGTTTGTGTAAAATTCCCGGACCAGAGCAACATCGCTCGGGGGTGGTGTCTAGAAAAATTGTTCCCAACCTCGACTCCTTATCACATTCAAAAACTCTGCCGGAATATCATCTAATCTTACAAGTCCACGTTGCCAAAAATGAAATGATGGATTTGGGACTTGGAAACGGTTTGGAAGGAAAATTTTGAGAGGTTTCGGGCTTTTGGGAAATGGTTGTGGCGGTTTAATGAAGCGACGCCCCTTAAATCAAAACAAGGGCGTCACCGCTGTAGCGGTTACAGCCCAGTGGACATACTGCTGTCTCACCGCTGTAGCGGTGGAACGCCAGAATGTCTACTAACATTCTGGTGTTGCAGTGGTCATTTTGACCACTGCATCAGTGGTAGCCCTGCAAGTTTTTTTTTTTTTTTTTTTTGTTTTCTGTATCAGTCATTTTGACCACTGCATCAGTCACACCACTCGCTTCCATTTCGCTACTTCAACGTTTAATGAACGAAACACTACCCCAAATATCTGAACTCTTCAAATAACCTATAAACACGCTCCGAGACCATTCTGGATTCCAAAAAGTACTTAATATCAAAAGGCGAGTGAATATCATACCCTCGGTTTTATAACAAAAAGTGCGCTTGATTTACCGTTGCCAGCTGGACTTAGCAAATTCCATCTCAGTCGTCAACGAGGGAGATAGTCTCCACAACTCATTCTTCGTTTCCAAAGTAATTCTTAATCTTCTCCACATTGACTCAAAAAATGTGTCTATCGTTGCCTTCCAACTCGACGAAGCCTAATGGAAATACATGCTTGATCCAGAACAGTTCAGACCATTCGGACTTCAATTTTCCGAGAAAGAGCCTCAGTCGAGAATTGAATAACAGAACTTACTGGCCTGGGATGAACTCCCTTCTGACTATTTTCTTGTCATGCCATCTCTTAGTCTTGTTTTGTCTTTGTAAAGCTTGACATTCTCATACGCTTCATTTCGGAATACTTCCATCTCATTGAGTTGGAGGAGATGTTGTTCACTCGAAGCATTTTGATCGAAATTCAATTTCTTGATTGCCTAGTAGGCACGGTGCTCTAACTCCATGGGCAAGTGACACACCTTACTAAACACCAACTGATACGGAGACATGCCAATCGGTGTCTTGAAGGCTGTGCGGTATGCCCATAACGCATTATCCAATTTCACTTCCGAATCTCTGCGAATAGAATGAATCGTCTTTTCTAGAACTTGCTTGATCTTACGGTTTGACACTTTGGCTTGGCCACTTGTCTGTGGATGGTATGGTAGAGCCACCTTACGCCTTACCCCATACTTTGTTAACAAAGTATTGGACATTTTGTTACAAAAGTGGGTCGCTTTATCATTGATAATGGCTCGAGGTGTCCCGAACCGTGTCATGATATTCTTCTGAAGGAACTTCACCACTTTGGCATCATTAGTAGTCGTCGCCACAGCTTCGACCCATTTGGACATGTAATCCACCGCCAGTAGAATGTACTCTTGACCGAACAACGACAGAAATGGCCCCATGAAGTCTATATCCCACACATCAAACAGTTCCAATTCAAGAATGGACGTCAGCGATAATTCATGACTTCTTGATAT
The DNA here is from genome assembly GCA_016647705.1 of Eucommia ulmoides. Lineage (NCBI taxonomy): Eukaryota > Viridiplantae > Streptophyta > Magnoliopsida > Garryales > Eucommiaceae > Eucommia > Eucommia ulmoides. The sequence goes on along the minus strand of CM028326.1, from coordinate 35,073,779 downwards.
GTTGCCAACCCGTTGGCATCGATCGCAGGTTTTAACAAAAGTATAAGCATCATGAAACAATGTCGGCCAGTAAAAACCTGACTGAAGCACTTTAGTGGCCGTCCGCGTCGCTTCAAGGTGCCCGCCACATAGTGATGACTGGAAATAGTATTTGATAGGTGTGACATACCTACATATTTCCAAACCGAATTAAGTTAGTTTTCGAGTGTTTATATAATATTTTATTATGTTTTAATTAGTTTTTATCTTTTTGTATCAAATCAGGTATGTGGGGCAAAAAGATAAGAAACTAGAGCAAAAACGATGAGATCGAACCAAAAGCGATCGAAGAACGATAGAAAAACAAGCTCGGAGGCAAAATTGTGAAACAAGCCCATTTTCGCGGCGTCCAGATCACCGCCGCGGTGGTGAAGATGCTGAAAAAAGAACAAATGTTACTGATGGACCACCACCTAGTGATAGGTGTAAAAAACCTATCTATTTCGAAACCGAATTTGTTAGTTTTCAAGCATATTAGTTATATTTAATTGCGTTTTAGTGTAAAACAAGTGAAGGGACATTAACGAGTGATAAATAACCGAAAACGGTGGAGAAACGGTGAATAAAATGTGAAGAACAAGGTTTCAGTGCATGAAGACCACTGCCTAGGAGGAAAAGAGGTAGAATGTTGGAGTGTTGAAGTGCTGAACTACCGCCTAGGCGAGAAAACCACCGCCTAGGCGAGAAAATGTCAGAATGTTGTGCCGGTAGCCACCACCTAGGCGGAGAAACCACTGCCTAGGCGAAGATCCAACAGAAACTTAACTGACTCAAGCCATCGCCTAGGCAGTGACACTCTGCGGATAAATATCTATTTTCAGATATTTTGAAGATATTTTCCCAAACCTTCTTTTTAACCCCTTTCTCCACCAATTGTTAAGAAGGCTAGAGAGGAGACCGGTTGATATTTTGAGAGCTCCTTCCACCTTAGTTAGGATTAGATAATTTAGGAAGTAGATTAGATTAGTTTTAGAGAGTGTTCTTGGCCATTTCTTGAAGAGCTAGAAGAGGAAGTTCATCAATGGTGAAGAGGAAGCTCGGGAGGATTGTTCTTTGGCGAAAGTGGACTACTCCACTTTGAGATTTGATTTTTCTTCCCTTGTTTCCATCTTTGTACTTTCTATTTATTGTTGATATTGATGATCTACTCTTGATTTAATATTGTATTAGCTAAGAACATGTTAGTTTAATTAAAGATTAGTTAGGGATAGATGTAGTTGTGTAAATACTCGTTTGGTTTAATGTACGTTTCTTTAACAGTAGTTGCTTTTAAATCCGATTGTGTTTATCATTTGATGATGATATTAGTATGATTTTAATGGTATTAGGGTTGGATTTGAGAATCTAGGGTTTGACACTCGGGAGAGGTAACCTTGGATTCGGACTAGGGTAAACACATCGTTACGATCTAACGACCTGGGAGGGCGTTAGTTAGTGTGCAATCGATGATGTTGGGTCAAGACTCACATGGCCTAGAGTCGTTAAGACATTGAGGGGGACCTATTCATCAACACGAAGTCGCGTATTCCCTCGTCTTACACTTGGAAGAGGTGGCGGAGGAGTTTATGAACCGAGATTGTCGGATACCTAAACTCCGTTTTTATTAACTAAACAAAATCAAACATGTATTAAGTAAACGAAATCAATCCCTAATTAATCAACTTAGTTAAGATTAACCCATTAATTGTAGTTTAGCTTAGTTTAATTTTAAATCATGTCTTTAATCGTCAGGATAACATGAGACTACGTAAATTGTGGTAATATAATTATTCACACTTTTCTATGTGGGAACGATATCCAATCTTCAAGATCCACTATATTAAAACTTAGACCTCGTATACTTGTGAGAGTAAGTAGCGGTGTATTTTACGCCCTACCAAGTTTTTGGTGCCGTTGTCGGGGAAATAGTGTGAATTTTAAGTTGATATTGTGACTAAGTGGTCGATTGTTAATCCTGACATTTATTTTGTTTTGTTTTGTTTTTAATTTTAATTTTTGTTTTATGGTGTTAGTGTGATTAAGCCGTGCGAGAAACGATTAAGAAGATTGGAATTTTTAATTCTCAATTCTGAGATCGAGCTTATATTGAAAATAATAAGGACTGAGAGGAGAAGCCAACTTCAATTCATGATCTTGATCCGACTGAGCATTTGAGCCAAAATTCCTTGTCTATGGGGAATTTTGGTGAAAAATACTTAGTAACACAAAAGTCTAGGTGGGGACGGTAACTCAAGCGCATTTTTTTTTTTGAAATGAAACTCAAGGTATCAAATTACCCAATTTTTGTTACTATTTATTTGATTATTTATTCTTTTTGGAAGCCAGCAAGGCTTCGGAACGTGTTTGGAAGTGAATTTAGGAATGTGGACGCTTGGGGAAGTGTTTTAAGTTTAAACATGTTGAACAAGCGAAGTGGAAACGTACGGGGTGAGACCGTATTTTGAAAATTTGAGAAAAACATGAAAGAAGGAGCTGCAGGCCCACCGCCTAAGCGGTGAATCCACTGCCTAGGCGGTAAAAATATAGGTTGTGTGTTTTTTTTTAGCAAAACAACCTACCACCTAAGTGGTGAACCCACCGCCTAGGCGGTCAAACTCCAGAATGCAACAAATTTTCAAAACATGCTCCATCGCCTAGGCGGAGAAACCACTACCTAGGCAAAAATAGTGCAGTTGGCTAAGTTTTCACACTGGTGTAACTTCACTTAGGTGGAAAAACCACCGCCTAGGCGGATTAACGTCAGAAGCCAATGTTTTTCACACTGGCGTAAATTTGCCTAGGCGAAGAAACTACCGCCTAGGCGAATAAATGTCAGAAAGGTTTGGTTTAAAAAGAAAAAGGCTCCACCTCCTAAGCGGTGAATCCACCGCCTAGGCGATGGACCTTCTACAGTGAAAAAGAACCCGCTCGTTAAAAAATTTAAATCGCAAGGTTTCTTCTCCAAAAATCCTCCACCTTCTCTCTAAAACCTCACTTCCAAACCGTTACAATACTCAAAAATCATCCTTCCATTACCAAAAGTAGTCATTTCCATCACGAATTAACCACCAAGAATTGGATCACCACCCCTATTTCCGAAAATTTAGGATTTTTGCGTGAACGGTGCGATTTCTTCATTCTCTATCGATTGGACCATAAATTCTCAATAAGTAAGTTTCTTTTACTTTAAATTTAGTCTAGTTGTTGAAATTATTGGTTGGTTTTCATGATTATATCAAAAAAAGCATTGGATTTTGAAATTTTGCCCAAAACCCATTAACCCTATTTTTGAGATTTCAAAGTTCTAGGGGTTTTTGGTTTGATTCTTGGTGATGATCATGTTTAATTGGATTGGTTAAGTATGTGAACTAAGATAGGATGTCACATTTGTGAAATTTGTTTGAAAAGTTTAAATGGGTGTTCGTTTTGGGATGTATGTGTTCTTGACAAAGTGATTTGGGAGGTTTATGTTTTTCAATTGTTCATATATGATGAGGTTATATTGGTTTTTTGTGATTGTGATTATTAGGAAATGCCAAAGAGGGTAGCAAAGAAGAGGGCGAGAGGAGAAGGGTCAAGCTCACAACCTGGGGTGCCGACCGACATTGACTATGATGCCAACCGTTTTGTGTCAACACAAGCGGAGGAGCATTTCAAAGAACACAAAGCCTTTTGAGCATGCATATGCCAACATGAGTTTGGTTCGATAGAGGATCTCCCGGTGGAATTTCAACAAGAAATCCGAAGCCGCCAATGGGAGCAATTCTATAAATCGCCACCCCCGAGCAAGGTATCTTTGGTCAAAGAATTTTATGCTAATGCTCAGAGGCCGTAGATGACCAAGCAAGAGTTCAAAATTAGCCTATCATCTTCAGCCCTGATTTTATCAATCATCTCTTTGGACTTTCGGCACCGAGGTCCCCTGAAATCCAAGAACCTACTTTGCATAGGGTCATCAAAAAGATCACATCCGGCGAAGTCAAGTGGAAACACCAGGGGCCGAATGTTGCTACCTTCTCGGTGAAATACCTAAAGCCAATTCCAAAAATCTGGCACCATTTCATTTGTGGAAGCCTCCTACCGACGTCACATCTTTCAGACGTCTCAAAGGACAGGGCCTTTTTGATCTACAAAATTCAAACCGGAGAAGTAATCAACGTTGGATTCCTGATCTACTCATCGATCATACATGCTGCAAAAACGGTAAAGGGTGGGCTCCCGTTTCCGTCACTTTTGACCTACATTTTTCGACTAGTTGGAGTGACGGTATCCAGAGGAAGCCTGTGCCACCCTATCATTCTACTAGATCTATCAAAGATAAATCGTTTGTGGAAGACTGGGGCGCAAGAGGCAGTCGAGCCTGAGCCTAAGAAAGAGAAAAAGCCAATAGACGAGACGGCGGGACCTTCTGAAGCCCTAAATGAAAACTCCCAAGAGAGGATAAATAATAAGCTTCAGATCATCCTCCAAAACCAATAGGAGCTCGCTTCTTTCTTAGACCAATATTCGAGGCAGCAAGATCGAGTCCAACAGAAGATTTGGGAAGGCCTTGGCCTTGAGATGGGCGATTACCCTTCGATGCCATCCGTGTCGCCACATCTGCTACAGAAACCACACTCTCCTTTCCAACGTGATGACGGTGATGACTCCTTGTCAGGTGAATAGTAAGGAATAAGTTTTATTCCCTAGGTATGTGTTTAACCCATTTTGTATGCATTAATGCTATATGTTTATTGGGTTCGCTGATAGTGGAACACGTCTTTTGTTTAAGCATGTATTGGGATGGAATGGATTATTAGTTTAGTGGATGTTCATCCATTTTTATTTTTTTGTAGAAAATGATGAACCTTTATTATTATTTTTTTGAACAAAATGCAAAAAATTTTGATGTACAAAATTATGTTTATGTATGTATTGTATTATTTTGAATGTTTTAGTTTTTAAATTTTTAGTTTAGTTTGGTTTAATTTTGTTTTTGCATGTGTAGTGTTAGATTAATTTATATATGTTAGTATTAGATTTAGTTTAGAATTGTGTATGTATGAAGCTGTGTTTGCATGGTTAGATGTTGAGTTCGTTTGGGCCAAGTCCCGATGATGTGAATTATCCCCTAATTGCATATTGAGGTCGGGGGTAATACATTCCTTGTGTGTTTTGTGTGCTTGACATGTCGATTGGGTAAAAATTGTCTCGATCCTAAAATCGCACGACATTTGAACTCAATGTATAATTATCTGAACGATTAAACGCTGATTATTCAATATTAAGCTCATGATAGAAAATGAGGAGACTTGAACTTGATTTGGGGGAAACTTGAGGCGGAATCCTAGGTAAGGTAATTTCGGAGACGTGATTTAGGCCGTTATTTTTTCGCTTGAACCGTTGTAGCTAACCTGAAAATTTTCATTCCTTATTTCCCCTGTCGAAGCCGATAACGTAATCAATTCTGAAAACGTTCAAATACTCTTTTCATTTAAATTTTTCCTAAACCAATTTCGCTAAGCCTAATTTTCAAAATTGAGAGAAATCAAGTGAGCGGTTGGGTTTTTGATAAATTTTTATTGATTCGGTATTAGTGTATTCACTTGTCACTTTCATATTTCGTTTTGCACGCTCCTAAAATAAGTTTGGGGGGGGGGGGGGTGTTTCTATAATTTTTTTTTTTTTTACATATTCCTAAAATTTTATAAATTTGAATAAGTTTGGGGGTGTGTTTCTCTAACTTCTTTTTGCACTCTCCTAAAACTATAATAATTCGAATTAATTTAGGAATATGATAAAAAAAATAAAATGTGAATATCGTTTTTATTTTCTTTTCTTTCGACAAGTGAATACAAAGATCTTCATTTCTTATTCAGAGTTGTATTCTAAGAATGTGGGGTTCATGAGAGAGGATAGCGACAAACGATTTTACCTCGGGTATCGTTCAATTCAAACGATTATCTATTTTCAATTCCAATGATACCCGTGGTCGTTCTCCAAAGCCAAACCAAGCCCTATTGATTTCTAGGAATATCTGATAGGTGTGAAAAACCTATCTATTTCCAATCTGAATTTGTTAGTTTTCGAATATGTTTATACTTATTTTTATTATGTTTTAATTAGTTTTCATACTTTTTGTATAACTCAGGTTTGTGGGTAAAAAAGATAGGAAACTGGAGCTAAAACAATGAGATCGAACCAAAGCGGTTCGAAGTTAAGGTGGATAAACAAGCTCGGAGGCTAAAAGACGAAACAGGCCCACCGCTTAAGCGTCCAGACCACCGCTTAAGCGGTGAAAATGCAGAGAAGAGCAAAATGTTACTGACGGACGACCAGTAGAGGACGAAGAAGGGCTACTGACAACCGCTCGCCTAGGCGGAATTTCTACCGCCTAGGCAAAAATCCAACAGAATGTTCTCCCAGTCCACCGCCTACTTCACCGCCCAGGCGATCAGACTTAACCGACCTAATTCTGCCTAGGCGGAATTTCCACCACCTAGGCGGATTTGCCCTGCACAGCCTTTAGATATTTTTAGGATATTTTTCCTATAAATTTCCCCTCTCCTCCCCCTTTGGCCGGATCTCTCTACTCTCTCTTGTATTTTTGAGCCCCTTAGGCTATAGTTAAGCCAAGGGTTAGGAATTTTAGTGGTGGAGCTCGCATCCCGAAGTGGGGAAGACGGCAAATCGATCGTTGAGCGTTCTTAGCAGTTTATCTTCGGACGAGGCTAAGTTCTTCGATTGTTTTTCCTTATTTATTTATCTTAAGAGCATGTGAGAATATTTAGCTCGTTATTTCATTGTATATGGGGCTATGGCCCCGAGTTAAATATGGATTGTAGTGGGATTAACCTAATATTTATAAATACGTTGTTTGGATGATTTCGGTGTTTCGTTTGTGATTGTTCTTCGTAGTTTGATTGTGTTTATCGTATTGTTTGTTTATTACACTTGGATTGATAAATGGAGAATACAGGATTTTGACAAACCCCGGATTCGGATTAGGGTAAACAAAAGCCACGATTCTATAACCCGGTCGGGGTTTGAATCGTGGACAATCGATGACGTAGGGCAAGACACACGCTACCTAGGGTCGTTAAGACGTTGAGGGGGACCTCTTTATTGACTCGAAGTTGCGTTATATCCCTCTTCTTACACTCGGAAGAGGTGGCGAGGGAGTTTTAGAACGAAGATTGTCAATAGGGTAAATACAATGCGACGATCCAATAACCCGGGAGGGAGTTGGATTATGTGCAATCAATGACGCTGGGCGAGACTCACATGACCTAGGGTCGTTAATACGTTGAGGGGGACTTCTCAGTTGACTCGAAGTCATGTATTCTCCCATCTTACACTCGGAAGAGGTGACGGTGGAGTTTACGTACCGAGGTTGTCAAATAGGTCGAACAACGTAAATGGGAGTAAATCGGAATCGAACACGTATTTGTAAACACGTTAATCCCTATGAAATTCTTCACCCTAAAACATATTAACATATTAGTGTAGTTAATTTAGGATATATTAGTATTAGTTTAATTAATTAAATACATTTTTTTTTTCGCCTAGATAAACTTAGGTCACGACAAACGCGGTATTCGATAGTAACGACAACAATCCCTGTGGATACGATAACCCGATCTTAACGACCACACTATACTAAAACTTTAGACCTCGTATACTTGCGAGTGTAAGTAGCGGCGTGTTTTTCCCACGCTCCCAAGTTTTTGTCTCTCTCGTATACTTGGTAGGTGCATATTTTGTGCATGCCTACGTACGCCTGCAAGTATACGAGGTCTAAAGTTTTAATATAGTAGATCTTTAAAGATCGGATATCATTCCCACAGAGAAAAGTGTGAATAATTGAATTGAATACCGTAATTGACGTAATCTCGTGTTATCTTGACGACGGAAGGCGTGAATTGAAATTAAACTAAGCTAAATTACAATTAGTGGGTTAATTCTAACTAGGTTGATTAATTAGGGATTGATTTCGTTCACTTAATACACGTTTGATTTCATTTGGTTAACAATAACGGAGTTTAGGTATCCGATAATCTCGGTTCGTAAACTCCTCTGCCACCTCTTCCGAGTGTAAGACGAGGGAATACGTGACTTTGAGTCGACGCCGAGGTCCCTCTCGATGTCTTAACGACTCTAGGCTGCGTGAGTCTTGACCTAACGTCATAGATTGCGTACTAACTAACGCCCTCCCGGGTCGTTAGGTCGTAATGATGTGTTTACCCTAGTCCGAATCCAGGGTTACCTCTACCGAGTGTCAAACCCTAGATTCTAAAATCCAACCCTAATACCGTTACAAGCATATCAATATCGTCATCAAATGATAAACACAATCAGACTTAAAACAACAACCGTTAAAGAAACATATATTAAACCAAACGAGTATTTACACAACTACACCTTTCCCTAACTAATCTCTAAATTACACTAACATGTTCTTAGACAATACAACATTTAATCAAGAGGATATCATCATTACCAACTATAAATATTAAATACAAAGATGAAAACAAGGTAAGAAAAGCCAAATCTCAAAGTGTAGTAGTCCACTTTCGCCAAAAAACTATCCTCCCGAGCTTCCTCTTTTGCATTGATGAACTTTCTCTTTTGGCTCTTCAAGGATTGGCCAAGAAAACTCTTTACAACTAATCTAATGTAATTCCTAAACTAATCTAATCTAACTAAGGTGGAAGAGAGCTCCCAAGAACAACCGGAGCCTCCCCTCACGTCTAAGGGGTTCTAACCTCTGAGCAATTGGGGGAGAAAGGGATTTTATAGGCAAGGGTTGGAAATATCTTCAAAATATCTGAAAATAAATATTTTTGTGCAGAGTGTCACCGCCTAAGCGGTGGTTTTAAGTCGGTTAAAGTCTGTCGGTGATTTCGCTTAAGCGGTGGTTTTTTCGCTTAGGCGATGACTGCTGGCAAGATATTCTGTTGTTTTCTCGCCTAGGCAGTGGTTTTCTCGCCTAGGCAGTGGTTTTCTCACCTAGGCAGTGGTTTTCTCGCCTAGGCGGTGGTTCAGCCCTTCAGCACTCCAACATTCTGCCTATTTTCCGCCTAAGCGGTGGAACTTCCGCTTAGGCGGTGGTCTTCATTCACCGAAACCCTGTTTTACACATTTTCTTCACCGTTTCCCCACCGTTTTCACTTGTTTCTCTCCCTTTGAGGTCCTTTCCCTGTTCTACACTAAAACACACTAAAACAAAATTAAATATAACTAAAATGCTTGAGAACTAACAAATCTGGTTTAGAAATAGATAGGTTTTACACACCTATCAATGTCCGAGCCTACATTAGTGGATAGTAAACTCCAATCAAGTGTATGGTTTTGCTGAATCCTTCAACGGTTTAAGTTATGAGCTTAACGATTGAATAATCCAATCCGGTATTTGAATAGTTATACATTTGAGTTCTCACACACACACTTCAAATGGATCTAGAATAATTTTTATTGATATTGATCGTTGAAATTCTAGAACACCACTTGGTGTGGGTTACTTCCCGAACTTGATCAGATTTAGGGATGTTGAGGGAGCAACAAATTGGTCCTTTCGATTGAACTTTATATTTACATGCATATACTTCTTTCGTGTTAGTTTAGTTTTTCATTTTAAGTTGGTTAGTTCATTACTTAGTTCAGTTTAATGTTAGTGTTTTGCTCGAGGACTAACAAAATTCTAAGTTTGGGAGTATTGATAGGTGTAAAAAACCTATTTATTTCGAAACTGAATTTGTTAGTTTTCAAGCGTATTAGTTATATTTAATTGCGTTTTAGTTTATTTTAGTGTAAAACAGGTGAAGGGACGTTAATGAGCGATAAACAAGTGAAAACGGTGGAGAAACGGTGAACAAAACGTGAAGAACAGGGTTTTGGTGCATGAAGACCACTGCTTAAGCAGAAGTTCCACCGCCTAGGCGGAAACGAGGCAGAATGTTGGAGTGCTGTTGAACCACCACCTAGGTGAGAAAACCACCGCCTAGGCGAGAAAACGTCAGAATGTTGTGCCAGCAGCCACCACCTAGGTGGAGAAACCACTGCCTAGGCGAAGATCCGACATAAACTTAACCGACTCAAGCCATCTCCTAGGCGGTGACACTCTGCGCATAAATATCTATTTTCATATATTTTGAAGATATTTTCCCAAACCTTCTTTTTAACCCCTTTCTCCACCGATTGTTAAGAATGCTAGAGAGGAGACCGGTTGATATTTTGAGAGCTCCTTCCACCTTAGTTAGGATTAGATAATTTAGGAAGTAGATTAGATTAGTTTTAGAGAGTGTTTTTGGCCATTTCTTGAAGAGCTACAAGAGGAAGTTCATCAATGGTGAAGAGGAAGCTCGGGAGGATTGTTCTTTGGCGAAAGTGGACTACTCCACTTTGAGATTTGATTTTTCTTCCTTTGTTTCCATCTTTGTACTTAATATTTATTGTTGATATTGATGATCTACTCTTGATTTAATATTGTATTGGCTAAGAACATGTTAGTTTAATTAAAGATTAGTTAGGGATAGATGTAGTTGTGTAAATACTCGTTTGGTTTAATGTACGTTTCTTTAACGGTAGTTGCTTTTAAATCCGATTGTGTTTATCATTTGATGATGATATTAGTATGCTTGTAATGGTATTAGGGTTGGATTTGAGAATCTAGGGTTTGACACTCGGGAGAGGTAACCCTGGATTCGGACTAGGGTAAACACATCGTTACGATCTAACGACCTGGGAGGGAATTAGTTAGTGTGCAATCGATGACGTTGGGTCAAGACTCACGCAACCTAGAGTCGTTAAAACATTGAGGGGGACCTATTCGTCAACACGAAGTCATGTATTCTCTCGTCTTACACTCGGAAGAGGTGGTAGAGGAGTTTACGAATCGAGATTGTCGGATACCTAAACTCCGTTATTGTTAACTAAACGAAATCAAACATGTATTAAGTGAACGAAATAAATCCCTAATTAATCAACTTAGTTAAGATTAACCTACTAATTGTAGTTTAACTTAGTTTAATTTTAAATCATGTCTTTCATCGTCAAGATAACATGAGACTACGTAAATTATGGTATTCAATTATTCACACTTTTCTTTGTGGGAATGATATCCGATCTTCAAGATCCATTATATTAAAACTTATACCTCGTATACTTGCGAGAATAAGTAATGGTGTATTTTACACCCTACCAAGTTTTTGCTCGAGGACTAGCAAAATTCTGAGCTTGGGGGTATTTGATAGAAAAAACTTGGTAGCGCGTAAATACGTCGCTACTTTTACTCGCAAGTATACGAGGTCAAGTTTTAGTATAGATCGGGAGAGTTAGAGTTTTCGTGTCTACAGGATTGGTTTTGACTATAATTGAATACTGCGTTTATTATGACCTAATTTTATCTAGGCGAAGATAAATTAAATAAAATTAATTATACTAATACTAAGTTAATTAATCTAATTAAATTAAATATACTAATATTACTATGAGATGTTTAGGGAAAGTATTGCCTAGGGATTAACTTTTGTTTACAAAAACGTGTTCAGTCTCATTTTAGTTTACATTAACGGCGTTCGACTTATCCGACAATCTCGGTTCGTAAACTCCCTCACCACCTCTTCCAAGTGTAAGACGGAGGAATACGTGACTTTGTGTTAATGTCGAAGTCCCCCTCAACGTCTTAACGACTCTAGGTCATGTGAGTCTCCCCCCAACGTCATCGATTGCACACTTTCTAACACCCTCCCGGGTCGTTAGATTGTTGTGTTGTGTTAACCCTAGTCCAAATCCGGGGTTACCTCTCCATAGTGTCAAATCCCGTATTTTCAATATATCTAAACTAGCATATTATTATAGAAAACACGGAAACACAATCGAAATTATAAGGAACAACCATAAACGAAACAAAAATTCAACCAAAACTACATTTTCATAAATAGTACATTAATCCCTAGACAAAAACCCGTTTATCTCATGGCCATAGCCGGTTATACAATGAAAACAAAGCTAAACATGCTCAACTAACTACCGAAGTTAAGAAATTAAAGAAGAAACGAAAGAAACTTAGCATAGTCCATAGATTTGTCGCTAAAAACGCTTCGGGAACGCTTCTCCTTTAGCGTAACGTGATCTTCTCCTTTGGAATTGGTTGAGCACTCCCAAAACCTCTCAAAATATCCCTCTATAAAGTCTATGGAGGTCCCTTAGCCTAATGGAGATGAGATGAGGAGAAAACTAGGCTCAAAATATCCTAAAATATCTAAAATAATATCTAAACTGGCACAGAGGTTTTCGCCTAGGCGAAGTTACTGAAGGTAGGTTGGTTAACCTTTTGCCAGATTTCTGGCTAGGCGGTAGAATTTTCCGCCTAGGCCGAAAAACTGCAGGTTTGCAACTTGTTTTGACTGTAACTTCTTCAATCGAACTCCGATTGAGGTGATTCAAAAACCTATGGAAAACTAAGAAAAATATATATAACTTCCATTTTTTGAGTGTTTCCAAAATATGATTTCATCATAGTCCAAAATAGCCTTGAAGTTACAGTACTTGTACCGGCTTTGCACATTTTCGCCCCTTTTTCCCCCGTTCTTGATCCGATTTAATCGTTTTTGATCCGTTTACATACCTTTTCACCTCAAACACCTGATTTAGAAAAAAACCCCCAAAAAAATATTAAAACGTACTAAACATACTAGAAAACTAACAACGTTTGGATTGGAAATAGATAGGTAATTTACACTTATCATCTAGGTGGAGAATTCCACCGCCTAGGCGGAAATCCAGTAGAGAAAACAAAAATAGGCTACTGATAGCCCACCGCCTAGCTGGAAATCCAGCAGAATATTTTTCCTAGTCTACCACCTACTTCTTCACCTAGGTGATCATCCGAACCGACCTAACTTCGCCTAGGCGGAAACCCTCTATACAACCTTGATATTTATTTAGATATTTTGAGATCTTTTGCCCATAAATACCTCTCTCCTACCCCTTCTCTGGCCTCTCTTGCATTTTTGAGCCCCTTAGAATATATCTAAGGGTAGATTTAGGAGTTTTAGAGGTGGAGCTCACATCCCGAAGTGGAGAAGACGGCGAATCGATCGTTGAGCGTTCTTAGCAGTTTATATTCGGACGAGGCTAAGTTCTTCGATTGTTTTTCCTTATTTATTTATCTTAGGATTATGTGAGCATGTTTAGCTTGTTATTTCATTGTAAACTCGGCTAAGGACATAACTAAACATGGATTGTAGTAGGGATTAACACTATATTTATAAATATGTTGTTTGGATGATTTCGGTGTTTCGTTTATGATTGTTCTTCGTAGTTTGATTGTCTTTATCGTATTGTTTGTTTATCATGCTTAGTTAGATAAATGAAGAATACATGGTTTTGACAAACCTCGGATTCGGATTTGGGTAAACAAACGCCACGATTCTATAACCAGGTCGGGGGTTTGAATCGTGGACAATCGATGACGTTGGGGCAAGACTCATGCGACCTAGGGTCATTAAAGTGTTGAGGGGGACTTCTTCGTTGACTCAAAGTTGCATTATATCCCTCGTCTTACACTCGGGAGAGGTGGAGAGAGAGTTTTAGAACGGAGATTGTCGATAGGGTTAATACAATGCACGATCCAATGACCCAGTAGGGAGTTGGATTATGTGCAATCAATGACGCTAGGCGAGACTCACGTGACCTAGGGTCATTAAGGCATTGAGGGGGAATTCTTCGTTGACTCGAAGTCATGTATTCCCTGTCTTACACTCGGGAGAGGTGGCGGTGGAGTTTACATACCGAGATTGTCAAATAGGTCGAACACCATAAACGTGAGTAAATCGAAATCGAACACGTATTTGTAAACACGTTAATCCCTAGGCAATTCTGGACCCTAAAACATATTAGTATATTAATGTAGTTATTTAGGTTATATTAGTATTAGTTTAATTAATTAAATACATTTGTTTTCAGCCTAGATAAAGTTAGGTCATGATAAACGCGATATTCGAGAGTAACGACATCAATCCCTATGGATACGATAACCCGATCTTAACAATCACATTATACTAAAACTTACACCACATATACTTGCGAGTGTAAGTAGCGGTGTATTCACGCGCTACCAAGTTTTTGGCGCCATTGCCGGGGATTGGTCATTAGGCGAATTCAGTTCTTGGCGATCGCTACCAAGTTTTTGGTAATGATTGTCGGGCATTGATTTGTTGTTATTATTGATATTGTGTGTAAATGACTTAATTTTACTTTAGGTATTTCTTTGTATATAATTTTTGTTTGTTGTTTTGTTTTTGTTTCTTATGCAGGGTACTTGCCGATGTTAGATTGTCGGGTATTGGTGCATCCCTTTCAATGGGATTCCAAACTATTTTGTGGTGTGGGGCCACACACATAATCTGGTGAGGCATTTCGTTGAAATATTGAGCCATCTAAATCAAAACCCTGCCAATCTTGAGGGCATTCTGAAAAAGTCAGGCCGAGGACATTAAACCACGCGTTTCTTGGGAGGCAACCCAAGGTCAAATAAGTTAAATCCGTCACATTCGACTTAAATCGGAGGCGAGATCCTCTCGCCTCCCAGGTAAGTGTTCTAAATCCCCTTCGTCAGCGTGCTTTAAATTTCATATGTTGAGATTGATGATTGGGATCGCTGAGAACATATCCATTTTAAGTTCGAAAGTGATGTATAGTATGTAGTATGTTATTTTATATGTTATTGTTTTCTCGTATTGCATGTGTGTTTAGGTTGGAATGTGTTTATGTTTTTGTTGTTGTTATATGTTGAGTTTGTGTTCATCTGGGCCGTTAGCCGGTGATGAGATTACCCCTGGTTTTTTTCGAAGTTAAGGGTAATACCCATGCATGTGTGTTCTGTGTGCTTGACTATGCGTTTTGCTTAAAATTATTGTAGATCCTAATTTGCATGAGCACATAGACTCAATGTATTTATATTCAATTGACTTGAGGAAGATTATCGATTAGCCAAATTTATGACACATTAAGGATTCTAGAACTTGATTGAGGGGAAGCTTGAGGCAAAATCCTAGGCGAGGTAGTTCAGGAGACATGATTTAGGTAGTCGTTTTGTCGCTTGAGCCTTTTGAAGCCTACCATGCAATATCATTATCCCTTGTTACCCTGTCGAAGCCTAAATGCAAATTCAATTCAGAACACATAAACTAATACCATGGCCAATGGATTTTTTTCCAAACCTAAATCGCTTAATTTAAAGGCACATTAGAGTGAATCAAGTTAGCAATTGTAAATGCTACTTGATGTGAGTGGTTGGGTTTAGGGCGAACTTATAATTGGTTCAGTATTTGAGTACTCACTTGTCGTTTTTCATTTGTATTTCACACACCCCTTCAATTGTAACAATCAAATAAGTTTGGAGGTATGTTAGTTGAAAAGAAAAGAGAAAAAAGAAGAAGAAAGAATCAAAGGCAAATACGGTTTATTTCTGTTTCTTTTTGACAAGTGAGTACGTCGGTCTTAAATGCATGTTTGGGATTGTTTCCAATCTAAGTATGGAGGTTCGAGAGTGAATGTGCCAAGCGTTGAGCCTTGGGTAACGTTAAGTTAACAAAGTTAACCCATTTTCAATTCCAAATTACCCTTGGCCAACTATTACTATTCCTTAACTGAACCAAGTTCTAGATTCCTCATTTTTGTCATGAACTTCATATTGAATAATCGGCGTCTAATTGCTCAGATTATTATACATTGAGTCCGAATGTCGTGCGATTTTAGGATCGGGATAATTTTTACCCAATCGACATGTTAAGCACACAAAACACACATGGAAGGCATTACCCCTGACCTCAATATGCAATTAGGGGATAATTCTCATCATCGGGACTTGGCCCAATGAACTCAACAACTAAACATGCAAATACAACTTCATACATACACAATTCTAAACTAAATCTAATACTAACATACATACTAATCTAAAAACTACACATGCAAAAACAAGGATTAAACTAAACTGGAAATTAAAAACTAAAACATTAATTAAAACAATAAAATACATACATAAACATAATTCTATACATAAAAAAAAAAATAAAAAAAAAATATACCATGTAAAAATGGAAAACTGGGTTCGGACACATACCTAGGAGATAAGACAGAGGAGTCTTACCTTATACTGTTCACCTGGGGAAGGATCATAACCACCAATTTCACGTCGAAAGGAAACTGTGGTGGTTGCAAAAGGTCCAGCGGCACTGGCGGCATAGTCGAAAAAGAATGCATATCGATGCCAAAATGCTCACACATAAGTCGGTTGACTTGATCTTGATAGCGTCCATATTGATCTTGGTAAGTCCATAGCTCGTATTGCCCTTGTCGAAGATCTCGGAGTTCTTGGTAAACTCGCTCCCCGTCGAATCCGGCCCGTCCTGGTGCCTCTTGAGCTGGGGCCCCAGAAGGCCTTACATCGTCTCTTGCTTACTTTTCATCCTCTTTTGCTCTTCCGAAAGTCTGGCCTTGAGTGCTCCCCTTAGACATCCTTGCAATAATGACCGCATCGAGGGCATTGATTAGAAAAAATAGGCTATCCCCATGGATCACCACCCCGGCTCACCGACCCAACTCCGTGATTAAGTTTGGAAATGTTAGGCCTCATTTGGTTGTCCCTGCGGTATGTAGAATCGAAGAATATATGTAAGATCCGACGTCGAGCGATTTTTCCCGCTGTATGGAATGTAACGCAATAGCCCACTCCTTTGACATGTCCGAAAAGTGAGGTTGGGATCAGGCTGCCACATATGAAGTGGTGCCATATCTTCAGTACCGACTTTAGGAATCTGGCGGGGAAATTTGCTTGATCTGGCCCTTTGATGGTCCATTAGACATTGTCCGTAGTAAGGGCCCAAATTATGTCCTCCATACTTGGCGTGTAACATTCATATGGATCTTGAAAAGGCTGTGGTGGTCCCTCTCCCAATACCTCGTTCAATTTTTCAGGACTGAAGTTGATAATCTTTCCTCGGACCTTTGTCCGGTTCTGTTGAGCTTCAGTGGCATTTGCGTAGAACTCCCAGACTACGGAAACTTCACCGAGGAGAGGCGATTTGCAAAAATACTCCCAACCTCGACTTTGAATAACACTTTGAAATTCTGTCGGGAGATCTTATAGGGGCCCGAATCCTCACTGCTTTATGCACGGCCTGATGAACTTATGCTTAAGGAAATGCTCATCGGCTTTCTTTGAAACGAATCGGGTGGAATCGAAGTTAGGAGCCGACCCCGATCCTTTACCTCTTGCTCTCTTCGAAGAAACTCTTTTAGGCATGGTTCCTAGCAATCACATTCACAAACAAGACAAACCCAATCATATACGCACAATGAAAAACATAAACTCCCCTAAATCACATTGTCAAGAACACATACATATCAAAACACACACACCCATTTGCAATTTTCAACCAAATTTTACAAATGTAACATACTATATTGGTTCACACACTTAACCAATTCATTTAAACATGTTTATCACCAAGAATCAAACCAAAATCCCAAAGAAATTTGAAATCGCGAAAATAGGGTTTTAGGGGTTTAGGGCAAAACTTCAAAATCAAATGATTTTTAACATAATCATGCAAACCAACCAATAATTTCAACAAATATACAAAATGTAAGGTAAAATAAACTTACTTGTTGAGAAATTACGGTCAAATCGAAGAGAAATGAAGAAATTTCACCGTTCACGCAAAAACCCTAAAATTTCAGAAATGGGGGTGGAAATCCGATTCTTGGAGGGTGATTTGTGGTGGAAATCAAAATTTTTGTAACTAGAAGGATGATTTTGAAGGGTTGGAAATGGTTTGGAGGGTTGGGATTAGAGAGATTTGAGAATTTTTAGAAAAGGGTGTGAGTTTTTCTTCGAATGAATGAAACGATTCTGTTTTAAAAGATGCAGACGCGTCACCGCCGTGGCGCTGACATTGCCTTTTTTTGAATTGAGCTACTGACGTTCCATTGCCATGGAGGTGAAGCGTTCTACTGAAAAAGAGTCAATCCTAAAGTTTCACCGCCGTGGCGGTGGGATTATCGCCACGGCGTTGAGTTTCTGTTGATTTTTCTTAATTTTCCTCAACAAAACTCCTCACCTCTCATTTCCACATATCTATTTCAATTATTTTAAGTACAAAACACAACCCTAACTATCCAAACTCTTAGATTTACCTCCAAACACGCTCTAAGACCATTTCGGCCTAAAAAAATAATAATTAACTAAATAGAAAAAATCGGGCAGAATCATGCCCTCGTTTTAATATAAAAAAGAATGCGTTTCATATAAAAAAATGCGCTTGATTTACTGTTCCTAGATGGACTTACGTGTTGCTAAGCATTTTTCACCAAAATTCTCCATAGACAAGGAATTTGGGCTCAACTGCTCAGTCGGATCAAGATCATGAATTTAAGTCGTCTTCTCCTCTCTATCCTTATCATTTTCAATATAAGCTCAATCTCAGGATTGAGAATTAAGAATTTCATTCATCTTCATCGTTTCTCGCACGGCTTGATCACACTAATGCAATAAATCAAAAATAAAAATTAAAAATAAAACAAAATAAATGTCAGGATTAATATTTGACTACTTAGTCGCAATATCAACTTAAAATTCACACAATCCCCGGTAACGGCTCCAAAAACTTGGTAGTATGTGAATACAGCGCTACTTACACTCGCAAGTATACGAGGTCTAAGTTTTAGAATAGTGGATCAGTTAAGATCGGGTATTGTGTCCACAGGGAAAGTGTGAATAATTGCGTACCGTAATTTACATAGTCTCATATTATCCTGACGATTCGATTTAATATTTAAATTAAACTAATTAAAACTACTCCTAAGGATTAATTCTAATTACACTAATTAACTAGGAATCGATTTCATTCACTTAGTACCTATTTGGCTTAGTTTAGTTATCAATAGCGGTGATTATCACATCCAACAATCTTGATATCTATAACTCACTCGCTCCCTCTTCTGAGTGAAAAGCGAGAAAATACATGACTTCGCGTTGACGCTGAAGTCCCCCTCGAACGCCTTTCTGAACACATAGCCACGTGAGTCTTGACCCAACCTCATGGATTGCACACTCTCTAACTCCCTCCCGGGTTATTGGATCGTCGCGTTGTGTTTAACCCTAGTCCGAATACGGGGTTACCTCTTCCGAATGTCAAACCCCGTATTCTCGGTTTATCGTAACAAGCATAATAAACGTGAAATAATGGTAAACACAATTGGAATGGGATAACTAACCATTAAAATTAACTTATATTCAACCAAAAAGGTAGATACATGAATTACATCTAACCCTAGCTAATATCTAACTAAACTAACATGATCTTGGCTATTGAAACATTAAACCAAGAGAAAATCATCATTTACAATAAATCATTAAGTACAAATATAGAAACAAGGAAAGAAAGATCAAATCTTCAAGTGGAGTGGTCCACTTTCGCCAAAGAACGATCCTCCCGAGCTTCCTCTTCTCCATTGATGAACTTCCTCTTTTAGCTCTTCAAGACTTGACCAAGAACACTTCCTAAAACTAATCTAATCTACTCCTAAATTATCTAAGGTGTAAGGGATCTCCAAAATATCCAAGAAGTCTTAAGGGAAGTGGGAGAATGAGTATTTATAAGTGCAAGGTTTCAAAATATTTAAAAATATCTTCTTTGTTGTGCAGAGGTCACTGCCGCGGCGGTGGAGTCTCTGAACTTTCACCACTGCGGCGGTGGGCCTTCATGCATTTTAGCTCTTCTCTGCAATCTCACCACCGCAGCGGTGGCTCTTGTAATATTAAAACTTTGTTTCTTCATTATTTCTTCACCATTTTCCCACCGTTTTCTCTCTTTTATCGCTTGTTTGCGTCCCTACACCTGAATTACATAAAAACTAACAAAAACACAATTAAATATAACTAATTCACTCGAAAACTATCAAATTCAGCTTAGAAGTAGATAGGTATTTTCTCCCTATCAATATAGAATACTAGCCATTTCTTCCTCCAGAACACATTTCCAGATCACTTGGTCAGCACACTTCTTGAACAACAATGACTCGTCCCAGATATAATGCCTCGAATCGAATAGGAATTTCTTCCTCTAGGCACTTGAAAGATCCGGTGGTAACACTTTGCATGCTAAATAGTTGATGATATCAGCGAACCACGGACGTTTGGTATCAAGTTTGAACAATTGCTCATCCTGGAATACCTCTGTGATACAAGACTCATCACCAATGTCCTCTTGCACAATAATTGACAAATGATCAGTAACTACATTTTCGCTCCCCTTCTTATCTCGTATTTCCGCATCAAACTCCTGTAACAAAAGAATCCACCTGATTAGACGCAGTTTGGCGTCTTTCTTGGAGAATAAGTACCCGATGGTGACATGATCCGTATGGACGATCACTTTGGATTCTATAATATGAGACCGGAACTTATCGCATGTAAAAACAACAGCCAATGGTTGTGGTGTAATTCTTTTGGGCATCATTCAAAGTCTTGCTTGCATAATAGATAGATCGAAAGATCTTCTCCTTGTGTTAACCTAAAACCGCTCCAACCGCATAGTCGCTAGCATTGTACATTATTTCAAATGGCTCGTTCCAATCCAGAGCGACTATTATAGGAGCCGTGATCAACTTCTCCTTCATCGTATTGAAAGCTTCCAAGCAAGCTTCATCAAAATCAAATGGGGCTTCCTTCTCGAGCAAATGGCATAACGGTTTCACCGTCTTTGAGAAATCTTTGATAAAATACTGGTAGAAGCCGACATGGCCCAAGAAGCTTCAGACTCCCTTCACATTGATCGGAGGTAAAAGTTTCTCGATCGTTTCAATCTTCGCTCGGTCTACCTCAAGCCCCTTGGAAAAGACTCGATGACCTAAGGCTATCCCTTCCTTGACCATAAAATGACAATTCTCCCAATTGAGAACTAAGTGTTTCTCTTCACAATGGTTGAGAACAAGCGCTAAATTGTATAAGCAATGATCAAAGGATGAATCGAAGACTTAAATTTCGTCTATAAAAAATTCCATTATGTCTTCCACCATATCCGAAAAAATCGCCATCATATACCGTTGAAATGTGGCCGGTGTATTGCAAAGACTAAACGACATACGACGATAGAAAAATATTCCGTACGGACATGTGAAGGTAGTCTTCTTCTGGTCTTCTGGAGCAATGGCTATTTAATTATATCCTAAGTATCCATCAAGAAAGCAATAATGCTCATAGCCGGCAAGATGATCAAGCATTTTATCAATAAATGATAGAGAGAAATGATCTTTCCGAGTAGCTTTGTTCAATATTCTGTAATCAATACACACTCACCATCTAGTGATGTTTCGTGTAGGAATAGGATCATTCTTCTTATTTTTCACTACCGTCATGCCACCTTTCTTGGATACCACTTGCACCAGACTAACCTATTCACTATCGGAAATAGCGTAAATAATCTCGACATTCAAGGGCTTCAATACCTCTGCTCAAAACACGTCTTTCATCACTGGATTTAGCCTTCGTTGATGCTCAATGGAAGGCTTAAACGAGTCCTCCATCAAGATCTTGTGCGTGCATATCGTTGGGCTACTTCCTTTGATGTTGGAAATAGACCACACAAAGGTGGATCTATGCCGTTTCATAATATTCAGTAACTTGTGTTCTTCCTCTTTCATGAAGGATGAAGAGATGATCACCGGATTAGTTAAGTTCTCTCCCATGAAGGTATGCCGAAGGTGATCTAATAATTGCTTGAGAATTAATCCACTGTGCGGCGGATTTGATGGTTCGGGAGAATTAACTTCATCTTCAATAATAGCCACATGAATCGAATCCTCTATGTATTTAGGTTGAGCTTCCATAGATAACGTAGTCCACAACACCGTCTTTTGTGGTTGAGCCCTTCTCACCAAAATCCCCTATAGATAGGAAATTTGTGATTGCATGCTCCAATGGATCCCGATCCACATTTTCATGAAAGAATTCCCTAACACACGAGTTAACAACTTCCACTCAGTTGAAATCTCCCGATCCTCCTCAATTTCTAACACGAAAAAGTCCACCTGAAAAATGAACTCGTCCACCTTCACCAAGACATCTTCAATAATACCCTTCGGATAGGTTAACGAGCGATCCGCCATTTGAAGAGAAATTGTAGTCGGCTTCGCATTACCAAGTCCCAACTCCCGGTAAAAGGACGATGGCATTAGGTTGATGCTATCTCCTAAATCACATAGTACTTTGTTCAAGTGAGATTTCCCAATAGTACACAGAATTGTGAAACTCCTGGGATCCTTCAACTTTTTAGGCAATTTTCTTTGAAGTATAGCACTACATTTCTCTGTCATCTTGACCGTATTGTA
This sequence comes from Eucommia ulmoides, assembly GCA_016647705.1. Classification (NCBI taxonomy): domain Eukaryota; kingdom Viridiplantae; phylum Streptophyta; class Magnoliopsida; order Garryales; family Eucommiaceae; genus Eucommia; species Eucommia ulmoides. Next base: position 35,051,384 of record CM028326.1, on the reverse strand, counting down.
TTCCTCTAACTCCTTCTTTTTCATCATAATGTTTTTTAAGAACTTCCCGTAGTTGGGCATTTGTTCCAAAGCATCCGCAAAAGATAAGTTGATATGAATTTTCTTGAAGATGTCAAGAAATTTTGCAAATTGACAATCCAACTTATTCTTTTGGAACCTTTTCGGATATAGTAAAGGCGTGGTGAGAATCAGTAGATTGTTCGGTGATACGTGTAAATTACCTATATATTTCCAAACCGAAATTGTTAATTTTCGAGTACGTTTAATACGTTTTTGTTAAGTTTTAATATATTTTTATTCTTTTTATATTAAAATAGGTGTATGGGTGAAAAAGTATGAAATTGGAGTGCAAATGATCAATTTGGACCAAAAATGATCGAAGAACGATGGAAAATAAGCAAGGAGGCAAGATTCTGAAAACAGCAACCCGCCGCCTAGGAGTCTAGACCACCGCCTAGGTAGTGAAAATACAGAGTGCACCAATTCTTGTTGAATGTCCACCACCGTGGCGATGACAATATAGGATGTCACCAAGTCCACCGCCTAGGCGAACATTAAACCGACATATTCACTGCCGCGGCGGTCAGCTCTGCACAGTCTTAAGATATTTTATTAGATATTTTATCTATTTAAACCCTTTATATCCTCATCTCTTCTGGTAGAATCACCCCAACTCCTTAGGTTATATTTTAGGGTGAGTTTGAGAGATTTTTTAGGGAGAGCTCTCAACCCGAGGTGGAAGATGAAGGAGGAAGCGATTGATCAACGGTTTTAGCACCAAATCTTCGGATATCGGCTAAGTCGTTCTTTTCTTTTCTTTATTTTCTTCATTTTGGTAGTTGTTGAGCATGTTTATGCTATTTTACATTGTATACATGGTTATGGCCATTGGCTAAACATAGATTGCTTAGGGATTATTAATAAATTTATGAATACGTTGTTTAGTTGAGTTTGTGTTTCAGTTGGGGATGTTCCTCATTATTTTGATTTTGTATGTCGTATTGTTTGTTTATCATGCTTAGAATTATATTATGAGAATACGGGGTTTGACAAATCCTTGATTCAGACTAGAATAAACAAACACCACGATCCAATAACTCGTGAGGGAGTTGGATTGTAGACAATCGATGACGTTGGGGTAAGACTCACACGACCTAGGGTCATTAAGATGTTGAGGGGGACTTCTTTATTGACAAGAAGTCACGTATTTCCCTATATTACACTCGGGAGAGGTGATGGAGGAGTTTTAGAACTGAGATTGTCGATAGGGTAAACAGAATGCGACGATCCAATGACCCAGTTGGGAGTTGGATTGTGTGCAATCAGTGATGTTGGGGCAAGACTCACATGACCTAGGGTCGTTAAGACATTGAGGGGAACTTCTTAGTTGACACAAAATCGTGTTATATCTCTCGTCTTATACTCGGGAGAGGTGGCGGGAGAGTTTATGAGCCGAGATTGTCGGATAAGTCGACCGCCGTTAACATAAACTAAAATGAGATTGAACACGTATTCGTAAACGAAACTAATCCCTAGATAATCTATTCTCTCAAAACTATCTCAATATTAATATTAGTATAGTTAAATTAGTGTTTTAGTATTAGTATTAAATTATATTCAATTTTTAAGCGCCTAGATAAAATTAGGTTATGACAATTGTGGTACTCGATAATAATCTCAATCAATCACTGTGGATACGATATCCAACCGAAAGGTCCATTATACTAAAACTTGATCCGTACGCTTGCGATGAAAATGACAACGCTTAAATTGCGGCCACCAAGTTTTTTGCACCATTGCCGGGGATTGGTTTGTCGAATTTAGTTTTCGGCGATCATCACCAAGTTTTTGGCTCTGTTCTCAGGGATTGGTTTGTTGAATTCAGTTTTCGATAATGTTAGATCGACAGGTATTGATGCATCTCTTTCAATGGGATTCTATACCGTTTATAGTGCATGGCCACGCACATAAGCCGGTGATACGTGTCGTTGAAAGATCGATTCGAACAAAGCAATTTCTCGCCAAGCTTGAGGGTGTTCTGAATGTGTCGGGCTGATGACCAAAAACCAAGCGCTTCTTGGGAGGTAACCCAATGAAAATAAATAAATTAGATCCATCTCTGTCGACTTGAAACGGTGGCGAGATCCTCTCGCCTCCCAAATACGTGTTCTAAACCCCCGTTTTTAATATCATGTTATATACTGTCATTGGGATCGCTGACGGGTCGTTTTGGGCAATGCCTGTGTTAAGTTGGTGTGTGATATGTAGTATGTTTTAGTATGTGTTTATATTATTAGTTAAGTTTCACTGTTTTTATCGTGTGCATGATTGTTTAGGATTAGTTTGTTTAGTTTAGTTGTTGTTTTGTGCTGAGTTTTGACGTCTTCTGGGCCTTTACCCGATGATGAGTCTGTCCCTTGATTGTTTATTGAGGTTGAGCGTAAAGCTCATTCATGTGTGTTCTGTCTACTTAACGTATCGCCTTAGTAAAAGTTATTGTAGATCCTAAATGCACGAGCACGTAAACTCAATATAGCACTATCTAATTTACTTGAAACCGATTATCTGTCAATCAATTTCATGACAATAGGAATCTAAAACTTTATTTGGGGTAGACTTGAGGCGAAATCCTAGGTAAGGTAATTCCGGAGGCATGATTTAGGCCTTCACTTTTATCGCTTGAACCTTTCGAAGCTAACTTGAAAAATTTATTCCCTTGTTCCCCTGTCGAAGCCGATAATCTTTTCAATTCTGAACACGTTTCAATACGCTATCCAATTAAACTTTTCCAAACTATTGTCACTAAGCCTAAAAGTCAAAATTGAGTGAAATCAAGTATCATAGACTAATGCTAACTTGAAGTGAGCAATTGGGGTTTCGGATGAATTGTTATTGTTAGTGTATTCACTTGTCATTCTCTTAAATTCCTTTTTGCACACTCCTAAAATTTTAGAAATTCGAATAAGTTTGAGGGTGTGTTATGATTTTTTTTTTTTTTTTTTTTTTTTTTTTTTATGTTCTTTCAACAAGTGAACATAAAGTTCTTAAATTCTTATTCAGGGTTATGTTTATGTGGGGTTACGAGAGAGAGATAGCGACAAGCGTTTGTGCCTCGGGTATCGTTCAATCTTAATGATTTTCTGTTTCTATTCCTATAATACCTTTGGCCAAATAAACCAAAACCCATCCAAGCCCTATTGATCTTTTTGAACCTCCGAGCCTACATTAGTGGAGAATAAATCCCGAGTAAGGCATATGGATTCCCTATACCTTAAAGGTTTTAGTTATGAACTATATTGAGGGATAATCCCATCTAACCAATGGATAGTTGTATATTTGAGTTTAATCACACACACTTAAACATGATCTAGAATGGCGCTTACTATTTTTGAATGTTGAAACTCTGGAATACCACATGGTGTGATTTATGCTTGAACTTGATAGGATTGGGGGCCGATGAGGGAAAAATCTTTCGGTCGGTAGATGATAATCAAAACTTACACATTTCTATTTTTAGTGTTTTTCAGTTTTAGTCTTCAATTTTGTAATTAGTTTTTATATTTTCTTGTATTATATGAGTGTTTTGCTCGACGACTAGCAAAATTCTGAGTTTGGGGGTCTTTGATAGGTGTAAATTACCTATATATTTCCAAACCGAAATTGTTAGTTTTCGAGTACATTTAATATGTTTTTCTTAAGTTTTAATATGTTTTTATTCTTTTTGTATTAAAATGGGTGTATGGGTGAAAAAGCATGAAATCAAAGCGCAAATGATCAATTCAGACCACAAACGGTAGGAGAACAGTAGAAAACAAGCAAGGAGACAAGATTATGAAAATAGCAGCCTACCGTCCAGGCATCCAGACCACCGTCTAGGCAGTGAAAATGCAGAGTGCACCAATTCTTGCTGAACGTCCACCGCCCCGGCGGTGACAATGCAGGATGTCACCAAGTCCACCGCCTACTCCACTGCCTAGGCGAACATTAAATCAATATACTCACCGCCGCGGCGGTAAGCTCTGCACAGTCTTAAGAAATTTTATTAAATATTTTGCCTATTTAAACCCTTTATCTCCTCCTCTCTTCCGGTGGAATCACCCCCCAACCCCTTAGGCTATATTTTAGGGTGAGTTTAAGAGATTTTTGAGGGAGAGCTCTCAACCCGAGGTGGAAGATGAAGGAGGAAGCGATCAATCAATGGTTTTAGCGCCAAATCTTTGGATATCGGCTTAGTCGTTCATTTCTTTTGGTAGTTGTTGAGCATGTTTACGCCATTTTACATTGTATACATGGTTATGGCTATTGGCTAAACATAGGTTGTTTAGGGATTATTAATAAATTTATGAATACGTTGTTTAATTGAGTTTGTGTTTCGGTTGCGGATGTTCTTCGTTATTTTGATTGTGTATGCCGTATTATTTGTTTATCATGCCTAGAATAATGTTATGAGAATACGGGGTTTGACAAATCCCAAATTCGGACTAGAATAAATGAACGTCACGATCCAATAACCCGTGAGGGAGTTGGATTGTAGATAATCGATGATGTTGGGGCAAGACTCACGCGACCTAGGGTTGTTAAGATGTTGAGGGGGACTTCTTCGTTGACACGAAGTCACGTATTCCCCCGTCTTACACTCGAGAGAGGTGGCGGGGGAGTTTTAGAACTGAGATTGTCGATAGGGTAAACACAACGCGACGATCCAATGACCGGTCGGGAGTTGTATTGTGTGCAATCAATGACGTTGGGGCGAGACTCATGTGACCTAGGGTCGTTAAGACATTGAGGGGGACCTCTTCGTTGACACGAAGTCGCATTATATCTCTCGTCTTATACTCGGGAAAAGTGGCGAGGGAGTTTACGAATCGAGATTGTCAGATAAGTCGAACGCCGTTAACATAAACTAAAACGAGGTTGAACACGTATTCGTAAACAAAACTAATCTCTAGACAATCTATTCTCTCAAAACTATCACAATATTAATATTAGTATAGTTAAATTAGTATTTTAGTAATAGTATTAAATTATATTCAATTTTTAAGCGCCTAGATAAAATTAGGTTATGACAATCGTGGTATTCTATAGTAATCTCAACCAATCCCTGTGGATATGATACGCGACCGAAAGGTCTATTATACTAAAACTTGATTCATACGCTTGCGGTGAAAGTGGCAATGCTTAAATTGCGGCCACCATTCGGAAACGTAATTCTTCTTGGAATCACCCTTTGGTCTTCCTTCTTTCCTTTAACCGGAACGACTTGCTTTTTCTCTTCATCTTTCTTCTCTATATTCTTTTCAATTCTCTCCTCCTTTCTTTCATCAATTTTTTCATCAAATTCCTCTTCAACATTCATCATTTTCTCATCATTTTTAACATCATCATTTACTCCCGGCTCTTCCTATATTGGCTTACTTGCTTCGATCTCTTTTCCGCTCCTTAGTGTAATTATCTTGCATTCCCTCGGGTTAGTCGCCGTATTCCTTGGAAACATTTCCTTGGTTTTCTCTTGGATCACATTTTCATGTTAACTGATTTGAGTTTCCAACGACTTCACAATGGCATTTGTGTTGGTACACGTGGTCTCAATCGTGTCTAGCCTCGTCTCATGTTTGTTGAGCCGGTTATACGTCTCACACATAATTGTTTGAGTCTCCTTCATAAATGAACCAATCATGTATTCCAAATTTGGCTTTCGATTTTGCATCAGAGGTTGTTGCATTTGACGCTTTTGTTGCATGGACTGATATCCTTGAGCTTGTGTTCCATAACCGGGAGACGATCACAACGTGTTTTGATTATTCGCATACAAAAATTTTTCATGATTTTAAATTCCAGGATGATAGTGAGTTAGAATATTGGCAGCGGGCCTAAAGGTATAAGCCTGATCGTTGATGAAGTGACACTCTTCGAACTCACTATCGACTCCTGGTTGTGAACTACTTGCAACGTTTTCCCCTTCACAACTTGACGGAGTATCTTTGGTTTAGAAGGCAACCAATTGTTCTGTGAACTTTGAAACTTGGGCCGATAAGGTAGCAAAAGGATCGGCCTCATGAATTAAAGCTACCTTTCATCCCATATTCCTCTCGTTTGGCCATTGGTAATTATTAGCTGCTATTTCTTCCAATAGTGCATTAGATTTATTCGGGGTTTTTGACAACAACGATCCTCTCGAGGCGGCATCAACGATGGTTCTTGTTTGGCCTTCCAACCCGTTGTAGAAGAGTTGGGTTTGAAACTAATCTTGGTACCTGTGTTGGGGGCACTTACGCAATAGATCTTTGAACGTCTCCCACGCTTCAAATAATGGCTCGAAATCCCTTTGGCGAAATTGTGCAATTTTACCTCTTAGCTGCAACGTCTTTGAGGGTGGGAAAAACTTGGTGAGGAACCTTTGTGCTAGGTCCTCCCAAGTGTTGATACTTCTCAACTGAATAGATTGGAACGAACCCCGTGCTCAGTCACGAAGTAAAAGCGGAAATAACCTCAACCGTATCACATCCTCAGCAACCCCGTTGATTTTCACTGTATCACATATTTCCAGAAATGTAGCTAGATGGACATTCGGATCTTCGTGGAGATTCCCGCTATATTGGTTTTGTTGAACCATATTGATCAGGGCGGGTTTCAACTCGAAATTATTGGGTTGAATCGGCTGCCTATAAATCCCTGAGTAGTTGTCGAACATAACGGGTCGATAGTAGTCCCTAAGGACCCGTTGTGGAACTTTCGGCTTCGGAGGCTGCTGCGGTAGTGCCTATAGAACTGGCGGTTGACGTGACATATATGGCATACGCTCATCTCCTCCGTCGGCCATAGCTTGAAGTTGACTTATTTTCTCTCTCCTTATTCTTCTCAAGGTACGCTCGATCTCAAGATCAAGATTCAAGAATTCCAAACTTCTACTACAACGTATACACTTCTCGATCACAACAAATGAAACAAATTCAAAAACAAATTTAAACAATATAAAACAAAAGAATTGTTAGGATTAATATTCAACTACTTAGTAGTAATATCAACAAAATCACTACACCGTTACCCTGGCAACGGCGCCAAAAACTTGAACGCAACTTTTTCACGTCTTGATTTAACTCGCAAGTGCACAAGGTCAAGTTTTAATATAGTGGATCTTACGATCATATGTCATCCTCTGGGAAAGGTGTTTGGATTAATTGAATACTACAATTGACATAGTCTTATATTATCTAGACCGTTCAAGAATTGTTTGAGTTGCTAATTTGAAAAACTAAATTAAACTAACAATAATTGGATAAATTCTAATAAAATGGATTACCTAGGGATTGATTTCATTCACTGATACATGTTTGAATTCGTTTAGTTTACAATAACGGTGTTTATCCTATCTGACAATCTAGGTATCGTAAACTCACTCACTACCTCTCTAGAGGCTAAATTGAGTGAATACATGACTTCATGTCAATACTGAAGTCCCCTCAACCGTTTATACGACACTTAGTCATATGAGTCTTGACCCAACCTCATGAATTGCATACTTTCTAAGACCCTCCCGGGTTATTAGATTGTCCTGATGTGTTTAACCCTAGTCCGAATCCGCAGGTACCTCTCCCAAGTATCAAACTCTGTATTCTCAAAACCAACCCTAATACCATGACAAACATATTAAGGTTGTAATAAAGGGGTAAACACAATTGGATTTAGACAAACAACCGTGAAAGAAACGTGTATTCAATCAAACGTGTATATACATGAACTCAATCAACCCCTAGATAATATATATCTAGCCTATCAAGATCTCAACTATACAAACATTAAAACAAGAGATATTTATCATCATTCATGATAAAACGTTTAGATACAAAGATAGAAATGGCAAACCATAGAGTGGAGTGGTCCACTTTCGCCAAAGACCGATCCGGGAATGTTTTCTCATCTCCAAATTTGAAATCTCCTCTTCAAGATCTCAAAAATGGGTTAAGATCAAGTGTTGAACATCCTTGGAAAGTAGGAGATCAAAGTGGTATAAGACAAGGCTCAAAATATCTAAAAATATCTTAAACACAGCTGGCTTGTGACCGCTGCAGCGGTGAGCGACCAGAAAGTTTGGCCGCTCTCTGTTGTGTCACCGCTGCCGTGGTGGGCTGACCACTAGCCCACCGCTACAGCGGTGAAACTTCTCCATTGAACTTTTGATCCTTTTTATCATTTTTTCATCGCTTTCCCATCGTTTTGCTTGATTATCAATCGATTACGTCCCTACACCTGATTTACATCAAAACGAACATAAACACAATTAAATATTACTAAAACTCTTGAAAACTATCAAATTCAACTTAGAAATATATAGGTATTTTCAACCTATTAATCGCTTCTAGTACTGTTAATTCAGGCCAACCAAGCACAAAATCTGGAGAAGAATCAAGTTGAGAACACGTGCCAATTAATGCCACATTTCGCCAAGCTTAAGGGCATTTTGAATCAAGACTCTCATGTATGTTGTATGACCCATACTATGGGCGGAAGTCGCTCCTTGACGGGCCCTTTTCCGTGTCAAGCCGAGGACATTAAACCAAGCACTTCTTGGGAGGCGAGCCAAGTTTTCAAATAAATCAATCCATCACCGCCGACTACACTCGGAGGTGAGATTGTCTCGCCTCACAGGTACGTGTTTAAAACCCCCTTACTCACTATAATGCATGGTATCTATTGAGTTTGATGTTGGGTCATTATGGACATTGCCCATTTTGGGAGGATGTTTTGTATGCTTTCTTGTTTAGTGATTTTTTGTTAGTTATGTAGTTTATATTTAATTGTTGTTACATGTTGTGTATTTTAAGTTAAATTGTTTTAATGCATGATTGTTTAGTTTAGTATAAGTATGTTTGTGTTTGTAGTTGTTGTTTTTGTGTGTTGAGTTTTGTAGTTCTTCTAGGCCATTACCCGATGATGATATTTTCCCCTAGTTGTTTTTTGAGGTCAAGTGTAATGCCCATTCATGTGTGTTATGTGTGCTTGACATCTCGTTTTGGTAAAAGTCATTGTGGATCCTAATTTGCAAGAGCACGTAGACTCAATGTACTAGCTACCCAATTGATTTGACACCGATTATCCAGTAGCCAAGTTCATGATAATTTAAGGGATTCTCGAACCTAATTGGGGGAAACTAGAGGTGAAATCCTAGGCGAGGTAGTTCAGGAGATATGATTTAGGCATTCACTTTGATCGCTTGAGCCGTTGAAGACATCCATACAAAATGTTTTACCCCTCGTTACCCTGTCGAAGCCAATTAGCAGTTTTGATTCTGTACACATAACAAATACCCTGGCCAATTAATTTTTTTTCCAAACCACTGTCGCTAAACCTAAGGCACGATTTGAGTCGAAATCAAGTTAGCATTTGTTTATGCTACTTGAAGTGAGCGGTTGGATTTTGGGCGAACTTTTGATTGGTTTGGTATTCGAGTACTCGCTTTTCATTTATGATCATATTTTCATACCCGTGAAATTGTACAAATCAAATAAGTTTGGGTGTGTGGTTGTTAAAAAATAAAATGTGTAAATATGGTTTGATTTTTGTTTGTTTAGATGAGTGAGTACTACGATTGTCTTAGCTTTCCATGTGTTTTTAATTTACCTCAATTAGAGTTCGTACGAGGACGTTACTGCAAAAATACAAATCAGGCACCAGATACAGACTATTGATCGCTGCAGCGATGATCCGGCTGTGAGTTTTTGCCTTCCCATCGCTGCAGCAATTCTGTACCAGCTGACGTTGATATTTTGAGATATTTTGCATTCCCACTCATTCCCATTCATTCCCACTCTAACCAAGAACTGTTTTGGGACATTTTTTTTAGAAAAAAATCATACCAAGAAGAGGAGAACACATTTGGAGAAGAGGGAACAAGATCGGAGCGGATTTTACGGACGTAGAATCATCCATTCTTCAAATATCGGCTATTCTCCCTTGTTTCTCTCTTTATTTATTAAATCTTATTGGTTGTTTGATCATTTATTCCTCGTTTTTAGTTGAATATTTAGTTATGGCCATGAGCTAAATGTTTATTACTTAGGGATTGATGAAATTTACATATACTATGTTGGAGTAATTCTATGTTTTGTTATCGGTTGTTCTTTCCCATTCGATTGTGTTTACCATTTTTTTACTTCCATTATATGCTTGTTATGATATTTTGGTTAATTTGAGAATACGAGGTTTGACACTCGGGAGAGGTAACCCCAGATTCGGACTAGGGTTTAAACACAACGCGACGTTCTAATGTTTTGGGAGATTATTAGAAAGTGTGCAATCCGTGAGGTTGGGGCTAGACTATGTAATCGTTTAGATGCTAGATAGGGATATCGGTGTTGACATGAATTGCATATTCATTCACTTTACACTCAAGAGAGGTAGTGAGTGAGTTTTTGATACCTAGATTGCCGGATAGTTTAAATATCGTTAATGTAAACTAGATTGAATCAAACACGTTTAAGTGAACGAAGTTAATCCCTAGATAATTTATTCCCATAAACGTCATTCTTAGTATTTTAGTTTAATTAGTTTAGTTTAGTTTTATATATTATAACAAAAACCTAAAAATTGGATCACTTAGATAAAATTCTGTTATGATAATCGCGGTACTTAGCGACAATCTAAACCAATCCCAATGGATACGACAACCCTACTCTTCCTATACTATTAAAACTTGACCTGTACATTTGCGGTAAAGTAGCGACAATTAATTCGCTGCCACTTGACTATCCATCTGGTTGCACCATTTTTTATTCCGATGCTTTCCTTAGCAGGGCGTGCTTTTTCCTCCATCTTTTTCTTAGCGAGGTTCTCCATAATTTCCAACTTGCACTCTTGCGATTGGCACTTAATGCGAGGAGGTTGATGGTGGGATTCACTGTCTTGTGTTTTCAGAATAGCGTACCTCTTTCGGCTTCCAGTTTTATTTATTTCTACCAGCTTGATAGAAACGCTAGGCTTTTGGATTGCCAGTATCACTTGCAGACTCGTAATTATGGTTCATTGTTAGAATCCCGGAGAATAATATGGGATGGAAGAATAAGTGGGTCCTAGTGAGAGGATCCTAGGAGCAACCCGCGAGAAGGGATAGAGGCCACCCAATTTTGAAGAGGTGGTTGTCGCATCTTAGTAAGTTTTCTCCCTTACTCTTATTTTATAGTGGACTTTTCCCTTTCTAATTTTTTATTTCTTTTGCGGAGTATCCATCTCGTTCAATTCTCAATAAGCTGGAGTATGTTGCGATCACTCTTCTAATGGGGCTTCTAGAGGCCGAGAGGGACTTTGTTTTCCTTAAATCCAACTCGTTTGTTCTCTTCTTTAATGCCCCAGTTGGGACAGCTGGTGCCCCAGGATTTCAATTCTAATTCTTCGTCAGGATCCAACTTATCTTTTTCGGATGTGTCATCTGAGGAAAAAGGTGTGGCCCACCTTCCTTTTATTCTTTAGTATTATTTTTGTTTACCCTCCGGTGATGGGTTATAATTTTGACGATGTAGAGTTGTTGGAGGCTGAACCAAAGGTCTCAAAGGATGCTCGAGCTATTGTAACTTCATCTTCCATACCAGCAGATTCGTTAATAGTTTCCCAGTAAGCGACCGCGGTGATCTTCTTGTTTGTGGCTTATCTGGAAGTGGCGCCTTGTCCTGGCCTCGACTCTTCCAAAATGAGGTGTGAGTTGGCTATCGGCGTTGTAATTCATGTTGAACTGGAAACGAAGAGAGTGAAAGAGTCCATTCCTATTGCTTCCGAGAAAGGAAAGAAAAGATGGGTGAACCTTATAGGGATCGATCTCTATTGTTAGATCTTGAGAAATTGGCCTCCTGGGTTTATGGGCTCTCTATTGGTTCCAGTTTGTTTCTCAATTCGGAGGATACGACAAGATAGGCTCAAGCTACTTTCTCTCTGAGGGCCATTGAGGCTACGATTGAAGAGCTAGGCAGTGATCCTGTACTAACTTACTGTAGTCGAGTGTGGCGGTAGTGATATGTTTTTCCTTGTTGCAATGACTTTGATAATGGATTTAGGCTTCAATTGTCTTTCTTTTAATTGTATGACAGATCGCCGCTCATTCTTTCACTTGGCTCAAAGAATAAAGGGGTATGTGTCCTGACTTAGCATCTTGGAGCGGAAAAGAGACAAGACAATGTCTCAGCTTGAGGATTGAGATCGCTGGGCTGCGAAAGCCGAGTGTGTTGCTTCTGAGACTCTTAAAGAGATTGAGAGATTGAGGTAGGAGGCTACTGCTACGCAACAAAGGGTTACTGATCCTATGTAGAGGATCATGTCATGTCACTGGAGCGATGACTTTGGCAGTCACTGGAGTGACGGCTCTGGAGGTCCCCCAAGTTTGATGTTGTAGAAATGCTCGAGGGTATACTGTCACCGCAACGACCAGAGGGAGGCAAGAGAAGAGGCCTGCCAGGGGAGAAAACCTCTGACCTGAAGGGGTGCTTATCCCTAGTTGTATTTCTTTGTACTTTCCCTCTTTTCTTCAGATCTGCGGGGTATGCCTCTACCTTGTACAAACAATTTTATTTTTAATAAATTAAACTTTTGCTTCCTCTTTTTATCTACCTGCTTTCCATTGTGTTTGGTTTTTTCCCAAGTGAATTTCTCAGCTAGGCTAATTTCGGTTGGAACCCACTTTGATTTAGTTTAGGTTGGTTATTTTTTAGCCACGTGCCTGATTTTTCCACCTCCCAAGGTAGGGATAATCGATATGTATCCCAGTACATCTTTTCCAAGGCTTATATGGGTGAATTCTTTATGAAGCGTATCTGTGTGCAGGCTTTTGGGAATTCTATGATCTTTTTCATTTGTTAGCCATAAATGAAGCGTGCTATCCAACATCATTAATGGGACATGCCCACTGACGTTTCATCTGGGGCGCCTATTTAAGGCTGTTTCACTACTTCTTTTCTTCATCCCTGAATTCTTTTTCTTCTTTCTTATTTTTCTTACGAGCCTTTACAAGGGGTCCAAATATGACCATATCGGAAAATAAAGGTTCTTGTTCAGCAACTGAGAATGGATGATGGACAACTTCAATACTTCTATCACCTGAAGAAATTTAGAATTATTTTTGTCTCCATGTATTGCAGCTGCCCTGAGGTTTCAGGGTGCTTGGGGGTGAAAGGGGAGAAACCTTCCAGGTTGTAGTTGGAAGCGCTCCAACAATTGAGGGCAATGGTGGAGGCAGAAGTAGAGGTTTATCGTATTGCTAGCGTGACGCCTGGTTGTTCGTTTGTGGACTAATCTTAATCATCTTTAATCAACAAAAATTGATCTTGCAGGAGGGGTCCTCCTATGCCTATTGGCAGTTGAGAAGTGTGGGAGCTCCCTTTGTGGGTCCTTGTAGCGATAAGGAAGATGTGTGCTATCACTGGATCAGCCAAGAAACAGTGGGCTCTTTAGAAGCTTGTTCCCTAAGTAAGGAAAAAGAATTATCTCGATACTTTGATCTCCGGGGGTGAGCCTTCATGGAATCAATCTACTTCTTGGCTGGGGAGCCTTCATTCGCCGAACATGGGTTGGTGGGTTTGGTCATTCCAGGGGAGTTATAAGCGAAGGCTTCCACGTCCTATTTTTTCGTTGAAGTGTCCAAACTTTCTTCCTTCTGTAAAAGTTGAGGAGAATTGTTCATGGATTTTGTGCCATCTTTCTATTTTTTCTGGGAAAGTATGCAGTTGTTGGAATGTCATTCTTTCATTTATATTTCCTTTAGGACACTTTTTGTATGTATCAAATGACTTTTGTAGAGATGTACTTGTAAGAAAACTTATAAAAATATTATTCATATAAATAAAATATCTTTTTTCTTTCGTATCTTCTTTGCTTTTGTATGTCGTCTATTTTAATAAAATGAAAGCTCTTAAACCAGGTCGCAAGTAGTTGAGTCCCTACCGTGGAGTGCAGGAAATAGTTGTACAGAGATTCTAGTCTGTACTTGTCCCATGTGTGGTAATTGTATCCATTGGTGGTGTCTTCATCCTGTAATAGGGTTCGAGTTTTTTAATACATGGACTCTACTCTTCGCCGACCCTCTGTTCGGGTGGATATAGGTTGACAGGTTTGCTAGAGTATACGGAAACTTGATGTTGATTCCAAAGTTGTTTGTAACTTGAATGACTGGTTAGATGGCATTCGATCCTCGCTGACCCCCGGTTTTGGTGGGCTCGGGTTATCGGGTTTTACCCGATTGTACGAATGGTTCTTTCAGTACATCAAGTGTCAATGGTGATGTTAGTCCCGCCTGAATAGTGTCGTAAGGTCCAACTGCTTTCGCTTCTCGTTGGTCCTCTATTGAGGTTGGCTCGAGTTATCGGGTGTACTGATTATATGGAGGGGTCTTCCAGCCTGTTGACTAGTATCGGACAACATTCGCTCCTAACCGGCCCCTTTGCTAGGGTGTCTTGGATTATCAGGTATGGTCGATTATATAAAAAAATCTTTTAGCGCATTGACGATGACGTTCTTCGCTCCTCGCTGACCCCCCGTTGAAGATGGGCTTGGTTTATCGGTTGTAGACGATTATACGTAGGGGTTGTTTCGTCCCATCATCCATCTAAATTGTTGAAGCCTTATCCATCTAGGAACTAGGCTATTAGTGTCATAGCCACGTGGCTATTAATCAAATTGTTGATACCACAACCATCTAGCTATTGATCTAGGCTATTGAGGGAGTATAGCCACCTGGCCGGGCGAGTCACGCCAATGTTTGTTTGTGACCCCCTTCTCACCCGTTGGGGCGAGGTATTGGTACCTAACTAGACGGTTGGTGTTGTAACCATCTGGTTGAGCTAAGGTATTGCTGCTGTAGTCGCTTGATGACTGAATCAGGCTATTGATGGCCGTAGTCGCCTATTTACCGAGTTAATCTATTGAGGGTCGTAGACACCTGGTCAGATGGGTGGAGCCATTCTCTGGTAGCTACCACTTCTACCTTTGTGGTTGGGGTAAGGTAGTAGGTGTTGACTATCGTTTTATCTCATCATGTGTTTCAAGCAAGGCATAAGGTTTCTATTGATCAGAAAAACATCAAATAACACATGCTAATGAAAATATTACCTTATGTTTCTACATTCCATGGATTTTTCAATGATATTCCTTCCAGCATTTCGAGCTCATAGGTGCCTGGGCCGATTACTTTGGTAACGCGATAGGTTTCTTCTTAATTTGGTCCTAGTTTCCCTTTCGCTCGGTCTTGCATAGCGATGGTGACTCTTCGTAGCATGTGGTCACCTTCTTTAAATGAACGCACTTTGATGTGCTTATCATGGTACTTGTCCATCTCTCTCTTATAGGTTGTTTGTCGGATATAGGCATGTTCCCATTTATCTTCTAGCAGATCTAAGCTTTGACTTTATTTCGCGTTGGTTCTCGTTATGATTGTAGTGGCTACTCTGTAGGTTAGTAGCCCCAATTTGATGGGAATCAGTGCCTTGGATCTGAAGGCCATAGCAAATGACATTTCTCCGGTAGAGACCCTAAAAGTGGTGTGGTAGGCCTACAACACTGAGGGGAGATCATCCATCCACCTGGCTTTGGATGTTTCCAGTCGTGTTTTTAACATATGAAAAATTGTTCGATTAGTTACCTCAACTTGTCCATTGGACTGATGGTGGCCTAGAGTCGACATGTGGTGCAAAATGCCTAACTTTGTGCAGAAGTCGTCAAACAGGGTATAGTCGAATTGCGAGCCATGATCACTAATAATGAATTGTAGAACCCCGAATCAGTGGACGACGTGCTTCCGAGTCAAGTCTCTGATGTTGGCATTAGTGATCTTTGCTACGGCTTCGACTTTCACCAATTTAGTGAAGTATTCAATGGCGACGTCAAGGAATTTCTTCTAAGCTGCTGTGATGGGAAAGGGCCCGAGGATGTAACTCCATATTGGGCGAACGGTCATAGTTTGAACATAGGTAACTAACCCGTTGTTGGGTGTAGATAGCTAGCCTGAGTTTTTGGCATTTGTTGTACTTCTTGACTAGTTCCTTCGTATCGGATTCCATAATGAGCCAGAAGTAGCCTTGCCTTAGCTCTTTCCTAGCTAGGCATTGTGCTTCAGAGTGATTGTTGAAGAGGACTTCATAGATGTCCAAGAGGGCCTGTTGGCCTTTATTCTAGTGTAGGAAATAGAGCAATGACCCATAAAAGAGTACTTGTATAGGATTCCTTCTAGTAGACTGTACCGGGATACGCGATAACGAACTGTCTTGGCTTCATTTTTCTATTCTTGAAAGAGTACGTTGTCGAGGTAGTTATATATGTGGTCCATTTAAATGGTTAGTGTATTATTATCTCTACCACGTTTTTGGGTTCATTGCAGCTTGGCTACGGGATGCTCTCGATCATGATGTTCCAATGTCACGGAGAGTCGAAAGTGGAGGCTAAGCTAGCCTGTGAGTCAGCATACTTCTTATCTTCCTATAGGATCTGCTTGATGGTAATTTTTTGGAAGTCTTGCAGCAGAAGTATAGCTTTGTTCAGGTATGCCATCATTTTGGTCTCTTTAGCGGCATACTCCCCGTTGATCTAATTTTCTATTATGAGAGATTTGCAAAAAACTTATGCCTTGGTGGCATCGAGTTCACTGAGGATCCTTAGAGAAGAGATCAGGTCTTCATACTCGGCTTCATTATTTGTCGCCTTAAAGCTGAGCCTTAGGGTGTACTCCAGGATGTTTCCCTCGAGGGTACAGATCACAACTCTGGCCCTTGAACTATTGTAGTTCGATGATTCATTTACAAGCGTCGTCCAATATTCGGCCAAATGTTAGTTCGTGTTGATCCTAATATTTTGATGGACAATTAAGTGTTGATGTTTTTGGTACAACTAATGAGTTTATTGAGTGTTTCAGTTTAAAGAGTTCCAATCAAGATAATATCATGAAGTAATTTTGAAGGATGCAGAGATAGACATTAAGAGATTGAAGATTCTGAAGAATCTAGGTGAAAACAACTCAAATCTATTTTTACTCTTAATGTATCCCGATTAGGATCACACACGACACAAAAATGATTTATATTTATGTGTGTTTAAATTAAGGTTCTAATAATTGGTAAATTATTTGCTCCAATGTGAAATTGAAAAAGAAAAATTAACCTAAACAAGATTAGTGTTTAAAATTGATTAATAGTGTCAATTTAGATTAATAGTGTCAATTTAGTTAACCGAGAAAAGAAATCGGTTAAAGGGTAGAAGTCGTCGAAGATTGAAGTTGAAATAAAATTGAGAAAGTGTGTTCCAGCAGGTATTGGTCAATCGACCACAAGGGTTCAGTCAACCGATGGGCGTAGGCTGGGGAAAAAGATGTCTCTGAATCGATTGGTTAGCCGATGGTTGATAGGTGAACTCTCTGTATCGATCGGTCGATTGACTATCGATGATTGATCAGCCGACCAGTATTTGAGAAAGACTTGGCTAGCATCCTGTATCGATTGGTCGACCAATGGTGCAGAGGCCGGTTAACCGACTATGCTATTGTAGATCTCGAGAAATTTTGGGATTTGAATAAAACTAGCTGTTACTAGCAGTTTTTTGGCTGATCTTTTGGAGATATCTTAGGGATTTAAATGTATTGAAGATATTATACTCTCGTTTAGATGTCCCTATAGATATAGTACACATATTTGATGTGTTTCTCAATTAAGTACATTTTATACTTCCTATCTATTTGATTTGAGATTGAGAATTAATTTGGGGACATAATTGAATATTTTAAAATCCATATTTAAGTGAATTGGACCAAGATTAAATGGTATTGATATATGGGATCTATATGTGCATTTAATTATCATATCTTGTGGGAACTAGCCGTTAGAGGGCCTCTTTCAAATCAGTTTAAATAGACCTGCGTTTTTTGAGATCAATACATCACATCTATCAAGAAATTTCAGTTCATGACCTTTCTAAGAGTTATTATTTTGAGATTATATCTAGAGATTAATTGTGAGTTCAATTGTTTGAGAAGTTCTTGAGTTAAAGCGCTAAGTGTTTTAGTGTCACCGATCAAAGCTGTCTTGTGGTTCAAATTCAATCTTTCGGTGTTATTCCTGGTAAGATTGTTCCAAGCTTTTATTCTTAACTGTGATTTTATATTACCATATTTACTTGGGCGATAAGATTGTAGTAAATTTATTTTCAAACTTAACGAGCATAAAAATTATTTTTAAAACGATTTTTGTGATAATTTGATTATGTGCTTATTTTTGTGCTACCCATATCTATTAAATCATATTTTTATTTCCTCACATAAATTCTATTACTAGTAAATTCGGGACATTAATTGAGTTTAATTGATTAGAGGTTGTAGAAGCTTCGAGTGGGAAAATACTTATTGACTTTTGTAATTAGTTAGTTTGTGCGGATTAGATACTGTTGGGAGTATCTAATCAGGGGTAGCTTGGGTTTCATTCTCTTCTGGTAAAGAGATTGAGGTTTAATATTTACCTATTGTATAAAAATGTTAGGTTACTATTTTTCCGTGAAAAGAGATAGGCTTGATTCTTCATAATTAGAATTAATTGTGAATGAATTGTAACAGTTCCTTCCTTACTAGTCAAAAGGATACTTGGAGTGTTTTGTGAGGTTTGATCCTTAGCCTGTGAAATGATTAGGTTAGTCTTGAACCTGGAAAAAAGATAAAGTTATTCTTGCGCCTGAGAAAAGAATTAAGTGGTGATTATTCCTTAATAGAATTAGGTTAGTCTTTAGCCTGGAAAACGATAAGATTCTTCGTTAGCCTATGAAAAGGGAATTGTAAAGGTTGATTCTGAGCCTGTGAAAAGAATTATGCTGTAAAGGTTTGGTTCCTGCCTGTTAAAGGGATCAAGTGGTTTAGTGGGTGCGAATCTCTGTGGGGCCCGAAGGACTGGATTAGCTAAGAGTAGCTTGGTGAATCAAGATATATCCTTATGTGCTGCATTAATTTATATTTTTTTATATTTTTATTATTTGGGTGTGCACCTAGAATTAATAACACTTATCCGATGCGTTATAAAGATAAATAATTGATTTAAGATTAAATTAATTATTTGATTATTTAAGTGTTGAAAGATACAAAATTTGTTTAAATTTTTATAATAACCCAATTCACCCCCCTCTTGGGTAGATCACTGAGCCAACAGTTTCGGTTCCTAGTATCGTCTCAGCTTGTTGGTTATTTTCTATTAGCTAAAATAAGCTATAAAAATTCTCAATAATTTTAACCTTGAAAGTGCACAAATCGTTTATAGTATAGTGGTTCAAGCAAGGGTCATCTCCTTAGGGATTGAACTAAATCACAAATTTCTAAGAATTAAAATAATTCTATTAATAATGTATTTTCAAAATTCTTTTTTTTAGAACACAACTAATGAAAAGTAAGGTGAGATCTAAGTTATCCACCACTAAATAATAATTTAACAAAGTTATAATCAAGTTTATATTTAGGTGTGTATTAATAAAGATGCTCACAACATATCCATTGCGTACCGTCAATATGTTGTATAATATTCTCTCTGAAGTATGTGATATGCATGACGTATACATAAAATGTGTATTCCTACTAAGGACCTAAAGTACAATGGTCAACATATTAAAAATCCTTTAAGGCACGTAGAGAATCTGAGCATCACAAGGACCCTAAAATATGATGTGTATCGTAGGTATCTAAGAAATTAATTCACATGAAAATAAATATCCACTTGTTGCTTTGGAACATATGATGATATGGAGGTCTACATATCTTCCCAATAGAAACAATCCTAGCATGCATAATCGGTAATCAGACTAAAACACATATTAACAATGTTCGTTAAAACAGTGAATTAAAATTCATCATACACAATCCAAATTATATAACCTGAATAATTATAACAATAATTAAATCATGTTTAGGGTTTCAAGACTTAGCCCCAACCTAAATAATTTAGTTACACATAACTAATATAAATTTGATAGAATCCATAGAGAAAGACATGATAAATAAAAATGAGAGAAGTAAATGAAATCACTGATTTGGACGTTGTTGCTTATTTTTCTATTTCCTTCTTCTCTTGTTCTCCTTCGGTTCGGTTCTCTTTTCCTCAACCTCTTTTGTCCTATTCATAGGCTTGAGGAGAGGTAGATATTGTGTACTTGTTTTTTGTTTCTACCTCCTTCTTTCTTCATTTCACATCGTCTTCTTCTTCCTTCTAACACTTCCTTCCAGCTATTTCTTTATTTTCTTCTAGCTCTTTCTCATTTCTTATCTTTTAAGTATTCTTTTCAATTACTTCTCATCCTTTCCAGCTCTTTCTTTCTTCTTCTTTATGATGTGAAATTAAATATTCTAGATCTAGAATTTTGAGCTATGGGTCAAATTCAGATTGCTTGAATTCGCTCTGGATTTGAGCTGGAGGAAAGATAAATGGTCGAATGTGTGAAATGATCTCTCTACCATCAAAGTAAATATACATATATATTGATAATAATTATATATAATATAATATATATAAAAATATAAGATCTTGATAACTATGATTTTGTCTTTTATTGATTCTTTCAATAGTTTAGGTGAATAATTGTAATTACTATTCAATATTTTATAACAAAATACAGTTTTAACCCTATATAAATATATTAATATTTACTAAGACCCCATAGTTTCAAATATATGCAAAATAGCCCCCAATATAAATTTATGGATATTATATAGGCAATTATCTAAAATTATTAATAATTATTTTAATTTACTAATACATATACTAGAAAATAAAGATAAAAGGGTAAATAAATCTATATAAAATAGATCTAACAAATACCTCCAAACCTAAATTTTGCTAGTCCTTGAGTGAAACGAAAAGATAAAATAAATTAAACAATCTAAATATAAACCACATCCGTAGGTGACACGACTGCATTTAGTGTATGCAGTAATCCTTTAAACCTCTAGGCGATCCCTAGAGGATGAGTTATAGTCTCGTGACGGTTTACAACATGTTACCCGCAAATATTTTTTTAAAATAATTACATACTTGAAAAACTAACAAATAAAACTGTTTTCCGAACATTACCCTTAGGGAATCATTCTAGAACATAACTTAAGCAATCAATCACAATACAAGTAGTGTCATCAATAAATATACAAGAGATAGCAAAAATCTAATTTTACAATATGATTGCAGTGTAGTGTGTGAAAGTTAGCATGCCAGTAGAATTTATTGTAATCAAGATAGTGCACATTTAGGCTGATGTAAACTTGTGTATTTTCAAATTTACGTGCTTCCATATGCTTGTTGATCTACCGCTTAAGATATTTAAGAATGAATTGACCAACACACAATTGTAGGTTTTGTAAAGATGACAACAAAGTTGGTCCAATCTCTTAAATTCCATCAATATCCTTAACCAATGACAAAACCAAGGCATAGATTTATTTATTTAAATATACATATACTTTTTCTTTTTTTTTTATTTTTTTTTTTAACAAACAATTATGTAACTATGCTCAACACCCTTAACCTTTGTAGCTGACCGTGTAGCGAGCTTTGGGCCAATGACTCCCAGACCATAAAAGACCTTAGGGCACTAGGTATCAAAATACTCCTACGGACTTACTTGCTCGAGTTAACAAGGCTACGAAGCTAAACTAGCCACCAGAAAAAGAAACTTATTATTATAGTATGCCAAGGCTAGCCATCAATTAAATCAATCAATGAAATTTCAGGATCAAACACATGCAATATTGTTTAAAGATTTTATTCCCACAAGTTATGTGTCAGATTATGAATTTATCTTTGCAAGCAGTATAGAACAAGTTCTATAGATATAAGTAACTGTGACTATGAAAAAATTCACACAGTTTTCAACAAGCCTTTTTCAATTATAATAAACCTATTAACCATAACGTAGTTTGCAAATTGTTGCATATCATATCATTTTTTCCAAAAAATGCTATCAAATGTATAAATTGATAAGTCACATTTATACAGTAATATCATACTCGAGTCATATTCAAGATTAATTCAATTCATCATAGTTGTTCGAAAAGCACAAAAAACAAGACAAAAACTAGATTAATATTTTATTTACAGATATTATGTAGGCAATTATCTAAAATTATTTACGGATAGCCCCTAATATAAATTTATGGATATTATGAAGGCAATTCTCTAAAATTATTAATAATTATTTTAATTTACTAATAAATATACAATAAAATAAAGATAAAAGGGTAAATAAATATATATAAAATAGATCCAACACTGCTTCCTGGGGTTTGTCCTTCTGTGAATATGAATATCAAGATAAAATTAACCAATGCCTAGCCCTTTATAGTCGTTCGTGGCCAGTATTCGATGTGGAATTCTTCCAGTTTGATAGAATATTTCACCATTTGTTCGAAAGTCTCTAGCTAATGCAATATAACCCTCAAGGGCTCGTTGGTGGGCACTACCACCGAATGAGCTTGAAAGTAGTGCCGAAGCTTTTTGGGAGAGATTATCAACACATATGCGATCAGCTATAATCGAGGATAATGAGATTCCGCAATATTCAATGCATGGCTGACGTAATACACGAGCTGCTAAGTCACGTGTTCTTCGATTACTAAGGTTGATCTTACGGCAGTTGTCGAGACAACCAGGTAGATGATCATCTTCTACCATAACTTTGAGGTGGTGAGTATCGAAGACTCTGAAATGTATCTAGTGCCTATAAGGCACCTTCACATTCTTTGGTCCAGTCCAAACTCTTATTTCTATGAAGAGTCTTGAAAAAGGTCAAGCACTTATCGGATGCTCGTAAAATAAACTAGTTCAGGGCCACTACTCACCCTGTTAGGCTCTGAACCTCCTTGATCATCCTCGGGGAAATAATTTTTAGGATCGCTTTGACCTTTTCTTGGTTAGCATTGATTCCCCTTCGGGTCACCAGGTGATCGGGAATTTGACAGCGTTGACTCCGAATACGTACTTGCTCAGGTTCAATTTTATCTAGTGCTTTTTTAGCACGTTGAAGAACTCTTGTCGGTCGGCGATGAGGTCCTCTACTTTCTTTCTCTTAACGTGAATGTTGTTGGTGTAAACCTCGATGGTTCTTCCTTGCAACTTGGCAAACATCTTGTTTACTAGCCTTTGGTAAGTAGCTCCGACGTTCTTTAGGCTAAAGGGAACAACCTTGTCGCAGTAGGGGCTTCTGTTGGTGATGAACGTCATTTTTTCTTTGTCAGGTGGGTACATGCTGATCTGATTGTACCTAGAGAATGCATTGAGGAAGCCAAGCGACTTGTAGCCAACTGTAGCATCCAGGATTACGTCAATCTTTGGGAGACAGAAACAATATTTGGCACACACCTTGTCCAGGTCGTTGAAGTCTACGCACACGTGCCACTTACCTGTCTTTTTCTTGACCAAGACAATATTGGCCAATTGTAGCGGAATGTTGTTTTATTCGATTGTGTTCGTGTCCAGGAGCTTCTTCATTTATTCTTCGATCATTGCTTGCCTATTTGATCTGGGCTTCTACCGTATTTTATGGACTGGGAGGGTAGGTTGGGTCTGTGCGTAGCTGGTGCACAGAGATATTTGGGTCTATCTCGAGTATATCCGCATGTGACTAGGAAAATATGTCATGGTTAGCTCTTAGGAGCTCAACCAGTTGATTTCTTATGGCCCCAATTAAGGCTTTCTAATCTAGACTGTTCGATTTGGCTCTGTTGGATGTACCCAAACTTCTTCCAATTATTTGTCAAGGTGGGGTCATGGCTAGTTTGGTTGTTCGACCTCGGGCATCCTGTATGTCAACCATCTTGAGGATCTTTGTTATAATCCCAAGTAGGGATTCTTCATCAACCTTCCCTTTCTATGATTGTTACTTGGAAAGTGGTGCCTCAAGGAGTTTCATCTTGGCCATAAAGCACTCTCTTGCCCCCTTTTGGCTTCTGTACACATCCCCCACACCATTTTTCGTGGGGAACTTTTGTATAAGCTGGTATGTTGAGGTAATGGCCCTTACGACATTGAGTAATGGTCTTTCAATGATGGCATTGTATGCCGAAGGATTGTTTATTACCATGAACCGCGTGCCGATGGTGGTATACCTCGGCTATTTGCTTGATGTGATCTACAATGTGATCTAACCAAGGGTATTCATGGTTCTCTTTTGAATTTGACCAGAGAGGTCACCATTTGCATTCGATTTCCATTCTGTTGAATGCGATCAGGTAGAGAACCTCTATTGAGCTACCACTGTCAACTAGTACGTGCCCTATATTGTAGTTGGTGATCTGTAGATTGACCAACCATGCATCATCACAGGGTGTGTGAACCCCGTGCAAATCTTCATCAATGAAGGTAATATCCTTCTCCTTTATGGGTGGTCTCTTGGAGCCTTGGAACACGTGTTCTTTCGATGGGTGCTTGCTATGCCAGGAGTGAGCTTTGTGCTATGCTTAGGAAGTTTCTCCGGAGGAGAATTCACCATGGATCGTATAGATGTTGCCCTAAACCTTGGGTTTTTTTCTTTATTCGTCAGGGTGTTTCTCACCCTAACCTCCATCGGTAGTGAACTTCTTGAGGTAGCCTCGTCGGATAAACTATTCGATCTCATTTTTTAACTCGTAATAGATGTCGATGGAATGGCCATGACTTTGTTAGAAGTCACACCACTTGTCATCCTGATGGCCCTTCCCTCGATCCTTTAGGGGCGGGGACTACTTAAGTAGCTTCTTGTTATCAATCTGCATTAGGATGGTGCCTATAGAGAATTAAGGGGTGTGAAGTTGTTGAAGCACCGATGGGACCTGTTTCTCCTTGCCTCATGTTAGTTGATCTCTTCTTTGCTTTGCCTCACTTTTTCCTAGACCCGGAGTCGTTTTACTTGGGTTTGCAGTTGTTGGGCTCGTTAGCTTTTATTTTTCTACTTGTACCCTCCTCTTTCTCGGCTCGGGACTTGCTGACATCCTCCATAATGATGAACTCAGTGGAGAGGCAAAGGTCACAACTAGGGTCTTTGGAGGGGCGCGAACCATCTCGTCCAGGAATGGGCTCGTTCGTACCCCTATCGTGAGTGCAGTGACGGCCACTCCGTCGTTGGGCTTCTTGAGTTGGTCTAACTCGTGTTAAAATCTTTCAATGTAGGCCTCCAGTCTTTCTCTTTACCTCTGTTTGATTGACATAAGGTCTGACAGGTTCTTGTCCAGTCTCTTGCTGCATACAAACCTGTGGAAAAAGGCAAGACTAAAAGATTCAAAAGAATTAAAGATACCTGGCTTTAGGCTTTTGTACCACTTACATTTAGATCCAACTAGGGTGACCTGGAAAGCCTGCCATTTTATCGAGTCTGATGCTCTTCTTATGTCCATGTTTATATGGTATGCGTCGAGGAACTGCACAGGATCGGAATCCCCTTAGTACGTCCTGACCTGGGGAGACATCTTGAAGTTGGATGGTATGGGCTCCCATAGCATTTACGATGTGAAAGGGGAAACATTTCTCTTTACTATCTCATAAACGCTTAGCTTATTCTCTTCAATTTGCCCCAACTTCTCGTGGATGGCCCTAATATATTCCCTAAGGTATCAGTCGATTTCCCATCCATAATCAAACCACTCAGGCCTCGAACGAGTCATTGAGGAAGCTTTCTTTGAGTGCGACGGGTTTTGTTGAGACACTTTATGAGTTCTGATCGTAAGGAGGGTGCATCGTGCTTCATTCCTTAGTAGAGGAGCTTTGTAAGCTCTACCTCTTAACTCTTCCGAGAATGCTCGTGGGCCTAGCTAAGAGTGGACGCTGGGGGTTTGTTCTAACCTTAGTGGTTCAGTGTCGAGCAGACAGTTCCTAACCCACTGGCGTTATTTATCCGACTTTGTCTGAATTCTGTCCAGTTCTTGTCGAAGGTCTCCCTATGTGTGGAAATGCTCTTTCTCTTGTCTTTGCTCACGTCATTCCCTCCATCCCCAACCAGTGGCGAGCTACACTTTATAGGTGGGCGACGCCATCTTTTGTAACGATACAGGGGGAAGGGTTTATTTTAGGACAAACCGGTCTTATATGGTTTTGGAATTGTTTGGGTGATACTCTAGACCTTACTTATTATCTCCATCAAGAGCGCTGGTGACTCTCCTGATGCACTAGTTTTGGGAAGATTTCTTTTCGCTTTCGCCTTTGTTCGTCCTGATTTTCGATCTCAAAGTGACCATTTAATTGAGATCGTAAGAACAACTCCGTGTTGTTCCCACAGACAACGCCAATTTGATTATGCCAGGAAGTGAATCACCAGACACATCAGTACTGAGATCAAAGAGTGATGGATTGGTGGGCGTTTCTCACTATCCCTCGATTTGTTTCCTGCAAAATAATGCACTACAGGTGTGTCTGTCGGCGTTGTACTTTTGGTTTGAGAATCAGTCAAGGGTACTAAGAAGGAATATAGTAATGTAGTAAGTGTGTAAAGCGGCGAAAGCTCATCTTGTTGCCTTATATTATAATATAAGTAAGTCAATCTTTTGTGCTAGGCGCTCATGTTTTTTGTCTAGTGGAAACTGGCGACAAGGCTTTCTTAACTGGATACACATAATTTGGATCTCTCTCGCATGCAAATATTTCTATTGGGAGAGCCTCGCTTATTAAAAGTGCTAATTATTTATAATCTTTTTTGCTTATTAGTAACGTTGGTAGGAGCCTCAAGATAGTGTACCTCAGACCTTTAGGATTTTGTCCTTTATATAGGAGGGGAGGAGATTCATTTGGCAAGTCTTCCCTGATTCTCTAGGAACCGCTATGGTAATGGCGTGGATCTCAGTCCTATTTCCATAGAAATGGCTGGGACGGTAGGCGGGGATTGTGAGACCATTTTGGCAATGGTACTTTTCTTTATGGGAGAGACGTCTTTGACCGTCGTTTAGTGCGGGAGCGTGATAGCGCTCGTACCTTAGGATGAGTGACACGAGTCGGGTTTGGAAATGGGGCTCAACTTGGTGGTTTGCTCGAGGACACGTGGCACCCTTGTAGCTTCTGACCATTTTTTTCCTTATCATTAATTTCATTTTCCACCCTTAAATTTTAAGAATTTTCACCAAGTCCAATTACTTTTTATTTTAAACCAAAAACTGTGTTTTTCCCTAGTTTTTTCAAATTAATGACCAATTGAGTCTTTATTTTCAAAATTGAACATTACAATATCAAACTGGATAGTCTAATTTCATCTTTATAAGTTTAATTTCACAAAAAACAAAAAAGAATTACATTTAATTGACAAAAATTGCCTAAATCACAAAATTCGCCTTATATACACCTCATGAGAATAGGACAGAGCATTGGGATTCTATATTGGAATGCTCTTAGCCAATTTGTGAGTCCTCCAAGTTATTACTCTTAATGGTATAACTTAAGAAAGTCAAAAAATAAAGTCAATTACCTAATTCCCTAAACAAGAGGGCGAAAATGCACATTTACACAAAATAGGGGGTAATTGTCCATCAAATAAAAGCTACCACAACAGGTCAGAGGGCCTATACACTTTCCAGGGCACACGCCCTAGTAAATGTATAAAATCCATCCCTAATAAATAGGCTGGTCTCCAACCATTGTTTTCTTGGTCATTCACAATCTCTTGCTTGTATGCCCTCAAATACTTGAAAGAACACTTTCTTTCTTTGAAACATTTTTCTAAAAAAATATTGAAAATTAAATCTCTATTAAAAAGAGATCAAAATACAAAGAAATAAAAGAAAAAGAAGGAGAAACGAAAAGGAAGAACTTTCTTCTGTTAAGTAAGGTAAGTTCCCTAAACCTCCTTGCACATTTTTTCATTTTTTTTTCTCTAAAGAAAGACAAATAAAACCGACCAAAACCTAAAAAACCCCATTCCAAAGAGAACACTAAAACAAGTTTATTTTCTTTCATTTACTTTTATCATTATTTACTTTCATATATGTTTTTATTTTGCGTCTTTTTGTACTTTTATTTTTCTGTATTTACTTAACTGTCATTTACTTTCCTATTTTGCGCCTTTTCGCACTTTAAATTTTTTGTATTTTTTTCTTTTTTCAAGTCGAGTCCTCCCTAGTTAAAGGTTGAATAAGTGAAGATCCCCTATTCCCCATTTCAAATAAGTGGTGGATAAGGGAGGTCTTCTCCGAAAATATTTTGCCTTTCTTAGCCATGGTTAGGACTAACACTACACAAATACACTCGAGTCCTCCCTATCTAAAAGGTTGAATAAATGAAGACCTTCTAATCCTCATTTCAAGTAAATCTCAGGATAAGTGCGATCTTCTTCGAAAATGTTTCTATTTTCTAAAGCCATTGTTAGGACTGGAAATATACATATATATTGATACTTATATGTTTAGTATTCACATATTTGTTACACTTATTGCATACTAACATATATTATATATATATGTGTGTGTGTGTGTGTGTGTGTGTTTGTGTGTATAGAAAAGAAAGAGTTTTGCCTAAACTAAAAAATTGTAGAGGGAGCATTATCTATACCCCATTTTTAGGTTTTCCAATTTTGTGAGAAATTTTAAATGAGGGTTAAGAAAAATCATTCCCCCAAGTTATTTTAGTTCAAGTTATTATGACAAAAATACATGTAATTTTTTTTACTTTGCTAAAAATTGAGAAAATCTAAGTCCTTTTTTTTTTTTTTTCTTCCAAAAAACAAAGAAACTTTCAAAAAATATTCTTTGTTTTACTCTAAATAAGTCCTTTCCTTAAAAAAAAAAAAAAACATTTTAAAAAAAGAAATATTTTTTTCTCCCTCTAAGAAAACAAATAATATTTTTTTATTCTTTGCAAATAAAATAAAAAATGATTTTTCATAAAAAAGTTATCATTACTTTTAAAATATTTTTTTCTTAAAAATGCTTTTCTTAAAAATATGTCTTCTTCATAAGAAGACTAAAACATTTCTTAAAAGACTTCTTCATAAGAACACTAAAACAAAAAATACTTTTTCAAACTCTTATTTTCTTTCCTTTTCTTTAAAACAAGTTTATTTTTTATTTTTTATAAGAAAACAAACTCTCTTTTTACTTAAAAATGTTTCCTCCCCACAATAAATCTGAGTAAAAGATTCATTTTATAAAGTTTTTCTTCATAAGATACCAAACCTTTGTTTTTATTTAATTTTTTTTTTTTTCAAAATCAAAAATATTTTTATCATTTTCCTAATTAATAAAAAACCAACAAAAAATGTTTACTTAGTCTTTAATTGTTTTCTTAAATAAAAATCACTTTTAAAAATCTTGCCTTAATGGAAACTGTTGGCCCAGTAGAATACCCAAGAGAGGGGTGAATTGGGTAATTAAAAAATAATCCGAATAAAAATTAAATAAATCAAATAATTAATTTTATACCTAAATTAATTATTATCTTTATAATACAACGGAATAATATTATCAATCTAAGTGCACACCCAAACAACAAAAATAGTAAAGTAGTAATGCAGCACACAAAAGATTTATACTTATTCACCAAGTTACTCTTGGCTAATCCAGTCTCCCGAGCTCCACGAAGGTCGTACCCACTAAAACCAAGATCCCTTTAAAGGTAGGAATCAAATCCGCACACCGATTCTTTTACAGACTTAGAATCAACATTTACAATATCATTTTCCCAGGTTAAGGAAGAACCTTTACTTTTTACAGGCTTAAGAATAACCTAATTCTTTTTAACATTAAGGCACAATAATCAAAACCTCTCAAAACACTCCAACTATCATTTTCACAGGTAAGGATGGAACATTTACAAATCACTCACAATGCAATTCTTATCCAGGAAGAATCACTACCTCAATCTCTTTACATGAAGAGACTGAAACTCAACTACCCTTTATTAAATACCCCCAACAGTATTTAACCCGTCACAACTCACCAATACAAAAATTGATAAGAAGTAAATCTCACTCGGAGCTTCTACCACCCTAGATAAATAATAACTCAATTAATATTCTAACTAGTGATAGAATAACGTGAGATACAAAAATATGATTTTAACAAGAATATGGGTAGCAAATTGGAGCACGTAATCAGATTCAAGAAATTATTTGTAAAAATATTTTCTTCAAAAATTAGAAAATTTCCAAATACAGAATAAAAACACAAATAATAATCAATATGGAAAGATCTCACCCGGAATCCACAGAAATAATGATTAGAATAATGTAGCTTCAAATCCGGTATCAGCAAAAATTGATCGCAATTGATTCTCAAAATCACTCTTAGAAAAGCTCACAATATCGTGGAATGATAACTCTTATAAAAGCTCACAAATGATATAAACTCTTTTAGCTTTCTCAATGAATGATTAATTATATCAGAAATTCGCAGGTCTATATATAGGAATATGAAATCAGTCTTTTAACAGCTAGTTTACACATATCATGACAATTAAAAGATCTAATAGGCCCCTTATATCATAAGGACTTCATTTTGGTTCAATTTCCACTTAAAAACAACTTTCAATATCTCAATTAAACCCCCAAAGTATTTCTTAATCTTAATTAATATGAATAGAATCTATTTCAAGTACTAAATTGAGAAACTATTAATATTTGATAAACCATATTAATAGGATTTAATTAATATATGAACCATATCTTAAATATAGAGAATATCCCCGAAATCTCTCTCAAATTCCAACCAAAAATGGCTACTATTGGATTTAATCTCGGATAAAACAATATCCTGAAATAGCGCATTCAGTCGACTGCCCAGTCGACTGGGAGATTCAAGATGTAGCCAATGTAGTTCATCGGTCGACCGCCCGGTCAGTTGGTAGATTTAGAGAGTTGGTCTTTCTTTCACCGGTTAACCTATTAGTCGACTTGTTGATTCAGAGAGTTCAACCCTTCTTGGCTAGTCGACTTAGAGATACAGGATGTTATAGCTACTTGGTCCGGTCGACTTATCAGTCGACTGTTGTCTTCTAGATCTATTCTCTGAATACGTTTTTAACTCATTTTCTTTTACGTTTTTGCCCCTTTAACCATTTTCTCTCTTAAATATGCTCCAATAATATTCTTATATTTCATTTTAGTCATTCAAAATTATTTCTTCTCAATTCACATAGGAGAAAATAATTTAACTTAATCAATACACACATAAATGAGAAAATACATTTTGTGTCATGTGTGTGTTCTTAAATGGGATATTAAGAGTTGAAATTTACTTGGGTTATTTTCTCTAATTTCTTCAAACTCTTAAATCTTTAATATCTTCAACTTCATCATTTAGTATCCATTTAATTCGTCGTCTTCATCACTTAGAACTTTAAATCACTGAAACACTCACTTAAAACATTAGTTCTACCGAAATATCAATACTTAATTGTTCATCAAAATCTTAGGATCAACAGAAACTCTTTTATTTTAAAGTTTTATTTCTTTTCTTTCTTCTTTCATAAGTTTTTTCCATCATGACTTGAGCTTAAATCAAAAGCCCCCTAGGACCAAGCTTGTCGATTCTTCCATAATCGATAAGTAGTTTAAAACAAGAATATTTTGTATTTCATTTTACTTTTTTTTTTTTTTTGTTGTTTATTAGATTTACTTTACTTGTATTTCATAAAAATAAAAAATAAAAAAGATAAGAAAAAAAGATCATGTTAACCAACCAAACTAAACAAAACTTGGAGTTAGTTTAATTTAAAATACTTAGACACTGGGTATCGTTTTCGATCGGGTGTCTTGGGGTACCTAGCACCTTCTCCGAGCATAACCGATCCCCAAACTTAAAAGAATACTCTGGTTAAGACCTTTTGAGTCATAATTTTGGGCCACTTCAAATGTTTTTTTATTTTTATATTTTATTTTCTTACTTTCTTCAAAACCCGGTGACATACAACACCTTCTAAAACTACTAGGTGCCAACTCCAAAATTTCATAAAAAAATCGGCCTAAGTAAAAATTTGTTCAAAACTGACTCCTAGAAATACCCTTTGAATTTGTTTTCTTAAAATGTTTTCAAAAATAAACCTTATCTAGAAGCATTTAAAAAAATGATAAGATTGTTTAAAAAAATGAACGGGATTCGAATATAACACTAGTACTTGGTTGGTGTTGTTATTCACGAACAATCGATTGTGGTTCAACTGGCGACTTCACCAGGTACTTAATGATGGTCAAGCCTAGTGGTGTTTAAATAATTTAAATTAAATCCAAGTCCAAGAAGTTTGTTTTCATTTTGTTGGTTAAAATAATGCGTTTTCCCTACTTTACATTATTTTATTTATTTATCACTTCTGTACATAAATTCTGTTGTGATTCTCTCGGAGGCACGAACACAAATTGCATTTACATCCATATTATATACCCAAGTCGTAAACCTTGAAGGAGGCTAGAAATAGGACCTAAAATTGAACAATTTGCCTGCCAATTTTTAGATGCCGATAGTAGGAGTTGAAATCGAGAGGTTTGCCTACCAATTTTTAGCTTCAAAACCCTGTAAATTAGAAAAAGATGAGTCAGTAGAGGCTAGGTTGTGTGGTTCGTTTGCCGAGATCTATCCTCGAAACTCACCATGCTTAGATTACCAACCAACAATAGATGTTCCCTCAGAACCCTGGAGGTTTGAAGATTTGGGAGCCAAACCTTTTAAGGATGCGTTAGATGAAACGTGAAGCCCCATATAGTGAACCTAGGATAGACTGCTACCAAAACCCTGACCATTAGGACACTACATAAGATTGTAGAGACATGCTTATATATCTATTACTTTATCCTGCTTTATCCTAAAACTAGACACTAGAAATCTCTAGGGCCAATAAAGCCTGTAAATATCCAACCTAGGAATTCCTATTTTTCTCCCATGATCTTGTTCAAAGTTGGGATCTTGTCTAAATGACCATGAACATATCACAAATGAGAAATTTGGAAGTCCTACGTTGTTTATGCCACGACTTATTGGGAAAAAAATATCATTTTAAGTCACCAGATCTGTTAAAGTAAGACAGACTGGTATAATCAGAATCCTTTTTCTCAATCTTAAATAAAGAATGGTTTAAGAAGCATACTAAATGATAATCCTTTAAAGATTCACACAAACATGACACATTTATAAATAACATGAATTGACTAGTAAGACTCAAAATTTGCTCTGGTAGCCTTTGAAAGCGATTTAAGGTTTGTCGAATAGACTGTCAAAATGAACTCAACCTCAAAGAAATAACATTTCGTACGAATCCAAAACCTTTTACCTAGTTTGAGCTTGATAAGGGAAAAATGATGAAACAATATTTCCATTTGGTCTTAAGAAAGATTATAGGTACTTCCCACACACTGGGATAGTTGTGTCATAGTTCAAAATGGTCATAACTTTAAAAGTATAGGACAAGTAGAGACTTCGAATTACCCTAATCATAATTAAGTCCAGTCTAATTCAAGACCCTTTCATCAAATATCAGTAGAGGTATATATTTTAAGCATATCCCAAAACCGTATGCTAGAGCTATATCCTCTTAGGATTGCATATGGAATACATTTTGCATGTTTATAATCATCCTTTTATATAGATTCACAAAGGCAAGAATACAATCGTGCATAAGAAAACTTTCATTGAGAAAACCCTAATATTTCACTAGTCAATATTTAGGTTTATAATTATTTAATAATTCAAGGAAACTTGCTTTAGGTAACGTTTGCTAAAAAAAAAACATTCAAGCTCTGCTTGCAAGTTCAATAAAATAGATTCGATTTCTCTCTCTGTTGGAAAAACTGAAAACGACACCAAGTTTGCTATGATGCAATCAAGCGTTGCCTCTATAAAACGGATTTGAGATAGACAAACCCAACCTTGCTATTCCGAGAATTAAGAAAAAAGACCAATTACCGTCGCCTGAAGATACCCCTAACATGATAAAGGATTTAGACAAATTACAAATCAAGAAGCTCTCTCATGGAAAATGGATCACCACAAGAAGTTGCTAGAATACCTACTCATCAATGGAAAATACAAGCAATAACTTTATTTGATGAGAGGATGACGACCTAGAAAAGTCTAATGAGTAGTATGAAGTCAAATCAGGAAATACCTAGACTACCATGATGAATCAGGAAAGGGTACCAATGGAAAAATGGACGATTGATTGGGAAAAAATTCAAGGAGAGATCACCAAGATAAAGAACTAGATAGGCCACTTAAACCAATCCATTGAGATAATCGAACAATCTGAGCCTATTCGCTAACCTTATAGTGGGCACCTATAGAAGGCTCTACTATTTGGAATCCCTATGTTCCCAAGACACAAGTACATTCCCTTTCCCTTGTGCCCGAGTAGTCCTAATAATGTTCAACAGTACTCAGTCCAACAAACCTCCAACCTAATACACTACAATCCTAAACCAACCCAAGCATCTCTCACTAATTTCCCATCACCATGAAAACCCCAAATATCTAAGGTTTAACCCTCATAGTTTCTGTCAATACCACTTTAGAGGAGTTAGCCATCATACCGACCAATGCTACCACCTCAGGCACCATGTCGAGTCATCCATGCAAGAATCATAAGCATCGTAGGGAGAAGTTTGACCATCAAAAGAAATTAAAAAGAGAAAGGGGGGGGGGGGAGTAATGTCTATCTTTTACTTTTCCTTTAATTTATTAAGTACTTTTCAATGAAATAGGTATTATCAGGTACGGCTATACACTTTATCTATGTTTAAAGGAATGCATACCTATTTTATCTAAAGTTAACTCAAGTCTTCATAATATAACTTTCAAGTAATTTTTTTTTTGTTGTAATTTGCATACCACGAATAATCAAAATTATGATAATATGATTTCAATACTAAATTAACCATTATCCAAAGAAAATGTTAAAAAATATGTCTTGTTTTAACCAAACAATGATGAGACATTGACAAAAAATATGAGAAAGTTATAAAGAAAACCAACAAACCCTAATGCGGAGTCGTTACATATATTCCAGCCTTGGAGCTATGAAGAAACCATTAAGAATTAAAAAGACGACTTGTAGCTGACGTACCCATCAAGAAGAATTCGGGACATTGGAAGAAGGACTCATGACTGATGAAAGTAACCTCAAAACCTAGCCTCTCCCTAAGAAAGTTCTTAAGAGGGGGACAGGTGGTCATAAAATGTTCTCAAGGGCAAATCTAGTAGTCAGGGTCGCATTTTGAGAAATTGAAGATTCATCAAATGTTCATTGGAATTACGAGACCTGGCCTTACCCAAAATTCTTAAAAACTAGTAAGGCAGGTAGCTAGAAAAATGTGTTTGTAACCTAGTTGATCTAAAAAAGAAGAAACGTTAGCTGAAGATCAGAAGTAACTACAAGGAAGAAGCCAATATTGAAGAATCAGGGAGGATAAGACAAAAGTAACCCAAGATCCCGAGATTGACTCAATTTCTTTTCACCATTCGCTATATAATAACTAGAAAATATGTGTTGAGAAAAGAAAAAAGTAGTTAAAAATAAAAAAAAAATAAAAAAAAGGAAAAAAGATTGGTCTTAGAAAGTTTTTAAACACTGAGTGGTCATACGAAGGCTTTGGTTAATCAAGCATTCTTCCTAGTTCGGGTGATTAAGTTGTAGGGGTGTCTCAACACCTAGTGACTTGGGCCCAACTTGACCGAGATCACTATCCAAAGGTCGCTACATGGACTATTTAGTAAGGCGCAACATGCTAATTGCCCGAGTGAAAATAAAAATATGATAATAAAAAAAGATTTTTCTCTCAATACTTTCTGGATAATATTTCATTTGATTAGTCAACCAACTTTCATTTAGTCTTTTAATTCTCTTCATTTTCTCGTCTAAGTCATCTCGGGCATGCTCACTCAAGATCGCCTTCGATTCCAAGACAGGACGAAGAAAGTTAGAATATCCCAAGAACCCAGGAAGCATACAGAGCATAGGCAATCTTAATAACAGTCTCAGGAAAGATAAATAATCTTTAGTTGATGGAATTGAGCTAGGCAGCCTCTCTAAACTATTAACTACATATATTTGGTCCAAATTACTATTGAAATAATATTTATCTTAATTTAGTTTAATCCTACGTAAAAAATCATGGCGACAAGAAAGATGCTTGAATGTCTGACTAAAAGATGCTTAAATGTCTGAATATGATTGTTTAAGTATATTCTAGCCAAACTAATCTTACATTAAAAAAACAAAAAAAGGAAGAAGAGTTTGCATAGCACGTATAGGTATAATTCCTTAAAACATTCGAAAGGAACTTAAGAAAATAGAGGAAAAGAAAGAGGTGAATCCTAAACCACCCTACAAAAATCGTCAAGAAAAACAGTGAAAAGCCTGAATTTGGTAACCAAATTGTAGGACCTAAGGCTCAACCACTTATCCTAATACCAATTGGTGTTAGGAAAGGCATATACTTTGGCCTTATTGTGCATTCAACTCACACATGCCTCACGACATTCAACTGTGACTTGACGCATACCCTGGCCTCTGCCACGGGATAAGTACTGCCAAAACTTGGCGAACAATCTCCCCATCAGCAATTGCTCCCGCTGGAAATCGAACCCGTGACCTTGGCTCTGATACCACTTGTAGGACCTCAGGCGCAACCACTTATCCTAAAACCAATTGGTGTTAGGAAAGGCATTTACCTAGCCTTATAGTGCATTCAACACACACAAGTGCCCACGATATTTGACTGTGACTTGACCCACACTTGGGCCTCCACCACGAGACAATTGCTACTAAAACCTAGCCAACACAAATCCTCATTGCAGGACAAATTTCCCCATTCCAGAACATCTTGAGCTTAACTACAGAATAACCCTCCACCATTCCTGGTTAAACTATTCTATCCTGTAACAAAAGCTATACATAACCTTCCCAAAGGACAACCTCGATCCAAATTCGAATTTTAGTTACAGCAAAGCCTAAACAAAGAAAATAAGAGGCTCCTTGAAGCATCGATCAATTGTCCGCATTAAAGACGATAAGGAAGCATTCAATAGAGATGGATCATAACAAAAGGCACCTAAAGAAAGAAAAATAGTGAAAAACTATTGAGAAAAAGAAAAATAAAAAATAGGAGAGAAAAACTAAATGATACTTCCATATACACACCGTATTCCTTGGAAAACATTCTGGAACCATCAATATCATTTATTATCATGCTTAGGCTCATATAAATATGGTCTCCTAAGTCATGCATTTGATGTTCACAGTAGCCTAAAAATGAGAAATGAGAAAATAAAAAAGAAAAATAAATGGAAAATACTACATTCATTTGCATAAAGTGTCATAATTTAGGTCTATATATCATAAAAAGGAATTACTCAATGTCATCATGAACATCTTGCACTTTCTAGGCATTTCTTCTTAAAAAATTAAAGACAAAAATGTGTCGTAATTCAAACATTATGTAAAACGTTATGCATTATCATATAAGAAAAATTAGTCATCATGTTTCACAATAGCATGTAGCATCACACATATCATTTAGCATCAATAGGTAATCATTAGCATAACAGTTGCATCCATACACCTCATTTAGTAGCTCTAGTATGGCAAAATAGGCAATTCAAGCACCAACCTTCTAATAACAAAAATTAGAATAATACGGTAATGAGGTGCTACAAGTAGGTGCGCAAAGGACACACTAACGTGAAATATCCTTCAAATACTCCATTATACCAACAATCAGACCACCAGTCCTTCAAAGGGCACATTCTTGTAGTTCTTGTCGTCATACATAGGTTCATCATGCATAGTTTTTCAGATTACAATAAGACCTGATAAAACCCTCTGCACATGCTTAACAAAGAGACAATAGCTTGAATTTAAATAGGCAGTCTCGATTAAAGGAACTACATATATGATCCCACCAAATGGATCTCACTAACATTCAAACGAAAGAATAGAAACGACAAAAGGGAAAACAAGAGATAAGGAAATTAGGATCATAAACCTTCAAAAAGAAAATTCCTGCATCACAGAAGAAATAAGGGAAACCCAGTACCATAACCAAGCCAGCAAAAAATAAGAAAAATTAAGGGATAGCACTGCAATTGATCATTTAGTCGCACGATTCAGAAATCGAACACAAGCATAGAGAGTCTCCTTAGAACACTAAGGGATAGTTGCAATGTGGTAGTGCAGAATTTTTCCACCATAGCAAGTTTCAATAGGAAAGCAAGGGACTAGATAATCCTTGCTTCACCCAGATAACATTATATATTCAATCTCAGATGAATTCATTTGTTACGCGTTGCTCCCAAGATAGAGTATCAGCAAGAAGAAAAGTACAAGAGTACGTAAGCATTTGAGGACAAGAAGAATATCAAATATTCCAAGACATCAAGAAGTAATCAACCAAGCGTCAGATGATGGATGATAGGAAGGACGAGAGTTTCGTTCCATCTAAGTCTTTTTATGTTTTGAACATAGGAAGGAAAATGCAATTTCCACGGCAAAAGAGAATTTATTCAGGAAAAAAAAGGTAACCAACCCTGGTACTTCATTCAATTAGCGAAGATTGTTATCCCAGATTTATTATAAGCACCTCCGTTGAAATTCGGGGCTTATCTCGTTAAAAATCAACTTCCTCGAATGAAGTATGACTTTGGTTTTCATTATCCCCAGTATGTTCCGAAGAATATTTCACTAGGTTCGACTTCCCTGTGAGAAGTCATCTTTATTTTTATCACCCTCGACATGTGTTAGGGTATATTTCATTAGGTTTAACTTTCTCGAGAGGGTCACCTTTCATTGATCATCACCCCTGGCCATAAGTTGGGGCATATTTCACTAGGTTCAACTTCCTATGAAGTCCACCTTCATTGTTTATCACCTCCAGTATGAGCTGGGACATATTTTTTAAGATTAGGCCTCCCGAGATAAACCTTTTCTCTATAGTCTCCAGCCTTTGGCCGGGGTACATTTTGTCATATTTCACCATTACCAACATCTCCAACCTTCGGTTGGGATAATTTCAATCACAGTTAATCATCCCTAGTCATGTACTAGGGCACATTTCATATGTCATCACAATTAAACCCCCAACACGAGTTAAAGGTACTTATCATTACCATAAGCTCTAGGAAACTAGTTTTTCGATAAAAACCTCATTCCCCACCAATTCTTAATCATTTGCAAGTTCTTACCCTTTTCCACATCATAGAAGGTATGGATAGTCAGAACTACATTGACATGATTCTTGGCATGGCCAGGATATGTAAGATGCCTTGAGTGGGTTTGGTCTTAATGTAGGAAATATAGACGATCGACAGTATCCGTCCCTACGCTTTGGCATATTCCTTTTAGGCATGGTTCGTGGACCCTCTTCAAAATTTTCAAGTACTCTTTAAATTTTGCATTCCGTCTAAAGATTTGGAATCTTGGTTCCTAGCCCTTGATAGTAGATATTTATACTATTTACTTTCCTTGTCCTCTGTCCCACATGGAGAAGGTTTGCTAGAACTACATCTGACCTGATTCTTAGTGTGTCTGGGATATGTAGCGAAACCTATAGTTCGGTTCGGTCTAAACCTAGGAGATGTTGATGTTCCAATATTCTCTACCTTTATGCCATGGCATAATTGTTGGTTATTTTACTTCAACGGTAAGGTCGATCACAACCCAAAATCGTTTGTTTGTTTACTTTATTCAAACGGTGAGGGCGCTTACAACCCAAAACCATTTATTTTAACAGTGAGGCTGGACATAGCCCAAAACTATTTGTTTGTTTACTTTATTCTAAAGGTGGGGCTGGTTACAACCCAAAACTATATGTTTGTTATTTATTTTAACAGTAAGGTCAGTTATAGTTTGGAACCATTTAGTTTTTTACTTTATTTTAGCAGTGAGGCCAGTCAATCCCCAAAACCGTTTGCTTGTTTAATTTAATTTTACAGTGAGGCCGGTCACAACTCAGAATCGTTTGTTTGTTTAATTTATTTTAACGGTAAGGTTGGTCATAACCCAGAACCGTTTGCTTGTTTACTTTATTTTAATAGTGAGGCTTGTCACAATCCGGTACCGTTTGTTTATTTACTTTATTTCAATGGTGAGGTAGATCATAGCCCGAAACTGTTTGTTTGTTTACTCTATTCTAACAGTGAGGCCAGTCACAATATGGAACCGTTTACTTGTTTATTTTAATTTAATGATGAGACATGTCACAGCTCGTAACCGTTTGCTTATTTACTTTATTCTAACGGTGAGGCCGATCACAGCCCAGAACTGGTTGTTTCTATTTTAATGGTGAGGCCGGTCATAGCATGGAACCGATTGTTTGTTTATTTTACTTAAACAGAGAGGCCAGTCATAGACCGGAATCGTTTGTTTATTTATTTTAACAATGAGGCCTGCCACAACTCAAAATCGTCTGCTTGTTTACTTTATTTTTACGGTAAGGCTGGTCAGAGCCCGAAATTATTGTTTTTATCATCGCGGTAAGGCCGGTTATAGCCCGAGACCATTTTGTTTTTCTTTAATTCTAGATGGTAATTGGCACTTTTCACTTTTCATGGAAATTGAGGTTTGCTTTAGGTGATTCCAGGGTACCTTGGGAACACCATTTTCATTTCTTTTCCAATTGAAAAGGCTGACCCTGTAGATCGAGGTTCAAATATTTTCCTTTTAGATTTTTCAGCAAAACAAAATGGCGTGTGTCTTCTATCATTGTCATCACGAGTAAACTCGCATGACAAAAAGAGAAAGCTGTACATACCGCATTTCGTCATGCCCATTTTGCATTTTATAAAAAGTGGTGGGTCTAAAGTACAAATTCAAAAAACTTTAAACTTTGATTAAAGGTACACATTCACGCCTGAAATTCATGTGTTTTAATTTTTACTTAATGTTTTGAAAAAATAAAAATACAAAAAATTCGGCAATTTGAAGAAATTCGGCAAATAAATAAAGTTTTGGCAAAAATCAAAATTTATAAAAGTTAATTGGGGATTAAATTGACTAAATTGAAAGTGTATTTTCATACAATATCACTTTGAATATAGTAAATTTCATTTTTCACCCTTTAATTTTGAAATATTTCACCAATTCCAATTACTTCTTATTTTAACCCAAAAACTATGTTTTTTTCGCCAGTTTTGTCAAATTGAAGGCCAATTGAGTCTTTATTTTCAAAATTGAACATTCCAATATCAAATTGCATAGTTTAATTTCATTGTTATCATATTTAAAAATCACAAAAAAAATAAAAAAATACATTTAATTGAAAAAAGTGCCCAAATCATAAAATTTACCAATCTACACCTCCCAGGAATAGGACGGAGCATTGGGATTCCAAATTGGAGTGACCTTATATATATTGGGAGTCCCCCAAGTCATTACCCTTAATGGTATGACTTAAGGAAATGGAAAAACAAATTCAACCACTCAATTCCCAAAATAGGGAGCTAAAATGCACATTTTCACGAAATATGGGGTACGGACAGCTACCTCCGCAGCTCAGAGGGTTTGTTCCTCTTCGAATAACGTTCCCTAGTAAGTCCACAAAATTCAACACCTATAAATTGGGGTGCCGACCAACCATTTTTTCTTGCTCATTCACAACTTCTTGCTTGTATGCTCTCATATACTTGCAAGAAAATTTTCTCTCTCTAAAATATTTCTCTCCAAAATATTAGAAATTAGTTTTAAAATTATTAAAAAAAATATCTTCAAAAAAGAGATCAAAATAAAAAAGAAGAATAAGGGAGGGGGGGGGGGGAAGGAAGAACTTTCCTCCATCAAGCAAGGTAAGTTCCCTAAACCTACTTGCACATTTTTTTATTGTCTAAAGAAAGACAAATGAAATCGGTCAAAACCTTAAAAACCCCGTTTCAAAGAGAACACTAAAACAAATTTATTTTCTTACATTTACTTTTACTGTCATTCACTTTCCTGTTTTGCGTCATTCTACGCTCTTATTTTTTTGTATTTACTTTACTGTTATTTATTTTCCTATATGTGTCTTTCTGCACTTTTACTTTTCTGCACTTTACTTTATTGATAAAGACCTTTTTGGTCCCTGAGAAATGTCTTGGGTGTGCAATTGGCCCCTAAGAAATACAATTCGACAATTTGGCCCTTCACATTTCAAAATAGTATCCAATTGGCCCTTGGGTCGGGTTCCATTAGAAAAAATTGGGAAAAATGGATGGAAATTGCATGTGACAAGCACATGACTATATTGGCCAAGGGTAAATGTATCATTTCAATTTTATTAATTTAATGGGGTCTATTTGAATATTTTATTAAACTTAAGGGGTCAAAAGTTTTTTCCTTCATCATCTCCATCACCGCCTCCCTCTACCATCTCTCTTTCTCATCTCATCCTCACTCTCACTTCCACACGATCTCACTCCATTGCCGCCGTCGTCAGCTGAAAACTTGGCAGTAAGTTCCGAACACGGATTCGTGCATTACCTAAGATCTGGACCTCCACGATTTCATTCTCGTGAAGGGCGATGAGATTCGAATCTATTTTCTTCATTGCTGAAGGTAAGATCTATCTCTCTCCCTCTCTAAAAACATCCTAGGTGTGTGTTGAACGTGGATTAAGGTTTATTTGGTGCTCTATTGCTTGACTTTTACGATTGAGTTCTTCGCACGAGGTATGGGTATTTCTTTGAATTTCCCGTATTTTTTTTTTGTTTACTGTGTAAAGGACAATGTAGATGGTTACTATCATTATTTAGTTGGATTTTATACCTCGTTTGCTTTGGATTTGGTGTTGTTTCATGGATTTGAAATTTGATTTGCTCTGTTTCAGTTTGGCCATAGCTACCAAATCATTGTGGAATTTCTTTTAGTAAGTGAACCGGAATTCGCAAATTTTCAGAGGGTTTAATCGGAAGACTCCATTTGCAATTCTAAGGTTTCGCGACGGGGGTGAAATTGAAGAAGAAACATGCTCCATTGTTGAGGAATTTTGTCCTCAAAACGAAACCGAAGATCAATAGATTTCGATGCTACTGTTTTCGTACCGACCACTTTGGCTTCCATCGCAGCCCTTGCTTTTGGTCCTGTTCTAGGTCTTTTTCTCTATCTAATTCTTTTCGGAGATTGTTGCTTTTAATCCTGTACGTTTGGTGTGTGATGAGATCGGGAGTGGGATTTCATTTGTTCATGAAATTGTTTCTTCAACATACTGGTTGTTTTTGTTGTTAATGTGATATATATAATTCTTGAGATCTTTCGGTTGAAAAAATAAAAAATAAAAATAAAATGAAGATCATCAATGAAACTACAGCCCTGGTTGTGCATATAAAACGATGAATCTAACTGAAAACGGAGGAATTTAAGTGAACACAAACTAAGATCGTGACGAACTAGATCTAAATTTGTGATGTGAAGTAAACACAAACTAAGATCACAAAAGGAAATTCAAAATCCCAGAGAGAAGATGAATTGAACTCTCAAGTGGGTATGAAAATTACACTATCATCCCTCAAAGTTATGTTTTAATTTTGAATTAATCACTAAAAATATATCAAAGGGTAAAATAGGAATAATAATGGTATATTTTGGATGAAAATACAATCCCACTTTCACAAATGGCACGTGATTTTCAATTTGGATGAAAACCGTCACTGTTACAGTTAGGTCCAAACCACATGGGGGCAAAGTGCAAAAGGTCCAAACCACATGGGGTAAAGTGCGACATTTTAAACCACAGGGGGGCAAAGTGAGAAACAGACAAACCATAGGGGGGCAAAGTGAGATTAACCCGTGTTCCAATATGGGAGGTAGGGAGGGCTTATGTGGA
This sequence comes from Eucommia ulmoides, assembly GCA_016647705.1. Classification (NCBI taxonomy): domain Eukaryota; kingdom Viridiplantae; phylum Streptophyta; class Magnoliopsida; order Garryales; family Eucommiaceae; genus Eucommia; species Eucommia ulmoides. The sequence continues at coordinate 35,007,686 of CM028326.1, read as the reverse complement.
AATAAAGGCATGCATGTAAAATGGGGAAAAAAAAAAGCATTTTGACCCCTTAAGTTTAGATGACTTTTCAAAATTAACCTCATTGAGGAAAAAGACTAAAATACCCTTATTGAAAAACGTTGACCGTTAGTTGACTTAACAGAATCAGCCTTAGGGGCCAATTTGGAATGATTTTGAATTGTCAAGGGTTAAATTGTCGAATTGCATTTCTTAGGGGCCAATTAAGCACCCAAGGCATTTCTCAGGGACCAAAAAGGTCTTTATCCCTTGAATTTTCTACAAAACTTTTCTTTTTGTAAGTTAAGTCCTCCCTAGCTAAAGGTCGAATAAGGGAGGACCCCTATTCCCCATTTCAAATAAGTGGCGGATAAGGGCGGTTCTCACCAGAAACATTTCGCCTTTCTTAGCCATGGTTAGGATTAACAATATACATATACTTATATATAATCTAATTCGAGTTCTCCCTAGCTAAAAGGTTGAATAAAGGAAAGCCCTCTATTTCTCATTTTAAGTAAATGACAAGCTAAGTGGGGTCCTCTGAAGAAATGTTTCTCATTTCTTAAGCATTGTTAGAACTGGCAATATACATTTATATCTATGCTTATATATTTATTATCTACAAAACAATTATACTTACTACACACACACACACATATATACATATACATATTATTTTTCATGTTTTCTCCATAACCAAAATAAATAATAATAATAATAATAATAATAATAAATAAATAAATAAATAAATAAAAAAATCAAATTTTTTTTTGGCTAAACTAAAAAACTGTAAAGAAATTCTCAATTTTGTGAGAAACATTAAATGAGGATTAAGGAAAATTCTTTCCCCATGTGGTTTTAGTTAAAGTTATTTTGATAAAAATACATGTAATTTGTTTTTATATTACTAAAAATTGAGAGAATCTAAGCCTCTTTGTTTTCTTCCAAAAAACAAAGAAATTTAAAAAAAAAAATGTTATTTGTTTTAGTCTAAAAAAGTCATTGCCATAAAACAAAAAATTTCATTTTAAAAAGAACTGTTTTTCTCTTCCTCTAAGGAAACAAAAAATGTTTTCTTACAAAAAAAAATTAATGTGTTTTTCATTTTAACAAAAAATATTTTTCCTAAGAAATATTTTTTTCTTGTTTGCAAGTAAAACAAAAATGGATTTTTCATAAACATGTTGTCTTTGCTTTTAAAATAGTTTTTTCCTTAAAAAGTGCTTTCCAAAAATATGTCTTCTTCATAAGAAGACTAAAAGTTTTCTTAAAAGAAATGTTTTTTTTTTTTTAAATATTTTTTTTTTCAAACTCTTTTTTTCTTCCATTATTTTTAAAAGAAGTTTTTTTCTTTTTTTTTTTTTTTTTTAAAGAAAACAACTCTTTTTTTTACTTAAAAATATTTTCTCTTCACAATAAATTTAAATAAAATATTCTTTTTTATAAAGTTTTTCTTTAGAAGAAACCAAACATTTTTTTTTTTGTTCAAAACTAAAAATATATTTAAAGAAAATATTTTTTTTAACATTTTCTTTATTAATAAAAAACCAACAAAATATATTTTGTTAGTCTTTAATTGTTTTTTTAAAAGAAAAATTTCTTTTAAAAATCTTGTCTTAATGAAAAGTCTTTCATTTTAAAATTGTATTTCTTTTCTTTCTTCTCACATAAGTTTTTTCTATCATAACTTGACCTAAAATAAAAAATTAAAAAGCGGGGTGGGTATCAAGCTTGTTGTTTCTTCCATAATCGATAAGTGTTTTAAAAGGGGTACATTTTTATATTTTATTTTACTTATTTTAATAACTTTTTTTTTTTTTTTTGTTGCTTATGTGTTTATTAGCTTTACTTCTTTTGCACGTCATAAACATAATAAAAAAGATCATGTTAACCAACCAAGCTAAACAAAACTTCGGCTTAGTTTAATTTAAAATACTTAAGCACTGGGTACCGTTTTCGAACGGGTGTTTTGGGGTGCCTAGCACCTTCCCCGAGCACAACCAACCCCCCAAACATAAAAGAATACTTTGGTTAAAGACCTTTTGAGTCATTTTAAAAGTTTTTTTCTTCTTCTTCTTCTTCTTTCTTTATTTTATTTTCTTCAAAACCCGGTGACCTAGCACACCTTTTGAAACCAGTGCTAGGTGGCGACTCCAAAATTCATAAAACATTTGGCCCAAATAAAAATTTGTTGAAAACCGATGCCTAAAAAAATTCTTGAACTTGTTTTCTTAAAATGTTTTCAAAATTAATACTTATCCAAAAGCATTTAAACAAAAAGATAAGTTTGTTTTCAAAAATGAATGGGACACGAATATAACACCGGCACTTGGTTGGTGTTATTATTCTCGAACAATAAATCACACATAAGTTAATTTCAAAACTTAAAAAAATTCAAACAATAAACCTACGATTTTCTTGAGTGTTTCTAGACTCACCCAAGATAAAAAAAAAATCCTCGAGCAAACTTCAACATATGTGAATCCATGTATTTCTATGAGGCTTCTTAAATACGTGCTGAAGGCTTGTTCCTCTCATATGCGTTGTAGTTATGGTTAGCGAGGTCCCCGGTCCCCCTACTCAAGAATGTATTTTTTAAGGTAATTTCCAAGCATGATTGTAGTCCTGAAGATATATTAGTTGACTTCGTATCTTGCTTGGTATTCCTAAACATGATTGTAGCCTAGTAGGTGTCAAATGGTAACCGACGCATCGATTTCACAAGGAGATTAACGAGTGCCTTGGTATCTGAGCTTGTCAAATCATAATTACCCCTTTTTGGGATGATTATCATTAACTAGGTCTGACTTCTTCATTCTTCGCCTGACGGTTAGTCTTACCAAAAGTCGCTTATTAGATGCTTTGCCCTTTGACCTTTATCTAAATGGCTAATTTATAGATTATGGGTTTCTCTCTTTCTTCATTCTCGATTACCTTCAAACCTATTTCTAGTAACCTCTCCCTTCGTATTTCCATTGCCAAGATGAATGCCCATTACACGATCGAGGATCTTCGAGAAAACGTAATCGCAACCTGGTCAAAGTCTAAACCTAGTTCGCTACCTCAAGACAGAGTTTCATATGCATTATCGATTGAGGATCCCAGAGAAGATATGTGTGGCATACATCTCCCATGATTCTAACCAATATGCTATTGACTCTAAGATGATGGAGGCACATCAGAGGGCATAGATAGTAGAGGTTAGGGCATTGGAGTTGGAGATGGGGTAGACAACAAACGGAAGGAGCTAGAGTCTCTATGGAATTTGTTGGAGGCATGTATGTTTCTATTTTAGAAAGCAAACGAAGGGCCAAAGTAAATAGAAAAAGGCCAAAATTCAGGAGCTGATCGAGATTCTTCCGAATGGAAGTGGATGGTCATCCCTCTAGCAAAGACGAGGGCGTTGCCCCTAGAACATGAATCTATCTCCCGCCATCATTCAGAAACAAAGAAGGAATGAAGAGAAGAAGGAAAATCTACCCTTTTATTGTTATGTATTCTTTGTTTCTTTTTCTCAAATTGGTGACCCTTCTCCTCTTTTCGGTATACTAAAAAGTGATTACCACTTGATTAGAAGGGTCTTTCTAATTGATTGTATGAACTTAAGACCAAACATTAGAATTATTATAAATCCGTAAAAAAAAATTTGAACGTAGAGATTAGTTATCGTTAGCAAGGAAGAACTCTAAATTTTGAATATGTTGAATTTGTAGGGGTGAGTTGGCTTACTAGGTAGGTGAGTTGAAACTTGTAGAAATTAGTTACCTGAATGAATGACCTCCATATCCTAGCCCCCAGTTCGAACTGTCCAATTGGCTGGGTCATGCACGAGCATGAGAGTTGTTCCAAGTGGGTTTTTTCAGTTCACCCTATATGGCCCAGCTCTTAAAGTTTTGGGGTTGGTCGGTGGAGTTTGTTCCAGTGTCCTTGTCGATCACTCCAACCTACTCAGTTGAAACTGTATAGGACCAAGTAGGCCATACCTAGTCCTTACGCATATAATTTGTAGGTTTCATATTTTTGTCGAATAGTAAAAGCTTTGTAAAAAATTTGACTTTATTCGTTTGTAGAAGCTGAGTATAACATGTATAGGATTCTCAAACAATATTCATTGGTAGTACTTTTTCATGTGTTCCATATTCAGGGGTTTTGCAATTGTCGTCCCTCCAAGTCTTCTAGCTCATATGTTCCTGGTTGTACAACTTTAGTGACCTTGGAGAGTGCTTCACAGTTAGGCCCGAGCTTCCCTCCTACTCAATCCTTGCTACCAATTGTTACTTGTAGAAGGCCTAAGTACCCTTTGTGAAATGGTCTTGTTTGCCCAAAGGTCTACCCAAGAGGGGGGTGAACGGGATTGTTGGCCCAATGAGCTACCCAAGAGGGGGTGAATTGGGTAGTAACAATAATTTAAACAATTAAATCTTTTATCACTTAATTACAAAATAATTATTTTTTTCTTAATCAATTATTATCTTTGTTACGCAGCGGATATGTATTTTAATTCTAGGTGCACACCCAAATAAAATATAATGAAAATAAAGAATGCAACACACCAAGATATATTTTGATTCAGTAAGTTAACCTTACCTAATCCAGTCTCCCGAGCTCCATGGAGATTTGTAACCTCTAAACCCCTGATTCCTTTACCAGGTAGGAGCCAAACCCTTACAACTATTCTTTTACCAGGCTTAGAATCAATCGTTACAAATATCATTTTCCCAAGCTAAAGAAGAACCTTATCTTTTCTCCAAACTAAAAACTAACCTATTTCTATTATAGAAAGAATCAAAACCTAATACTTTTAATAGGCTAAAGATCAAACCTCACTATACTCTCAAGTATCCTTTTCACATGTAAAGATGTAACCTTTACAATTCACTTAATTCAATTGCAGGGAGAAGCAAGTCCTAGTTCTTTTCAAGGGAAAAAATAATATAGAATTTTTACTTAGGACAAAGATCAAACCCTAATATTTTTCATATGAAAAAATTGAAACCCAGTTACCCTGATTAGACACCGACCCAACCGTGTCTAATCAACTCAAACTCACAAATACAGAAAATATGAGTTTCTTCCCACAAGAGCTTCTACCATCTCAACAAAGATATACTCGATTAATGCCCCGAAATTTACAATGTGATATATACAGTGTTAAGCAAATTAATATCTGGTTAACAAACAATGTGGGTAGTACAAATTGAAGCACATAATCAGATACTCACACAAAATCATTTTAAAAGGATTTTCAAGCTTTTAAGTTTGAAAATGATTTTCTAATGATATTAAATCCAAGAAAGTAATAATATTATGAAATCAAAATAGAGAACAATAGGTTGCAAAGATCTCACTAGGAAAACACCGAAGATTGAAAACAAAATCACAATATCACATAAGTCAGTGACGCCAAATTAATTGGGCTTTAGATCAAGAATTTCACACAAATATCATACAGAAATCTCATCGTAATAATATCTCTTAGAAAATCTTAGAACTGATTGTTCTTGATGTGTTGTATCTCAATCCCGCAGATCTAAATAAATAGACTTATAACAAGCTCTCCAACGGTTACTTTTAAAAAAATATGCCTTTAAAAGGCACTCTTAGATCCCATATAATAATATCTTTCAATTCTGGGGGTAATCCAATTAAAAATAACTCTTAAATCCCTCAAATAAGTCCATGAAATATTTCTCAATTTAAAATCACAAAGATAGGAAGTATTTGACTACTTAAATTAAGAGAATCATGAATTATGTGCACTAAATCCATAGGGATATTAAAATACATGTACCATATCATTAATAAGATCAGATTCCTCAAAACTCTCCCTTGAAATCATAAAAAATAACTAGTTTTTTACCCGGAGACCAAGTTCCCCAAAATTACAACCGAAACAGTATGTTGACAGAATTAACCCTAAAATTCAACTTTTTATACTTTAAACCTTATTTTCAATTAGGTTAATTATCCTTTTCAATTTCACTTAAGAAGCACATATCAAATCTTTAATTAGGATCCAAAATTCTATCATATCAATGTCAGAACACAAAAAAGGATAACTCGGATTCTTACTTAAACATATAACACTTTTATTATCACAATAAATAGGGACTTCCACCATACATACTCCAAAATCATTCAATTGTTGCTTAACATATAGAATTTGAGTGCAACAATTACCAGCTGCCATATACTCAGCCTCAGTAGTAGATAAGGCAACTGAGTTTTGTTTCTTGCTAGACCAAGAGACTAAGGTGTGTCCTAAAAAGTGACATAACCCGCTAGTGCTTTTATGGTCAACTTTGCATCTGGCAAAATCAGTATTGGAATAATTAGTTAACTTAAAGTCACTCTCCCTAAGATTTTGTAATCCTAGGTCACTTATCTCTTTCAAATACCAAAAAAATCACTTAACTTCAGTTAAATGCGATTCTTTAGGACAAAACTAAAATTTAGCACACAAGCATACACTAAACATTATATCAGGTCTACTAGCAGTAAGATATAACAATCTACCAAGAGGGGGTGAATTAGGTACTAAAAAGAATTTAAATAATTAAATCTTTTAACACTTAATAATCAAATAATCAGTTTTTCCTAAATCAATTATTACCTTCGTTATGCAACGGATAAGTGTTTCATTCTAGGTGTACACCCAAACAAAATATAATGAAAATAAAGAATTCAACACACCAAAATATATCCTGGTTCAGCAAGTTAACCTTGCCTAATCCAAGCCCCCCGAGTTCCACGGAACTTTGCAACCATTAAACCCCTGATTCATTTACCATGTAGTAACCAAACCCTTAAAATGATTCTTTTACCAAACTCAAAAGCAACCTTTACAAATATCATTTTCCCAGGCTAACGAAGAACCTAATATTTTTTCCAAGCTAAAGACTAACCTAATTCTATTACAGAAAGAATCAAAATCTAATCCTTTTAACAGGCTAAAGATCAAACCTCACCACACTCTCAAGTATCATTTTCACAAGTAAGGATGGAACCTTCACTATTCACTTAATTCAATTGTAGGCAGAATCAAGACCTAGTTCTTTTCAAGGAAAAGAATAACCTAATCTTTTTGCTTAGGACAAAGATCAAACCCTAATCTTTTTCACTGGAAAAATATCGAAACCCAACTACCTTAACAAGTTACCGGCTCAACCGTATCTAATCTACTCTAACTCACAAATACAGAAAAATATAAGTTTCTTCCTACAATGAGCTTCTACCATCTCAATACAGATATACTCGATTAATATCCCAAACTTTACTACATGACATATACAATGTGAGGCAAATTAATATCTGATTAATAAACAATATGAGTAACACAAATTAAAGCACGTAATCAGATAATCATACAAAATCGTTTTAAAAAATATTTTCAGGCTTTAATGTTTGAAAACGATTTTCTAAAGATCTTAAATCCAAGCAAGTAATAATAATATAAAATCCAAATAGAGAACAATAGCTCGGAAAGATCTCACCGAGAAAACATCGAAGATTGAAAACAAAATCGCAATATAGCACAAGTCAGTGACACCAAATCAACAGTGCTTTAGATAAAAAAAAAAAAAAACTTCACACAAATATCTCACAAAAAACTCAGCGTAATAATATCTCTTAGAAAATGTTAGAACTGATTGTTCTTGATGTGTTGTATCTTAATCCCGCAGGTCTAAATATATAGATTGAAAACAAACCCTCCAACAACTACATTTCAAAAGATATACCTCTAAAAGACACTCTTAGAACTCATATAATAATATCTTTCAATTCAGGGATAATCCACAAAAATATAACTCTTTAAATCTCTCAAATAAGACCATGATATATTTCTCAATTTAAAATCTCAAAGATAATATGTATTTAATTACTTAAATTAATAGAATCATGAATTATATGGACAAAATCAATAAGGATATTAAAATACATGTAGCATATCTTTAATAAGATCTGATCCCCCAAATCTCTCCCTTGGAATCATAAAAAGTAGATAGTTTTTGTCCCGAAGACTAAGTTCCTCGAAATTACAACTGAAACAGTTAGCTAACCAATCCCTGGTGTTTGATTGACCAATAAATATAGCACCAAAACCAAGCCAAACCATAAACACCAGTTGGTTGACCGATACCCCACGTTCGGTTGATCAATTGATGCAAAGCCTCATCTTTACCAAACTTCGACTAAATCGGTTGACCGATTTCCTCCCAATCGGTTGACCGATTTCCTCCCAATCGGTTGACCGATTGTGTCAGAGCCTTTTCCTGCCAAAACCTCAAATCCAATTGGTTGACTGATTTTCTCTCTTCGGTTAATCGATCATTGCAAAGACACTCTATTTTGCTCCAAAAACCTCACTGATTCAAACAGTTGACCGATTCCTTCTAATCAGTTAATCGATTACATTAAGGTATCCCTTTCCTTCACCAATTCTTCTCCAAAATCCACTGTTTAATTCAGCTAACCGATTGTTTTTTTCGATTAACTGAATTGAATCTAAAATTCAACTTTTTATATTTTAAACCATATTTAAAATTAGGTTAATTATCTTTTTCAATTTCATATAAGGAATATATATCAAATCTTTAATTAGGATCCTAAATTCTATCATATCAGTATCAAAACACACAAAAATGAGAACTAGTTTACTAGTGTCGTGTGTGATCCTAATTCGGGTTGCATTAAGATTATAAAAGTATAGAATTATTTTCATCTAATTTCTTCAATGTCTTCACAACTCTTCATTTATTTAATGATCCATATTTGCACCCTTAACATTTTCTTCATGATGTCTTCAACATAATCAATAATATAGAACTCTTTTAAGAAATACTCAACAAACACATTAGTTTCATCAAAACCTGGGGATCAACAATCTCCTCATTTTTTATGATGATAGTTAACTTAGATGTTTTTTTCAATAAATAATATATAACCATGCTCCCCCTAAATCTGAGGACGGGTATTTAACACATTTAAGCATAATAGTGAAGACATAATCAAATAGTTCAGAAGATATTTAATATAAGCCCAATATAATTGATTCAACCAAGATCTCAGTTTAATCAATGCAACGCTTAGGTGAAAAAAATTCCTAAATATCAACTAACTCATTTAGAGATCAATTTCTCCCCCTTTTGTCATCTCAAAAAGTGGGGGCGAAGACCCAAAAACATCATTCTTGGCATACATCGTTATGACTAGCCATACCTAAACCTCGAATAATTTTTTTGAATTGATCTTCAGCTAGAGGTTTGGTAAAAATATCGGCAAGCTAATCAGAGGTATCAATATGCTCAATAGTAATATTCATTTTTAAAATGTGATCACGAATGAAATGATGTCTAATTTCTATGTACTTAGTTCATGAGTGTTGTGTTGGATTCTTACTTAAGTATATAGAACTTTTATTATCACAATAAATAGGGACTTCTTCTATATACTCAATCTCAGTAGTCGATAAGGCAATTGAGTTTTGTTTCTTTCTAGACCAAGAGACTAAGGCATGTCCTAAAAAGTGACATAACTCGCTTGTGATTTTACGCTTAACTTTGCATCCGACAAAATCAGCGTCAGAGTAACTAGTTAACTTGAAGTCACTCCCCTTTAGATACTGTAATCCTAGGTTATTTGTCTCTTTCAAATACCAAAATATTTTCTTAACCGCAGTTAAATACGATTCTTTAGGATAAGACTGAAATCTAGCACACAAACATACACTAAACATTGTATGAGGTTTACTAGCAGTAAGAACAACAAGCTACCAATCATACCTAGATACATTTTTTCATTTATGTTTTTGCCCGTATCATCTGTGTATTTTCGTAGTTGTTACCATGGGAGTTTTATACTCTTTTGCGCCATCCAAGCCATACTTTTTCGACAACTCTTTAGTGTACTTGGCTTGATTAATAAAAATCCAATCTTTAGTTTACTTGATTTGCAACCCAAGAAAGAAGGTTAGCTTCCCCATCATACTAATCTCAAATTCGACCTGTTTTATCTTGGCAAACTCTTGACAAAAATCCTTATTAGTAGAACCAAAAATAATATCATCAACAAAAATTTGTACAAGTACTAATAGGATGTCAGAATCATTTTTCTTGATAAATAATGTTACATCACTAAGGCCCTGTCAAAAACTATTTTCGATCAAATGACGGCTAAGTCTCTCATATCAAGCTCTCGGAGTTTGCTTGAGCCCATACAAAGTCTTTCGATGCTTAAACACATGATCGGGAAGTTTATCACTCTCAAATTCTGGTGGTTGTTCGACATAAACTTCTTCTGTAAAACCGCCATTCAAGAATTCACTCTTTACATCCATTTGATATAATTTAAAATTTCGTGAACATGCAAAGGCGAGTAACATTCTCATAGCTTCTAATCTAGCTACAGGAGCATAAATCTTATCATAATCAATTATCTCTTCTTGATTATAGCCCAGTGCCACTAATATTGCTTTATTTCCAATTACCTACAATTTTCATCCTTTTTATTACGAAAAAAACCATTTAGTACCAATTATAGGATAAAAGTCCAGTCTAGGAACTAGAGACCACATTTTATTATGTTCAAATTGAACTAATTCTTCTTGTTTCGCAAAGATCCAAGATTCATCAATTAAGGCCTCATTCACATTCTTAGGCTAAATTTGGGATAGGAAAGCAAGATTTATTATATCTCTAAGGAAGGAACGTGTACTTACACTTCTTTCGAACTTACCAATAATTTCTTTTTCTGAATGTCCCGACATTGTCTTTATAACCCATGGTAAAGTCATCTCCTCTCTTTTTGGTCCCTCATTCTTTGATTCATTTGTCATATCTCTTCCTTGGTTTAGGTTATTTTGTATACCTACATCATCATCATCCAAAACATTTCTCGACACAAATGAATAAGATTCCTCAAATATGACTTGTATAGATTCGTCTATTACTAACGTATGTTTATTATAAACTCTATAAGCTTTACCATTAGCATCATACCCAAGGAAAATTCCATAATCATATTTAGCATCAAATTTATCAAAATAATTCTCAACATTCAGGATAAAACATTTGCAACAAAAACTAAAAAAAAAAAATGATATATATGTCTTCGCTCCAGAGATATTTAGGAAGACGATTCTCATTTTGCACTATCATATTTAGCATCAAATTTATCCAAATAATTCTCATCATTCAAGATAAAACATTTGCAACAAAAACTTAAAAAAAATGATATATATGTCTTTGCTCCAGAGATATGTAGGAAAACGATTCTCATTTTGCACTATTTTGTTCACTTCCAGAGGCCTTCTAGTTATTTCTCTCTACAATACCATTTTGTTGTGGAGTTCTTTGGAACAATCTTCATTGCTTGCATAACCATCCTCTTTAGGTGTGAAAGACGTAATTTTAGCATTTATCTCTTGTTAAGTGCTGAGAACAACTTTTACTTAGGAACAATTTGTCCTTGCACAAAGATGTTTATTTTATAACCAACAAGCAGCACCACAAAAAGTTCCTAGATGGTACCCATTCTATATGGGTCCAATTTTGTTAGTTGGATTCTCCTTTGTTCCTTTGGGAACCCATAGCTACTTACATTTAGATCTCTTTAAACAAAAACTTTTACTAAAGGTATGCCTCACAATATTACAGTTAAAACATTTCACAACATTCTTAGTTTCAGAAAAGAATTTTTTAAACCTCTTTTGCTTGACATTTTTCCGAAAACCAAGACCGACTTTGTCGAAAACACCTTTAGAGTTTCTCAAAAATATTTTGAAACTATTTTCACCATTTGTAAACTTGAATGCAATAGAATTTAAACCTATAACTTTGGACCTTAACTCATTGTTTTCCTTTTCTATATCACATGAATCAATTTTTAAAATTCATTTTTGAAGATCAGTGTTTTCGGTCTCAAATTTTCAATACGTTTGTTTATTATAATTACTGTTCTTTGTACAACATCAATTTCAAAACATTAATCCTTATACTCAAGAAATAATTCTTGAAAGATATAAAATAATTCATCAAAATCCGAAGGACATGAACTAGAGAATTCAGTTACCTCAACGTCATTTGCAATAAGGGCGAACGTCCGAGTTCCCTCATCATCACTTAATGCTTTGAAACTACTAGAATCCATATCATCCCATGTTTCTTTCATAGATCTCTCTTTCCTTTTTAGCTTTCTTTCTAATCCCACTTCATATTGTCGCATGGCTATCTCATGGGTTATTAAATCACTGATGAGTTCATTTGTAGTGAGTTTGGTGAGATCTTTGGCCTCCTTGATTGCAATCACTTTTGATTCCCAGATCTTGGGTAATGATATCAAGAACTTATGTACTTTCTGCTCCGTGGAATACGGTTTTCCAAGCTGATCAAGACTGTTGCATATGTTAGTGAATCTCACAAACATTTCCGAGATTGTTTATGCATTACCTATTCTGAACATTTCGAATTGGTGAGTGTGGGTACTGATTATGGATTGCTTCACTTGAACAGTTACCTTACATGTGACTTTCAATGTATCCTATATTTTTTTTTGCAGATACACAACCTAAAACTTTATTGGACTCATTTGCATCTAAAGAAGAAAGCAAAATATTAATAGCATGAAAGTTAAACGACAATTTCTGTTGATCAAAAGAACGCAGTTGTTCCTTTCCATTAATTACTCCATTTTCCATAGAACCGTATGGACCATCTTCAATAACCAACCATGCCTCATAGTTAGTGGCTTGCAGAAATGTAATCATTCCATTCTTCCAAAAAGCATAATTACTACCTGTAAATAACAGCGAACGGTGCATACAATGCCCCTTACTGATAGAGACCATATAATATACTGTGATCTTTCTTAGCTAGGATTTTAAGCTAATTTATCTAAACCAGCTCTGGTACGAATTGTTGGCCCAATGAACTATCCAAGAGGGGGTGAATTGGGTTGTAACAATAATTTAAATAATTAAATCTTTTAACACTCAATTATCAAATAATAAAATTTTCGTAAATCAATTATTATCTTTGCTACGCAGAGGATAAGTGCTTAATTCTAGGTGCACACCAAAAAAAAAAAAAAAAACATAAAGAATGCAGCACACCAAGATATATCTTAGTTCAGCAAGTTAGTATTGCCTAATCCAGTCCCCTGAGTTCCACGGAGATTCACAACTAGTAAATCCATGATTCCTTTACTAGGTAGAAACCAAACCCTTACAACAATTCTTTTACCTGTCTTAGAATCAACCTTTACAAATATTATTTTCTCAGGCTAAGGAAGAACCTCATCTTTTTTCCAAGCTAAAAACAAACCTAATTCTATTACCAGAAAATCAAACCTAATCCTTTTAATAGACTAAATATCAAACCTCACCATACTCTCAAGTATCATTTTCATAGGTAATGATGGAACCTTCAATATTCACTTAATTCAACTACATGGAGAATTAAGACATAGTTCTTTTCAAGGGAAAAGAATAACCAAACCTTTTTACTTAGGATAAAGATCAAACCTTAATTTTTTTCACAGGAAAAATATCAAAACCCAACTACCCTGACTAGACATCGGCCCCACCATGTCTAATCTGCTCAAACTCACAAATATGGAAAAATATAAGTTACTTCCTACAAGGAGTTTCTACCCCCTCAATACAGATATACTTGATTAATGTACCGAAATTTACTACGTGATAAATATAATATGAGGCAAATTAATATCTAATTAATAGAAAATGTGGATAGCACAAATTAAAGCGTAATCACATAATCACACAAAATCGTTTTAAAAAGATTTTCAGGCTTTTACATTTGAAAACGATTTTCTAATGATCTAAAATCCAAGCAAGCAATAATAATTTGAAATCAAAATAGAGAACAATAGGTTGAAAAGATCTCACCGAGAAAACACCAAAGATTGAAAACAAAATCACAATATAGCACAAGTCAGTGACACCAAATCAACAGTGCTTTAGATCAAGAACTTTATACAAATGTCTCACAGAAATTTCAACGCAATAACATCTCTTAGAAAATGTTAGAACTGATTGTTCTTGATGTGTTGTATCTCAATCCCGCATGTCTAAATATATAGACTGATAACAAGCCCTCCAAGGATTAATTTTCAAAAGATATGGCTCTAAAAGACACTCTTGGACCGCATATAATAATATCTTTCAATTCAAGGGTAATCCAAAAAAAAAAAAAAAAACTTAAATCTCTCAAATAAGTGCATGAAATATTTCTCAATTTAAAATCACAAAGATATGAAGTATTTAACTATTTAAATTAAAAGAATCATGAATTATGTGGACCAAATCAATAGAGATATTAAAATACATATACCATATCTTTAATAAGATGAGATCCCCCAAATCTCCCCTTTGAAATCACAAAAAATTACTAGTTTTTTACCCGGAGACCAAGTTCCTCGAAATTACAACTGAAATAGTCGGTTGACCGATCCCTGGTTTTTGGTTGACCGATTGATACAACACCGAAACCTGGCCAAACCATAAATGCTAGTTGGTTGACTGATACCCCACGTTCGATTGACTGATTAATTCCTGCCAAACTTCAACCCAATTGGTTGATCGATTTTCTCCTAAGGTTAACCAATTATTTCATAACCTTTCCCTGTCGAAACCTCAAATCCAATTGATTGACCGATTTTCTCCCTTCGGTTGACTGATCATTAGAGAGACATTCTATTTTGCTAAAAAAATCTCACTGATTACAACAGTTGACCGATTCCTTCTAATCACTTGACTGATTGCATCTGGGTAGCCCTTTCCTTCACCCACTGTTTAATTCAATTAACTGATTACTTTTCTCGGTTAACTGAATTGAACCTAAAATTCAACTTTTAAACTTTAAACCTAATTTTCAATTAGGTCAATAATCTTTTTCAATTTCACATAAGGAGCACATATCAATATAAAACACATAAAAGGACAACTCGTTTAATAGTGTTGTGTGTGATTCTAATTCGGATTGCATTAAGAGTATAAAAGTATAGAGTTATTTTCACCTAATTTCATCAAGGTCTTCATAGCTCTTCATTTCTTTAATGCATCCATCTTTCCACCCTTAGTAGTTTCTTCATGATGTCTTCAACATAATCAATAATATAGAATTCTTTTTTAAATAATCAACAAACACATTGGTTCCATAAAAAAAACCAACACTTAATTGTCCGTCAAAACCTAGGGATCAACAATCTCCTCATTTTTTATGATGATAATTAAATTTGATGTTTTATTCAATAAAGAATATAACCACGCCGTCCCCTAAATCTGAGAAGGAGTATTTAACTCATTTAAGCATAATTGTGAAGACATAATCAAACAGTTTAAAAGATATTCAATATAAGCCCAATATAATTAATTTAACTAAGATCTATGTTTAATCAGTGCAATGCTTAAGCGAACACATTCCTAAACATCAACTAACTCGTTTAAACATCAATTTCTCCCCCTTTTGTCATCTCAAAAAGCAGAGGCGGAGACCAAAATCATCACTCTAGGCGTATATCGTTATGCCTAGCTATAGCTAAACCTTGAATAATTTTCATGAAATGGTCTTTAACTAGAGGTTTGGTAATGATATCGGCAAGCTGATCGGAGGTATGAATATACTCAATAGTAATATCCCTTTTCTAAATGTGATCACGAATGAAATAATGTCAAATTTTTATGCGCTTAGTTCGTGAGTGCTGTGCCGGATTCTTATTTAAGCATATGGCACTTTTATTATCACAATAAATAGGGACTCCCTCCATACATACTCCAAAATAATTCATTTGTTTCTTAATATAGAATTTAAGTGCAACAATCCTCAGGTGCCATATACTCAGCCTCATTAGTAGATAAGGCAATTGAGTTATGTTTCTTACTAGACCAAGAGATTAAGGCATGTCCTAAAAAGTGACAGGACCCGTTTGTGCTTTTACGCTCAACTTTGCATCTGACAAAATCAGTGTCGGAGTAACTAGTTAACTTGAAGTAACTTCTCCTAGGATACTGTAATCCTAGGTTACTTGTCCTTTTCAAAGACCGAAAGATTCTTTTAACTGCAGTTAAATGCAATTCTTTAGGATAAGACTAAAATCTAGCACACAAGCATACACTAAACATTGTATCAGGTCTATTAGGAGTAAGACATAACAAGCTACCAATCATACCTCAATATATTTTCTCATTTACATTTTTTCCCGTATCATCTTTGTTTATTTTCATAGCTATTTCCATAGGAGTTTTATACTCTTTAGTGCCATCCAAGCCATACTTCTTCAACAACTCTTTAGTGTACTTGGTTTAATTAATAAAAATCCCTTCTTTTGTTTGCTTGATTTCAACCCAAGAAAGAAGGTTAACTTCCCCCATCATACTCATCTCAAATTTAACTTGTATTATCTTGGCAAACTCTTGACAAAAATCCTCATTAGTAGAACCGAAAATAATATCATCAACATAAATTTGTACTAATAGGATGTCAGAATCATTTTTCTTGACAAATAATTTTGTATCACTAAGACCCCGTCGAAAACCATTCTCGATCAATTATCGGCTAATTCTCTCATACCAAACTCTCAGCGCTGTTTGAGCCCATACAAAGCCTTTTGAAGTTTAAACACATGATCGGGAAGTTTATCACTCTCAAATCCCAGTGGTTGTTCGACATAAACTTTTTCTGTAAGAAATCTATTCAAGAATATACTCTTTACATCTATTTGATATAATTTAAAATTTCGTAAACATGCTAGAATTTTTCTAGTTCTCGAGCAAAACACCCATACAATAAATAAAACTACCAGAACTAATTACCGAATTTAAATAGTCAAAAGAAAAAACACAAACAAACTAAAAAATAATAACGTGCAAGTTTTGAATTTCATCTAACCAGCCAAACGTTTTTCCCTCATTGGCCCCCAAATATATCGATTTGAAGAGTAAAATGCACAATGTGGTGTTCTAGAATTTCAACATTCGATAATAGTAAACGTCATTCTAGATACTATCAAAGTGTGTGTGCGAAAACTCAATTATACAAATATCTACCGATCGGATTGGATTATCCATCAATAAATCTCATGACTAAAACCAATAAGGTATAGGAAATCCATATGCCTGACAGGTTCTATTCTCCACTAATGTAGGCTCAGAAATTCAAAAAGATCAATAGGATTTGGTTCGGTTTTTGAAAAATGGCCAAGGGTATAGCAGGAATAGAAAACAGGTTAACATTATTAACTTAATGATACCCGAGGCACATGCTTGGCTCACTCACGCTCGTAAACCCAAAGATAAACTTGAAACAATCCCGTACTAAGTTTTTAAAACTTAGTACTCGCTTGTCAAAATAAAGAAAAATAAAACCGTATATACACATGATTTTCTCTCTTTTTTTTTCTTTTTTTTTTTTTTTTTTTTATCAAACACACCCCCAAACTTATTTGATTCATACAATTTCACAGGTGCGAAAAGACGATAGAAAAATGACAAGTGAGAACTCGAATACTGAACCAATCAATAGTTCCCAAAACCCAACCGCTCGCTTCAAGTAGCATAAATAAACACTAATTTGATTTCACTCAAATTTGTGCCTTAGGTTTACCGATAGTGGTTTGGAAAGAATTTAATTGGCCAGGGTATTAGTTATGTGTTTAGAATTGAAACGGTTTTTTCGACTTCGACAAGGTAACGAGGGATAAACATATAACATGGTAAGCTTCAGAGGCTCAAGCAATCAAAATGAATACCTAAATCATATCTCCTGAACTACCTCGCCTAGGATTTTGCCTCGAATTTCCCCCAAATCAGGTTCTAGAATCCCTATTGTCATGAACTTAGCTAATGGATAATCGACTTCTAGTCAATTGGATAGTTATGCATTGCGTTTACATGCTTGTGCAAGTAGGATCCACAATAAAATGAGTTGTCAAGTACACAGAACACACATGAATGAGCATTACGTTTGACCTCGATAAACAACTAGGGGATAGACTCGTCATCGGGTAATGGCCCAGATAAAGTACAAAACTCAGCACACAAAAATAACTAATAACATAAACACATACTAACACTAACCTAAACAAACATACATACATTAAAAACAATACAACATAACTAACAACAAAAAAAACATACTAAACATACTACACATACTACACATCACCCCCAAACTTAAAATGGACAGTGTCCATAGTAACCCATCAGCGATCCCAATAAACCATGAAAACGAAGACGGGGGTTTAGAACACGTACCTAGGAGGCGAGACAATCTCGCCTCTGAATAAAGTCAGCGATGATGATCTAATTTCTTTTAGACTTGGGTTGCCTACCAAGAAGTGCTTGGTTTATTGTTCTTGGCTTGACATAAAGAAGGGCTCATCAAAGAGTAGTTTTCGACCATATTATGTGTCATACAACACTACATATGGGTCATGGTTTTGAACGCCCTCAAGACTGGTGAGATTTGGCATTAGTCAGCTTGATCTTTCAACTTAACTTAGTTTCGTTTCTTGTGCTTGGGAAGCATGAATGTACTGAGCCGGAAACGGGATAGGATAGGTGAGCCACATTGGATCCTCGTAGATGTGATCGTCTTGGATCAGGGGTGGCATCACCAATTGGATTTCAAATGGTGAAAAATCACAACTGTTAACATGTGATTCTTCATCGCCAATCCATACTTTGGTTTTCTCCTCATTAGCATGATCGTCTTCGATCTCACCCAAGTACTTTCCGCTTGCATTCGGTTCCTCACGGTGGCTTTCACATGATATGGCTTGTGTGTCTCCCAATGCCACTGTTTCTGACTCGGCCTCAATAAAGCAGATAAGCTGACCGATTTGCGTTTGAAGAGATGTTACGGTCGCATTGATTTCGGTGTAGATCATCTCAATATTGTCAAGACGATCCCCGTGATCATTTAGCCAGTCATTCATTTCCCTTAATAAAATCTATCTCCCCCATAACTGCAACAAATATCTCTTCCAGGGCGGGGGAAGACTCCTCCTGTTGGTCTGGGACGTCAATCCATAGCGCCAAAACGGTGGAACTATCCCCTAAGCTTTGGTAGTTGAATAATTCCAACTCTGAAAATCAAGCTCCGCTATGTCTTCCAGTACCCGATAGGCTTCATCCGTGATTAGTTGGTCGAAAGAGGTGGTACCGTTTTCTCTTTCAACCTACGTTCTGGTTGTGGCTAGTAACCCATTGAGAAAGTTCAGTAGTTGACACTCCCTCGGGAAATGATGATTAGGGAACCAAAATAGTAGCTCCTTGTATTGATCTTAGGCACAATAAAACAGCTCAGAATCCTGTTGAAAGAAATGCAACAATACTTGTTGATCTAGCATCTTCAAGTACCCTACATGAAAAACAAAACTACAAACAAAAATTATAAACAAAATAAATTCCTAAATTAAAATCAAATTATTTACTCATAATATCAACAACAATCTAAAAACAAATCTCCGGCAACGGTGCCGAAAACTCGGTAGCCCGAAATTACGTCGCTACTTGCACCGCAAGTGTACGGGTCAAGTTTTAGTAAAGTGGGAAGAGTAAAGGTTGTTGTATCCAAAGGGATTGGTTTAGATTATTGTTGAGTACCATAATTGTCATAACCTAACTTTATTTAGGCGATAAAAAATAGATTTTTGTTTATAAATATAAAATACTAATCTAATTAACTAATTAAACTAATTATACTATAATACTAATATGTGACATTTAGGTGAATGGATTATATAGAGATTAACTTCATTTACTTAAATGTGTTTGATTTCGTCTAATTTACATTAATGGTATTCGACCTATTCAACAATATTGGTATCATAAACTCACTCACTCCCTCTCCCAAGTGTAAAGTGAATCAATATGTGATTTCGTGTCAAGCCGAAGTCCCCCTCTAGCGTCTATATAACACATAGTCACATAAGTCTCACCCCAACGTCATGGATTGCACATTTTCTAATTCTCTCCCGAGTTATTAGATCATTACGTTGTGTTTAAACCCTAGTCCAAATCTAAGGTTACCTCTCCCGAGTGTCAAACCCTTATTTCTCTGTATATTATAACAAACATATAAAGAAAATTAAAGAACGGTAAACAAAATCGAATAACGAAGAACAACCGTTAACGAAACACAATTCAAACAAACAACATTTCCATAAACTATATTAATCCCATAGATAATCCATGTTTAGCTAATGGTCATAACCACATATACAATAACAAACGAGCTAAATATGCTCAAACAAACTATCAAAGTTAAGAAATAAAGAGAGAAATGAAAAAGACTATTCGTTATCCGAATAATCGACACTAAAACAACTCCGAGATCGTTCCCTCTTCTTGGAAATGTGATCTTCTCCTTTGGTTGTGTTGAGCTCACCAAAATCTCCCCTAAAATGTCTATGTCCGATTCTCTAGTCGAAAAATGGAGGAGGAGAGATAAAATAATGGGAACAAAATATCTAAAAAACACTTTATAGGTGTAGGGCTCACCGCTGCAGCGGTGGTGATGTCGGCAGGCTCACCGCTACAACAGTGGTTTGATCGCTGCAATAGTGGTAAAGTAGAAGACTTTATGCTCTTCTACTACTGCAGTGGTAAAGGCCACCGCTGCAGCGATGGACAGGCAAAGGTTTTTTGACCTCTCTGTTGTTTTACCGCTGCAGCGGTGGGTCTGCATTTCTGAATTTGGCCTTTTTACTCATTTTTACACCGTTCTTCCACCGCTGTTCCACCGATTCGCTTGATTATCAACCGTTTTAGCTTTTTTTTGTCCCAAACACCTGATTTATACAGAAACAAATAAAAACTAATTAAAACAAATTAAAACACTATAAAAATACTCAAAAACTATCAAATTCGGTTTGAAAATAAATGGATAAATTCCACCTATCACATGCGAAGACGAGTAACATTTTAAAAGCTTCTAATCTAGCCATAGGAGTATAAGTCTCATCATAACCAATTCCCTCTTCTAGATTATAGCCCTGTGCTACTAATCTTGCTTTATTACTAATTATCATACCGGTTTCATCCTTTTCATTACGAAAAACCCATTTAGTACCAATTTCTGGATGAAAGTCCGATCTAGGAACTAGAGACCATACTTTATTAAGTTTAAATTGAACTAATTCTTCTTGCATCGTAGATATACCAGATTCATCAGTTAACGCCACATTTACATTCTCAGGCTAAATTTGAGATAGGAAAGCAAGGTTTATTATATCTCTAAGGGAGGAACGTATACTTACACCTCTTTCAAAATTATCAATATTTTATTTTACCGAATGTCCCGGCATTGTCCTTATATTCCATGGTAAAGTCGTCTCCTGTCCTTTTAGTTCCTCATTCTTTGATTCATTTATCGTATCTCCTCCTTGGTTTTGGTTATTTTGTATACCTACATCATCATCATCCAAAACATTTCTTGACGCAAGTGAATCAAATTCCTCAAATATGACATACATAGATTCTTCTATTACTAACATACGTTTATTATAAACTCTATAAGCTTTACTGTTATTAGCATACCCAAGAAAAATTCCATAATCAGATTTAGTATCAAATTTATCGAAATAATCCTTATCATTCAAGATAAAACGTTTACAACAAAAACTTTAAAATAAAAAATAAAAAGATATATATGGCTTCGCTCCTGAGATATTTAGGAAGACGATTCTCATTTTGTACTGTTCTGTTCACTTCCTGAAGCCTTCTAGTTCTTTCTCTCTACAACACCATTTTGTTATGGTGTTCTTTGGCACATTCTTCATCGCTCACATGACCATCGTCTTTAGGTATGAAAGACGTAATTTCAGAATTTTTCTCTCATCACGTGCTAAGAACAACATTTACCTAGGAACGATTTTTCCTTGCACAAAGATGTTTATTTGATAACCGGTAAGAAGCACCTCAAAAAATTCCAAAATGGTACCCATTCTACATGGGTCCAATTTTGTCAGTCAAATTCACCTTTGTTCCTTCGGGAACCCATACCTGCTTGCATTTAGATCTTTAAAAAAAATATTTACTAGAGTTATGCCCCATAATATTATAGTTAAAATATTTCAAAACTTTCTTGGTTTCATAAAAGAATTTTTTAAATCTCTTTTGCTTGATATTTTTCTGAAAACCAAGACCAACTTTGTCGAAAACAGCTTTAGAGTTTCCTAAAAGCATTTTGAAATTATTTTCAGCATTTGTATACTTAAATACAATAGAATTTAAATCCATAACTTTGGACCTTAACTCATTGTCTTCCTTTTCTAAATTACATGAAACAATTTTTGAAATTCGGTTTTGAAGATCGGTGTTTTTGGCCTCGAAAGTTTCAATACATTTGTTTAATGTAATCACTGTACTTTGTAGAGCATCAATTTAAGAAAAATGATCCTTATACTCATGTAATAATTCTTGAAAAATATAAAAAATTTCATGAAAATTCGAAGGACGAGAACTAGAGCATTCAGTTACCTCAACCTCATTTGTAATAAGGGCAAACATCTGAGTTCCCTCATCATTACTTAATGATTCAGAAGTACTAGAATCCATATCATCCCACTTAATCTTTTTTATTTTTTCTCCATGGCATACAGCTTCCAAGCTGATCAGGACTGTTGCATATGTTGATGAATCTCACAAATATTTCCGAGATTGTTTCTGCATTACCTATTCTAAACACTTCGAATTGGTGAGTCTAGGAATTGATTATGGATTGCTTCACTTGATCAGTTCTATCATATATGGCTTTCAATGTGTCCCACATTTATTTTGCAAATACACAACCTAAAACTTTACTATACTCATTTGCATCTAAAGAACAAAGCAAACTGTTAATAGCCTGAGAGTTAATAGGCAATTTTTGTTTATTGAAAGAACTCAATTGTTCCTTCCCCTTAATTCAATAACTAACCATGCGTCATAGTTAGTGGCTTGCAGAAATGTAATCATCCTGTTCTTCTAAAATTCAACTTATACATTAAACCATATTTTCAATTAGGTGAATTATCTGTTTTCAATTTCATATAAGGAGCACATATCAAATCTTTAATTAAGATCCTAAATTCCATCATATCAATATCAAAACACACAAAAGGATAACTCATTTAATAGTGTCGTGTGTAATCCTAATTCGGGTTACATTAAGAGTATAAAAGTATAGAATTATTTTCACCTAATTTCTTCAAGGTCTTCACAGCTCTTTATTTCTTTAATGCATCCATCTTTGCACCCATAATATTTTCTTCATGATGTCTTCAAAATAATCAATAATAGGGAACTCTTTTCTGAAATACTCAACAAACACATTAATTCCACTAAAAAATCAACACTTAATTGTTCATCAAAACCTAGGGATCAACATGGATAATTTTAAAAATCTGATCAAATTAATTAAACCTAGTCAATTTTAATCTGATTAATAATGAAAGCATTATACTGAGCACGCACAAATAGATAGCGATAGAGAAACTTGACATTAAAGGTTTTATTTATGTTCGGCATCCTACTATTCCCTATGTCTACTCCCCTAAGCTCTTACAAGGAATTAATCTACTAAACTCTTATGATAGACGTGATCACGATTCAAAAAAATAAACAATTCAGTAATCGTATTTTTATAAATTTGGATTTTATCGTAGTAGAGCACAAAATTACATATATGAGATAGTTCAAATCGTTTTCAACTAAAAAACATAAATTAATAATAAAAAATATCAGTGAGTTCTTCAGAAAATGATTTTGTCAAATTCAATTTTGATTTCATAAATAAGGTTCAAGATATAATCACAATGAGAAATCAATTAAGCACAATTTTGAGTATAAATATGTATCACAAAGAGAAATAACACACAAACCAGAAAGATATAATCCTAATACCTGTAGATTTTTATGAATTGTAAGTTTTGAATCCGATTTCAAAAGATATTCAATATGTTTTTCCTTAAAAAAAAAACTTCCACCAATTTCTTCGAGAGTGTAATGATTTTTTCATAGATTTTCTATACCACAATTTCTTTTTCTCTTTTGATCTTTGATTATCTTTTTTTTTTTTTTTTTCTTTCAAAATTTCAAGCTCACAATCTATTGAAGCTCCCATAAAATATTTAAAAGACTATTTTTCTTTTCGAAAAATGCAGGTATAAATATATGAAAAATAATATAGAGTTACAATGGCTAGTTTTGTTTCAAAATCCCTAAGGCTACGTTTGGGGTAAGGGATTTGTCAAATGATGGGATTTCAAAATTCCAAATTTTGAAATCCCATCATGTTATAAATCCTTTGTTTGGATAATTATTTGAGTTAAAGTATTTAATCGTGTAATATACAATTCCCTTATTTGGATAGATAAAGTATTTGTAAACAGAATTACAAGTCCATTGATTTTTAAGCTTATACAAATATATAACAACATGCTAATATAATTTAAGAACAAATTTATCTTGAAACTAATACACAGAAATATTCTCCCTTTAAAAAATAAATATCTAATTTCAAAGAAAACATACCCTATAGAAATCAAAGACTTTTGCAGAAAACTGGTAGATCTTTGTAATCCATCTGGGGACATTTCCATCTGATACAGTCGACAAACTGCAAAAGAACAAAAACAATCGCAGATTTGGGTTCGATTGTGGAAATTGAATAGGTGGAATATTTGATTGAGGTAATCGAACCCAAATCTACAGCAAATCCTAAATCGCAGTGAATCGGAATCAAACGCAAATCGGAATCCATTGCAACGGAATCAATTAGAATCGAGTTGGAATCAACGAATCTACAGCGAATCGGAATCAAACGAACCCTAAATCAAAATCAAACGAACCCTAAATCGGAATCAATCGTAGATGGACGACAAACCTATGACGGTGACAGCGACAAATCTGACAAAGGAGAAGAACGATGCAAAAGAGACAGCGGTTGTCACGAAGGGCTCGTCGTTGGCCGTTATCGCGCGAAAGAGGGGCATCGGCGGCGAGGAATGAGGGTCATCATCGCAAGAAAGATCGACGGAGGAGGGGTGTCGTTGCGAGAAGGACGTCGTGAAGAAGGGTGTAAGATTTGTGAAATTCTCTTATGAGTATATTTGGCAAATGCAACTTCTCCCAAAAGGATTTCAAAATCCTTTTTTCACTCTTTTTTAAAGATAAAAGAATTTGGCAAATCCCTTTTTATTACTACCCAAACAAGGTATTTGTTAAAAAAGAATTTTAAAATCCCTTACCCAAATGAAATCCCTCCCTCAAATCCCTTACCCAAACACAACCTAAATATTCTCTAAAATACCTAACTATTTGACCCAAGATCCAACAACTATTTTGACAATGAATTCAATTCATATAGTGTCCAGATTTTGTTAAAGCTCTTGTTTTCAAATATGAAAAATATTTATAAATAATTAAAATCATTTCAAACCATTTAAAAATGATTTAGAAATATTAATCGTAAAAACCGAGGTGAAAAGATCTTCGAAAAAAGTTCACAAAAGTTTGAAAAATAAGACTAAATCCGTCGACTGTTCTAGAATCGGTTGACCGTTTCAAGATCCTTATCAAAATTTCTGGGAACCATTTCCTATAACCAGTCGACTATTTGAAAAATTCCTAGGAAACTATACTAATCGGTCGACCAAAACCTATGGCCAGTCGGTCGTTTTGCTTAATTTCATACGATTTTTGGTCCTGAATTCTATCAGTCGACCATTTACTATTCCATCAACCGTTTCATCTCCATTTTCAAGTTTTTTAAATTTTCAAAATATGGTTACTGTCAGTTGACTGGATTTTTAGTTGTGTTGATTGATTTTAACTAAATCCACATAATCACACACATAAATGTATATGAAAATAGATAGACGTGTGATCCTAGTCTGGTTATCAATAATTTAGCATTACTAGTGTTGTTTTGCCTTAATAATAGAAACAATATTTGCTTTGAAAATGTCTTTTTCATCATGTCTCGAAAATTGCACTATCTTGATCATTTATACTTTTCATTTTGACAAATCATTACCTTGGTCCATCATTGATCATGACTAATATCCTTAAAATAAAATTGACATATATCAAACACAATATTAGTCCAGATAAATATCTAAGTTAATTGAATCATCAAAACCATCAAAATATGACTTTAATCTTTTAGGGTTAACATGTATATTTCTCACCCTCCCGTTATAGTAACATGCCATTTGTTGTTTGTAAGCTACTAATACTATCTGAGCACTATTCTTTATTTTTCTCCAATAAATCTAAGTTGGTCGCGAACTTGAAATTTCTCTATTCGGGATCATAATGCATGACCCTTAATGTAGGCACTCCTATTTTTGTCGAGATCACCACCTCAGTCTTGAAATCCTTCGAGAATGGGATTTTCCCAGTTTAATACCCTTGAGGTAGTGCAATAGGCCTAAATGAATACTGGTAGGTCTTTAATCTATTTTGATTTGGACATTTCCAATTGGGTCTTCAAACCATGTAAGGTAGTCTTGTTGGTCACTTCTACTTACCTGTTTGCCTAGGGATATCAGGGCATCGACATGTAATGGAAAATTCCCAAGTCTCAGCATAATGCTTCAAATATAATAGAATCAAACTAAGACTCATGATCACTGATGATTGTATTCGGAATCTCGAAGTGGTAAATGATGTACCTCTGTGAAAAATCCTTAATTTTGGTATCAGTTATCTTGGCCACTACTTCTGCTTCCACTTACTTGGAAAAGTTGTTGATTTCCACTATCAATAACTTATTTTGTGTCATTGTTATAGGGAACTGCCCCAGAATATCAATCCCCCATTGTGTGAATGGACACGATCTGATAATGGGAGTTATCTCGGTAGTAGGAACTTTGATAGAGAGCTATGGCATTGGCGTTTTTTGTACCTCATCACCAAGTCTCTAGAGTCAACCTATTTATAGGGAAAAATTATCATTGTTGGGTTACTTTATGAATAGGGAACGTGTCCCCAAATGGTTTCTACATATGCCCTCGTGTATCTCCCGAAGAACATAAAAGCCTTCATTTGGACAGCGACAACACAACAATGGTCCTGAGAAGGACCTCTTGTACAACATCCCTTTTAGTATGGTGAATTGGGAGGCTTGATATCTAACCATTGGACATCCCACCTTTGCTAATATAGTTAAAGATGGGATCCATCCTGCTCGGCTGGTGGATCACTAGACTTATTTTTTCTTGTTCATTTTCATCGAAGCATGGTCGCACCAGGGTATTCTCCATGGTCGTTCTTGGGTCCTTTGTTATAAACAAAGATGAATTTTTTTCTAAGAAATCTGTGTGATTCCTCTCTTTCCTTGGGATTTGCTTAATGCTAAACTTGGAAAACTTCTGAGCCAGTTACTTCACTCTTTCTATGTAGGCAACCATCTTAGTTCCTTTAGTGGTATACTCTCAGTTTACTTGAATCGCAACTAACAACGAGTCTTAGTAAACTTCCACTTCGGTCTCTCAAAGTTCTCCTAAGATTCTGTGTGCAAAGACTAATGCTTTATACTCAGCTTTGTAGTTAGTTACTCTGAAGCCAAGTCTGAGCATATGTTCTAGAGTATCGTCCTTAGGTGTTTGGATCACCAGAACAGATCTATATCCATTTTTGTTTGATGGTACGTACATAAATATTGTCTAGGTATCGAGTTCAATCAATATCTTCCTTCATTTATACATTCCACTATCGAGTTTTCATCCTTGAAGAACATCATATTGACAATAAAGTCATCAAAGGCCTGACCTTTTATGGAAATCCATGGCCTATACTCGATGTGGAACTCTCCAAGTTTGATAGACCATTTGAGTAGTCTTTCTGACATTTTTGGTTGGTTCATGATCATCCTCAAGGATTGGTTCTTAAGGATCACCATCAATAAGCTTGGAAGCAGTGTCTAAGTTTCCTAACAAAAATTATTCGAGCATAAGCGATTTGTTCCAACTTAGGATACCTCGTTGTGGCCCTAATTAAGGCATATATTACGTATGAGATAGGTATTTGGGCTCCGGCCTCTTCTATCACTAGTGTCGAGCTTACTGCTATTGTAGAAGCGTTAAGATATACCAACATATCTTGCCCGAGATTTCGTGTTGTCAAGATCGATACAGAGTAAATGTACCTTTTTAGGCCGGGGAAACATCCTCACATTTGTCTTTTCATTTTAAATCTTTATTTCCTTGGAGTATTTTGAAAAAATGGTAGGTACTTATTTTAGGATCTTGAGATAAATCAATTGAGGGCCGCCAGCTTCCTAGTTAAGCACTGGACTTCTTTAACCATCCTTGGCGGATTCATTCTTGGATGAATTTGATTTGATTGGGACTAGCTTCGATGCTTCTTTTTGTAACCATATGGACGAGGAATTTTTTTGCCTCCAATACCGAAGACACATTTGCTCAAGTTGAGTCTCATTCTAAGCTCCCTTAGAATGTCAAAGAAGTCACACAAATCGGTAGTGTGGTTAGTTGCTTCTATGCATTTCATGAGCATGTCTTCTAGATAGACTTCCATAATCTTTCCCAACAGGCGGGCAAACATTTCGGTGACTAGTTTATGGTCAGTGGCCATAATATTTTTCAACCCAAAAGGCATAACTCGGTAACAATTCAAGTGTTGGCCCACCGATCTACCTAAGTGGGGGTGAATTAGGTAGTGATAAAAATTTAACCAAATAAAATTCTAAATAAACAAGTTATCAATTTTCCTAATTTATTATTATCTTGTTGTGCAACGGAAATATATTTAACTAAGTGCACATCTAAACAATAGAAAATAACAAAGTAGCTCACAATAATTTATCTTGGTTCGGTAAGCTTCTTTTACCTACATCCAGTCCCCTGAGCTCCACAGGACTTTCACAATCCACTAATCCCCTGATTTCTTTCCCAGGAAAGAACCAAATTCTTACAATCCTTTTCACAGGTTCATGATTAATCAAATTCTTTTTGTAGGCTCAGAATCAAACATTTACACTCTTACACTATTACACTTAACATTTTCACAGGCTTAGGAAGAACCTTATATTTTTCAAACTAAAGACTAACCTAATTCTATTACAGGAAGAATAAAAACCAAACCCTTTTAAAGGGCTAAATATGAAACCTAATATATTTCACAGGCTAAAGATCAAACCTTAATGTTTTTCACAAGTTAAAGATCAAACCCTAACTATCCTGATTAGACATCATCCCAAATATGTGTAATCCACTAAAACTCACAAACACAAAAAATTCACAAGTTTCTTCCCATAGGAGCTTATACCACATCAAAACAATTATATTTAATTAATGTCCCGAAAACAATGTGATAGAACTACATGAGAAATAAATCTAATTTAATCAATTTAAAGCATAGATAATAGATAATGAGATTTCACAAATAAAAATCGTTTTATAAGATTTTCAAGATATTAGATTTGAAAACAATTTTTCAAAAATAACTATTTCAAGTAATCAAATAGATAATCTAAGAAAGTACTTTAATTAACATGGAAATATCTCATTGGGATTTTTTTAAAAACAATTACAGTAGCTTAGTGTAAAACAAAGACCGGTGATGAAAATTTGTTCACAACTCGATCAAGAACTCTTTAAAATAATTCTCTCAAAAGAAAAAATAAGCAAAGATTACTCTCCTTTAATAGCAAAGGCTGGTTGTTCTTGATTACTTAATTTGAAAAACGTAGGTCTCTATTTAAGGAATTCTAACTAGGCCTATAACGTCTAATTTTCAAATTATAAAACCTAAGATGTAACTTTAAGAACCCATATATCTTATACTCTCAAAATAGATGTATTTTATTTAAAAATACTTCTAGAAAAGTTTAATTTGGTGCCTAAAACCTTTTAGATTCAATACATTTAAAGATAGAAAGTAGTTTTACCAATTCAATTGAAAGAATAAATTAATATATAGACCAAATAGATAGGGTCTTAGTGATATATGATATATAATAGTAAAATACCCAAATCCCCAAAAAATATCTCTTTCAAACATCCAAAATAATAAGATTTGTATTAAAAAAAAAAAAAAAACAGTCAATATTGACTCTATCAAACGTTGATCGACCGGCCTTGCAACGTTTAGTTTTTTTATCGTCGCACCGCCTCCCGTCGGTTGACCAACCTATTGATCGTTTGACCAATCAATCCCATGGATATTTCCTTTTTTCTTAGTTTTATCTATTCAATTCGTTAGTCGACCGATCTCTCTTGTCAGTTGACTGAATTGGTCAGTAGGTTCACCCTTTTAACTCCCTCAAGCTACTGTTTTCATTAGTTGATCGACCCATTTTGTTGGCTACCTGAATTGACCAGAAAACTCATTATTTATGTGTTAAAAAATATTTTTTTCACTTAAACACTTTATCAAAAATATTTTTATGATTTTAGCACTTAAAACCATTTAAGATCTTAAACTTATCACTTTTTACCATGACACATATAAGTTTATTCATTTTAAACTGTCGTACATGATCCTAATTCGGGTTATATTTAGAGCATAAAAGTAATGAGTTATTTTTACCTAAAAATATTCAATGTATTTAATGCACCTAAAATCTTTATTATCTTCACTTTGTAACTATCTTGAATTTCTTCATAAATTCTATATAAATCTTCAATGATCACTTCTTAAATTTCGCATCTTATAAATTCTCAACGATTTATCTTTTTGACTCATTCTTTTTCTCATTTAAAACATATGGAACATCTAATCTGAAATCACTCAAAAAAACCATTAGTTCTAGAAAATATTAACGTTTAATTGTTTATCAAAATATTATGTTTAACAACATGCTAAATTGGTTGTACCCCAAAAATGTGTCCAAGAAACTCAATAGACCTAATCCTGCCATTGCATCCATAATAACATCTATCTTCGTGAGGTGAAAATAGCCTTTCAAGAAAACCTTTTGAGGTCAGTAAAGTCCACGAACATTCGCAATTTTCCCGTCTTTTTCTTCACCAATATCACGTTGGCTAGCCAAAGTGGATAATTGATCTCCTCTACGGTTTCAGCATCAAGTAGCTTTTTACCTCCTCCCTAATGATCTTATACAGCTCTGGCCCAAAATTCTTTTTTTTGTTGAACAAAAGGAAAGATTGAGTCCTTGTTCAGGCAATGTAATAAGATGCTTGTGTTAATTCTGGAAAGTCTCTGTGCGATCAAGATAATACGTCATGGTTCACATAGTATAGGTTGAAGAGCTTAATTTTTAGTTCACTGGTCAATGTCGAACCAGTCTATACGGTTCGACCCAATATTGTTGGCTAGATTCAAACCTCAACCACTCTTAATCTGGACGGGGATGAGTTTTATCTTTTTACTCAACCCTTGGGTAACAATATCTCCTCATTTTTGGGTATTAGTTATGTTCGTGATAAGGATTCCATCCTTCAAAAGTTGTAATTGCTATTTGGGAATCTCAATTTTGGTCATGAAGGATTTCCTTTCTACTCTCTGACCTTCTCCCACTCCCTTAACCCCATTCTTGATCTAGAACTTCATGTCCAGGTGATACGTTGATGTGGTATCCTTCAGTGTGTTCAAATAGAGTCGGCCTATGATGGCGTTGTAAGCTGATGGGTAGTCCTACCATGAACCTTGTGTCGATAGTGGCCTGCTTGAGTACAGTTCCAACAGTGACCTACAGCTTGATCCATCTCGATGGTTTTGATAGTCTCCCCCTAAACCAACCAAGGATGTTATCATGGGTTTTAGGAAATTGAGATTGAACCCTATTTTGTTGAACACCAAAAGGTAGATGATTTCTTATGAACTTCCATTATCGACCAAAACTCACACCACGTTGTAGTTAGCAATCTGAAAGATGATGACTAGAGTGTCGTCATATGGGGTGCTAATGTCACACCCCAAACCCTGGGGTCGTGAATCAGGCCCGAGACGGTTAACTTAAGTAGTTGACCGATAACCCTATTGTGATTTTTCTTATTCATTCATGCTTAATTTTATTTAATTACCTAATCTTACTAGGTGTGTTCCTCTCTAGCATCGATTTATTTTACAGTTACCGAGTATGCCTAGCAGATACTACTAACTAATTAAATACTTGATATTACCATGGTGAAATTTTGATAATAAAACTAACTAAATTGTTGGGTTGGGCCTCTATATCATCTATAGTGCCCTTAGCAGCATCAATAGACACATAATTAATAAAAGTTTACAAATGAACCAACAATCCAAAGGTTTGGGCCCTACAGGGCCCATTAGTACATATCATTCTTAAAATAAAAGAAGGTCCATAGAGACAGAAAGTATCAAAATGATCGAACTACAAAAAAAGTTAGAAACTTGATATAGCGCTTGTTTAGACTGTAGTTCACACCTGCTCACTATCCTGTGCAGTACTTGAGGATGGGGGGAAAATGGGTGAGCTCAACGTGCTCAATAGGGAAGCCCATCCATTTTCTTACCTTTTTCTAATGTTTATAGAAAATACGTGATTTTTATAAACATAATACTCTGGCTGGAATTTTATAAATAAAACAATATATAGTGCACTCACACATCGTAATAAAACATGCTCTTAAAAAAAATCTAAGTATAAGAATTTAAAACACATACACAACAAGTGTATCACTGTGATACCTGGTGACCGAACCGTACCATTGGGAATCTATACCATCCAGTGAGATACTCACGTAACCTGAAGTATCCCCCGCATGAGTTTAGGGATTTGCACCCAAAGTCAACTCCACGGTGACCCAATATCCTCGGTCCTCACATGATATCATCGCAATACCACAAGCCCGATATATTTAACATACAAATATATATTTCCTTTATAATACCAGATTTGCCCAAACTTTAACTTTTTACCGCAAATCCAATTTCATTTGAAAACACGTTTTTTTTTTTTCTTTCAAATAAGCGGACAAGAATACATGCATATAATGCATGCTAAAAACACATAAGAAAATGAATAGAATTCTTTACCTCGAGATACATGTGACCACCTAGCAATCTCAAGTCATCCAATTTTAGCTCACTTAACTGCTGGAAGCAAAATTGAACATTCTCTTTATTAATATCATCACCTTATGTGCGTACACTTAATATCCTAGTATTTCTTAAGGGCGTATTGTGCGTTATGAGAGTCGTTTACTATGAGCAATCAGATTTCTCACTCATTTTACCACTGTTAAAAATCCATTTCTATTTTTTTATTTTTTTTATATATATTTTTCTATAAACATAGACATCCCAATCTTTAAAACTCACTTTGAATCACCAAATTCTGAATTATATATATTTAGTTATAATTTTCCAAAGTTCAGCAAATAAGTTGTCAGAATATTATGGGACTGCATTCAGTCACTTTTCAGGGTCTGTTTTAGCACCATTTCAGGTTCAAAATACACCATATAATAACTCAAAATGATCCTCATTGAGTCTAGTTTCATTTTCAACAAGTTTCATATATATATATATATATATTTATACAAATTGTTATAAATTTTTAAAGATAGGTTGCTTGGGAAAACGGAGTGCAGAATTTGCACTTTCAAATTCGGTTCTTTAGTTTCTTTTGATACCCAATGCTCCTATACCACGTTTTTTGCTCTTCTAATGCTTAGAGTTCATCCCAAACTTACATACAACCATTCTAATTCATCTAGGGTTCATGTACATCATGGTTTTCCCTAGATTTCCTCTCCTAAAACAAAAAAAAAAAAAAAAAAAAGGCTAAAACTCCAAATCTCATTAAAAAAAATAAAAATCTAATTTTTATACATGTTGATATCACCCAATCTCATGTCTAATTCGACCTAACCAACTCACATATGACCAATCCAAATTTTAATTGGTTAGTTTTACATCTTAACTCTTAGATTCATAAGGATTCATATAGAACTACAATAAAAATTTCTAGGGTTTGAGAAGCTTACGTAGTAGGAGCTTATCCTTCCTCCTAAAACTTGATTTCACCTATATACCTCCTCAATTTCTTAATCTAAAACTCCCAAGGCCTTCATTCTTCATTCTTCCACTCTTGATTGACCCCTTCTCTTTCCCTTTTCTCTTCTTTCTTTTCTTGTATTGAAGGAAGTTCAGAAAGCAAAAAAACGATTTCTTTTTTGGCCCTTTTCTCTCTCTCACGTTTTCCACACATATGACATCCACTATCCAATCATTTTACACCTATAGGTTACTATTGAATATTTTTATATAAATTACACTAACACCCCTTATATTATATAATATTATTATTAAACCCTAAAATTACACTTGTAACCCCAAACGTTATCAAATATATATTCATACCTCAAAATTTTCATGATATATCAAAATATGCCCAAGAATATTTAACTATAAAATATTATTTTTCAGAATATAATTTTTTTTAGGGTATTACAGTTAACCCCTCTCAAATCTTGTTCAGTAAACGTAAAGGCCTCTTGCTTAGCTTTAGGGGCCTTCATCACCTGGAGAATGTAATCTTATGCTTTCCTTTTGCTTCTCTGAACATGGGCCTTCTGCTCAAACTTAGATGGGAACACAATCAACGTGAAGTTAGGCCAGATTAGGAAGAGAGAGGCAAAAGTTCAAGCGATCATAAATATGAACGCCCTGCCATTCAGAGCTTGGGTTCTGAGGGAAAAATGCATGTCAACTTCAAGCTGCCATCCCAGACTAGGATGTACGAAGGAAGCACCAACCTTGTCAAGCATTTGGATTCCTATCACGCCCACGTGGACCTGCGTAGAGCGTTGAATGTGATCGGGTGACAGGCTTTGTAAGTCACCTTGGCCATTACAACTAAGAAATAGTACAAGGATATTAAGCCAGGTATATTTGACTCTTTCAAATCTTTAAGTCCTATGTTTGTTCATAGATTCATCAGTAGCAAGTAGAGAGCCAAAAATCTATTCCACCTAAGTTCCTCCCACTTGTATTTGGTTCTTTATGGTGGCTTTCAATATAGCTAACAAGTTGACTAATTTTCATCTCGAGGGACTTTAATGGTCACGTGAATATCAATGCAGGTTGTCTCAATATTGTTAAGACGAGCCTCATGCTTATTGAGTCGGTCATGAGTTTCCTTCATGACAATCTGAGTTTCTCCCATGAATGGAGCGAATATCTCTTCCAAGGTGGGGGAAGACTCTACAAGTTGGTATAGGGTGTCAATCCATGGTGCCGAAATGTTGAAACTATCCCCCAAGATTTGGTGACTTGTTGAATAATTCCAATTCTGATAATCAAAATCGGACATGTCTTCCAACGACAAATAAGCTTCGTCCGCGATTAGTTCGTAAAAAGAAGTGGTACTATTTTCTCTTTCCACCTACGTTATTGTTGCGACTTGTAACCCGTCGAGGAAGTTCAGTAGTTGACACTCCTTCGAAAAACCATGATTGGGGAACCGAATGAGCAACTTCTTGTATCTATCCCAAGCACAATAGAATGGCTCGGAATCTCGTTGAGAAAATCTCAAGAGGACATGTCGATGAGTTATCTCCAAGTATCTCACAAAACAATCAAAACTAAAACAAAAATAGAAGTAAAATGAATGCCTAAATTAAAATCAAGTTACTTATTCACAATATTAACAACAATCTAAAACACCAATTCCCCGGCAACGACAACAAAAACTTGATAGCGATTTTTATTTATTTTTTTTATTTCGCTATACACCGCAAGTGTATGGGTCAAGTTTTAATAATGTAGTAGTGAGTAGAGTGTTGTATCCACATGGATTGATTTAGATTGTTGTTAAGTACCGCGATTATCATTACCCAACTTTATATAGGCGCCAAAATTTGGGTTTATAAAACTTAAACTAAAACAACTAAAATAAATATAAATACAAAAACAAACTAAAATATGGATTTTCTTTGCACAAATGTTCTACAGGGGTTTGACATCACTTTGCTAAACTATGATTTTCCTCTAGCTTGTTAATTGAATTCATGCCTAATCATTAATCATAGGTGTCTAAATTAACCTCACTTTCACCTCTCGAATGTCAAGTGAGATAATTTGTATAATAATTCGAATTAATATCTTTATTCAACTCAAGTAATTATCTAATATTTAAGCCTCACCCATCAAATGGCTACCCAAATTATATTAGTCTCTCGTACTCAATACAATAAGGGTTATATTTCTCCGGTCTCAATATGCAAGATTATCACCTCTCAAATGTCTAATCTTATACATCTATGATATTTAATTTACCTCTCGCATAAATTAGCAAATACTCACAAAAAAATACAAATGATCGAAACATGAAATCCAATTAACAATAACTTAAAGTCTCAAGGCATAATTCATACAAAGTTATTCAAAAAAACCCTAGATAACAATTTTAACAGAATATAGCGGAATTCATAACTAATCCTTTCAAGAATTTCATAAATGTAAACATTTTTAATACAATATCACAATTACAAAATTCAAACAACATTAGGGAGAAGAAAAGAAATCCAAATCTGAATTTTAGAGAAGTTCCGTTCCAAATCTACAATTCTGCTTTTTTTTCTTGTTCCGTTTCGCTCTCTCTTGGATATCTATTCTATTCCCTTTTAAAATGAGCCAAAATTCCATTAATAAAGGGGGAGATTAGAACGTTGGAGCTGCAACGCGAGTGCAATGGCGCTTCAGCGCTGTTTCATTATGATTTCACAAAAATGGAGTAGAATGCCGGCGCTGCAGTGCAAAATACGTCATGATGGAACGCCAAAAAGTGTTGTGGCCACTTTTGGCACTGTAGTGCCAATTATACACCACTATAGCACCAAAAGGTACAGAATGGCGTTGTAGCGCGGTTTTGGCAAATTCGACCCTTGTTCGTATTTTGACCATAACGTTCTTTTCCGGACTCTGATTGAAGTAATTTAAAAACCTATGCAAATATAAGACATAGATATACAACTTTCATATTTTGGGTTTTTCAAAAATAGGATTTCAACATGATCAAAATCGAGCTTAAAGTTTCTGCACTCGTACTTATTTTGCACCTTTTCTCCCATTTATTTATAATCCTACAAAACACAACAAAAATGATTGAAAACTAACAAATATTTTAACTTAAAAATACTTGATTTGTTGGTAAATAAACCACTCATCAATCTTGATGAATCCTCGTGCCAAACCCAATAAAAGAACAAATAGGTGGTTTTTCTGCAAATGTTAAACAAATGTTTTCCCCTCGCAACTTGGTCCATTTTTGGGTAAAAGTGCAAACATGTCACTGTAGAAGTAGGAGTAATTCCAAGTAGAGATCCAGAAATCGGTTCACGAAGACCAAAAGTTCAAAATAATAATAGTGCTCTATATGAAAGAGAAATCTATTCCATAATCGGCCTTGGCTTTGTCTCACCATCCATACAGAAATGGATCAAGTAATATGTTCTTTTCCAAGAAATATGATTTCTAGTTTGCATGGTCGAATCATTGATCCCAAAAAATTCTACAATGTTGGATATCTCGTTCTTACACATCTTATAGTTGTTTCTTGGGCCTCTTGTGGGTTACAAACGGAGTTCGAAATGGTAAACTCTTTGATGATTTCATAATTTCCTTAGAAGAATCGGTTCTATTTCTTTATAGGAGCAGAGAAGGGTATAACTTAGAGGTAGATTGTCACCTTGATGTGGTGGAAGTCATTAGTTGTCAATCAAAAAGAGTGGGAGGTATGGTGGCGACGTCCTCTATCTAAGATCTATATTTTCTTATTAAATAGAGTTACCCGGTAATTCATCTGCAGATCTTATCGTTGAAATTCCTTGACGTTCCTAAATTGCCTTACTACTTACTCCATCCACAAACAAAATGAGTTGCACTTCTAAAATATATTTTAGACCATGACTAATTCCCCAATTAGTCCTATATATGTAACCTGCTATTAGGAAACGAATAGAAATAGATAAATGATGGTGTGCAATATTATCCATACACCCCTATCAAATCTATTGGTCGTGAGAGAGATTCACCGGAAGGGCCAATCCCTGGGTTAGCAATGCAGATATGTTGTCTCTCATTCTCCTGTTAGACAATCCTATTTTCTAATATCAAGGTACCTATAAAACCATTTTAAAATATAATAAAGAAAGTTAATCATTTTCCACAGACGTCACCAATATGATGATGCCAAAAATTGGATCATCAAATATGGTACTCGAGATCTAGAATGAAAGTCCTCATCTTAGCTAGGGTTCCTACAAAATAATGCACCGTGGGTAGGCTTGCATAGATTACACCTCCATTGTGAGAATCAATAGTGTTATCTAGTGAGAATTCGACAGATTGTTAGTTAGGAGAATGTGTGCCTAGCTAGAAGATTCCCTTAGAAGTTTCTTATAGAAGGGGGAAGACTTGTTTGGTAAGTCTTTTCTAATTTGTCATCAATATCTCTTAATCCCCCATATTCAAGGGAATTTAGGCTTAATGAGTCGTTATCGCCTTATAGTAATTACATATTCCTTATATGTATCAAGTGATGGTAACATTTCTTTAGCTTAAGATATAGACCAAGATCAATTGCAGTAGGTGAGGCCTAGTAGCACTGAGATGAGGCTTGCACTATTCAGGAGTAGTTGTGTACTCAGTATTTAGGTCCACATGCTTAATGTATTCCATGTGTAGAGTGCTTGAGTTGAGCAGGAAAAATCCCTCATCACTAAGTATTATACTGGAGGGACAATAATGGTAGACCCACCCATGTGTGCATTGTTTAAAAGAACCTTAGCTTAGATTGAAGGCACATAATATTTGTGACCATCTTATTTCGAAGATGACCAGATTAGAGCATTTTGTGGGAACGACTAATCGTGTCTTACATTTGAGACAAACTATATAGTTACTCTTTGATCTGGAATCATGATGAATTTACCCCTAAACTTAGAGGCAACATATCCATGGTGGCAACCTAAGTATCAAATCGTCGTGTGAGTTTAATGCCTTGTTGTTGAAAATGGTAAGGAAAATGAGAGACATTTCCCAGATGAACTTACAAAGAATACAACATCTAACTGGACAACCCCAATTTCCATTGTCGCCACCTTTATTGGGGTATATCACCATGTCGATAAGCTTAAACCATAGCTGGTGAGAGAAGAAAATCCCAACGAGAACGGGATCAGGAGAATGTGTTCAGAATATAATGACATGAGGTATAATTTGAGTATTTATTCTGGGAACGGGAAGAATACTCCAATTAGGGAAGAATTCTTTAGGTTAGATCCGAGCTCCACCAACCAATTAGACATCAAGCAATACATTCAAAGCTCGACCCTCAAGTACCACAATCCTGACCACAAGATCTTCTAAACCTTCTCTCCGGTAACACGACGCCTCTATTGGAGAATCTCTAGGGAAGTCATGAAACCTATATATTGTTGATAATCATACATACTTTACTGATACCTCGTCCACTTTTTGGTCGAGATACAAAATGTTGGTGAAGAATCGACGAAATATTTATGCAAGTAGGAACCAGGTGATGCAATGAATGAGAAACTAGGACAGATTATAAAATACAATCCGAATGTCCACGATATTGTAGAGAGAAATGCACCACCGTTTACAGCTCGGGTTTTGAGGTAAAATATTCCGGTGAAATTTAATTTGCTATTTGAAATTGATACGTATCAAGGCATATATCAAACCGTAGGGAGCACCTCGACTCCTTCCACGCAGATATGGATCAACACGAGGTCTCTGATTTGCTCAATTGCTATAATTTTATGTGAACATTGGTTGGGATGGCCTTTGTTCACAATTTTGGCAGCAACAAGAAAAGAACTAAGAAGTCATCCCACCTACTCTCGATCAACCAGAGGAAAGACTAATGTTTAGTCACTTGTTTGTTGCGATTTAAGCTCAAGTCCGACTAAATCGAAGGATTGGACAACAGATTATCCATGGCCACTGTTGGCTCATATGTAACCTAGGGAGGTAAATTGGGTCTCTAAATTTTTTCTATCTTTATTGATTTTATTTTACAAACTTTTTGATTAGTATAGTTAGTACTACAAGGATGTGAAACAATAAGTCCTTTAGACAAGATATTCAATCAATTTAAATGGATATGATTTACTTGGAAATATATAATCAATGGTGTAACAAGTAAGTAATCACAATCCCAATCACAACAATACTAGTTGTATAACCACAAAGATAAGAGGGGTATAGAGTCAATCATTCAATTACATGACACAAAGAATTCATAGTAGTCTGACACATATCAACTTGCCTACGTCTATTCCTCTAAACTTCAATTGAGAATTCTAATCCACTATATCTTTGATCCTCTTCACATGTGAAGATCAAACCTTTACAAGTATCGAGAGTTCATCTCTTGGATTTCATAATCCCATTTCCTAGGCAAAGATTAAACCCCTACTTCATAAGTTCACTCCCTTAAAATTCTAATCCCCTTTCCTACGTAGATATTAAGCTCTACTCACCTTTTTTTTTTTTTTTTTTTTACTACGATTTCTGCCCGATTTCCATAATAAAAATATGGAGTTTAACTTAGAAAATACAAATATAAACTATTATAAACAATCATACTCAATCAATTACCGCAGGAACTTTCGCAAGCTTAGATTCACTATATTTGTTTTCTTCAAACTAATCTTTCCCCCGTGAGATCAAGTTGATACTAACCTAAAGGTGTTTAGAATGCTTATAGATGTGTAAAATTGAAATTAAGTCAATGAGGATTAAGAACGAATAAGAGTTGATTGAAAAACAAATAGGTCAAAAATAAAATCTTACAAGAACCAGTTGACCGACCCTTTGCACCGATCAACTGATTTAGATAGTAGCCTATGAGATAATTAAATATTTTTCCCTTATTTTTTATTTTCTTTTACTTTGATTAGTTTTTAAAATTAAAAATATGAATTCAAAAATTTGAGTCAAAATTTGGCACCAAAATTGGTTCTAATTTTTTAACGTTTAGCGATATTTTGAATAAATTAGTGGCGATTAAATAATTTGACACTAAAAATGTATTATTAGTGGCCAATTTTGAACTTCCGCTAGAATAATTTTAGGTAAAGACTATTTTTATTGTAGTAGTTTGAACTTGAAGAACTCTGAGCAAACTTCCTTACTCCCAATCATCATCATAAGCCAAAGTTCTATTGTAGCATAGAGATCATCATTATCCAGTGTCTTGTCCTTAGCATTAAATCTATAATAATAATAATGAAGGATCCAAGTAACATAGGTACCTTGATCAAACACTTGTGTTGTAGGAAATAAGTCCATAAGGATAGGAGACAACGTCATTTTGATCGTCGTCCTATTTTCTAAATAAAAGGCACTTACAAAGAGAAAATACAAAATGAAGAGAAAAATAAGCATACCACCCTACCTGTGGTAGGGTGGAGTGATACCTTTCGGCCTGTGGCTAAGGAGGACTAGACTCAACTTAAAAGTAAACATACCCCCCAACCTGTGGTATGGATGAGTGATACCTCTAGCCTGTGGCTACGGAGGACTTGACTCAACATAAAAGTAAACATATCCTCCAACCTATGGTAGGGATGAGTGATACCTTTAGCCTGTGGTTGTGGAGGACTATACTCAACCTAAAAGTAAACATGCCCCCCAACCTGTGGTAGGAATGAGTGACACCTTCGGCTAGTAGCTGCGGAGGAATAGACTCAACATAAAATTTAACATATGCCCCAACCTTTGGTAGGGAGGAGTGATACCTTCGGCTTATAGCTATAGAGGATTAACACGAAATAAAAACTTACATACTACCTAGCCTGTGGCAGAGGAGGGCTTACGTGAAATGAAGACTAACACACATCTTGGCTATGGCTAGGGAGGGCTAACACGAAACGAAAACTAATATACCTCCCACTCTGTGGTAGGGGAGGACTTACGCGAAATGAACAATCTTTAAATGTGTCTTAGCCTATGGCTAAGGGAAGAATAAAAGAATCAAAGTGTAAAATATGCCACAGCCTGTGGCTAGGCTGACGATGATAAGGTAAAGTATAAAATGTGCCCCAGCCTAAGGCTAGGGCTGACAAACTCAAATTCTTTTGGCCTAAAGATGGACAAACACCACATAATGTGCCCTAGCCTGTGACTGTAGAAAAAATTAGAGATAAAAGATATAAAATGCGTCACAGTCTACGTTAGAGGCTAACACTTGGATGACCAAACTTTTATAGGTTGCCTACGCACCTTAACATTAGGCTGAGGATCAGGTTTAGCATAGTTGACTAAATACCCCTTTTGGGGTAAGACACGTACCAAGATGCTCATTCAGATTACTGGAGGGTTACTACAATAAGAGTTCTCTTATTTGAGCTGGCAGAATGATGATGGGACCCAGTAATAAAGAGGTCCATGCTTTCGACCTTTTTGAGATCCATGCAAGTGGACAATATAACATTTCCAAAACATAATCTTAGAGTGAGAAAAATTGGTCACATTAGATGATTCGCAATTCCGTTCCCTCATTTTTTGCTGCAACCACTTGGCTGATGGCCCTTGAATTTATCTTGAACTGGTATCGAAGAGGTTTTCTCATCTTGTCTCTCTTCCAAATCTAGAGGTACACTTTTTATTCAGAGGCTTTATCTTGAACTAGAGGCAAATCCCCAAGCATTAAACAACATATCCATCAACTTTTACCTCTTTTGGATTGCAGACTCTCATTTTTTCCTATTCAACGAGTAATTTCAGCGTTAGGGATCCAATACTCCTTCTTGCTCCATATTTCTTAAAAGTATGATTTCAATGCAAATCCCAGCCATACCCAATGTTTCTTTCCGTAGACTCAAACTCATTTCAAATCCATCAAGTTTTGAACATCGAAATCTCTACGGGAAGTAAAAGTCAAACTGGTATTACGGAAGGGGGATCCCTAAGTGATCGGCCTGTCTTTTTTTTTTCTTACCACTTTTTTACACCAACACTGTTCGCATGGTCAGTGTTTTTGTATCTCGCCATGGTCTCTACATTCTTTTCGTGGTTCTCTTTCATGTTTTCACCACATTCGGGTTGTACTTATTTTATTTTTTCTCTCTTGCCCTCGTCACCTGGCAGTTAAAAGTCTGGGATTTCTTTCTAAGAAGATAGATGATCATGCTCAAAACAGCTTCTTCAGAAACAAATAACTTTATTAGGAAAAACATTTCTTTATAAAATCATAGTTTAAAGTCTTGGTAAATACATCATCGTCTATTTTGTGGAAGATCAACGCTCCACCGCTCAAGAGTTTGTGGAAAACAAAAGAATCTACCCAGTTTAGAACGAACTTACCCTTAGCTTTATCTTGGAAAAGAAGATTTTTTTCAACACCAACTCACCGGCTCTGAAGACTCTGGGGTGATCCCGCTTATTATGAGCTATGTAAATCCTATATCTGTATCCTTGTTTATGGTATATCGTTGTAAGTCATTTTTTATTGATTAGACAAAGTTGGTGTTGGCCCAGTAGAATACCCAAGAGGGGGGTGAATTGGGTAATTAAAAAATATATCATAATAAAATTTGATAAATCAAATAATTAATTTTATTTATAATTAATTATTATAATTATAACACAGCAAAATAATATTATCAATCTAAGTGCACACTCAAACAGCAAAAATAGTAGTAAAGTAAATATTGCAATATACTAAGATATATCCTGGTTTACTAAACTACTCTTGGCTAGTCCAGTCCTCCGAGCCCCACGGAGATTCACACCCACTAATTCGCAAGATCCCTTTAAAGGTAGGAACCAAACCCACACACCGATTCTTTTACAGGCTCATAATCAACCTTTACTATTTCCTTTTCTAAGGCTCAGGAATAACCTCTACTTTTTACAGGCTCAAGAATAACCTATCTTTTTATAAGTTAAAGATTAATCTAATTTTTTTTATCACTACGGCTCAAGAATCAAAACCTCACAGAACACTCTAACTATCCTTTTTCCAAGTAAGGATGAAACATTTACAAATTACTCACAATGCAATTCTATCCAAGAAGAATCACTACCTCAATCTCTTTACAAGAAAATACTGAAATCCGACTACCTTCGATTAAATACCCCCAACAGTATTTAATCCGTCACAACTCACCAATACACAAATTGATAAGAAGTAAATCTCACTCAGGAGCTTCTACCACCCCAGATAAATAATAACTCAATTAATATCGCAATTAGTGATAGAAAAATGTGATATAGAAAAATCTGATTTTAA
Organism: Eucommia ulmoides; assembly: GCA_016647705.1. Classification (NCBI taxonomy): domain Eukaryota; kingdom Viridiplantae; phylum Streptophyta; class Magnoliopsida; order Garryales; family Eucommiaceae; genus Eucommia; species Eucommia ulmoides. The sequence continues at coordinate 34,963,464 of CM028326.1, read as the reverse complement.
CAAAAATATGGGTAGCAAATTGGAGCACGTAATCAGATTCAAGAAATTGTTTGTAAAAATATTTTCTTTAACAAATCAAAAACAATTTCTAAGATCAGTCTCCAAAATATAAACAAGTAATGCAATGAAAGAATATAATTAGAAAGATCTCAACCGGAATCCACAAAATAATCAAGTAAAACAATATAACTTTAGATCCGATAGCAGCAAATATTAATCACAATTGATCTTCAAGATCACTCTTAGAATAACTCACAAACTCTCAGAAAGATAACTCTTAGAAAAGCTCACTCTTATGATATGATATGATTTTTTTTCTTTACTACTTTTAAAATTGCTAATGAAATTCGCAGGTCTGTTTAAAGGAACATGTAATCAACTTTCTAACGGTTAGTTTACATATGTCATGATAATTAAAAGCTCTTATAGACCCCTTATATCATAAGGACTTCATTTAGGTTCAATTACACTTAATAACAAATTTCAAAACTCTCAATTAAATCCCTAAAATATTTCTCAATCTCAATTAAATAAACTTGAATCAATTTCAAGTACCAAATTGAGAAACATTAATATTTGATGAACCATATTAATAGGATTTAATTAGTATATGAACCATACCTTAAATATATATAATATCCCCTAAAATCTCTCTCAAATCTTAACAAAAAATGGCTACTTTTAGATATGATTTTGGAATGCACAAGATCCTGAAATAGCTCCATCGGTCGACTGGTCAGTCGACTGCCCAATTCAGGATGTAGCCAAGAACGTTCATCAGTCGACTTATCAGTCGACTGCTATATTCAGAGACTTCACTTTCTTCTCATCGGTCGACTTATCAGTCGACTGATCAATTCAACATGTTTGTTTTATACTCATCAGTCAACTTATCAGTCAACTCTTTTTTGCTGAACACTTCTCTCCAATTCATTTTAATACATTTTCTTCTCTAAATTAGCTCCACTAATATTCTTATATTTCATTTTAGTCATTCAAAATTATTTCTTCTCATTCACATAGGAGCAAATAATTTAACTAAATCAAAACACACATAAAAGATAAAATACATTTTGTGTCATGTGTGTGTTCCTAAATGAGATATTAAGAGTTAAGATTCATCTGGGTTGTTTTCCCTAATTTCTTTAAACTCTTAATTCTTTTTCATCATCTTGATATCTTCATTTAGCATCCATTCACTTTGACATCTTATTGGAACTTTAAATCACTGAAACACTTGATCAAACATTAGTTCCACCAAAATATCAATACTTACTTGTTCATCAAAATCTTGGGATCAACAGTTGGTCTAACCTTTAATACACCTTTTCGGTTCCATCGAGCTCGGCCTCCATGAGTACTCACAAAGATAGGATTTCAACTTCGATTGGGATCACCGTTTACATGTCATAGACTGGAAAGTAAGGGGTTGCCCCTGTCGAGGTTCAAACTGAAGTCTGGTAAGCCATCAATGCATACGCAACATGGCATCCCACTCTTTACAATTGTTAATCATCTTTTGGAGAATTTTATTTATGTTTTTATTTGTGGCTTCTACTGCTCTGTTTATCTTTGGGTGGTATGGTGCTGAGTTTCTATGCTCGATCTTAAAATGCTTATAGATTTCTTATATTGTCAAGCCCTTCAGGTTTTTGGTGTTTTCGATTATCAATGCTTGCAGAAAATTGTACCTCAATATGATTTTTTTATGAACCAACCTACTGTCTTTCAAGTCACTCGGACCATGGAGATAGCTTCTACATACTTGGTAAAGTAGTTGATTGCCACCAGATAAAGCGATGACCACTCAGTGCCTTAGGGGTAATTTCTCCGATGACGTTCATACCCCACATTGAGAAGGGCCACGGGGCCGCCAAGAAATAAAGTTGAGAAGAGATACATGCATTTAGTCATTGTGGATCTGACACTTATGGTATCTTCGAATAAACTGCACACAATAGCTTTCCATCATCAACTAGAAATAACCAATTCTTAAGATTTTCTTTATGAGCATGAAGCTGCTCATATGAGGTTTACATATGCAACCATGGACTTCATTTATTAACTGGATGGCCTCTTATGCTCCAACACACCTCAATAGACCCATGTTAGAGGAACGTTTGTATAGAGCCTCCCTACATAAGAAAACTTGGCCTACTAAGCTCTGGAGGGTCCTCCAATGAATATTCGATGCTCCCTCTAGGTACTCTAAGCATTTCGAGAAGTTCTTTACATCGTGGTACCAAGGGTCTTTGGTGGACTCGGCTTCAAGCTGGAAGTAGTGGGTAGGTCAATGCTAAACTTGGATTGCCACTGGAATGATATCATCTTCTTCTCGTGTGTGGGAGGTTATAGATGCCAAGGTAGCTAAGGCATTGGTGAAGTCGTTCTTAAGCCTCGATATGCTATCAAATTCGATCATCGTAAACTACTCGCACAACTCTAGGAGATGATTGTTGTAGGCTACTAAAGTCGGATCTTTTATGGCATACTTATCAGTCACTTGATTGATTATCATCTCTAAATCCCCAAACACTAGCAACTCCTTAATTTTCATGTTGATAGCCAATTAGAGCCCCAAAATACACGCTTAGTTCTCAGCTCGGTTCTTGGTGCTTTGGAGCTTTAACTTAGAAGCCACCAGATAATGTTGTTTACTCAGAAAAATAAGAGCAACTCTAATTCCAACTCGTCGATAGTTCATAGCTCCATAGAAATACATTTTCTAGATTGTCTTCTCCTCTTCTTCTTCTATCGCGTGAATTGACTCATCAAAGAATAGTGTCTCCTACAGTTGGTAATCCATTTTAGTTGGATAACTAGCCAATTGATTCGCTATCGCCTGGCCCTTTACTGACTTTTAGGTCTTATAGGCAATGCCGAACTTCATTAACAACATCTACCACTTTACAACTTTTACCAACAGGACAGGTGTCTCGAAGATGAAATTTAGAGGATCCATCTTGCGTATCAACTAGGTAGTCAACGGAAGCATATAACAATGCAATCTTTGAGCAAACCAGGTTAATGCACAATAAGCTTCCTCCATTAAAGTGTAATCTTTCTCATACTTCGTGAAACGCTTGTTGAGGTAGTATATGGCTTGTTCCTTTTTCATGGATTCATTGAGTTTTCCAATGATGGCTCCCATGGAGGAATTAAGGACTTATATATACAGTAAAAATGGAACTCCTTCCCGAGGTGGCACCAAAATTGAAGGGTTGGTTAAGTAGGCTTTAATCTTCTCCAAGGTATTCTGACAATCGATATTCCATATTCCATCAATCTCCTTTTGAAGCAACATGAAGATTGGCTCACAAATGGTAGTGAGCTGGAAGATGAATCTAGTTATGAAATTCAATTGGCCCAAAAAACCTCAAATTTTCTTCTCATTTTTGGGTGGCGGTATCTCAAGAATAGCCTTCGTCATTGTAGAATCAATTTTGATTCCATGGAGAGTTACCATAAAACCCAAAAACTTTCTAGAAGTCACTCCCAATGAGTATTTTGTCAGGTTGAGCTTAAGTTGGTACTTACAAAGTCTGTCAAAAATTTCTTTTGAAATGGTAGAGACGGTCCTCGTTTTCCTGACACTTAATGATTATGTCATCGACATAGATCTCCATATCTCCATGCATCATATCATGAAAGAGAGTTGTCATCGCTCTTCGCTATGTTTCCCCAATATTTTTGAGACCTAAAGGCATTACCCAATAGCAGAAGACTCCCCACGAAGTGGTGAAGACTGTTTTTTCCTGATCTTTCTCATCCATAAGAATCGATGAAGGAATAGAGTTTTTGCCCAACAGTATTTTCGATGATGATGTGAATGTTTGGCCACGAAAAATAACCTTTTCGACTTTCCCGGTTAAGATCACGATAATCTACATAGACTGGGATCTTCCTAAGGACTTTGGCATGAGAATGACATTAGAGCACCACTCAATGTAGTTACAGACTTCAATGATTCGAGAATTGAACTTTTTCACAATTTCTTCATTGACCTTGAGGCGATGGTAGGTTTTAGCATTCTCAACTTTTGCTTGACTGGAATACTCCCAGGCTTTAATGGCAACTTGTGGGTTACAATACCTTTGTTAGTCCCACCACGTCATCATATAACCAGGAAAAGATATCTTGTTAGGCAATTAGGAGTGTCGTCAATTCTCTTTTCTCTAAAATGGTTAGAGCTGATCCAATCTTTACTTTTTTCAATTCTTCTAAGGTCCCAAGTTTATCAGCTTAGTCTCGTCAGCATTGGGAATCAGTTTCTTCTCAAATTATGCAAAGGATTTTTAGTTCTCATTATCATCTAGCTAGAAAAAAACCCTCTTCTATTTCCATTCCCATCATATTATGGTCTGATTCTGCATTGAAATCATAATCATCGCACTCTAACTTAGTTATATCGCATGCATCATATACTGGTAATTTAGGTAACCTAAAAGAGTAAAATTCCAACATTTAAACCATAGATTGAATAAAATAGATTTACATTCATTAAATTTAAAATCCATTATAGAATAATTCTCTTTCTATCCATAAGGCTAGGTAGATGAAAATGTGAGTACAGAAGATTTTCTCAAGATTACCAAAATGCCCAGGAACTGAGAGGGAACAAGAATCCCAATTTTTGCAACTTTTAGGTCCCCCTCACTTTGGATATCGGCCCCATAACTTAGCCTTACCTCCTCTCTCAATATTACATTCACATCTTCTTCAATCAATATTTTTTCAGGATACAGCTCAAATTCCATAACTTCTTCCTCTTCGTTGATGGTTTCTACCAGATAGGGGAAAGGTGACCCAAATGTGCGGGATTTCCATCTGCTGACTATTCAATATTTTATCTTTTCTCTTTTGAAAAAACCTTACCCTGTCTTCTTTCATAGGCTTGTACCCTAACCCGAATCTCTATCTCTTCTCTTTGGCTTCTATCGGCTCTGGCATTCCATCTAGGTTTTTACCCAACCCTCTCCTTGAAAATATAGCCCGAGGACATTATTTCTTTGGCAACAAAGGCTACGGTGTTAAACAATGATGGCATCAACTCGTGCTTTCATTCTTTTACAAAGGTAGCACTCACGACTTTGAACACATAATAAGAGGCCTCAATCTTCTCTTTCTCTTCCTTCATTTCCTCATCTACTATTGGAGCATATTTCCTTATCGCCTTGCAAAAAGGTATAATGTCTAAGTCTGCGTTGATTACATACAATGTGTCATTAATGATAAACTTAATCTTTTGGTATAGCGATAAAAGTACTACACCAGCACTGTGGATCCATGGCCTCCCCTAACAATAGATTGTACGAAGTAGGTATGTGTAGCACTTGGAATTTGACATTAAACTCGATCAGGCTGATTTTAATCTGCAGGTCAATTTCTCCAACGGTGTCCCTTCAGGCCCCATCGAATGCTCGAATGACCATTTTTTAAGGTTGAATCTTTGATAAATCGATTCCCATTTCTTCCAGGGTTTATAAAGGACAAATATTTAGTGTCAATCCATTGTCAACCAATACTCGAGGTACAAACATCGCGTGGCTCTCCACCGTGATATTTAGAGACTTGTTGTGCCTTGTTCCATCTTCATCAATGTCTGGTAAAAGTGATGATGTTGATCCTAGAACCTCCTCGACTAAGGAAAAAATATTCTCTAGAGGGATTGTGCTTGGAAAGTGAGCTTCATTGAGGACTTTCAATAGTGCTTGTCTATATACCTCTGAGGACAAGAGTAGTGAGAACATCGAGATTTGCGCAGGTGACTTATTGAGTTTCTCAACTATCTTGTATTCTGAGTTTTTAATTACTTTTAGAAAATTCTAACCTCCTTCTCCAACACTTGCTTTTTTAAAGCCTCTCTTGGATCTTTTATAGGAACCCTAATTAAATCTTGTGGAGCACCCTCCAAAATTGAGTTATTCCCCTAGTTTCTCTTGATGAGATCAACAATTCCTCTCCTTCTATGGTCCTAACAATGATCTCATGGTCCCATGGAACCTTGTTTAGACTTCTCACTGGTTCTTGTATCGGAAAAGAAAAAACCAATTATTTCTCCAATATTTGGGCCACCTTCTCTAGATGCAATTTGAATCCCCCTTCGATAACTTCTAGGTGTAGGCAAATACCGCTGATATCAATCATAACTACTTTCTCCTCGACCCCTTCCATGAAAATCAGAATAACACCACTTCCCGAGGGAACGTGCTCTAGTAACGAGTTATGTTAATCGTTCGACGCAGCAGTCGTAGATCTTTTCATGAATGTGATGGCTCTCGTTCACATGAATTTCTAAATCTTATCCTTTAGGTAACTGCATTACTCAATTGTATGCCCCTAGCACCAGAATGATATTCGAAAAAAGCATTTGAAAAAACGGATCTACTCTCGGGTTTAGGCTCATAATATGGAAGAAGTACCAACATCCCCTATTTTAAATAGTTTCATAACGGCTCGATGAAGGATATCAAAAGATCTACTAATTTTTTTTTTCTTATTCTTAAAGCATACCCCAACAACGCGAGGCGAGTAGTCACGACAGTATTGGGCTTCTGGCTTTAGGGTATTGTTGGGGTTTTGAGGTGGGGGATTTTGGTTCAGTGGATATGGAGGTATTTGGTAAATGGGTATCTGGTATTGAGAATAGACTTGTGGATAGTATTGGGGAGTATAGTTTTGGTAAGGGAAAGGTAAGTTTTGGTGTTGGGCCAGAGTAAGCGAATAGTGTGGACGGTTTTGGGGATATAGATGTCTTAGAGAGTATTTGGTTTTGATGACTTTAGGTGGAATATTTACATTATTGGGTACCCTGGTTCGGGAAATTTAAGGGACAAATAGCTTGGGGGTTGTTTTAGATAGAAGTGTGCTATGGGGCGACGATAACAGCCACCCCCACCTTATCTTTTCTTTGGAGAGCTAACTTTTTTGTCGAATCAAACGAGACCCCTTGAATCTTTTGATTCTTTATTCCTTCTTTTATCACTTCGACTTGCTCGGTCACATCGTCGAAGAAGGCCACTGCTGTACTCAATAGGACCTGATAGAACAGTGACATTTGGATTGCTTGATGTACGCCAAGGATTTACACCCTCGAAGTATATGACTACTCGCAAGTCTACAAGGTCAAAGTTTTAGTAGAATGTGATCGTTAAGATTTGGTTATCGTATCCACAGGGATTGGTGTCGTTATTATCGAGTACCGTGTTTATCTTGACCTAACTTTATCTAGGCGAAAAGCAAATGTATTTAATTAATTAATCTAAGACTAATATAACCTAAATTAACTACACTATTGGGTTAATATGTTTTAGGGTAAAGAATTTCCTAGGGATTAACGTGTTTACAAATACGTGTTTAATCTCGATTTACTCACGTTTACGGTGTTCGACTTATTTGACAATCTCGGTACGTAAACTCCACTGCCACCTCTCCCGAGTGTAAGACGGGGGAATACATGACTTCGAGTCAACGAAGAAGTCCCTCTCAATGTCTTAACGACCCTAGGTCACGTTAGTCTCGCCCAGCGTCATTGATTACACACAATCCAACTCCCTCCAGGGTTATTGGATCGTCGCGTTGTATTTACCCTATCGACAATCTCCATTCTAAAACTCCCTCCCCATCTCTCTCGAGTGTAAGACGAGGGATATAACGCAACTTTGATCCAATGAAGAAGTCCCTCTCAACGTCTTAACGACCCTAGGTCGCGTGAGTCTTGCCCCAACGTCATCGATTGTCCACGATTCAAACCCCGACTACGTTATAGAATCGTGGCGTTTGTTTACCCTAATCTGAATCAGAGGTTTGTCAAAACCCCGTATTCTCCATTTACCATTTTAAGCATAATAAATAAATAATACGATAAACACAATCAAACTACGAAGAACAAACATAAACACAACACCGAAATCATTCAAACAAACATATTTATAAATATACCGTTAATCCCTATTACAATCCATATTTAACTCGTGGTTATAACCATATAAACATATAAATCGAGCTAAACATGCTTACATGATCCTAAGATGAAGAAATAAGGAAAAACAATCGAAGAACTTAGCCTCGTCCGAAGATAAACTACTAAGAACGCTCAATGATCGATTCGCCGTCATCTCCACTTCGGGATGTGAGCTCCACCTCTAAAACTCCTAAATATAACCTTAGATATAGCCTAAGGGGCTCAACAATACAAGAGAGTAAGAGAGAGAGCGGAGAATAGGGAGGAGATGGGGTATTTATAGCCAAAATATCCTAAAAATATCTAAAAATATCTCAAGACTGTGTAGGGGATTTCCGCCTAGGCGGTGGATTCTTCGCCTAGGAGGAGTTAGGTCGGTTCGGCTGATCGCCTAGGCGGTGAAGTAGGCGGTGGACGTGGAAGAACATTCTGTTGGATTTTTGCCTAGGCGGTGGATTTCTCCACCTAGGCGATCGACTGTCAGTAGCCCATCTTCGTTTTCTGCTGGATTTCTACCTAGGAGATCGTCGGTCAATAATATTTTGCTCTTTTCTCAGCTTCTTCACCGCCTAGGTGGTGGTCTAGACGCTTAGGCAGTGGACCTATTTCATATTTTAGCCTCCGAGCTTGTTTATCCACCGTAACTTCGATTCGCTTTGGTTTGATCTCATCGTTTTCGCTTCAGTTTCCTATCTTTTTGCCCCTACATACCTGATTTATACAAAAAGTATGAAAACTAATTAAAACATAATAAAATATTATATAAACGCTCAAAAACTAACTTAATTCGGTTTGGAAATATGTAGGTGGATCAGACTTATCACTTGAATATTTCTAACTAAGTCTCTTTGCTTAGTTTAGGGACGATTTGGCAGTTTCTTCCCTCCAACGGGCAGTGTATCTTTGAAAGCTCTCACATTTTCTCTTCAGTATTTGGTAAAGAGTATTATGATTCGGTGAAACATCCTTGTTGTACACATACTACTTATAAAAGGCTTCTACTAGGTTTTCAAAGGTTTTAATCTACACCAGGTCTAAGGTCATCTACCAACTAAGGGTTGATCCCTTCAACGATATAGGGAATATCATTAGGCAAAGATCCTCATTCTGAACATGGATTTCCAATTTCTCTATGTAGATAATGATGTGTCATTCTGGGGGGCCAGTGCCGTCATATTTTGTGAAATCTAAAAGTACGAAATTTTCTGGATACACTACTCGTGGCGGTCCTTTCTAGAGGACTTTTCTCTTTTCAACTCTTCCACTGTTATTTGTAATTATTCTATTTTTAGAACTACTTTTGGATAGGGTCCATTCTCTTCTTCCCTGTCTCCAATTTCAAAGGCTGAGATCAGTTGACTGGCATTTGGATCATTAGGGGGAATAACAACTTTCTCCGGGTAAATAAGGATATGCGGTGAAAAGAATGTGAACATTATAATTCAGATGGGGGGAAAACCGAAATCACCCTTCTGGGACCAATTTTCCTATCATGTCCCATCCTGCTCTTAAAACAAGTCTCATTTGTTAGTCCCCATGGATCTTAGATAACCTTAAAACACATTCAAGTCTGAAGTTTCCAATTCTGATGGTGACCATTCAGACAAGCGTATCTATTTGGAGAAATAATTTTCATTCTTTTATTAATAATTAACAATAATTAATTTGAGACTAATGCAAATTCTTTCCTACTTAATTATTCATCGGATTTGAAATCTTAAACTCGTTTGGTTGTAAGACTCCCTAAGATATCATCAATCTACATACAAAATATAAAGCCCTCTTCCATGTCTTGCATTATGGAGTCCCAATGGGTTTATCATTTGAGACAATATGGATGCAAGGAAATTGTACTCGCGTTGGAGAAGAGTGGATATATATGTACAAAAGGAAAACACGTCACAACTTATTTATAAAATTGAAGGAAAAGGTAACAAAATAAAATACAATATTTGAACTTGGATTATTTGGATTTATTTGGACATTTTAGGCTTGACCCTCTAACTGTACCCAACGGAGTCGCCAGCTGACACGCCGCGATTTTTCAAAGTCAAAAGAATATGAAATAGTAAAGGGTAAAGAGAAGGGATTTTAAAGCATTAGTTTTCTCAAGAAAGCACTTAGACCATTTTAAAAATATGGAGTCGCCACCTAACATTAGGTTCAAATGATGTGCTAGATCACTGAATTTTGATAAAACAATTTATAAGGCTTAAGTAAATTTGACTTCCAAATACACGCTTAAACTAGAGATTCATTTAAAGAGTTCGGGGGTCGGTTACGTTAGGGAATGTGTTAGGCACCCTAAGGCGCTCGTCCCAAAATGGTACTTTATGTCTAATTAAGTTCAATTAGTTTAAGTCCAAATATTTTATTTTATTTTGAAAATCTTTTTCTTCTTGCAAAACTTTTTTGGTATTTTTCAAATTATGATGGAACAAGTTTTTGGTATTTTTTGGAATATTCTCCCAGTATAACTTCTTATTAAATATTAAGGGATTTGATAAGAACGATCCCCAAAGGGGTAGTTTTATAAATGTTTCCAATTGACTTATTTAATTTAAGTGGGCAAACAATATAAATGAAGTGTGAATGCACTATGCAACACATGAGGATAACGATTTAAACTAGCATGATATGAATCTATTTTACTTATGCAAGAATATATTTATTTTCTAATGAAATAAAATAATTTAATTTAAACATGCCAATGCAAGAGATATGAATATAGAAATATGATAATAAAAAAATAAATAAAAAGAAAAAAAATAAAATAAAATATCCTTCCTTTAACGCTTGGAGGCTAAGATTGAGAAGAAAGAACCTTGTCCTGGCGTTTTCATAAAATTATTGGATGATTTTAATAGAATTAAACTTAAAGGAATTTAAATTTGCAAAAACAAGAAAATGACGAAAAGATGTAAGGGAGAAGAAATATATCTGCCCTAGTAAAGATCCCTAACACACGAGTTTTCTCTCTCGAAGACAGCTTGCAAATGGGCTTGCGTTGAGAATCGCTCCCTATAAGGGTTTCTCTCTGAATTTCTAAGTCCCTAAACCATAAGAATGAGGGTTCTATTTATAGGGAAAGATGGAAAATAGGAAAACCCTAAAAACCCTAGGAAACTAGTCTTGGCTGCCAACCCTAACTTTCGTTCGGCAAGGAAAAGGAAATCGAGCCAAAGAAGGAAAGAGGAAGGCAGCAAGGGGCGCGTAATGCGCACGTTGGTTGTCCGCGTGGACAGCAAACAATTATCCTTCTTTTTTGTCTTTTGGGGCCCACCCTTCTCTCTCTTTCCCCCCCCTCTCTCTCTCTCTTTCCTTCTCTCCCTCTACTCTCTTCCCTTCTCTCTATCTTTTCTTTCATTGTTCTATTTTTTACATTTTCTTTTCTTTTTCCTATTTTTCTATTTCTGTTTTTTATAGGGTTTTTTTAGTTTTGGTTTTCTTTTTCTATTTCTATTTATTTTTTATGTTTCTTTTTCTTTCTTCTTATTTTTCTATTTTCTTTTTCTTTTTTCAAAATAATGTGAAATAAAATCAAATGAGAATAAGATACAATAAAAAAATTTGGATGAACAAAAATGGCATGTCTACATAGTGATTCTCCTAGAATAAAAATTCGGTTAGTAAAGTCTTGTACCATTCAGCATTTATAAAATATATTATCATTTAGGCTTTTGAACTTTTTTCTATATATTCATGGTTATGAATAATCTACACTAAAACCAATATATACTCTATTAGCAGGTCCAGGCCCTTTTCCGTAATTTTGCCTACTAACCTCAGTTATACCATAATGCTTCAGATCTTTATTTCATCCTAATGCTCCATCCTACCTACTAGCGGCCACCTCCGACATCTTCCCACCGAAAGAGAGAACTAAGATACGATGGCTATAGCGGCGATGGCCTCTCCCTGCCGAGTATTCGATATTCAACCTCTCTTCTAAGATTAGGGATGAAAAACAGACACAGTGAGAGAAAGCGATGAATAGAGAGAGAGAGTAAGCGAGGAAGAGACGGGGCTCCGATGGCTGTGGAATTGCTCAACGTATGAGCTCCAACAATCAGGAAGGTAGAAGAAAGATGCATTTCTTGGAGATTAAGAATGAATCGCAGAAGCCAGAAGGGGCAGAAATTAGGTTTTGAGCAAGGAGTTTTTTTTTTTTTCTTAGGTTTTTTATACTTAAAAATGAGAAAGGCCAAAACCGGCCGATTGGGAGCAAACGCCTCCAGTTCACCGGTTTTACGGTTGAACCAGCCGGTTCAAGCAGTCTAGACGATTTTCTACCCCAAACGGGTTTTACTAGTTAACTGAGCCAGAAATTGGACCAGTCAACGGTCGAAACGGCCCATCCGGTTTGCTTTTTAAAACATTGTTTCTCATTATCAAATAGTCACTAAATCTGATCACAGGCCCCCCTTAAAGACAGGACCATAGACTTGACCAAATAATTATATTTACTTAGGAATCCAAAAATCCAAATTTTGCAATGAATCTAGCACCATAAATGCCTTAGCTACATCAGCACATTAAATATAACATTCTCCATAAATAGGTTAAGTCAGGCAAAGATTTCAGCATAAGTCACCCAACATGTGATCATATCGGAAGGAATATTATAAATATAAAAAATCCCTTTTTAAATAATATTCCTCTCATAAAATAACTTACAAATCATTTAAAAATAAATAATAAATTATTTGAAAATATTTTGAAATAATTTAACATGGAAAACTATGCAAGAATTTGTCCAAAAATGTTTAAAAATAATAAGAGATCTTCTTCGGACGATTGAACGAAACGAACAGTCGGTCAACCATTTATTTTGAAATTTAAAAATCATAAACCTTTCTACTTTAGTCGGTTGACGAATTTTGTTAACTGGTTGACTGACTTTGTATGTAAGCCAACACTTTGGATCTTCAGTTTGAATTGGTCGACTGGCCATTTCATTCGGTTGACTATTTTCGTATGATTTTTAATCCTTATACCCTATATGAAAACAAGTCAACTATCCATTTTATTCGTCAATCGTTTGTAATAGATTTTAAAAATAGCCTTTTTAAGTTAAGAACAACTAACAATTTTTTTTCCAGCTAATTGTTTCATAAAGAATATGATTTTTCAACAAGATCAATCATGTTTAGATCATCAAAATTCATATCTCAAGGTAGGTTATTATTACACACATATAAATACAACATAATCATGATTTTTCAATTTATATGAACTGTTTTGTATGTGTCTAGTTGATATAATTATATCAATATAAGTGTTGGTTTCACCTAAAGGATACAAAAATGTTTGAACATTCTTCATCATGCTATGTATTCATCTTGACTCTAGATTCTTTGTGTGATGTAGTTTGACTCACTTGTTGCTTTGTATCATTCATCACTTTACTATTTCAGATAAAAAGTCAACAAACACATCAGATGAAAAACACTAAACACGATGTTGTCATTAAAATCCATTAAAGGTTAAACCTTTACGGCATGTTTGGTTGGATGGAATGGAATGAGGGTGAAATGGAATGGAAGAAGTAATGGAATGAGAGAAGGAATGGAATGGAATTGTGAATAGAATCACTATTCCATTCTCTTGTTTGGTTATGGAATGAAAGAAAGAAAGGAATAGTGAAATATAGTAAAATTTCCATTTTGCCCTTATAAAATTATTATTCCATTCTCTTCTTGATTGGTTATAATAAAATTTTATTATATTTCACTATTCTATTCATTTCCTCATTTTATTATATTTCACTATTTAACTCAATTTTAAGATTTTGTTCTCTAATTTCTATTTTTGTTCTCAATTTTCAGTTTTTATTCTTTAATTTCTGTTTTTGTTCTCAATTTTCAGTTTCCTTTTTCAATTTTCTGTTCTCTAATTTTCTATTTTTTGTTCTCAATTTTTCAGTTTATGTTCTCTATTTTTTGTTTTTGTTCTCAATTTTTTGTTTTTATTATCAATTTTCTATTATCTAATTTTATATTTTTGTTCTCAATTTTCTGTTTTTGTTCTCAATTTTCTATTTCTATTATCTAATTTTATGTTTTTGTTCTCAATTTTCAATTTTCATTCTCAATTTTCTGTTCTCTAATTTTATATTTTTGTTCTCAATTTTCTGTTTATGTTCTAAATTTTCAGTTTATGTTCTCAATTTTCTGTTCTCTAATTTTATGTTTTTGTTCTCAATTTTTAGTTTATGTTCTCAATTTCCTGTTCTCAATTTTCGGTTTATGTTCTCAATTTTTTGTTTCTATTCTCAATTTTTTGTTTCTATTCTCAATTTTCTAGTGTTCTCAATTTTTTGTTTTCAATTTTCTATTTCTATTCCCAACTTTCTATTCTCTAATTTCAATTTATGTTCTCTAATTTCTATTTTTGTTCTCAATTTTTAAGGGCTTAATTATAAGGGTTATCATGTAATTTAAGATATTGATTTCATTGGGTTAGAATCTCATTCCACCCTATCTCAAATGGAATCCCATTCCATCCAATTTCATTCCAATGGAATCACAAAAGTGATTCCATTGAAGAACCAAATAACGGAATAGGAATCGAGGGCGGAATGCGATTCCATTCCGCCCTCGATTCCATCCAACCAAATATGCCGTTAGGGTTAACAACCTTCTCTTTTTTCCTGATGACAACTTATTTGATGTTTTTTCCAAATTACACAAAAAATATGAGCATTCTTGTAAACATCTCATTTTGTCTTGTCAATATTATAATAATAAATTTCTCGTCAAAATCATCAAGCACAAATACTTGCAAGATAAGATTTGCGATTAAAAGACCTTATTTTAAAAAGTTCAATGGGCTATTTCATCAATTCAAGCAATTTTTCTCAAATTTGAAAAAATAAATAGGGACCAAATTGAAAATTTGAGTAAAATTAATTGCTAAGGCCTTGTAATAATGCTCAAAGTGTTCAAGCCAATCTTAAGTGTTAACTTGGCCCTTTGTGAAGCAATAGTTCAAATTGGAAAAGTTTAGGTACATAAATGAAAATTCAAAAAATTACAATAAAAATGGCAAAATCAAAGACCAAATCAAATTTCAAAGTATTAAAATTTTTAACACTCCAATATACTCTTGGGGCTGGCAAAATAAGCATTTTAAAGCTCTAATTAAAAGTTTATAAAGTTAATGGGTCGAAGTTGAAATTCTAAAAAATCATTTGGCACCCCAATTGGCCAAATTAATCCAATTTGTTTAATTCAAGCGTTTATAGGGGCCTAATTATGTTTTCCACAATTCAATTTTGAGGAAAACCATTATGAATCAAAACTTTCAAAAAATAACAAAGTGGCCCAAAATTTTAGAAATTCGTAATTTTGATTGAATCCATTAAAAATTTAATGAAAAAATATTACTATTACCCCTCCCCTATATCAAACCAAGTTTGATAATCTTGATTTATGAACCCTTATTATTGAAGTTCAAAAATTTCAAGGACTTAATTGAAAATTCTTTTCTTTTTCTTTTTCTTTTTCATCCCCAATCAAATTTGAGATGGAAAAATAGTACTATTAACCTCCCAACCAAACCAAGTTTGATAATCTTGATATATTCTTGAAATTCAAAAGTTTCAAAGACTAAATTCAAAATTCTTTTCTTTTTTATTTTAATCCCCAATTAAATTGATTCCCCAATTTCACCCCAAGGCAAGTCAAACTTGTCCTTCCAGTGCTTAGTTGCTACCCATAATGAAATTGGAGGGAAAATCAAGCCAAGCTAGGGAGAAAAACAAAGGGGTTAAAACCTGCATTTTTGCAGGTTGTGCCAACGGGTAACCTGTAATTTGCAGGCTGCCCTCAGTAAAAACGTCTTGTTCTGCACATCCCTTGATGCGCAGAACAAGAGGGACTTGCCTATAAAAGGCAGCTCCCCTTTCCCATTTTACACAATCAATACCCTACCCCCAAGTTCAAAAATCTGTGCATCTTGTTACTCCCTCCCCCTCCCCCCACCCTAACCTCCCAAAACACTCGTACAAAAAATTATTTTCATCCACACCAAAGACATAGCAAGCCAAAAAAAAAAAAGGAAAAAAACACGGAAAAAAAAAAAAAAAACACTAATCCCGGGACCAACCGTTTTCATCTCCTTTAGTTCTTTACCTAATAAATAGTTTTAAAAAAAATACTGAAAACGAGTGATTTTAAACTTATTTACCAAACACAGGCTACCCGGGGTTGTGAACCCCAGTACCAAAACCCAGTGTCACGAACACCAAGTTTAAAAAAATACGGTTTCCGTATACCCGGTGTTGCGAACACCGGGTATACGTTTTTTTTTTTTTTTTTTTTTTTTTTTTTTTTTTTTTTTTTTTTTTTTTTTTTTAAGCCATGTACCTAGAGATAATATCCTCGGGTTCTATATCGTAAAAAAAAAATGGGAACGGGGCAAACTTTTTTGCCCATTCCCGAGGCTGTCTGCACTGCAGTGCAGTGCATGCAATCAGGTTCTGGACCCAAGGATCACATTCCCGGGTCCATAATTGTAAAAAAAAAAAAAAAAAAAATGGAAACAAGCAAATTTTTTTGCCCGTTCCCAAGGCTGCCTACACTGCAATGCAGGCAGTCAGGTTCTGGACCCGGGGAACACATCCCCGGGTCCAACTAATGGTCAAAATAATATTTTTAGGACCCGAGGTTCACAACCCTGGGTCCTTAAAGGCTATATATACACCCAAAGTTGTAAAAAAAAATTCTACGGTTTCTTCCAATCTTTCCGTCTTCCTTCCTTCAGCAAAAACTTCTTCCATTCTCCTTCTTCCTTTCTCTCAGTAGTTTGTTCATCAAGAATTTCACAACTTCAAAACTTCTTCCTCCTGCTATACATGTAAGTTTATTTTAGCTTCTTTTATTTAATTTATTAGTTAGTTTGATTAGTATGTTTTTTTACTTGTTTAATTATTTAATTTATTACTTAGTTATTTTGTTTTGTTACTTAGTTACTTTAGTTGTTTAATTTATTAGTTAGTTAGTTCATTTAATTTGTTAGTTTAGTTATTTAATTTTTTAGGTAGTTGGTTAGTTTAATTTGTTAATTTAGTTATTTAATTAAAAACTGTGCTTTGGCCCCTCAAAATTTTAATAAATTACACATGTGTGGAAAATATAAATTATAATATATTGTATTAAAAAAAATAGTTAGTTAGTTAATTAATTCAATTTGTTTATTTAGTTGTTCAATTAAAATTTGTTTAATTAAAAAATATACATTTTGACCCCTCAAAATTTGAACAAATTACACATATGCAAAAATATAAATATAAATATAAATTATATTATTTTGTTTTAAAAAAAATTGTTAGTTATTTAGTTAGTTAGTTTGAGTTTAATTTGTTAATTTAGTTGTTTGATTATTGTTTAATTAAAAATATGCACTTTGACCCCTCAAAGTTTGAGTGGGAAAATATAAAATATAATATATTGTAATTGTTAGTTAGTTAGTTAGTTAATTAATTTAATTTGTTAATTTAGTTAGTTAGTTTATTTTTTTAATATACACTTTCATCCCTCAAAGTTTGAGCAAATTACATATCATGTGGAAAAATATAAATTATAATATATTGTCTAAAAAAAATGTTAGTTAGTTAGTTAATTTAATTTGTTAATTTAGTTGTTTAATTAAAATATGTGCACTTTGGCTCCTCAAAGTTAGTTAATTAGTTTAATTTTTTAATTTAGTTGTTAGTTAGTTTATTTTTTTAATGTGTTTGCAAAAACTATTTTATTATTTTTTAAAAAAAATATATTTTAGTCTTTCAATTAAAATCAAATTAATTGAATCTATCGAATTAATATTAACTTGATGTCGAATTTATACTTCACTCAAAGTTAAAGTTAATTAAACTATTGGCTAAATTAAAATAAATAAAATCATATGGATTGAAAAATGTACACGGTAGGAGATTTGTATCGTTTAATGGGATGTCACTAGCTTTTGGAAGACAAATTCTCATACTCCTTAGATCTAAGAATTTGTTATTCTTCACGGTGGGTTGCAAGGACGTGAGAGGAATACATTTATCGTATGAACCAAGAATAGGTTATAGTGGACAGATGCTGGCAACACAATATTCCTATAGTACGTCAATAGGCCCGAACAATGCCAATAGACACGCCACATGATCTTTAGATGGCGTTGCATCGCTATTGTGAAGAAAATAACCTAATACAAATTCGAATTCATCGACATGAGCATCAAATGATGCCATGTGAGTGTCTCCAAGAAGGTTTGGTTGGCTAAGCGCGTAGTTACATGAGATTCTCAAGGGGACGTCAATATCAGTCAGATATTGAAATGTCTAATGAGGAGAGTAATGCATGATGTTCTGGCGTTGTTGAATTGCAGTTTAACTATGTATTTTTTTTTTTTAAGTCTAGTCTACCGTTTCTACATTAGATTATAATAATGCTACTTCTACCAAAAAACGTACTTTTTCTCTTCATTTAAATTCGAAAAACACACATATGATAAAAAAAAAGTTTAGAATACTAGGATAATACGTAGAAAGAAACAATACGAGTTTGAAATAAAATTTGTTAGATGGGAGGATCCAACAAACCTTCATGCTCGGATATCTTTAAGAGCAGTCAGGTATTCCATAACTATACCATCAGAAAATTCTACAAACTCGTTAAATTCAAATAAATAGTCCTAACCCTTTGAAGTCATCCTAACTGCCAAGTTGTTCATCTATTTCAGTAAGTACTTCACTGTACTGCTTGTCTCGTTTAGGATTTTTACGAACTTACTAGTGATTATCACATCATTAACCGAAGCCTTATAGTCACAGTAAATTACGCAATTTGTGAATATAAAAAGGTCTTGGGGAATACTTCATATGCCTGCACTTATTTGGCGCTTCGGTAAAGTGTCGCTACATACCAACTCTGTCCCTGCAAAAACACTATACCAATTTCTTGTTCTCGTTCTAATTAGCCCCTTAATACGGCGACATGCTGACCAATTATGTAACCACTAACATTCACCAAGTACTTGCCAGCAAAAAAACAAAACAATTGTCAAATTAAGAAAGAATGAATATATATATATATATATTAAAAAATATTCACCGTAATCTTCTTCGTAAATTTTATTTATTGTTTTTGGAAACAAAACGAAATAAGGTGGATACTACTAAACAAAGCTTGATTTCAACAATACACATTGCTAAGTACGAAAACCGATGTTGTTCCTATTTATAGAAAAAAGTAAGGTGGGAAATCAACAACAAATTGGCAGAAAATGGGGAACAAAATGGTGGGAAAAACTTTGGAGGGGAAAAAAAAGGGAAAAAATGAAAGAAAATTTGTTGGGCAGGAATTCTGTTGGCGGAAATTTGGTTAGCAGAAAACGAGTAAGACGCCAAAAATTGCCTATATATACATCTATACTTCAGAATTATCATTTACACCATATTCTTTTTTGTTCACCATTTTGTTTACTGAGAAAATCAGTTCAAATGGTAAGCAGGTCAGGAAACAATAAGGGTAAGGGCAAAGGCAAGGAAAAAATGAAGATCCATTGCACTTGTGAGGGTTCAGGAACAAGGGACCATGCTAAGTACCAAGATGAGATAGGTACGTGGTATGAAATCCAAATACACCAGTCAAAGGTAATACATTAGAGTGAAGATGAACAACGGCGCCTGCTACTATGGTATAACGCATGAAAGGGCTTGTGTTACCCATAAGACATGTGCGATCCGTGGGATATTATTATAGATATCACTGGTGTTCAACGAAAACTAGTTCTCTCTGGCGCATGGCTGAATCACATCATGGGGAAACGAACTTTCTTAGTACACGGTGATCCTTTCAAACAAATTGTTCGATGGGTCAATCATCGTTACCACGAAAGTTACAACTACACTCAATGGGGCAAGGATAGTGAAGAGACAAAAAATTTACAATGGTCATTGCTAATCGCAAAAAAGAACTTTTATGAGGTAAGGTCTCATATGTACAACCTCAAGATTCCCAAATTACGGTCTTTCAAAATATTGAAAAATGAACATGATAACATCGGCAAAATTTTCCACTCATTGAAACGAGAAATAAAACAAATGGAGAAATGAATTCATGGCAAACAGAGACTCCACTAAATTCGAAAGACCAATGCACCAAATGCAAAACAAGCAGTCGTTAAAGTACTTTACCAATCTCAAATATACAGATGACCCAAAACTATCTAATTAGGAAGATACAGAGATTCACTAGAATGGTTTGATAAAATTAGGTAGTTTAATTATGGGTATTATTTTTTAATTTATGTAATGTTTTTTCTTCTTTTTTTGATTAATTGTATTTTTTAACACGTTTAATTTCAATAGAATGTTTATGATTATTTCAAGTTGTTTCGCCTTTATGTTTATGATTATTTTAAGTGATGTTTCAATTGATAGGTGGTGTTGAGTTAGGTTTTTTTTAGTTAAGCCCTATGTAAATAAGTTCTGAAACAATATTTTTCATAAATTATGTTTTAAAAAACTAATTTTTTTTGCAAACTCGTAATGTGAAGTATAATATTGGTAAAAAAAAACTATTCATTCTATAATTTTCGTGATGTCTTCAAATATTAATTCAAGTGAGAAAATCTCTTTTGGTTTTTCAGGTAAGGAAAACTCATATGGTGTTTGGGGTTAGCCTGGACTTTGGGATCACTATAGATGTTGGGTTTTAAAACCATATTATGATGACTACTAGAGTGATCAAGACTGAGAATACAGTGTGAAATAATCTAACAACTTCGTATTTTATTTGAGAGCTCTTAATGCACCAATTTCGCGTCGTCGAAGTCTTCATATGCCCCGACGATGTCAAGTTGATGACACAACCGAAATCGAAGATTCTATTACACAAATTTGCCTCGAGAATAATCGAATGTTGTTGCAAAAGAAACGATATTATCTATTCCAACTAACCAATGAAATGGTTGTTGCAAGTAACAAAGCACTCTCTCCGAATGAATACCATAACGTGAATGTCACCATTGAGAAACGTAGTCTTAGCATCCATCTGATGAAGGTCAAGGTCAAAGTGCACCACAAGTGCCATTATTGTCCTAATAGTATGTGCTCAGACATCATTGATGCAATTCAGCTGGTTAGCCAATTCTTATTCACATCTTGGAATATTCATTGCTTAGCAGTTCTGCGTATTTTGCGATACATCAAGGGAACACTCTTCCATGATTTCTGCTTCTCTTCATCGTCCTTTCCAAATTTACATTCTTATACAGGCATTGATTGGGCCGGATTTTCCATTGATTGTCGCTCTACTACAAGAGTTTTTTTCCTTGGAGAATCTCTTATTTCATAACGCAATAAAAAACAAACGGTTGTCATTCGATTCAAAACAGAAGCAAAATGGTGTGCTCGTGCTGATGGCACTCAAGAATTACTTTGGCTCTGATGGTTACTTGATGACATGTGAGTGTCTTCTCCCGATGCGATAACTGTTTGTTGTCACTTTATCCGTCATCACATTCTCCAAAATATTATTTACCTACTCTAAGTCAGTTTTACTAATCAGACTGCAAACTAAGGCCTATTGTCATATAGTTAATTTAGAACATAAAACTTTTGCACCTGTGATGGCCTGATTGTGAACGAGTCAGTTAGTCGGGCTATTATTTTGAGACTATAACGATGTCAAGACAACCCGAAAACAATATAAAAGGCATTAAGAGTACAACCAAGGCCAACTTTTGCTTTTATTGCACAATTAAAAAGAAGAAAAATGCGTACTATTCTGGTTAAGGGTTGCTGGAACAATACTCCCTACTGAACCCTTGAACACAATTCCAAAATTTACACAGAAAGAAGGAATTGACACCCATAACTACTAGGGAAATGGTCTGGAAATTGTTGGATAAGCGTCTTACCAAGAATGTTTGGCAATTACTTGTTAAATATATGGCAAGAATTAGTAACTTTTGCCATATGCCAGGCATATGTTCCAGCTCATCTTCACTGCGCCAATTTTCGGACATATTTAATAAGCACCAGCAACAAACCAGTTATCCAGCTAACTCTAGGCATATCATGGCATCTTCATTGCACCGTTGCGCCCCAACAACTCGCTATGTTGTATGTATGTCACTAACCAGAATGCAGCGTTGTACCCAACAGTCTGCTCGTATGCCTCTGATCAGTTTATGGTGTTGTAACCACGTTCTACCCATCTTACATTGGTTCCATGCCAAGATCTTTCCTTGGTTTCATGTAGCCCCCATGAAACCCAATCCTGGTGCCACGCCTAGAATTGCGTTGCACCTTCTGCTAACACCGCAAATATTCACAACATCGTCAAATGCCCACCAACATTGCACAATGATGCCCCATTTTTTCGACACGTGCCAATGCTTGTGGCCTCGATCTAGTGCCAAGGGCTTGTCGGGTGTCATGTCACGCCTAGCATCGTACCTAAGATCACCTTAAGTTTAACTTAAGCAATGCCCAATTCTCGTCGACATTGTCCCACGATGCCTTAGTCTACGGACGAGTAACACTTTGGTTTCCACCCTAAATCAATATTCTTAGGTAAGCCTTACCCTAAGTTTCCCAGCATATGTAAGACATGCCTTACATATTACCTTGTGACATGCCTTACACATTACTTTATTGTGAAGACACCTAGCACGCCTAGGTACCTTGCCACGCTTAGGGTTTGGAGGGAGAGGTTATCCCCCTTCTAATACTTTTGTAAAAAAATTAAAGTGACACCAATAATCAATATGTCAAAGGAGCCATAATGGCGTCAATAGTGGTCCCCAGCCCATAGTTGACTCATTTGGTGTAACCGAAGGCCCACATTAGTGCCCAAGTTACCCCAACCTCACACCCGCACTGAAAATGTTCTACCAACTCTTGGTCCTTGCCCAACATTTGTCTACATTGGCCAACCTCCATTTCTTTTCGAACCAATACCTTCGTAGGGTGTAGCATGCACTATTTCTGTTTAGAAATATACACAAAGTTTGTGCCGATACCCTTGTCAGCATTGTTAGAGGGTAACACATCCACCCAGATGCTTTTCAAACTGTAATTTTCAAACTCAAGTAGGCATCAGCTTTGTACCACCTTGAGTTTGAGAAAGAATGTTAATATATGTATATATAGGACTTGGCCCGTTAGGTTACTGATCGCACCACGTTTGTACAATTTTATACTCCTAAATTTAGGTTTGTTAATAATTTGAATACTGTAAATTATTACAAATAAAGATATTTTAGTTATTTTTGTATGTTTCTGAAAATGGATCAAAATGGCGTTAAGATGGGACAAATCGGATTAAAAATGAGTAAACCATACCAAGCCAAACAAAAACCAAAGATACTAGAACGAATAGTTCGATCCCTTAACGATATCAAAAATTGATTTATTTTATATGGTTTTTGAAAAGCAAACAAAATAGCGTGGAGTTGGAGTAAATCGGATAAAAAAGGAGCAAACCGCGACAAGCCGAACAAAAGAGGAACAAATGGGATGCTACAATACCAATCGAGCCGCTACAGTAGCTACCCCGCTTGGCCATCCACTTGCACCCCTCTATTATTTGCCCTTTTTACATTTTTGTCCCCTAAATTTTTCCAGCTGTATTAAAATATTGTTTTCTCCCCACTAGGCTTCGGTTTTTGTCCATTTTACCCCCCAAGAGATATTTTCTTTGCCTATAAATATGATTTGAGGTTGGGAACAAATAGAGACACATGTACATACCAATAAACCATTTTGCTTAATATTTTTAGTTTTTCTTTTATTTTTATAATTATTGTGGAAAGAGAAAAATTAGATTCTTAAGGGTACAAAGTGTAAAATGATGTTTTTGAGGATTGTTTCTAAGAAAATACCACTTTATACAATCATGAGCGGCTAATTTCCTCCAATCAAGTTAGGATTGTGATATTGTATCATTGAAATTATTTAATATTATATTTTTAATTTAATTTTGGATTTGTTTAAACAATTATGTGACGATGAAATTTTGATTCTAAATTCAATTGCTTAGTTAAATTTAGAATGTGACATCTAAAATTAACGGTCACGTAATAGTATTTACAGAAATTTATTAATAAACTTGATGGTCTATATCTCGATTTTAATTCACCCTAGATTAGATTAATGTAGGAATTAAATATTACTGATAGATCATACTTGAAGAATGATAAATCCTATTTTTCTGAGCGTTCGACCTAAAAGGTTAGGAATGATCGTTTATACAAATCCAAGTTAAAGGAAAAAAAATGTGAAAACGACATAATTTTCGAAATACGAAATCCACAATTTCTAACCTGATTCTGTATTTTTCTTATACGAAGATTGAGAATGAAACCATGTATAATTAATTGATTTTCATCTTTTATATCATGTATCATTGATTATTATGGATTATTTAATATTTGGATCTTTATTAAACAAGTAACATATTTTGATTTTATGTTTTCCATTAAATTGTATACACATAAATAGACACCTTTGCACATTTCAATATTCTTTCGGCTTCAGACATATCAATCCATTGTTTCATATTCTTTTCCAATATTTCGCCTCTCAATTATTCTAACCGTCTAAAAAAATAAAGTATCTAAATATCATTATCTATGGGACCAAATATACCGGAAGAAGTTCTTCTAAAAACAGTTTTAGAGTTCTCGAAAAATAGGAACAATTTTCTAGTTCAAAAAAATCGCTATATGTAATTTTTAGTCTCTCCCACTCTCTATCTCTCTCCCGGAATAGAAATCATTGCACCTCATTTCCTCACCCTATTGAAGGTCTAATAATTGGATTAGCTTCTAACTAACAAGAGCTGGTCCAAGTTCTTTTTTTTTTTTTTTTTGCGTTCTATTTTCAGGATCCCTTTCTGGTCATATGCAAAGTTGATTATCACCTGCTGGTTGGTCATACCGTACTTCAGTGGAGCGGCATATGTCTACGAGCATTACGTCAGACCTTTCTTTGTGACCAAACAGGCGGTTAACATCTGGTACGTCCCTAAGAAGAACGACATTTTCAGTAAACCTGATGACATTATAACCACCGCTGAGAAATATATGGAGCAAAATGGAACTGAAGCATTTGAAAAGAAAATTCACAGGGTATATATGTCTACTATATTTATATTTCCGATAAGTTTATTGCAATAAGTCCATTTCTTTTTCCTCATTCTTCTTCCGAATTTAAAAAACAACATGAAATCTAGTTAGTCTTGAAATTTATTAGGCGGCATTGGACTTTTTAGTGTTTCTGTTCCTTTTTTTCCTGAAAATTTGGAATAGAAACAGAATTTTGAGAAATATTTGTTTCAATTATGTTCCTAGTGTTCTATAACACATTTTTGGGTCTGATTTAAGTTCCTAGGAAACAGAAACAAAACAGGAACATGAACACTAACTGGAATGGGTTGGGTTGAGTTGAATTGAGTTGGGTTGAGAATTTTGGGAATAGAATTACGTTTGGTAACGACAATTTTTGTTTTGTGTTGAGAACAGAATGTGTTTGGAAACGATTTTATTCTAAAACTAATTTTTTTTTTTTTTGAATTTTTTTTTTTTGTTTGGTGGCGGCCGGACGGCGGTGGCGAGGTGGGCGGACAGCCGGTAACGGTAGCGGAGGTGGCTGGCGACAGTCGCCGGAGGTGGACGCCGGCGGCGCGGACGGTCGCCGGAGGTGGCCGGCGGCAGCGGAAGGTCGCCGGAGGTGGCGGGAGACGGCGGTCAGTTGCACGGACGGAGGCGGCCGGCGGCCGGCGATGGTCGCCGGAAGGTGGCCGGCGGCCGTGATGGTCGCCGGAAGGTGGCCGGCGATGGCAGACGGTGGCCGGCGGCGGCAGACGGCGGCGGGTGGTGGTGGTCGGCCGGCAGATGAAGTTGGAAGTTGAGAACTTTGGGTTAAGTTTTTTGAGCACAAAAAGAAACAACTTTTTTTTATTTCTGGTTTCTTTAGGATTTTGAGAATCAATTCCTATTTTTTGGGTTGGGTTGGGTTGAGTTTTATGTTTGCCAAACGCGTTCCCAAAAATCAAATCTAAAATTTTTGGGTTGGGTTGGGTTTGGTTGGGAATACTAACCAAACGGGGCCTAAATAAACGCCTGTATTTTTTTATGTTACCGAAAAACTTGTAACAGAAACAAAAATTACCGAAAATAAAACCTCAATTTCTATTCTCAAAAGTTTGTTCTAAGAATATAAAAATGGAACAGAAACACATTTTTTTTAATTACCATATTTCTACTTACACTACAAGGTTTCTAAAAACAAAAGCAAAAATATTGAGGCGGCGTTTGTTTAGTGTTTGAATGCGCGAAACACAAACAAAAATATGGAACAGGACGTAAAACTATTTTTTCACAGATTTGTGTTTCTCTTTCAAGTTTTATGAGAGAATAAACAACCCCCCCAAAAAAGGGGAAAAGAACAGGCATTGAACATTTTTATTTGAATGTGAACTTTTTGGTTTATATATGTTTCTTTGCAGGCTGATGGCGAAGTAAGTTACGGGAACAACAGTTACACAATTTACGACCAGGATTACGGCTATTAATATTAGTCATATGTTACTACTTCTATTACTACTATGTTCCTATTTCTCGGATTAGTTGTTCAGTGATGATCATTGTACGTAATTGTCAGTTACCATTAGCTTCCTACAACTTATGGGAAAGGAATCATGTGATATTTCACTTTGGGTCAAAGCCATAGTGTATCTTTTTCATTTCTTTAAACCCTAATCCTTTCTAAAAC
Source organism: Eucommia ulmoides (assembly GCA_016647705.1). NCBI lineage: Eukaryota > Viridiplantae > Streptophyta > Magnoliopsida > Garryales > Eucommiaceae > Eucommia > Eucommia ulmoides. The sequence goes on along the minus strand of CM028326.1, from coordinate 34,936,726 downwards.
ACTTACGTAGTATTTAGTAGTGATTCTATATTATTCCTTCTTTATCAGAATTTCACGAGTTATAAGAAGTATGTCAATTTTACTAGAATACCCGAACACACAATCTGTAATAGACTTTTACTACCACATCAGTCATTAATCAACCACCACCACAAATTGGCGTCATACGACATCGACCACTGCAAACCACCAATGCTGACCACCACCACCATAATTGATCACCGTAAAAACCATCACATATAAAAAATCAATAGCAAATTAAAGATGTAGCAAACAATAGAAAAAAAATGTAGCAAAGTTGTGGCACTGTGGACCACCACCAAGGGGTGGACGCAAGGGAATAAGAGCGGGCACCCCTCTCCCCCGAAACCAAGGGTTCCAGCGGATCCCTGTAAAAATAGTTTGGAACATTGATGTCTTCTTAGGAAATTACAGTTTGTACCTTAAATTTTTGTTGAAAATTCATTGTTTCTTAGATTTATCTTTTGGTTTTGTTTGAATCTTTTTAGTCTTCAATTATGCCAATTATGAACTTATTTATTCATCTTTATATTCTTTTTTATCGACAGAGATCATATTTTTAATGGGCAAATTATATTTCTGGTTCAAACTATTTGCATGTATTTTTTATGTGACTTTCTAATTTATTTATTTTCAATGTGATCTTCCTTTTTATTGTCGATTTTGTATGTAGTCGTTCTATCTCTAATTGTCCAATTTTTTTCCGTTTTCTTCTTTAGAGAAGGACACACAATACCGTGAGTCTCTGTTCTTCGCAGCGATGATGTTGCAGACGATTTGTCAGTTGGCAGTACCGGTGATGGTCGCCTGAGGCCTACTTGGGTTCGGGAATTCATCGTCTTCGACATGAATTGATGACCCATATTTGTAATCTGGGTTGAGAACGCCGACGAGTTTCCACTTCTCTGGTGGATAAAGAGTTGTCCTGTTTAAATCCAGCGGAAGCTTGAAGAGATGAAGCTATAAGATTGGAATCGATTTGGTTGGGTTCATGATTGTCGGAGAATACTACCGTTCCGACAGCATTATGGTAGGTTCGCCACTTTATCATCTTTGGCTCTTTCCGACGACAGATCTCCAATGATCAGATTCTTCTCGCAGTTCATTAATTTGGAGAAATCAAAATCCTTGTAATTTTTATCGGCAGGACCGCAAATACAGTCGGAGTAATCGATTCGTCGGGCGTAAGCACGTCGCATGGTATAAATTCTCTTCTCGCCCACTCGCACATTAAATTCCAATGATCGAGCCGACTTAGTGAATTATCGTTGTTGATCGTTACCTGGGTGAGGTAATTATTCTCATACGCCTGAATTACATTATACGAAATCGGAAGATCATCGTCTTGTCGGGGATAATACTTCGTCTTCATGTTTTTCGCCTTCATTTTTAGATCTTTCACATAGCAGACATACAGTGAAGTAGCTGGAAGGAAGAAGAAGACGAACATGATAGTTTATTACACTTAAGACTCCTTAATTATTTGTTAATTTAAATTTGAGATGTAAACTTTAAATTTCTTGTAATTAATCACTTATATCCTGTTTGGTTGTCCTTTAATTCGATTTAATCAGTCAATTTTAGGGTAAAGTATAAGTTTTTTGGGGGTTTCCTACATGTTTAATGAAGTTTCTCTGGCAAGTAACTCAAAGTGTAATTTATCCAAATTCTTGAAGAAAGTGTAATTTCTTGCAAGTTCTTACCATGGCAATGGCGAGTTGGAGCTCGACATGTATACCCATTGTTTTGGAGTTTTATTGTCTTTGGCATCAAAATTCCGGTCGAGTTGACCCAAACTAGGTACCTTTGATATCAACCGCCGCGAAGAACAGAGCCTTAAGGTGCTGCGTGTCTTCCTCCGAAGAATAAAAAAAAAAGAAAAGTAAAATGACATCTTTACACCTAAATTATGGCATGTACATCTCACATGATTAAAGTTTATCCAAATCAACAAAATGAAAGACGTCAATAAAAAATACGCTACAAATAGGAGGACCAAAAATATAATTTTTTTCCTTTTCAATGTAAATTTATTTATTTATGGTATGTTTATTCACCCCTAATTTAAGAATATTGCATTCTCCACCGCCACCACCACCGCATAAAACCAACAAAGACATAACATCAGTCTAAAAAATAAAAAAAGAGTGACAATTTTTTTTTGAACAAAATGCAATAAAATTTCTTATTGCGTCAAACAAAATCCAAAAAAAATGTGAAAATAAATAAATAAAAAACAATAAATTTGTGAAATCACAACCAACATGGTACATTATGACAAACACTTCCAAAACAAACCAAAATAGTAAATTTTTGAAAATCAAACAAATTTGACAACAAACTAAATCAAAATTGCAACAAAGATTTCAATCAAATATAGAATGGAGAAAATTAAGTTTGAGAGAAGAAAATGAGACAACAAATTTTCTAAAGATGAATTTCAATCAAATATGGTTTGACTTTTGGTATCAATAAAGTTCCACTTACTCTATCGAGATTTTCTTGAAATAATCAGATCTACAAATTGAAAAAAAAGAAAAAAGAAAAGAGAAAATAGACAACAATTTTTCTCATATTTAGAATGGGAAAAAAATTGAGAAGAATAGAGAATCTCAATCAGATTTAGAATAGCGAAAATAAAGAATTAGAGAAGAAAACCTAGACAACAATTTTTTGAATTGAACATTTCAATCTAATCTACGGACAATGGGGTGTTGAGAAAAATCAAACGACAAACATTATGAAGAATCGACCATTTCAATCAGATTGGTGGATAGGGATTGCGTTGGGATTGGGGTTGAGGTACATCAAATACGTCGGAGAGAGAGCAAGTGATAGTCGATGGATATATTTTTGATGACATTCATGAGGAAGAGAGAGAAGTTGTGTGGGGGTTTGCGGCAATGGATTTGGGTGGAGAAGAGGATGGGAGAGGTAGTGAGCAAACCTTACCAAGAATTAGTGAGACATGAAGCCAATTTAGGGTTTCTTCGTTAGAATCGATCTAAATTTAGATTTTATAACGAAAAACAAAAGGCAAAAGTTTGGATAGATTACCTTGACCCAATGTATATGAACGAAATATGAACCAATGGTATAAGTAATGATCTTGACCCAATGATTATAAAGAATCACGAACTAAAGATATAGAGATTGAACGCCATAAGAAATCTTGATAAGTTTAGAAAATTTCTTTGAAGAACTTAAGAGAAAAATCCTCACAATTGTATTAATCAATATCAAAGTTGTGTGCTCACAAGGATGTAATGCCTCTTAAAAAGGCAGTCAAGAAAATCCTAGATAACTCTATCAAAATAGGTTGCCACATATTTAGGAGAATTCCTAATGAAGTGGAAGACAAAGTCAAAGAAATAAATAAACTTCTTAACTACTCATAGTTTAAAAAAGAAAAGACTACTTGGCTTTAATGCCTTACAAATTAGTCAATAAATGACCTAAAATAAAATTAAAAGACTAATTAATACAATAAATAAGTTAAAATTCGTGAGTCTCATCCTAGGCTTATTCAGGTTCATATTTTAAGCCTATTCACTTGCCTTGATAATGTGGACTAGGCCCTGATCGTCATTTGGGTCTAATTTGAGCTTCATCATTTTAGACTCAGTCCAAATATCTTGAATTAATCCATTAAGTGTTTCTTTGAATATTTTGGATCTTGTCTTAGTAATAGGACCAACTACCACATGTAGCGGATCATTTGATGGTGCTCGTTGATTCTCATTAGGTAGTGTGAAAGAGCGGTGAGAGTCTGTTTGGGTTGATAGAATCATAGAATAGAAGAGAAGATAAATATGATTTTCTCCATTTTTCTTGGTTAATATTACAAATAGAAGAGAAGAGAAAAGAGTCAGGGAGAAATCGGGATAGAAAATTGGCTCTATTTGTTCTCTCCCAAAATAGGAATATTTGGAGAGAAAATTTGTATAGTAAATTGATGAAAATATAAATTACATTTTTTTCACCAAAAGTATTACCTTACAACCACTCATATAAAACCCATTTCTAACTCATTCCACATATATATTAATCTTCTAAAGTTGGGACCTCAAATTTATCTTTGTTGCATATAAACTTTTGTTTGATGATGAGATATCATGTTTGGCTGGTATAAGGAAAATCCGTAGTGTTTTTGGTTTAGCGTTTTTAGAGAGAGAGGCTTTCTCTCAAAATCTATGCTTCGTCTTTTAATTGACTCATTTTCAGCCATCGTTTCTATTCCTCCGTTTTCTTTCTGATTTTTTATGTGCCTTCTTGAAAGAGAAAACCCTCCAAAAGGCTCCTCCATTCAAGAGGAAGGCGGCTTGGCCAGAAGCACGAAAAATGGTAAGCACTATTCCTTGTTATCTTGTTGTTTAGACATGGAAATCGAAACTCAACCTATAACACCTTTCACTAATTTGATTATGGGTGAAAACGCTAAGGATTTCCACCATTTTCATCATCGGTCAAGGAGATAGCTCCTGATGCTTCTCTGAAGATGGTGGATCTTGTATCCTCCAAATAATCAAATGATTCCATTGAGATAATTTCGTCGGATAAGTTACATGCTGAAAACCCTAAATCTTTCAAAAATGTGCTAAATGGGAATAAAGGTTCTTCGATGAACAAGATTGAAGATGTCTTCTTTGATCTTGATGAAGATCAGGTGATGGAGCCTGTTGATGGCGATGATGATACTTGATAGGGGAATGAAAGAGTATTTGCTCCCAAATTCAAAGTTCCACCTCAACTGCTAGGTAAAATTATGGAGAAATGGCAAGATTCCCTTATTATTCATCTTCTTGGTAGAAACATTGGTTATAAAAGACTTTTATAAAAAAATGACTGCTTTGTGGAAAACCCAAGGTGATTTTGATCTAATTTATTTGAGCTCTTATTTTTTTCTTGCAAAATTTTTCAGAATCTCTGATTCACTCTGAGTTCTTACTAAGGGCCCTTAGGTGATTTTTGATCATTATTTAACTGTTAGGAAATGGAAGCCCAATTTTCATCTCGAAGAAACAAGAGATTCTATAACTTTGATATAGATTAGGTTCCCTAAACTTCCTATTGAATATTATGAATCCCTATCTTGTTCTCCATTTTCCAAATCCATTGGTAGGCCTATAAAATTGGATGGTAGTATTAATGCTTCAGTACGTGGGAATTTTGCTAGGGTTTGTAATGAAATTGATTCAGAACAACCTTTAATCCCTAAAGTTTTGTTGGATAATAAGTGATATAATTTGGAATATGAGAGTATTCATGTGGTTTGTCATTGTTGTGGTAGGGTGTCCCATAAATCCTAATTTTTCCCCTTTAGAAAGACCAATACTATCTCCTCAATGGAATCTAAAGGTCCGATGAATATCTAGGGCATAACAAATGGCAAATCGTTGAATACTCAAAATAGTGATAACACTACCCAAACATCGATGGATCACAATGTCAGTGTTATCAATTGTAATGTGGATACGAATTTAGGTAGTGATTCTAATGCTAGTACTAAGGAGCAAAACGTGATGGTGTTGGATGGTACAAATAAGGCTCAAGACGATACTGATTTTGGTCTATGGATACTAGTTAAACATATAAGGAAATTTAACTCTAATAAAGTAAAATCCAATGTGCCTCCTAAAGTGTATAATAATTTTGCTCAGAAATATGGTGATGTAGAAACTGGTACGAACAGGGGTTAAAAAAAAAAAAACCATAGGGGTGAGACAAGTTATAATTTTATGGGCTCAGCTCAGACTGAATAAAATATTACATCCCAGGCCTAAAATAATAAAAAAGTTTGGCCCATTTCAGGAAAAAAATAATCTATATTGTCTAATATCCCTAGGCATGGGTTTACTATTCAGTCGGGTAAAAAATTTACCAAGCCCGCTGGCCATAAGGCCAGTATAGGGAAAATGATTTCGCTTGATTTTTCGGGACCTGCTCCCAAGGACACTAATTTCTCATTCGGTGCTCTAAGACCTGGTCCCATAATGTTTGATTCTTCAGGCCTTGCTTCCACGTTCTCTGTTGCTTCGGGACTTGCTCCCATGCTTCCTTTTCCTTCGAGACTTGTTCCCACTCCTGAAACTGGTCCGGTAATTATGCATCCTAATGTGATAACTGGTAATTTGGATACTGATATTAAATGTCGTTCAAAATTTTGTCATGTATCTCCTATCTCTTTTACTTCGCCTTCCCACCCAGATTCTTACCACTCTCTCTCTACCCTTGCGTCTACTTCACCACCAGAACACATCATTATCTCAAATTATGGAGACCTAGAAATCTATGGTCACAAAAAATCCCTTATCCATCTTCCTAGATTAGAAAGAAGAGATATCACATCTTCTTGAAATCTTTTAGGTGGTAAAAGATGTCAGGCTAGTAGTCGGAGTGTTAGGGATAGAGTTGTCTCAACCTCCATTCTTGGAGGTATTTGTGGAGGCAACCAAGGCATGGGAGTGGAGTCTTCAGGGAAGCGAACTTCTTCTAAAAACTTAGGATATGGACATCCTACCCATACTATCAGGTCTTAGATCCTTGAAGATTATCTCCTGGAACTGTAGGGGGGCTGGTAACCCTGTCTTCAAAGCCACCTTTAAGGATATATTTATGTTGTATAAACTTGATATTTTCATTCTTCTTGAAACTAAAGTTGATTTGACTCTATGGATAAATTTTTTTAATAGTCTAGGTCTTTCTTCTTTGAGCCACATTGACACCTATGGCAGAGCTGGTGGGATTTGGATTTTTTAGATACAAGATAAAGTTAGTTTGAATATTGTTTCCGCTAAGCAACATGTTATCCATACTCTAGTTAGCCGTGTTAATCATGATTGACTTCAGTAGGCTATTTATGCTAATCCTAATCACATAATGAAATAAGAACTCTAGAAGGACACAAATGAGGTTTCTCAATAAAACTCTTATCCTTGGTTGGTGACTAGAGATCTCAATGACATTGACTTCCAAAGAGAGAAAACGAGCCCTTGTACACCATCTGATATTGCTTGCATTAACTGCGTTAACCGTAACTTGAATGACTATGGGTTAATGGATTTAGGTTCTAATGGACCTAAAATGACCTTGACGGGTACAGTGAGGAGCGGTATCAGAATTTCGAAAAGACTTGATTGAGCTCTTTCTAATGATAAATGGAATGCAATCTTTCCAAATATGGGTGTGGAAAACCTCCCTCGTATGTACTTTGAACATTCTCCTTTATTCATTAATTGTTGTGGTTTATTTCCCTCGGATTAGACGATTTTGTTTTGAAGCTACGTGGTTAATGCATGATAATTTAAAAACTTAATGTTGGATAATTGGGTTGATGATAATTCCAATTTGGATCTGACACATAAAAACTTTACTCTTGTTCTCAAAGAGTGGAATTTTAATACTTCTGGGAATATCTTTAAAATTAAAAGGCGTATTTTAGCTAGATTAAAGGGTGTTCAAAAAACTCAGGATAAATTCTTTACTCACAACTTAAATTGTCTTGAACATATGCTTAAAAAAGAGTATAGAGATACCCTCACTAAGGAAGAGATTTACTTGCATAAAAAATCCAGAATTCAGTGGCTTCAACTAGGTAATAAAAATAATAAATTCTTTCATTGTTTGACTCTTAACAGGAGAAGAAGGAACAAAGTGACCATGCTTGAAAAAGATAATGTTTGGATTAGTAACAAACATGAGCTTAAAATCCATGTTATAGATTTTTTTTCAAATTATTTTCTTTGATGATGTGTCTTCCATTAATATTAACTTATCTAATCTTCCTTGACCCAGAATTGAGAGTTCCTATCATTTGGACCTTTATTGTACTCCTACGAACTTAGAAATTTGGAATAATATTAAAAATATGAAAGATTTAAAAACTCTGGGTCCGGATGGACACCAAACTATTTTTTTTAATAGAAATTGGAGTATTTTGGGTCCTGATGTTCATAACTTTGTTAGAAAATGCTTTTTAAATGCTGACATGCCTGTCCATTCTAACAATACTTTCATTTCCATTATCCCTAAAGTTGATATTCTGAAAACAATTAGTCAGGTTTACCCTATAAGTGTATGTAACACTACTTATAAATTAGTTATTAAATTACTTGTTACAAGACTTAGACCTACGTTGAATAATCTCTTGGGTTCATTCCAAAGTAGCTTTATGATGAATCGTGTAACATTCTCAATTTTAGAAATTAGAATTATAAAGTTGTGAGGGCAACTAAATAAAAGTTTTGGTGTAATTAAAGTACTCTGGTGAAAATCACAAAATTTAGGTGCCAAAATAATGGAATTAACTTGAAATTAAATTATCCAATAGTCTACCATGGTTTGGGCACAAGATTTATGGCCCAAAGTGTACATTTGGACCACTTAATACTATTTTAAAAATATTAAAAATAAAATATGCAAAAATTGATTGATTATAAAACTCAATATAAATAGTTAGAGCCCAAGTTGTATTAGAAAAGCCCAAAATTAGTTTTGAGATGACCCAATACCCAAGTTAATAATCATACCCACTAACATAATTATTAGTATCCATAAACCATGACCCAAGAACTTATCCATATCTAAAAAAAGGGGGGGGGGGGGGGGGGGGGAATCTCTAGACTTCACATGAAAGGGCAAGAACTAAGACAAAACCTTTCCACCTTCTCCTTCAACCTACATCAACGTGTACCTCTGTGGCAGAGTGAATTTTTTTGCAAAACTACCTAAAAAACTTACATGAAAACCAACGAAGCCCAAGGAATTAAGGTAAGGTAGGGCCTATATAAAGCATGTTTTTGTTGCCATGGAAAACTAGAAAAGAAGAAGTGAAGAAAAGAAGAGAATAAGAGAGAGAAAGAGAGAGACCGAGAGTGGGAAAGGGAGACGAAGGGTCTAGGGAGATTTGGAGAAACAAATTTGAGAGAACCCACAACTGAAATCAAGTCTTGGTGGAGGATTAAGCACAAATTTGGTAAGGTCCTAAACCAAGAAATTTTTATTAAGAGTTCTAGCATGAACTTTTATAATTTTAAAGGTTAGGATGTAAAGCATATTTGGATTAAACCTAGTAAAAATTGGATTAGGTCATGTATGATATTGTTAGTTTGAATTAAACATGATATTTGGGTGAAATCACCATGCATAAAATTTGAATTTTTTTTTCCTTTAAATCGGGTTTAGAACTTTAACTTTGTTATTTTCAGTTTTGGGAGAAAATCTGAGAAAACCATGATGTAAGCGAACCTTAAATGAATTAGAAAGGTTGTAAATTTGTTTAGGATGAACTCTAGGCCTTAGAAAAGTCAAAAATGTAGTTTAGGAGAATTGGGTATCAAAAAGAATTGAAGAACCGAATCTGAAAATTTCAAATTCTACTTTCGGATCATTTGAACAACCTGTTTTAAAAAATTCATAACAATTCGTAGAAAAATCAGAAATTATGAAACTTGTTGTAAATGAAACTAAACTCAATGAGGTTCATTTTAAGATATTATATGTTGTGTTTCAAACTTTATATGGTACCTTTATATACCCCGAAATGTAGCTGAATATAATCCCGTAAGATTTTGGCAACTTTGTTTACTAAACTTCGATAAATCATAACTAATTGTAGATAAATCAAATGATGGTGATTCAAAGTGATTTTTAAATCTTGAGAGGTCTATTGTCATAGAAAAATATAAAAAGAACAGAAAAAAAATTTCAACTGTGGTAAAATGAGTGGGAAACCTGACTGCTCACAGTAAATTACTCTCATGTCATCTAAAAACAAATACTTTTTTTTTTATAAACTAAACAATGTAGGCATGCTCTCACAACGCATCATACCCCCTTAAGAAATAATAGAATATTAACGGTACATGCATAAAGTGATGATGTTAGTGAAAGGATGTTTAATCTTTGCTTCCAGTAACTGGGTGAGCTGAAGGAGGGTGATTCGAGATTGCTAGGTGACTACCTGCATCTCGAGGTAGGGAATTATGTTCATTCTCTTATGTGTTTTTAGAATGCATTATATGTATATATTCTTGTGTGCTTATTTGTAAATTGTGTTTTCAAATGAAATTGGATTTATGTTAAAAAGTTGAATTTTAGGCAAATCTGGTAATATAAAAGAAATATATACTTGTGTGTTAAATATGTCTAGCTGGGTGGTATTGCGATGATACCATGTGAATACCGAGAATATTGGGTCACCGTTGAGCTGACATTGGGTGGAAATCTCTAAACCCGCACGGGGCATAGTTTAGGTTACATAAATATCTCACTGGATGGTATAGATTCCCAGTGGTACAATTCGGTCACCAGGTATCGCAATAATACATTTGTTGTGTATGTGTTTTAGTTACTCTACTTGAATTTTATAAGTGCATGTTTTATTATGATGTATGTGCATTATATATTGTTTTATTTATAAAGTTCCAGTTAGGATTTTATAGTTTATATAATCGCGTATGTTCTATAAAAACTTAGAAAAAAGTAAGAAAACGGATGGATTTCCCTACTGAGCACGTTGAGTTCACCCCCTTTTTCCTCCTAACCTTAGATAGTACACAAGATAGTGAGCAGGAGTGAAGTCCAGTCTGAAAGTACGCTATATCAAGTTTCTAGCTTTGATGTATTTGGATAATTTTGGTACCTTTTGTCGCTATGGACCTTTTTATTTCAAGCATGGCAAGCAATAATGGGCCATATAGGATCCAAACATTTGGACTATTGGTTCATTTGTAAACTTTATTAACTATGTGTCTAGTGATGCTACCATGGGCTCTATAGGTGATATAGAGGCCCAATCCAATAATTTAGTTAATTTTTATTACAAAATTTTACCACGGTATTATCAAGCGTTTAATTAATTAGTAATATCTGCTAGGCATATTTGGTAACTGTAAAACAAATCGATGCTAGAAAGGAACACACCTAGTAAGATTAGATAATTAAATAAAATTAAGTATTAAGGAATAAGAAAAATCACAATAAGGTTATCGGTCAACTACTTAAGTTGGTTGTCCCGGGGCCTGATTCACGAACCCAGGTTTGGGGTGTGACAAGATGGATGACCACAGATAATGTTCTTATCACTCAGGAGATAATTCATTCTCTTAGAAAATCTAAGAGTAAAGAGGGTGGTATCATTTTAACAATTGATCTTGAAAAGACTCATGATAGAATTAGTTGGAATTTCATGAGAGACACCCTCAACAACTTTAATTTCCCAGACTTTGGGTCAATTTGATTATGTTGTGTGTAACGAATTCCTCTCTCTTTATTCTTTGGAATGGAGAACCCCTCGAGCAATTTAAACTCTCTCAGGGCCTTAGGCAAGGGGATCTTTTATCCCCTATCTTTTCACCCTTTGTATAGAGAGGCTTTCAGACTTGATTGTTGATAGTACTAATAGAGGTGTCTGGAATGGATTGAGGGCGGGAAAAAATGGTCTTGTTATTTCCCACTTGTTCTTTGCTGATGATTATGTGCTATTTGCGAAAGCTATTGATGCTCAAATTTCTAATATTCTAAATGTGTTAAATTTCTTTACTGATGTCTCGGGTCAAAAAATCAATTTTGCTAAATCCAAACTTTATGTAGCCCCTTGCATTTCCCGTTGGAAAGCGAGAGATATCAGTAATCACTTGAATATTGGACTTACGGATGACCTATGTGTTTATCTAGGATTCTCTTTAGTTCATGGAAGACTTAATAATCTCCATGTCCATCATGTGATCCAAAAAATTCATAATAGGCTTTCTAAGTGAAAAATTAATATCTTATCAGTGGCAGGTAGAACTACTCTTTTAAAATCTGTTACTGCTACTATCCTGAATTATTCCATGCAAATTATTTCTATTCTGCTTAAATTCTATGATACTATTGATAACATTAACTGTAATATCTTATGGTGGGGATAGGGATGACTTGAAAAAATATCACATTGTTAAATGGGATAAAATTTATCTTAATAAGGGTGTTGGGGGCTTGGGTATTAGCAAGGCTAGAATAAACAATAAAGCGTTCTTGGCCAAACTTGGATAAAAAATTGCAAATGATGACCAAAGTTTGTGGGCGAGGGTTATTCGTAACAAATACTCTATTGATAATTACCCTAATTCTTGGAGAAAAATTAATGGTAGTTCTCATATCTGGAGAGGTATATTCTCCGCTAAGAATATTTTAAGGAAAGGTGTTAAATGAAAAGTGGGGAATGGTACTTCTATTAATTTATGGTTGGGCTGGTTGTATGTTGACAGACCCTTAGGTTGCCAGGATCTTAAAAACTCCTTTAATCTCAAAGTAGCAAATATTGTGGATAATGAAGGAACCTGGTTTTTGAACCCTATTATTCATTTAATTGATTCTGATACTAAAATGAAAATTAGGGCTATGCAACCCCCTTCGTTTGATCTTATTGATAAACCCTTGTGGAAGCCTAATAACACCTGACTTTTTTTCAATAAAAATGGATTACTAGCTGAGTATCTCGGATAACAAGGGTAGCGTTTTTGATAATAGTTGGAACTCAATTTGGAAACTTAAGATCCCCCAAAATTTGAATTTTTTTGGACTATCATTCACAAAAGGCTTGTTACAAGATCTTTCTGTGCTTCTCGTGGTGGAATCGTTTTGGACATTTTCCACAGATGCAATAATACTATTGAGAATGTTGATCATTCTTCTTGTACTTGTCCCAAAGCGAATTACATTTGGGATCTAGTAAATAGCTCTAATTTTAGGTACAATGAATCATCTTCTGATTTGTAGGGTTTGGATTAAAAATAAGCTTACAGGGAGTTTTCTTAATCCATCTTATTTTCTTTTTGTTGGTACCATTTGAGAAGTTTGGAAGGATAGAAATAAAGAGGTTATGGAAGGAGTTTGTAATTCTTCAAGCTCTATGCTTGCGAGAATTATAAATTACGCTTACGACCTCTATAAGTCTGTCTTGGAACCAAATTTCTAAAATAACTTCAAAATATATCATTTATTGGTTCCCTCCTAAAACAGGATCTCTTAAACTTCACACGGATGGTAGCTCTAAAGGTGATACACGGAAAGGGGCGTGGGAGGTTTGCTTAGAGACAATTTGACTACGTGAAAGATGGGTTATTATGAAAGTATTGATAACTACACTTCTTTGGACGATGAACTCAGAAGCATAGACATGGAAATCAAAATTTCGGGTAACAGAGACCATCCTAGAGTTCAAGTTGAAACTGATTCAACTAATGTTGTTTTATTGATCCAGAACCCATGTCTGGAAAACCACAGATTTAGAGAGTCAATTGAAGAGTATAAAAGTCTACTTCTATTTTATGATTACACCCTTGAATTTGCTCCTCGAGAGACTAACCTTTGTGCTGATATTTTGGCTAAGAGATGAGCTAGCAAAGACTACAACCTTAAGAGTCTCGATACTCCTACTACGGATCTCGATGATATTCTCTTTCAAGAGATGGACAAAAGGGCCTTTGTGTTGTGCTCGGATTCTAATTTGTACTAGTTTTTCTGTTTTAAGTAGTTTTGTTTTTTGTTCTTTCCATTCTACCAAAAAAAATAAAAAAGTTGGTACCTCGCGCTTGGGACTTCATCAACCTTACCTTTGCCATAAATTGTTTTTGCCTTTAAGAAGTAGAAAAAAAAATAAGGAAGAAATATAAAAGGACATTCTTGTAAATTGATAAGTACAATTGTCTTCTTTTCTTTTATGGATATTGAATAAAAAATAATAAGTTACGTTTCTTCTCTTTTCTCTCCTTTATATCTAAACATAGAAGAGTTTCTTTTCTCTTCTCTTCTTTTATGAGATTCTTTTATCTTATTTCCATTTTTCTGAACCCAAAAAAAGCCTAACAAAGACGGCGGGCATGAAAATTGTGAAGGGAGGGACCATGCGGGAACAAAGGTTGTTTCTCTCTTGTCCCAAGATTTTGTTGGCGTCAACTTAATGATCTTGTTCTTATATTTCTTAATTTGTTTTCATTGAAATTGGAGCAAAAATAGAATTGTGGGGCAATTCTATCATGCTCTCCAAAAATAATAATAATAATAATAATAATAATAATAATAATAATAATAATAATAATAATAATAATAATAATCTAAAAATATAATAATTTTGTCTAGTGTTTCTGTTCCCTAATTTTTGTTCCTATTCCCATAATTTCAAAAAAATTGGGAGTAACCTCAATTTTTCTTTTTTTATTTTATTAGGAATTTGAGAAAGAAAAAAATAATTCAATTTCATTCCCAAGAAATTACTCCCAAACTATTTCCAAAGATGGGACATGCTCGGAGTTACCGAAATTGTTTAATGGGGCTTTATCTTCGAGTTTCTGTGTTGTCAATTGCTTTGGTTGGCGATGGTGTTAAAGTTTTTGAAGAAGTAGGGATGGCCCATGGATAACATAGAGAACGTTTAGAAGGCAGATCAGAAGCATGATGTCAAGCAGAAGAAGTTGGAGGAGCTATGAAAGTAGATCTAGTAGGAGAGGAAGTGAGCCAAGTTTTGTCTCCTCTAGGAACAAGTTGGCCTTACACTATAATGTCTTCCTTCTCTCTCACCCCTTTTTTTACTCTTACTCTTGGGAATGAATCTCTCTCTTTGTTAATTTATAATCAATTTGTTGTGATTTTTTTTTTCTTCTAAAACTAACAATTGTTAAATTCGTTGTGATTTGATAAGCATTCCATTAGGCAAGAGAGTTTAGATTTCTTGTATGATTTTGTGTTGGATTTATCTCGCATCAAATATCCAAAGGGTTGGTGGTCAGGTTATAAGTGTGAAGGAAAATCTCACCTCATGAGTTAGTTTTTTGCATTAAGAGAGATCTAAGACCACCCTACACTGGTATCAGAGTTTAGGTTATAACAACTTCTGCCTTAATAGCCACAAAATGAGAAACTAATCGAGAGTTAGCAAACCAAAAGTCCGATGTGTGAAGGGAATATTGTTGAGTTTATCATACTTTGGCTGTGGAAGGAACGGGTGGCCAGCTTATAAGTGTGAAAGAAAGTCTCACCTCATAAACTAATTTCTTGGGTTAACAGAGACGCAAGGCCACCCTATATTCTGGACTAGTTGTAAGAAAGGGCAGTTCTTTCGAATTCAAGGCAAAATGTATTAATGTGTAGGCACATATTCTTTGCTATAAGGTTGAAATTCATGATGTCACGAGGTTTTTTTTTTTTGCATTTAATTTCTTTTCAAAATTTCATTGTTTGAATAGAGAAGATCCAAACTAGGTTACACAAGCAACTATTCCTTGTTTGAATAGAGAAGAAAAAGTAAAGTTAGTAGAATACATATATTTGATCAATCATTGTTAGTTACACCCAAATTTGCAAAATCATCAGCCATGTTTTGTATCTAGAAGATTGCCCAACAATGGTAGAACTAACTTTCTTCTTCCCTCATTTGTTGCCTACAATAAAAGTATATTCAAATGGTTATTCTTTATGTCTTCAGTTTTATGTTTATTGCGATAACCCACAATAGTTCTAAAATGTAGAACCTTACGATTCGTTTGGTTGAAAAGAATAGAATTGAGATGGAATAGAATAAGAGGAAAAATAAAATGGAAAAGTATGAGATTTCTTCTCTGAAGAAGGTGTCTCAGTGTTGATGTCACTAGCTGCTGTAGAATCTACAGGAGGTAAAGTATGCATGGTCGCGTATTCTTACTTGTATTTTCTCTTAAACACTGGTGATCATATTAAAGTACAAAAAAATATAGTTGGAAATCTATTGTACTATATTAAGTATACTAGAGTGTACTTGTGTCACTGTTTTAAATTAAACAAATTGTAAAATATATTAAAATTATTATAAATAATAAATGAAGTTAAAACTATACACTAATTAAACTAATTCAAAAAGCACACATTAAAATTTAATAGTCGTACACCAAATATCAACAATTACAATTTTTAATTTTTAAATAATTATTTTCATGTCATTATATTTAAAATTACATAACTCTGAACATTTTCAAATAAACCAATGGCACCAAAATATAATATTTAAATAATACAAAAAAATACTTCTTGTAGTAAACCACTAATCCCAATAAAATAATTCAATTAGAAGAACAATAAGAAGAGATGTATCACATTCTATTCTTTATACCAACATACATAAAATTACATAAAAATAAAATAAAATGAAATATATAAAATCAAATGAAAAAAAAAATGCATAATAAAAAATTTATACAACTTTAACAATCTCTCTTTTTTATCTCTTCATCATTCTGCAGAATAAAAAACTATGAACAGTAAGAGAATTTAATTTCAAAACATTAATAAGAAACAGAAATGACTTAATCAATTTACAACTAAAATTTTGAGAGATCAAGAAAAGGTTTTTGCTTATCCAGATCATAAATTGCATTATATATGCGTCATAAGTCATATTTTAATCTAATAATTCATATTTTTACCTAATAATTGGTACAATAGATTCACGCACTTATGATTTTTTTTTTTTTTTTTTCTTTCAGTACATTAATAAATCTAGCTTTTCTCATTCTTCCAAAAATAGTCACTACTAAATTTTGGACATATTAAAGAATGAATTGACCTCCTCCCTATCACTCGACCTGGACCACATCAATTGTGTTAACAAAAGATGAACTCGATAATATTCCAAGCTCCCGATATACAAATTCCAAATTGGGAATAACTTGAAGATTTGGTATACCTCGACCCACATCTCATTTTCATAATCCAAAATATTTTTTTTTAAAATAAATGATTATGATATATATTTTTTCAAGTCAAATAATTGATGCACTTCTACTTGATTTTACAAGGATTGCATATAATTAATTATCTTATCCGACATTACTTTCATCCCCATAGTCTATCATTGCATGAATAAATGAAATTAAATATTATAGGGCCAATTTTATTTCTTTTCTTCTATAAAAAAAAAAAAAAAATAAATAAATTAAGGAAGAATGAAATTGAATTTTGAAATCTTTTTTACCTTAAAGAATCAAGAACATTGTTTTGCAAATGTAAATGCCTTTCATTAATTTTCACTCTCCTTGCTTTGAGCAATTAATTGAATTATATTATAAGCCATATTATCAAGAAAACAACACTCGGAGGCATCGAAACAACAAAATATGATGACAAGAATTTGATATTAAAAGATGATGGTTCAGAATCGAAATTAAAATTAGTAAATTAATTTGATTTGAAACAAAATGAAAATTCATAAATTCAGTAGGAGTATATACATTTGATTTAATTTTATATTCGAAAAAAATAATACCCAAAAAAATGAAAATAAGGAATGAAATTAATTGTTTGTTATCTTTTTTACCTTGTAGAATCCAAGAATAATATCTTGCAAACATTGATGTTTTTCATTGATTTTCACTCTCCTTGATTTGCATGAATAATCAAAATTGGGTTATAAGTCATGTTCTCAAGAAAATAGCACTCGGAGACACAAACGTAGTAAAATATGATAACGATAATGTGGTATTAAAACATGATGGATTAGAAACAAAATAAAAATCACTAACTTAATTTGATTTTAAACAAAATCATACACAATGAAAATTCATAGATCGAGTAAGAGTATATAGATTGAAAAATCAAACTAAATGAAATAGATAGATCAAAGGAAAGATAGGAGCAAGAGTTGAGGAAGAGATGGAAAGAGAAAAATATGGAGACATATGATTATTTAAGATAAATGAAAAAAAAATAAAAAAATCTGCAGAAATAAATTGTGTAGTATCAAACACAATGACAATTCACAAACCAAAAGGTGTTCAACTAAGGTAGAATGAATAAGGATTAGCCATTATATAGATGTTAGTCATAAAAATAGATGAATTTAATACTCCATCAATTTTCTTCAAACTATGGTTACTGGATGCCCTATGAGCTATACATGTATGACAACACCACAAAAAAAATAATAATATGTTAGGAATATTTTTATGGGCTAATATTAATTGAATTAATTGTTTTACAAAAACGAATTAATGAATAGTCTATTATTTAAGCAGCCCGAATAATCAGTGATCATATTTTGATTTGGGCTGTGGCGTCTTTTATGTAGAAACCTAGTTAAGTGGCAAGTGTAGGTTTAGGGTTTCGTTGAAGCCTATTATGGGAGGGCCCAACGAGAAATCCAAGTATATATATATAACTAAATCCCCTCCCTATTCTAGATTAAGGGAATTTTTTCCCATTGAGAGCCGGCACTACAATAATTTAGATCATAGGGAGGAAGACCTAGTGTGTATTCTGCTGCGACAGTTCAATCTCCTACAATAGCCGAGACAGGTACGCATTCGATTACCATTTTTTATTGTTGTGTCCTAATATTCATGTACGCTTTAGTTTATTGATTAATTCTGTATTATTGTGATTATGAGATATAATCAACATGTAATATCAGAGCCTACGTACATGATTTAGGATCGACAATTTTTTTTTTTTTTTTTTGTATTTTTTGTTCTTAAGCAAAACAGAAACTTGCGGGCATTATTTTGTATGATTTTTCATTTTGATTGACTATGAAACCTTACGCTTTTATTCCCTTGTTTCAAGATTTAATTTTATATATCATACATGCTATTTGGTTGCATAATCAGAGAGTATTTCGTGGTTGAAATTTCGGCTACGAACCCTAGAAAACTTCCGAAATCGAAGCTTGAGGCCGTGATTTCATATATTGTTTTGCTTCAATTGAATGTAAAAACTTAGGAATTTTATTTCTATTGATTCAAGATTTAATTTGATATATTATACACGTTATTCAGTTGTGTAATTAGGAAGTAGTTTGCGGTTTAATTTTCGGCTTCGAAACCCTAGTGAAACCGAGATTTGTTTTTAAAATCGAGCAAGATTGATGATTTTTTTTATTCAATTAAACATCATAGAGAGATTTTAAATTAGTATTAGACTTAAACCCATATAATATTCGGTGAAACTAATGATTAATATCGAGTTTTAGGTTTTTGGCCATTGAGGAGTGAGAAAACCTAAAAATCGCAATTTGTTCTTGATATTGGATGATATTCTGCTTAGCTTTCCTTAAATTAATTATTATAGGAGTGTTATATAGACATAAATCTACATAAACTCATAAAATTTTTTTGGAGAAAATGACAGGTTTTTAGAGTTCTTGCACAAACAGATCGAAACCAGGTCGAGTTGACCCGGTTCAGACCTGGCTGGAGGTTGAAGACAACCTCCAGCCACGGTCAGCAAGTCCCACACGTGGCATAGGCCCGTGGGGGCGCGTGCGACTCTATTAGAGGCCCAATTTGGATCCCGTATTTTCTGTACACTTGTGTTTTTGTCCTCTAATTTTCTATAAAATTTATTTTATTTTTTGAGGATTAAAAATAATTTCTAGTTATTTATTACTTATTATATGATTTAATTTTCTTACAATTATTTTTTAGGCATTATTACAGAAATTATATTGAATAATTTGAAATAAGATTGTTATACTCACTCTTCCTAAATTAAAATTTATTGATGTGTACTCTCCTAATTAGTTTTAAATTACGAAAAACTAGTTTAATAGCTTCAGTTGTTCCAGTTTATTAGATTTTGGGTTGAATGGAGTATGATATGAGAACTTCAAATAATCTGGGATGAGATGAGATGTGAATTATGTTTCCGTTCTGGAGTATTCTAAAAATAGAAACGTGTTTGACAAATTATTCTAAGCAAATCTATTGCAACCGATTTGGATTTTGATGTCATCCTTGTGATTTTAGCTTGTGTATAGTAGTTTAATTCATCAATGAATTTTTCTTGGAATATCTTATTATTTTTCAATTGTCTAGATCTATTGTTCTTGACTTTTCTATATATCATTTAGCGTTTTCCCTTTTGGTTAATATGAAATAAAAATGAGATAGTAAACAATCTTGCTATTGAATTGGAGTTCTATTTTGTAGTTGATCGTGAATTGCCTTACTTTCTAATCATGATTTCTTGATATCACTTAGAATATATCAAACCTTTTTTTGGTGGATTATTTTAGCAATTATGATTAATTTTTTTTAATAACCAGTTATAATTTCTGATTGTTGCATTTAATTTTCAGGTTTGTACTAAAGAAAATTATAGTATCGTAATTTAAGTACATTATAGTATTGCGATTCTTTTGACTTACTCTCTAATTTCATTTAGTTACATTTCAAGTTGTTCCATTTAATACTCATTGGATTTAGAGATTGTGATAGTGGAATATATGATGCAGTTACATTCTACTATCATAATCTTTTACTACAAACTTGAAAGTTAAATGGATGAATATGAAATATACAAATCTAAAAGTTAAATTAAGGAATATGAAATACAACCGATTGCTAAAAATTAGGCATTAATAAGTCAACATATTGATATATTTGAGGAAGTTGTTTTGTTACTGTAAATGGATTATGAGCATATACCTATTAGCTATTGATTAGTGTTAATCTTCTAGTAGAAGCTAGATAAATTTCACTTTATTTTAATTGCTGTCTTATTTTAGATAATTGAATTGATTTTTGATAATGGAAATTATAGAGGAAATTGGACATTGATTTTTTTTTTCTATTCACTCTCTTACTTCATTACTATTTATATACGATAAATACCATATTACCTTAGTAGTTCTTATTAATTGTAAATGGATAGAGTAAGTAATATATGGATAATGCATATATCCCTTTATTTGATTGATTATATGATGAATAAACTATGATATGTTATTATTCGAGTGAAAAATGGTTTGTTTCTATTATTTTAAAGAGCAAACATGAGGGCTCAAAGAAGTCAACTCATACTTTGAGTTTTATTATCTTAACTCATGAAGAAGCATCCCAAAGTCTTCTTCACATCCTAAGTACTTTTTAATTGATCATGAAGATGTGGCCCTAGTTCGGATTAGATGATTACGTAGTTGCATATTGCTCACAAAATGAGTTATAAAGGGTGTGTTTATTTCATTTTGGGGATATTATTCTTTGTTGAATCCCACATCACTTGTGTTACCTAATCCCGAGCTAAGGTTTTCTTTGAGACTGAGTTGGGCCCATTGGGTTTTCAACTTTAGAACTCTTGTTTAATGTTGGGCGTGTTGAATTTCACATCAATGTTGGGTCTTTACTCGATATCCGTTCGTAGTAGTTTGTCAAAAGTCCTCCTTGTGCCTGATAAGAATGTCGACGTTCATTTGATAGAGTCAAAGGGCGGAAACGAGGTGGTGGCGACGTTCAGGTAGTATGGCAGGGGGGATTAAAATTAAGGTTAGGGGTTTGGACACTAAGTACCCCAAAAATTTAACTAGAATTTCACTTGTTCCAAGTAGTTTCAATTTAGACGTATAAAATGTCTTATTAACTTTATATGTTCTTTTCTGAAGTGCAATGAACTGAAACTAGTAAGAAGGGTTAATTATACAATTAACCCCTAAATTTTAGAGGTTTTGTAAATTTGGTTGTTTTGATTACTGTCCATATGGTTGTTTTATTCATGTATTTGATGGTCAGGAATCCTAAAGTGGTTCGACTCCTTATCTTTCTATTTGTTATCTTTGTTAAATATTTACATGATGAATGAAATGATTGAGAGAATTATATCATTGTTTTATTTTGGTAACTTGATGAAAGCTAAATTAAATAGAGCATTATTTAAAAGTGGTCGTAGATAATCAGATATATGATATGTATTCAAGATTCTTAGTGGATTAAATATGATGTTAATAACCAATTTGGTTATTACTGAACCTTCCATCCATGAAAATGAGATCTTTCATTTTTCGAATTTGGGCTATATTTGGGGTAATATATTTGCGTTTTGGAATGGAAGAAAAATACTGAGCTATTTTTGTACAATTTCGTCTTGGGCCTATTGAGCCATTAATTATTTATTAATTAACAAGCGTGATGGAATTACTAATATGGATAAATTATTCATGAACATATGAGAAGGCCTTGAATCGAAAATACTATCACTATTACTAGAATATCTTGGTAGAGATCTAATTTTGGGCTCATGATATAGTTATTGATTTTGGGTTTGGGCCTATGTAATATCTCAGTCAACTGGACTTTCTTAACTACAACTTTCAGTCTTTTCAGGTTCATATTAAGGAACCCATAAAAACACTAATTATGATTAATTATAGTTTTCAAAATTTCAAGACCTTATTTTTTTTTTTTTAAATAGAGACTAATTTAATAATTAGTTTAAGAGTGTGGTAAAATTGTTACTCAAATTTTTGCAACTATAATTGATCGTTAATCACTGAAAGTATATTTTGTAACATACTTCATCTTGTTTTGATTATACGCATATATGTTGCTAATATGCACTGTTGTGGTTGGGCAATATAGTTTAATTTTTCCATTTTGGAACGGTTTCTTGTGAATTGTTGAGATTATTTTACCAAAATAATTTAACCAATATAGTTTGCAAGTTTTCGAGTTCCTATTTTGTTGATGGAAATTGTTTTGGATAAATTTGTGCATTCACCTGCCCAAATGGGGTTATTGTGCAGATTAATTTAATTGTTGGGTAATATAGCTTAATTTTCCCAATTTAGAATGTTTTCTTGTGAATTGTTAACATTATTTTACCAAAGTGATTTAACCAATATAGTTTGCAAGTTTTCGAGTTCCTATTTTGTTGAAGAAGTTTTTTTTAGATTAATTTGTGTATTCACCTGCCCAAATGAGGTTATTGTGTAAATTAATTTAATTGTTGGATAATATATCTTAATTTTTTCAATTTGGAACGTTTGTTTGTGAATTGTTGAGGTTATTTTACCAAAGTGATTTAACCAACATAGTTTTCAAGTTTTCAAGTTCCTATTTTATTGATGGAAAATTTTTAAATTAACTTGTACATTCACCTGCTCAAAGGGGGTTATTGTGCAGATTTATTTAATTGTTGGGCAACATTATTTAATTTTTTTATTTTGGAACGTTTGCTTATGAATTGTTGAAGTTATTTTATTAAAGTGATTTAACCAATATAGTTTGTAAATTTTTGGGTTCCTATTTTATTGATGAAAAAATTTTAGATTAATTTGTGCATTCACCTGCCCAAAGAGGGTTATTGTGCAAATTAATTTAATTACATGAGAATATTATGTGAGATTAATAATTTGATAAATTTGTTTACCCAAAGGGAATAAAATTTGAAAGATTATTTGTGTCATTATATTTTGAAAGAAATATATAGATTTGAAGGTCAATCTACCCAAATGTGATGTATTTTTAAATTTGTAAAAAAAAATTATTTTGTTGATCTTCATGATTAAAGAATAATTATTTATTGTAAACTTTGCCTAAAAGAGAGTTTATGATAACACAATTGCAATTTAGTTGTAATTTTTTTGTAAAAGTAATTTCTTTTTGTTTTGAACAACAATAACACCACAATGAAATTCTAAATTGTTTCCTTGATTTAATGAGAATTTCTGTAGTCTTCTTTATTTCGATAATTGTGTCGTGTAAGCATTTATTACTATTGCTATAAAGGTTTTCTTATTTTGTTGATCTTTATGCTTAAAGAATAATTATTTATTGTAGACAATGTCCAAAGGAGAGTCTATATTGATGCAATTGATTCTTATATTGTATCTCTTATACTTATTTGAGCATTTTGATTCTCTAGTTTAGTGAGAGTTTTTTTGTATTTTCTTTTAATTATATGATATGTTGTGACCACTATTGTTATACGTTTTGCAAAATTAAAATCTATTTGATGATCATCATTATTGCATATTATATTGTTGTATAACATATTATTTGAATTGGTTATACTAAACCAAGGTTTAAAATCCGTAGCGTTCAAGGAGCATGTTATAAATATGGGTGTCATTGAGTCATTTGATTCTCTCATTTAGTGGGAACTTTTGTATTTTCCTTTATTTCGATGATTACGTTGTGCCCACTATTATTATGCGTTTTGCAAAATTAAAATCTATTTGATGATCATCATTATTGCGTATTATATTGTTGCATATCATATTATTTGAATTAATTATACAATATGGTATCTTAAGATATTGTGCCTTAAAAATTACAGTTGTATACTTTTGGTTGTCACAAATCACTGTTTTGAGATCTCGTGATATATTGTTAGTGACAGATGACTAGTTAAAGTCAAGCAATTTCATATTGTTGAGAAATTACAGCAGTTTCATTTCGTTGAGAAATTACAATCAGCAATTTCATTTTGTTGAGAAATTGCAACAATTTCATTTTGTTGAGAACTGCAATTAGCAATTTTATTTTATTAAGAAATTGCAATAGTTTCATTTTATTGAGAAACTGCAATTAACAATTTCATTTTGTTAAGAAATTGCAACAGTTTCATTTTATTGAGAAAATGCAATTAGTAATTTCATTTTGTTGAGAAATTGTAATGAGGATCAATAAGAACAATGTATATTGATAATGATCATATGTTGGCATTAACTTCTTAATACAATATTGGGCTTATGATCTATGTCGATATGGTTATAAGTATTTGTAAGTATGAAAGATCTTATGTTTATTGAGATTAACATATAGACTATCATAATCCAATATTAAGATCATGTTGGACCGAATAAGTTTATCAAGATATTACTTATAGACTATTATTTCTTTAAACAAAAGGTGTGGCTACACCAAAAATAATTTATTTTCCTATTATTCCAAGAGCCTTATTTTCAAAATTAAATTTATTCAATTAATATAGCCCAAGTAGGAGAATGTTAGAATATTTTTACGGGCTAACATTAATTGAATTAATTATTTTATTAAAACGGGTTAATGGATAGTCTATTATTTAAGCAGCCCAAATAATCAGTGATCATATTTTGATTTGGGCAGTGACGTCTTTTATGTAGAAGCTCAATTAATGGCAAGTGTAAGTTTAGGATTTCGTTGAAGCCTATTATGGAAGGGCCCAACAAGAAACCCTAGTATATATATAACTAGGTCCCCTCCCTAGTCTAGATTAATGGGGGTTTTTCCTATTGAGAAACACTACCACAATAATCTAGATCATATGGAGGAAGACCTAGTATGTATTCCGCTGCGACAGTTCAATCTCCTGCAATGGCCGAGAAAGGTACGCATTCGATTACCATCATTTATTGTTGTGTCTTAATATTCATGTATGCTTTAGTTTATTGATTAATTCTGTATTATTGTGATTATGAGATATAATCAATATAATATATATAATTTTAAATTATCAAATAAAATAGAATTGTTCTTGAATGTACTCTCCTTCTCAAAGCCAACTTTAAATTAAAATATTTCTTCGTGATTCTAGTCAAAACACAACAAAATTATTATGCTAATTTTGATCATCAAATCAAATAATAATCATGGAAATTCAAATATATATATATATATATATATATATATATATATATATATATATATATATATATATATATATATTAAAATATCGAGTAAAAAAGAAGTTAGTCATGATAAGTTGAAAGTGTCAGTAGATCAAACTTAGATAGCCCTGGAATTTCCATTTTGGTCCAACCTAAAACTCATAATCAACCATGAAAACATTTTATTTCCAATAATAGAATTTTCATTTTGTTCAACTGCAATATGAAAATAAAAGGGAGGGCAAAGAGTACAAAAGAAAACGAAATCCATATAACAAATATAAAGGAACCCAAAAAATATCGATAATAACTTATCTTGTGCCTTATGGCGAGGCGACAATCATGGAGTCGGGAGTTAAGAAGTCTTTATTTAAGAAGTGTAACGGCTCTGCCCTGAATAAGTAGAGGATGTTACAACCACTCCTAGGTAAGGGTAGCAGGGACACCATGTCTTGGGGCCATAACCCCTAGTCGGGATGAGGGGTTGAGGCCGAAGAGCCAATTTCCCAAGGGCTGGTCAATGTTGTAGTCAACTCATTCGGGGTGAAGTGTTACTCGGGATGGTGCTCATTTTGGGGTAGGCATGTTGGTCAGCTCACAATTCGTTGTAGATTCTCGTGCCTGACACGTGCTTGTGGGCACGTGGCAACGATTTGGGCCTCTCCTAATTTTTTAGCATCAAATGCTCCCTATTTTCAAGCAAACAGAGAACGGTCCTCGAGAATACGAAGAAGGTTCTCCCTAGGGCTGGACTTGACATAAGACTAGGACAATATTTACTCGATAGTTAAGTCCTGGGCGCTTTGTTAGTATAGTGCCTCGATTTCCACACCTTTGATGCGTCGAGTATTTAATGCTCCATGATTGATATTCCACTTTGCTTCCCTAGGTGATAGTTGGAGGGACTCCTAAACATACATCCCTATATAAGGGGTTCAAGCTTCTACACTTAATCTTTTATAAAATTCTTTTCCAACCGAGATTTCATCACCGTTCTTCTGTGATTCTCCTATTACCATCGACCATTTACCTTTTCTTTGTCTTTGATAAGTCTTCTTTCGTTACTTCCTATTTAGTTTCTTGACTTCGTATCTCTTCTTTGTTCTGCTCGTGTTGAGTCATGCTCTCCTATTTTTCTCAATCTTCAGTCGGTCTGCCACTGTGTCTTCCGATGATTTCCAATCGCCCTATTTTCTTCATTTTCCCTCTTTTCATCCACCTATACTTTCCTTGTATTATTGAAGCATCACGGTTTTGGCCTTGCATTTGAGTGGTTTAACATCTCCACCGATGGTGGTACCGACGAGGCTAGGCTATCTACAATGGTTGTCTCCATTGGGCGGCGAGGTGCTAACCCTAGCATTGAGATTCCAAGTGCTCAGGGCGGACCAAGGGTTGGGCCTTCTGATGGGCCTAACCTTGGTGCCGATGGAGTAGGGTTTGGTCCTTCTATTAGGCTTGACCTTGAGGTGGTGGTCGAGCTTGCTAAGGCGCCGTCGTCGACTCTTCTAATCTTTGTATCTAATCGCTCCATCACTGGTAAACCTGAGCTTAGGACGGTCAAGGTCACGGGAAGTGTTGTTACAGAGTCTCAACTATGGAACATGTATGACGACTATTCAATTCACAATGAGTAGCATTGTCTCTTCTCGATTTGGGATTTCTAATACATCGCCACGTGTCTGGGTGCATCACTTTCTACACCGTCGTCCTCCTTCGCGGGTGCATTTGTTTTATTCACCTTTTTATTCGAGAGGTTCTCAATAGAATAAACCTCTCACCTATCAAGCTGGTTCGTAACGCTTGGAGGACAATGGTTGGGTTCATTATCCTCTGCCTTAAGAACAACATTACCCCTACATTCTTTATGTTCTTCCACTTCTACATGGTCAGGAGAAACGCGAAACCCAATGACAATTGGTTTTTGTTTTGCACTCAGAAGGGGATATAGAAGCATATTGTCAGGATCCTTGAGAACAACAAAGGGTGGAAAAGCAAGTGGATCCTTGTAAGTGGAAATTGGGAACAATCCGCTAGGAAAAAAGGTCTTTTTTGGTCCCTACTCGGTGGAAGGAACCAAGTAAGCCTACAATGCCCAATTTATCCTTTATTGGTTTCTATAATCGTTGCATCTGATTTCTTATCTCCCAACTTTCTGCAGAGATCCTGTCAACTTCCCCAGGTAAGTAAAGTTAAGGTAGCTACTACTGCCACTCTAAAGATAATCCTAGAAGCGAAGAGGGATTTTAGTCACCTCAAAGCTACTGCCTTCAACCTTTACTTCGCGGAACCCCCTCGGCCTGCTTGAGATTTGGAGGCCGAGACAAAGCTTGATCGAGAAATCGATAAGTACGTACTGGAAGCAGACCTATCGAGTTCAAATGAGAGAATCGAGGAAGAAGGTAATATCTCGACCCTTCATCTCGTCGAACTATTAAGGATTTTTTGCCCCTTTTTTACTAACGTTTTTGGTGGGCAAACACGTCGACTCATCCGTGGAGGCATTGTGTTGTTGTCACCAAGTTGCTAAGATGACTACCACTGTTACTATTGTTGTAACTGCTCCTTTTGGTGCAGTTGGACCTACCTCGGCCACTACTGCCACCGTCACTTTAGCCATGTCTCCTTCCACTGCTACTACAACCATTCTGAGTAAAGTCATTAGCCAGCTACTTCCAACAGACATCAAACTAATCCCCTGCTACTGGCTTACCTATAAACGACGATCGCCCGCACCCACTGTGGTTATTTGCATGGACCGATACCAAAAAGGGAAAAGACGACACCGTGGAGGGCCTCCAAGAAAGGGAATGAGAAGGTGGAGGGCCTTCGCGGGGTCATTCATCGAACTCCCCAACCCGTGGGAAAAAATAGTTAATGGGATCCTCGGGTTGAGGGACTCACCCTGGATTTGAGGGTTGTCTCCCAACCCCAAAAATGTAGCTGACTAGGCCCAAGCTGCAGTTTTTCCTAAGACTTGGAGGCAGTGGTCATTAAGCAAGGAAATGACCACGACCTGAGTCTGATTCGACTAAGCTCAACGGTAAGTATTCGTGAAACTAGTTACCTGTTTTTAGTTTCTTTGTTTATCCTCTTGAAATTTGCTAAGGGTCATTCTTCGTTTTATTGACAAATAACAATGGACTTTCTCACTCTAGTAGAAGGGTAGAGGGGCATCATCACTCAGTTCGAGAACCTCAAACGGGAAAAGGACGAAGCCAAGTCCCAACTTAGCGAGAGGGAATACCGGGTCGCCGAGGTCGAGAGAGAAGTTATTGAGGTAAAGCGCTAGAAGGTGACGATTGCCAAAGTTAGACGGTGGGCCATGGAGGCAAATAAGAAAGCAGTAGAGGCAGGATAAGAGGTCACCAAATGGGGCAAAAGACGTCGGCAGTCGAGGAGAAGGTCGTGGAGTTGCAACAGGAGCTCCGCTGGTCTTACAAGGTGGAGGCGGGGCTTCAGACCTTTTTTCATGCAGAGTGAGTGTCTAAGGTGAAGGTTGATGCCGTTTTGGTCAAAGATTGGGCTCGGGTAGAAGATAGTGCAACGAGGGTTGTTCGTGACTAGAAGTTAACCATTGTCCACCGGAAGCTAAGAGGACCTCAAGTTTATGGTGATTAAGAGGTATCCTGAGGTTTACTTCTTCGGAATGTACATCTTGGGGGGGCCCTGACGATGAGGCACAGCATGCTGAGCTCGGTCAGTTGGAGCCTCCAGTCGCCCAGTCAAGTGTCTCTATGATCCTCCAGTAACTCATCAATTTCCTTGGGATTGGGTATCACAGTGCCCCTGCGCCCGAGCAGGATTCCACTAGGGAAGTTTCTGGGGAGGCATCTCAAACTCAGGCTGGTGACGAGCATGCACCTGCCCCTACCGATAGCCTATAGTCTTCTCATTTCACCCTATTTCTTTTCAATTTTTTCGCTGCCTATCTTCTTTGTATTCGCCCTAGAAGGCCTCCAATTGTAATGCCCCATGGGCTCAACTGTTAACGACAAGACTTTTTCGGTTTTATCTCAGTTTCTTTCTCTCCCTAAATTATATTTTATTTTTTGTCATCCAAGTGCATCAATTAGTTTGTGTAGTTTCACTTTGATTATGGAACTTTAACAAAACTTTGAATGAGAATCGCCCCAGTTAACGCTAGGGCTAGCAAAATGGATATTTACAAGATAACACGACATGAAATCGGTAAGAAATTATTGGGTATGGATTTAGAATATTTGGTAATAGATCATTATTGGGTCGGACACAATAAATACGGTAAGAAATAGGTCGAATTTCCAATTTACCTGATAATTCGATAAACAACATGAATGACATGATAATAGTTAATAGAGTTTTTAGGTTACACAATAAGAAAAGACAAAATAAGTAACACAATAATTTTATAAATTATTTTTAAAATAAAAATATACTAATAAATATTTGTAAACATTCCCTAAATTTGTCTAATATAACAGTTTAGTCCATATTATATTATATATTAGTGTTACTAATATTTTCTCAAAGTCTAATTCACTTCATTGATTATAGATTATGAAATTATTGGCATTTATTTTAAGGTCTTTTGTATTTGGTGGTTGTTCATGTAAATGTTGTTTGAGAATTTCCATTATATTGGTGGATTTTTTGTTTCGTTTTGTTCCATTATATTGGTAGATTTTGTTTGTTTGGTTGGTTTGTTTTTCTTCAAGTTGTATAATTTTCTAATGTTTTGTTCTTTTATAAATTATGTTAATAGGTATTTAATGTGTGACGGGTTAAATATGTTTTTATTGTGACATGATATCTTTATCTTTTTTGGGATGTCACTAGTAATCAATGAATGACAAGTGTTTAGGTCGTGTCAATATTTCATATTATCATGTAACACCATAAATTATCATGTCATATCATGTCAACTCGATAAGTTTTGTGTTACTTTTTAACATGATAAATTCTTGTGTCATGTCGTGTCAATTTGATAAGTTTCATGTCGTATTCATGTTCAGGTTTTATGACACGATAATTTATCGTGTCGTGTTCATGTTACGTGTTATCATATTCGTATCAAACCATGACACGACACGAAACATAACCCGATGACATAATTTTCTAGCCCTAGGTAACATTGTTGAGATTCTTGAAAATACCTCTAGTCAAAACCTAAGGCATTTAAGCTGGGAAGCAACCATCTAACCGAGGTGGAAGTCACCTAGGGTACCTAAATATTTTGAGCGTGGGTAACTCAGGAGGGTTACCTCAACCAAAGTCGTTGCGTACATGAGTTGTGTATCACAAGGCTTTATTGCTTTATTCTGGTCATACGAGGTTGTCTGAATAGGAAGTGCAGAGCATCTCATTACCGAGAGGAACTATCCTCATCTTAGGGCGATCCCAAGAGTCACCTCGGTGTTTATGCGTCAGACGTGACTGTTTGCTAGTTTCCAAAGTAGCCTTTACTATTCGTATTTATTGTGGTAGCCTTTTGGGATTCCCCGTCCAATCAGTCACTGGCATTCAATACTCATGCCTCCTGGCCTTTCTTATCGGAACTGCCTATTTATATTACTCCATCTCTCACTTTTATTTACTTATTCCTGACAAATTTTTTGCTCTCTACTTTTTTTTACACCCGTATTTCCCAATTTCTCTTTGTCATTTTCAACAATGGATCTCCATCAGGATGTTGAAAGGTGTCGTTCCATGCAGAATCACAAGACGAAAAGGGTCTAGTCCCTCATTTAGCAGCTAAAGATGGAAGAACGACCAGGATAGCGCCTTTGCAAAGTAGAGGAATTCTGAGTCCTCTACGTCAGCCAAGTTGCTCGCCATTACAATGTTGTGGATGAAATTTTGGACACGTTATCCAAGTTGGAAGAGTAGGAAGAGAAGGTGTCCAAGCTTTGGGCCGAGCTAGTGAAGCAAAAGGAGGCTAGGGTGGCGATAGAGGCAAAAAACTATAGCCCGAAAAGTGAAGATTTGGTAGCTCATCTACATCTTCTCAAATTACACCATGGTAAATGGCTTCCAATTCTCCAATAAGGAGGCATGCTCGAGCACTCAGACCTGCTTTAGCTCCCAATAATAGAAGAGAAACAATATTTCCATTTATTTATTTATTTGGTAAAGATGTATGAGGCACCCTCTTTTTTCTATAAGGGGGAGGGGTGATTTCCCCTCTATTTTCTATAGAAAAAAATTATTTTTGGTACTCTTGTTCCTCTTGTTCGTTTTTCATTGATTGAATGTATATTGATTCGTAGGAACAAACATAGTAGTAGGGAGGAACGTGGCAATAAGATATAGTAAGTAGTATTGTGTAGGTTGTAGAAAGTTGAGTCGAGTAAAGTGGAGGGTTGCTCTGAATCTGAAAGCTCCTTGACTCCCGACGGAGTCCTCTCCTTAGGGATAGTTCTTACATGGGAATAGACAATGGTCATCTACCAAGGGTGGGGCATCAATCGGGTCCGAGGGCCTGCAGAAAGCATCTATCGTATCAATAGTTAACCACAGTTCAGATGTCTTAAATGAGAGAAGGCTCATGCATGGACTGAATTAAGGAGAACCTTAGACAGCTCAAGATTGAGCTCGACTATAGAAAACCCCCCAATTGTCGGCCACAAGGGTCCAACAGCAGTGTTGCGGCCCTGGGGACTGAGAGGATCAGGCTCCGTGGAGAACTATATGCCTCAACCCACGACATGACCTCATCTTTGCCAGCTCGTATCTTGGGCTGGGGCGGAAAGAAGGTCATAGCCTTGAAAACAATAGTTAAATTTAAAGAAGACCAAATTTTTTAATTTTTGAAAAACATTTGATACTACAAGAAACTTCGACTACATTGTTGACAAACTAGCTATGTGCAGTAATTAGAAAGGAATTAAGCACCCATTTGGAACCAACTGATTTATGTCCAGCCATGCTAACCCTGCTCGGCGATGGCTAGGGGGAAGACCTTTATGATATATATATATATATATATATATATATATATATATATATATATATATATATATATATATCGGTTAGTGCCCCACCGTGCTGACTTTTCTCTGTGGTAACAAAGATGAAGACCCTTATGATTTATGCCGCCTCACGTCCTGCCTTGCTAATTCAGCTCGATTATTAAAAAATGGAAGACCTCTGGGTTAACGTTGATTAGCGTCCTTCCGTTTTGACTCTGCTCAGAGTTCAAACATAAAGGAACCCTAGGAGAAATAACTAGAAATATGTTCAAGTCTTACCCTCCAACTGACCACACACACATGGGACAAATGAGTTGTATACGCTTTCAAAAAAGGAAAGAGCTCGCGTATTCAAATGTCCAAAAAGAAATTACAAATCGGGGTTCTTTACCGAGTACATCTAGGCTCGGCTTAAAAAGTTGAGAGAAGTGAAGAGTTACAAAAAAGAGAAAACTCCAAAAAATAAAGTCTTAAATGTCTTAACAATGTTGAACATTGGTTTAATTCTGGTCTGCATTCCCAATGATGTTAATGGGAGAGGACTTATTCTCGTAAGGACTGACCTCTAGAGACCGGACAGTAACCTTCCAATCTTCTGTATCCTTTGTGTCAATCGCATCATTTCCCTTGGTCATGGCACCACTAGAGGGCTCTGAGAACTCCATCTTGATCAGCCCATGGTCTCAGCCTTGGCTCAGGCTATAACGTCTCTCTTTATCTAGTCGACTACCCATAACCGTTGTCTAAAGTCCTCCGACTCGGCTTGGAGTGCATCAGCTCGGGAGGTAAGAGTCTGGTTCTTGAAGCAAAACCAGAGGTTTTCAGTCTGAACAGAGGACAGCTCGGATCGAAGCTTAGTCTTTGTCATCTCCTTCCTCCTCAAGGTCTCCGGAAGGGACTCTACCTCGGCAGCGAAGCTATTATTCTTGGAAGGTATTTACTGAGCGAAGAGAAGCAAACGAAGATCATCCAGAAACAATGAATTAGAAGGAAAAATTAAAATCTGTAAACTAATTTTGAAAGTGTAAGAAAAGCTTCGTACACTCACCCCGTCCAGGTCCCAGAAGATCTCCGCCACTAACCTCTCTAGAGGCACATTCTCTAACTTAATCCAGTTAGCAGGGTCAATACCATACACATGAAGAAGGGCACGAGCTCAGGATTCTGCAACAGACGCGTGCCAACCTCTAGTCCTATGTTTGAAACCCCAAAAAATGCAGGGTTCGGTTCTAGGGGAGGTTTCGATGCGCTCTCATGTCTGGAGCATTTGTTCCTCCACCGTCGATGCCTAAACTCTTTAGCTCGGCTTCCTTCCCCCCCCCCCCCCCCCTTCCCCCAGTGGGAATTTTTCGACGTCAGGATAACTTCTTGAGCACTCGAAGTGGACTAGCGGGACTCCTTTTTTATCACCCCAATAGGAACCGAGAGCTGCCAAGGAACTTCTCACTACTGCGACCTACTTCTGGGCCTTGAGCTTTATTAGAAGGGAAACTATGTCTATTCCTGTCACGAGCATAGATAAAAAGCTTAATATCAAGACAAGTTAAATAAGTATTTAAGGAGGATTGGTCTTAGGAAAATGACTCACTGTTGAATGGATTTGACAGGAGCTCAACGCTAGGCAAGGAAGGGAACCTGTAGAAGTAGATGTTGTAGAAAGTTGACTTGAGAAGCTCGTTCACCTGGTAGAGAGCAGTTTTGAGCACCTACTTCTTTTGGGCAACAATTTTTGGCTGGGGAGCTTATTTCTTCTTCATATTCTTTTCACTCTCTACAAAACATAAATAAAGTAAAGTTAGAAAAAAAAAAAAAAAAAATGGGCTCCGAACACCTTCCATCATTGAGGTGTTCTTATCAACTCTCCCCTAGTCTCGCTAGATGCGGATTGTAGAATCCGTCTCGTCTGTGCCGAACTACTAGCCTTCCCCCAGATGTAAAAATACTTCAACTTTCATTTATGAATCGATGAGTCCAGGTCATCTAAGAACTACGATATGGAGGATATATAGCACCACCTCTTACCCAAGGGTAGCAATTTTGTGAAGAATAGAGCACGAAAGAGCTTTATGCTTGGCTCGATTCCTTTTGTCATGAAGACAATGTAGGCTGTTATTACCACTGTCATGCTATTTGGAGCGAGTTGTGATGGAGACAGCCATACTCCTTATAGACAGCCTGGATCCACGAATGAATTGGAAATTGGAGACTGGGCTCAAACTAGTAAAGATAAACAGTAAGGAAGCCCTAGGGCGGCATGTGTGCACGTTCTTTAGGGCCATTGAGTCTCGTCACGACAGAGCTCGGGAAGGTGTACGAGCTGTGAGCCTTCCTCAACTTATTCTCAAGAGTTCTACACTGAAGGTCCTAGAGTGGGCTAAGAACAAGGACCGCAGAATAAATGAGTTTTGGCCCCGCCCCGCTTATAATAGGGCTGATCATGGGCCCAGGGGCCCGCCCAGCCTGATACCCATTTTTTTAGGACTTGGGCTTGAGTTTTGAGCCCATGGGCAGGGTCAAGGCCTAAAGATCTAGACCCAATACCCGATCGATTTTAGGATCAGGCTTGTGTATGACCATTTTATTTTAGGCTCAGCCCGATCATTAATAATATATATATATATATATATATATATATATACAAGTTCTAATCCTAATCTTCATTCTGGTAGTAAAGATGATGACGACGATTATTAATTTTTTTAGTTTATATGTTGTGTTTCATTATTAGTTATTTTGGTAATTTTTGAACTTGGAGGCTTGGTTAAGTGGTTAACTGGATCTTTTAGGTTTATTGATGTTGAAACTTGGGAGGCTAGGTTAACTGGTTTAAATTTTTTAGGTTTGTATGATGTTGCAATTTTTTAGGTTTATATGATGTTGCAACTTGGGAAGTTGAGAGGTTAAATTTTGGTTAACTGATACTCTGGTTCATATTTTTGGTTAACTATTATTGATTATTTTATTTTATTTTGTTGAACTGTAATATCAAATTATGGATGTATTCATTTTATTTAAGTATGGATTAATGTATTTTATTTTAGTGTTGCATGTGGATGAATGTATTTTATAATTTTTATTTGTATTTTAATGTTTATTTTTTAAATTATAAAAAAATAGATTATAGGACCGAGTTTGGGCTTAAAATTTATTGTTACGGTCGGGCTTAAACTTAAAATTTATTGCTAGGGCCGGACTTGGGCAAAATATTAGGGCCCGACCATAGGGCTAGATCGGGTTAGGGCCTAACATTTTTTCATAATATCCTATGTAAAGTCCGGTTGGGCCCGACCCATGACCATCCCTAGCTAATAATGAGAGGTTTCAGGGGGACTGCCTCCAGAACTAAAGTCATTGTCACCTGGCCTTCCTTTGGAACGTCACCAAGGTCCCTCGAAGAACGCACTCTGCCATGCTCGTCCAGACGACCAACCACAGTCACCAACTCGGCGAAGGATTGAATCGCACCGCTGGATGAATGTGGTAGGTCCTCTGGGGAAGAGATGGGAGTCCTTTGAGGAACCGTGTAGCGTCCAACGCTATGATAAAAGGCAAAGGAAGTCCACTCTGACAAGCCGGACTTCGTGCTCTGGTTTGAACGAGAAGAAAAAGAAGAATCGGAAGAAGAGAGATCAATAAGAGCCATTTTTGGCAAGGGAGAAAGGATTACCGAGCAAGGAAACTTCCCTAAAAAACTCACAAATGGTAAATGAAAACATTGAACCTCTCATTTATAGAAAAAATGGAGGGGAGAAGCCAAAGTGTCGCCTCCAACGGCTATGATTGCCTCGTTCATGGAGCCTGTCAGAAAAGGGATGGACACATGGCAACCATCCAACGACCCCAGCACTAAACGTCGCCTAAAGGTCCCGATTTTATAAATGATTCCGACCAACGTGCAACAGCATGGTAATCCCAACCAACTCGCTCATTGGTGCTCGAGACAGAGGGTAACTAATGTAGGGAACTTTTGTCGACGTCCACCTAGGCTAAGAGCCCTGCACATTAGGTAGATGAGCCCCTCCACGGTGATCATTTCATCATGACCATCTTACTCCTTGTCGACAGTCAGCATTAAGAGGCCTCTTTGATTTCGTCTGTGCTCCGTTAAGAACGCTTCCATCCTTCCGACCTTCATCTAGGGATGTCAACGGTTCGGGTTCGGCCCAGTTTTAGGCAAAACCAAAATCAAAACTGTTTAAGATATGTAAAACCAAAATCTACGATTTTTTTTTAAACGGTTTTAAAACCGGATCGTTTATTTTAAGCGAAAACCAAAACAAAAATTGCGAAACCGTTTAAGATTTTTAAATTTTATAAAAAACCAAAACCAAAACCGCAACTGCAAAACGCGATTCACTATTAATTCTAAACATTCTCCAAATCATACAAAACCAATAGCAATTCCTATTACATAAAAATATTCTTCAAAATCATACAGTTTACCAAACCAAATAAACTAAAAACCAAATACAAACAAACTGCATAAATACCCTAACAGTATAAGCATATATTTACAGTAGGATTGAAGTGTAGTAAAAGGGTTAAAAATGTAAATAAATAAATAAAAAGATTAAACTGTAAATACTAAATAAATAAATAATATATATATATATATATATATATATATATATATATAAAGGCTATACGGTTCAGCTTGCGGTTTCGGTCATACGGTTCGATTACGCGGTTACTATCCTAAAACCAAAATCATTTAGTCGGTTTTAACCCAGACCATTTGGTTCGGTTTCTCTCAGTTACCCATTGGTTCGGTTTTTTTTGTCATCCCTACCTTCATCTACCCGGAGGCTATACGGTTCAGCTCGCGGTTTCGGTCATGCGGTTCGATTACGCGATTACTATCCTAAAACCAAAACCAAAACCGCTTCGGTTTCTAAATTTAAAACCAAAATCATTTAGTCAGTTTTAACCCAGACCATTTGGTTCGGTTTCTCTCAGTTACCTATTGGTTCGGTTTTTTTTGTCATCCCTACCTTCATCTACCCGGATTTCTCATAATTAGGCCTCCTTCGGTCTTCGTTTCCCTAACAGGGCCTCCGATCTAAGGAGCTCTTCACCAGGACACCTTTCCTAAGGACCTCATCCGCCGGGGAAGACTACACCATTCCTACAAGTCTGGCCCCCTCAGAACAGGATGGGTTGGTCCTTGGACTTGTCAGTTAGGCTAAAAGGCCAAGCCCTATGGACTAATCTTCTCACGCGCCATCCTATTGGCCATGCACCGAGTTATCTTAGTTAACTGCGCTCAGGACCCTAATTATGCGACTCTAATTGTGCTCCTCTACTATAAATAGTCAGACATTCAACGCCCCAGGTAATGCTCAACCACCAACTTGAAGTATAAATTTGTTTTTCTCCGAACTTTTATTTTCACGCTAGAGGAATTTCACCAGGTACAATCCTTGTGGGTTTCTGTGCAGGTACCAATTTTGGACTTTAGCTATGGATTTCAACTTGGGTTCAGACTTCATAGGACACAATACTCCCGTGGGTCTTTGTACAGGTACCAGATTTGGACTTTAGCTCGAGACTTCAACTCGGATTTGTAAAAGATTGGTGTGGATCTCGAGACATTCAAAGAATTCAACCTCCGACCTCCAAACTCAAGACATATAATCACCACCTCAACAAAAAAAAAAAATATATGTAGACTCTGACTAGACTAACTCAAGATGTTTACCAATTTTAAACACCAAAAGTTTACTATTTTAGTGATGGCTCACAACCCTTGCAGCCTGGGGACTAAAAATAACAGCATTTAATAGACAAATTACACGTAAATAAATAAATTAATATGATTGCAGTTATTGAAGTTCTTTTTACAATCACATACAAGGGAGAAATACTTCTTCAAGTTTTTCCCCCAAAAATGGTGCTCAATTTTGAACTTTTATGAAGGAAATTGGAAAGACTGTCGTACTCTCGAATCTTTTTAACCATACGGGCAAGAACCTGGATTAATTATTTAACTTAAGTATGATTATTATCATCATCGTCCTCATCGATGTTCGCAGACTGGCTGACGATTTCTTGAGCTTCCATGAGTGCCGATTCCTTGGCATCAGTTGCATATAGTATCTTCTTGACTGCCATTGCCATCTGCAAGAAATTCAAACAAAATTAAGCGAAATAATATTTCTTTGAATTAAGAGAATATTTTGTTTAATTAAGCAAATGTTTTGTTTAAGGAAGTGAAATTCATAAAATTGCATTTTTGAATTATTATACTTGTGATGAAAAGGCAATAAGACAGACAAATCAAGAATATATACTCTATTACCGGGAGAAGCTCCAGTTCAGGTTTTTGACAGAGTATTTCAATGTCCCGAAGCTTTGAGAAATAGAAATCCCGTTCCTTCTCAAGAAGGTCCACTGACAGCTTAAGGTCTGTGATCTGGGTAGCGATTCATATAAACACAAACAATCAGCATCTTCATATGTAGAGGCATTTGAAAAAAAAAGAAGCTAAATGATGATAGCCCAAGAACCCGTCAGTAAAATATGTGTGCAAGTGCTAAAGCATGCAAATCCAAATGTTTCAGAACTCAACAATGTAAACAAAACTCGCCAAATTCAGCTGAGAGACCCATTTTATGTTTGTGTGCATGTGTTTTCTCAAGTTAAAAAGGCTTGAACTTTCAATGGAGTGCAATCCTTCAGCTGAGAGTTCCGTTTATTTGTTTAGGTTTTCTGTTCCCGAATTTCAGTTTCTGTTATCAGAGAACTTGGAAAGGAAGAATTCTGTTCTGTTCTCAAAATAATTGTTCTAAAAACTGGAAACAAAACAAAAATAGATTTTTTTGTTCTCATATTTCTGATTTTGTTTCCATTAGTTTTCTTGGAACAGAAAAATTAAACAAACATCTGTGTTTTTTTGTTCCTAGAAAACTTGGAAGAGAATTAAACATAGAAACCAAAAAAAATGTGTTTGTCTGACACCACAAATGTTCTAAATATCTGAGAAGCGGCAGTCTTTTTGTTCCTTATGTGTTTTCATTCCCCTTTTTTCGACCCCCAAAAAAAAAAAACAAAAAAAAAACAGAAACTAATCAAACAGCACCAAAGAAAATTGAACTTCGGACAATTTAATACAATTTTACCTCCTTAGACAAAGCTTCAATCTCTCCTGAATGATCAGCCTCAAATGTTACTACACCAGTTTTCCCTTGCTTTGTTCCTACAGCATAAATACCAAAAATAATGTTTCCAAAAGCTAAAAGCTAAAAAGTAAGGAAGCAAACACCAAATGAAAACTTTGGTAGGAGCTGAGAAGATATCTTACTGATGCCCATTCCATCCCCAAAACCTGGGCCATGAGAATTGCTTGATTGTAGAGACTTTGAGGTCTTGTAGGACACCTTGGGGTTTCGTTCCTTGCAACCCTTTGTTCTCCGCTCCAAAGGATTATAATTCCTGAAAAATGTGAGAAATAAAAATGAATTTCAATAAGTGTGTCGATGAATAAATACCAACACATTCAGAAGGGTAAAAAATGGGCATACTCATTCATGATGCCACCGTTTATAGAATCACAGTAGCGTTTCAGCCATTGCAAAAACTCCAAATTGTCCAAAGGTCGGCCCTTAACGAGTCTATTGACTTCAATGTGCTGTCACCAAAATCAAAAGATTAAATAACTGCATGCAGAGAGACTACTATGGTGATGACCCCAGACCCAACTAGCGTTCCTGTTCTCATTTAGGTAAAATTCCCTCCTAGCCCAACATTCAGAAAGACTTGAACCATGATGCAGTTTGGGAAACCATAAACAAATTATATTGAGAACAAGCGTGGCTATTACAAAGCAAACCAAACATGGCACAACAGGGCGCCTAATAGTACTATCATACTGTAGAAGGCGACAAAAGATTGAAGGTCCAACATCAAATATCAAATAACGAAACAAAATTCAGAAATGAAATAAAGATAGATTACCTTGTCAATTTTCAGTTTATTGAAGACTTCTTGTAGCACTTTATAGTTCTGGATCATATCATACTCAGTCTTCGCATCAAAATTGACCTATATTGAACCACAACCATCACATCTTGAACAAAATTCAAGAATGAACATGCCCATGAAATATTAAAAAGATTAAAATTAGTCACCTTGTGCATTGGAACAACACCAGGATAGGTCATGTCGATCATCTGACATTGCACAGCACCCGATGCAGCCTATTTTGATAAATTTATGAGTTAAGGGCAACAAAAAAGGCAAGAGCACACAGAGAGAGAGAGAAGTAAGCTCCATATTTCTTACTGACCACTTCTTAACGAGGACAGCATGATCTGCACAATGTTCATTTGAAACAATGATCAATATCACAAAAGTTGCTTGGTAGGAACTAAGCTTTTATGACACTATGGCCATTTTGTCTTTCGAAAGTGACATTTGTAACTATGCCCAGTTGCCTCTATTTCCTTTCCTATTGGCACATTGTTTGGTTGGAACTAAGCTT
The DNA here is from genome assembly GCA_016647705.1 of Eucommia ulmoides. Classification (NCBI taxonomy): domain Eukaryota; kingdom Viridiplantae; phylum Streptophyta; class Magnoliopsida; order Garryales; family Eucommiaceae; genus Eucommia; species Eucommia ulmoides. Next base: position 34,895,904 of record CM028326.1, on the reverse strand, counting down.
TTAATGACACTATGGCCAATTTGTCTTTCGAAAATGACATTTGTAATACCATGCACACATTGTTTGAGAGGTGATTGCTGTGCTGGAGCAAATAATATGCATACCCAAGCTAAAAAGGAAATATTATTAATATGATCCAAAATGAAAATGGAAATGATAGAAAATGCCTTTCGTCTCCATGAAACTAATTGAATATGTTCCAACTGTTGAATCCCACATCAATGTTGGGTCCTTCCCCTGATATCTATTCGCAGTGGTTTGTCTAAAGTTCACCCTGCGCGTGATCGCTTGTGTTACCTGATCCTGAGCTATATAAAGCCTACGGCAATCCTCAAATTACAAAGATGTCTTTTGAGAGTGAGTTAGGCCCATTGGATTCCTACATGGCATCTAAGCCACGACTCTTGTATGAAATTGAGTGTGTTAAATCACACATCGATGTTGGTCTATCCTGATATCCGTTCACAGTGGTTTGTCAAAAAATCCACCCAGTGCGTGTTGAATCCCACATCGATGTTAGGTCCTTCCTGCCGATATTTGTTCACAATGGTTTGTCAAAAGTCCACCTTGCTATGAGGGGGCATGTTGAATCCCACGTCACTTGTGTTATGTGATCCTAAGCTATATATAAAGTCTAGGATAATCCTCATATTACAAGGAGTCGTTTGAGAGTAAGTTAGGCCCATTGGATTTCTATACCATGTTTTACGTTTAATTTGAATCTTGTTGGAAACACACTCCATGTTAAGATCTCTCTTCCACATTGTCCAATATTAAATATAAAAAAATAGGCTAGATAGTGTCGTAATGGACAAGGGGACTCTTGAATCCACAAGAGAGGTTATTGAATCCACAGGAAAGAGAGAATCAGTTGAATAATTGAATAATAGTTCTCCTGGTCAAAAGGCCAACAATGAGTATTTATGGCATATGAACCTAACTCTAGTAAGTAGTAACCCTAATTTTGTAGAACAAGAAAAATGAAATTAGAAAACTACCAATGCTAGTACACATAACCCAAAAAAAAAAAAAAAGTATTCCAAAAATAACTCTACCTATTATAGTATCCTAATAGGATTCTAATTATACTAGCTTCAAAAAAAATTATGCAACGAAAATAAAGTTTGAAAATAATAAATAAAAAATACAAAAAATTGTAATTTGCCCTGGGTCCCTATCCTGCATTAGTCTCCCCCACTTCAAAAAAACTCTTCCTCAAGCTCCATCTTAACATATTGAAGTTTTGATACCAACAAAAGATTTTGGACATTTCATACCTTTTAAAATTTACTTTTTGCAATTCAAGAAACCCTAAACAACTTTTCATTTGGTCTTCAACAAAAATATTCTTCAAGAATTGTTTTGTTCGTTTCTTGCTTCGAATAGCAAAGTTCCTCATAAATTTCTTGAGAAATATCAGATATCAATTGTTCTCGTAGAACTGTCATAATCATAACATAATAAATCTCCTTCATCAAGACAAGTTACTTCATCTTGAATATAATCCTAGCGACTAGGCCACTTCTTTTTTTGACACGAGGGCTCATATTTTTCTTCCACCACTAGCTCTCTCTCTAGAACTTGTTCTTCGTAGTACTACGGTGAAATTTTATTCATCATAAATCTTTTCATTCTTGACCATAAGCAAACATGAGACTTGCCCCTTTTTCCACGTGATTCTTGAATTCCAACCACAATCATGGTGTTGTACTTGGATGTTTTAACCTTATATCATATGTACCTCCATTTTTCTTGTTCATTAAAGAATATTCATGTACACACACACATACCAAAAAAAAAAAAATCAATTTCCAGTACTCAATCATAAATAGGAAATTTTACCTAAAAATCTCGACAAAGAGGAACGTATCTATTGGCATGGCAACCCCAATTATTCGCATGATTTTGCTCCAATGTCAATCTTACTATTGTTGCCTACAATTGTTGCAACTACAAAACTCTAGAAACCCAATCTTCATAAAGCACTTCCTCTCGTTCACTACTTTCTACGGATTGGGTGTCATCTTCGCGTTTGTTAGTCATCTGATAGACCATCGATTAAATGCACTTGTGTGCGGCAAAAACAAAGCAAGATGAGGAGGGATTAGTTACATGGAAACTTCCAGTTAGTTAGAAGAGCTGGAACTGTTGAGTTGTTATTTGTTGGTTAGTTGAGTTTGTTATTTGTTGAGATTGAACTTAAGCTGGTGCTTCAAGTATAAATAGAAATGGGGAGGGAGGGGAAGATTACCGAAATAGTTAAGAACAAAAGGGAGAGGCCAGGCTCTCAAATCTCTGGAATATTTTCTCTATATTTTTTTTGTTTCTTGTATTTCACATTCACTGAGCTAGTGAATTTCAATGTTTACCTTACATTTTCGGTTCCCAAATTCTTCATTATCTCGATTTGTTGCATTTGATCTATCAAATTGGTAATAAGAGCAGTGACAATTCTGGGATAAAATGGCTCAAAGAAAGGTCGAGGCATTGGAGGAGAGAATGGACCTCGAAGCTCAGAAAATCAGTGGTTTAGAGAAGTCAATCGATTATATGCGTACTGAAGTTTAGAAACTTGGAGGATTGGAGAAGACTGTTGGGAGCTTAGAGAAAACAATGGCTCTGATGATGGAGAAATTGGATCTAATGGTGCGGAGGGAAGATTCGTGTTCTACTTCACGAATGGAGCAGAAACAAAAACAATCTTCGGTGATGGAGTCACAGACCATGGGAGGTGGAATTACTACTGAGACGTTTGGGAATAGAGCATTTCGAAGACTGAAATTGTCAATTTTCATAGGTGTAGATCCAGATGGGTGGATTTTTCGAACAGAAAGATATTTCACAATGAACAAGAGAGGGATGGAGAAAAATTAAAAGCAGTGGCTTTGAGCATGGAAGGGAAAGCCCTTGCATGGTATCAATACGTAGAAGACAAGCTTAGATTTCATACCTGGAATGCGTTCAAATTGGCTTTCCTGCATCGATTTCGATCGAGTATGGAGGGATCTCTATGCGAAAAGTTCTTGGCTGTCCGCCAAGAATCCACCGACGAGGAATACCAAGAGCACTTCGATGTTTTGGCAGCGCCATTGAAAGGACTGCCAGAGGAGGTTCTAGAAAGCACCTACCTCAACGGATTGAAGTCGACGATCAGACTTCTCAGACCTAGCAACTTGATAGAGATGATGGAGGCCGCTCGTATGATCAAAGATAAGAACAAGGTGTTGCAAGTTTCGCGGGTCAGATCTGGATTGTGGAGCAGGGCAGCGGGTTCCGGGTCGGGTTCAACTTACTCGAACCCTAGGCACTCGACGAACCAAGCAACGACGACGTATCGACCTGCAAATTCATTCAGACCATCGTCGACAACGACCACCGGACATGCTGGACCAAACCAGAGACAAACACCACCGGAGGGATCAACGGCAACATGCAATTCGTCAACCTACAAACAATTTACAGACTCAGAGCTTCTGAGTCGACGAGCGCGAGGATTGTGTTTTCGGTGTGAGGAGAAGTATTCTCCTAGTCATTTATGTAAAAATCGGCAGCTCCAAGTTCTGATTGTGGCTGATGCAGGAGTGATTGAGGAAGCAAAAGAAAAGAATTTAGTAGACAAGCTGCTTGAGCTTGTGGAAGGCGCAATTGAACTCTCTATGAATTCTGTAATGGGGTTTACCGATCCCCACACTATGAAATTGCGGGGAGAGATTGGAACACAAATAGTGATAGTGTTGATAGATTGCGGCGCATTGCATAACTTCATCTCTAACGATGTAGTACAGCGGCTGAATCTACCAATAACGGCGACCACGGCGTACAAAGTGATAATGGAAATAGGAGGCACAGTGTGTGCCGATGGAATCTGCAAAGGAGTGTTACTATCTCTTCCCGAAGTAGAGGTGATGGAAGATTTTTTACCTTTGTATGTAATTTTGGGCATGCAATGGCTAACAAAACTGGGAGTGATGTAAGTTAATTGGAAAGCCTTAACCATGAAATTTACATTGGGTCAAACGACGGTAACACTAAAGGGAGAACCAGGACTTTACAAAAAACAGATATCGCTCAAAGCAATGATGCGTACTGTGCAGCATGAAGGACATGGGTATTTGCTTGAATTGGGAACCCTAGTGTCATGGAACGGAGAAGAAGAAGTAGCTATGGAGGTGTCCCGAGCTATCAGCAAACTACTACAAGAATATCCTGAAGTGGTGAAAGAGACGAGGGGATTATCCCCTCAACGGGAACTAGACCATTGTATCACTTTGAAGGAAAGGGTTGCACCGGTGAGCATGAGACCATATACCGGTATCCACCAGTACAAAAAAATGAAATCGAGCGCTTGGTCAGTGACATGCTGGCAACTGGTATCATATAACCGAGCCACAGCCCATTTTCGAGTCCCGTTATCTTGGTAAAAAAGAAAGATGGTAGTTGGCAATTCTGTGCTGATTATAGAGCTTTGAATCGAGTGACTGTTCTAGACAAATTTCCAAAACCGGTGGTAGAAGAGCTCTTAGACGAACTACATGGGGCAAGGTTCTTTTCTAAATTGGATCTCAAGTCAGGATATCACCAAATTAGAGTGAGCCCTCATGATGTGCCTAAGACAGCCTTTTGGACTCATGAAAGGCCACTACGAGTTCCTGGTGATGCCGTTTGGGTTGATGAACGCACCAACGACCTTCCAAGAGCTAATGAATGAGGTTTTTAAGCAGTATCTTCGGAAGTTTGTATTAGTATTCTTTGATGATATTTTGGTATATAGTAAATTAATGGAGGATCATCTGGAACATTTGAGGACGGTTTTGAAGACTATGAAGATCTATTCATTGGTGGTTAACCTCAAAAATTGCGTTTTCGGACAAAATGAGCTGGAGTATTTGGGTCACATTGCATCGGCAAAAAGGATGGCGGCTGACCCTAGGAAGATACAAGCAATGATGGAATGGCCAACTCCGACTAAATTGAAAGCCCTGAGAGGATTCTTAGGTTTAACGGGGTACTATCGGAAGTTTGTACAAAATTATGGATACGTAGTAGTACCACTCACCAATCAACTCAAAAAGGATCATTTTGGGTGGAATGATGAAGCGCAAAGGGCATTTGAGGCTTTGAAGGTGGCAATGACAACGGTTCCAGTATTACCTCTTCCTAATTTCTATCAACCGTTTGTGGTGGAAACGGATACTTCTGGCTTCGCCATCGGTGCGGTATTAATGCAAAATCAGCGACCAATCGCATTCTTTAGTCAAGTCCTTAATCAAAGGGATCAATCTAAGTCTGTCTACGAGCGCGAACTGATGGCTATTGTTGTCGCAATCCAAAAGTGGCGACCTTATCTTTTGGGACACAAATTCATCAGAGGAGTTTGCGATTTTTGCTTGATCAACGGTTGGTATCTGATGAGCACCAAAAATGGGTTTCGAAGTTATGGGGCTACAATTTTGACATCGAATACCGACCTGGGAATGAGAATAAGACGGCTGATGCGTTATCCAGGAGAGAAGAAGGTTGCGAGCTGGCTGTCCTCACAATTTCATGTTGTGTGCAAGACGAAGAACTGCAAAACGAGGTTGATTCTAACCTCATTTATGGACCCATTAAATAGCAGTTATTACAAGGGTCAACCTCGTTTCCTGACTACAGCATACCGCACGGCATTTTACTGTACAAACGACGGATGGTGATTCTGTCGGAATCCAATCTCATTCTGATATTGCTAGCAGAGTATCATGGGGGCAAAATGGGAGGTCATTCTGGGGTCTTAAGGACATTTCAATGGCTGTCCAGCAGTGTTTTAAATATCGGCCGTTACGTACCGTAACGGCCGATTTGTACCGGAAAATGGGTAGGCCGATACCGATACACGGCCGATTCCGGCATCTAGGGCTGAATCGCCCCGTATCGGGCCGATACGGGCAGTTAACGGCCGTTACAGTCTGTAAAGAACAACCGACCGACCGACTCCTGATTTCGCGCACACTTTTCAGATTTCTTCCAAGATTCTTCATATAATTGAGGAAGGAAGAGAAAAAAGTAGTAGAAGATAACCAAACACTTACCGAACGTTGAGGATTTCGTCTGGTTCGTCTAACAGAAACAGCTCATCGCCGCCGAACGTAGCTCTCGCGTCGCCGGCGACGTCTCCTCTCCTTCGCGTTGCAGCTCGTCGCCGTCGCCGTCGCCGTCTCGCCTCCGCTCGGTTTGTCTCTCTCTCTCTCTCTCCATTCGGGTGTTACCGTGTTAGGGATTTCACGGCAATTGGGGGTGTTTGATTTGGGTGGGGGCTAAAATTAGTATTTTAGGCATTAAAATTATTTAGAAATTGTAATTTAGAAATAATTAAGGGGTTTAAAAATATTTTTTTGTTTACAATTTAGTCCTAAAATTGTTAATTAACTTGTTTACAATTACAATTTAGTCCTAAAATTGTTAATTAACTTTTTTACAATTACAATTTAGTCCTAAAATTTTTTAACTTATATTTTTGTAGCAATTTTTTTTTTTTTGTCATTATTATTTATCACATTATATATATATAATGGTTAATGTAGTGTTAATTAGCTTCAATTATAATTTTAATAAATAGTATGAATTAAATTTGTGTATATAAATTGCAGAAAATTAAAATTTAACAATGTCGGGTGAAGAAGGATCACATCCTCCTAGTGATGATATTGGATGGAAATTCGGGATTCCTATTAGTGGTTCTAGACACAAATTAAAATGTAAATTTTGTGGTAGAGAGATAAATGGTGGAATAACTAGATTGAAGCAACACTTGGCGGCCAAAAAGGGTCAAGTAGCTCCATGCCAAAGTGTTAGTGCCGATGTTAGAACGCTTATGATGAAACATCTTGAAGGTAACTTGGAGAAAAAAATGGATAAAAGAAAACAAAGAGAAGAAGTGATTGAACAAATTCGAGCTTCTCAATGTGATCAAGATAATCCTTACGATTTGAGTGATGATGATAACTCGGATGATCCGGATATGGCTTATGCACGAAAAGAAAGTATGAGGTTGCATAGAGAAGAAGAAGATAGGGAGAGATATAGGAGGGATGCAGGCAACCGATATGAGACCGGGAGTAATAGCGGGGTTGGTGAAAGCACCAGACGGGGAAGCACTACTACTCGCATTGCTAATATGTTTCGACGATCTTCTACTGTCCGTGAATCGAGTTCGAAAAAAAGTTGGATTGATTCGTCTTTACCTGAAGCACGGTTGGCCGAGATTGATGTTGATCTACACCGTAGCAAAGCCCCCGAACAACAAAAGATCTCAACAAGGGTAATAAAAGGGTTGAGGAAAAAATTAGGGGTCGCAGTTAGTCAATTTGTGTTATACACACGTTTGCCAACAAACGTTGTTAATTCGCCATGGCTTGAGCCAATGTTGGATGTTGCAAGGGAGGTTGGAAAAGGAGTGAAAGTCCCTACTCCTTACGAGGTGACTGAAGTTTTCTTACCTAGAGAATATGAAGAATTGAGAAAGTGGATCGAATCTCATAAACCAAATTGGGAGGAGAGGGGCGTTACGATCATGTGTGATGGATGCAGCGGACCTACCCGGAAGCACATTATCAATTTTTTGATTTATAGCAATCGGGGGACTGTTTTTCATAAATCAGTGGATGCCACCGATGTTGTTAGCAGAACTGCCGATTATTACTTCGGGCTTATGGACAAGGTGGTAGATGAAATTGGTGAAAAATATATTGTCCAAATCGTCACTGATAATGAGCCTGCAATAAAAGTGGCGGGGAAAAAACTTATGTTAAAAAGACCAAATTTATATTGGACAGGTTGTGCTGCACATTGCCTTGATTTGATATTGAAAGATATTGGAGAGAAAACAAATGTGCTGACAGTCTTGGATGATGCAAGAAGAATATCACGCTTCATTTATAACTCTAGTTGGGTTATTGATTTTATGAAGAGATTTACTGAAGGAAAAGAATTATTACGCCCCGGGATCACACGTTTTGCCACTAATTTCATTATGCTGGAAAGCATTGTAAGGTATAAGAATGCCTTACAAAATATGTTTAATTGTGATGAGTGGAAAAGCAAAAGATGGGCGAAGGAGGACTGTGGAAAAAAAGTTAGAAAAATTGTGAACGACAATGGTTTTTGGATAAAAGCTTCAGAAATTTTAAAAGTTCAAGAACCATTGGTGAGGGTGCTTAGGCTTGTTGATGGAGATGAGAAGCCTACAATGGGATTTGTCTATGAAGCTATGGACAAAGCGAAAATGGCCATTGAAAAAAATTGTCGTTACTACAAAAAATATTGGAAAATGATCGACAAAAGATAGCAATTCCAATTACACCATGATTTGCATGCAGCTGGTAAGTAATTGACTAATTGTAAATTCAATTTTAAAAACTCTTGTTACTTATTAGAATTAAACTTCATTTAACAAAATGTGCTTTTTGTTTTGAATTCATGTAGGTTATTTTTTAAATCCTCAATTTCAATATGGTGGTAAACTTTCTGACCATAGAGAGGTAATGGAGGGAGTTCAAAAAGTGATTCAAAGATTGGAGCCGAATATTGATAAACAAATTCAAGCTATTAATCAAGTTAGTTCTTTTTTTTTTTTTTTTTAAGTAACAACTAGCGACTAACAAGTTACTAAGTTTTATATGTTTTATTTGTGGGTTTTTGATTTGTTACGTTCTAAATATAGATTATGATGTTTCGTGATAAAGAACATTCTTTCGGGACAGTATTGGCACAAAAAGCAGTAACACGCACAAATCCAGGTAATACAATGAACAATTAACTATTAATATAAGAATCTCAATCTTCGTATCGTTTTAATTCATATTGTTTCTACAGCTGAATGGTGGATCCACTTTGGTGCATCTGCCCCTGAACTTCAAGAGATTGCAGTTAAAGTGTTGAGCCAAACAACATCGTCTTCTAATTGCGAGCGTAATTGGAGCACATTCAGCTTGATACATACAAAGACGAGAAATCGTCTAAAGTATCAAAAACTGAATAAACTTGTTTACGTGGCTTATAATATGAGGTTGAAAATTAGACATGCTACGAGATTAAGCCAAAGTGAAATTGAAGACAGCTTCAACCCTATAAACTTAGATTATATCTTTGAAGAAGATGATCCACTATCTCCATGGCTTCAAGAGAGAGAAGAACCATTATTAGATGATCAGGACAACTCCAGATGGTTAGACGTAAGCGATGATGAGGTCGCTACTTCCAGTAGCCAAGCACCTCGACGTTGGCAAAGTGATAGTCCATCTGGAGATGGAAGTGATACTGATAGTGGTCGTGGTTTGAGCCCACCTAGTGGAGAGTCTAGTGGTGATGATGGTGGAGGTGGAGGAGACACTAGACAATCGCCGTATCATGGAGAGTTAGGAATGGCTGGATTTGCAGACAATGTCGAACGTGGGGATATTAGTGAGCCACGAAGGCATTCTGTTTCTAGTGCAATTGGATCATCAAGAAGAAGACCAAACCCACAATCCTCAAATTCCGAAGAATATGATGACATGGAAAACCGCTTTGGTATGCTTGGAGTTGGAGGATACGGATATGGATATCAAGGGGATAATTATCATCAGTGGCGTCAACCACAACCATATCCTTACCCTTATTATCCCTCTTCGGAATATGTTTCGGCGCCACATTATGTGGGTATGGGTCCTTTAGGATGCCCACAACCTCCTACTACCGGATACTCATATCCACCACCACCTTCTTACCAATACGGTGTCCCTCCTCCACATCAAGAGAGTTCGAGTTCTACTTTCGGTCACTGCGAAGAAAGAGCAGAATCTAGCGGTACCGGTGGTAGTGGCCCTAGCAACACCATTTATGATCATTGCACCTTTAACTACTTTAGTGGTTATGATGCTGCACAACAAAATCAGAGTGGTGATCATGCCAATGCCGACTATGAAGAGCTTGCGCGCAATTCGTTTTGGTATTGATAATTTTATACGAGTGTATTGTTTTTGTAATATGATGTACAAGTACAATTTACTCTTTTATTATATTTGTGTAATATATTTTTATTAAGTATTGTGTGCATTATCTTATTCTTTCAAGATTGTTAAATACGATGATTTTTCGTATTTTTTATGTCTTTATTGTGTTGTATATAACCTTAAAATGTCATAAGATCTATTATAATGTGTTTATTAAAGGTTAAATGAGTGAAACAATTATTCTTATTGAGCTTTTGGGGATGTTCTAGTGATTTTAAAAAATTCACGACTGTTACGGCCGATTCCCGTTACGGACAGGCCGATACTCCCGATACTGTTACACCGCGACCGTTACCGTTACGTAACCCGATACCGCGATTTAAAACCTTGCTGTCCAGAGATGCTTATTGGCGGGGTATGAGAAAACAAGTGCAACGTTATGTGGCTGAATGCTCAATTTGTCAACAGAATAAACATGTGGCTCTCAGCCCAGCCGAGCTACTGCAACTACTACCAATTCCGGAACAAGTTTTTGAAGACTTATCCATGGATTTTGTGGAAGGTTTGCCTAAATCCGATGGGTTCAATTGTTTATTTGTGGTGGTTGACCATCTTTCGAAATAAACTCATTTTATTCCACTAAAACACCATTTCACTGCCCAAGATGTTGTTGCTGTATTCGTGAAGGAGATTATCCGCTTACATGGGGTACCACGCTCCATTGCTTCGAATCGCGATAAGGTGTTTCTAAGCAAATTTTGGACGGAATTGTTCCGTTTACAGGGCACATTGTTGAAGCACAGCACCGCTTATCACCCGCAAACAGATGGACAAACCGGGGTGGTCAATCGGGGCCTTGAGACCTATTTACGTTGTTTTGCGGGAGACAAACCCAAGCAATGGGTTAAATGGTTACCTTGGGCGGAGTATTGGTACAATACTTCATTTCACTCATCCATGCACACCACTCCATTTCGAGTTCTCTATAGCTATGATCCACCACCGTTATTACATTTTGAAAGGGGTTCCACTCCTCTGTCCGAGGTGGATGCTCAACTACAAGCCCGGGATCATATATTAGAGGAACTCAAATTTCCCTTGAACCGCTCTCAGAAACGCATGAAGGACTATGTGGATAAGAAGCAACGCGAAGTCGAGTTTGCGGTTGGAGATTGGGTTTATGTTAAACTACGGCCTTATCGTCACAAGTCCTTGGCGAGGAAAGCAAATGAGAAGTTATCGCCTAAGTTCTTCGGTCCTTACCAGGTGCTGTCTCGAGTTGGAGTTGTGGCCTACAAGTTGGACTTGCCTTCCACTACCTCCATTCACCCAGTGTTCCATATTTCAGTGTTAAAGAAAGTAATGGGTGTTATTACGAGGGTGCAACCCATCCCTGAGGTTCTTACAGAGGAGATGAAGTGGCAGGTGGAACCGGAATCGGTGGAAGGCATACGCTACAATGCACACGGGAAGCTGGAGGTATTGATTAAGTGGAGGCATCTTCCAGAATTTGAGACAACGTGGGAAGAGTTCGAGTTTTTGAACGCGCAATTTCCCACCTTTCACCTTGAGGACAAGGTGAGATTCCGAGGGGGAGGTATTGATAGACCATTGATTAAATGCACTTATGTGTGGCAAAAACAAAGCAAGATGAGGAGGGATTAGTTACATGGAAACTTCCAGTTAGTTAGAAGAACTGGAGTTGTTGAGTTATTATTTGTTGGTTAGTTGAGTTTGTTATTTGTTGAGATTGAACTTGAGCTGGTGCTTCAAGTATAAATAGAAATGGGGAGGGAGGGGAAGATTACCGAAATAGTTAAGAACAAAAGGGAGAGGCCAGGCTCTCGAATCTCTGGAGTATTTTCTCTGTATTTTTTCTGTTTCTTGTATTTCACATTCACTGAGCTAGTGAATTTCAGTGTTTACCTTAGATTTTATGTTCCCAAATTCTTCATTATCTCGATTTGTTGCATTTGATCTATCATCATCATGCTAAGATACGTGAAAGCTCTAATTAGTAATAGGCTAGCGGAATAGTAATGAAAAGATTAGATATCGTTCTAGTAAACAAAAAATAGGCTAGATTCCTCCATTTCATCCATTGTTTGTCACATCATAGTTCGCCAAGAAAGGAGAAGCAACATTCCTCCACGCATATCTATGAATTTGTCCTCCATTTAGCCAACACCTCCCTTCCCAAACAAAGAAACAACACTAAATTGATCATTTTTTTGCAATGTAACATAAGCAGTTTTTTCCTGCCTTAACTAATCAAATGTAAGAGATGGTGCTAGCGTTCAGTCTAAGCATCTCTGCCTGGCTACAATTTGACTCTATTGGTGTACCCCTAATAATTAGGATTATGTATTATGATTTTTTTCCCTCAAATAAAGAAATTTCAGCAATCAAGCATTCTAACCGGCACAAGATGTTGTAATTTAACAATTTTATTCATACTTCGGCATAATAATCCTAGAATTCAACAGCTGGGAGTATGAAAAATGTAAAATCATAACGCACATCTGAAATGTGATGCATGATATTTGTTCTGACAAGATTTAAATCAAAGATCTACAAACACCACGCCCACCCCATCTGTCACCACAATGCTGTCATAATGTCTGAATCAACGACGCGAAAAACAATAAATTCAATAGAAAATGGCATAAAGAAAATTTTCCCAGAAAACATTTTCATTTGTACGGCAAAAAATTCGACCAATACATAGAAGTCGAGATTTTGAAGAATAATTTCCAAACCGACAAGCAAAGTAATGCTTGGCGTCACATTATCCATCTTCAGAGATAAAATGAGTGACAACAATGAAGCCATTTTTTTATTTTTTATTTTAGATTCAACGAAGACTGTACGCGTATATTGTAGATTTACCTCCTCAATGCGCAAGAGATTGAGCTGAAGCCTGGCATTGATCCATGAAAGAATCTCATTCCTCCCCACGAAGTACCCGCTGTCCATCATCCCTATATTCGTCGCCATCGCTCTCTCTCTCACTCTCCCAGCAAAATCTTGAGAATGCAGAAGAATCCAAACAATTTCAAAAAGAAGGCATCAGAAACGAATGTTAACGTTGCGTAGATAGGAGGCGTAAAGTTAGGGTTTTATAGTTAATTAAAAGAGAAATAGGAAAAGCTGTGACGTTTCAGGAAAATAAAAATTTATAATAAAAACAGAAAAATTAATGAGGGAACAGGAAGGGATGAAGACCGAATCGATGAAGTATGAAGAAGCCCCTTAGCGCAGGACGGTCATTGACAGAGTCCACATCTACCAATTTTTTAAATTTTCTGTGAATAATTTTAATTTATTGAGGCTTAATTACACTAATGACCCTTGAAAATATATCCTAAATTTCAAGTTACTTTAGGTGGAGATGGGGTTTCTCGGAACGAAGCCAACCTAGGGTACAAGTATCGCATTTATTTTATTTTTTCCTACTTCGCAACTACTCGACTCAATTACTGATTGTCAAGCCCGAGGGACTTCGTCAGGGAACAGCCTAAGCAGTCTTGTGTAGGTACCAGTGTATACATCAGTAGTCCAGTTTCCAGTTTTCCAGACGCCCAATTCGTTGAGCATTTACTTTGCTTTTTCACCAGTTATCTGTTAATAAGTCTTTGACACCACATATGGCATTTTGTTTATTGATTTGGTTTCAATGAAAGTTGAAATGAAAAGAAATGGGAACATAAACAAATTCTTTTGTTTTCTTATTTTTATTTTTATTTAAAGTTTTCTAAGTACATAAATATGTGAACAATAATATGATGCGTGAAAAAATCTCGTTTCTACATTCAGCTTTCCAAGAAGAGCTTGATAAAGAAATCGAGCCAATGTTTTAGGCCCAATAACGAAAAAAATCTTACTGATAAAATCGAGTTAGGAAAAGGCCCACTACGGGCGGCCCAACACATAGGTCAGAAAAAGTCCATCACGATAAGTCACAGGTCATCCTAGGCAAGTACAATAAAGAAGGCCAATGCTAAAAAAGAGTCGGATTATGGACGTTGGTGCAAACCGGTGATCCATGCATGGATCCATCAAGCGAAAACCCGAATGACGTAACTTAGTCAAAGATACACTCTCAACTAAATAGCAACAAAGTAGGAGACACAAAGTCATTAAAGATCAATTTCGCCTACCAACCTATGATTCCACCTAGATAGGAGGAAGTGGGCTATCATCATATAGTGGGAGAAGACTAAGTCATCAAATAAGAGGTCATCTATACCAAACGGCCGTGATCTACGAAGTCTATAAATAAGAGAAGGTATCACATTAATGATTACATTCGGTCTTTTGTCTAATACTCTAAAGTAGATTAACTTATTCTCACGCTGGAGTTTCTTTGGCCGACACCACACCGGTGTCCTCTTTGAGCTAATTAGTTTTGCAGGTTGTGGAGGTCTTTAGCACGTGGGAGATCCTTTGCACGTGCTAGAGATTTTTGGTAATATCATTTGACGTTGTCTATCGGAAAAGAGCAAAAAGTCTCGAAATCCCCTGTCATCACCACTCTAGATTTCTCACATTCCAGGAGCGACAATCGCTTCCACACAATCCAACGAATCTTCTTCGGTGACGAATCTGGCTGAAGAGTAATCGACGAAGGCTCTGCACAATGCCTCTACGTTAGCCTTGAAGAGACAACAACTGCTCACCATCGATCTAATCAAATATTTGATCTAAAGTCATGTTCGATCGAATCCATGCTACGATGCATCTGTGGTAGGTTGGAACGCCGATAACATCGTAATCTTTGTAATCAAACTCTGAAAACTGCTGCTATGGAACGACAATCGATTTAATCTCGCTGAGGAAGATGACAATGAAACCATCGTCGCACCAATAGAGATAAAGAAGAAAGAAAAATCAATTTGAGAAATCAAAAGGTCAAATCATCAATAAAAACTGCTTATCATCTTCTTCCCAAAAACAAAGCAGAACAACAAAGGAAGGAGAAAAATATGGAGAACAAAACGGGAAAAAATTGCCGATAAGGATCACAACGCTTAAAATCATTGTGCCTCGATTGGAGACGTCGCTACTCGGCTACAGTGCTTCCACCACCGATGTTGGCACATTGCGATATTGCTGATGTCATTACCTTCTTTCCAACGTTGACACTTTGCGACATCAACTTGTCACCGTTCCTTCAAATCCTCTGACACTAATAACACCCAGATCTGAAGCCTCCACTATTGTCAACATGCCATCTCCGGCAACTGTTAGTATTGCCTTCATCCGAATCTATTGCCGCTATTGCCATCAACATGTTCTAGCTAAAAGATAAAAAAGTAAATGAAAGACCCATTTATATTATCAGTCATAGGAATACAATATATATAGACTTTACATCACTCAAGTAATATATGAATACAAAATAGTTAAGCAAGAAGACTCTCCATCATGTGAGCAGACGTGGAATGATAAGTGGGAGTCATGCATGCAGACGTGGTCTTGATCATGGAGACGTGGGCTTGAGTGCATGGCTTGCATGGAAGATGTGGGTAGTGGATAAACCTCACTTGGGTAACACCAGCTGCTGAACGTGGGTAGTGGATGGACCTCACTTGAGTGACGTCATGCTAACATCATATTTTATCATGCCCCCGCAAGCGCAAATCATTTAGTAGAATGCTAAGCTTGGAACAGTGAGGTTGAAACCAGGCCCGAGCCAATAGAGCATTGCATGTTGCATGGTTAGAGAGAGTAGACATAGGTTGCATGACGTGGGTTGACTCATCATATTTTATCATGCCCTCGCAAATGCAAGCCAGTTAGTAGAATGCTAAGCTTGAAAATTCATGAAACTGATATGTTTTTCCAAATACCCAGAAGAAGAGAAAGAGTAAAGAGTAGATAGAAAGAGAGTAAAATAAATAGAGAGATGTAGGTAGGCAATAGGCATGCATGGATGAGAGAGAGACATGGGTTGGCATGCATGGATGAGAGAGAAACGTGGGTAAGAACAAACATCATGTTTATTAAACGTGGGTGAGGTAGAAAGAGAGTTGCATGCAATTGTGTAGAGAGAGAGAGAGCCATGCAACATGGACGTGGAATCATGGGTATATGGTCATCACGTGATACATAGGTAAGGTTTTAGAGAGAGAAAAAGGGAAGACGAACAATGGTGGAGAGAAATAGATAAAAGAGAGACCGCAGAATGCAGTGAAGACCGCCGAATACATGGCTGGCCTTGGGTGCGCTGGGGCATGAACTGGGTAGTGATTGTCGGAGCTGAGAATGCTCGGAGGCACGCTGTAGTGGGCCTTGGGTGCACGATTTTTTGAAGGCTCGAACCCCTGATCTTATAGAGGTCTCTCAACTGCTTTAACTCAAGTGTTTGCGCGAGAGAAATTGTTAATTTAAGAGAGAAAGAGAACAAGAGATTTGGAGAGGCAAACAACGGTTTCCATAGGCTCAAATCCCTGATCGTACAGAAGTCCCTCAACTACTTTAGTGCAAGTGTGCCTTGCCATTTGAGAGGTGGGGAAGAGTTATTGAAGATTGAAGAGTGAGAGAGATCAGGTAAGACAAGTGGTGGTAATGGAATAACGTCGATAAGAACAATGAAGAAAGAGAAAATGGGTATGAGAGAGAGGAGTCTGAACTTTCCTTTCGGGATTTTTTGCAGGGACAAAGTAGCAGAAACAGAGAGATACGACGACAGAATATCCAAATATTGATCAAGCTTAATTTAGGGGAAGATGGATGAATTTTGAGATGTAGAAGAGGTAAAGATGATGATTATTATGGAATGGGTAGCTATGTAGAGCAAAGACGCCAAAAGATCTTCATGGAATTAACAAGATCTTTGTGCCCGTTTAGAGAGAGATGAAACTTTATAATAGAGAGGAGTGGGGTTTTAGGAAACCGACCAGAAAAAAAAATTAATCAAAGGATTGCAAAGAATAAAGAAAACGAAGAACAACAGAAGATTGTAGTAAGGTCTGGTGACCCTTTATTGCAGTCGTCATCAAAGTTTCGACCAGAGGCCATGAAGATCGGCGGCGGCTGAAAACCGTAATTCCTTCTTGAAAACTCTCTCTAGTTTTTGGATCTAGGCTCTAATACCATAAAAGATAAAAGAGTAAATGAAAGACCCCTTTATATTATCCATCACAGAAATACAACATATATAGACTTTACATCACTCAAGTAATACACAAATACAAAACAATTAAGCAAGAAGACTCTCCATCATGTGAGCAGACGTGGAATGATAAGTGAGAGTCATGCATGCAGACGTGGTCTTGATCATGGAGACGTGGGCTTGAGTGCATGGCTTGCATGGAAGATGTAGGTAGTGGATGAACCTCACTTGGGTAACATCAGCTACTGAACATGGGTAGTGGATGGACCTCACTTGAGTGACATCATGCTGACATCATATTTTATCACTAGCCACCTCTAATGACATGGTACAAATTGACTTGAAAAGCCATGGTGGTAGTAAAGTATTTCTGCCACCAACGAACGTCGACTGCCAGTGAACAGAGACGATGGAGGAGCAATCGGCCGTAACATTTGATTGTTTGAAGAATTTCATCAGTCCTCAAAAAAGAGCTAAGATGCAGCCGTTGTTGTTGGGTTACAACTAAGGATAAATGACCTAGGGCTAAATACACTAAAGCACCTGAGGTAACAAGTATATTTACAATTTTTACCCCCTAAAGTTTATTTTTTATAATAGGCTTATAAATTATCGATGAAGTCTTGATAAGTCAAGAATTGTAGAAAATTATATTTTCTAATTAAAAACTTGAAGTGCCAAGGGAAAATATTGAAATTGCAATTTGCATCTATTGAATTCAATTAATGAAATTATGGTGCTAGATATGATAATTAGATTAAGTTTAGCCTTTACTAAAGAGATGAATATGGGAAGTGTATTATAATTGCAGAAAATGCTTCATAACTTGATAAGGATTATTCAAAATCCTAAGTCTTAGCAGAAATTACACTTTGGCCCCTATAACTTTTATTCCGACAAATTATATGTTATGAGAGCGTTATTGGTGCTTAAAAATATTCAAGTACGCCTAAAGGTGTACAAGATCGGATAAAATCGATTATGCTATGGAATTAGTGTCTGATGCATTAAATCCTTTAAGGCCTTTGTAGTTATGAAAAAGTACAAATTATACCCTCAAACTTTGCATGTGAAATGTAAATTTAGTGGCTAGAAGTAAACTTTACTTTGTCTCAAAGATAATACATGAATAGCTCTTTAATTGCAATTTGTACCTCATATTTTTTATCATTTGGATAAGATCCTTACAAAAATACTAAAAATGGAGGAAATGCTTGAAGGAGTTCTCCAAGATCAATCCAAAGCTAATCTTCTGGTTTATCCTTAATAAATATTAGAAGATACTTATTGTTCGACAAATGATAAATTCATCACTTAGCATAACTAGATGATTTGATGAATATACAGTTTACCTACGTTATTATTGATTGGGTAGACTGCAAATTCAGGCATTAAAGGTCTTTGGAGAAATTCTTAAGATCACAAAACGCAAGTTGTCGCAGGAAATGCTTTGGTCAATTACACCATTACAACTTATCTTAAAAGTTGAAATTGCATGAATAAAAATCAAATACTTGTTTCAAGAGTGTTTCTTGTTGATAAATGATAATTTCGAGGGTTTAAACCCAATTCGACTTGTAACTCAAATATTAAGAAAAATATGAATTTGTATTGCATCATAAAAATGCAACTATTTGTTCATTAATGGTTATTATGTGGCATACAAGAAACTGCAACACTTATAAAGTAGGTTAAAAGTTACATATCACGGTCATCTTAAGGGGTAACCATAAGGATATAAAAAGATGGAGAAGAGTTCAACTTCCTTGAGAGAATCAATTATAAAGAAATTAAAACGAATGAGAATTTGCAAAGAAGGGTTCAGTGATAAACTCAACGCTTGAGGAATGAGCATGGGGTCAGGATTATCTTTAAAGAAATCACAAAAATAATCACAGAAAGAGTAATCAGTCTATCGTCTCTTTCAAGCCAATTTAGCATTCATAACTTTATTCAACAAATAAACTAGTTACGAAAGAGGGCAAAGAGGAAGAGAAAAACATAACAAAGGTAGGTCTGAGGATGCCTCCCTACTTATAAATTCCCCGAGTGGGAGGATGCCTCCCTGCTTACAAATTGCCTAGGTTAGAAGATGCCTCCTCGGTGATAAAAGATGGGTTTGAGGATGCCTCCCTAATTACAAATTTCCTGGGTAAGAGGATGCCTCTGAGGTAAAGTTTTAAAAATTGGACCGAACATCGAACCGAAAAAGTCACCAGGTCACGCGTCACCAGTTCAAACATGAGGTGAACCGCGGTTGAACCATGGCGTCATAATTACATCACTAATAATTATATATATATATATATATATTAAATTTAAAAATATTAAAAATATATATTAAAAAAAATCCTAATGGCCTACAATCTAAACTATTTATTAGCAAAAGGTTATTTTTTCTACCTTTTTTTATAGAATTAATTTAAAAATGAAATGAATTGAGGTAATTATTGCGATTAGAGCAAAATGACTTGTCTTTTATTTTCCTCTTGAAATGTTATCTCGCGCTTTTTCTCTCTTTCTAAAATTCTAACAATTATCTTTATTTTTCTCTCTCTCACACTTTCTCTCTAAAATTTTATCTGAATATTTGCAGACTTTAAAAATGCACTTAGTTCGTATGTCGATCATTCATGTGTCGTCTACTATCGTCGTTGCCGTCAGAGGTTACAACAGAGACTGGAGTCTTCGTCGGAGATACTGAGAGAGAGAGAGAGATCGGAGCTGATTCTGCTGAATGATTGTATGAGGAAGAGAAGAAAAACAAACCAGCTAAAGCAGCGGCGATGATCTTTGAGGATTTAGGGTTTTTCTTAGGAAGCAATTTAGACAAATAAGAAGTAGAAAAAAAAAACCCGATCAGTTCTCTATGGCTCGTTCTGGTTCGACGGTCCGGCGGTTAAACCGATGTGAACCAATCGGTTTGGCGATTTTTGGTCTAAAATGGTTTTGCGAGGTTAACCAGACTAGGATCTAGCTCGATTAGGAGTTCAACCGGTTGAACTGGGCGGTCCAAACCAGTTTTTAAAACATTGGTTTGAGGATACCTTTCTACTTACAAATTCTCTAAGTTAGAGGATGCCTCCCCAATGGTAAAAGACGAGTCTGAGGATGTCTCCACTTAACAAATTCCAAAGTAAAAGACAAATCAGTTCGAAATGAAATACTTGTGGTGATGAAAATCACCAAGTGTGAGAATAGGAACAAACTGACAAATCAGTTCGTCAAAGAAACACTCAGTAACAAAAATCACCAAGTGTAAAGTGTAGAACGAGCTGCATAAACTAGTTCATCAGAAAAATACCTAGTGATAAAAATCACCAAGTGTAAAGTATGGAAAGACTTGAGGAGATCAGTTCGTCAAAGAAAAAGTTAGTGATAAAAATCACCAAGTGTAAAGTGTGGAATGAGCGGAGGAGATCAGTTCGTCGAAGAAAAACATAGTAATATATGTCACGACCCAACCCGGTTTCCCAGGGTCGAACTATGGTTTCTCCTATAGAGAAATTCCTAAACCTAAAACCCGACTGGTCAAACTTCCAATCTACAACGTTCAGTAATTATGACAGGAATTGTTATTATGATAATAATTACCATTTAAAGTATCACCAATTAAAATCAATCATCTATTTAAAATTATCTGCTTATTTTCTACACAATAGTGACCCATTAAAAAGATCTCGAATGTATAATTTAAAATCCAATTTTCAATATTATATCAAGCTAATTATATTCCCACAATTTTTTAATACATTAAATTTGAGAGGAGTATTTTACAACAACTACGATAATTATAACTACTATTTTCTCTGATTACAACAATAAATAATAATTACAATTATTACAACTCGAACTTCAAATAAATTCTTCTCTCTCTCGTTCTCCCAGCCAACCCTGCAATCCAAACACTGTGGGGTTGTGAGCCAACGCTCAGTAGAACTTCAACCCCTCTAATACATACATTTAATTTATATAACATGTAAACCACGTAAATAGTCTAGTCACATAAATTCCGCATTGTCCAGATCATTTAATATAATTTCCACAGGTAACACTTCACACAATACACCAAACAGTAATCAACATATTTCATGCAAACAAATAATGCTAAATTCACTGATAATGATAACACATATTTCACATTGAGATAATTAAATGCATATATTAAAGAAGTTCAGAATTCTACATTCCTCGGATTTTCTGCCTGTCCGCGAGATGAGTTTTAGATTTTTTGGTGGGGTGGTTTATGTCATTTTCCCTTTTTCTTTTTCTTTTTCCTTTTTATTTCTTTTTCTTCTTCCTTTTTTCTTTTTCTATTTTGCGTTTCTGTTTTCCGTTTTGCTGGTTGGGTTCTCATCAACATGCACACGCCGATCAACGACCAACAATCTTTCACCCATACAGCAGCATCGAAACAGGGATAGCCCCATACACACACACACCGCCACCTCACAGCTGAACAAAGACACAAATCACATACACCCACTTTTCTCTCTCTCTCTACACTCCACTCCGGCGACACCCCACATCACCATGCACACACAACACACCCTAATGAACAACCCCCACACATACCCACAACTAAACACTCATGTACCCACTTCTGGCGTTGACCACCCGAACGCGCACACACACCCCGGACGGCAACGACGATCATGCACATACATATACACCACGTACACTGGAGACACCCCTACGCTACCGAACAAACAACGGCGATCAGCAACACACACAAAACACACGCATGCATGACAAACCCACGCCGACGACACCACACGACCAACCACCGTCGGACCGATCTGAACGACGACACACATACACATATAGCAGGTACACATACGACGAACACAGACACACCCACAAACCTACCGGTGACTCCCCACTCCACCGACGACACCCTCTCTCTCACTAGCTCTCCACTCCGGCGACGACGGTGGCGATCAAACCACGCTCCACCACCACCTCCGTCGGACCAAAGCACTGACTGAACGTACCACACACACAAACCCAACAACACACACACAATCCACTCACACACATGGTAGCACCAAACGAAACAGAAAATACACATACATATATACTAAATAAACCCACATGCATAGAATACCCACACCGCAACCATTGAACTCCCATACACATACACACTCCCACACAAATCAACCACAGCCGAAACACACCCCTCCGAAGTGAACCCTACATGATCGGCGACAGAACAGCCCACCAGCGGCCCTCTCTCTCTCCTCTGTTTTCGGTTCCCTGATTTTCTTTTTTAGATTTCCTTCTTCTTTTTTTAGAATTGAGATCATGATGTTTGCATGGAGTATTTATATACATGATTTGGGTGGATCAATTTGATCCTAGCTTACCCATCAAGATAATCTCGATTCTTCTCATCTTGGTTTGTGTTTGATCGAACGGCATGGCACAACATATATATATATATATATATATATATATATATATATATATATATATATATATATATATATATATATATATATATATATATTTTCTTCAATTACATTTTCGTCCCCCTAATTTCTTTAGATTTTTATTTGAATTCCTATTTTAAGATTTAATTTCTCTCAAAATTATAATTTAACCCAAATCGAAAATTAATATTTTGAAAATCACTAATTATCCCCTTAAAAACTTTAAATCAAATAATAAATTACGCCATCTACCCCGTTATTTTTGAAACTTTTTAAAATACGACTTAAATAAAAATGAGGGTCTTACAATATAAATCACCAAGTGTAAAGTGTGGAACGAGCTGAGGAGATCAGCTCATCAGAAAAATACTTAGTGATAAAAATCACCAAGTGTAAAGTAATAAAAAAGCTGCATAGATTAGTTCGTCAGAGAAACACTTAGTAATAAAAATCACCAACTGTAAAGTGTGGAACGAGCTGAGGAGATCAGCTCGTCAAAGAAAGACTTAGTGATAAAAATCACCAAGTGTAAAGTAATAAATTAACTACACAAATCAATTTGTCAGAGAAACACTTAGGACATGTTTGATAAACACTTAAAAATTAAGTACTGAAAATTTAAGTACTTAATTTTAAGTGCTGAAAATATCAGAAGGTTGTTTGATAAAATTGTGCTCAAAATTTAAGTGCTGAATTTTTTTTTTGTTTGATAAGTACAAAATTTATATGCTAAAAATTGTTTAATTTACATAACTACTTTTGAATCAAGATAATATGGAGTGAAAAAACAATTGAGACCAAAACAATAAAATTAGGTGCCATTATAAAATATATATTAAAAGTAAAAGTAAAAATTAAGTCAAAAATATATAATATTATGTATTTTTTATGCAATTTGATTGCTTAAATTAAATTATAACAATAATTTAAATATAAAATAAAATTAAAACCTAAAATAATTCAAAGATAATCCTATTTTTATTAAATCTAACCCTAATTAAACCCTCATAGGGGATCAAGAATAAAATGGTGAAAACATATTTTTTTTAAGTGAAAAATAATGGAATGCATTAAGCAAAATGAAATAAGTGAAGGGGTCTTGACTTAATTTTTTACTCACATTTTGACTTAATTTTTAAGTTAACTTAATTAATTAAGTGATACTAATTGCATTTATCAAACAAACTTAATTAATTAAGTACTTAATATAATTAGTTTTTAACACTTATTTTTTTTTATCAAACATGCCCTTAGTGATCAAAATCACTAAGTGTAGAGTATGGAACATGCTGAGGAGATCAGTTTGTCAAAGAAAAACTTACTATTAAAAATCACCAATTGTAAAGTAATAAATGAACTGCACAGATAAGTTCGTTAAAAAAACACTCAGTGATAAAAATCTCCAAGTGTAAAGTATGGAAAAACCTAAAGAGATCAGCTCGTCAAAGAAACACTTAGTAACAAAAATCACCAAGTGTATAGTATGAAAGAACTACACAGATCATTTCATCAAAGAAATATTTAATGATAAAAATCACCAAGTGTAAAGAGTAAAACAAACCGAGGAGATCAATTTGTCAAAGAAACACTAGTGATAAAAATCACTAAGTGTAAAGTGTCAAACGAACTAAGGAGATCAGTTCGTAAAAAAAACACTCACTGATAAAAATCACAAAGTATAAGTTAAGAACGAACTGACAAAATAATTCGGAGCAATAACAAAGTATAAGAAGAGAAGATGACCTTTCGTCTCACTTCTTCGAATCAATACTCAGGTCAAGAGGGAAAATGATGCAGGAAAAATTCTCGCTTCTATATTCAACTTTCTAAAAAGAGATTGATAAAGAAATCGGGCCAATATTGTAGGTCTAGGAACGGAAAAGATCTGCCTAATAAAACCGAGCTAGGAAAAGGCCCGTTACGGGCGGCCCAACACATAACTCAGAATAAGCGAATCATAATAAGCCACAGGTTATCCTGAGCAAGCATAATAAAAAGGCCCAATGCTAAAAAAAGAGTCAGGCCGTGGACGTTGGTCTAGACTGATGATCCATGGATGGTTATTTAAGTGGGAAACCAAAGAACGTAACTTAGTCAAAGATAATCTCCCAACTAAATAGCAACAAAGTAGGAGAAGACTAAGTCATTAAGGATAATTTTTGCCCACTAACCCATGATTCAACCTAGATAGGAGGACATGGGCCATCATCATATAGTAGGAGAAGACCAAGTAATCAAAGACTAGGTTATCCATACCAAATGGCCGTGATCTACGAAGTCTATATATAATGGAAGGTATCATATTAATGATTATATTCGGTCTTGCCTAATACCTTAAAGCATATTGACTTATTCTTACGTCGGAGGTTCTTTGATCAACACCACACCGGAGTCCCCTTTGAGCTAATCGATTTTGCAAGTTATCAGTTTTGCAGGTTATGGCGGTCTTTGGCATGTGAGAGATCTTTTGCACGTGCAAGAGATTTTTAGCAACATCGCAATATTAAAAAATATTATCGGTATATTTGAACTTAATGTCACGCCTTAGTAGAATTGCTGGATATAAATTACTTTTCAATATCGACTATATCATTTTTAGTATGGCAATTCATGGAACTAGTGTTCTACTTAATCCTCCCAACTCATTATCTACTTTTTAGGGATTGGACTAAAAATTTAAGGTTAAGGGCTGAGCTAGGGCCTTAAACTTTAAACCCAATAATTTTGAGCGACTAGTTAAGGCATAGTTATTTTACTTTTAGGGACAGTCTCACTTGACTTGGCCAATTAATATAATTTAAATTAAATATTATATATATACACACTAGTATATAACAATGCCTAAAAGACACTAATTTTAATTAAGTGCATTAATCTTAAATATCTCATAGTTAGTACAAATACATTATTCATGGAAAGACATTTTGTTAAAAGTTTATTATTTGGTTTCTCAACAAAACCTAAATCAACGAATTGAAATTTTTCAACTATCCAATTGTAAAAATGTCTCAAATGTAAAAATATGTCCTAATCTATAAAATAGACTAATATATACCACTTGCCTAAAGGTACTAATTTTAATTCAATATATTAATCTTAAATAACTTATAATTAGATCAACTACATTAATCATGACAAATTATTTTGTTCAGAGTTTGTTATTTACTTTCTCAACAAATCTAAATCAACGATTGAAAATATCTCCAACAATCTAATAGTCCAAAATGTCTCAAATTAAAATATGTCCTAATTTATAGAATAAACTAGGTATTCCCCATGCCTAAAGGCATTATATTAATTGTCTAATTTATATGTGTATAAAAATTGACCAATTAATTATAAATGTAAATTTTAAAGGGTTAAAACTAATTTAATTTAACTATCTTAGGAATAAAGGTATGATTTTTTTTTTGGCACTCCAACTGTTTAATGTCCTAATTTATTATATAGATTTGTGTGAAATATTTTGGGATAAACTATTAGTTTATTAGAGATATTATATGATATAAAAATAATGATTGAAAATATTGTTTGATTTCAATCGTCAGATCTAAATCAATTGTTATTTATTTGTTGAGAGTTCTATGATCTTAGGTCTTGGATCTAATCCAAGGGTTGAAAAATGTCTCCTAATAACTTGCCCTTTTAATATCTAAGCCAATAGGTCCAAATTGTCTCAAATGTAAAATATGTCATGATTTATAGAATAGATGTATATGTTTATATGTATGTGTATGTGTGTAACGTGATACTTATTATTTGGTTATTAGTTTGTTGAGATGTTATATTACATAAGCCCTTGTATTAAATTCGAGGGTATAAAGTTTATCTTTTATAATTAATCAATCAATCTTAGCCATTCGATTTCTTTTAATCCAGTAGTTGAAAATATCTTAAATATAAAATATAGTTTGATTTATAGAATAGATGTGTATGTGTATATATGTAACGTGATTATTTTTATTTGGTTGTGAGTTTGTTGAGATATTATATGATATAAGCCCTTGGATGTTATGTTTATCTTTTATAATCGATCAATCTTGGCCATTCAATTTCTATTTGAATTTTTTCTAGGATTTGAAAATATCTTGATTTATGGAATAGATGTTTATGTGTATATTTGTATATGTAGCACGATTCTTGTTATTTTGTTGTTAGTTTGTTGAGATGTTTGACACACCCCGTTTATATTTTCAGACGCTATTTGTTATACCAATATGGGGTTTAGGTCAAACTTCAGGGGTGTGATGAGAGTGGTTTAACCCATGATCTACAAGGAAGATATCAGACAAAAATAATGGGCCTAAGCTGAACGGGACCATATACAATGTTAGATAATTAGATATCAGATGATGGTATTAAATAAGTAAGCCTATGTCAGTGAGTAGAGGGAACTGAATGTGGGCATGATATAAAGAGGCACATTAGAGATCTGATACGATGGGAATTATTCCCAAGAGTATTATTAAAATACTCTTACGGGCGTTAGAGATAAGGATGATCTTGAAGACATTGATTAGTTAAGATATAGAAAGAATGAGGGAATTCGGGGAAGATTTTAGTCTATAAATATAGCAATTTCTAGGTTACAATACACAATTATGATATCACTCAATTTCTAATTAACTTATTATCATGCCAGTGAATATTTGGTCTATACCTCATCGGTATTTGATAGGTGTAAAATACCTATCTATTTCTAAACTGAATTTGCCAGTTTTGAGTTTTTTATTAATGTTTTAATTGCATTTTGGTTGTGTTTTTTTTTATGTAAGTCAAGTGTAGGGACGTAAACAATTGACAAACTGAGTGAAACGGTGGAAAATCGGTAAAGAAAAGATGAAAAATTGAGGTTTCAAGGCCAGTAGAACTTCTGCCTAGGCAAAGAAACCACCGCCTAGGCAGAATTCTGTCAGAAGGTTGGAGTGTTGAAGTGCTGAAATCTGCCTAGGCGAAGAAACCACCACATAGGCGGAATTCCGTCAAAAGGTTGGAGCACTAAAATTCACCTAGGCGAAGAAACCACCGCCTAGGCGGAATTCAGTCAGAGAGTTGGACTGCAGCCATCCGCCTAGGCGAAGAAACCACCGCCTAGGCGAAAATCAGTTAGAATGAAAGAAGTTAGTCCTCCGCCTAGGTGAAGAAACCACCACCTAGGCGAATTTCTAACTGACTTAACCTTCGCTTAGGCGAAGAAACTACCGCCTAGGCAAAATTCTCAGAACAGGGGAAAATATCTTTTTCGATATTTTTGTAACCTTAGGCCTATAAATACCCCCTTCCCATGTCTAAAAGTTGTTGTTCAGTATCCCTAACCCTAATATAGAGTTCTTAAGCTATCTTTGAGAGATCAAGGAGGAGATTCATCATTTGGGCAAAGAGGAATCATTTGTGGAGCGATTAATAGCGACAATAGACCGTTCCAATCTCAGATTTGATCGTTCTTCTCTTGTTTTTATCTTTGTAATTACTTTTCCATATCTAATAATGTTGAATCACTCTTGTTTTGTATGGTATATAGCTAAGATCATGTAGTATTAGTTAAATGTTACTTAGGTGTTGTTGAAATCATGTAAATGCTAGTTTGAATGAATTAATGTTTCTTTAATGGATGTTTATCTAAATCCAATTGAGTTTACCGTTATTCTTGATATTATGCTTGTATTGATAAACCGAGAATACGGGGTTTGACACTCAGGAGAGGTTACCCCGGATTCGGACTAGGGTAAACGCAACGTGACGTTCTAACGACCCAGGAGAGCGTTAGAACGTATGTAATCCGTGATATTGGCTCAAGACTCACGTGACCTAGGGTCGTTAAGGCATTGAGGGGGACTTCTTTATTGACACGAAGTCGTGTAATCCCCCGTCTTACACTCGGGAGAAGTAACGGAGGAGTTGTAGATATAGAGATTGTCGGAATATATAAACACCGTTATAGCTAACTAAATGAAGTCAAGTATGCATTATGTGAAAGAAATCGATACCTAAGTAATTAGTGTAATTAGAACTAACCTAATAGTTTTCATTTATCTTAGTAGATTAAATAGAATACAAACAATTCTTGAAAAATCGGGATAATATGAGACTATGTCAACCACAATATTCAATCAAATTACACGTGTTCCTAGTGGAACGATATCCGATCTCACGATCACTAAATTAAAATTAGACCCCGTATACTTGCGAGTAGTCAATACACGAGTGATGAAATCCTCGACATACAAGTTTTTGGCACCGTTGCCGGGAAAACGGTGTTTTTAATTTGGGTTGATATTGTGACCAAGTAGTAGAATGTTAATCACGATAATTCTTTTGCTTTTAATTTCATTCAATTCATTTGTTTATTTGATTTATTTGTTTGAACTAAGTAGTACATACGGCGTAGTAAAAGAATACGTAAAATAGAAAGAAGAGTAATCTACTACTATGGCTGGTGGAGGTGAAAACGTCCCGCAACCACCGGAGCCACAAGCATTCCAGCCTTCGGAACCAGAGCCCCCACAAAGAATCCTTAGGGATTATTAACGACCTTTGATGTTGGATAATTATTCAGACATCCGAAGGCAACCGATCCAGGCGAACAATTTTGAGTTGAAGCCCGCCCTGATCAACATAGTTCAACAAAACCAATATGGAGGGAATCTTCATGAGGATCCCAATGTCCATTTGGACACTTTTCTAGATATATGTGATACTATGAAGATAAATGGAGTTGCTGAGGATGTTATCCGTTTGCGGTTATTCCCCTTCACATTGCGTGATAGAGCACGGGGTTGGTTCCAATCTATCCAATTGGGAAGCATAAATACTTGGGAGGACCTTGCTCAAAGGTTTCTCACTAAGTTCTTTCCACCTTCCAAGACTTCTCATCTCCGAGGCGAGATTGCGCAGTTTCGCCAAAGAGATTTTGAGCCGTTATTTGAAGCGTAGGAGCGATTCAAGGATTTATTACGAAGGTGCCCTCAACACGGGTATCAGGATTGGTTTCAAACCCAATTATTTTACAATGGGTTGGACAGCCAAACCAAAATGATCGTTGATGCTGCCTCGGGAGGATCGTTGTTGTCTAAAACCCTGACCGAAACTAATGCATTGTTGAAAGAAATGGCGGCCAACAATTACCAATGGCCGAATGAGAGGAACATGGGAAAAAGGGTCTCTTCTATTTAAGAATTTGACCATATCGCAACTTTATCGGCCCAAGTGTCCAAGCTCTCAGAACAATTGGTTGCCTTATCTACTAAAGGCGCTTTGTCAAGTCATGGAGAGGAGAATGTTGCAAGTTGTTCTCAAATCGGACTGGATAATGAGTTTGAGAAATGTCACTTTCTCAACAATTGAGCCTATACTTTCAGGCCAGCTACCAACATTCCAACTCATTACAATCCGGGACTTCGCAACCATGAGAACTTCCCTTATGCGAATAACCAGAACTCTTTGCGGCCACCTCCGGGATATGGAAACCAAGCTCCAGGATATCCATTAAAATCCAATTGTCAAATGCAACAACCACTGATGCATAATCCAAAATTAAATTTGGATAAAGTATTGGGTTTGTCTATGAATGAGACTCAGACTATGATGCGTGAGACGCATAATTGGCTGAACAAACATAAAACATGGCTTGACTCGTTTGATTCAACTTGTACAAACATCAATGCCACGGTGAAATCTTTAGAAACTCAAATCGCGCAGTTTGCTAGATCCATCCAAGAGCAACAAAAGGGGAAGTTTCCAAGCAACACGGAAACCAACCCTAGAGAATGCAAGGTGATTAAGTTGAGGAGTAGAAGAGAAGTGGAGGTGAGCAAGCTAATGGAAAATGAGCAGGGAGTGAGCCATGAGTTTCATCATGATGAACCAAGAATAAATATGGAGGAGGAAGTTGAAGAGAAAATCGATGAAAGAAAGAAGAAGCCGAATGAGGACAAAAATGGAGAATGAATGAAGAGAATAACCGAGAGAAAGTTGAGGAGAGAAGAAGAGACGAAAGGGTGATGCCAAGACGAGTAACATTTTTAGAAAATCCACCAATTCTAGCTATGCCATTACCATATCCTCAAAGATTCCAAAAGAGGAAGTTAGATTCACAATTTGAAAAATTTCTTGAAATCTTCAAGAAAATTCACATCAACATTCCTTTTGCGGATGCATTGGAGCGAATGCCCAACTATGGTAAGTTCTTGAAAGATATCATGGCAAAGAAGAGAAAGTTGGAGGAGTACGAAACGGTAAAGCTAACGGAGGAATGTAGTGCAATACTACAAAGGAAGTTGCCTACCAAATTGAAGGATCCAAGTAGTTTCACAATTCCGTGTACTATTGGGAAATCTCATTTTAATAAGGCTTTTTGTGATCTTGGGGCTAGTATTAATTTGATGCCTTCTTCTGTTTATCAGAAGTTGGGACTCGGGAGTGCAAAGTCGATAACGATCTCCTTCCAAAATGGCGGATCGTTCGTTAACCTATCCTAAAGGTATCATTGAGGATGTGCTGGTGAAGGTCTACAAATTCATATTTTCGGTGGATTTAGTTGTACTAGAAATGGAAGAAGATAGAGAAATCCCGATCATCCTAGGAAGACCTTTCCTTGCAATGGGAAAGGCCTTAATCGATGTGCACAATGGAAATCTGACGTTAAGGGTGAATAATGAAGAGATAAAGTTCAACATTTTTAAAACAATGAACTTTTCGGATAAACTTCCCAAATGCAATCGAATTGATGTTGTGGACTCTTGCGTGAGGGAATTCTTTCTTGCAAATATGGAGATGGATTCATTAGAGTATACTCTCACAAATTCCTTATTTATGGGGGATCTTGGTGAGGAAGGCTCTACCATGGAACTTGAAGTTGTGGACTATGTGCTGACTTTGGATGCTCAATCTAAAGATGTAGAGGATCCTATTCATTTGTCGGTGATTGAAGAAGTTGTAAACTCTCCCAAGGAATGAAATCCGCCTCACGGTGGATTAATACTCAAGCAATTACCGGAGCATCTTTGGTATATCGTTTTGGGAAAGAATTCAACCAATCCGATTATAATTTCATCATCTTTAACGAAATAAGAGGAGAGTAAGTTGCTGAGAATTTTGAAGCGGCATCGATCCGCTTTTGCCTGGTCTATATCGGATATCAAAGGAATTAGCCATTCAATTTGCTTGCATAAAATTTTGATGGAGGATTTGTTCAAACCCTCAATTGAACATCAACGACAGCTAAATCCGACTATGAAAGAAGTGGTGAGAGCGGAGGTATTGAAGCTCTTGAATGCAGGAATTATATATGCTATATTCGATAGCAAGTGGGTTAGCCCGGTGCAAGTGGTGCCCAAGAAAGGAGGTATGATGGTGGTGAAGAATGATAAGAACGATCTTATTCTCACACGGACTATCACGGGATGGCGTGTGTGCATTGATTATAGAAGATTGAATAAGGCGACGAGGAAGGATCATTTTCCTCTTCCTTTCATTGACCAAATGCTTAATCGATTAGCCGGATATGAGTATTATTACTTTCTTGATGGCTATTCAGGTTACAATCAAATAGCCATTGTACTAGAGGATCAAGAAAAGACTACCTTCACATGCATGTATGGGATGTTCGCTTATAGACGTATGTCGTTCGGCCTTTGCAATGCACCAGTAACTTTTCAACGGTGTATAATGGAAATATTTTCGGATATGGTGGAAGAGAAAATGGAAATTTTTATGGATGACTTCTCAGTCTTTGGGTCGTCTTTTGATCACTGTCTATACAATTTGGCGCTTGTTTTTGACCGATATGAGGAGAAGAATTTAGTTCTCAATTGGGAGAAGTGCCACTTTATGGTCAAAGATGGGATCGTCTTAGGTCATTGAGTCTCTTCCAAGGGGCTTGAGGTGGACCGAGCAAAGATTGAAACAATTGAGAAGCTTTCGCCACCGATTAATGTGAAAGGAGTTCGAAGTTTCTTGGGGCATGCCGGCTTTTACCGGTACTTTATTAAGGACTTCTCGAAGACGGTGAAGCCATTATGTCACCTACTTGAGAAGGATACTTCATTTGAATTCAATGAGACTTGCATGGAAGCTTTCGAGGCAATAAATGAGATGTTGATCACGACTCCTATAATGGTCGCTCTGGACTGGGAGGTTCCATTTGAGATTATATACGATGCGAGTGACTATGCTGGTAGCTCTGTGTTAGGCCAACGGAAGGAAAAGATCTTCCGATCCATCTATTATGCAAGTAAGACTTTGAATGATGCCCAGGAGAATTACACCACGACGGAGAAAGAAATGCTAACTGTTGTTTTTGCTTGTGATAAGTTCCGGTCGTATATCATTGGATCAAAAGTGATCGTCTACATGGATCACGCGGTTATCTGGTACTTGTTTGCAAATAAAGACGCCAAGCCGAGATTAATAAGGTGGATTCTTTTATTGCAAGAGTTCGATGCTGAAATAAGGGATAAAAAGGGAAGTGAGAATGTTGTTTCCGACCATTTGTCAAGGTTAATTCCAGAAGACGTCGGTGAGGAGTCTAGCATCACGGAGGTATTCCTTGATGAACAACTATTCTCAGTTGAAAATGCACTTCCGTGGTTTGCGGATATTGTGAACTTTCTTGCCTGTAATGTGTCACCACCAGATTTAACTAGAGCCCAAAGGAAGAAATTCCTTTTTAATTCAAAGTATTATTTGTGGGACGAGCCATTTCTCTTTAAGAAATGTGCTGATCAGGTGATCCTAAGATGTGTTCCGGAAGAGGAGATGGCTAGTATTCTCTATCATTGCCATTCATCACCTTGTGGCAGATATTTTGGTGCGACTCGGATAGCAGCGAAAGTACTTCAATCAGGTTTTTACTGGATTTCTTTATTTAAAGATTCATACACGTTTGTAAAAATTTGTGATAGATGTCAAATGGTAGGTAACATATCGAGAAGACATGAATTTCCATTGACGTCCATTCTTGAGCTTGAGTTGTTTGATGTGTGGGGCATTGATTTCATGGGGCCATTTTCACCGTCATCTGGCAAAGAGTATATTTTGTTAGCGGTGGTTTATGTGTCCAAATGGGTCGAGGCAGTGGAAACACCTACCAATGATGCCAAAGTAGTTGTAAAGTTCCTTCAACAAAACGTCATGACACGATTAGGGACACCTAGAGCCCTAATCAGTGATGAGGGAACCCACTTCTGTAACAAAATGCTTAATACTTTGTTGAAAAAATATGGTGTTAGGCATAAGGTGACGCTACCATACCACCCACACACAAATGGTCAAGCTGAAGTATCTAACCGAGAAATCAAGCTAATTTTGGAGAAAACGATTCATACAAATCGCAAGGATTGGGCAGTGAAGCTTGATGATGCTTTATGGGCGTACCACATGACTTTTAAGACACTGATCAGCATGTCACCGTATCGATTGGTGTTCGGGAAGGCATGTCATTTACCCGTTGAATTGGAGCACCGTGCATTCTGGGCAATTAAGAAACTCAACTTTAACCTCAAGGCTTCTGGTGCGCAACGTCTTCTCCAATTGAATGAAATGGAGGAATTCCAGCACGAGGCTTATGAGAATGCCAAGCTATACAAAGATAAAATGAAGAGGTGGCATGATAAAATGATAGTCAAGAAGGACGAGTCAACAAGTTCTGTTGTTTAATTCAAGGCTGAGACTCTTTCCCAGAAAGTTGAAGTCCCAGTGGTCTGGACTACTCCGGATCAAGCAAATTTATCCATTCGGTACTATCGAGTTGTAAGGCAAAGACGGATGAACTTTTCGAGTCAACGGGAAGCGGATCAAGCACTACTTCAAAGATGAAGAGCGAGTTGTGGAGAACATCTCCCTAGTTGAAGGCTAAAGTCGAAATTCATAAATGTCCAACTAGGGACGTAAAACCAAGAAACATCTTTGGATATGTCGTTGAGGGTAACGAACATTCCCAACTTTTGTATAAATTACTTTTTGGAGATTGTATTGATCTCAGAATATATTTTGTGGTAAACTGATGAGGATAGATACTTAGGGTTGAATTGTATGCTAAAAATAATTTGAGGAACGAAGTGGCAATAGATGGCATAGAGAAAAGTTGTGAAAACATGAAGAAATCCAGCCAAATTCACACTGTTGTAATTTTGCCTAGGAGGATAAACCACCGCTTAGGCCGAAATAGGACAGTAGGCTGCGTTTTCACACTGATGTAACTTCGCCTAGGCGAAAAAACCTATGCCTAGGCGAATTAATGTTAGAAGGTCTTTTAACCAAAAGGGCGCTACTTCTCTTAGGCGGAAAAACCTCCGCCTAGGCGAATTCGCGTCAGCCTTGTTTTAAAGATAAACCCTCCCTCTTCGCAAAAAGGCATTCTCCCCTAAACTTTTTGGAAATCTTTAAACTTCACCAAATCCTTTCCTCATTTTAAAATTCATCCAAAAATTAAGAAAAACTTGGATTTCCACCAAGAATCTTCATCCAAACGTCGGATTCTCTCCCCTATTTTCGAAAATCTAGGGTTTAAGGGGTGAACAATGCGAAATCGATATCTTCAAGCGATTTGACCGAAATATTTCAACAAGTAAGTGTCAATGATCATATTTTTTATTTAATTGTTAAAATTTTTGCTTGATTTGCATATTTATTTCAAAAATCCTTGGATTTGGATAGAACCCTAAACCCTTTAATCCTTAGTTTCGCGTTTTTCATGTTCTTAGGGCTTTAGGGCTGATTTTTGGTGAAAAACTATCATGTTTATGTGTAGATACACTATGAGAATGGTTTATTTTAGGCTACATTACGAAATTTTTGTGATTTGGTTTTGGTTGGTATGATATATTGAGAAATTCGTATTGATTTGGTTTTGGTTGGTATGTGGTTGTTATAATGGTAATGTGTGTTCGCTGAAAATGAATTGATTTGTTGTGTTCTATTTTTATTGTTGTAGCTTGTGTTGTGATTGTGATTAATAGGAAAAATGGCGAAGCATCATGCATCCAAACTGCCATGCATCAAAGAATCCTCGGCCGCCACGGATTACGACTCATCAAAATTCGTATCCAAATAAGTCGAAGCTCATTTCAACAGACATGAGAGCAAATGCATCGGCATACATCAACGGGGGTTTGGACCTTTGGAAGAACTCCCCGAAGAATTCAGAACTATCATACAGAGTCGAAAATGGGAGCAATTCTGCGGTTCACCCCTACCAAGGGAGTTGGCCTTGGTACGAGAATTCTATGCGAATATTACTGAGGCCACTGGATATCAAACGACGATCCAAAATTGGCCAATCCTGTTCAGTGCGGACCACTTTAATGATCTGCTGGGTTTGAAGGGGCCAGAAGCCTTGCGGGATTTGTCTGAAGCTCCCACGCCAGAAATGAATATTGTGATCCGGGCCCTGACCACGGGCAACACCCAATGGAAAGAAACATGGCAGGGTCAGGCCATCTTTAAGGCGTGGTTTCTAAAGCCAGTCCTGAAGATATGGCATCAATTCATCTGCGAGAATCTACTTCCTACCTCCCATGTTTCAGATGTTTCCAAGAAGCGGGCTTTTAGGCTATATGGCATCTATAGAGGGACGCCCATCAATGTCAGTTGGCATATCTACTCTTCAATACTTCATGCGACCAGAACGACGAAGGGTAGCCTTCCTTTTTTCTTATTCCTAACCGTTCTATTTATGCGTGCCGGAGTTCAATTCACAGAGACTAGTCCTTGGCCACCTATTAATCCACTCAATCTTTCAATGATTAACTGATTATGGAAGAGAGGACCATTAGACCCAGCTGAGCAGGAAATTGAGGGAGATGAGGGTCCTGACGAGGAAGAAGTAGGCCCTTCGGAGGCACTGACACCCATAACCCGCCGCGATCAATTGAACTAGATTTCACATGATATCCGTAGTCTCCGATCTAACATGAGCCATCTTCAAAATAATTTTTCTCATATGGGGATTCTCTTGAATCACCACACTAGGCAGCAGGATCAAAATCAAAGGGTTTTATTCGAGCATCTCGGAATAGACATGACGCTCTATACGCAAGTGCCGCATTTCGAGCTCGATGAGCTGCACCCGCCATCTCCTCCCCAATGAATGGTAGGAGGTTAGACTATTATGTCTTCCTTCCTAGGTATGTGTTGACCTAGTTTTCCATTTTTTTTTTCTATATCTGTTATTAGGTTCGCTGCCTAGGCAGTAAGGAAATGACAAAATTTTTGTGGACAATTTTTGTTTATAATGGTATTAATGTTTAGTTTTTGTAAATGTTGAATTTTTTTTTAGTTATGCATGTGTAAGGATCATTAGTATAAGTATGTTAGTTTGTAGAATTAGAGTAGATATGTTAATGAATGTAGTTGTACATGCATGTTGAGTTTTGGAGTTCGTCTGAACCATGTCCCAATGATGAAAATTATCCCCAAATTGTATATTGAGGTTGGGGGTAATGCCATTAATGTGTGTTTTGTGTGCTTAGCATGTCGATTAGGTAAAAATTATTTTGATCCTAAATCGCACAATCCCATAGACTCATTGTATATAATTAGTTAAACGATTTGACGCCGATTATTTAGTAATAAGTTCATGACACAAATGAGGAATCTAGAACTTGATTGGGGGAGGTTTGAGGTGAAATTATAGGTGAGGTAATTCCGGAGGCATGATATAGGCCTTCATTTTTATCGCTTGAACCTTTTGAATCTAATCTGAAAAATTATTCTCTCGTTCTCCTATCGAAGCCCATAAACTTTTTAATTCTGAACTTGTTTCTATACTTTTGCCAACTAAATCTTTTAAAACCATTGTCGCTAAGGATGAAAGTAAATATTGAGTGAAATCAAGTAGCATTAGTTTATGCTAACTTGAAGTGAGTGATCGAGATTTCAGATTAAATGTTATTGGTTAAGTATAAGCATATTCACTTGTCAATCTTTTAGTTATATTTGCACGCTCCTCAAATTTTACAATTTGAATAAGTTTGGGGGTGTGTCTAAAAAAAAAAAAATACAACTATGTGAACATAGTTTTTAATCTCGGTTGTTGTGACAAGTGAATACAAGTTTACTTAATCTTGTTCAGGGTTGTATTTTCAAGCGACAAGTATTTGTGCCTCGGTTATCGTTAAATTATAATGAGTTTCTGTTTTCTATTTCTACGATACCCTTGGTCATTCTCCAAAGCCAAGCCAAGCCCTAATGATCTCTGTGAATGTCCGAACCTACATTAGTGGATAGTTGAGCCCAGTCAAGCATATGGCTTTCCTGAATCTTTTAACAAATTTAAGTCATGACCTTATTTATTGAATAATCCAATCTAGTATTTGATTAGTTATACATCTGAATTCTCACACATACACATTTCAAATGGATCTAGAATGGTTTTAACTGAAATTGAGTGTTGAAATTCTAGAACACCACGTGGTATATGTTATTCCTTAACTAGATCTGATTACGGGTTGTTCAGGAAAGAACCACATGGTTTCTTTGATTGAACTTGAATCTCACAGGTGTTTACTTCTTATTTGTTAATGCTTATTTATTTTTAGTTTAGAAATTAGCTAATTAGTGTAGTTAGTGTTATTTAGTGTTAAGGTGTTTTGCTCGAGGACTAGCAAAATTTCAAGTTTGGGGATATTTGATAGGTGTAAAAATACCTATCTATTTCTAAGCCGAATTTTCCAATTTTTGAGTATTTTATTAATGTTTTGATTGCATTTTAGTTGTGTTTTATATAAGTCAGGTGTAGGGACGTAAACAATTGACAAACCGAGCGAAACGGTGGGAAATCGGTAAAGAAAAGATGAAAAATTGAGGTTTCAAGGCCAGCAGAACTTCCGCCTAGGCGAAGAAACCACCGCCTAGGAGGAATTCCATCCGAAGGTTGGAGTGTTGAAATCTGCCTAGGCAAAGAAACCACTGCCTATGCAGAATTTAGTCAAAGAGTTGGACTGCAGCCATCCGCCTAGGCGAAGAAACTACTGCTTAAGCGAAAATAAGTCAGAATGAAAGAAGTTAGTCTTCTGCCTAGGCAAAGAAACCACAGTCTAGGCGGATTTCTAACCGACTTAACCTTTGCCTAGGCGAAGAAACTACTGCCTAGGCGAAATTCTCATAACAGGGGAAAATATATTTTTAGATATTTTTGAAACCTTAGGCCTATAAATACCCATTTCCTACGCCTGAAAGTTGTTGTTCAGCATCCCTATCCCTAATATAGATTTCTTAAGCTATCTTTGAGAGATCAAGGAGGAGATTCATCATTTGGGCAAAGAGGAATCATTTGTGGAGCGATTAATAGCTACGATGGACCATTCTAATCTCATATTTGATCGTTCTTTTTTTTTTTTTTTTTTTTTTTATCTTTGTAATTACATTTCTATATCTAATGATGTTGAATCACTCTTGTTTTGTATGGCATATGGCTAAAATCATGTAGTATTAGTTAAATTTTACTTAGGTGTTGTTGAAATCATGTAAATGCTAGTTTGTATGAATTAATGTTTCTTTAATGGATGTTTACCTAAATCCGATTGAGTTTACCGTTATTCTTGATATTATCCTTGTATTGATAAACCGAGAATACGGGGTTTGACACTCGGGAGAGGTAACCCCGGATTCGGACTAGGGTAAACGTAACGTAACGTTCTAACGACCTGGGAGGGCGTTAGAATGTATGCAGTCCATGACGTTGGCTCAAGACTCATGCGACCTAGGGTCGTTAAGGCATTGAGGGGGACTTCTTCGTTAACACAAAGTCATGTAATCCTCCGTCTTACACTCGGGAGAGGTAGCGGATAAGTTGTAGATACAGAGATTGTCGGAATAGATAAACACCATTATAGCTAACTAAATGAAGTCAAGTATGCATTATGTGAAAGAAATCAATACCTAAGTAAGTAGTGTAATTAGAACTAACCTAATAGTTTTCATTTATCTTAGTAGATTAAATAGAATACAAACAATTCTTAAAAAATCGGGATAATATGAGACTATGTCAATCACAATATTCAATCAAATTACACGTATTCCCAGTGGAATGATATCCGATCTCACGATCACTAAATTAAAACTAAACCTCGTATACTTGTGAGTAGTCAATACGCGAGCGATGAAATAATCGACGTACAATATCCCATGTGCTTTTCTTAAGTTTTGCAGTGTTGATCAGTAAATTAAGAGCTGGGAGCATCGTGGATTTTCTATCATTATCATTTGTAGTTGTTTATGGGAAACTAGCAAAAGGTTCGAGTAATGCCATAGTTGAGGTTAGGACCTGAAAGCAGAGACGATATGCAAAATAACAATGGAATAGCAGAAAAAGATCATGTTGGAGAAATTGTTGCTCCTAATATCCAGATTAGAGAATTACGAGCTTTGGTGTTACAAATGACGGAAGTGCAAGCACATAAAGATTAATCTAAGGAGCCTAAAAGAATACTAGACTTTGGGGCAAATCAGCAGGATCCAATCTACCTTTAAAATATTGATAAATATCATATCTCAGTTCAAAATAGGAGAAGAGAGCATCCTAACAAGACAAATTGAGTCTAAGAATCGATCAATTTTGAAGGAGATACAACAAAAAAGGTGAGGAGCTTTACCAAAAGGGTAAACTGGAGAAACTTCTTCGAATAACATAGCCTTCATTTTATTTAGGCTCTAATGAAGGAACCTTTCCTTAGTAAGTTTGACCCCTCCAAGTTAGATGAATACACCACATTTTGTGCAATTTAATAATACTAAACTTAGTTTTGTAAATTGTTTAATTAGATTAAAATATTAAAAATTGATTGGTTTTGTTGATTTTTGAAAAATGAATAAAACGATGTCAATTTAGAGCGAACGGATAAAAAATGAGCAAACCATGGCAAACTAAACAAAAACCGATGGAAAATGGCTCAAAAGGTAGAGACGGCTTAGGAGCCACGTATTATGCGGCTACCTAAACCTCTAAATGGAGAGAGAATCCACCGACTTCTCGTCTTCAGCAGGAAGTCGACAACTTCCGGCTTTTACAGGTGAGTCGCGCATGGCGTGCGGCTCAAGATTGGCCATTTAGTCAGCCCACTTGCTACACCTACTTGTTCACCTACTTGGCCAGCCCTGATCCAACCCAATCAATATTTTCAGCCCGTTCCAGTTGTTCCAAGTCCATTTCCAACCCAGACACTGTTCATTTGGCGTCCACTTGTCCATTTACATACCATTTGATAAGGATTTAGCCAAGTTGCACCACCAAACTTCATTTTGGGTGCCTATAAATAGGACTTGGTGCTGGAAACATAGAATACTATTCCTAGATCATATTCCAAGCTATTTTAAACATTAAGGTGCTATCAAGGAGTCTTGGGAGGATGACTATCATTAATATGATTTTAATTTCTTTTACTATGTATTTCTAATTTTTCTTATATTAAAATGGAGGATGAAACCATGTGTAATTAATTAAATTTTTATGTTGTGTTGATTCCAAACAACTTGCAATTCAATGATTATGGTTTTTGTATCTAGTAAATAAATTATTTCATCTTTATTATAATGTATTCTTAATAGTTGTAAATTACTTAATGCATGGATTTGTAATATAAAACAAGTAATATATTTTAATTATATGTTTTCTATTAATTTGTATACATATAATGCTTAAGGATTACACTTTTTAAAGTGAAGAAAAATCAACTTGAGATTTATATTGAGCTTAATTTCTAAAATCATAAGAGGATAGTAAGATTGATTTATAAAACTATCACTCAAAATTTAGAGTCAACACAATAGTATAACTAATTAATTATACATTGGTAGATTCTAAAATCTCAGTATTTTTCTATATTTCGATCAATTAAATTAATTATTTCATTGATTATTTAATATTCCATTTCCTTATCATAATCTCACAATCATTTTGAACTAGATTATAGTTAATTATTAATTTGGACGGATTAAGTTTTTTTCCCTCTTATAGCAATCCTCATGGGATCGATCGCGCTACCATTAATCTTTGATACGGTTGATTCGTGCGCTTGTGAGTAATTTAAAATGAGACAAAACAAGTTTTTGTCACGACAAGTTTTTTGCATCGTTGTTGGGGAGTGTGATAGAAGAGCTTTGAAGTCCAGGTTAGTTTAATTCTTCTACTAGTTTTACTTCTTTTTCATTTTTAATTGGAAGGCTGAGTCTCCTATTTTTTCTTTTTTTTTTAAAAAAATAAAAACAAATTCTTCCTTATTTAATTTTATGGTAAACTGAGCCTTCTTATTGTTTGTTGATACAACTTTGGTTTTTACTTTGCTTTACTTTCTTTAATTTGATTGTAGTAAAAAAAAGTTAAAAATAAATAAATAAATAAATAAAAAATTAATATAGGTTGTTTATGCATGCTTGAGAACGAGATTTAAATAATCATTTGGTTAAGAGAATATTATCTTTAAGTAGAATTATACATGAAAATTCAATATAAATGGAAGAACATACTAAGAACCCAGAAAGACCTAAAAATCCACTAGCATCAGAGAAAACCCTTCTTGAGTACTTTTCTCCCATTTCAGCCAACTCTCCTTCTTGCATAGTTTTACTACAAACAACTACTACCCATTTTGAGCTCAAACAATCCATAATCCAAATTTTTCCATATTTTTATGGGTTAGAAAGAGAAGATCCATACATGTATGTTAAAGAATTTCTTGAGATATGCTTTACATTCCATTTCCAAATTGTTTTTAATGAATTTGTCCAACTTAGACTTTTTCCATTCTCATTGAAAGATAAAGAGAAAGCTTGATTGAACAATCTTCCCCTAAGAACAATTACCAGTTGGGACCAACTTGTTAACAAATTCCTATCAAAATTCTTTCCCATGTAAAAAACTGATCACCTTACAAGAGAAATATTTAAGTTTTAGCAAAAAGAGGGTAAAGAATTCTATGAGTGTTGGGAAAGATTTAATGATATAATCTTAAAGTGTCTCCACCATGGTTTTGAAATTTGGAGGCTTGTGAAATATTTTTATGATGGTTTAACCCCTATTAAATCATCAAGTCATATAATCTACGCATCGTGGAAATTGTTTTTCAGTTACATCGGCAAGAAGCTCAAGAATCTCTTGAAACACTGTTTGTTAATGCCCAATATTGAATCCAAGGTTTTGATGAACAATTAAGTATTGATATTTTTGGTGAAACTAATTATTTTATCAAGTGTTTCAGATTTATAAGTTCCATGTATGTAATTAATAAGAAGACCTCATGAAGAAAACATAAGGAGTACAAGATAAAGGAAATGAAAATATGAAATGTTTTGAAGACCTTGAATAAAAATAGATGAAAATAACTATCTACTTATATACTCTTAATGCAACCCGAATTAGAATTACATACGACACTTTAAATGAGTTAATTATATGTGTGTCATGGTAACAAGTAATAAGTTTAAGATCTTAAAATGATATATTGTATTTGTTCCTTATGTGAAATGAAATTAATAATTGACCTAATTAGAAAACATGTTTTAAAGTGATAAAAATTGAATTTTCGGGTTAATTCGGTCAACCGAGAAAAGCAATTGGTCAACCAAATTGAATCAAACAGTGAGTTTTGGAGTTGAAATAAGATGCTATTGATCTAGTAGGCCAACCAAATTGAATTGGTCAATCAACTGTTTGAAGTAGTAGCTAAATTGGCAAAGGAAGTGAGCACACTGATCCAATCGGTCAACCGAATGGAAGTGATCGGTCAACCATTTGAGTCAATAGATAAATTGAAGGAAAATTAGATCATTCTGATCCAATCGGTTAACTGATTTAGAAAAATCAGTCAATGGACTAGCCTTAGGGCAATGGGTAGATTTAGTTCCAGACAGGTTAGTCAACCGACTTGTGGGACTTGGTCAACTGATTAAGTCAGTTAAGAATTCGGGAGATTTGGTTTCTTGATAAAAAAATATACATTTTTTTTATGATTTCAAGATATGGATTTGGGGGATTTTAACTTAATGAAGATATTGATAGCCTATTTCATTATCCCTATTGATTTGGCCCACATACTTAAAGATTCTCTTAATTTAAATGGATTAATACTTCCTATATCTATAGTTTTGAATTGATAATAGTTTTATGGACTTATTTGAGAGTATCAAAAGTTATTTTTGAGTGAAATACTCCTGAAGTAAAAGGTTATCATATATGGAGTCCAAGAGTGTCATTAAGAGGCATATTTTTGAGAAATTAACCATTGGAGGGCTTGATATTTGTCTATTATTACAGACTAGCGGGATTTGAGATATATACATCAAGAACAATCAATTTGAGTTATTCTAAGAGTGATATTTATGCTGAGATTTGTGTGAGAGATTTATTCTAAGTTCTTGATCTAAAGAGCATGTGGTTTGGCTTCACCGACTTGAGTTCTATTGTTATTTTGTCATTATCTTTGGTGTTTCTCGGTAAGATCTATCCAAGTTTTTCTATTTAATTTGAAGCTATATTTTTTTATTGATTGCTTGGTGTAGAATTGTTTAAAAAATTGTTTTAAATTTAAAAGCTTGAAAATCTATTTTAAACGATTTTTGTTTGATTATGTAATTATGTGCTTAAATTGTGCTACCCGCATTATTTATTAATTAGATTTTATTTGCCTCATATTGTATCTATTACGTTATAATTATTCGGGCCATTAATTGAGTATATTCG
This sequence comes from Eucommia ulmoides, assembly GCA_016647705.1. Lineage (NCBI taxonomy): Eukaryota > Viridiplantae > Streptophyta > Magnoliopsida > Garryales > Eucommiaceae > Eucommia > Eucommia ulmoides. The sequence goes on along the minus strand of CM028326.1, from coordinate 34,851,714 downwards.
TATTGAGGTGGTAGAAGCTCATTGTGTGAAGAAACTTGCATTTTTTGTGTTTGTAAGTTTGAGCGGATTAAACATGTTTGAGATAGTGTCTAGTCAATGTAGTTAGGTTTCGATATTTTTCCTATGAAAAAGGTTTGGGTCTGATCTTTGTCCAGTTAAAATGGTTAATTTATTATTTTCACTTGAAAATAATTAGGTTTTGATTCTTCCGGTAATTGAATTGTTTTTTTTTTTTTGTGAATTGTAAAGGTTCATCATTCCCTATGAAAAAGATAAGTGAAAGAGTGTTAGATTAATCTTTGGCCTGGTAAAAAGATAGGGTTCATCATTGACCTAGGAAAAGGATAATTTATAAAGGTTGATTCTGTGCTTGTAAAAGAATCGTTGTAAGATTTTGATTCCTACCTAGTAAAGGGATCAAAGGGTTTAGTGGATTGTGAATCTTTGTGGAGCTTGGGGGACTGGATGTAGGCAAGACTAGCTTGGCCGAATCAGGATATATCGTTTTGTGCTACATTGTTTATTCTCTTATATTGTGTCTGGGTGTGTACTTAGTATTAAACACATATCTGCTACATAAGTAAGATAATAATTTATTTAGAGAAATTAATTATTTGAACAAGCCTATTTTGAACAAGCCAATGCACTCCATTCTTATGGGAAATCATCTGATGGCCCCTTTGCTCCCACGTATAATCCAAATTGGAGAAACCACCCAAATTTCTCATGGAGACAGAATCCACCTGCAATAAACCAATCAAGGCCTCAAGTTAACACACACAATCAACACATTCATCATTCCATCTGTTATACCCTTTAAGAAAACCTTCTTTAGAGAAGACCTTACAATAGTTCATGTAGTCAACCCAACAATCCATCTCCAAATGGAAATACAATTTGGTCAACTAGCAACTGACATAGAAGAAAGAGAAAAAGGAAAGTTTCCAAGTCAACCCATCCCAAATCCAAAAGTTTAATATGAGGTAGGATCATCAAACCCTAGTGAAGAAGTTAAATCCATTAATACTCTTTGGTTAGGAAAAATCATTGTCAAACCTGATCACCTACCTGAACTTTAGAAAGAAAGTCATAAGAGCCAACCTCAAAATTTTGAATCCAAAGACTCAACTGAATATGACAATGAACCATTGCCTTACATTCCAAAAGCTCCATTTCCACAAAGACTTATTCCAAAATAGAAAGGTGCACAATATAGTGACATTTAGAGGTATTTTGGCAAGTTCGCATTAACATCCCCTTCCTTGATGCTATAAAACAAATACCTGCCTATTCAAAATTCTTGAATGATCTTTGTACTGTGAAAAAGAAAACCAATGTTCCAAAAAATGCATTCTTGATTAATCAAGTAAGCTCCATATTCCAACATAAAACTCTTGTACAATACAAAGATCCTAGTTGTCCAATAATATCTTGTGTAATTGGTAATCATGAGATTAACCGAGCATTACTTGATTTGGGTACAAGTGTGAATTTGTTGCCATATTCAGTTTATGATTAACTTGGTCTAGGATAATTAAAATCTACATCTATGACACTCCAATTAGTTAATAGATCTGTCAAAATTCCTAGAGGTGTCATCAAAGATGTTTTAATCAAAGTTAATAAATTCTATTTTCCTATAGACTTTATTGCTCTTGATACCCAACCTGTTGAAAACTTGAATACTCAAAGTCTTATTATCTCAGGTAGACCATTCTTAGCTACTTCCAATGCAATCATCAATTGTCATAACGGTGTCTTGAAATTATTATTTGGAAATATGACTATTAAATTAAATGTATTTAATGTTGCTAATAAATGTGTAGAAATTGATGATTTGTGTGACGTCAATATGATTGAGACTTTAACCCATAATTTCTTCTTATAAATGAATGAAAATGACTCTTTTGAAAAGTGCTTAATGCAGTTTGGCATGAACATAGATTTTGAAAGTTTAATTAGTGATGTGAATTAGTTGTTGGGATCTACAACAGTAATGGATAATAAAAAATGGAAAGCTAAAGTTGAGCCTCATTCCATTTTTGAGTCACCAAAATTGGACTTTAAGCCATTACCCAAGACCATGAAATATGTATTCTTAGGACCATCAGAAACCTTGCCTGTTATCATAGCATCTGACTTAGATAAAGATCAAGAAGATAAGTTTATAGAAGTCCTCAAAGATCATAGAGAAGCCATGGGGTGGACAATTGGAGATAGTAAGGGTATTAGTCCATCAGTGTGCATGCATAGGATTCATTTAAAAGATAATACTAGGCCTAGTTGTGAGTTAAGAAAGGTTGTTAGAGTTGAAGTGATTAAACTTTTAGAAGTAGGTATCATTTGCCATATTTTTCATAGTTTCCAGGTCAGCCCTGTTCAGCTAGTTCCTTAGAAATCTGGCATAACAGTAATAAAAAATGATGAAAATGAATTAGTTCCTACCCGAGTGCAAACTGGGTTATGTGTTTGTATTGACTACAAAAATCTGAATGCAGTCACTAGAAAAGATCATTTTCCAATTCCCTTTATTGATCAAATGCTTGAAAGGTTAACAGGTCATTCCTATTACTTTTTTCTTGATGGTTATTCTGGTTATAACCAAATTTCCATTGCCCTTGATGACCAAGAAAAAACCACTTTCACTTGTCCTTTCGGAACCTTTGCCTACCGATGTATGCTCTTTGGCCTATGTAATGCACCTGGTACTTTTCAAAGATGCATGATGAGCATTTTATTTGATATGGTAGAGAATTTTTTATTTATGGATGATTTTTCTATGTTTGGGTCTAGTTTTGACGAATGTTTGCACCATTTGAAATTAGTATTGGTTAGATATAAAGAAAAAATCTTGTGCTAAATTGGGAAAAATAACATTTCATGGTTAAGAAAGGAATTGTTCTAGGTCATGTTGTGTCAAAAAAGTGAATTGAGGTTGATAAGTCAAAATTGACTTAATTTCTAGCCTTCCACCTAGACGAACAATAAAAGAAATTTGTTCATTTTTAGGCCATGCCGGATTTTATCATAGGTTCATCAAAGATTTTAGTAAGGTTTCTCGACCTTTGTTTAGTTTACTTGCAAAAGTTATCTCTTTTATCTTTGATGAGTAATGTATTCAAGTTTTTGAGAAACTCCAACACATGTTGACCTCTGCTCCTATCATTTGACCTCTCGATTGGGCCTTCCTTTTGAAATCATGTGTGATGCATTTAACTATATTATTAGTGTTTTTTTTATCCAATGTGTGAATAAATTATCTTATGTGATCGATTATGAAAGTAAAACTCTCACTGATGCACAACAAAATTACTCCACTACTGAAAAATAATTACTTGTTGTTGTGTTTACTTTAGACAAGTTTCAATCTTATTTGATTGGTTTCAAAATTATCATTTATTTTGATCTTGATACATTAAAGTACCTTATTTTCAATAAGGATTCTAAAGATTGTTTGATTAGATGGATTTTGTTGTTACAAGAAATTAATTTGGAAATTCGTGATAAGAAAGAGCCTGAAAATGTTGTTGATGATCACTTGTCTAGGCTGATAGTGGAGTTTGTTGATGAAAATTTGCCCATTAAACAATGTTTTCCGGATGAAAAACTCAAGACAATATCCCAATTACCTTGGTTTGTTGATATAGTTAATTTTCTTGCCACTGGTTATATGTCTTATAAACACTGCATTTTGTTTCACCCAACCAGTGTCAAACCGAAAGTACAAGTTCAAATAAAATTTAAACTTAGGTTTAAAGGGAATGAATTTCTACTTTACATCACACTAGATAATACAGAAAAGCGACAAAAAAAATAAAATAAGAAAAGCATAAAACTGTCGAATTTGATTGAATTCACATAAGTAAAAGTTTTGGGTCAACCTCAAAATTCCTATAGTTAAAGGGGGGTATAAGATAAATTATTAAAGGATGATTTTATCATCTTTAATATAAATAAAAATTTGTTACTACCCTTCAACCATAAGACATTTCAACAATTTACCTCTATTACCCACTTTGATCCCAAAACATTTCCTATCACCGGTTTCGTCTATTCGACGCCAAAAATAATCCTTTAAATATGTGTTTTAATATCCATAAATCAAATACAAAAGGCCTAAATCAAGGCATGGAAATATCATGACAAGTCCAAGTTACCAAAGTTACTAAGGATTAAGACTTGGTTCGAAATCAACCAAACCGAAGTCATCTTGACTAGCTGTCAAAGCCAGCGAATTAAGGGCCCAACCAACTCATAAATGAGAATTACAATGCCCAAGATACCCCTAAGATATTCCTTAGCAAAATATCTAGGGAACGAACTAAGTTACTTGAGAAGTAACTAAGCCTTATCGAAACTAAACTGATCCGGTTCACCACCTTGTGTACACTTAATCAAGACACTTAATGTCCATCCCATCAAGAATTTAATGCTTGGGATGACATGGAGGGACTAGATTCAAAGCATGAAGACTACTTCCCCTAAGTTAGGTATGTCTTCTTAAAACCTCATTTGATTTTGTCTTAAATATATTTATTTGTATTGTGCATAGCATGTTCATATAGTTTATATACATATATTTCATATACATACATATATAAACCATAATCAAAGCAAAAAACATCAAAACCATGTCAAAAAACATCAAAATCATGACAAACCATATCAAAGAATGGTTCAAGAACATCAATAACATCAAGAACGTCCAAGAACATGTAAGAACCAAAAAAATCCGAGAACATGTTAAGAACATGTGAGGATTCTACACAAAACATCTATTACACCATAAGTTGTGCATAATCTCTATGATTCTCTCATGAACATATCAAATTAAACTCTATTAACTATTAATCTAACCATACTGTTAATAGCTGACTTACTTTATGCTAAACGTCAAGATCACAGCCCGGTACTAAGTCTTCAGGTTAGTGGACTAGCACCTTATATATATACCAATCCTACTCGTAACTAAGAAATATGGGAAGGTTTCTGAAGAAGGTGCACACATATCCCCGAATGAATAGAGGTCCTCCCGAATTCCTTAGTTACGAATAGGACTGGTATATATATATATATATATATATATATTGTATTTTATTTATTTTAAACTAACAACTCAAAAACAAACACTGATCTTGTCTAAACAAATGAGTTCGGTTAAGATGTTCTTGACAAAATCAAAGAGATTATACACATATCATGGTATGATTTATATTTTTTTTATTGATAAAATCCACTAGAAGCAGTTCATTTTGCACAAATGAACTATGTGTTGACCTAATCTTTGGTTACTCACCATGGTACTTAGACAACCCACGTACGGGTTCGGTCACCTATATAAATAAAAATCGGGATATGTAGGAAACCTTTATAAGGTTCGGTCGTTTAAAAATATAAAAAAATACTTTTTCATTCTTATATACTGTTATTTGGATGTTGCTGCTTAGTTTAGTTTCAGTTTACCTGCTTTTTCATTACATCATAAAAATGCATAAAAAAGGTAATTTTTTTTTTTTTTTAAAAAAATGGAATTATTTTGTTAACCAAAACCTAAGATGATTACTTGGATTTTGTTTAAAAGTGAATATCTATTTAAACTGAGGTACTATCTTTGGACAGGTGTCTTGAGGTGCATAAAACCTTTCCTGAGCATAACCGACCCTCGAACTTAAAGAAATCTCTTGTACAAGACCTTTACAAGTCAAAACATGAGTCATTTAAAAATAAAAAATAAATTTATAAAATCTCAGTGACCTAACACACCATTTAACCCATGCTAGGTGGCGACTCTGTTTTCAACTCAAATCTCGGCCCAAAGAAGTTTTCAAAACTGATGCCTAGAAAAGCTCTTGAAAACCATTTTTCAAAAATGCGAATTTGGAGGACTTAGAGATGGAGGAATGGAAATTTGTTTTTCTCTTTTTCCTAATCTCTACTTCCTCTTACTTTCAAACAAAATCCGAGGTGCGTCAGCTTGCGATTCCGCTGGGGACTTTTGAGGGTCAAGCCTAGTTGGAGTTTAAATCTATATTCCCAGCTAAATAAAAGCCAAGAAAAATGTCTTTGGTTTTTCAAACATAAAACAATTCCCTAATAATAATAATAATAATAATAATAATAATAATAATAATAATAATAATAATAATAATAATAATAATAATAATAATAATAAACATTTCATTCCATATGTATATACTAGCATGCATCTATTTAATGTCTTTACGTACTTGTATTTACTTTGCTGTCCTCTAATATCTGCATTTAATTATAGTCTTTATATTTCTGCATACTCTCTTCAATGCACGAGCACCACTTTGCACTACATATTATGATGAAAAACCAAGTTGTCACCCTCTTAGAGATAGAGAGGCCGGCAGTAGGGACTGAAGTCGTGCGATTTAATCACGCTGACCTAAGGTCTGAAACCCTTAGGGTAGAAAAAGGAGTTAGTAGAAGCAATATTGAGTGAATTGCTCCCCCCGGATCCGACTACGAAACTCGCCTCGCTCGGACCACCAACCAACGATAGATGTTTTCGCAGGGAGGACGCCTAAGGTTTGAAGATCTGGGAATCGAAGGTTTCTAGGATACGTTAGAAGAAAAGTCGTGAACCACATATAGTGTGCCTAGGATAGAGGATATCCAAAACTCTGTTTTACTTAGGACACTATCTTGGAGAGAGATTTTATTTTTTTCCATCTTGTGTACAGTTATTTATATAATTGTTATACTAGGTAGGAAAAATAAAATTTCTAAGACAAATAGGGCATAATAGTCGATGTAAGAATTCTCGTTCAATCCCATGCATTGCTTGCTTGCTCAACGTAAAAAACGTTTTCAAAATTGGAATAGGAAGCAAGTTGCAGGAAAGAACAAGAATCATTGCTTTACTTAATACAATAATCTCAATATACAAAATTTAAATAATAAATGCTTGTTTTATCATTGATAATGCTCTTAAAATCACAAATACATTTTCCTTTAAAATAATGCATAAAAATCCCACCTTGATAAGTCAAAATAATAGCTTTTGCCTACCAAAGTTGTCTAATGTTTGTCCGATAAGACAACATGGAAGAATCTACTTCGATCATGCAAAAACATGCCAAGCTTACTAAGACATAAGAAAGTGTCATCACACAGTCGAATCAAGATTATGCGATCCAATAGTAAACATAGCCTAGGTTACATTTCCCTAGGAAATACTTGTCATGTCCTAAGCGTAGTGTCCTTTCTCATAAAGCCTACACTGTAGGAATTATGAACCAGATAGATTATCAAAATAGACTCATCCTCAGAAAGACATCATGGACTCAAAGGGGATTTAGACCCTTCATCAAATCCTAAGAGTAACGATCCATCTTTTGAGGAAGAAGAATGATGATTCTATCCTTAGGTCCTAAGAACAATGATCCAATTTTTAGGAAGAAAAAAAATAAGTCTATCATCAAGTTCTAGGAGTAATGATCCATTTCTTAGGAATAAAATTCCATTATAAAGTCCTAAGAGCAAAAGATCGATATTTTGAGGATAAAAGGTCAATTGTGCCATAATCCTAAGATAACCATGATTTCCAAATTAAGGATAATCCGAAAATTCCAAGATGCCCTCATCATGTGAAACCAAGTTCCAAGTCGAGGTCTGTCCTAGGCATATCTGAGGGTTGCTTACTAAAGTTACATCTTCCTAGGATTGCATTACATAAAGCATGAACATAATCATTCATTCATATATACATTTTCATACATAGTCAAGAATACAACCATGCACAAGGATAGGATAAATTGCATTCTTAAAATCAAGATCTAGGGTTTTAATTACTGAATAAACCTAGGAAATCGACTTTAGTTAACTTTCGCTAAAAGCCATTTGAGAGCCGCCAGCAAGATCGTAAAATGGACCCAATCCCTTATTCTGTTGGAAGTACTTAGAATAACCCCTAGATTTCAAAGATGGAAGAAAACATTATCTCCCTAAAATAAATCCTGAGCTAGACGAACCCAACCCCGCTATTCTGAGAAGAGAGAATAGAAGACCATATCTATGTCTGTCTTTCCCTTAACTTCTTAAGTCGTTTTTAATGAATTAGGTGTTATCTTGTATGCCTATGTACTAGATCTACGTATCACTAAGTGTGGGATTATTTTATCTAAGGTCAACTCAAGTCTTTGTACTCCGACTTTCATAAATTAATTTTCTTGTCATAATTCACACACTACGAATAATCAAAATTTATGAAACTATAATTTCAATACTAAATTAGACCATCATCCAAAGGAAAATGTTAAATGAAATGTCTTGTTTCAACCAAACGATAGTGAGATATTGAAAAAAAAATAAAAATCTAAGAACGTTAGAGAGAAAACCTACGAGCCCTGTTATGGAATCACCACATATGTTCCAACCCTAGCGTTGTGAAAAAACCAAGAAGAATTGTAGCCAACATACCTATCAAGAAGACTTTGGTTGATATCATTCTTAAGGAACCCTGAGAAAGAGGAAAGTAGCCTTAGAAACTAGTCTCACCCTAAGAAAATTCTTAAGAGGGGGGCCGGTAATCATAAACGTTTCTCAAGGGAAATTCAAGTAGCGAAGGTTGTGTTCCGAAAAAATATAAAGAAGACTTGATTAAATAAGTCCATAGAAATCTGCAAGATCCAGCCTTACCTAAAGTTATCAAAAGTATTAACGCAGGTAAGTAGAAGAATCTTTCATCCAAAGAAGAAAAATGATCAAGTTGGAAGAAGAAAGAGACTTTACCAGGATAGTAGCTAATAATGGAAATTAGCTGAGATAAGGGTAAAATCAACGAATAACTCGAGACTAACTCAATTTACCATAAATTTTCCAAAATGTAAAAATCCTGAAAGTAAGTGTTAAGAGAAAGGAAAACAATAAAATAAAGACTGGTTTTAGAAAATATTTAAACACTGAGTGGTCACACGAAAGCAATTAGGTGAATCACACTCTCTATATAATCCAAGTATTAAGTCGTAGGAGTGTCTCAACACCTGGTGGCTTGGCCCAACTAGACTTGGATTATTACCCAAAGCCCACTACATGGATTACATAGGAAGTATGAGTCCCTTGTTTCTAGAGTGAAAGGGAAAAAAAAGGGGGGAAAAAAATATAAATAATTCTCTCAGTACTGCTAGGATAAACCAACATGTGTTAGTCATCATTAACTAACCCTTGTTTCTTAATAATTTATTTTCTCCTTCCTTTTAGTCATCTTGAGAAGGACCATTCCATTTGCCTTTAGTTCAAGACTAAAAAAATGAGTTGAATCCATTGAAAAAACCTTGAGTAACGTACAGGGCCTAAGTAATCTCGATAACAATCTTAGAAAATATCAATATCAGATTTTGAAGGAATTGAACCAGGCAAACTATTCAAACTAATAACCACAGATATTTGGTCTAAATTACTATTGAATTTACCTTTATCATAATTTAGATAAGGAGTCGACATCACACAATAGTTCATACCCATTCCTGTAAAACGTCGAGGTTTAGTATAAATTGACCTTTCTAGGGTCTAACAATGATCTTCCTAGGGTTGAATAAAATTCTCGAATCCTTTGAGTATTCTAAGTACCAAGCCTCCAATAGGCCAAAAATAAAACAACATCATTCAAAGACTTAAGCAAACTACCAATCAAGACAATGATCGATCTTACCTAGCTAATACTCAAGCAAGAGACTCTAACCATTAAGCTAATCATCCCATTGTTTGGAACTATGTTACAGCCTGATCTTTGTTAACTCACCAAGGTACGTTGGAAACCCAAGCAAGGTTTGGCTGAAATTGGAGAGGTGTCAACCTTACGAAATTTTCTTAACCCTGTGTCAAGGATCATCTTTGGAGAAATCCCTCAACTTCCCTGAGAAACCGATTTTAATCCTTCAATTTGGCAAATGACAAAGGATACTTGTGCATGAACTACGCTTCAACCTGATCCTTGGTAGATTACAAAGGTAAGTAAGAAACCCTGGTGGGTGCGGTCGACAATTTGAAAGTCAAGACAGTGAGGGCCGAGCTGCATTTCGACTTGATTCCTAACCTAGGAAATCAGCGTATGTGGATAACCCATGTGGGTTTCGGTCATCGGATGATCATTGTCCGAAATAACGTTTTGACATAATCTATAAATTAAAGCAACCCAACGTGGCCTCAAGTATAAATAAAACACTAAAATCATACACTTATTTCAAGATATATGGGTAATCCATGTGGGTTCTATCGTATTCTCCTAAACACACAAGACATGATCCAATGCCTCAACTAGAACTGGGACATTATATCCGGTCTCTCTGTTGAGTATCTATGATATGACTCGCCCTAGCTAGAGTTGGGGCACATTATATCAGATCTCTCCATTGAGATTTCTTGATAAGACTCACCCTAGCTAGAGTTGGAGCACAATTTAAAATTAAAAATTCAAAGAATTCAAAATTCAAAATTCAAAATTCAAAAATTAAAGTTTGTGATCCCTAAAAAATAAACAAGCATCACAGAGTCCCAGTCTATGACTGGGGCATAGTTTATCCGAGGTTAAATTTCCCACAGGATGTTTTCTAATCCTCGTCAGGCTGTCCCATGTGGGATGCGCCACAAAACTCCACTAACTGTTGAGTTCCCGGAGAGTTTTCTCCGGCGAGAATTCTTTCAATCTGTTTCAATCATGTATTGATATAACGACCCAGGAATTGGTTTATCTAACCAAAAACCTTTTCCACCAAATGCCAATCTACATAAAATCAAATCCCGAACTACAATGGACTTGATTCTCAGCTATCTAAGATATGTAGGCGCCCTAATGCGATTCAGTCAAGACAGCTCAATCAAAATTAATCAAGTAATCAAATCAATTAATTAATTAATCAATCAATCAATTTATCAATCAAACTAAAAAATCTTTCACCGCGTTCTTCGCTATCTTTAGAACATTGTTTCAGAATCCAAAAAATATTTTACCGTGTTCTTAGCTGTCTTTAGAATACCATGTCAGAATCCACAAAATCTTTCACCATGTTCTTCGCTATCTTTAGAACATTGTGTCATAATCCAAAAAATCTTTTACTGTGTTCTTTACTATCTTTAGAACACTGTGTCAGAAACCAAAAAAAATCTTTCGCCTTGTTCCTTACTATCTTTAAAACACGGTGTCAAAAATAAAAAAACCTTTCACTCTGTTCTTCGCTACCTTTAGAACACTATGTTAAAATCCCAAAAAAAAAACTGTCACCGTGTTCTTTGCTATCTTTAGAACACTGTGTTAGGACCCAAAAAAATCTTTCACTGTGTTCATCTCTATCTTTAGATCACTGTGTCAAAATCCAAAAAAAAAAAAAAAAAAACTATCATTTGGCTCTTCACTATCCTTAGATCATTGTGTCAGAATCCTATCACTATGCTCGTAAGTATGTACGGTCATAACTAGGAGATGGCAATAAGTAATCATATTCCAAAAAACTATAGTGATCTTTAAAGGCAAGTCACTCAATCTCCTTTTAGATAAATCCCTGTATCCTCGTAGGACCAGGCTTTATACAGTCATCTATGAGAGCTAAACTTGAGGGACAAGACTCTAGTTAGTCATATTCGAGAAATAATTCTCATAGGACAAGGCTTTAATTAGTCGCCTTTGTGAGCAATCCTCATAGGACAAAGTCTTAAGTAGTCACCTTTGAGAGTAATCCTTGTAGGACAAAGCTTTATCAGTCACCTTCAAGGAAAATCCTCTAGAATTAGGTATGTCACCATTCTTTGGTAAATTCTTTACTGCGTTGATAGGGTAGATGCAGTAATGTCAAATGCTCCTGATTTTGCGTAGTTAAATTTAAATTCCTGTCTTTAATTTTTATGTCTAGTGTAACAAAATATTTGTGTCTTCTTCTTTGTCACTACGAGTAAACTTGCACAATAAAGAGAGGCAGCTGTAGATACCGTATTTTGTCCCACTCAGCCAGTGTCGAATCAAAAGTGAAACTTTAGATAAAATTTAAAATTAGGTTTAAAGGAAATGAATTTCTACTTTATATTACACTGCATAATACAAAAGAAGCACAAAAAAATAAGAAAAACATAAAACTGTTGAATTTGACTGAATTCAATTAAGTAAAAGTTTAGGGTCAACTTCGAAATTCCTAAAGTTAAAGGGGGACTAAGATGAATTGATTAAAGTATGATTTTATCACCTTTAATATAAATAAAAATTAGTTACTACCCTTCAACTATTGGACATTTCAACAATTTACCTTTGTTAGCCATTTTGATCCCGAAACATTTACTATTACCGTTTTCGTCTATTTGATGCCAAAAATACTTCTTCAAATATGTGTTTTAATATCCATAAATTGAATCCAAAATACTTAAATCAAGGAATGGAAATATCATGTCAAGTCCAAGTTACCAAAGTAACCAAGGATCAAGACTCAATTCGAAATCGACCAAACTGAAGTCATCTTGACTAGACATTAAAGACCATTGAATCAAGGGACCAACAAACTATTTAATGACTTATAAATGATCATTAAAATTACCAATATATCACTAAGATATTATCTAAAAAACATATCTAGGGTAGGAACTAGGTTACTTAAGAAGTAACTAACCGTTATCAAAATTAAATCGATCTGGTTTGCCACCTTGCATACACTTAATCAAGACACTTAATGCCCATCCCATCATTTAATTAATTCTTGGGATTTCATGGAAGGACTATATTCAAAGAAAGAATACATTTTGATCAAAATATCTTAGGGTTAACTAAAACTCTTGAAATGTCACTACCCGTTACACGACAAATTGAGCCGATTCAATCCAAATCTAATCCATTAAAGGCCCATCAAATCAAGTGTCCTTTTCATGAATTTAATTCCAAATGACACATCGAGACCAAATATATTGAGCCCTAAAAGCTTTAATGGCAACCAAACCGAAGTAGTAAATATAACTAGTACTTAGCCTCTAAACCAAACTAGAAACATCACTTCAAGCCATTAATGACCCCATGTGAAACCAATCATATCCAAGGAAGGGTAATGATGACTATTGATTGCCAATAATTACCAATGATTGCACTTAGATATTTAAAGATTTGGTAATCATTACCAAACTTTGAGAATCTTTCTATATTTTCTAAATTCATTCAAAACCATTCAAAATCAAGACAAAAAGGGATGAACCCTAGACCAAACACTACCTAAATAGTAAGCTTGGGATGCCTTTACATTGATGAATGGGCAGGCAACCCAAGTTGATAAATTGAAGGCCTATTTTCATGGACTTGAACTAAGAGTGTCTCTTTCTAGGCTCAAATCTTGTTCTCGGGTCTTGAGGATTCTCAAGGATTTCTTTTAATAAACACATAGAAATTCTATTGAAATACCACCTCAGAGGATTTCTTGAGTATCTTGGAATAAAATCTGAAGAGGTTGACAACAAACAATCGAGGACAACGAAGAAGATCCAAGGAAGGAGAAGAAAGTAATCATTTAGGGAAAACTACTTTCCCTACGTTAGGTATGTCTTCTTAAAACCTCCATTGATTTTGTTTGTTCATAGCATGTTCGTATAGTTTATATACTTATATTTCATATATAATACATATATAAACTATAATCAAAGCAAAAAAATCAAAACCATGTCAAAAACCATCAAAATCATGACAAAATCATCAAACCATATCAAAAAATGGTTCAAAAATATCAAGAACATCAAGAAAGTCTGAGAACATGTTAAGAACATATGAGGAAAAAAACCATCCGAGAACATGTTATGAACATGTGAGGATTCTATACAAAACATCTATCACACCATGAGTTGCGCATGGTCTCTATTATTCTCTCATGAGAACATCAAATTGAACTCCATTAATTATTAATCGAACCATATACTGTTAATAACATACTTACTTTATGCTAAACGTCAAGATCAAACCCTGGAACTAAGTCTTCAGGCTAATAGATTGGCACCTTATATATACATATATATTGTATTTTCTTTCTTTTTAACTAACAACTCAAAAATTAACACTAATCTTGTCTAAACAAATGAGTTCGGTTGAGGAGTTCTTAACAAAATCAAAGAGATTATCCATATATTATAGTATGACTTATGTTTTATTTTATATTAAAATCAACTAAAATCAGTTCATTTTTCATGAATGAACTACGTGCTGACTTGATCTTTGGTTACTCGCCATGGTACATAGGAAACCCATGTACGGTTTCGGTCACATATCTAAATAAAAACCGGTTTATCTTTGAACATTGGAACTACATGTCGATCTGATTTTTCGTGGTTACCGGGATATGTAGGCAACCTTTATAAGGTTCAGTCAGTTAAAAATACCAAAAATATTTGTTTTTTATTCTTATATACTGTTATTGGGTTGTCGCTGCTTAGTTTAGTTATAGTTTACCTGCTAAGGTAAAAACTTTAAAAGAAAAAAAGAATTATTTTGTTAACCAAAACCAAAGAAACTTATTTGGATTTTTTTTTTTTTTAAAAAAAAAGTTGAATATCTTTTTAGACTAAGGTACCATCTTCAGATGGCTATCTTAGGGCGCGTAAAACCTTCCCTGATATAACTGACCCTCGAACTTAAAGAAATCTTTGGTACAAGACCTTAACAAGTCAAAACACAAGTCATTTCAAAATTTTAAAAAAAAATTAAAATCTTGGTAACCTAGCACACCATTTAACCCATGCTAGGTGGCGACTCCATTTTTAACCCAAATCCTGACCCAATGAAGTTTTCAAAATCGACGCCTAAGAAAACCCTTGAAAACTATTTTTCAAAAAAGAAAGGATTTGGAGGACTTAGAGAGGAAGAATAGAAACTTGTTTTCCTCTTCTTTCTAATCTCTACTTCCTATTACTTTCAAACAAAAGCTGGGGTGCATCATGCCTAGTTATTGGAATCACCATGATAAAACTAAATTTTTGGCTGAGGAAAAGATTTTTTTTTGGGATGATCCATCTCTTTTCAAATATTGCGCTAATCAAATCATTAGGAGATGTATTCCGAAAAATGAACAACAAAGTGTTATTTCATTTTGTCACGCTCATGCATGTGGAGGTCATTTTATCTCAAAGAAAACTGCTGCAAAAATTATGCAATGCGGATTTTATTGGCCCACTCTTGTTAAAGACACTCATGTGAATTGTCGTTCTTGTGACAGATGTCAAAAGTTAGGAAGTATTTCTCATAGGAATATGACGTCCTTAAATCCAATTCTTATTGTTGAGTTATTTGATGTTTGGGGTATCAATTTCATGGGTCCATTACCTAACTCTTTTGGTAACCTATACATTATTGTTGTTGTTGTCTATTTGTCGAAGTGGGTAGAAGTCATTGCTTGTAAGGTGAATGACCATAAGGTTGTGGTGAAATTTTTAAAATAAAATATTTTTTCCAGATTTGATACACCTCGTGCTGTCAATAGTGATGGGGAAAAATATTTTTGTAACAGCATTTTGAAAATTTAGTGAAGAAATATGTCATTACTCATAAAGTTTCCACTTCTTATCACCCTCAAACAAGTGGTCAAATTGAAATTTCAAATAGAGAAATTAAGCACATTCTTGTGAAAACGATTAACCCTACAATAAATTATTGGTCTTTAAAACTTGTGAATGCATTGTGGGCTTACTGAACTACTTCTAAAAACCCTATTGGAATGTCTCCTTATGAACTAGTTTATGGCAAAGCATATCACTTACCTGTTGAGTTAGAGCATAGGGCGTATTGGGCTATACAACAATTGAATATTTCCCTAAACAAAGCAGGTATTCAAAGAAAACTCCAATTAAATAAGTTAGAGGAAATTAGGAGTGATGCATAAAATTGTAGAAAACGATATAAGGATAAAACGAAAAATTAGACAAAAATATTTTGAGAAAATCTTTCTTTCCAAGTCAAAAGGTCATTTTGTACAATTCTCGTTTACATCTATTCCTTGGTAAGTTGCGTTCTCAATGGTCTAGTTCATATTTCATTCCTATTGTTTTTACCCCCACAAAGCTGTTGAGATTGAAAATCCAAAAAATGGCGATGTTTTCAAAGTTAATGGTCAAAGGTTGAAACCATTTTTGGAATTAAAAGCTCCCGAAGTTGAGGAAACACTCCTCGAAGATCCTATTTATCAAGATTATTATGATTTTTAGTATTCGTCTAATGTTGCTGTTTATTCTCCTCTTGGTAAATCGTTTGGCTGAAGATGATAAACTTAGTGGGAAGTGAGAGGCAACCTACAATTGTTTTAAATTTCTTATTTTCCTTTTTAAGTTTATATTTGATTTGATGAGTTTCTTTGAGTTTTGTGACAAACATGTTACAAGCATTTAGTCAGGCAATACAGATCAGTTACACCAGGTAGTATATTTCTTTACCAAAATTAATTTTGTACTTTTCTCATTGAGGATAATGCAAGATTTAGGTTTGGGGGTTAAATGCTTGTTTTCCTTTTGTTATTTTATTTTACACTTAATTTTATCAATCATCCCAATGATAGCATGTTTGTCGGGTATAAACTTGAGTTTGCTAAATAATCATTAGAGCATAGCACTAACGTTTGAAAATACTTTATTTTTTTATGCTTGCATGCATACTAACTTTCCTTTATTTTAAATTTAGTACGTGAGTTGGTTTACTGAATTTTAGCATGATAATAACTTAACCCTGCAATTTAAAAAAAAATGTTAATAATAATTTTATGTCTTAATGATGAACTTTCGCTGAGTAACCGAACCTCTTGCCTCAATAAGCAATGAGTGTTTGCGTCACAAGGAGGGAATGATTTGTTAAGGCAATAAGTGACTCGTTAACCTCGAAACCTAAGAGGTTCAAATTATTAAACCTGAATGGTGCCTTAACACCTAATGCACCGAGCCAACTGGATTGGGATAAGTGGCCCAACGCTCGTTACACGGACATCTTAGAAAATCCAATGGGGTTAGCATTGCAAATGTCACTCATTCAAAGAAAATTGTATGTATATATATATATATATATATATATATATATATATATATATATATATATAGTTAATTAATGAATAATAATAAGAATACATATAGACAAATATAATTTTATTTCAGTGAAAATGTTGTTTGATTGTTTAAAATCAGTTGATTAGCTACAATGTGTTAAATTTATTATAAATAAAAGTTGCATATATGTTGTGGGTGTAAAAATGGATATTACTAAGAATCACATGGTATGAGATCAATGACTATTTCATTACTCTTGCATGATCTCAACTTAATATGTTAACATTGCATAGGATTGATAAATCTTTTGTAAGGAATAAAATTCACAACAAGGAACCTGGGATGTTTGTGGGTAGAAACACCGTAAACCCTCATGAGATTATACTCGTCCACTAGGGGTGATTTAGGGGTTTAAAGGCTTGTTTCATATGCTAAATGTAATCGTATTCCCTACGAAAATGGCTTTTCATTTAATTATTATATTTAGTTTTGTTTGAGGACTAAAAAAATTTAGGTTTGGGGGTGTGATCGTACTGCATTTTGTCTAATTTAATACCACTAAACTTAGTTTCAAATCATTTGATTAGATTAAAATATTAAAAATTGAATTCTTTTATTTATTTTTGTAGATTTTTGCAACAGGAACAAAACGTCATTAATTTGAAGCGAAAGGGATAAAAAACGAGCAAACCATGACAAGCTAAACAAAAACCAAAGGAATATGGCTCAGAAACTAGAGACGGCTCAGGAGTCTTTCATTGTGCGGCTCCCTTAACCCACAAACAAAGAGAAGTCGTTATCTTCTTAGTTTCAGCCGGAAGCCGACGGCTTCTACCTTTTACAGGTGAGTTGCGCATGGCATGCGACTCAGGGCTAGCCATTTGGCCAACTCACTTGTTCACCCACTTGGCCAGCCTAGATCAGACCCAATTGATCTTTTTTGCCCGTTCCAGCTATTTCAAGCCCATTTCCAGCCCGGATACTATTTATTTGGTGCCCACTTATCCATTTGCACCCCATTTGATGAGGATTTGGCCAAGTTGCATCGCTAAACTTAATTTCTGGTGCCTATATAGGGCTTGATGCTGGGACAAAGGGATACTATTCGTAGATCATATTCCAAGCTATTTTGGACATCAAAGATCTATCAAAGAGTTTTGGTAGAATGACTATCATCAATACGGTTTTGATATCTTTTGCTAAGTATTTCTATTTTTTCTTATACTAAGATGGAGGACGAACCATGTGTAATTAATTAAATTCTTAAGTTGTGTTGATTCCAAATAACTTGCAATTCAATTATTATTGTTTGTGTTCTAGTAAATAAATTCTTTCGTCTTTAATATCATGTATTATTAATTATTATAAATTATTTAATGTTTGGATTTATATTGTAAAACGAGTAATATCTTTTAATTATATATTTTCCATTAATTTGTATACATATAATGCTTAAGAATTACACTTTTTAAAGTGAAGAAAAAATCAACTTGAGATTTACATTGAGCTTAATTTTTAAAATCATAAGAGGATAGTAAGATTCATTTCTAATACTATCACTCAAAATTTGGAGTCAATACAATAATAGAACTAATTAATTATACGTTGGTGGATTCTAAAATCTTAGTGTTTCCCTTCTTTCGATCAAATTAAATTAATTATTTCATTGTTTATTTAATATTCCATTTCCTCATGATACTCTCACAATTATTTCGAACTAGATTATAATTAAATTAATTTGGACGTATTAAGTTTTTTCCCCCTCTAATAGAAATCCTTGTGGGATCGACCTTACTACCATTAATCTTTGCTACAATTGCTTAGTGCGCTTGCGAGTAATTTAAAACGAAACACAACATGTTTTTGTCACAACATTAGACAAATATAAGGGAAAGATAGTTTTGACAGATCATTTCCGGCATTTTAGACATATGATGGCCCTTTATAAAGTAGGAGATTTTATTATGTGCAGTACATTTGCTACAACACTGAAGGCATCTGCTTCAGAATGGTTTTATGGGTTGATTCTGCGATCCATTAGTTCATTCTCTGAATTAGGAAATAAGTTCATTAATCAATTAATTACCTTTCAAAGGTTGAAGAAAGGGGCAAAGTATTTGGTAATGTTAAAGCAGGATAAAGGGGAAAAAAAATTGACAGTACATTACTAGGTTTAATGACAAGCTGTAACCTGCATTGAAGAATGCAAAACTAACTTAATTGTGAATGTTTTCACAACTGCATTGCGGACTGTGCATTTCCAATATGTATTAATAAAGTATTCACCAATGGATATGACAGATCTGAAGGAAAGAGTAAAGCCAGAAATGAATTTGGAAGATGTGAGAAGAACTAGAGATAGGAGGTCATCAAATAAAGAAAGTCAAAGCAAATAATGGAAGGAATATCACTCTAAGAAACACATGGATCCAATTTCAAGGATCTTACCCGAAATAAAGTCTTCAAAAAAAATGAGCTAGCCGCAAAGGATCTTCACACATCCAGATGGGAGGCATACAAATAAGTATTGTAGTTTCCATCAATATCATGGACACAATATGAATGACTGCATACATTTAAAGATGGATATCAAGTAGTGGCTTGAAATTGGCTATCTTATTAACTATCTCGAAGATAGAAATACGAAGAAGATGAAGGAAAAAAGAGAGCCCAGGAATAATGATCGTGATAAGAGTAGGAAACAGGGTGAAACCAATTGAAGGCATGATTGGATCTATATGATCATTTGCAGCTCAACTCTTAATGAAGAGTCAAACAAAGCAGAAAAAGTTTATGGTGAAGTTTTGGTAGTTCAGCTAACGAAGAGCTCAGAGGGACCAATTTATTTTCCTAAAAATGATCTTCAAGGAGTAGTTCAGACCCATGATGATGCACTAGTGGTGACATTATAGATTTCTAGTTTCCAAGTCAGAAGAATTTTAATTGATACTAGAAGTTTAACTAATATCATCTTCAAGGGATCTCTACAATAGATCGGAGTACTAGAATCAGATGTCAGATCAACTAAAACAGTCATGGTTGGGTTTAATAGAGAGTTAAGTTCTCTAGAAGGGGAAGATCATGTTGTCAGTGTCTGCAGCAAAAAAAAAAAGAAAAAAAAAAAAAAAAAAAAAAAAAAAAAGAGATATCTCAAGCAACAGAGTTCATGGTGATGACTTTAAGTTATCCTTATAATGCTATTTTGGGAAAACCATGGCTACATGCGATGAGGGAAGTGACATCAATGTCTCATGTTCCTAAGTCATAAGAGAATAGAAGTGTTAAAATGATATCATATAGCCTGTCGAGATTACTTTGCTACATGCATAAAGGGGAAGTCAAAGGAAGAATAAAAAGTAATAAGCACAACAAGCATTCAAAATAAATGAACAACATGCATTCCAAATAAATCAAGTTCAGATACTGAAGTAGCTAATTTTAAAGAAAATTCAGGAATTGCTCGCCTATTTGAATTGATAGAAGAGACATACTTGGATGAAACAAACAAGAAGATGGTAAAGATCGAAATGGCTCTATCGGATGAAGAAAGGAAACAAATGTGAAGGAGTTTAAAGGTGAATTCACTTAGACTTAAAATGATATGGAGGGGATAGATACTCATGTTGTAGTACATAATCTTGAAATGACAAGTTCACATTCTCCAGTGCATCGAAAATGAAGGGTCTTCAACTTTAATAAAATGCGAGTGATTGAGAAAGAGGAAGAATGATTGTTGAGAATTGGTTATATCATAGAGATTATGTATCCTAAGTGGGTAGTTGATCCAGTTCTGGTAAAAAAGAAAAATAGAAAGTAGAGGATATGTATAGACTTCACTGACTTGAATAAAGCATCTCCAAAAGACTATTATCTTATGCCTTGAGTATATTAGCTGGTAACCTCGGCTTCTGGGCATGAAGTCATGAGTTTTATGGATGCCTATTCTGCATATAATTGAATCAAGATGGATCCGCTTGATGAAGATAAAATAAAGTTCATTATTCATAGGGGAACTTGTTGATATAAGGTGATGCCTTTTGGTTTACGAAACGGATCATAACTTGCAAAAGGTTAGTAAACTGAATGTTCCAAGAGTAGACCAGAGAAACAGTTAAAGTATATATTGATGATATGATGGTTAAAAAGGAAAGAATGTGATCGATCATGTGAAACATCTGAGAGAAGTACTTAAGGTGCTCTGAAGGTACAAGATGAATTTAAACCCAAAAAAGTGTACTTTTGGGGTATCCTATGGAAAATTCCTTGGGTATATTGTAGACTAGTTTGGGATCAAAGCTGATCCAGAACTGGTGGAATCTAACATAAAGATGAATTCCCGATAAGCATTAAAGGAGTGCAGTTATTAATGAGAGATTAGTTGTATTACATCGGTTCATTTCAAATTTCATGGATAAATATCATTTCTTTTTCCAAGTTCTGAGAGTAAATAAGATCTTTGAGTGGACTAAAGAATATGAGCAATTGTTCCAATCATTGAAGGAGTATTTGGGAAGGATTGAATCGTTGCCCCTAGTAGATCAAAGGGAAGAACTCTATTTGTATTGCGGTATCTGAATGGGCAATCAATGCAACATTAATCAGGGAAGAAAGCAAAGTTCAATACCTAGTCCATTATGTGAGTAAACCATTGCTTCCAATGGATTCTAGATACATTGATTTAGAGAATCTAGATTTGGCATTAATAATTGTAGCCAGGAAACTCATGTATTATTTTCAAGCTCATCCTGTAAGTGCCATGGCTTCTTATTCTTTAAGAACGATAATGCCCTGACTTAATGCATCAGGGAGATTGATGAAGTGGAAAGTGGAGATTAGAGAATTTAACATTAAGTATGTCCCAAGAACTATAATTGAGGGCCAAGATTTAGCTAATTTTTTAGTTAAGTTGATTCCTAGAGAAGGTGAGGACAATTCAGAAGCATCACGAACAAATTTGAATTAGTGGAACATTTGGGCTGGTGGAGTGGCAAATTCATCCAAATGGAATTACGGTCACTCATCCTGATGGAGATGAACTAGAGCAAGCAATTCAGTTTGGAATCAAGGCTTTAAACAATTAGGCTGAGTATAAGGCTGTGATAATTGGGTTGAACCAAGTTCGATCTTGGAGAGCAAAAAATGTCAACAACAGATCAAACTCTCAATTGGTTGTGAACCAAATTGTTGGAACTTTCTTGGTCAACGAATAATGGTTACAATTTTTTAGTAAAGGTGAAGATCATGATAGAGTTTCTCAAGGAATGTTGTTTTCAAACGATCCCCATAGCTGGAAATTCAAGAGCAGATGCGTTGGCAATTCTTGTATCATTAGGAGGAGCTAGATCCAGTAAAAACTCGGTACATTTTCTAGAGTTTCTACCGAATTTAACATCAGCTACTCTTTGTGCATAGATAGGGCAAATTTAAGAAGATGCAAATTGACAAAAACATTTACATGACCTTCTAAGATGGAGTTCTTCTAGAAGATTAAGGGATCAACAAGGAAAATCAAGTATAAAGCTACGAAAAACTTGATAGTCAAAGGGAAGATATATCGAACATTCTACTCCCAACTTCTGCTATTGTGGTTGGGTTAAGAGAAGAAAACTATGTAATGTAGGAAATTCATGAAGGAGTATGTGAAAATCATAAAGGATGAAGAACTTTGGCACACAAAGAGTTAACCATTGGGTACTACTGGCCTATGATAAATAAATATTCCAAAGAGTTTTAAAGGTATGATAAGTGCCAAAGATTTTTCGAACACATTCATGTACCAGGTCAGCTATAAACTCCTATGGCAAGTCCATGGCCCTTTGTAAAATGGAGAATGAATGTGTTAAGATCGTTCACCCCCCGTGCCAAGAAGTAAACGCTTTGTGCTAGTAATTATAGATTACTTCATGAAGTGGATGGAGGTAGAAGGATTTACTATTATGGGAAAAATTATACGAAGATTTTTTTATGGAAAAATATAGTTTGCAGGTTTGGGATACCAGTAATGCTAATTTTAGACAATAGAACTCCTTTCATATGAAAAAAAGTGACGAGACTACACAAGGAGTTGAATATAGATCACCGAACAATTAGTCTAGCTCATCCAAAGCCAATGGTCAAGTTGAACTGACTAATGGTTCCATCAAGAAGGAGATAAATAATAGATTGGATAATGCGAAAGGAAAATGGTTAGAGTTTTCTAGGATATTATGGTCTTACAAGACGACTCAACGAGGAGCTCATAGGAGAAGCACCTTTTTCTTTAATGTATGGGACAGAAGCACTAGTTCGATTGGGGATTGGGTTGCCTCATTACCAGTTTGAACACTTTAGTCTGGAAGGAAATAAAGGCACAATCAGAGAAAACTTAGATTTGATAGAAGAGGTTTGAGATGAAAGATTGATAAGGATGGTCGCACACAAATCAAGGATGAAAAAAACCTTAAATCAAGTAGTTCGACCTAGATACATCAACCTTGATGACTTAGTACTTCGGAGAGTGATGCCCCACAGGCCAAAAGCAAGATTAGGGAAGTTAGCACTGAATTGGAAAGGACCATAGATAGTGTGCAGAATAAATAGACCGGGAATTTATTGGTTAGAAAAGCTCGATGGCATTCCAATAGCAAGACCCTGGAATTTTGAATATTTTGAGGAACTACTTTGTTTAAGTTTTTTATTACTTAGAGTTTTCATTTAGTTTTATCGTTGAGGCTTTTATTATGAAGTCTTCTGATAATGAATAAAGCTTATTTTATACAAGTAAAAATCAAAAGTAAATTTCAGCTTTTGAACTCGAAAGCCTTGAAAATAAGAAGGAGATAAGTTCAATCCGCCTAAAGGAATGGAGATAAGTTCAATCCTCCTAAAGGAATTAGCTAAGGAAAAATTAAAGGTTAAGTTCAACTTATGAACTCAAAAGTCTTAAAATAAAAATGAGATAAATTCCCAGTTCAGCTTATGAAGTCAAAAGCCTTAAAAATAAAAAGAACAAGAGATCAGCCATCCTGAAGGAATTAGCTAAGGTAAATTAAAGGTTAAGTTCAGTCTATGAACTCAAAAGACTTAAAAACTAAAAAAGAAATGAGATCAATTCTCCAAAAGGAATTAGCTAAGGAAAAACAAGGTTAATCTTAGCCTATGAGCTCAAAGGCCTAAAAACTAAAAAAAAAAAAAAAAGAACTCATCCATTCTAAAGGAATTTTCTAAAGAAAAATAAGGTTAAGGTTCAACCTATGAACTCAAAAGCCTACAAAAAAAAATAAAAAAATGAGAAGAGATCATCCCTCCTTATAGAGTTCGCTAAGGAAAAATAAGGTTAAGTTCATCCTATGAACTCAACCTCAAAAGGAGATGAGCTCAACCCTCCTATGGAATTAGCTTAGGAAAATAAAGGGTCAGTTTAACCTACAAACTTAAACAAAAGAGATGAACTCAGTTTTCATAAAAGAATGAAAGGATAAGTTCCGCAAGTAAATGAGATAGAAGTAGTAAGAGTTCAACACTCTCACAAATATTGTTCATCCGACAAGATATTTAAAAGCACACAAAAAGGTCAACAACATGGAAACACAAGAAAAAAGAAAAACGATAAAACATTCAAGGCATCCAACAAAATATATATAAAAAACAGAGATAGATGTCCAACAAAATAATTAAATAGAGAGAGAGAGAGAGAGAGAATGAGAGAAAAAAATAAAGGAGTTATCATTACACACCAACTGGAAGGCACTAATTGTTTAAAATCCCACCAACGGGATGAAATTTAAAGCAAAGGGCACAAAAGGGACAACACCAGGGAAACCACTCATCGTCAAAGGCCGAGGACTGGTAGTTGTTAACGTGTTTGAAATGCTTTAGGTCAACAATCAGCTCGCAAACTCGTACCTTGGTTCGATCCTTCTTTTCAAAATCTATATTCCTCTGGTAACGACTAGCATCCAGGTTGGAGTGAAGCTTAGCAGATTCGATAGAGACATTGTTTCACTTTTTCCCCCAATATGAGATTTTATTTTCCTTCTCTTCCAGAGTGTTACGGGCTTATAGAAATTTGAATCGGTCACGTGATGAGAAACATCCAGACTGGAATAGAAGGAGCGAATCTTCTCTAGCTTCTGAAGTATCTGGTGCTGAGTAATCTCAATCCTCATCCTAGAAATAAGATGGTCCAATCTTTGCCTAGCTTTGATGAAATCGTTGCGATAATGGTCGATTTCTACTAAAGCAACCATAACTTGGGAAACGATTTAAAATCAAGAATATAAGGGAAAAGAAAGTGGAAGATTTAGTAGTAAGAAAATAAATTTACATCCTCAAGTGAAACCATTGGGTTGAGATAAGATATCATAGAAAGTATGAGGAAAAATGAAAAAATAAAAGATAACCAGAAGTTAAAGCAAAAGGAGATATACAGGCGAAAAATAGCATTGGGAAGTGAAAAGTTGTAGCGGAGTTATTGAGAAACTATAACGTGGTTATTAAAATCAGCATTGAATTTTGAAGTAAAATTAAAGCTATTAATGACAAGACCCATCAATACGCAGGATTTGCATGAGATAACGCAACAAACGTACCGAGAGATTTACATGGGAAGTGTAAATGGCGGCTGGAATCAAAAAATGAAAAAACCCAAGTAATGATTAAAGATTCTGGTACAATACATTAATGATAATAATAAAATAATAACAAAAATAAAATATATTAAGTGTGCAGTTACAAAGAAAAATTGGCTCGGTCGGGTTAGAAGCAGGCTCGTCATTGGACTCGCAAGTAACATCAAGGAAGCTCAAGTAAAGGTCAGGAAGTTACTCAGCAACCAAGTTTCAACAATGAAATGAAACCTGTTCATTCCTAAGTACAAAAATTATTGGTCCCGAGTTGCTTTGAGTTGAAGGAATTCGGCCTTTGTTTAGAGAATAACCGACTCTGAGTCTTTTCTTTGCTGAGCAAGAGTACACTAGAATTCTTATACCTTAGTAGACAACTCAGATTGAAGGCAGGAAATTTAGGTTGAATAGAAGAGATCTTATCATTCAATTCACTTTCTCTTTAAGAGAATGAAGAGTTCAGTTTCACTTCTTTTTTCGCCAGTTCTTCAATTAACCTAAGATTAAAGGTATTCTCTCTCTCCAACCTCTTGAGCATGTCTTTCTCTGAGAAGGTTCATCTTGTTCTTGATGCTCTCCGTGGCCGATTAGGCGAGGAATAGGTCACTTTAAAGAATGTTGTTTTCCTTACGTATTTTCCTCAGTTCCTCTTCATGTCTATCTGAGTCGTCCACTTCAAATATGGTTGAGCCTCTAGTTCCTCTACCGAATCCAATCAGCCAGCCATAACAGCAAAGATATGCATTACCTGAAATAAGAAATAAATATTGAGGAATGGAAAAAAGCTAATTTAAAGAAGGAAGGGGTATGATGAGGTTTTAATACTTGAAGTTTTTGCAAACTCCCAAATGGAAGAGTTCAGACCAACTTCTATCTCCAATCCTAACATGACCTCTTGTCCAAGATTGGTTGAGTTTTTTTTTTTTTTTTTTTTTCATGAGGTTAGTTTTTCTTTACTCTTACTTAGCAGAACATGAGTTGGAGAATGGGATGAATTTTCCATTGGGCTGTCATTCATATCTCTTGGGGGAGAAAAAGCAAAAAACAAGAGAATCTCCGGGGTTGTATCAGAATTAATAGTCTGAGGGCACACGTGGAACTGCAACTGCAATACGATTTATTCTAATCAACGGAATCTGAAGAAGAAGAACTTCCAGAAGCAAGGAAAGTTAGAGGTACTAAGTGATAGGTGTAAATTACCTATCTATTTCCAATCCGAACATTATTAGTTTCTGAGTATGTTTAGTATGTTTTAATATGTTTTTATGTGTTTTTGTATAAATCAGGTGTTTGAGGTGAAACGGGATGAAAACGGATCAAAAATTATCACATCGGATCAAAGACGGTGGAAAAAGGGCAAAAAAGCTGAAATTCAGAACATGTAGCCACCGCTGTGGCGACCAAACCACCATCGTGGTGGTCAAAGTACAGGGAAGGCCTTAACTTATTGCAAATCCACCGCCATGGAGGTGAAACTACTGGAAGAAGCAGAGAAGGTCACCGCCTCAGCGAACAAATCCACCGCCTAGGTGGTGAAAATACAGAGAAATCCCTGAATCCACTGTTGACTCCACCGCCTAGATGATCATTAAACCAACCTACTCACCGCCGCGACGGTCACCTCTGCACAGATTTAGGTATTTATTAGGATATTTTCCCTATTTATACCCTTTCTTCTCCTCTCCTCCGGCCAATAGAGCCTCATTAGGCTTAGTATATTTTAGAGAGAGGCTTTGGGAATGCTCATTCAAATCCTAAGGAGAAGATCACGTTGCAAAGGAGGAGTTATCTCGAAACGTTTTTAGAAATAAATCTTCGAACTAGGCTAAGTTTCTCTCATTCTTTTCTTTATTTCTTAACTTAGGATTGCTGTTTGAGCATGTTTAGCTCATATTTAATTATATAATCGGCTATGGCCATGAGCTAAACGAGTTTTTGTCTAGGGATTAATATATTTATGAAAATGTAGTTTTGTTTGAGTTTATATTTCGTTAATATGTGTTTTATAATAATTTCGATTGTGTTTGCTGTGTTATCATGTTATTATGCTTGTTTAGATAATTAGAGAATACGGAGTTTGACACTCAGGAGAGGTAACTCCGAATTCGGATTAGGGTAAACACAACACGACAATCTAACGACTCGGAAAGGCGTTAGAAAGTGTGCAATCAATGATGTTGGGGTGAGACTCACGTGACCTAGCATCGTTAAGACGTTAAAGATGACTTCTTCATTGACGCGAAGTCATGTATTCACTCGTCTTACACTCGGGAGAAATGGTGAGTGAGTTTACGAACCGAGATTGTCGGATACCCAAATGCTATTAACGTAAACTAAAACGAGACCAAACACGTTTTTATAAACAAAGTTAATCCCTAGGCAATATCTTCCCTTAACCGTCTCATATTAGTATTAGTATAGTTAATTTAATTAGTTTAATTAACTTAGTAGTAGTATTTATTAATTAAATTACATTTGTTTTAGCCTAGATAAAATTAGGTTATGACAATTATGGTACTCGGTAATAGTCACAATCAATCCCTGTAGACACGATAACCCTAACTCTCCTGATCTATACTAAAACTTGACCTCATATACTTGCGAGTGAAAGTAACGACGTATTTACGCGCTACCACTAAGTTACCAGAAGAACCTGGATTGGAGTCTAAACCTCATTGAGCAACTAGAGCCCATGGGTTACTTCTATTTCTCTTAGGAACGTGGGACAAATTTGAAAATTTATTTTTCTTCTTTCTCTTTATCAGGTTGGAACCAACCAAATAATCTCTTAGATCCATTCTGATTGGCGTTTTTTCACAAAGACAACCCTTGGCGATAGAAGACTTTGAGGGGGCAATAAATTGTGGTTTTGCGAGATCAGATGATAAACATTAATAGTCTTTTAATCTGGACCACTTCTTCTAACTCAATGGTAGATTGCTTATGAAGTTCTCTATCTGTAAATTATAAAAATATGGAAAAACACCATAGTGTTAACATAAATCAATAATGAAAATGAAATTATTTGGTGAATTAAAGCTTTTGGGAACTATCCAAACCAATCCTTTATCCTTTGAGGAGAATTCTCAGTCACCGCTGAAGAATAAATAAAAGTTCTTCTAATTTTTTACAGATTTAGGAAGATTAGTAAAAAATTGGTTGTTGAAAGGAAGGAAAAGGTGCAACAGATTTACTTTTTTTTTTTTTTTTTTTTTTTTTTTTTTTTTTGAGTGAGGAAAGACCTCTAAATATTCTTAATGTGAGATGAACTTGGTTAATTAGGAAAATAAATAGACCTCTAAGAAGCTGACACCAACTATTTAGGAAGAGTTGAGCGAGACAAATATCGTATGAACAAAAGAACTCACATAGGAGAAGATGAAAAGGGAGAGAAAGACCAAATTTGAACATCCTAGTATAAATGATACTTACAGCGAGGGAAGTTTGGATTTGATTTCTCGTCTTCATCAATCAAGACAAGAAGCCAAAGAGGCAAATGACGAGGGTGGTTTTACCCATAATCTACGAGGTAGATATAACGGACGAAAAGTAATGGGAATGAAATGAACAAGCCTATATATAATGTTAGACAATTGGATATTGGTTGATGTTTTTGAATAAGTAAGCCCATGTCTGAGAATAGAGGGAACTGAATATAGGCTTGAGATAAACAAGCCCATGAGAGATCGGATACGATAGGAATTACATAGTGTAAAGTAAGGCCCAAGAGTATTATTCAAATACTCATACTTATGTCAGAGATCAGGAAGATCTTAAAGTCATTGATCAGTTAAGATATCGCAAGAATGACGGAATTCAGGTAAGGTTTCAGTCTATAAATATAGTGATTTCCAGGTTTCAATACACAATACTAATATCATTCAATTATTGATTAACTTATTCTCACATTATAGGGTATTTGGAGGATACCACACCAAACTCCCAAATATTTTTCCTAAATTTTGCATGTGTTGATCAGTGAATTGAGAACTAGGAACATCGTAGATTTTCCACCATCATGAGAGTGCAAAATGCAAAAACCTTTAGTCCTGTGAGTGTTAGAGTTGCTATCAATAGGACTACATATTATTCAAAATGAGTGAAGTTATGTTATTTTGAGTTTAGACATCTAATGTAATTGCTCATCCCTCTGATTTAATGTTTTTCAAATTATAATAACATTTTGGTCAAAAGTAACCCTCATGGAGAGTATTACTTATATTGCAATATGAAAATCTAATATTGATAATGGGTAATTTTAAAGAATAATTTTGATGGGTAATTTTGCAAATCATTTTCCATCAAAATTATCACTATGACCTAATTTGGCCACTAAATCTACCATCACCCTAAATGGTTTAACTACTAATTAGTAATGGCCTAATTTCACCACCAAATGAGTATTTAACTCTAAAATTGGTCCAAGAAACCCCTATAAATTGAGGTCTTATTCTTCACCAAATAATACATCAAAACTTACCTACAAAATACAAGTCTTTTATTTTTCTCTCTACTTGAAGAAATGTCCTGGCTGAATAGCAAAATAGGCAAGCCAAATTCTCGAGCCTACACTTCTTGTTAGAGGGCTCTAAACTCTACCTCACGATAAATTTTACTTTAAATTCCGTGAAGCATATTTTTCCTCTAAACAACGACAACTTATTCTCACACTGGAGGAGCTTCACGGGGAACCCAACCCCTGGTGTCTAAGCCTTATTTTGCAGGAACATGTCAATGAATTAAACCCCGTAGAGTTCAACTATATTGACTATGATCCAATGAACTAGATTTTAGCATCATCAAATATTAATTAAATTTGATTTTGAACTAAAATTACAATATAAATAAACGTCAAAATGTTTAAGCCAAACTAAATAGTAATTTTGCATTACTCCAAGCGAAACAACAAACAAAAGAGAAAAAATACGACCAAACATTGCAACCAAAAACCACAAACTCCTAAAGCATAATAGAAAGTTAATCCTTGAGAGTACACCTCATAACCATAGTAAAAGACGTTTGTAATACTATCTATTTAAGTGACAATTGATAAGGTGTTGCTCGCGTACTCCTTGGACTTCTGCATCTTCCTACTCATCTCATCAGCCACTGTCGATCTTCCCACCATCTCTAACCTAACCAAACACGTCCCCTAATTAGTCATGGCATCATCAATTTTCGTCTTCAGAATGAATGGAGCACTTACACCGAGAAACGAGTCATACCATGCTCAGATGGCAAACAAAGTTCATGAAGTGTCTTACAACGTCCGACTACCTTCAACAAAGGCCTCATCGATATCGCATCTGAGAGATCGACAAAGTGACTTGGATCAACAAACTGACAAAGACCTACAGGAGCAGGTTAAGGTGCCCAATGTTTGCGAGATCATGAAAAATAACGCTTCTCCCTTTACTACCCAGGTACTATGGGAAAAATTCTCAACAAACTTCAAAATGCCGTCTCAAATCGGGACATACCAAGGAGACTCTGATCTGATTGAGCACCTCAATAAATACCATACTCACATGGATCTACACTAGGCAATGGATTCAACAAAGTGTCACGCCTTCCAGGTGACTCGAGCCGGAGCCACCCGAAAGTGGTAAAAGGCATTAAAACTAAGCAATTTTATTCCTTTTGAGTCTTTCAACCTTGTCTTTGCACATAGGTTTGTAAGCAGCAAGCGACGGGCTAAAAACCTATCGCACATTATGTAGATAGGGTGGAGCAAAGATGAGACACTAGAAGCCTGCATTGAGAGGTTTTATTGCAAATTCGATCAAGTAGAAGAACTGAAAGATTGGATGGCAGTGGTTGCCTTGATGGTAGGGGTATGGACAGGTCCATTCTTGCACAACATAGCCCGCACACCACCATAAACTTTTTCTACAGCCTTCGCTCTCTCTACCGAGTTCATCACTGTGATAGATGTATATTGGACCCTGGCTAAAGAAGAATAAGACATCAAAGGGAAAAGGAGCAAGGTAGAGATGGACAGATTCGACGAGAAGCAGAGGAAAATTAGGTCTCCCCTACGCTTCACTAACTCCACGGCCCTCAATGCTTCGTTGGGAACAATCCTGGTATAGATCAAGGACAAGAAATTGATCAAGTGGCCTCAGGCAATAAAGAGTCGAGTAAAAGCGATCAACTCAGGTAAGTGGTGTGACTTTCACTAGGAACACAGTCACACCACTAATAGCTGTTACCACTTAAAGAACAAGATTAAGCAATTATTCGAAGAGGTCACCTCAAAAGGTTCACGACTGAAGGAGATCAAGATGAATGATACCCTGGAGAGGATAGAGAAAGACTTGAGGTCCAAGGGAACCTCCACATGATCTATGGTGGATTCGCCTTGGGAGGACTGACCAAATCTGAGCATAAGGTACACGCTCGGCGGGGCAAATGTCCGGTTAAGGACTACGGGTTCCAAGTACCTAAGAAGCCTCTCACAGAAAGAGAGAGAGGCCATCACCATTACTAAGAAAGACCTACGCGGGGTTCACACACCCCACAACGATGCCCTGGTGGTCACCCTACAGATTGCTAACTACAATGTGGGGCGAGTGTTGGTCGACAGTAGAAACTCAATGGAGATAATCTACTTAACTACATTGAACATGATGGGAATCAACCACGACTAGCTGTAGCTGATGATGACCCCCTAGTCTGTTTCAGAGGAAGAACACCGAAGTTGCTCGATTGGATCACACTTTAAATTGCAGCGGGCACAGAGCCAAAGTACTCAACAAGCGACGCGTGGTTCATGATAGTGGACTGTTCGTTGGCATACAACACTATCATCGAAATACCTTGTCTAAATTCTTTAAAGGGTATCACTTCAATGTACGTCCTATTGCTGAAGTTCACGACCAAGAATGGGATCAGCAAGGTACGAGAAATTCAAAAGGTAGCTCGGGAGTACTTCGTGACCAAAATGGAAATCCCTAAATAGCAATCAAAGAATGAAGAAGTTGATGAGGGCTTCCTGCCCAAGGACATAGTCGAGCATCCCTGGAAAAAAGACATCATGGACCCATGGTTAGACAACCGTGACAACCTCTATAACGGCCTGATTTTCCAGGGGCTGCCACTAGGTTTCTCCTATAGAGAATTTATGCTAAAACTGAATCACCAATATTTCATTTTATAAAAATCTGAGAAATATTTTATAATTAGATTATAAATAAACCATACTAAACCAAATGATCAAAATTTGTTTAAATAAAAAATCCGATAAATATGACCAGATTATAACTTATGCATAAGTTATATTAACTTAATTTGAAAATTAAATAAGTTATTAAATCAAATATTTTATTAAATATTTTGAAGCTATGGCGATAACTATAATTATCGAATTATCGCGTCAAATTTATAACTGTAAATAATAAAAGCAACTATTACAAATTAAATAGGAATTCAAATGAAATTTTTGGTGCTGCACTATTTTCAAATACATTCAAATAAATTCCTAGCGTAGTTTTACTATCACCGGCCCTACAATCCAAACTGTGGGGTTGTGAGCCAACGCTCAATAGAATTTCAACTCCTCTAATACGTGTATGTAATTAATCCAACAAATAAAACACATAGGTACGTTTCTCACATAACTTTCACATAATCATAATTATTTCATAAAAATTAACAACTATAATTCAAAAATAATAATAACATAAATCTCACAATAGAGAAATTAAATAAATATATTAAAAGAGTTAGAAATTTTACCTGAAATCCGAAATTGAAATCTGAACTGAAATATTTTTCTCGCTCAAAAAATCATTCAACTGCATACTTATTGTAGATATGCATGCTAATAAAATCATGCTTAATATACATATATCACTAAGTGCTGAAATATCATTCATATTCATATCCCTAATATATATGTTGTCAGCTTATATATATCACATGCTAGATTATTATTATTATTATTATTATTATTATTATTATTATTATTATTATTATTGTTATATAATATAACACGTGTAGTACATATAATTAACCATATATTAAATGATTAATTTTTGTTTCCTTCTATACAAAAGAAATAAATTTCAATCACTCATTTATTTATTTATTTACACAATGTCCCCCTTTAAAATAAAAAAAAATATTAATTATATCCCCAAACTCTTAAAGTATATTTTAAATAACATAATAGTCCCAAATTTTTTAAAAGTCAATTTAAAACTATCACTTTACTCCCAAAAATTATCAAATATTATCTATATCCGAAATTTACAAAATAATCCCAAAAATATTGAACTTATATAAAATAATATTTTCAAAAATATAAATTTTCGGGGTATTATAATCTACTCCCCTTAAATAAATTTCATCCTCGAAATTTTGTTGAAAACACTAATAATTCAGAATCACACCAATTATCATTTCTGCCCAATTAAAATACACTAAATATACATATGCAATTATTGTATCGCAAAAGGCCAAATTTTTATATCGTCAACAACTACTCCCAATAGTCCCAACAATTGCACAACTCTTTGATGCTACCTATTGCTAGTAGTAGACTAATATCTATCTAAATTATTTTACCAATGTACTGTCTTCATAATACAAAATAATTTATAAATCAAGTATTTTTATCAAAATCTACTTTCCAACAATATATAGTCACTTACGTGACAATATCAAAATTCCAACAAAATATCATCAAAATAGAATATTCGAATTTAAATCAACTGGTCAACTCACTTGTATATAATCAAATATCATACTTTCTTGCTAGTCATAGGATCATTTACCTCACGATCAAGAGTTATAACGGTATCGTAACCTATCCATCTATGCAATCTAAGGTTGCAATCAGTATCAGCGCCATTTAATATCTCCAATGGTAGGAGTCAGCACGATCGGGAGTGTACTGTCTTCTATATAAATTATTAAATTATATTGTTGTACTAAATTGTAAAAATAACAAATTTATTAAAATAGACGGTTTTGTAACTTTAGTTGGATCAAGTAAAATTTTAAATGTGAAAAGTGATTTTTTATTATTATCCAACTATGCCATAGTGTGATCCTAATAGGAGGGCATGCCCTACGGGATATTATTGGTCCTAACAGAAGGACATATCCTGTAGGACGTTGAATTGAGACTTGACGGGAGGGTAAGTCCTATAGGTGGTTGATATTTGTTGTTGTTGTAGTTGTTGATAATAATGATTATCATTATGATATGATGGTTTATACCACGTGTTGACTCCTACCATTGAAAATATTAAATGGTCTTAGCACTGATAGCAACCATAGATTGCACAATTATACAAGTTACGGTATCATCGTAACTCCCGATCGTGAGGTGGAACGATCCTATGGCTAGTAGGGAAATATGTGTTTTGTGGTATTTTAATTATATAAAAGTGATTTGATTAGTTGCTTTACATTCAGGTGTTTTATTAATATGATTATATTTAGGAATTCGATATTGTTCAGTGTGGTTGGTTATATTTCGTTTTGGAAAATATTACTATGGTTATATTCTATTTTGAAAAGTGGTGTTTGGTAAATTTACTTGATCCATAAATTATTTTTATATTATGAAGACTTCACTGATAAAATATTTAGTCTCAAGTGTCTCGGCTAGAGATGGGTCCACTACTGGCATTAGATAGGGTCAGAGGGTACTGCTGTTTTTGAGGTAGTCAAGGTAGGTAATAGTATTGAAAGGTTAAACTTTGTAGTTTTGTTACGAAATAGTCGGTTTGTATAACCACTGAATTTTTGAGTTAGTAAAATATATTATTATTTTTATCAGAGTGGCACAGCAAAGGCGTAATGATAGAGTTGTTTGTCTTTTACT
This sequence comes from Eucommia ulmoides, assembly GCA_016647705.1. Taxonomy (NCBI): domain Eukaryota; kingdom Viridiplantae; phylum Streptophyta; class Magnoliopsida; order Garryales; family Eucommiaceae; genus Eucommia; species Eucommia ulmoides. The sequence goes on along the minus strand of CM028326.1, from coordinate 34,816,275 downwards.
TTTACTTCTCTATCGAAAAAGAGAAACTGACTGGCGACACTGGGAAACTGGGTAGTTACAACCTTGGCCTCGCCCTGATAAATAATTGGAGGATATCCAAGCATACCCGACTGATTCAAACCAAACTATCTAGATCGGCAAGGCCCTTTGTGGAGATAACAAAAGAACAACTAATCAAGCTTCTTAGAGCCAACCATGATGTATTCACCTGGTCGCATGCGGATCTACCTAGGATAAACCCAAGTATCTCTATACATCGGCTGTATACTAACCCAGCGCACCCACCAGTTCGACAGAATCAAATAAAAGTTTGGGTTAGAGCAACTGGCTGTGATAAAGGAAAAAACCAATAAGCTACTTGATGCAAATACCATCGAAGAAATTGACTTCTCGATCTGCCTAGAAAACGTGGTCCAAGTGAAGAAAAATATAGGGAAGTGGTGTATACATATGGACTTTACCGACCTTAATAAGGCTTGTCCGAATGATTATTTTCCACTTCCAAAGATCGACATAATCGTGGATGCTACGGCAGGTTACGAGTCGCTTAGTTTTCTCGACGCCTTCTCACGGTACAACCAGATCAGCATGTACCCGCCTGATAAAGAAATAATAGTATTTATCACCGACAAGGGCATATACAGCTACAAAGTAATGCCATTAGACTAAAAAATACTGGAGCTACATACAAAAGGTTCGTGAACAAAATGTTTGTTGATCTTCTCGGGAAGACCATAAAAGTCTACATCGATGACATGTTGCTTAAAAAATAAGGTGGTTGGTGATCATCTAGCCGACCTACAGAAGTGTTTCGATGGGCATAGGAGGCATAGGATGAAACTGAACCCAAGCAAATGCGTGTTCAGAGTTAGCGGCCAGGAAATTTCTCAATCATCTTGTAACAGGAAGGAGAATCGAAGTTAGCCTAGATCAAGTTAAAGCGATCTTAAACATGACATCCCCAAGGACAATCAAGGAGGTATAAAGTCTGACAAGGCAAGTAGCAGCTCAAAATCGTTTTATTTCCTAGGCATCAGACAAGTGTCTACCTTTCTTCAAAACTCTATGGGGCAGCAAAAGTTTGCAGTGGACCGATGAGTGTGAGAAAGCCTTCCAAGAACTCAAGAAGTACATCCCAGAACCACCGATACTCACCACCCCGAGGACAGACCAAGAAATGATCATATACTTGGCGACATTGTTGATCGTCATGAGCTCGATGCTCGTGACAGAATAACAATGTGTTTAAAATCCTGTATATTACGTCAGCCATATGCTGAACTTGGCAGAATCTCATTATCCTCAACTTGAGCTGATAGCTTATGTGCTCATAATTTTAGCGAGAAAGCTTTGACATTATTTCCAAGCTCATATGATAACGATATTGATCGACCAGCCTTTGAGAGTTATACTACATCGACTAGAGACTTCTGGACGATTTCTCAAGTAGTCAATTGAAGTCAGGGAATTCCATATTGAATACTGCCTAAGGACCGCCATCAAGGGGCAGGCCTTAGTTGACTTCAAATCAGAGTTCACGTTTCTCAAGTAAAAATTACTGATGAAAGAAAAAATTACCCCGGATCTCGACTAATAAGCTACTGATGTCTGGACCACTCATGTTGATAGATCATAAAACCAAAGAGGCTTGGGGGCCAGGTTGGTAATCTACACCCCAGAAGGTGATATCTTAGAGTATGCTTTAAGGCTTAACGTCAAAGTAACAACCAACAAATCTGAGTACGAAGCAATGATCTCTTCCTTTATGGTCTTGAAAAAACTCAGAGTGACTGAAGTGGAAATCTAGTGTGACTCTCTTCTTGTAGAAAAACAATTTAATGGGGAATACACAACTAAGGAAGTAAAATAATGGTATACCTACGTAAATCCAAGCTACTCATGCAATATTTCTCAAAAGTCACCATCAGACAAATCTCAAGAGATGAGAATAAGCACGCAGACTAATTGGCCAACTTGACCTATGCCTTCGACGACAAGAGAAAGATGACTATCTTGGTCAAAAACATGCCACAGCCCAACTTTGACGAGATCGAGGAGGAAGTCTAAGTAGTACCGCACCAACCTGAATGGATGGATCCTATCTACAACTACCTCAACAGTGGAGTTCTCTCCGAGCAAAAGAATGAATCTAGAAGAGTTCGGTATCGGGCATCCCAATATAAACTAGTACAAGGGGTATTATACAACTGATCCTTAATGGGTTCATTACTTCAGTGTATACACCAAAGCAAAGGTCGCAATGTGCCCCAAGATATCCATAAAAGACTCTGTGGAGACCACTCGGGGGCATGATCCTTAGCAAAGAAGGCCCTAAGTCAAGGATATTTTATGTCCGAAGATCAAAGCCAACACTAAAGAATTAGTGAAAAAATATAATAAATGCCAAAGGATAGGACCAACAATCAACGTTCTTGCCATAGGACAACTTCCCATGACGGGACCTTGGCTGTTTGCTCACCGAGGGGTAGATATCATTTGTCCATTCCCCATAACTACCGCTTAGAGGAAATTCCTAATTGTTGCAATCGACTACTTTACCAAAAGGGTCAAGGCCAAGGACGTGGCCAAAATCACCGGTGCCAAAATCAAGGATTTCACGTTAAAGTATATTGTTTGCCGATATGGAGTACCACAAGCCATTATTATCGACCACAGAATGCAATTTGATTGCAATCTATTCAATGACTTCTGCGTAGGATTAAGCATTCATCATCATATGTCTACCCCTATCCGTCCTTAGTCGAATAACCAAGTAGAGGTAACCAACCAAACCATTAAAGACACATTGAAGACTCGGATAGTAAAATCCAAGGTAAAGTGGGTACCAAATTGCCCCTCGATTTTGTGGGCCTATTGCACGACTTCTAGGGTGTCCATTGGAAAAACACTATTCGCCATGGCTTTTAACTCAGAGACAGTGATCCCGATTGAACTAGCCCTACCAACTTGCCGGGTAGCCCACTCCAAGCCTGAGGAGAACCAACGGGCACTCGCACTGAATCTCGATCTAATAGTGGAAAGGCAAGAACAAGCTCACATTCGACAGGCGATTTACAAGAGGCAAATGGCTCGTGTTGATCCTAAGATTTTGATGGACAATTAAGTGTTGATGTTTTGATGGAACTAACAGTTTAATTGAGTGTTTCAGTTTATAAGTTCCATATGATGAAGATACGATGACAAATTATGAATGAATGCTAAATGATAATGACAAAGATGATGAAGAATTAAAAGTTTGAAGAGATTAGGGAAAACAACTAAGGTGAATTTCAACTCTTAATATCAATTAGGAACACACACGGCACAAAACGTTTTTATTGTTTATGTGAGTTTTGATAAGATGAAATTATTTGCTCCTATGTGTATTTGAAAAGAAATATTTATAATTGACTAAAATAGAATTTAAGAAGTTAGTGGAGCTTATTTAGAAAACAAAATGATTAAAGGGGTGAAAAGATAAAAGAGAATGAGTTAAAAACGAGTTCAGAAAAGAGATCCAGCATACATAAGTCGACTGGTAAGTCGACCGACTAAAGCAGACAGAACTCTCAGTATCTCTAAGTTGATAGGTAAGTCGACCGGTGAAGAGAAGATAAACTCTTTGTATCTCTAAGTCGACAGGTAGGTCGACCGATGAAGAGAAATGGAACTCTCTGAATCTCCAAGTCGACCGATGAACGCAGTAGCTTTGGCTTGGCTACATCCTGAATTGAGCGATCGACTGAGGGCACTGTTTCAGGATATTGAGGATTCCGAATTCATATCTAAAAGTAGCCATTTTTTGTTGGGATTTGTGAGAGATTTCAGGGATTTTATGATAGTTACGATATGTTTCATCTATTATTTAATTCCTATTAATTTGATTCATTAAGTTTTAATATTTCTCAATTTGATACATAAAATTGTTTATATTCTATTTAATTGAGATTGAGAGATTTGACAACTATAATTAAGTGAATTGAACCCAAATGAAATTATAATGATATAAGGAGTCTAAGAGAGCATTTAAGTTTCATGATACATGGGAACTAGCCGTTAGAGAGCTGATTTAATTCTCATATATATAGACTAGTGTTTTTTCATATATGAAAGAGAAGTGAGATTAAAGAGTTGAGATCATATTGAGCTGTTCTAAGAGATATCATTTTGGGATTTTGTGAGAGTTATTATAAGAGACGATCTTGAGAATCACTGCTATTAATCTTTGCTGCTACCGGATCTGAAGTAATATTGCTCTATTTATTTTTTATGTGGATTTTAGGTGAGATCTTTCCAATTACTTTTTATTGTGCATTGCTTGTTTAATTTTTTGGAAATTGATCTTTAGAAATTGTTTCTGATTTTTATTGAAGAAAATATTTTATAAACAATTTCTTGAATCTGATTTCGTGCTAAATTAAGGCCCCGTTTGGTAACCGTTTTCATCCCAAAAATTCTCATCTCATTCTCAGATTTTTGGGATTTCTGTTTGGGAATAGCGTTTGGTAATTTTTGTTCCCGTTCCCATTTCATTCCCATTTGAGAATTGTGCCCATTTTTTTTTCTTAAGAAATAAGAAACAAAAAAAAAGTTGTTTCTCATTATTTTCATCTCATTCCCAAAACCACTGCCACTGTTCATCCACCGGCCACCATCCGGTAACATCCAGCGCCATCTACTGTCCGGCCAAAACGAAAAAAAATCTCAAAAAAAAAAATTGATTTTAGGATAAAATCGTTACCAAACGCGATACTGTTCCCAAAACAAAACAAAAAAATTATTGTTACCAAACGCGATTCTATTCTCAAGAAAGAAACAAAATTTTCATCCCATCCTATCCCATTCCCATTCCCATCCCACTGCTAGGATGGGAACAGAAACGGTTACCAAACGACACCTTATTTGCTACCCATCTTTTGTTTAAAATCATATTTTCAATCTCACACTTTTCTATCATTAGATTTGGGATATTAATTGAGTTTTAATTTATCTGGGGTGGTAGAAGCTCTAAGTAAGATAATCAACTTATCAAATTGTATTGGTGAGTAGTGTGTCAGATTAAATACTATTGAGAGTATTTAATCAAAGGATAGCCGATTTTCAGTCTCTTCCCGTAAAGAGATTGAGATAGTAATTCTTCTTGGATCCTTACCGAGTAAAAGAATATTTGGAGTGTTGGTGAGCCCTTTGTGTTAAAAAGAATTAGATTATTCTTTAGCCTGTAAAAGGTAAAGGTTCTTCCTTAACCTATGAAAATGATTTTGTAAAGGCTGATTCTGAGTATGTAAAAGAATCATTGTGAGGGTTTGGTTTCTACCTTTAAAGGGATCTTAAGTATTAGTGGGTGCGACTCTCCGTGGGGCTCAAAGGACTGGATTAGCCAAGAGTAACTTTGTGAACCAGTATAAATTTCTGGTGTGCTGCAATATTTATTTTATTATTATTATTTGGTGTGCACTTAATTGATTTGATAATTCTGCTGTGATATAAAGATAATAATTAATTTAGGATTAAAATTAATTATTTGATTTATTGAAGTTATTATTCTGATAATTTTTAATTACCCAATTCACCCGCCCTCTTGGGTATTCTGCTGGGCCAACAATTGGCATCAGAGCTGGTTTTAGCTAGGTAGACTTCATAATATAGCTAAACATGATCACATGGAGTGTCTTGATTCTGAAGTTATGTGTACTACTGTTAATTCTGCTTCTTCTAATAGTCATTGTTCTGATCGTGAGTCTGATATAATTCGTAATGATGAGAATATAGATAAAGCTATTGAGACGTTTATTTCTCTTACGTATGTTTTTTGAAAAGAGAATTTCAAACTAGAGCAAAAGATTGCAACTCTTGAAAATAAGAAGTTTAGTACTGTCAAATCTATCAAGAAAAAGAATTTGGACAAATAATTTGAAACTGTTGAGTTTAAAAATATTTTATCTAAAATCAGTAAATTGTATGATAAAATTGAGTCTATTGAGAATGAGACTGAGGTTTTGAAAAATGATTTTTATGATCTTCAACAGAATGAATTTAAAAGAAAAAAATTTGAAATCTTGAATGAGGCCTTGAGTATTGAATTGGATAATACAAGGTGTGAGCTTAATAGAGCTCGTGTAAAAATCCATTCTGTTGAAAATGAGTGCCAAATTCTTAAGAATGATCTTGAATTTATGCATAAAAAGAATTTTGGTCTACAAGTAAACGATAGCACCAATGAACGGTTACTTGAGAAGACTCAAAAGGAGCTTAAAGAAGCAATGGATAAATTCAAGGATGTTGAGAGTACTAAATTTATTGAAAAACCAATAGTTCCTAAAGCTGCTTCTCAAAATCACAGACAATATTATGCTCCCGTAAGAAACACTAACTATTCGAAAAGACGTGGTAACAGTATAAAGTATTTTTATTGTGGTAAATTTGGTCATTATGAAAACTCTTGTTATCTATTACATGGTTACCCTGTCGGATCCAGAAATAATTGGATACCAAAAAAAGAAAATTTTGGTGTACGTACAAATTAGAGATTCAGACAAAGGTACAATGAATACTACGTGCCGATAAAGAGATTTGAACAGACAAGAAGGTACAATGAATATGCTCTACCAAATAAGAAACCATGGTTCAATGTACCTAATAAAAGAATCAGCACGTGCCAAATACAAGAGTACAGAAGCAACAAGCTCAATATGTGAGAGCTGACAAAGTTTATCCCCAACAAACGATAAGATACCAGTACAAGAAAAAGTTCATCTACAAAGTTGTGCCAAAGTAGTATGAAGCATCAAACAAAGGCAAAGAAGTTCTTATTGAATCAGTTCAAAAAATTGTTGTTCCTAAGAAGAAAGAAATTAAGGTGAAAAATCAAGCATTGGTGGAGTCAAAGGATACCAAGTAAAAAATTAGTAATCTACTAAAGGTACACACACCACTTGCTCCCAAAGATGATTCAGGTATGTCAAAAAAATTTAAGTTTAAGTTTATTAATTTTGTTAGGGAGACTGAGCCTGTTCATTTTAAAATTTAGATGTTTGCAATACATGTGTGTATGTGTGTTTAAATATGTGTGTTAAAAAAAATTAAAAAAAAAATATGTGGATCAAAATAAGAGGTAAAAATTGAGCTAAGTGGATCAAATTAGGTTTAAATGCACAAAATCAAAACAAATCAAAATGAGCAATCGACTCATGAGTCGACTGATAGTTTCAGGTTGGAATATCGGGAGTCACGCTGCATTCATCTGTCGACTGGGTTGTCGACTGATTGTGTCGGGATATAAATACCCTGACTTGTTTAATTCATTTCATCCGAAACTTAAAACCCCTCTTCTCTAAAACCCTTCATCTCCCAAGTTCGTTCAAGCCTAAATCTCACGAAATCAGTTCATTTTGGCTCGGATTAGAAGAATTTTGGTTGAATCAAAAGGTTTAAGGCTCGAATCTGAGTGTTGGAGGTTGTGTTTCTCGCGAAAATCAAGGTTCGTCTTCTCTAAACTCTAGGGTTTCGGTTGGTTTGTGGTTTAGACTTATTTTCTTGTGATATTTTGGTTGAGTTGCATTGGATTTGTGAAAAAATGCCTAGAATCAAGAATCGTGCTAATAGAGCTACATTTGATAATGTATTTTTTCGAAGTGAAGAGGATGAGAAAAAATATAATGAGGAGTTTGTTAATCGTAGAGTTTTAGGTTGCAAACCTAAAAAGTTTGTGAGTTTGAAAGAGAAAAATATCAATATTGAAGGATATTTTAGGAATTTGGGATGGATTGATTTTATTACACAAAGACATGAGTGGATGTCAATATGGGTACGGATGATTTATAACAATCTGACCCACAATAATCATGAGATTACTTCCTTTGTTAAAGGAAAGGTGATTCGGTTCAATGCGGTATTACTAAGCCATATTTTAGAATTATCTAGAGGAGACGTAGTCCCGTACAATACCCCTCACTGGCTTTCAATAAATTTTAATAGAAGGGAAATTGCTGAGAAATTTGATTTAGAGAGAGACAAAGCAGGATAGTTATCTATTGAGCATCGATTCCTTCATCTGGTGCTAACCTATTCGGTTGTGCCTAGAGGGGAAAGTCATACTAATGTAAATGACTTTGACCTCTATTTGATGAATAAGATTGTTGAAGGGAGAAAATTAGATTTGGCTCATATCATGATGGACCACATGAAGTATCATGTTCAGAAACCTTCTGGAATACTACCCTATGTTGATGCACTCTAAAGATTGTTTGATCACTTTGGAGTTATAATTGATCCTGATGAGCAAATGTTTATGACAATCACACCTGGATGGATCAATGTAAGGAATGCTTCGTTAATGGGATGAGTACAAAGGAAATAGATGGGTAAAGAAGAGGAATCAGAAAAGACAGAGAATGCAGGTTGTAGATGAGGAAGAAGAAATGAGTATACATGAGAAGATGGATTTTCTCCATGATCGGATTGATGATCTAAGGATACATGCGGATTTAATGGTTGATAGAATGACTGGGCTAGAAAATAAAATGGTTCAGATGAATATGAACATGGAAGCTCGGTTTGGGAAAATCACAGGGAATCTAGAACAAATGTTTCAGTTTATGGAGTCATCTCATCATGGATATCAGCATCAGTACAGTGCTCAGCCACACTTTACAGGACATCCTATGTTTAGAGCACAACAGTCCTTTGGAGGACCAACTGCAATAAGACCATTTTGAGCAGGGCTATCTGGAGTAGGACTATCAACGTCATTTCATCCGCAGCAACCAGCTACTAGTCCGATGGGACTGTATTATCACTTTTCTGAATAGAGCCCGTACTAAACTTTATCATTTAGTCTCTTTTGATTTGTTTTTAAAACAAGATCCACATTTATTCTTTTGGTCTGTAATAGTTAATCTAGGTTATTTGGTTTAACTTGACTTCTAGTGTTTGGATTTTGATGAATTACCTAGTTTTGATCTAATTGGTTAGATTTTTTTTATCTCTAATGATGATCCACATCGTATTTGTTGAAAATAATTTTATTATATAAACTTAATTTATTAAAATGGATCTTATTTCTTTCAAACATTGAGTAGATTTGATATTTATCTATGTGTTAATGTTTTGTGCTTAAAAAGTAATTTGTTAAAATGAGTTTTGATTTTTAAAGTTAATTCAATGTACTTTATTATATGATTCCCTAGAGTAGTGTTTATGTGTGTTCCCCCCTCCCTAAATTTTGTTTTTGAAAATGACAAAGGGGGGGAATTTGTTGATGTTTTATTAAGGGGGAGTTTTAGTTAATGTTTTATTAAGGGAGAAGTTTATTTTTTAAATTTGTGCTTTATTGATTATGTTTTTTAAAATCTTCATTCTTATGCTTAAAAGAGTTATAAAACCCATCCTCAGATTCAGGGGGAGTGTGGTTATATTATTGTTTCAAAAACAAACATCAAAGTTAATTGTCATCATAAAAAATGGGGAGATTGTTGATCCTAAGATTTTGATGGACAATTAAGTGTTGATGTTTTAGTGGAACTAACAGTTTAATTGAGTGTTTCAGTTTATAAGTTCCATAGAATGAAGATGCGATGACAAATTATGAATGGATGCTAAATGATGATGACAAAGATGATTAAGAATTAAGAGTTTGAAGAAATTAGGGAAAACAACTCAGGTGAATTTCAACTCTTAATATTCCAATTAGGAACACACATGGCACAAAAAAAATTTATTGTTTATGTGTGTTTTCATAAGATGAAATTATTTGCTCCTATGTGTATTTGAAAAGAAATATTTGTAATTGACTAAAATTGAATTTAAGAAGTTACTGGAGCTTATTTAGAAAAGAAAATGGTTAAAGGGGCGAAAACGTAAAAGAGAATGAGTTACAAAAGAGTTCAGAAAAGAGATCCATCATACATAAGTCAACTGGTAGGTCGACCGGACAAAGCAAACAGAACTCTTTGTATCTCTAAGTCGACAGGTAAGTCGACTAGTGAAGAGAAGATGAACTCTCTGTATCTCTAAGTCGACAGGTAGGTCAACCGATGAAGAGAAATGGAACTCTCTGAATCTCCAAGTCGACAGATAGGTCGACCGATGAACGCAGCAGCTTTGGCTTAGCTACATCCTGAATCGAGTGGTCGACTGAGGGGGCTATTTCAGGATATTGAGGATTCCGAATTCATATATAAAAGTAGTCATTTTTTGTTAGGATTTGTGAGAGATTTTAGGGATTTTATGATATTTAAGATATGCTTCATCTATTATTTAATTTCTATTATTTTGGTTTATTAAGTTTAATATTTCTCAATTTGGTATATAAAATTGTTTCTATTATATTTAATTGAGATTGAGAAATATTTGTGGGACTTAATTGAGAGATTCAAAAGTTATAATTAAATGAATTGAACCAAAATGAAGTTATAATGATATAAGGGGTCTAAGAGAGCATTTAAGTGTCATGATACATGGGAACTAGCCGTTCGAGAGCTGATTTAATTCTCATATATATAGACCAGAGTTTTTCATATATGAAAGAGAAGTGAGCTTAAAGAGTTGAGATCATATTGAGCTGTTCTAAGAGATATCATTCTGAGATTTTGTGAGAGCTATTTTAAGAGACGATCTTGAGAATCACTGCTATTAATCTTTACTGCAACCGGATCTGAAGTAACATTACTCTATTTATTTTTCTATGGATTCCGGTTGAGATCTTTCCAATTATTTTCTATTGTGCATTGTTTGTTTAATTTTTTGGAAATTGATCTTTAGAAATTGTTTTTGATTTTTATTGAAGAAAATATTTTATAAACAATTTCTTGAATCTAATTACGTGCTAAATTATTTGCTATCCATCTTTTGTTTAAAATCATATTTTCAATCTCACACTTTTCTATCATTAGATTTAGGATATTAATCTAGTTTTAATTTATCTGGGGTGGTAGAAACTCTGAATGAGATAATCTGCTTATCAAATTGTATTGGTGAGTAGTGTGTCGGATTAAATACTATTGGGGGTATTTAATCAAAGGGTAACCGATTTTCAGTCTCTTCTTGTAAAGAGATTGATGTAATAATTCTTCCTAGATAGAATTGAGTTTGAGTAAATTTTGTGACGGTTCAATCCTTACTGGGTAAAAGAATATTTGGAGTGTTGGTGAGGCCTTTGTGTTAAAAAGAATTAGGTTATTCTTTAGCCTGTAAAAAGTAGAGGTTATTCCTTAGCCTGTGAAAAGGATTTTGTAAAAGTTGATTTTGAGCCTGTAAAAGAATCGTTATAAGAATTTGGTTCCTACTTTTAAAGGGATCTTGAGTATTAGTGGGTGCGACTCTCCGTAGGGCTCGGAGGACTGGATTAGCCAAGTGTAGCTTGGTGAACCAGTATAAATTTTTGGTGTGCTGTAATATTTATTTTATTATTGTTGTATGGTGTGCACTTAGTTGATTTGATAATTCCGTTGTGATATAAAGATAATAATTAATTTAGGATTAAAATTAATTATTTGATTTATCGAAGTTATTATTTTGATAATTTTTAATTACCCAATTCACCCACCTTCTTGGGTATTCCACTGGGGCAACAACTCAGTATCACGACAAACATATGAAGGCACGAACATTCTAAGAAGATGACTTAGTCCTGCGAAGGGTCACCATTGCTACCTGCGATTGAGTCGAAGGAAAATTGGGCCTAAACTAAGAAGGATTGTATCGGGTAACCGATGTGATTGGTCCCGACGCTTATGAGCTCGAAATACTGGAAGGACAACCCCTGAAATCCTGTTGAATGTACAACACTTCACGAAATATTATCAATGAAGAATATATAAGGTATTGCACACTCAATAAAGTTTTGTTTCACCTAAGACTACGAATATATTGTGATACGCTAACATTTACATTGACTACCCTGCCCGACGAGCCGGGCAGGAAAGAGATCGCGACCAACAAACGAGGACACACTCATCCGACTAGACGGCTTTGGCAGCTTGACGTGTCTGGCTCGGCGATGACCTAAAAAACCCTCCTTGTACTCAAGCACACCTGATACCCTGAGCCTACCCTTATAGGAGGCCGACGAGGAAAAAAGGTCGTCGGATTACAAACCTAGGTAGCAAACCCTCTCTACTTGGTTCGATCTTCTACAATGGATTTTTCACGAATTACACGATTTATTTGACAATTTTTGTCATATCATAATCACAAGCTAAAATAGGCCTGGTTGGAAGAAGCAAAATTAAAGAAGAAGAAGAAGAAGAAAAGCGACAAGGAGCGGGGAAGGTCTAATAAAGTGCCCAAGAGGCCAAAATCCTTTCTTTGCTAACTCTTTCTTACGTCAAGTAGATTTCTACCAATATATAAATTGAGCCACTCGACTTATACAACGAATAAAGTGTGAAATCTACAAAACTCTACATAAAAGGATTGGGTATGGTCTATCCGACCCTGCGAGATTTTAACTAAACAAACTAGAGTGATCGATCAGGACACTGGGACGAACTCCACTGACCAACCCTGAAAACCCTTATGGTGGGCAATATGGAGATGACCTGAAAAACACTCTTGGAACAACTTTTATGTTCAGGTATGACCCGATAAACGGGACAACCCAAACAGGAACCTAAGGATTATGAGGTTGTCTAACATTACTACAGTCTATACAAAAATATAGAAAAAATTCTACTCTTCTATTTAACTTGTCAAAAGAAAGAGTGAGAGCCTTTGATAATGGGTAATTTTGCTAATCGTTTTCCATCAAAATTACCACTATGACCTAATTTGGTCACTAAACCTACCACTACCCTAAATGGCCCAAACACTAATCATTGGTGGCTTAATTTCACTACCAAATGAGTATTTAACTACAAAATTGGTCCAAAAAATCTCTACAAATAAGGATCTCATTCTTCACTAAATGATACATCAAGACTTGCTTAAAAAACACAAGTTTTCAATTTTCCTCTCTACTTGAAGAGAAGTCATAACTTAATAGCGAAACAAACAAGCCGAATTCTTGAGCCTACACTTGTTAGAGGGCAGTAAACTTTGCCTCACTATAAATTCTACTTTAAATACCCTGAAGCATATCTTTTTTACTAAACAACGGTGACTTATTCTTAGAGTAGAGGGGGTTCACCAGGAACCGAACCCCCAGTGCCTGAGCCTTGTTTTGCAGAAATAGATCAACGAAATAAACCTGGCAGGGTTCAACTATATTGATTGTGATCCATAAGACTGTTCACGGGTCAGGTGGGCCAGATTTTGACCTGTTAATTGGGCTGAATCGAAAATAGGCAAGTTGGATCATTCTAGGCTGAAATTTAAAGAACCATATCGAGCCTAATTGCAGGTCGACCCAGATATGGGCAGGTCGAGGTCGGGTGGGTCAACAAGTTGGGCCTGTACAATGGGCCAGATTGATTTGGACCAAAAAAGTTGAACATAAAAAAAATTCTCCGATTTTCGGGAAAAATTGTTTTGGGCTAATTCTTTCACACTGCCAATACATTATTTTTTATTTTTTTTTAAATATGCAAAGCCCAATATCTTAAATGTTTAACATCTCTAAAAATTAAATAAAAAAATTAAAATTCAAAAACCAAAAAAAAAAAAAACAAAATTATTACACATCACAACCAAAATTACAAATAAACGAAATAATTGAAATAAATAAAAGTCTAAAATAACCAAAAAAAACTAAAATAATTAAATCACTTGCAGGTTGAAGTTCTCTCCAAAACCACATCGATCATCTCTAAAACCACATCGATCACCTGTTTCAAGTTCCAAAATCAGAGCAAATAACGTTAAAAAAAAAAAAAAAAAAAAATCAATTACTGTAGTTGTTGAACTCAATTCAACAAGTCCTAACACAAATGAATAATATGAAAAATAGAAAATAAAGTCAAGTCCATAATCAATACATGATAAAAGAGTATGAACAATATTTTCCATTTCATTAGGCACAATAGTCTCACCACCAACATCCATTTTGTATCTAAAAACATTTAGAAAGAATAAAGCTATTCTTCAGAAAACAGATTACTTATAACTGTTTGATTACTCACTAAATATATTAACTTTCAGAAATCAGATCACTGCTTGATTTTTAGAAATCAAACTTTCAGAAGTCAGATTATAAGCATATAGAGAGTAGAGACAACAAGAACATGAAATCAGATTATAAACATATAAACTTTCAAAAATACATATGCTTGATAATCAATGAAATACAGATGCTCAAACTTTCAGAAACTTTCAGAAGTACACAACATAAACTTTCAAAAATACACATGCTCGATAAACTTTCAGATTATAAACATGAAATCAGAGTATACACATGCTCGATAATCAATATGAATTGTAAAAAAGGCATACGAATCTGAATCAAAAATAGGCATGCAATCAAGATTACTAACTAAACTCAGAAAGAAGAACAACAAAATACAGAAAAAAATAAGAACAAACTTAAGTTAGAAAACGTACAGTTGGAAGCTGAGAAAGCGTTGTCAAGGTCGTGCAGCTCTAGAATTGGTATAGCGATGAATGCACAAGGGTCCTCATCGTCGATCTGGTACAATCGTCGTCGATTTGATTCGACCAACGTCGTCGATCTAGTACAATCGTCGTCAATCTAGTTCAGCGAACGTCGTCGATCTGGTACAATCGTCGTTGATCTGGTTCAGCGAACGTCGTCGTCGGTTGCGTCTGGTTGGAAGGCAGCGATCTATGGCTCGAATTGGAATATGAACGAGAAAGTAATCCATATTTGTAGGATTCAAATCCTACAAATATGGAAATTATGAAGAAGGAAAGAGGCGAAGTTGGAAATTTGGAAGGCAGTGACCTAGGGTTTTCACGAAATCGAAGGAAATCGTATGAGCGGCGCCGAAGGAAATGTATACATTGATCTCCTAAACTGAACGATATGTATCATGTAGGGGAAATACCATTTACATCCCTCAATTATAATGAAATTTCACATGCACCCCCCCTAACTTTCAAAAATACCACGGCAATCCCCTACCACTACCAGAGCTATTTTTGATGAATTGTCCATTTTGCCCTTACTAAATCTGACTTAAAAAAATTAAAATAAAATAAAATATACAATTACGTAGTTGCCCTTAGCCCAATTTCCCCCCCCCCTTTTTTTTCCTCTCCTTTTTTGTTTCTCTGCACCACTACACCACATCAACACACAACTGTCTCTTCCACCGTCGAACAACACCACCACCTCCACCATTGCCCCGCTCTTTTTGGCGATTCTTCAAACCCTTTTCCCTTATCCCCCTACAATCGTAGTCCATTAGACAGAAAGAGAGAGAAAGAGGGGAGAGGAGAGGAGACAGTAGCCATGGTTGAAGACCGTATTGGCTTAGTCTTGGCTAGAGGCTAGAGCGTCGGAGCTCCAGTCCAAGATCACCAATTGCATCCACGAATCATCGGCCCTGCGAACACACCCTAATGCCAACAAATTCGAGCAAAAAACTGAAGACGATGGGTCCTCATCCAGAAGACAAACAGAAAACGAACAGAAGACGAAGAACGAACCCTAAATCTTCGAACAAATCGACGAACAGAATCCGAACAGAAGACAAATCGAACCCTAAATCTTCGAACAAATTCAAGAACAAACTCGAAATCGAAACCCTATTTGGATTTCGATTTCAAAATCCAAATCGAAATCGATTTCGAACCCTTTTTGGATTTCGATTTCGAAATCAAATATAAATCGATTTTGAACCCTTTTTCGATTTCGATTTCGAAATCCAAATCGAAAATGATTTCGAACCCTTCTTGGATTTCGATTTCGAAATCCAACCCTTCTCGAAGTACCCTTTTGCCATATGCCGATGCACCGATTACGAAGACAAATCTGGCTTACTGAAGCGGCGACATCGTGTCGAGGATCTCCATAGATGAGCAAGAATAGCTTGAAGAGACGAGATCTGTTCGGTGCCCATTTTGGCGTACACTTTTCGGCGGTGATGTTTTTTGAAGGTTTGTGTTTTTTGGCGATGGTGTTGTGTTCGTTTCGCTGGTGTTTTCCGGCGGTGTTCATGTTCATTTTGGTGGGGTTCGGTAGTGGTGGTGTTCCTTTGTTGAATTCGCTGGTGGTGGTGGTGGTGGTGGTGGGGATTTGGGGAAGATGGAGAGGAAGAGAACTCATGAGTTTTAATTACACTAGGTGCCCTAAATGTTTTATAAAATTGTAGTTTGAGTTATTATATTTTTTAATATAAGGATAATATGGTCTTTTTACTTGGTCAAGATGATCAATATTGACAATTTTTGATTTTTCAAATGGCATTTTTGGAATGAAAAATAAACTGGGGGTCTGACTATCCATTGACCAAAGAGTTCAAGAGTGTCTCATGTATTTTTAATAGTTGAGGGGATTCTCGTGAATACGGCCAATAGTTCAGGAGGTGTAAATAGGATTTCCCCATATCCATGTATGCTAGGGTTGCCAAAATAGATGTCGCATATAGCCATACGAGACGGTTCAGGTGATATTGGATTTGTGAGCCCAAAATCCGTATTTCGAATCGGGTCTATCGGATTTGTCAGCCCACAATCCCCTCAAGCCCATTTCATTTTCTCAGTAGGCAGGTTTAGTCGGGTTCGAGGCGAGTTGAATAGATTTTTGAACACCCCTAGTGATCCACTAAATCAGATTTCGATATCATCAAATATTAATTAAATTTAATTTTGAACTAAAATTACAATATATATAAACGTCAATTGTATACGCCAAATTATATAGTAATTTTGCATTACCCCAAACGAAACAACAAACAAAAGAGAAAAAATACGACCAAATATTGCAACCAAAAACCACAAACTCCCAAAGCATAATAGAAAGTTGGCCCTTGAGAGTACACCTCATAACCATGGTAGAAGACGTTTGTAATACTATCCATATAAGTGAGAATTGATAAGGTGTTGCTCGCGTACTCCTTGGACTTCTGCACCCTCCTCCTCATCTCATCAGCCACCGTCGATCTTCCCGCCATCTCCAACCTAACCAAACACGTCCCCTGATCGGTCATGGCGTCGTCGATTTTCGTCCTCATATCTCTGATCGTCTTCTCCTTCCGAATCTTCTTTTCCCAAGTCAGTTTCAGGGCTGCCATTGACTCGTTGAGTTGACTCAACGCTTTACCCAACATATTCCCGCAGTCGCGAAGGGCTGAGTCAATTCGCGAGTGGTTCGACCCGGATATCAGCGATTCGGGTAGCGACGTGAGGTTCGAGAGCTCGTCAATGGAGACTTGTAGAGAGAGAGTGAAGATCCGTTCCGGTTCGGTCTCGAGAGGACCGATGCCGGAGGATATGACGGCGACGCAGGAATCGAAGTAGGGTGTGAACATACAGACGTCCTCGACTGACGCTGTGGAGTTCGAACGGAACGGGTGGAACTCGGAATCGTCTCTGTATTTCTGAATCATCGGAGCTAAGATCGCAGCGCCGACGATCATAATCAATATTATGATGGAAGTAAAGACGGCTGTTATGAGTCGTTTCCGGCTTCTGTTTTGCTTTGGGGATTGGTCTTCGAGGAGGCTTTCTTTGCCGGAGGCGTAGAATTCGCCGGTAGAGTCCATTGCAGGAAGCGCCGATCAAAAGAGAATGGGTTCGATAAGGGAAACTGGAGTAGGATAAGTAGCAGAGGGTGATATTAAAAGTCAACGGTTGGGTCTTGGATTGCTATGTCAAGTGAATAATCTAGTTGGCATGCAATTTGATTTATTTTCTGGGGTCCACCTGTCCATATGTAAGAATTAGTATATGTTCTTAAGTGTATTTAAGGATTGATATTTTTGTTGAAAATAATGTGTTTGTTAAGTATTTCAAAAAAAAAAATTCATATAATTGTTTAAGAAGAAGACCTCATAAAAAAAAAAAAAAAAAAAAAAAAAACAAAAACAAAAAAAAAAACAAAAACAAAGAAAGAAAAAAGACATAACGAAGAAATAAAGAGTGTTGAACACCTTGAAAAAAATTAGGTAAAAATAATTTTTTACTCATATACTCTTAATGCAATCCGAATTAGAATTACACACGATACTTTAAATGAGTTATTTTTATGTGTATCTTAATATGAATTAAATGAATTGATAGAGTTTAAGATCCTAATTAAAGATTTTGTATATACTCCTTATGTGAAATCAATTTAATAATTGACCTAATTGGAAAACATGGTTTAACGTATAAAAAGTTGTATTTTTGGGTCAATTTGGTCAACTGAGAAAAATAATCGGTTAACTAAATCAAACAGTGAGTTTTTTAGCAGAAATGAGATGCTACTAATCCAATCGATCAACCAAATTAAAAAGGTCAGTCAACTGTTTGAAATAGTGACTGAATTGGTAAAAGAAGTGGACAACCTGAATCAGTCAGTCATTTGATTGAAAAAATCGGTCAATCGTTTGAGTCAGTGTGTTTTTTAGGTAGAATTGAACCGTCCTATACCATCAGTCAACCGATTAGTGGAATTTGATCAACCGATTGGCCTAAAGGTCTAGGCTGTGTTTCGGCTATATATCGATCAGTTAACCGAATTCTGGGGATCGATCAAACAACAATGTCGGTTGCGATTTTAAGGAACTTGATCTCTTGGTAAAAAAACTATCCGTTTTTTAGGATTCCCAGGGAAAGATTTGAGTGGTTTGAACGAACTTGAGATATAGTACATCTATTCTAATATCTTTATTGATTTAGTTTGCATAATTTGAGATTCTTTTAATTTAAGTAGATTAATACTTCATATCTTTATGGTTTTAAATTGAGAATTATTTTATAAACTTATTTGAAAGATTTAAAAGATATTTTAAGTGCAATACATCTGAAATGGAAGATAATGTTATCTGGGGTCTTAGAGTGTTTTTTAGAGGCATATCTTTTGAAAAGTAACTGTTGGAGGGCTTGATATTTGTCTATAAAAATAGACATGTAGGAATCAGTTAAAATCATCAAGAATATCAGTTTTGAGCTTTTATAAGAGTGATATTGACACTAAGATTTCTGTGAGGGATTTGTTCAACGTTCTTAATCTTAAGCACTGTTGATTTGGCATCACCGATTTGTGCTCTATTGCGATTCTGTTATTATCTTTGGTGTTTCCCGATGAGATATTTCCAACCTTTGTTCTTTATTCTGAGTTCATATTATTATTGATACTTGGTTGTAAGATTGTTTAAAAATCGTTTTTGAACTTAAAAACCTAAAAATCTTTTTAAAACGATTTTGTTTGATTATCTTATTACGTGTTCTAAATTGTATTATCCACTGTTTATTAATCAGATTTTATTTATCTCCCATTATATCTATCGCGTAATAATTTTAGGAACATTAATTGAATATATCTATATTAAGGTGGAAGAAACCCCTTGTGGAAGAAACTCATATTTTTATATATGTGAGTTTGAGCAGATTAGACACATTTGGGACGGTGTCTAATCAGGGTAGTTAGATTTCAATCTTTTTTGTTTGAAAAAAAATTGGGGTTTGATCTTTGCCTTGCAAAAAAGTTAGGTTATTCTTTTCCCTTGAAAAGAATTAGATTTTGATTCTCTCTGTAATTAAATTGTTATGTTTGAGTGATTTGTAAAGGTTCTTCATAAACTTGTGAAAAAGATAAGTAAAAGAGTGATTATGTTAATCTTTAACTTAGTAAAAAGATAAGGTTTATCATTGACTTAGAAAAAGGGTAAATCTGTAAAGGTTGATTCTGTGCCTGTAAAAGAATCATTGTAAGGGTTTGGCTCCTACCAGTAAAAGAATAAGAGGTTTAGTGGTCATGAATCTCCGTGGAGCTCGGGGGATTGGATTAGGTAAGGCTAACTTACTAAACCAGGATATATCTTGGTGTGTTGCATTGTTTATTTTTTATTATATTGTGTTTGGATGTAAACTTAATATTAAACACTTATCTGTTGCCTAACTAAGATATTAGTTAATTTAGGAAAATTTATTATTTGATATTAAGTGTTTAAAGAATTTATTTGTTTAAATTTTATAACTATCCAATTCACTGCCCCTCTTAGGTAGCTTTTTAGGCCAACATTAAGATTAGGGGAAAAATACACGTTTAGGAAGGGTGTTTAAGTGGACCTTGAAGTTTGAGAGGTGACACATTTGATCTTCTATATTCTAATTTAATTTTAATTTGGTCCAATTGAAAATTTTGTTAAATGAATTGGAAGGTTTCGTTAGTGATTAACCATTTTATCTCATCCATCTTTCTTGATGTCAAATTATTAAAACAAAAAAAACTTAAGTGTATTGTTTTTTTCAATTCTTTATAATTTTTTATGAAACAATATTGTTAAAATTTAAAATATTTATTTGAACAAATATTTTTAAAATTCAAATACATTTAAAAAAAAATAACAACAACAACTATTGGCCAAATGAGCTACCCAAGAGAGGAGGTGAATTGGGTAGATAAAAATTAATCTAAATAATAATACTTCAAAAATCAAATAATTAATTTTATCCTAAATTAATTATTATCTCTTTATAGCAGCGGATAAGTGTGATAAACTTTAGGAACCAAACAACACAAAATAAAGTAAAGAAAATAAACAATGTAGTACACATCGATATATCCTAGTTCACCAAGCTAATCTTGGCTAATCCAGTCCTTCGAGCCCCACGGAGATTCATACCCACTAATCACTAAGATTCCTTTAAACAGGTAGGAACCAAACCTTTATTAAAATGATTATTTTCACAGACTCAGAATCAACCTTTACAAATTCCTTTTCCCAAGCTCAAGAATAACTTCTTCTTTTTTCCAGGCTCAAGAATAACCTTATTTTTTTACAGGCTAAAGATTAACCTAATTCTATTATAGGGTGAATCACGACCTAATTCTTTTTATACCTTAGGCTCAAGAATTAAACCTCACAATCATTCCAAGTATTCTTTTCCCAAGTAAAGATGAAACCTTTACAATTCACTCACAATTGATCATAATCAGGAAGAATCACACCTTAGCTCTTTCCAAAGGGAAAAGAGTAACATAACCTTTTTGTACTCTAGGCAAAGATCAAACCTCAATCTTTTTACAGGAAGATATTGAAACCCAAAGCTACCCCTGATTAGATATTCTCAATAATATCTAATCCGCACACAACCCACCAATTACAGAATTGATAAACTTTTTCTCACTCAGAGTTTCTACTACCCTAGATTAATTAATACTCAATTAATGTCCCGATACTAGTGATATAAATAAAGTGAAGAAACAAAATCTGATTATAATAAGGAATGTGGGTAGCACAATTAATGTCGAGATCGCTTCTTTTTTTTCGCCTTGTAATCTTCTCCTTCGAATTTGGTGGAGCATTCCCCAAAAACCTCTCAACCCTATTCTAACCCTAGGAGCTCTCTTATGGCCAAGATAGAGGAGATAAGGAAGATATAGGGCTAAAAAATATCTAAATAAATATCTAAATTGTGTCCAGAGTCACCACCGCGGCGGTGGGTATGTCGGTTAAGGTTACGACCTCGGCGGTAGACTCAGTGGTGAGAGTAGAGACCTCTCTGTTGTTTCACCGCTTCGACGATGGGATTTCAACAAGAAAAGGCCTCTCTTTGCATATTGACCGCCGCGGCGGTAGGCTGCTGTCATGAATTTTGCCCTCTTGCTTATTTTCCCACTGTTCTTCCATCCTTCTTGATCCGATTTGATCATTTATGATCTATTTTAATCATTTTTCACCCTCACACACCTGTTTTAATACAAAAATACTATAATAACACTAAAAAAATAACAAGTTTGATTTAAAAATAGATAGGTAAATTATACCTATCAAATATCCCCAAATTTAAAATTTTGCTAGTTCTCGAGCAAAACACTCACACTAAAATTAAAAACACAACTTAATTAAATAACATGAACAACCTAAAAACAAACAATCTAAATATAACGATATGCGAGTTTTGAATTCTTCTATCGTCCAAGTCATTTTCCCCTCAACAACCCCAATCATATCGAGTTCTGGTGGTAATACGCGCCATGTGGTGTTCTAGAATTTTGACATTCAATAATGGTAAATGCCATTTTGGATCCTGTCAACGTGTTTGTGCGAGACTCAATAATATAACTATCCAAGACCGAATTGGATTATCGACCAACAAAACTCACGACTTAGACTGTATAGGACTAGGCTATCTACATGCCTGATTGGATCCACTCTCCACTAATGTAGGCTTGAAAGTTCATAAAGATCAAAAGGACTTGGTTTGGTTTTGGAACATTTGGCCAAGGGTATATTGGAATAGAAAACGGGTTAACGTCGTTAACTTAACGTTACCCAAGGCTCAACGCTTGGCACACTTACTCTCGAACCCCCATAGATAAATTAGAAACAATCCCAAACAATAATTTAAGACCGACATACACACTTGTTAAAATAAACGAAAATTTTACTATATTTACACATTTTTTTATTTTTTATTTTTAACTTACCACACCCCCAAACTTATTCGATTATTACCATTTCACGGGTGTGGTTAAAAAGAAAGAAAAAAAAAATACAAGTGAGTACTCAAATATCGAACCAATTTAAAAGTTTGCCCTAAACCTAACCACTCACATCAAGTAGCATACACGGATGCTAACTTGATTCAATCAAATTTGTGTTGTTGACCCAATGGAATACTCAAGAGGGCGTGAATCAGGTAATTAAAAATATCAGAGAGAAAATACTTTAATAACTCAAATAATTAATTTTAATTATAAATTAATTATTATCTTTATATCACAGCAAAAATATAAAATTAACTAGGTGCACACCAAACAATAAAAATAAACAAAATAAAGATTGCAGCACACTAGAAATTTATACTGGTTCACCAAGCTACTCTTGGCTAATCAAGTCCTCCGAGCCCCACGGAGAGTCGCACCCATTAATACTCAAGATCCCTTTAAAGGTAGGAAACCAACTCTTACAACAATTATTTTACAGGCTTAAAATCAACCTTTACAAAATCATTTTCACAAGTTAAGGAAGAACCTCTACTTTTTACAGATTCAAGAATAACCTAATTTTTTTTAACATAAAGGCAAAAGAATCAAAATCTCACCAACACTCCAAATATCCTTTTATCCGGTAAGGATTGAACCGTTATAAAATTCACACAAAATAATTCAATCTAGGAAGAATTATTATATCAATCTCTTTGCAGGAAGAGACTAAAACCGGCTACTATCTGATTAAATAAACCCAACAGTATTTAATCCGTCACTCAACTTACCAATAAAAATTGACAAGTGATTTTTCTCACTCGGAACTTCTACAACCTAGATAAATTAACACTCAATTAATATCCCAAAACTAGTGATAGAAATGTGAGATACTCAAAATCTGATTTTTAACAAAAGATAGGTAACACGTAATTTAACACGTAATCAGATTCAAGAAATTGTTTATAAAATATTTTCTTCAATAAAAAATCAGAAACAATTTTTAAAGATCAATTTCCAAAAATTAAACAAACAATACAATATAAAAAGTAATTGAAGAGATCTCACCCGGAATCCACCGAAAAAATAATTAGATCTTTGTTACTTCAGATTCGGTAGCAGCAATGATTAACAACCAATGATTGTCAAGAATATCTCTTAAAAAAGCTCTCACAAAAACTCAGTATGATATCTCTTAGAACAGCTCAATATGATATCTTAATCTCTTAATATCTTTTTTTAATATGAAAAAAAACATTGGTCTTTATATATGAGATTAGAAACAGCTCTCTAACAGCTAGTTCCCATTTATCATGACATTTAATTGCTTTCTTAGACCCATTATATCATTATGACTTCATTTTAGTTTAATTCACTTAATTCTAGCTATTAAATCTCTCAATTAAGTCCTCCAAATATTTCTCAATCTCAATTAAATAGAATAGAAACAATTATATGTACCAAAGTGATAAATATTCAAACTTAATGAACCAAATCAATAGGAATTAAATCATAGGTGTAGCATATCTTAAATATTATAAAATTCCTAAAATCTCTCATAAATCCCAACCAAAAAATGGCTACTTTTAGATATAAATTTGGAATTCCACAATATCCTGAAACTGACACACCAGTCGACCTACCAAGATCAGTAGTCGACTGCTCGATTCAGGATGTAGCCAAGCCAAAGATTCTGTGCCCATCGGTCGACCTATCTGTCGACTTAGAGATTCAGAGAGTTCCATTTCTCTTAATCGGTCGACTTACCTGTTGACTTAGAGATTCAGAGAGTTCTATTTCTCTTCTCCGGTCGACTTACCTGTCGACTTAATGATATAGAAAGTTCACCTATTTTGTCCGGTCGACTTATCAGTCAACTTAAAGATACTGGATCTCTTTTCTAAGCTCGTTTTTAATTCATTCTCATTGACGTTTTTGCCCCTTTAACTAATTTCTTTTCCTAATTAGCTTCACTAAAAACTTAACTCCAATTTTAATCAATTATAAATATTTCTTTTTCAATTACACATAGGAGAAAATAATTTAGCTAATTAGGATCCTATTAAAAACACACATATTTATAAAAAATTATTTAAAAATATTTTTGTGTCGTGTGTGATCCTAATTGGGATATTAAGAGTTGAAATTTAAACCTGAGTTGTTTTCCTTAAGTTCTTCATATTCTTCAACCTCTTAATCCTTCATCATCTTTATCATCATATGGAACTAATAAACTGAAATACTTAAACAAACCATTAGTCCTACAAAAAACATCAACGTTTAATTGTCCATCAAAATCTTAGGATCAACAATCTCTCGCTTTTTGATGATGACAATTAACTTTGATGTTTTCTTTAAAGCAATAATATAACCACACTCCCCCTCAATTCGAGGACGGATTTTATAACTCATTTAAGCATCATAATGAAAATTTTAAAAAAATAATCAATAAAGCACAAATATAAAAATAAACTCCCCCTTAAGATATTCAATAAAATATCAACTAATTCTCCCCATTTGTCATCTTCAAAAACAAAAATTTAGGGAGTAGGGAACACATGATAATTCTACTCTAGGCAAACATCATTATACCTAGTTATACCCAAACCGCGAATGATTTTCACAAACTGATCTTCCGCTAGTGGTTTGGTAAAAACATCAGCAAGTTGGTCGGAGGTATCAATATACTCAATAACAATGTCCCTTTTTTTTTTTTTAATGTGATCATGAATAAAGTGATGTCTAATCTCTATATGCTTAGTTCGTGAGTGCTATATAGGATTCTTACTTAGACAAATAACACTTTTATTATCACAAAAGATCGGGACCTCCTCCATATAAATTCCAAAGTCATTTAACTGTTGCTTAATATATAAAATTTGAGCACAACAGTTACCAGCTTCCATATATTCAGTCTCAGTAGTGGATAAGGCTATTGAATTATGTTTTTTGCTTGACCAAAAAATCAAAGCATGTCCTAACAAATGACATGATCCACTTGTGCTCTTTCGCTCAACTTTGCAACTGGCAAAATTAGTATCGGAGTAACTTACCAATTTAAAATTACTCCCCCTAGGATACCATAATCCTAGATCAGTAGTCCCCTTTAAGTATCGAAAAATTTGCTTAATCGCAGTCGAGTGCGATTCTTTAGGGCATGACTGAAATCTAGCACAAAGACAAACACTATACATAATGTCAGGTCTACTAGCAGTTAAATACAACAGACTACCAATCATATCTCGATACATTTTTTCATTAACACTTTTGCCCGTATCGTCTTTTTCTATCTTTGTAGCCGTTACCATGTGAATTTTATACTCTTTAGCGTTTTTCAAGCCATATTTCTTTAACAGCTCCTTGGTGTTTTTAGCTTGGTTTATAAATATTCCTTCTTTGGTTTGCTTTGAAATCCAAGAAAGAAATTCAATTTTCCTATCATGCTCATTTCAAATTATACCTGTATTATCGTAGCAAACTCTTGACAAAGATCCTCATTAGTAGATCTAAAAATAATATCATCAACATACACTTGTATTACTACGATATCAGAATCAGTTTGCTTTACAAACAAAGTTATATCACAAATACCCCTTCGAAAATTATTTTCGATTCAATATCGGTTGAGTCTCTCATACCAAGTTTTAGGAGCTTGTTTGAGCCCATACAATGCCTTGCGAAGTTTAAATACGTGATTGAGAAATTTATCACTGTCAAATCCCGGGGGTTGTTCTACGTAAACTTCTTCAGCTAGAAAATCATTTAGAAATGCACTCTTTACATCCATTTAATATAGCTTAAAATTACGTGAACATGTAAAAGCGAGTAGCATTCTAACTGAATCTAGTCTAGCAACAGGAGCATAGGTTTCATCATAATCAATTCCTTTCTCTTGATTATAACTCTGTGCCACTAATCTTGTTTTGTTTCAAATTATCATACCAGATTCATCCTTTTTATTTCTAAAAACCCATTTAGTACCAATAACTGGATGAAAATTCGGTCTCAGAACAAGACACCATACTTTGTTCCACTCAAATTGAACTAACTCATCTTGCATTGCAGAAATCCAAGATTCATCAATTAACACCTCATCTATATTTTTAGGCTCAATTTGAGATAAGAAAGCAAAATTAATTATATCCCTAAGAGAAGATCGAGTACTTACACCTCTTTCGAAATTACTGATGATTTCTTTTATCAAATGTCCTGGTATTGAATCCTTTCCCTTAGGTTCCTCTCTTGTTGGGACTCCTTAGATAGATTATCACCTTGGTTTTGGTTATTTGAAATACCTGCATTATCATCATTCAAAACCTTTCTTGACAAGAATGGATCAATTTCTTCAAAAACAACGTGCATTGTTTCTTCTACTACTAATATACATCTATTATAAACTCAATAAGCCTTACTTTTAGTAGCATATCCAAAGAAAATCCCATAATCATATTTATCATCTAATTTACCAAGATTATCCTCGTCATTCAAAATGAAACACTTACATCCAAAAACTTTAAAATAAGAAATATTAGGAGTCTTACTATTCCAGAATTCATATAGGGCTTTGTTAAACCCTCTATGAATTGATACTCGATTCACTACGTGGCAAGCTGTACTTACTGCTTTGACCCAGAAATAGGTTGGCAAGCGATTTTCATTAAGCATCGTTCTGGACATCTCTTAAAGTGTCCTGTTCTTTCTTTCTACTACACCATTTTGTTGCAATGATCTTGGTGCAGAAAAGTTATGAGCATAACCATGCTCATCACAATAACTTACCACATCATCATTATTAAATTCCTCTGTCACTACGAATGTTAATAATGGAGTATTGCTTCCCATTTTGAACACGTTCACAAAATTTAGCTAGAACTGAAGTAACCTCACTTTTCTTAGCAAGAAAAATACCCAGGTAAATCTGGAGTAATCATAAACTATAACAAATGCATAAAACTTACCACCAAAACTAGCAACAGAGTTAGGCCCAAACAAATCAAGATGTAATAATTCAAGATATCTAAACGTGGACGTGTGCATATTTTTCTTAAATGATGATCTAACATGCTTGCCTAATTAACATGCATCACATACTTTATCTTTTACAAATTTCAAATCAGGTAGGCCACGTACGAGACTCTTCTTAGATAAGTTAGAGATTAACTCCATACTAGCATGCCCAAGTCTTCTATGCCATAACCAACTATTTTCAGATAAAACATTCAAACAAGATAAATTTTGAGAATTAAAATCATCAAATGAGAAAGTATAAACATTCTCAAAATGTGATGCAACTAGCCAGATACTATTATCATGGATATTCTTAATAATGCACCTATCATGATCAAATATAACATTATAGCCCTCATCACATAGTTGACTAATACTAAGTAAATTATGTTTAGGTCCATCAACTAGTAACACATCTTTAATAATAGTAGTACCATTACCAATATTACCTATACCGATAATTTTACCTTTTGCGTTATCTCCGAAAGTCACATGACCTCCATCTTTAGATGTCAAAGATGTAAATTTTTCTTTATCTCCCGTCATGTGTCGAGAACAACCACTATCTAGGAACCATTTTTCCTTACTTATTGAAGCTTTTAGAATAACCTACAAGGAGCACCTCAAATAATTTCTAAGTGGTACCCAGCCTAAATGAGTCTGATCTTGTTAGTCGGGATAATTTTAGATCCTTTTGGAACTTGACTAATTTTAGTTCCTTTTGAAACCCAAACTTGTCTATAGTTAGATATTTTAGCAAAACATTTACGAATAATATGCCCCACAATATTACATTTAAAACATTTAACAAGATCCTTGGTTTCAGAAAAGAATTTATGAAAACGTTTTTGTTTAAGATTTTTCTGAAATCAAATACCGGCTTTATCAAAAACTCCACGTGAACTTCCCAAAAGCATTTTCAAGTTATTTTCACCGCCGGTGAATTTGAGAACAATTGATTGCAAATCCACCAATTTTGATTTCAATTCATTGTTTTCAGACTCGTAGTCCACCACTTGCTTGTTTAATGTATTAATTGTACTTTGAAGGACATTTATTTTAGAACACTGGATTTTATAATCATGTGAAAGTTTTTGATAAATATCAAATAATTCATCAAAATATAAAGGGCAAGAATTTGAACATTCAGTTACCTCACCACCAGTGGCTATTAATGAAAATATGGACGTATCTTCACTATCTAATTTTTCGAGCTACTTGAATCAGTATTATCCCAAGTAGCCTTCATGGATTTCTTCTTACTCTTCTTTGCTTTCTTTTTTTCTTTCTTCTTCTTTTTCTTTTCTTTATCCTTCTTCGATTCGGGACAATCACTTTGAAAGTATCTTATCTTGTGACAGTTGTAACATTCCACTTTAGTCATGAGGTTTCTTCTCCCACGGAATGTGCGCCGAGTTATTCTTCTAAAATTCTTTGTGAGAAGCAATACATCTTTCTCTTCCTCACTGTCAAGACTTTCATCATCACTGTCATACTCTTCTTCAATTTTTTAAACTTTTAGCGCCAAAGATTTTCTCTTACAATTTTCGGCATCATCCTCATATCCTTTAATCGCTGATTCATGAGTCATCAAGTTGCCTATGAGATCATCAATTTCGTATTTGCCAAGATCCTTGACTTCCTCAATTGCCGTTACCTTTGACTCCCATATTTTTGTTAAGGACCTTAGGACCTTTCGTACTCTATCCTCCATAGAGTATGGCTTTCCAAGTTGACTCAAGTTGTTGCAAATGCTGTTGAAACGAGTATACATCTCATGAATCGATTCATTTTCCTCTATTCTGAACAACTCAAATTTTCTCATAAGGGCGTTGATTTTTGATTGCTTCACTTGACTTGTCCCTTCATGGGTAACTTGTAACTTATCCCATATCTCATTTGCAGATTTACAACTTGAAAATCTAGAATATTCATTAGCATCTAAAGAGCAAAGTAGAATGTTAATAGCCTGAGAGTTTATAGAGAGTTTCTGCTTATTGGAAGCAATTAGATGTTCCTTCTTCTTCTCATCTCTGTTTTCCATTGGAATAAACGAACCATCCTCGATTGTTAGCCACGCATCGTAATTTGTAGCCTGAAGGAAGGCTACAATTCTGTCTTTCCAGAATGAATAACTTTCACCTGCAAATAAAGGTGGTTGGTGCATAGACTGCCCCTTAGCTAGTATACCTATTATGTGCGCCATGTGATCTTTGTTAGCTAAATGTGTCGAGATAAACCAACTCTGATGCCAATTGTTGGCTTAGTGGAATACCCAAGAGGGGAGTGAATTTGTTAATTAAAAAAAAAAAGAAAAAAAGAAAATACTTTAATAACTCAAATAATTAATTTTAATCCTAAATTAATTATTATCGTTATATCACAGCGGAAATATAAAATTAACTAGGTGCACACCAAATAAAAAAATAAAATAAAATAAAGATTGCAACAAACTAGAAATTTATACTGGCTCACCAAGTTACTCTTAGCTAATCCAGTCTTCTGCGCCCCACGGAGAGTCGCACCCACTAATACTCAAGATCCCTTTAAAGGTAGGAACCCAACTCTCACAACGATTCTTTTACAGGCTCAGAATCAACCTTTACAAAATCCTTTTTACAGGCTAAGGAAGAACCTCTATTTTTTACAGGTTCAAGAATAACCTAATTCTTTTTAACACAAATGCAAAAGAATCAAAATCTCATCAACACTCTAAATATCTTTTTACCCAGTAAGGATTGAACCGTTACAAAATTCACACAAAACAAGTCAAACCAGGAAGAATTACTATTTCAATCTCTTTACTGGAAAAAATTGAAATCAGCTACCCTTTGATTAAATACACCCA
This sequence comes from Eucommia ulmoides, assembly GCA_016647705.1. NCBI lineage: Eukaryota > Viridiplantae > Streptophyta > Magnoliopsida > Garryales > Eucommiaceae > Eucommia > Eucommia ulmoides. The sequence goes on along the minus strand of CM028326.1, from coordinate 34,785,949 downwards.
ACAGTATTTAATCCGTCACTCAACTTACCAATAAAAATTAACAAGTGATTTTTTTCACTCGGAGATTCTACCACTCCAGATAAATTAAAACTCAATTAATATCCCAAAACTAGTGATAGAAATATGAGATACTCAAAATCTGATTTTTAACAAAAGATGGGTAGCATGTAATTTAACATGTAATCAGATTCAAGAAATTATTTATAAAATATTTTCTTCAATAAAAAATCAGAAATAATTTTTAAAGATCAATTTCCAAAAATTAAACAAGCAATACAATATAAAAAATAATTGGAAAGATCTCACCCGAAATCCACCAAAAAAATAATTAGATCGTTGTTTTTTCAGATTCAGTTGCAGCAAATGATTAACAGCCAATGATTGTCAGGAATGTCTCTTAGAAAAGCTCTCACAAAAACTCAGTATGATATCTCTTAGAATAGCTCAATATAATCTCTTGATCTCTTAATCTCTCTTTTTAATATGAAAAAAATGCAGGTCTTTATATATGGTATTAGAAACAGCTCTCTAACAGCTAGTTCTCATTTATCATAACACTTAATTGCTCTCTTAGACCCTTTATATCATTATGACTTCATTTTGGTTCAATTCACTTAATTGTAGCTTTTAAATCTCTCAATTAAATCCCCCAAATATTTCTCAATTAAATAAAATATAAACAATTATATGTACCAAAGTGAGAAATATTCAAACTTAATGAACCAAATCAATAGGAATTAAATAATAGGTGTAGCATATCTTAAATATCATAAAATCCGTAAAATCTCTCATAAATCCCAACCAAAAAATGCCTACTTTTATATATAAATTTGGAATTCCAGTCGACCGACCAAGATCAGCAGTCAACTGCTCGATTCAGGATGTAACCAAGATAAAGATTCTGTGCCTATCGGTCGACCTATCTATCGACTTGGAGATTCAGAGAGTTCCATTTCTCTGAAACTGACACACTAGTCGATCGACTAAGATCAGCAGTTGACTGCTCGATTCAATATGTAGCCAAGCTAAAGATTATGTGCCCATTGGTCGACCTATCTGTCGACTTAGAGATTTAGAGAGTTCTATTTCTCTTAACCAGTCGACTTACCTGTCGACTTAGAGATTTAGAGAGTTCCATTTCTCTTCACCGGTTGACTTACCTGTCGACTTAGAGATATAGAGAGTTCGCCTGTTTTATCTGATCGACTTAAAGATACTGGATATCTTTTCTAAGCTCGTTTTTAATTTATTCTCATTGACATTTTTGCCCCTTTAACTAATTTCTTTTCTTAGTTAGCTCCACTAAATACTTAACTCCAATTTTAATTAATTATAAATATTTTCTTTTTCAATTACACATAGGAGCAAATAATTTAGCTAATTAGGATCCTATTCAAAACACACATATTTATAAAAATTATTTAAAAATATTTTTGTGTCGTGTGTGATCCTAATTGGGATATTAAGAGTTGAAATTTACACCTGAGTTGTTTTCTCTAGGTTCTTCAAATTCTTCAACCTCTTAATCCTTCATCATCTTTATCATCATATCTTCATCATTTGGAACTAATAAAATGAAACACTTAAACAAACCATTAGTCCCACAAAAAATATCAACATTTAATTGTCCATCAAAATCTTAGGATCAACATGTGCCTTCGGTTCAGCGATATAGGTTTGGAAAGAATTCAATTGGCCAGGGTATTTGTTATGTGTTCAGAATTGAAATGACATTATAGGCTTCGACAGGGTAACGAGGGATAAACATATTACATGGTAAGCTTAAAAGGCTCAAGCGACAAAATGAATGCCTAAATCATATCTCCTGAACTACCTCGCCTAGGATTTCGCCTCAATCTTCCTCTCAATTAGGTTCTTGAATCCTTAAATTGTCATAAGTTTGGATAATTGATAATCGGCCTCAAATCAATTGAATTGAAATACATTGAGTCTATGTGCTCGTGCAAATTAGGATCCATAATAACTTTTACCAAAACGCATTGTCAAGCACACAAAACACACATGCATGGGTATTACCCTTGACCGCGAAAAACAACCAGATGTAGTATCATCATCGGGTAATGGTCCAGATGAACACAAAACTCAGCAAGCAATAACAACACAAAAATATTTTACACTAAACAAACATGCAATACGGTAAAACTGGTAAAACATACTAACATCTTACACATCACCGCCAAACTTAAAACAGTTAGTGTCCTTAACGACCTATCAACGATCCTAATGAATGAATAAATCATGATATTGAAGACAGGGGGTTTAGAATACGTACCTGGGAGGTGAGAGAATCTCATATCCGAATGAATTCGGCGGAGATGGATCTAATTTATTTTTTTCCCTTGGGTTGCCTCCCAAGAAGCACGTGATTTATTGTCCTTGGTCGACACAGAAAACAACTCATCAAAGAGTGGCTTCCGCCTATAGTTATAGTAAGTGTCATATAACACTACATATGGGTCTTGATTTAATACGCCCTTTAGACTGGCGAGATATGGCTCTGATCGGCTCGTGCTTTCAACAGGACTCTCCACTGACTCATGTGCTTGGGGAGCATAAATGTACTGAGCTGGAAACGAGGTAGGGTAGGTGAACCACATCGGATCCTTGTAGTTGTGATTGTCTTGGATCGAGTGCGGCATCACCAATTGGAATTCAAATGGTGAAAACTCACAACGATTAATATGTGAATCTCTATCACCAATCCACACTTGGGTTCTTTTCTAATTAGCTTGATCATCTTCGATCTCACCCAAGTGCCTTCTATTTGCATTTAGTTCCTCATGGTAGATTTCACATTTGGATGTGATTTGTTTGCCTCTCAGTGCCACCACTTCGGACTCAGCCTCAACAAAGCAAATAAGTTGATCGATTTGCTTCTGCAAAGACGTTATGGTCACATCGATGTCGCCGCAGACCGTCTCAATATAATCAAGACGATCCTCATGCTCGTTGAATCGATCATGCGTTTTCCTAAAGAATATATGAGTCTCCCCCATAACTATAGCGAGCATTTTCTCTAAGGCGGGGGAAGACTCCACATCTTGAATCAGAGTGTCAATCCATGGCGCCGTGGTATTGGAATAATCCCCCAAGTTTTGGTGACTTGGTGAATAATTCCAACTTTGAAAATCAAATGCAGCCAATTCCTCCAACGACCAAATGGCTTCGTTCGCAATTAGGTTATAGAAAGATGATGGACCGTTTTCTTCTTCCACCTATGTTCTGGTTACGGTTGATAACCCGACGAGGAAATTCAGGAGTTGACATTTCCTCGAGAACCCATGATTCGAAAACCAGAATAGCAACTCATTGTAATAATCCCAAACACAATAAAATGGCTTAGAATCTTGTTGAAAGAATTGTATAAGTACCTGTTAATCTAACATCTCCAAGTAAACTGCAAGAGAAATAAAAAATAAAAACTACAAAGAAAAATATATTATAAACACTAAAAAATATCTAAATTAAAATCAAGTTATTTACTCACAATATCAATAATAATCTAAAACACAATTCCCGGCAACGGCGCCAAAAACTTGGTGGCGGAATATTACGTCGTCACTTTCACCGCAAGTGTACGGATCAAGTTTTAGTAGAGTGGGAATAGTAAGGGTTATCCTTTCCACAGGGATTGGTTGAAAATATTGTCGAGTACCATAATTATCATAACCTAATTTTATCTAGGTAAGAGAAAATGAAGTTTATAATTAATAATATACTAATACAAAAATACTAATTTATCTAATTAAACGATATTACTATTTTGAGACGTTTAAGGGAATGGATTATCTAGGGATTAACTTGGTTTACAAATACGCGTTTGATCTTGATTGACTTACGTTAATGGTGTTCAATGTATCTGACAATTTCTGTATCGTAAACTCATTCACTCTCTCTCCCGAGTAACAAGTGAATGAATATGTGACTTCGTGTTAACGCCGAAGTCTCCCTCTAGCGTTTTTTAGAACAAATAGTCACATGAGTCTTGCCCCAACGTCATTAGATTGCATACTTTCTAACTCCTTCTCGGGTTATTAGATTGTCACGTTGTGTTTACCATAGTTTGAATTCAGGTTTACCTATCTTAAGTATCAAATCCCGATTTCTCAATATACCTAAACAAGCATATAATGGAAATACAAGCATGGAAAACACAATCAAATAACGAAGAACAACTACTAACGAAACAGTGATTTCAAAATCACATATTCATAAATTATAGTAATCTCTAGACAATATCCATTTAGCTAATGGCCATTACCGTATATACAATGATAAACGAGCTAAACATGCTCAAACCACAATCCAAAGTTAAGAAATAAAGAAACAAATAAGAGAAACTAACCCTAGTCCGAAGATTTGGCACTAAAACTGTTTCGAGATCACTTCTCCTTCTTCGCCTTGTAATCTTCTCCTTCGGATTTGGTGGAGCATTTCCCAAAAACCTCTCAACCCTATTCTAACCCTAGGAGCTCTCTTTTGGCCTAAATAGAGGAGAGGAGGAAGATATAGCACTAAAAAATATCTAAATAAATATCTAAATTGTGTGTAGAGTCACCGCCGCGGCAGTGGGTATGTCGGTTATGGTTACGGCCTCGACGGTGAGAGTAGAGACCTCTCTGTTGTTTCACCACCTCGGCGGTGAGGTCACTTCCTCGACGGTGGGATTTCAACAAGAAAAGGCCTCTCTTTGCATATTGATTGCCGCGACGGTGGGTTGCTGTCATGAATTTTGCCCTCATGCTTGTTTTCCCACCGTTCTTGATCTGATTTAATCGTTTATGATCCGTTTTCATCCATTTTCATCCCGCACACCTGTTTTAATACAAAAAGAATAAAAATATATTAAAACGTATTAAAATACTATAATAACACTCGAAAACTAACTAGTTCGGTTTAGAAATAGATAGGTAAATTACACTTATCAATATGTTAGCTAATTAGGATCCTATTAAAAGCACATATAATCATAAAAATATTTTGTGTCGGGTGTGATCTTAATCGGGATACATTAAGGGTAAAAATTTAACTTGAGTTTTTTCCATAGGTTCTTCAATTTCTTCGATCTTTTAACGTCCATCATATTTGTCATTCTCTTCAGCATTCATTTTCTTCATGATAATATCTTCACTGGAACTTATAAACTGAAACACTCAATAAATCCATTAGTTCCACAAAAAATATCAACATTTGATTGTCCATCAAAATCTTAGGATCAACAACAACAACAACATTGTTTGTCTTCCTCATCTTCAATACTTTCTCTTTAACTCCTTTCTCTCATCTCTTCGCCCATGAATAGATTTTTCAAGAAAACAAAGAACATTGAAAAAATCTCGAGGAAGAAAACTTCAATTAAACACCATAGATCAATGAAGCAAATCATATCAAAGTTTTTGGTGATTCTATTTGCATCGGACATCCGTGTCTTGATTGAGGAAAGCTCAGTGGCCTCAGTTTTGAGAAGTTGATTATGATTTCATTACTTACAGAGATCATAATTGTTAGAAAAATAATTTAAAACTAGCTTATTTATTTACTATATTATATATAAATTATATTATTTTATTTAATTAAATCATTATTTTGTAATGGCTATAATCATGCATTCTAATTACATGTTTATTACACATTATTATTGTGATAAAATTATAAAATTTACTAAAATGACTTTATGAATTCCATTATAAATTTATATGTTACAATGTGATTATTATAATATTTATGTGTATAATTAGTGATTTTATTAATTATAAAATTATGAATACTCAATATTATACTAAGAGTTACATAATTTATACACTATATATAGATGTATGGGGATGAGGATGAAAGAAATTAGAGATATATAGAGAAAATAGTATTATACTATATGATAATACTATATAAAATAGTGATTATGATTCTATTGATATTTAAAATAGAGATAAGTGATATTTTGTTATAATACTTTATATAATTTAGTTGATGATTTTACACAGACAATTGGATTTGCGATTAGTTCAATATAGGAATATTTTGCTTGCACATTGACTCCCTGAATTATTGTATCTTGTTAAAGGTTCGCCATTCAACCCTGTGTACAGAAAGGGTGAATATCTTATTAGGACAATATTTACACGCCTCGATCCACCATATATGTGTTTTCTCCCTATTTTATGTGTTAGCCCACAGATTTATCCAAGAGGGGGGACTGAATTGGGGTAATTACAAAAATTTAAACAATTAATTCAAACACGAGTTATCAATTTCTCTAATTGATTATTATCTTGCTAACCAGCAGAAATATGTTTAACTAAGTGCATAGCCAAACAATAGAAATATAACAATGTAACACACACCAATTTATCCTGGTTTGGCAAACTACTCTTACCTACATTTAGTCCCTTGAGCTCCACAAAGATTTCTCAATCCACTAACCCTTGATTAATTTCCTAGGTAAGAACCAAACCCTTACAATCCTGATTCTTTTTGCAATTTTGGAATTAACCTTTACATTCTCACACTATTGTACTATTACACTTGTCCTTTTCACATGTTTAAGAATAATCTTATGTCACTCTAATTCTATTACAGGAAGAATCAAAACCTAATCTTTTAAAAGACTAAAGATTAACCTAATCTTTTTCACAGGTTAAAGATCAAACCCTAATATTCTAATATTTTTCTCATACTAAAGATTAAACTATAATTCCCATGATTAGACACCTTCCCAAATATGTCGAATCCACTCAAACTCGCAATTACAAAAAAAATAAAAAAAATAAAAACAAATCACAAGATTCTTTCCACAAGAGCTTCTACCACCTTAAAACAATTATGCTCAATTAACATCTCAAAAACTATGTGATAGAATCTATGTGAGGCACAAATTTGATTTAATCAATTTAAAGCACGAACAATTTATAATCAAATTTCACAAAAAAATCGTTTTACAAGAATTTCATGATATTTGATTTGAAAACGATTTTTTCTAAAACATTTAATCCAAGTAATTAAATAAATAATCTAAGAAAGCATTTTAATTAACTTGGAAAGATCTTATCAAGATTTCTTGAAAATGATTACGATAACTCAGCGAAGAAAAAAGATAGGTGACCAAAAATGTTTCTCGCTTCGATTAAGAACTCTTTCAATAATACTCTCTCATAAATTTCTTAGCGTAAATTTACTCTTTTGTAATAGCAAAGACTGATTTTTTTGTTTAATTCATTTGAAAAACGAATATCTCTATACATATACTTCTAGCTAGACCTCCAACGGCTACTTTTCAAATTACAAGACCTAAAATGACTCTTTAATACCCCCATATATCATATACTATCAAAATAGGCATGTTTAATTTAAAAATACTTTCAGAAAAACTCAATTTGGTCACTAAAACTTTTTAGATTCAAAACTCTTAAAGATAAGAAGTACTTTTACCAATTCAATTAAAAGAATAATTTAATATATAGATCAAATAGATATGATCTTAGTAATATATGATATATAAAAGTAAAATACCCAAATTCATTAAAATTTTTGAAAATCATTCAAAAGAAGGTGATTTAGTTAAAAAACCAAAACAGTCAACATTTGACTATCTGAACCGATTGGTTGACCGACCCCCTGTCAGTTGACCGCCCCTACAACGGTAAACTTTTTGACTATTTTCCAGCCTATGGTCAGTTGACCGACCTCCCCGTTGTTTAACCGTTTCGCCTACTTATTTCTTCGTTTCGGCTACTAGATTCGTTAGTAGATCGACCAAAATCGTCGGTTGAACGAATTGGCCATTAGGTTCATCCATTTAAATCCCTTATACTACTATTTTCATTAGTTGACCAACCAATTTCGTCGGTTGACCAAATTGACCAGAAAACACATTATTTATGTGTTAAAATCATTTTTCACTTAAACACTTTACCAAAAATATTTTTATGATCTAACACTTTATAAAAATCATTAATGCATATAAGATTACTCATTCTTAAGTGTCGTGCGCGATCCGAATTCGGGTTGCATTAAGAATATAAAAATAATGAGTTGCTTTCACTTAAATGTCTTCAATGCTATAAAAATCTTCATTATCTTCATCTTGCACCCGTCTTGAATTCCTCTATTTTAGATTATATCTAATCTTAGAAATTCAAAGAGCACTTTTCTCTTTGAGATTCTCTTAGACATTTATGTCACTTTTGAGAAAATCAACCACCTGTAGCTGTTTGTTCATGTTTAGACGCTCTAGGAAGAGCATTCTCAAATCAGCCTCAGAAGCTACAAGATTTGAGACTAAATCACTGGAAGAGGATACCGCGTGAAGGGGATGGCATATTAAAACTACCAGATCTACACTAAGGAAAAAATAAAATAAAATAAAAAAATAAAATCTAATTTAATATCCAATTTCTTTAGCCATATCTAAACATATTAACATTAAAATAAAGATTTGATCAGAGAGTGAAATCTGAAATGGGATTTGAGGAAATGGAATCACAATTAAAATTGTGACATTGTTTGGAGCCTAGGTCTCAAGACAACAGTGGCAATGACGCAACCGCAGTGCGTCACTGTCTGCAATGGCACCCTACTGTGAGGCACTACCAGCAACATTGACAGCACACTACTATTGTAGCAACGTCCAATCACTGCCATGGTTTAACATGGCAGCAAACCCCTGCAGTGGTGCCGACCATGAAGGTAACACGATGGTTCCTAGGCACGGTGTTTCGTTTTTCGTTTCGACAAACTATGAAATTTTCCGCAATTTCATAGATTTTGCAAAGTTTGGTCTTTTGGTTATTTAGGAAAAATAAGTTAAATGTTGACTAGACATTTTAACTTGAATTTAGAATATTACCTACATCAGGTTTTATATCCTTTAAAAATATTTTTAGAAAATCTATCAAATCATATTTGGTATATTTTTTAAAATTTAAATTTAAAACTTCGTAAATTAAATATTATTAAAAATAATTAAAAATAATAATGATTATTAATTGTTTAAATTTGATAATTATTCATATTTAATTTTAAAATATTTTAAGTTTAATTTAATGGATAAATATTTTAAAATTTCTAATTATGGGATAATTTTTAAAAGTTTACACGTTATCTAATAATTCTATTTTAATATTATGAGATAATTTTAATTGATGTGAGATTTGGATAATTCAATATTTAAATTGAATTCTATTATTATTAGTATGCGATAATTATTAATAGACATATAATTTAATTTAATTTGAATTGATATTCTTATATGATGATAATTGTTTCCTAATTTAAGTAGAAGCATCATTATTTATCAATCCAATCTTATTTCATTATAAGATTAACCAATTATTGTATATTTTACATGTGATGTATTATATGTTCGTTAGTGGATGAGCATGGCCTAAAACCGTTTGAGCTATATGCTTGGTTATAATCTCATATATTGGTCTTTTACATCTAATCAGGGTTGTAGTTAATTTGTAGACAAAATACAATTTAAACCTTTTAACTATTGACATGTTTCTATGAAGTCCAATAAGTTTTTTCCTTTTAGTTTAAACTCTCTAAATATGCACTCAGTTTTAAATAGTCAATTTGTTATATTTTTCATCCAATCTAACATAAATGAGAGGCAAAACATTCTTTTACTATATATATATATATATTTTTTTTTTTTTCTTTTTTTTCTTCTTATTTTCGTTCCTTTTTCTTTTCTTTTTTCTTTTTTCTTTTCTTCCTTTTCTTCTTAACCTCTTTCTCACTTCCACCGCTCGTAATTCTACCCCACCTGTCTCCGCCAATTCCAATACCAAATCCCCTCCTGCCGCCGATGATACTACTCCCCATCAAACTCCCCCACCCTCCACCGACACCATCTCCTCTCCCAAACCCACTGCTCTCAGTCATCTCCTAAAACATAAACCCCTCTAAAATCACCTTCCGAGACCGCCAAGACGAGTGGCTCAAAATAGGACGATTTTGCTGGAGCTGAGGACGTTGTTCAAGGGGAGACTGCTTCGAAATCGGATTCGAAGCCTCTGCCAACCACTGTGTTAGGAGAAATAACTTGTGAGACAACCAAAGATCTCATCCCCCACGTGGGAAGATAATGTCGATCGCTTCTCTCTCTCTAAGCGAGCTAATTATTGTCGTCGACGTTTCCCCTATATCGACGTTAGCATTCTTTTACCAGAGTACATATAGATGAACCAAGATTCAACAAATCATAGTCAAGGAACAGAGTGAACCGTTTTCGATTTACCCCAATCTAAGAAACCCTAATTTCTCTCTTTGTCACTCCCTCTGATACCCTAATCATTACTTATGTCATTTCTGTCGAAATTCATTCTGTTCAAGCCTAAAATTTGAGCCAATTTAGTGGTTTTCGAGTTTCAGTTAAAACGAGAAGGATGCAGATTATTAGAAATATGAAGAGGAAAAGAATTGGAAAAAAAGATTCTGATTCATTGATCTCTTAGAATTACATACCGAGGCTTTTATACAACCATAATTGACAATTAGAAACAAAGTAACTGTATACATCAGCTAACTAACTCTAACAAACTCTTAAGTAATCTTGCTAACTAATCCTAATACTGTCCCTCAAGAAGGATTGTAAATGTATTTTACAGCCATCTTAGATAATAAAGAGAATAACAATTAAGCAGATAAAGGCTTGGTAAACATATCTGCAAGCTGATGTTGAGAACGGACTAGCATAACTTTGATAACACCTGCAGTAACCTAATCTCGAATAAAGTGATAATCAATTTCAATGTGTTTTATGCGTTCATGTAACGTAGGACTAGAAGCTACATGAATAGCGACTTGGTTATCACAAAATAGAAGAGCTAATGTGGAAGGGGTGATGGAAAAATCCTTCAACAGTTATCGGAGCCAGACAAGTTCACTAATTGTAGCAGCCATAGCCCGGTACTCTGCTTCAACGGATGAATGAGAGATTGTGGATTGTCTCTTAGCGTTCCAAGAGATCAAAGAATCTCCGAAGAAAACATAAAATCTCATCATAGATCGCCTAGAATCCAAGTATGCACCCCAATCCACATCCAAAAAATCCCGTAACTGTAAAGAAGAAAAAGAGGAAAAGAATAAACCTTGGTCTGGTTTAGCCTTGAGATAATGAAGAAAATAATGGGCTACTTGCAAGTGAGGAGTTCGAGGTTGAGACACAAATTGGCTCAACTTGTGAACTACAAAAGTAATGTCAGGCCAAGAAAGATTGAGGTACAAGAGTTAGCCAACCAAACGTCTAGACTGAGTGGCATCGTCAAGAAGCTGGCCATCGGAAGCATTAAGATGTAACTTTGGATTTATGGGAACACTGGCAGGCTTGGAAGCTAGAAACCTCGTATTTTCCAAGAGCTATAAGGTGTATTATCATTGTGAAAGAAAGATACCTTTACTAGACTGTGCTATTTCAAGTCCAAGAAAATACTTCGAAACACCTAAATCCTTCAACTTGAATTGGTTGTGTAGGGATTGTTTTAAAGATGCAATGACCTATGGAGATAGACCCTTGATGATTATATCATCAACATAGACCAGTAAAGTAACAAAAGAACTGTCGAAACCTCTAGTAGAAAAGGAATAATCTGATTTAGATTGTATAAAACCAAGCTGAACAAGAGCTTGAGAAAATTTCGTAGACCACTGCTGCGAAGCCTGCTTAAGGCCATATATGGACTTATGTAATCTGCAAACCAATTTTCTTTTGTGACCAGAATTCTCCCCCTTGTGCATATATCCAAATATAAGGTCAATGTACACTCCCTCAAACAAGTCACCATTGAGGAAAGTATTATTGACGTACAACTAAACTAGATACCAATTCCGACTAGTGGCGAGAGCCAATAAAACTTTTACAGTGACCAGCTTAGCTACAGGAGAGAATGTGCCCATAAAATCGACGCCCCCTTGTTGATTGTATCCCTTGGCAACCAATCGTGCGTTTTATCTCTCAATAGATCCATTAGACTTGTATTTGATCTTATAAACCCATCGACAACCAATGGAATGCTTTCCATATGGTAAAGAGACAACTGAATGCTTTGATCGTGCAACTAAATTGAGTAGCAATCATGTTAAAGAATCTGGGAATCATAGCAAGCATATCCAATTTATGTTTGAGAAAATAAACCCAAGTAAATCGAGTACAATCATCAACCAATGTCAAAAAATACTTGTGACCAGAATATCCAATTACATGGTAAGGCCCCCAAACATCGCAATGACCCAAATTAAAGGGAAATGAAGACAAATGGTTGTGGGAAACAAAAGAAAGTATCCTCTGCTTTGCCAAAGGAAAAATGTAACATGGCTCCATGGATAGAGGCTTATAAACATCATAATTCAATTTGTGTTGTAAAGATTCTAATATCTTAGAGGATAAAGGCCCAAGTTTGAGCATAAACTTTGTTGATTGAAGTTGAAAAAGTTGCACAATCTGTATGCATGTGGTCTGCATTCAGAATTTAAAGTTCTCCATGTTTTCCACCCTTTCCAATCATCCTCCTACTACTGGCCCCCTGAATTACGAATTGATTATGACCAAAATCAATCATGAAAGGTAAATCAATGGTGAGGGCACCCACTGATATGAGATTAAACTTGAACTGTGGAGCATATAATAAATTTTTCAGCAATAATTGAGTGGTCAATATGATATCCCCATAATAATAAACAGGAATACTAGCGTGATTAGGTAATGTAACATGTGAATTCTGTAGAGGCTTCAAGAACAAAAAAATGCTAGCATTTGAGCAAATATGTTGTATGGAACCGGAATCCATTATCTAGAAGTTCAAAAAAGATAAAATAGGATTTAGGGACACTGAAAAGCAGGTACCTGTTGTATACAAAGTGGATGCAATATATTGAGGCTCATTTGATTGAATAGAAAAAGAGAAGTGACTAGAGAACATCGACATCAATTGCTGATATTGGGCATTGCTAGGAGTCTGAAAGAAATTCCCAGTGGATTCATTGTATTCCTTTTTTGGATGAATGGACACTTGATTGATTGTAGCCATATGGCTGTTCGGTTGAGTCTTTTGTCTTCGTTTATAACCTAGAGAAAATATGTGCAACTTGTAGCACTTCTCAATAGTATGACCATAAAAATTGCAATGAGTGCAATAGGGCCTCTATCTCCTTTATAATTTGGATTTTTCATTATTCTCAATATGATGGGGAACCTGCTTCGGAGTATCTGTTCAAACAGCAAAGGATAAATTGTGAAAGAAATCAACATGATGGCCTGTATGAGAACCAATTGTTCTTTGACATTCTTTTTGAGAAATCAAAGAGAACACCTTATTTCTAGGTGGAAGTAGATCCATCAAAAGCAACTGACCACGAACTTGAGCAAAGGAATAATTTAATCCCATAAGAAACACCATAACATACTCATTCTGGTAAAATGTATTCAACTATTTAACCAATCCACAAGTGCAATTTCCATATGAGCAAGTAGATCGAGCCAAATTTCATATGTAGATTCAGAATAGATGATGCTAGCTGATAGGTGTGATCTACCTATCTATTTCCAAACCGAACTAAGTTAGTTTTCGAGCATTTTTATAGTATTTTATTACGTTTTAATTAGTTTTTATTCTTCTTGTATAATCAAGTGTGTGGGGGTGAAAAGGTAGGAAAATGGAGCATAAGCAATCAGATCGAACCAAGAATGGTCGAAGAACGGTGGAAAAACAAGGACGGAGGCAAGATTCTGAAAAGAAGCCCACTGCCGCGGCGGTGAAACTGCAGGATGGTCACCAAATCCACCGCTGACTTCACCGCCTAGGTGATCACTTAACTGACCTACTTACCGCCGTGGCGATGAATCCTACCGCCCGGCGGTCACCTCTGCATAGATTTATATATATTTTTTGAGATATTTTCTCTATTTAATCCCCTTTCCTCTCCTTTCCTTTGAACTCCTCCGGCCATTATAGCCCTTAGGGATTAGATTAGAATAAGAAAGAGTTTGTGGAGTGCTCAAACAATTCCGAATGAGAAGATTACCACGCAGAGAAGGAGAAGCGATCGGTGAACGGTTTTAGCGGTTAAACTTCAGACTACGACTAAGTTCATCCGTTTTTTCTTTTATTTCTTAACTTCAATAGTTGTTTGAGCATGTTTAACTCAGTTTTAAATGTATAAATAATTATGACCATGAGTTAAACTTGGATTATCTATGAGATTAATATTATTTATAAAAATGTAGTTTTGTTTGAGTTGTGTTTCTTTAATGATTGTTCTTTGTTATTCTGATTGTTTTTATCGTTATTTTATGATTATATGCTAGTTTAGATATATTTAGAATACGAGGTTTGACACTCGGGAGAGGTAACCTCGGATTCGGACTAGGGTTTAAACACAACGCGACGATCCAATAACCCGGGAGGGAGTTGGAGAGTGTGCAATCGATGACGTTGGGGCAAGACTCACATGACCTAGGGTCGTTAAGATGTTAGGGGGGATTCTTCATTGACACGAAGTCGCGTATTCCCTCATCTTACACTCGGACGAGATGGCGGGGAAGTTTACGAACTGTGATTGTCAGATAAGTCAAACGCCATTATTGTAAACTAAACGAAATCAAACGCGTTTAAGTAAATAAAGTTAATCCCTAGATAATCCATCCCCTAACTATCTCGTATTAGTATAATTAGTATAGATTAAATTAGGTTATATTAGTATTAGTATTAATTAATTAAATACATTTTCTATCGCCTAGATAAAATTAGATTATGATAATTGCAGTATTCGATAATAATGACAACCAATCCCTGTGGACACGATACCCCTACTCTCCCAACCTTTACTAAAACTTGACCTCGTACACTTGCGAGTAGTCAATACGCGAGTGTGTAAAAATGCTTGTCGTAAAATTTTTTGGCGCCATTACCGGGGATTGTGTTTTAGATTATTGTTGTTATTGTGAGTAAATAACTTGATTTTAATTTAGGCATTTTTTTAGTGTTATAATTTTTCTTTGTAGTTTTGTTTTTGTTTTCTTGCAGGGTGCTTGAAGATGTTAGATCAACAAGTACTCTTGCGTTTCTTTCATTGCAACATCTCGCTAGTCTTGAGAGCATGTGTTTAGCCGAGAACATTAAACCACACGCTTCTTGGGAGGCAATCCAAGGTCCAAAATAAATTAAATCCATCTCATCCGACTTGATTTGGAGGCGAGATTCTCTCGTCTCCCAGGTACATGTTCTAAACCCCCTTCGTCAGCATGGTTTAATTTCCTATATGTTGAGATTGATGATTGGGCCATTGAGAAAACTGTCCATTTTAAGTTTGGAAGTGATGTGTAGTATAATATGTTAAATGTTTTATTGTTTTCTTGTGTGCATGTTTGTTTAGGATAGTTTGTGTTTGTTTGTGTTGTTGTTGCATGTTGAGTTTTGCGTTCATCTGGGCCGTTACCCGATAATGATATTACCCCCTAGTTGTTTTCAAGGTCAAGGGTAATACCCATGCATGTGTGTTCTGTGTGCTTGACAATGCGTTTTGGTGAAAATTATTGTAGATTCTAATTTGTATGAGCACATAGACTCAATGTATTTATATTTAATTAATTTGAGGATAATTATCGATTAGCCAAACTCATGAAAAATTAAGGATTCTAGAACCTGATTGAGCGGAAGCTTGAGGCGAAATCTTAGGCGAAGTAGTTCAGGAGATATGATTTAGGCATTCATTTTTATTGCTTGAACCTTTTGAAGCTAATCTGAAAATTTTATCCCTCGTTACCCTATCGAAACCAATAATCTTTTCAATTTTGAACATGTATCAACACTCTATCCAATTAAATTTTTCCAAACCATTGTCTCTAAGCCTAAGTTTCAAATTGAGTGAAATCAAGTTAGCATTAATTTATGCTACTTGAAGTGAGCGGTCGAGTTTCGGATGAATTTTTATTGATTCGGTATTAGTGTATTCACTTGTGTTACTTAATCCTTTTTGCACACTCCTAAAATTGTAGAAATTTGAATAAGTTTGGGGGTGTGTTACTTAATCTTTTTTTGCACACTCTTAAAATTGTAGAAATTCGAATAAGTTTAGGGGTGTGTTATGTCTTAAAAAATGAATAAATAAATAAAATAAAATAAAAACAAAAATAAAATATTTTACGTTTATTTCGACAAGTGAATACAAAGTTTTTAAATTCTTGTTCAGAGTTGTGTTTATGTGGGGTTACAAGAGAGAGATAGCGACAAGCGTTTGTGCCTCGAGAATTGTTCAATCTTAACAATTTTCTGTTTCTATTCCTACGATACTCTTGGTCGTTCTCCAAATACAAACCCAGCCTTATTGATCTCTGTGAATGTCCGAACCTACATTAGTGGAGAATGGACCCAAATCAGGTATATGAAAATTGTAGTCCTATAAGGTCTAAGTCATGAATTTCGTTGGTGAATAATCCAATCCGGTCTTGGATAGATATATTATTGAGTCTTGCACAAACACGTTAACAGGATCTAGAATGGCATTCACCATTATTGAATGTCGAAATTCTAGAACACCACATGATGTCTTTTACCTCTTGAACTCGATACGACTAGCAGTTGTTGAGAGAAAAATGACTTGGTCGGTAGAAAAATGTAAAACTCGCCTATCACTATGTTTTGGTTGTTTGTGTTTAGGTTGTTTGTTATTTAATTTAGTTGTATTTTTCATTTTAGTGTGAGTGTTTTGCTCGAGGACTAGCAAAATTCCAAATTTGGGGGTATTTGATAGGTGTGATCTACTTATCTATTTCCAAACCGAACTAAGTTAGTTTTTGAACGTTTTTATAGTATTTTTTTACTTTTTAATTATTTTTTATTCTTTTTGTATAAATCAGGTATGTGGGGTGAAAAGGTAGGAAAACGGAGCATAAACGATCAGATCGAACTAAGAACGGTCGAAGAACGGTGAAAAAACAAGTACGGAGGCAAGATTCTGAAAAGAAGCCCACCACCGGGGCGTTAGATCTTCGCCGTGGCGGTGAAAATGCAGAGAGGGACAATTCTTGCTGGACATCCACCGCCACAGCGGTGAAACTTTAGGATGGTCACCAAATCTACTATTAACTCTACCGCCTAGGCGATCACTTAACCGACCTACTCACCGCCGCGGCGGTCATCTCTGCACAAATTTAGATATTTTTTTTGAGATATTTTCTCTATTTAATCCCCTCTCCTCTCCTCTCCTTTGAACTCCTCCGGCCATTAGAGACCTTAGTACTTATATTAGAATAGAGAGAGAATTTGGGGAGTGCTCAAATAATTCCGAAGGAGAAGATTACCACGCAGAGAAGGAGAAGCGATTGATGAACGGTTTTAGCGGCTAAACTTCAGACTACGACTAAGTTCATCCATTTCTTTTTTTATTTCTTAACTTCAATAGTTGTTTGAGCATGTTTAGCTCGGTTTTAAATGTATAAACAGTTATGACCATAAGTTAAACTTGGATTATCTATGGGATTAATATTATTTATAAAAATGTAGATTTGTTTGAGTTGTGTTTCTTTAATGATTGTTTTTCGTTATTCTGATTGTTTTTTCCGTTATTCTATGATTATATGCTAATTTAGATATATTGAGAATACGGGGTTTGACACTCGGGAGAGGTAACTCCGGATTCAGACTAGGGTTTAAACACAACGTGACGATCCAATAACTCGGGAGGGAGTTGGAGAGTGGGCAATCGATGACGTTGGGGAAAGATTCACATGACCTAGGGTCATTAAGACGTTGAGGGGGATTTCTTCGTTGACACGAAATCGCGTATTCCCTCGTCTTACACTCGAGAGAGGTGGCAGGGGAGTTTACGAACTGAGATTGTCGGATAAGTCGAATGCCATTATTGTAAACTAAACGAAATCAAACGCGTTTAAGTAAATAAAGTTCATCTCTAGATAATCTATCCCCTAAATATCTTGTATTAGTATAATTAGTATAGATTAAATTAGGTTATATTAGTATTAGTATTAATCAATTAAATACATTTTTTTATCGCCTAGATAAAATTAGGTTATGATAATTGCGGTATTCGATAATAACGACAAGCAATCCCTGTGGACATGATAACCCTACTCTCCCAACCTTTACTAAAACTTGACCTCGTACACTTGCGAGTAGTCAATACGCGAGCGTGTAAAAACGTACGCGCTACACTAGCTGAAATCTCATTGGAGGCAAAATTCAAAATCCACGAAATAACAACATTGTTGTTCCTCATCCATGAACTGAGAAGATTTAGATATGTACCTTCTAGTTTACTGATAGAACCATTGATAAACCTAGCTTGTTTTTCGAAGAAAGCGCAGTGATCATTGCACGACTTCAGGAGGCATAGTTATCTACTGTCAACGACTGTGAGATGAGAGAAAGACTAAGATTGTTTGAATGATTAAAGAAATAAGGACTCAGTGGATCATCAATGGTGGATCTTCCATAAATCAAGGAAGAATTTTCAGAACTCGATGAATCCATAACTGAGCAAATCGATGTAGTTTTGAAGTGATACAGTACGGCGAGCGTTTGTTACACGCTTGTTACATGCTTGTGTATTGACTACTGGCGAGTGTACGAGGTTAAATTTTTAGTATAATGTGATCTTGAAGATCCGGTATCGTATCCACAGGGATTGGTTGTCGCTACTATCCAGTACCGTGTTTATCATGACCTAACTTTATCTAGGCTAAAAACAAATGTATTTAATTAATTAATACTAATACTAATATAACCTAAATTATCTATACTAATATAATGAGATGCTTTAGGGGAAAAAATTGTCTATGGATTAACTTGGTTTACAAATACATGTTCGATCCCAATTGACTTACGTTTACGGTGCTCAACCTATTTGACAATCTCAGTTCGTAAACTCTCTCGCCACCTCTCCTGAGTATAAGATGGGAGAATACATAATTTCGTGTCAATGAAGAAGTCTCCCTCAACGTCTTAAAGACCCTAGGTCATGTGGGTCTCGCCCCAACGTCATTGATTGCACACAATCCAACTCCCGACCGGGTTATTGGATCGTTGCGTTGTGTTTACTCTATCGGCAATCTCAGTTCGTAAACTTCACCACCACCTCTCCCGAGTGTAAGACGGGGGAATACATGACTTCCAGTCAATGAAGAAGTCCCCCTCAATGTCTTAACGACCCTAGGTCACGTGAGTCTTGCCCCAACGTCATCAATTGTACACAATCTAACTCCCTCACGGGTTATTGGATGGTGGCGTTCGTTGACCATAGTCCGAATCCAGGGTTACCTCTTCCGAGTGTCAAACCTCGTATTCTCCAAATATCATTCTAAGCATAATAAACATAACAATACGATAAATAGAATCAACTACGTTTTTATAAATAATATTCATCCCTAAGATAATCCACGTTTAGCTCATGGTCATACCCATATAAACATTGAAATTGAGCTAAACATGCTCAAACAAACATAGAAGTTAAGAAATAAAAAGAAAAACGGATGAACTTAGCCGATATCCGAAGATTAGCTGCTAAAACAGTTTACCGATCGATTCTCCTTCTCCGTGTGGTAATCTTCTCATTCGAAATTGTTTGAGCATTCCCCATACTCTCTCTCTACTATAAACTAATCCCTAAGGGCTCTAATGGCTGGAGAGTACTCAAAGGAGATGAGAGGAGATGATATTTATAGGGAAAATATCTAAACTGTACAGAGATCATCGCCGCGGCGGTAAGTAGGTCGGTTAGTTGATCGCCTAGGCGGTGAAGACAGCGGTGCACTTGGTTGACATCCTGTATTTTTACCACCACGGTGGTGGACGTTCAGCAAGATAATCCATTCTTTACATTTTCACCACCGCCACGGTGATAGTTTTTCAGAATATTGCCGCCTTGCTCGTTTTTCCACCATTCTTCAACCGTTCTTGGTTCGATCTCATCGTTTACGCTCCAGTTTCCTATCTTTTTGCCCTACACACCTGATTTATTCAAAAAGTATAAAAACTAATTAAAACATAATAAAATAAATATAAAAACTACTCTAAAACTAACAAAATCGGTTTGGAAATATGTAGGTAGATTACACCTATCAAATACCCCCAAATTTGAAATTTTGCTAGTCCTCGAGCAAAACAAACACAAGAAAATGCAAAACACAGCTAAATGAAATAACAAACAACCTAAAAATAATCTAAATATAACGATATGCGAGTTTTGACTTCTTCTAACGACCTATTTCTTTTTTTATCAATAACCGCCAGTCATATCAAGTTCAGGCGGTAAAACATATCATGTGGTTCTAGAATTTTGACATGCAAAAATGGTGAATGCCATTTTAGATCCTGTAAACGTGTTAGTGCGAGACTCAATAATATAACTATACAACGACCGGATTGGATTATCCCCCAACGAAACTCATGACTTAGACCTTATAGGACTAGGATTTTCATATGCCTGATTGGAGTCCACTTTCCACTAATGTTGGTTTAGTAGTTCATAGAGATCAAAAGGACTTGGTTTGATTGTGGAATATTTAACCAAGGGTATTTTGGAATAAAAAATGGGTTAACGTTGTTAACTTAACGCTACCCAAGGCTAAACGCTTGGCACATTCACTCTCAAACCCCTATAGATAAATTAGAAAACAATCCTGAACAAACATTTAAGACCGACGTTCTCACTTATAAAAAGAAACGAAAAATAAAAACCGTATGTACAATTGATTTTTTTTTTAACAACCACACCCCCAAACTTATTCGATTATTATGATTTCATGGGTGTGGTTAAAACGAAAGAAAACGACAAGTGAGTACTCGAATACCGAACCAATTTGAAATTTGCCCTAAACCTAATCGCTCACATCAAGTAGCATTTGCAACTACTAGCTTGATTCACTCAAATGTGCCTTTAAATTCATCGATATAGGTTTGGAAAAAGATTAACTAGCCAGGGTATTTGCTTATTTGTTCAGAATTGAATTGGCAATTAGGCTTCGACAAGGTAATGAGGGATAAACATATAACAAGGTAGGCTTAAAAAGGCTTAAGTGACAAAAAGAATGCCTAAATCACATCTCCTGAACTACCTTGCCTAGGATTTCGTCTCAAGCCTCCCCTCAATCAGTTTCTAGAATCCTTAATTTGTCATGAATTTGGCTAATCGATAATCTTCCTCAAATCAATTGAATAGAAATACATTGAATCTATGTGCTCATGCAAACTAGGATCTATAATAATTTTCACCAAAACGCATTGTCAAGCACACAGAACACACATGCATGGGTGTTACCCTTGACTTCGAAAACAACTAGGGGGTAATATCATTATTGGATAATGGCCCAGATGAACGCAAAACTTAGCATGCACACAACAACAACACAAAAACATAAACACATTCTAACCTAAACAAACATGCACACAAGAAAATGATAAAATATTTCACATACTATACTACACATCACTTTCGAACTTAAACTGGACAGTGTCCTAGCGATCCAAATCATCAATCTCAACATATAAAATTAAAACATACTGATTAAGGGGGTTTAGAACATGTACTTGGGAGGCGAGAGAATCTCGCCTCTGAATAAATTCGGTTGTGACGGATTTAATTTATTTTTGACCTTGGGTTGCCTCCCAAGAAGTGCGTGGTTTAATGTCCTCGGCCCGACATATTCAGAACGCCCTCAAGCTTGGCGAGATATTGCACTGGATTACTCGATCTTTCAACGACACGTCTCATTGGCTTATGTGCGTGGCGCCAGCACTATAAACGACTCAAAATCTCGTTGAAAGGAATACATCAATACCTGTCAATCTAACATCGTCAAGTAACCTGCATAAGAAATAAAAACAAAACTACAAACACAAATTATATACAAAAGAAATGCCTAAAGTAAAATTGGGTCATTTACTCACAATATCGACAATAACGAAAAAACACAATCCCCGGTAACGGCGCCAAAAACTTAGTGGCGATTGCCGAAAACTGCATATGACAAACAACCAATCCCCGACCATGGTGCCAAAAACTTGTACGACGGGCGTTTGTTACACGCTCGCGTATTAACTACTTGCAAGTGTACGAGGTCAAAGTTTTAGTATAATGTGATCTTGAAGATCAGGTATCGTATCCACAGGTATTGGTTGTCGTTACTACCGAGTACTGTGTTTATCATGACCTAACTTTATCTAGGCTAAAAATAAATGTATTTAATTAATTAATACTAATACTAATATAACCTAAATTATCTATACTAATATAATGAGATTCTTTAGGGGAAAGAATTGTCTAGGGATTAACTTGGTTCACAAATACGTATTCGATCCCAATTTACTTATGTTTATGGTGTTCAACCTATTTGACAATCTCAGTTCGTAAACTCCCCCGCCACCTCTCCCGAGTGTAAGAGGGGGAATACATGATTTCGTGTCAACGAAGAAGTCCCCCTCAACGTCTTAACGACCCTAGGTCACGTGAGTCTCTCCCCAATATCATTGATTGCACACAATCCAACTCCCGACTGGGTTATTGGATCATCGCGTTGTGTTTACCCTATTGACAATCTCAGTTCATAAACTCCACCGCCACCTCTCTCGAGTGTAAGACGGGGGAATACATGACTTCAGGTCAATGAAATAGTCCCCCTCAACATCTTAACGACTGTAGGTCACGTGAGTCCTGTCCCAACGTAATCGATTTTACACAATCCAACTCCTTCACGGGTTATTGGATCGTGGCGTTCGTTTACCCTAGTCCGAATCCAGGGTTACCACTTCCGAGTGTCAAACCCTATATTCTCCGAATATCATTCTAAGCAAAATAAACATAACAATACGATAAACAGAATCAAACTACGAAGAACAATAATCAAAGAAACACAACTCAACCAAAACTACGCTTTTATAAATAATATTCATCCCTAAGATAATCCACGTTTAGCTCGTGGTTATAACTATATAAACATTGAAATCGAGCTAAACATGCTCAAACAAATATAGAAGTTAAGAAATAAAAAGAAAAATGGATGAACTTAGCCGATATTCAAAGATTAGTTGCTAAAACCGTTTACCGATCGATTCTCCTTTTCCGCATGGTAATCTTCTCATTCGGAATTGTTTGAGCACTCCCCATACTCTCTCTACTATAAACTAAGCCCTAAAGGCTCTAATGGCCGAAGAGTACTCAAAGGATATGAGAGGAGAGGATATTTATAGGGAAAATATCTAAACTGTGTAAAGGTCACCGCCGCGGCGGTGGGTAGGTCGATTAGTTGATCGCCTAGGCGGTGAAGACAGTGGTGGGCTTGGTTGACATCCTGCATTTTCACCACCGTGGTGGTAGGATTCACCACTGCGGTGGTGGACGTTCAACAAGATAAATCATTCTCTATATTTTCACCGCCGTGGCGGAGGTTTGGACGTCATGGCGGTGGGCTTCTTTTAGAATATTGTCGCCTTGCTCATTTTTCCACCGTTCTTTAACCGTTCTTGGTTCAATCTCATCGTTTACGCTCCAATTTCCTATTTTTTTTGTCTCACACACCTGATTTATACAAAAAGTATAAAAACTAATTAAAACATAATAAAATAAATATAAAAACTACTCTAAAACTAACAAAACCGGTTTGGAGATATGTAGGTAGATCAAACCTATTAGAGACCGAGGTTATGAGAAAATCTATGAAGCTATATCGAAGAATCTCCAAAGAAAATCAACGAATCAAATCAAACGAAAGAGTAGATCGAAGATCGTAAATCCCTCGCAATAGCGATCGTCAACGATGAGCAAAAAATCGAAGAAGGATAAACTTCTAGATCTGGAAGAAAAATACAGATTTGAGCTCAATCGAAGATCAACCCTGATTTATTGAGGCGTAGAAGCAAGCTAAAGAATAAGAATCAGAAGCAATCGTCAATAAGGAGGACGATGATGAATAGATCAACGATGAATCAACAATAGTCAATCAAGAATTGAAAAAGAAAGAAGAATGTCATCTTATACCATATTAGAAATATGAAGATGAAAAGAATTGGATGAAAAGATTCTGATTCATTGGTCTCTTTGAATTACATACTAAGGCTTTTATACAACCAGAATTGATAATTAGCAACTAACTAAATGTACACATCAACTAACTAAATCTAACAAAGTCTAACTAATCTTGCTAACTAATACTAATACAGATCGAAGATGGAGATGGGTCACGTTGATTGGAAGAGAATTAACGATGCCTTAGACAAGCACTTGGAGCGGTTGTTGCCATTATGCTTGTCTTGGAAAGAAGGAAAAAGTGTCATTCATTGTTATATAGAATATCTAATATCCTTAATTTGGAAGCTACAAATGATGTTTGCGAAAAGGGCTACCATTGTTGGAGAATCTGTTTCTAAGGAAAAAAAAACTAGTGACTGTAATGGTGATAATTCAACGAAGATTGATAGTTCTAAAGTTGATGTTACCGCTTCGGTGGAAGCCAATAATGGTTAAGTGGAACTTGCTAAATGTAGTTCCAATGGTGTTATTTCTATTTGAGTTAAGAATAAGGAGGTTGAGGTTGGTGGTGAAATAGAGGGGTCACCCTCTGTTTCCGACAGGGAGAGGGAGGGAGGGAGGGGGTTGAGCTATAGAGAGAGGGGTGAAATAGAAAAAGAAAATAAAATAAAAATAGTGAAAGACCGTTTAACCCCTCATTTCTATTAGATTGGATGAAAAATGTAATAGACTGACCATTTAAACCTGAGTGCGTACTTAGAGGGTTTAAACTGAAATGAAAGAACTTATTGAACTACATAAAAGTGTGTCAATAGATATAGGGTTTAAAATGTATTTTGCCCTTAATATTTTGGATTTTTTAAGGGCTTGCATACTTTCTCATTTTTTGTTTTCGTTGTATTGAGTCACTTCTGGATACTCTTTTCTACCTCCAAAATGTATCACCTTATTTTTATTATGTATAGTATTTCAAAGTTTTGAGAAGATGAAGATGAGGCCCAATAATGATATAAAATTGAGGAGCCCAATCTAGAGCACGAAGTGATGGAGGTTGAGAAATTAAAAACCCAAGAACGAGGCCCATTTGACGAGTTGTCTTCAATTTAATTTATTTCATAAATAAATTAAACCAAAATACTTGGCCTAATGGCACGAGATTAATCAACCTACAAGTTCATGATCATCCCAGTCTATTTATATGCGTGTATGGGATGATTTATTTTTTATTGCTTTATTTTGGCCCAATTAGCATGAGTGCATGGGACATTTATTTATTTTGTTATATGTATATGATGCATGTTAAACAAAGTAAATAATTTAAGTATGAGATCTAGATAAATATCTCTCAAAACAAATATTAAGTTGTAAGCAGGAGCAAATGAGATATGCGCCTTCATGGTCTTCCACCATAGAGATTTGTTCAGGTAGAGGTTTTATAAGCCTAGTCTGGACATAACTGTTGAGTGGTACCATGTCCTGGAAATTGAGCTCATGATGAATTGATATTTATTTATAACATGCAAAGAGTAGACTAGTGTGTTCCCCTAACTGTCAGGTAATGTACACATTAGGACTAGCTTGGACAATGCTAGGTAGGTTTAATTTAACTGGGGAGATATATCCATAGCTGTTGGGCAGGCTATGATCAAATTAGAGGTTAAACATGAATTGAATCTTACCTAAAAGGTAAAGGCAAGAGTTACATATTCTTAGGACGGGTAACTCCTTAGCTGTCGAGCGGGCTATCAATGAGAAGGTATTATTCAATTCCCAATAGTAACATTTGGAATGTAACCGTTTCTCCAGGGGGGAAGTGAGATTGAAAAAAATTAATGGGCTTACATTTACATTCATAAAAGACCTTTGATCTAAAATTTATGTACACTACTTTTTTGCTTAACTTATACGTTGTATTTACTATCTTTGTAGATTTCATTATATCAAAACCATTACAAACGTTTCTTGAGAAACATACTTTAAGAGAACATATTTTTATTCATTGGTTGAGGATTTTTAAGCCAATGTTGGCTTTTTAGAAATTGGACTATCCTCTAGATGGTCCAGTTCGTTTAACCTCAAATGCCAACTTTAAGGAAAAACACATTATGATCTAGAAATAAATAAACAATAATAAGCAGGCTTAGTGGTATACGATATCATCGATGAGTAATGAGCTGAAGAAATAGTCAAAAGGGTTGGAGAGCACATATGTGATTGTGTAGCGCCTGAAATATCTCTTTGGTTGGCATAGTTGTACTACTAGGCACAACGTCACTAAGGAACTTTACAGATCCAATAGAATCATCGGTTAGGGACCATGTCCTTAAGATGATAAGTCAGGTTGAGGGAGTGGAAAAGTTGGGATACCTCATTATCATAACTTGGCTACAGATCTTATTCTACTGTTACTTCCTGACATGATCGATTAGTTTGTGGTGATCTTTAACATGAATAGTCATACTTTTAGGACTTTTTAACATGTTAGGAACCACGAAGGGGACCTTAAAAAAGTCCAAGGGTTCATTTTCATTGTGGTTAGGCCTTCAACCTCCGATGAGAAGAAGAAAAAGAAGTTCAAACCCAAGTTGTCTTTGAAAGTAAACCAAAAGTTAAAGAAAGAAAAAAGGATCAATAAGGATAAATGATTTTACTATGGCCAACAAGGGCATTACAAAAAGAAATGTCATCAGTACCTGAGTTCTAAGAGCAAACCTTCTGAAGGTATGTTAGATTTATTTGTTGTTATTGGTTGTTTGGCAACTTGTTCTGTTTTGTATTGGGTTTTAGACTCTGGTGATAGTTCTTACGTGTGTAATACTATGCAAGGTCAAAAGAGAAGTAGAACGTTGCGTAAAGGAGACATCTCGCTGCGTTTGGGAAATAGAGCAAGAGTTATTACATTAGTCGTGGGATACTTTCACTTGGAGCTACCTTGGTCACACATTTTGAATTTGAAAGATTGTTTGTTTATGCCTAAAATTTTCAGAAACATTATTTCTATTCCTTGTTTAATAAATGATGGTCATTAGGTTGATTTTTTAGAATAATAAATGTATTATTTATTTTCATTCAATGTTGGTTGGGCTAGGCAACGTTATAAAAATCTTTATTATTTGAAAATGTGTGGTGAAATTAACCACATATAAAATGAAATCATAACAAAGAAAAGATTAGACATGAAAATCATACCTACTAGCGGTATATTATTAAGAAATGAATCAACAAGGTGGTTAAAAATGGGCTCTTGGGCCCATTTGTTTTGGATTTGTTACCAACTTGGGAGTCTTGTCTCATGGAAAAAATGACCAAGTCACCTTTTGTTTGACATTGGGAATGGGTTGATGATGTAGACACCGTATTTTGTCCCGTCCAATCAATGTCGGATAAAGTATAAGTTTAGATATACTTTAAACTTAGGTCTAAAGGGAATGAATTTTTTATACCTGATATCACACTGTATAATATACAAAATTACCCAAAAGCATAAGAAAAACACAAAAACCGTTAAATTTGACTAAATTCAGCTAAGTAAAAGTTTCGGGTCAATCTTGAAAATCCTATAATTTAAGGAGGTATAAAATGAATTTATTAAAGGTTAATTTTCAATAAATCCTATTTAGTATAAATAAAAATTAGCTACTACCCTTTAATCATGGGATATTTCAAACAATTACCTTGGTTACCCACATTGACCCTGAAATATTTACTATCACTGAATTTTGTCAATTTAACACCAAAAACATTTATTTCATTTATGAATATTACATAAAATACCATCTATAACAATACAAGAGACCTTGATCAAGTCTTGTGAAGGCCATGACAAGGCTTAAATCACCAAGGTGATTAAGGACTTGGGCTTGGTTTGGAATTGCACTAACTCAAGTTTGTCTCGACAAACTACCCTAACACAATTGAATCAAGGGCCTAAAAATCATTAAGAGACCCACAAGGAGCCTTGAAATAACCAAATAACCACTAGATATTTTCTACACAAATATCTAAGGAAAGAAACCAAGACACTTAGGAGGTAACCAACTGTTATCGAAACTAAATCGATTTGGTTCTCCACCCAAGTTAGGCATTTAATGTGAATTAAATTATAATCCCATAAAGAATTAAGTTCTTGGGATGGCATGGATAGGATATATTCAGGGTATCAAGATATTTTGATCAAAATATCTTAGAATTAACCAAAAATTGAAATGTGACTACTTGTAACCGAAACCAAACCAAATTGGTTTGACACCTAGACAATGTATTAAATGCACATCCCATCATGAATTTATTGCTTGGGATGACATGGTAGGTCAAGGTCCAAGGTATCGAGATATTTTTACCAAAATATCTTAGGGTTAACTAGAAACCTTGAAATCCAACTGTCGGTTACAAGGCAAACTAACCCGATTCGATTCGAAACCAACTGGATGAGTGATCACCTAGTCATGAATCATCATAGGGAATTAAATTCAAAGTGACATATCAAGACTAGATTCAATTCACCTTGAAAGTATTAATGGCAACTAAATAAAAATAGTGAAACTAACCAGTACTTAGCCCCTAAACCGAATTAAAAGTACCACATCAAGACATTAATTCATCCTTGAACAACCAAGAGGACTGGAGGAAAGGTAATGATTGGTAATTATTTCCAATCATTGCCAAATCTAGGAAAATATTTGGTAATGATTACCAAATATTTTGAGATCTTTCCTTGCACCTTAAATTCGTTCAAATCTAAACAAGATCAACACAAGATAGCAAGTCCCCTATACCAAATATAGCCCATGGAAGAGGCTAGGATAGCCTATGCATGGATAGGTGCGTAGGCTTCCAGCCTATAAATAAAGGTGCTAGGGTTCTCATTTTTCAAGACTTGTAGTCCCAGATTCTCCCTCTAAAATTCGAGCCAAGTCTCAGGTTCTAGGATTCTCAAGCATGTTTCTTGAAAAACACATTGTTATTCAGCTAAAATCCAATCCCAAAGTGTGTTCTTAAGATTCTTGGAGCAAGAACTCAAGAGGAAGAAGATCACCAATCAACGCCAAGCCAAGAGGATCAAGGAAGAAAGAGAGATAACCACTTAGGGAGGACTAATTCCCCTAAGTAGGGTGTTCTTGAGGTTCTTGGATCAAGAACTCAAGAGATTGATGGTCATCAATCGAGTTTCAACCAAGAAGATCAAGAAGGAGAAGAAAGTTCTTGTTCAGGGAAAGACCACTCCCCTAAAATTGGTATATGCCTTGAGATTACTTGATCTTGTCTTTAATTTCATATATTGTGCTTGTATATCATAATCATGTAGTTCATACACTTAAATTTTGAGTATATAACTCACATAACCCAAAATCAACTAAATAACATTTAATTCTTGTTATAATAACCAAACTATGTCCAAACCATACAAAACTATTCCAAGCATCTCAAGAATGTCTGAGAACATGTTAAGAACATGTGAGGACCCAAATCATCCGATAACATGTTATGAACATGTGTGGATTCAAACAAAACACCTATCATACCATGAGTTCGGCATAGTCTCTACTATTCTCTCAAGAACACTTCAAACCGACTCTTTAATAACTATTAATCTAACTATATACTATTAATAACCTGACTTACCTTCCACTAAACGTCAAGATCACAATCAGTATATATATATATACATACTACACTGACAGACCCTTGTAGCTAAAAATCCGGGATAAAGGGAGGGCCTCTATTCCTTCAGGGATATGTGTGATTCTTATTCCAAAACCTTCCATTTTTTCTTAGTTACGAATAGGACTGGAAAAATTATATGGTATTTCTTTTCAAATTCAATTAACAAACTCACACACTAACACTAACTAACTAGAGAAAAAGAGTTTGGTTAAGATGTTCTTGACAAAATCAAAGAGGTCATGTCCATATCATGTTGTGATTCATGTTGTTCACAACTAATAATCAACTAAATTAAACCCAGTTTTCAACTTAAATAAGGAGGAACTAGGTGATGACCTGATCTTTGGTTGTCTCCCAAAGTACGTAGGCAACCCACATAAGAGTTCAATCACCTTAAATAAATAAACCATTTAGTTTTCACCTTAGCACAAACGAACTACATGAAGACCGGATTCTCATTAATGCAAGATACATAGGCAACCCACGTGCAGCTTCGGTCACATATCTAAATAATTTAGTTTAGTTTGCATGCCTGAACTACATGTCGACTTGATTCTTTGTGAAAACAAGGATATGTAGGCAACCTATATAAGGTTCGGTCTCTAAAAATACAAAAATATTTGTATTTCATATAGCTTGCATATTTCTATCCCTATCTCTTATAAACTACTATTGGGTTGTCGTTGCCTAGAATAATATAGTATAGTATACTTTTTATTGCTTTTATTATGTTAAAAATACAAAAATATTTTTATTTCTAGTTGTAGTTGCATAATAGATAATATTACTGCTTATATTATGTTAAAAATAAATAAAAAGGGGAAAAACTTTAAAAAGGGAATTTTTTTATTTAAAGAAATTAAACAAAGTTTCTCGGGTATTGTTTAACAATGAATATTCATTTAGACTAAGGTACTGTTTACGAACGGGTGTCTTGGGGTGCGTAAAACCTTCTTCAAGTATAATCGACCCCTGAACTTTAAGAATATCTCTGGTACATAGACCTAATGAAGTCAAAATATAGGCGATTTCAAAGTAAAACGATTTTCTAAAATCCCTGGTGATCTAACACACCATTTAACCCTATGTTAGGTGGAGACTCCGTTTTCAACATAAAAACCCGGCCCAAGAAAGTTTTCAAAACCGACGCCTAGAAAAGCCCTTGAAAAACCATTTTCAAAATGAATGGATTTGGACGAATTAGAGAGGGAAGAATGAAACTTGTTTTCTCTTCTTCCCAATCTCTACTTCTTTCGCTATGAAAATCCGGAATGCGTCAACTAGCAACCCCACTAAGGACCTCATAAGAGGGTCAGTCCTAGTCAGAGTCTCAATTTATATTCATGGTTAAGTAAAACCCGAGAAATATGTTTCTGATTTTTAAATATAAATAATTCCCTTCCAAAAAGTAAATAATAATAATAATAATAATAATAATAATAATGATAATAATAAAAATAAAAATAATAATAAAAATAAAAATTCAAAAAAAACAAAAAAAAAAACATAATAAATAAAATAATAATAATAATAATAACAACAACAACAACAACAACAACAACAACAATAACAACAATAACAATACTACTACTACTACTACAACAACTACTACTAATAATAAATAAATTAGTTTTATATATCTTGTATATACTAGCATGCATGCATATTTACTGTCTTTTACTGCATTTATATTATTGTCTTTCAATACTACAATTTAAACACTTTCTTTACATTCCTACATTTCATTACTGTATACTCTCTCCAATGCATGAGCACTCACCATTTCATTGCATATCATGATGAAAACCCAAACCATAACCCTCTTAGGGATAGAGAGGCCGGTAGTAGGGCCTAACGTCGGTGAGGTCATTATGCCGAACTAAGCCCTGAAAACTCTTAGGACAGAAAGTGGAGTTAGTAGAACCAAGGCCGGGGGTTTCTCCCCCAGGATCTGGCTACGAACCTTGCCTCTCTCGGACCACCAACCAATGATGGATGTTCCCCCAAGGAGGACGCCGATGGTTTGAAGGTTTGGGAACCAAAGCTTTCTAGGATACGCTAGAAGAAACACCATGAACTGTATTTAGTGAGCCTAGGATAAAGGAATAACCAAAACCTTGTTCTATGTAGGACACTTATCTTGGAGAGAGATTTTGTTTTTATCTTTTGTACAATTATTTACATAATTGTCATGTTAGGTAGACAAAACAAAACTTCTAGGACAAGTAGGGGCATAATAATCGGTGTACAAATTCTTGTTCTATCCCATACATTGCTAGCTTACTCGGCATCAAAAACCATTTTTCAAAATCAGAATACGAAGCAAGCTGCAAGAAAGAGCAAGAATCCTTATTTCAATTAATACAATTAATCCTCATGTGTAAACATTAAATCCTAAATGCCTATTTCATCCATGATAATGTACATAAAACTTACTCTAATAAAATCACAAATATATTTACCTTTAAATAATGCATGAAAATTCCACCCTAATAAGTCAGAAATAATAAGCCTTCACTAGAAAAAATTGTATAAAGTTCGTCCACTAAGTTAACGTGAAAGAATATACTTTAATCGTGCAAAATCCTGCCGATCTTACTAAGATATAAGACAGTGTCATCAAACAATCAAATCGAGACTGTGTGATTTAAATGTAACCATACCTCAAGTTATGTTTCCCTAGGGTTTATGCGTCACATCCTAAGCATAGTGTCATTTCTCATAAATCCTATACACTAGGAATTATGAACCATTAGGAAGACATATGTTTAAGTTCAAAACACATTAAGTGGGTAAAAACCTGTCCTAATAGGAGGCCACCTAAGGTTTACCAGTCAGACTGTCAAAATAAAGTCACCCTCAGTGGGATGTCAAAAGATCCAAGGTGTCTCTGACCCTTCCTCAGGCCTTAAGAATAATGATCCATCTTGTGAGAAAGAAAAAGTATAGTTCTTCCATTAGGTCCTACAAAAATGATATACGTATGAAGAGAAAATATGACAATTCTATCATTTAGCCTTAGGAGAAAATGGGACAATCCCATCATTAAGTCCAAAGAGAAATAATCCAATTTCGTCATTAGGTCCTAAGAACAACTATCCATTTCTGAGGAGAAAAATAAAAGAGTTTGTCATCAAGTTCTAGGAGTAATTATCCCTACTTTGAAAAGAAAAAAAAAAGGATAATTTTGTCATTTAAGTCCTAAGAGTCATGATTTGTGCCTTGAGGAAGAAAATGACCATTCTGCCTTAGAGTTCTAGGAAGAATGATCTATATCTTGAAGATAAAAGGTCAATCATGCCATAGTATTAAGATTACTATAACTTTTAAACTTGAGGATGAACCAAAGTTGTAAGTTACCGTGGCTCTATGAAGCCATGTCCAAGCCGAGGTCTGTCTATAATATATCTGAGAATTGTCTACTAGAGCTGCGTCTTCCTAGGATTGCATACATACAACACAAATATAGTCAACCATGTATACATACTTACACATAGTCAAGAATATAATAGTTCATAAATATAGGATAATTTGCATCCTTAAAAAGTTCACCAGTAGAGGTATAGGTTGTTAATCACTTCACAAATCTAAAAAATCTGCTTTAGGAAACTTTTGCTAAAAGCCATTCGAGATCCGTTCGCCAAGATCGTGAAATGGAGCCCACCCTCCCTCTATTTGAAGTATTCAGAACGACTCCAAGATCTCGACAATGAAAGAAGACATTTCCTCGCTGAAACAAATGTTGAACTAGATGAACCCGGCCTTATCATTCCAATAAGAGAGAAAGAAGGACCAATTATCATCACTGGGAGATACCCTTAGCATGATAAAACGTTGGAATTAAATAAGAATCCAAAATCTCCCTCATGAAAAATTGATTTCTATAGAAAACTACCTCAGCCTTGGTACACAGGAGGATGACATTCCTGCAACCGTCACAAGTAAAGACCTGCCTAGTTGGGAGAAAAACCTTGAACCTAAGGAAAACTAAATCCAAATAAAAATTTCCAAAATATGGAAGTGGATGGATTACATGGACTAGTCTATCAAAGAGATTAAGCAAGCTAAACCAGCCTGTCAAGAGGGAAGCCTACCTATGACCCTAATAATCGGGACCCCTATCCACTCAGAACAACAACCTTTCATCGTTTATCCATATTTAGCTCATCCAAATATCTCTTCTCGAATTCCTAAGCCAACGCGAACACACCAAAAATGAAATCAATTTACCTTGCTTCTTGTGTCACTTTCCAAAATCTTCCAGGATTGCTTGTGGAAAATATTTTCAAAACCAATTCCTCCTAACCATGTAAACCCTCAGGATTCGAGGTTTAACCCCCATACGTTTTGTTAATACCACTCTGGAGAGGCTGGTAATCACACTAACCAATGCCACACCCTCAAGAACCGTATCGAGGACCTTATCCAATTGAGGGTCGTAAGCTTCTCAAAAGAATAAGAACTTTAAGGGAGGCTCTATCTATTTCTGCTTATTCCTTTAGTTTCTTAGGTACTTTCTAATAAACTAGGCATTGTCCTATATGCCTATGTACTACATCTACAAATCACTAAATGCAAGCTTATTTTATCTAAGGTCGACTCAGGTATTCAGACTCTAACTTTCATAAATTAATTTTCTTATCATAATTCACACACCGCAAATAATAAAAATAATGATAATATAATTTCAATACTAAATTAGACCATTGTCCAAAGGAAAATGTTAAAAGAAATGTTTTGTTTCAACCAAACGATGGTGAGATATTGACAAAAAAATTGAGAAAGTTAGAAGGAAAATTTAGGAACCTTGATCTAGAATCGTTACATATATTCCAACCCAAGGGTTGTAAAGAAGCCGAAAGGAATTTTAGCCAACAAACCTATTAAGAAGACTTTGGTTGATATCATTCTTAAGGAACCCTAAGAAGTAGAAAGTAACCTTGGAAGCGTGCCTCACCCTAAGAAAATTCTTAAGAAAAGGACCGATAATCATAAACTCTCCTCAAGGGATAATCAAGTGGCTAAGGTTGTGTTCCAAGAAAGATTGGAAGATTTGATCAAAGAAATCCTTAGAATTTTGCGAGACCTAGCCTTATCCTAAAGTATCCAAAAGGAGTATGGTAGGTAACTAGAAAAATCTTTCAGAAAGTAATCAAGTTGGAAGAAGACCAGAAGACCTCCTCAACCGGAACAAAATGAAGAAATATCGAGAATATTTGTTAACTAAAGAATGATAGATAAAGTCTTAGACCTGACCCCACCAAAGAAAAGTTCTTGAAATATCATGTAATTAAACAAAGAATGATCGACTAATATAAACTAAGATTTTATCTTGACATAACCAATTTAGAAGCACATAGAAACCTACTCAAAATTAAAGTAAGAGAAACCTTACAAAATAGAAGATAATCACGACTGGAAAAACATAATGAGCATTCATCAAGATAATATATAATAATGGGAAAAGTATCCGGGATAAGGGTAAAATCAACAAAAACCTTAAGACTGACTCAAAATACCATAATTCTCTAAAAAAATGTGAAAAATCCTGAAAGTATGTGTTAAGAGAAACAATGAAACCAAGATAGGTATTAGAAAGTTTTTAAATACTGAGAGGTCACAAGAAAGTAGTTAAGTGAATCATGCTCTCTATACAATCTGAGTATTAAGTCGTAGGGGTGTCTCAACACCTAGTGACTTTAGCCAACTAGACCGGAATAGCTACCGAAAGCTCGCTACATGGATTATATAGGAAGTATGAGTCCTTACTTGCTAGAGTGAAGAAAAGTGAAAGTAGAATAAAAATTATTCTCCTAGTACTACCAGGATAAGACAAATTTTGTAAGTCGTCGTTAACTATCACTTATTTCTCAATTATTTCATTTCTCCCTCCTTTGAGCCATCTTGGGAAGACCTACTCTATTTCATCTCAGTTCAAGACAGAAAAAGTGAATCAGAGCCATTGAAGAAATCTCGGGTAACATACGAGGGGTAGGTAATCTCGATAACAATCTTTGAAAATATCAATGTCAAAACTTGATGGATTTGAAATTAGACAACCTCTTTAATTAATAACTAGGGATATTTGGTCTAAATTACTATTAAACTTATCTTCATCATAATTTAGATTAATCCAATACATAAGTCACGACAATCACTGAGATGATTGAACATTTAAATATGATCACCTGAGTATACTCTAGTAAAAAACGTCTCACATAAACGTGAAAAGGGAAATATAAATGGCACATATAGGTATAATGCTTAAGAATTTAGATAAAACTTAGGAAATTACGGGAAAGGAAGAGAAGAAGCCTTGCTAAATAATCCATTCATTCAACCCATCTCCCAAAACTCATCCAAATGTTATTCAAAGCCCCAGCCAAATCAATAATGATCCCTATTTTGAGCCAGATGTTCCCATTCTGGGAAATCCCGATTTCAACTAAGCGAGATATGAAATAAACCTCCTCTATTCCTGTCTAAACCTTTCCATCTTGCAACCGAAACCTAAAGATGGTTCGAAGAAGAAATCCCATTCAAAACTTCATTTGCAACACAAGGATGAGCAAAGGGGCAGGAGGCCTCTTAGAAACACCGGTCAACTTTCTGCATCAGAAATGACATGGAAATAACCAAGGGAGATGACTAATAGAAAAAGGTACCTAGAGCAAATATTCAAGGAAACTAGCATCTCTAGATAGATAATATATTCCCTAAGAAAACATTTTCGATTTGAGCGTCATAAAATAAGTTAGTATGAAAGTACTACACAGGCACTATGTATCACATATCACTTAGACATGCATAACCTTCATACACATAAGGAAACTTAGGCATCATACTCCAAACAAAAACCTATAGCATCTTTCATATCATGTTGCATCAATATGTCTTTATTAGTATAACACTTGCACCCATACACTTTATTCAGAAGCCCTAGTATGCTAGCAGGCAATCCTCGGGCATGTAATTTGGTAAAGTAACCTCACTATGTCATCATACCGATGTCCATCTCTGAAATTGATTTCAAACCAACTCAAAAGTTGGACAAGGAGTCAACGTCCTATAGGGTATGTTGATAATAAACCTTACTCATTCCTGAGAAGTATTGGGGTATTAGTAGAGTATTATTAGAAAGTCGACCTCCCCATGATCTAACATGACCTTCCTAAAGTTGAGCATGTCTAATAATAGTTTAAAGTACTTTAAGTTCCATACCTCCATTAAAAAAAATCAAAACAATGTAATTTAAAGACATAAATAGACTTCCAATCAAAGATAACGATCAATCTTAACTAACCCTTGTTTAGATAAGACACTATCGACTAGACTAGAGTAAGATTGCTCCCAATAAACATAGCTATATTCATCTACGATAGGTATGATTCATATAATCATCTGAGACTAGAACTAGGTTCGACTCGATCCTTGGTAGATCACTAATGCCGATGCCCTAGACCGACCTTGGGAACATTTTGAATCACTCCCTCTTAGCGGGGTCTTAGGGGATTTTCCCTTCCCACAAGAACGGGAAGGGTGATGGCCACCATCACTCGAAGAACTAACAATTGACATAGTGTCGTCTAAAAAGAAAAGTCAAGGTTTTATCACTATGGTTTCGACTTAAGGGTACAAGTTGAAACTTTTAGGATTATTATGTAACCATAGAAGACATATTGGACTCACTGCTACCATATTTCTATAGAAATGATTGTGAACAACCTTGATTAATCTCTAACGATCTATCACTAGTTGAGCACTAGGGACAAGGGATTGAGTTCATCCCCCTCGAGAACAACGGTTGCGATTCCACCTTCTTTAGTTTAAGTAGGTATTATTACTAAAATTAATGTATAATCAATAAAACTGGGTTGAAAACTCCCACCCCTAAAAGTGCGATATACGAGAATTGCAAACCCATCTTACTTTAGAGAAACATTAAAATACAAAACAAATGTACCACTATAAGAGCAATAATGATATTTCAAGACATAACTAATTAAATTACACCATCAATCTGGTGAAACGAAAGATGATATCCAAGACTCCCAAGAAATACATAAATATAATAATAAGCCCATCGGCAAGTGTGGGCTTATTTTGGAAGTCCTTATCATGATGGTTCATTGATGTCTAGATTGTTAATTTGGTGGCAAAACAAGCATCTTAATTCTAGTCTTCCAGTGTTGATTTGTTGGGAGCTTTGGAAATGTAGATGTCAAGCTAGGTTTGATCAAGTTGTTCCTTTCTTCCCTGTTGTGATTAGAAGAATTGAATTCATTATTCATGTCAAGCCTGTTAAAAAGATCACTTCTTTTCAGTTTGTATTGCTTAAATGGATTAAGCCTACTTTTGGTTATTATAAGCTCAATAATGATGGGAGTTCTATTGGTAATCCAGGCCCTTCTGGTGTAGGAGGAGTAATCAGAAACCATTATGGTCTATTGTGTTTTGCTTTTGCTACCCCTTTGGGCTTTCATACTAATCTTTTTGCTAAGGTAATTTCCCTTTGGCAAAGTCTTAAAGTCTGTATAGACAATAATTAGCTTATGACAATTATAGAAGTTGATAGCAAGGTGTTGGTTGATATAGTTTTGAACAAAACTGCTATTACTTGGAAAGTTTTTTCCTTTATTGCTGAAATCAACTCTTTAAGAAGAAAGGGTGATTTTCCAATTCATCATGTTTTTAGAAAAATCAATTTTGCTACTGATGGGATGTCTAAATTTGCAAGTAGTGGAAATTTTCTTTGTTCTTCTAATTTTGTTGATTTACCTCATGTTGTTAGAGTTTGTTTAAAACTTAATGCTCTTAGTTTTTCTAACTTTAGAAGAATCAAATATTGTAATTTAGGAGGTCTTTAATTCCTCCTTGTTGTGATTAATAAATTTCTTCTTGGGAAAAAAAAAAAAAAAACCCATCGGCAAGTGTATTCGGAGATTTAAATTAGTAAAATCCCAAATTCATATATCATCACCTCCGACTAATATCGAGATGAAACTATTTAACTTCATAATTTTGTAACTAATCAGTATCCTCCCTAGCCCATAGGTTGGAGTATATTTTATACTATTAATAATCACAAATCGCAAGATAGAAAGTGTCAGATTAGATTCCCCAACGAAACTTATCCAGTTTCTGCCCCAGTCTACGATTGGGGAAAATTTCATCATGTTCACGTTTTCTTCATGGAAACAACGTTCATTTTATCTCACAATGTGAAATGAAATGCCCGAATCATAATGAATTTAATTAAATTCATTAAACCTAAATATGTTGAACTATGTGTCAGCCTAATTCCCAACAACGGCCGGGATATGTGGGAAGCTCTTGTGGGTTCGGTTGAAAACTTAAAGAAAAAGAACTATGTGTCAACTTGATTCCCAACGAAGTCCGCGATGCGTAGGAAACCCTTGTGGGTTTGGTTGACAACATGAGGATAAGGAACTACATGTCAACCTGATTCCCGGTAAAGTTCGGGATACGTAGAAAACCCTTGTGGGCTCAGTTGACAAAACTAAAAAGGTTGAACTATGTGCCGACCTGATTCTTAGTTACTTGAGATACGTAGGCAACCCATAATACAGGTTCGGTTTCCATTAACAAGAAAATCCCACACCAATTGGGATTGAATCATGTCATCAAATATTAAAAAGTCACGCAAAGTCAATCAATAATAAAAATCCCCCAATAAATCGAGATTAAACGATATGAAATATAATGATCACCCACAAATCATGATTTAATCATATCAATTCTAATCAACCAAGGATGAATTAGGTGTCTACCTAAGTTCTGGTAAATACCATGATACGTAGAACCTTTATAGGTTGGGTCGTCACCTTAAACAAAATTTCTCCATCCCTAACAGACTATGCTTCGACCTATTCTTGGTAAACAACCAAGTTACACTATGAAACCTAAGTGGGTCTGGTCAAAGTCAGAGAGATATTAGCATCATTACATTATCTTAGCCTTGTATTAGGGCGCATCTCCAGAGACTTCCCTTAACATCCTTGAGAAACTAATCCTTTTGTTAAGAAGACAACAAAGGGTACCTATGCTTGAACTATGCGTCAACTTGATCATTGGTAGATTACCAAGGTACATAAGAAGCCCTTTTGGATACGGTTGACAATCTAAGATAGCACAGCGAGACTTGAACTACATTGCGATTGGATTCCTAACCTAGGAAATTAGTATATGTAGATAACCCAGGTGGGTTTCGGTTATCCGATGATCATCATCCAGAATAATAATATCAATAATACATAAACAACCCAGTAGGGTTCCCAAACTAAAACAAACATTACAATCGCGCGCTCAGTTCAAGATATAGGGGCAACCTATATGGGCTCTACCGCATCCTTTAATTGCACAGGAGGTAGTTGTAAGACCCTATTTTAGCACGTACATCATTTTAGTTGCATTTTAGAACAATTGGGAAAATTCAAGGTAAAATTGGGTCAATTAAAAATTCAAATTAAAAGTTTAGGGGTCAATTTGCAAATTTAGAAAACAATCCATCCAAAAATTTACATTTAACTTTTGAATTAAAACTTCTGGGAGTGAGATTGCAATTTAGAAAATGTTAAGGGTGAAATTACCATATTAGACTCTTATAAATGGTAAATTGAACTCAAAAGATGATTTTTAGAAATTAGAGCAGAGGGAAGAGTAATTTAGGCAAATGGGTTCTAGAAACATATAGAAATCCATTCTCTCTAGCTAACTGTTGCCGTGAGATCAACTGGAGGGCAGAGGATTTGGGAAGTGGACGACGTGGCTTGAAGGGGGAGCATTCTCGTCCACTAATTACATGCATATATATATTCCTGCCCGCAGTGCGAAATGGGAGGAAAAATCTAGAATCAAAGACAGAAAATCTAGAGAGAGAGGGTTCGGCCGGTGCTCTCATGAGTGAGGGTGTGTATTCGGATTGTCGCCGGAGTGGGTGTCGCCATTCGAGCCGGTGGTGTGTGTGTTGCGGCTGTCGTGGGTATATGGGAATTCTTCAGTGTGTAGGTGATCGGATGGGGGTGTGTGTGTCGGTGGAATCCAAACAGAAATATAGGAAGGAGAGAGGTCCGCCGGTGGGTGCCATTCGTCGCCGTTCGTTTAGTAAGTGGGTGTAGGTGTTTGGTCGTTGCTTGGTAAGGGCGTGTCTGTGTGTGTGTCTGTGTTTGTATACCCGACAACATGTGTACGTGTATGGGTGTGTTTAGGTATGGATCGCCGGCATGAATGGTGATCATTCGGCGGAGGGTCGTCGTGTTTGTCATGTGTGTTCGTTGTTGTGTATGTATGAGCATGGTAGGTTCGGTCAGTAATGTTTGGTCGACGATAGGTGTTCGGTCGTCGGTGGGTGGGGTTTTCAGCCGATCGGAGAGTTAGAGAGAGAGAATGTGGGTTTCGGTTTGGGTGTGTCGTTTGGTCAGATGGTGTGTGTGCGTGGTGTGTAGGTGATCGTTGGTGTAGGGCGGCCGACGGTGAGTAAGATCGCCGAAATAGATAGTAGAGAGAGAAAGGGGATTGGTCGGCCGGGCCTGTAACCGGAACCGAAACAGGAAACAGAAGCCAAAACAGAGAAAAAAAAATAGAAAGGAAGAAAAAGAAAAAAATGGGGAATTTACATAAACCACCCCACTGAAAATCGAAAACCCATCTCGTGGTCGCCAAACGATTCGGAAACAGGCTCACAAGCACCGGTGTCCCGATAGAGTGTGGTCAGTTTTGGAGAGCGGACAACGAGGTGAGTGTATTGTCTTCTTACCAAACTATTTTATATATATATATATATATATATATATATATATATATATATATATATATATATATATATATATATATATATATATGATGACATATATGTTTACTTACACTATACGATTTCATAAATGATATGGATCAAGTAGTTTTTTGGGGTGAGTTGGTAAAATGAATTTCCGGGGAATTGTGTTGGTTTCTAAAAAGAAAGATTAAAAATAATTTTTCGTTGGATATGGATAGTTTTGAAAAGAGAGTTAAAAATATATGGTTTTCTAAAAATGCTTGATTTTCTAAAAACAAAGGTGAAAAAATAGTTTTTACTGAAATCGGTGGGACAAAGGTGGAAAACTGGTTTTTTTACTGAAATTGGTGGTACTTTTAAAAAGGAGAGGGAAAAACGCGATTTTGAAAATTCTCCCCGAAAAGGAGTGTGGTTTATATTCTCCCCATAAGGGTTGTGGATTTTTGACGATGTGGCGTGGAAATGTATTTCTTCCCGTAAAGGATGTGGATTTTTAACTATATAGATGATTTTGACGATGCCATAGTTGTTCTCCCCAAAAAGGGGTGTGGTTTCTCCCCAAAAGGGGTGTGGATTATATTTTTCCCCGTAAGGTGTATGGATTCTTCCCATGGGATATAGATGTTTCTCCCCGTAAGGGGTGTGGATTATATTTATCCCCAAAAAGGGGTGTGGATATTTCGTAGGAAGGCATTCCTACGAATGTTACGGTACCGTTGTAACTCCCGATCGTGACGTTAAAATGATCACTATGGCTAGCCAGTGTGTGCTGTGGTGGAGTGGTGGTTTGAGATGTGTGTTTGAGATGTGATGTTTTACTTATATTGGGTGATTTATTATATATTATGGTGATTGGTATTATTTTACTAGATGGGTTGGAATTGAACTTATATTTATTACTTTATTTTCACTGCTTATATTATGGAGAATTTTACTAGTTACGTGCTGTTTCTATACTCAAGTTTGATCCATTTAGATGTTGTAGAATGAATTATTATTATAAAATGTTTTTACTAAGAAAGTAGTACACTCGCAGGTAAAATAGCTAGGAGTCAGTTGGTCCCCTACTGGCTCTAGCTAGAGTTATGCGGGTCACGCAAAGGACTCATCTGAGAAAAATTTTGGAGGCGAAATACCAGAAATGAAATTTAAGTGAGGTTCAGGGGATTTATTTGATTGTATTTATATTCGGGACGGTGTATCCCTATCAGATGGGACGATTATATGTGTTATATAGATTTAAAATTTTGTTATTGACATATTGAGATTGGTTAGTCAGTTGGGCGGAGTCATGTCTATGTCACGTCGGCCCCACATGACTGGTGTCCGGGGTGGGGTGTGACAGTAGTCCTATGCCCCAGCTAGAGCAGGGGCACATCATAACTAGTTTTTCCATTGTGATGCTGTGATGGGACTCGCCCCAGCTAAAACTGGGGCATATTATATTTAATTTCTCCATTGAAAATCTGTGATAAGAGTCGCCCCAGCTAGAGCTGGGACCATATCAGATTTTCTTCGTAGAGAATTTCTTGATATAAGACTCGCACCAATCACCAGTTGAAATATATAATCCCTAAAAATGAATAAGTGACATTAAGACCCAGTCTACAACTGAGGTACATTTTATCCGAGGTTAAACTTTCCCCAGGAAGTTTTCTAGTCCTCGTCAAGCAGTCGCAGGTGGGATGTGGCCAAAAAACTCCACAAGGTGTTTGAGTTTCCCTAGGGTCTTCGCCCATGTGAATTCTCTTAGTTATTTTCAATCATGTATTGATGTGACGACCCAAGAATCAGTTTCTCTAACCAGAATCCTATCCCACCAAATATTTATGTACTTCACAAATCAGAACTGCATTTGACCTGATTCTCAGTTAATTCTGAGATATGTAGACGCCCCCATAGGGGTTCGATTAAGCCAGCTCACGAAAATTAATAGTTAAATATACCATCGACCTCAATCTCAAACTAACTAGACATCCCAAAATTGGTTTCCCTAAACCAGAACCATTCCACCCAATCTTGATTTACTTTGTATGCTAGAACTACATATTAGCTGATTCTCATTAATTTAAGATATGTAGGAGAATCATTTGGTTATGGTCACAACGAGGAGTCGATTGACGGAGTGTCATCTTCTCCAAATCCTATAAGATAGACCGCGTGTCATCTTTTAGGAATATAGTAGTATAGTATATCATCTGGATGGCTTGTATTAGAGTGTCTTCCTCACCAAGACCTTTAAAACTAGGTATGACGTCGTTATAAGGTATAGTGTAGTATATCATTGGAGGGGCTTGTACTAGCGTGTCATCTTCACCAAGACCTTTAGAACTAGGTATAACGCCATCTCAAGATATAGTAGTATAATATATCATTTGGGGGGAGAGGGGGGGGCTTGAACAGAGTTTCATGCTCACCAAGACCTTTAGAACTAGGTATGACACCGTTCTAAGGTATAATAATGTAGTATATTATCCCCCTCCGCCCCCGGGGGGGGGGGGGGCTTGTACTAGAGTGTTGTCTTCACCAAGACCTTTAGAACTAGGTATGACGTTGTTCTAAGGTATAGTATAGTATATCATCGGGGGGGATTGTACTAGAGTGTCGTCCTCACCAAGACCTCTAGAACAAGGTGTGATGCCGTTTTAAGATATACTAGTATAGTAT
Organism: Eucommia ulmoides; assembly: GCA_016647705.1. Lineage (NCBI taxonomy): Eukaryota > Viridiplantae > Streptophyta > Magnoliopsida > Garryales > Eucommiaceae > Eucommia > Eucommia ulmoides. Next base: position 34,741,824 of record CM028326.1, on the reverse strand, counting down.
ATCATTGGGGGGCTTGTACTAGAGTGTTGTCCTTACCAAGACATTTAGAACTAGGTATGACGTCGTTCTAAGGTATAGCAGTATAATATGTCATTGGGGGAGCCTATACTAGAATGTTGTCCTTACCAAGTCCTTTAGAACTAGGTATAATGCCGTTCTAAGGTATACTATAGTATATAACTTTGGGGGGCTTTAATAGAGTTTTGTCATCACTAAGACCTTTAGAACTAGGTATGACATCATTCTAAGGTATAGTATAATATATAATTATTAGGAGGGCTTGAACAGAGTGTCATCCTCACCACGCCCTACAGGATCAGGTGTATCTCCATCCTCCAAGATTACAGATAGACAGGAATCATATGAGTCACCATTCTTCCAGTAGTAATCTTCTAAGGTTGGTTGTTCGTCATCCTTTGAAGTACGCAATGGTAGAAGTGATCAATCATCATCCTTCATCCTCATCGAATCATCAAAGATCAGGTATAACTCTATCCTTTAGGATAGATTTAAATACATATCTTTATATTTCATGTCTAGCGGAACAAAACGTTAGTGTTTCCTTCTTTGTCATTACGAGTAAACTCGTATGACAAAGAGGGGCAGTTGTAGACACTGTATTTTGTGCTGCACAGTCAGTGTCGGATCAAGTACAAGTTCAGATCACATGGTATAATATACAAAAATACCCAAAAACATGCGAAAACACAAAAACTGATAAATTTGACTAAATTCAACTAAGTAAAAGTTTCGGGTCAACATCGAAAATCCTATAATTTAAGGGGGTCTAAAATAAATTTATTTAAAGGTTGAGTTTCATTAAATCATCATTATTATAAATAAAAATTAGCTACTACCCTTTAATTATAGGATATTTCAAATAATTACTTCGGTTACCTACCCTGACCCCAAAACATTTACTACCACTGAATTTTATCAGTTTAACACCCAAAATATTTATCTTGTTTATGAATAATACATAAAATTCCCTATAGAAAAATCCAATGGACCTTGATCATGGATTGGAAAGTTCATGACAAGGCCTAAATCACCATGGTGATTAAGGACTTGGACTTGGTTTAGAATTGCACCAATCCAAGTTTGTCTTGGAAAACTACCCTAGGCTCAATGAATCAAGTGCCTACCCATCATTCAAAGAACCACAAAGTACCCTTCAAATGACCAAATAAACCCTATATATTCTCGACACAAATATCTAAGGAAGGAAACCAAGACACTTAGGAGGTAACCAACCGTTTTCAAATCTAAACCAATTCGGTTTCCCACCTAAGTTTATGCATTTAATGTGCATTAAATGCTTATCCCATCAAGGATTAAATTCTTAGGATGACATGGATAGGCTACATTCAAGGTATCGATATATTTTGATCAAAATATCTTAGAGTTAACCAAAAACCTTTAAATGTGACTACCTATTACCAAAACCAAACCAAATTGGTTTGCCACCTAGCCAATGCATTAAAGGCACATCCTATCAAGCATTTATTTCTTGGCATGACATGTAAGGGCTAGGTTAAAGGTATCAATATATTTTCACAAAAATATCTTAGGGTTAACTTGAAACCTTGAAATCCCATCGTCGGTTACAAGCAAACTAACCCGATTCGATCCGAAACCAACCGAATGAGTGATCACCAATTCATGACTCATTATAAGAAATTAAATACCAAGTGACACATCAAGACAAAGTTCAATGCACCTTAAAAGCATTAATGACAACTAAGTAGAAATAGTGAAACTAACTGGTATTTAGCCTCTAAATTAAACCAGAAGCGTCACATCAAGCCATTAATACACATATGTGCAACCAATAGGATTGGAGTAGAGGTAATTATTGGTAATTATTTCCAATCATTACCAAATCTAGGAAAAGATTTGGTAATGATTGCCAATCATTTCCAAATCTAGGAAAAGATTTGGTAATGGTTACCAAATCTTTTGAGATATTCTCTTACACCTAAAATTCGTTCAACCATTACCAAATATTTTGAGATCTTTCCTTACACCTAAAATTCATTCAAATCTAAACAATACATAACATTACTGCTTATATCATGTTAAAAATACATAAAAAGGGGAAATTTTTTAAAAAGGGAATTGTTTCGTTTAAAGAAATAAAAAAAAGTTACTTGGGTATTGTTTAACAAAGAATATTCATTTAAACTAATGTACCATTTACTGACAGGTGTCTTGAGGTGCGTAAAACCTTCACTAAGCATAACCGACCCCCGAACTTTAAGAATATATGTGGTACATATACCTAATGAAGTGAAAACACGGGTCATTTCAAAGTAAAATGAATTTCTAAAATTCCCGGTGACCTAGCACACCATTTAACCCTATGCTAGGTAGAGACTCAATTTCCAACATAAAATCCTGGCCCAAGAAGTTTTTTAAAATCAACACCTAGAAAAACCCTTGAAAAATCTTTTTCGAAATGAACGAATTTGGGAAAATTAAAGAGGGAGGAATGAAACTTGTTTCCTCTTCTTCCCGATCTCTATTTCTTCCGCTATTAAAATTCAGGGTGCGTCCACTGACATACTGGGCTTGGTTAAGAGCTATTACCAGATTTGTTTGTTGTTAATGGTCGTTTGAAAACCTGTTTTGTTTCGGATTGGATTTTGGACTCTGGTGATAATTCACACGTATTGTATTATACAAAGTCTAAATGAAAGTAGAACGTTGCATAAAGGAGACATCTCACTACGTTTGGAAAATAAAGCAAGAGTTGTTATATTAGTTGTGGGATACCTTCATTTGGAGCTACCGTAGTCACACAATTTAAATTTGAAAGATTGTTTGTTTATACCTAAGTTTTCCGTAACATTATTTATGTTTATTGTTTTGTAAAGCATTTTTATTTGGTTGTCTTTTTGGAACAATAAATGTATTATTTATTTCCATTCAATCTTGGTTCGCTTAGGTATATGTTGTAACAATATTTATTATTTGAAAACATGTAGTGAAATTAACAACATGGAAAATAAAAGTATAACAAAAAAAAAAAAAAAAAAAAAACAATTGAGAGATGAAAATTCTACCTACTTGTGACATCTCAGGTAGGTCATATTACTGAGGAAAGAATCAACAAGTTCGTTAAAGATGGGCGCTTGGGCCCATTTGTTTTGTAGACATTACCCATGTATCATGGGAAAAATGACTAAGTCACCCTTTGTTGGACATTGGGAATGGGTTGCTAACATACTAGGATTAGTACATACTGATGTGTGTGGGCCTATGAGCTTCTCATCTCGAGATGAATTTTCATACTTTCTTATCGTTACTGACAATCGCTCTAGGTATGGTTTCGTGTATCTTATGAGACACAAGTCTGATGCATTAAAATGTTCAAAGAATTCAAAAATAAAGTAGAGAAACAAACTGAGAAAAGTATTAAGGCACTCTAATTAGATAGAGGTGACGAATACTTGTCCTCAAAGTTTTTGGACTATCTCAATCTTAATGGTATACTTTCACAATGGACTCCTCCTTCTCTTTCACAATTAAATATTTTATCGAAAAGAAAAAATCAGACCCTATTAGATATGATCAAACAATCTGATTTACCTATTTCATTTTGGGGATATGCCTTAATGACCTCAACTCATTTTGAACAAGGTTCCAACTAAGTCAATTCCGTTAAAACCACATGAGATGTGGAGAGAACGAAAATTGAGTCTCAGGTATGTCAATATTTGGGATGTCAAGCTCTTATCAAAATACTTGAGTTAGACAAGTTTGAATCTTAGACTTACATTTGCAAGATGTGGGGATAGTAAACCGAAAGATAATTATTTTATCAACCAGAAGAACAAAGAATATTTGTTGTTGAAATTGACGAATTCTTAGAGGAATTGTTTCTCCAAGAATCTAGCACTAGGCAAAAGATAGACGTGTTGGAGCTATTGGACACCAAGCAAGCTAAGCAAACTACAAATGTGGAGCTAGCCACATTAAATGCATCTAGTACACAAGTTCCTCATAGATTTATTAGAACCTCTACTCAACCTAATAGATATCTAGGATATCTTGGACAGAATGGTAGAGATAATATCTTTCTAGTAGGTGTTAACGATCTCATTAACTATGAGAAGGCAATGTTGGACATCGAAATTGATAAGTAGAGAATAGTAGTTAAATCTAAAATGGAATCCATATACACTAACCGAGTCTAGACTCTTGTTAATTCACCTGAGGGAATCATTCCTATTGGGTGTAAATGGATATTTAAGAAAAATTAGACTCAAATGGTAAAGTGGATGTGTTCAAGCAAGGCTGGTGACAAAAATATATTCTCAGCATCAAGGAGTTAACTATAAGGAGATGTTTTCATCAATTATCATGTTAAAGTCTATTAGGATTTTATTGGCTATAGTTGAATACCACAACTATGAAGTTTTGTAGATGGATGTAAATAAGGCTTTCCTTAATGGAAACATAGAGAAAGAGATTTACATGCATCAACTAGAGCGCTTTATACCTGAAGATGAAAGCAAGAAGGTACGCAAATTGCAGAAGTCCATTTATGGACATGAGAAAGCTTCTAGAAGTTAGAACATTTATTTTGATGAGGAAGTCAAATCATTTGGTTACCTTGAAAACATGGATGATCTATGTGTATACAAGAAAATAGATGGAAAAGCTATATGTTTCGTCGACAACGTTGGTAAAATTGAAAATGATATAGGAATGTTATCAACTACAAAAGTATAGCTTGCTCAAACTTGGATGATTAGTATACCATTCTAGGTACATAGATAAAGTACTGGAGTGATTTAGCATGTTGAACTCCAAGAACAGATCCAACATAGAGTTCATTTCTCTAAGAAAAAGAGTCCTCAGTCTTCTCAAAAAAAGAATTAAATGAGTAGTGTTCCATATGCTTCTGTACTTGGAAGTCTCGTGTATACAATGATATATACCAACCCGATATCACGCTATTGGATTGATCAGTAGATATCATGTAGATCCAGGTTTGGAACACGAGAACATTGTGAAATGTATCCTTAACTGCTTGAGAAGGACTAAGGATAATTTCTAGTTTGTGGAGGAGAAGAGCTGGGAATTTTAGGTTATACTAATTTGGATTTCCAATTCGATATAGATGACTAGAAGTCAACTTTGGCATATATGTTTATCCTAAATGACAGGGCTATTAGTTAGATGAGTTGTAAGCAATCGACAATTGCAAAATTCAGTACTGAGGCCGACTACATTATTACTTCATATTCAACTAAGAAAAGTACATGGATTAAGAAGTTAATTTTTAAACTTCAGGTGGTTTTAACCATTGAGTTGTCGATGCCTTTTTATTGTGACAACAATAAAACTATAGCTCAAGCAAGTGAACCAAGATCTCATCAGAAATCCAAACACATCGAGCGACACTTCTATTTTATTCATGAAATCATTGAGATTAATAATGTCGACATCAGGAAAGTAGAGGCAACATATAATGTAACAAATCGACTTACTAAGATTATGACTTTACAACAATTAGATAGACATCTTTTAAAGATGGGTATTTGATACTATTATGACTGGTATTAGTGTTAGTGGGAGATTGTTAGATGGAATCCCTATAGTCAATCTCGTAATCTTATATTTAAGCATTGTATCTGTAAAATATTTCAATCTCAAGTATTAATAAATATTATTTATTGATATTATTCTTGCAATTATATCTTTATCATTGTAGTCCTTGAATGTTGAGTAGAATGTCCATCTATTTAATGTGATTAAATAGTAAGAGACCAATGAAATTTGGTAGCTCGATATTCTAAATAACTCTTAGTCGGCTTGAATTCTTGAAAAGGATCTTCAACAATCTAGGCTAGCTTGATTAGATGTTATATCTTTGAGAATGGTGGTCTAAATAACATCTGGAAGGGGACTTAATAAGTGGTACTAAGAGATTGAAAGTGATCATCCTTGATATCCTACATGGTAGTTTCGTCGAGTAAAAATACGATATCTGAGACGTGATGTATTCCATGAATTTTTGTACTTCAGGTGATGTATATTACCTATATGGGCTTCTATAATTTAATAATATTGAACGTTGTTCTCTAATCATGGGACTTTAAAGGTATTCATTGGGCATAGTAGGTGATTCCTGGTAATATTGAGTATACATGAAGGGATCTATTACTCTTAGTTAAAAGAGATGTGACCCATGTGATTCGATTTAATATAATTCACCCAAGCTTCTGGCTAGAAAAGTGCGATGATTGTGATAAGATTCCAATCAGGTATCTAACACATCCCGGATTTTGGAAGCAGAGGAAGAAGAGGACGAGAAGAAAAGGAAAACAAGGTTTTATTTCTAACCTCTCAAAATCCTCAAAATCCGTTCATTTTAGAAAATACAATTTCAATGACTTTTCTTGGCACCGGTTTTGAAAACATTCTTTGGGCCAAAATTTATTTTAAAAATAAAGTCGCCACCTAGCATTGAATTGAATGGTATGCTAGGTTAGAGGGATTTTTAGGAAATCATTTTTTATTTTCATACGGCCCAAGTTTTGACTCAAAGCAGTTGGTCTTTAGTAAAGATTTTATTAAGTTCAGGGATTGGTTATGCTCGAGGAATGTGTTAGGCATACCAAGACACCCATTCGAAGATGATACCTTAGTGTAAATGAATCTTTACGTTTAAACATAGTCCAAGTAACTTCCTTCGATTTTGGTTAACAAAATAACTCCTATTCTTTAATATTTTTGTCTTTTTATGCATTTTTATATAAGGAAATAAGAAAACTTTACTTATTTAAATGTGCAACAGATAAAATAGATTTAAATGAAAATATTTTTATTTATTTTTAATGTTGATCGAACCTGTAAAGGTTCCCTACATATCCCGATTTTCACAGGGAATCAGATCGAAATGTAGTTAACTTTGAATGGTTTTATTTGAACAGACGACCAAACCAGTATGAGGGTTGCCTATATTTCTCAGATTTCTTAGAATCATGTCGAAACGTAGTTCTTCCCGAGGAGATGATTTTTATTAATTTTTTGTGAGATAAGAACATAACTGGTACCGACAGTAAGTGGATATACACTTTTGATTTTTTCAAGAACACTCCAATCGAACTTACTTGCTTAGGCAAATTTAGTGTTAAAGTTTACTTAATTAGTCTAAAAGGAAAAAAAAAAAATATATCTTATATGTGTCAGTCCTACTAGTAATTAAGAATACGAAAATATTTTAGAAGAAGGTACACAATTATCCCCGACGGAATAGAGTTCCTCCCTTTATTTCAAGTTTTAGCCACAATGGTCTTGGCGGAGTAATATATACAAGGTGTCAGTCCACAAGCCCGAGATTTAGTGCCAGGCTGTGATCTTAGGCTTGTACGAAAAAGTAAATGTTAATTGTCAGTAGTCAGTAGTTAGTAGTCCTTTTATAAAAAGTTTGTTTTGAGTTCATAGAAGTTCGATTTCATGTGTTCTTGATAGAGCCAAAGATGTTATGCATGAATCATAATGTTCTTGATGTTTATGATACGAACTATGATATTTACACTATGTACATAATCTAAGCCTTTAAGAACTACCCAAATATACTATATAAAAGTAATATAAAGGTATTTAAACAAATTCAAAGAAGAGTTTGAGAGGACTTACCTAACTTAGGGGAGTGGTATTTCCCTAAGTGTTTTTCTTTCTTCTCCTTCTTTGATTTTCTTGGTTTCTCTTTTTTTTTTTTTAACAACTTCTTGATATCTTGTTCTAAGAATCCCAAGAAGACCTATTTGGAGCCCTTTTGGAAAGATTTGAGTGTTTTTATGGAGTGTATTGCTTAGGAAATATCAAGAAGATCCGAGAGACAATTTTGAGAATAGAAAGCGAAGGAAAATGTCCAATCCTATTTTGGAATAAAAACATACTGATATTTATAGGCTCGGGGTACCCTGCGCATGGATCAATGAGCAGGCTTCCCCAGCCTATTCCTCATGGTGTGTTTTTTCTAGCTAGCACCCTTTAATGTCATTTAATTCTAGGGTTAGTGCCACGTGATAAGGATTTACTTCGATTTTCTAAGTAATCATTAGATTTGATAATGATTACCAAATCTTGGAAATATCTTGGCCATCATTGCTCATTTAAGGCTTGCACAGGGGCCATTAATTTCTCATTTAATGCCCAATTTGATGTATTCTAGTTTGGTTTGCTGGGTAAGTACTGGTTACTCATGGTAATTTAATTATTTGGTTTAGAAAATATCTTTTTCATTAAATGCTATTTAATGCATACCTAGAATGTGGTCATTAAATGCCATTCAAGTCATTTAATACAATGACTTGACATTGATTTTAAGGGTGTTTAATGCATTGATGGGATGAAAATTGGTCCAGTTAGCTTTGTAAACGTTAATACTTTCAAGTACCTAGATTGCCTTTAAGATATTTTAGTAAAAATATATTCTTCATTAAATTCATACAATGTATGAAGTCGTTAATGGCCATTAAAGCATTACATACCATGATTTGACATTGACTTGATGGGTCTTAAATGCTTTGATGTGATGAAAACTAGTCTGGTTAGTTCGTGTAACCATTAGTTACTTCCAAGTAACTAAGTTTCTATCAAGATATTTTCCTCAGAAAATTTTCACAAGATCTATCATTAAATTCTCTCATTAATGATGAATTTAATGCTTGATTAGACCATGATTTGATGGGTCTAGAATGCTTGTCATGATGGAAACCAGTTTGGTTGGTTTCGAACTATGTCTTTAAACACTAGTTACTTTAAGTAAATAGATTGTCATGGTGGATTCTTGGCTTTAATCAAGGATTTTGGCTTGATCATTTTGGAGGTTAGTATTTAAACACGAAAGTTTCAAAAATATATTTGGTGTCAATTAGACAAAACCGATAATAGTAAACGTTTCAAGGGTCAAAACAAGAAACAATGTTATTGGTGAAATTTCATTAGGTTAAAAAGTAGTAACTAGTTTAATCATATTAAAAATGATTTTCAAGAAAAAAAACTAGTTTTAATATTGTCATTTTAGTTCCTCTTAACTTTAGAAATTTCAAAGTTGACCTAAAATTTTACTTATATCGAATTCAATCAAATTGACAATTTTATACTTTCTTTTGTTTTTTGGATTTTTTTTGTATTATCCAAGTAATCTAAGAAGGAAATTCATTCCTTTTAAACCCCAGTTTAAAGTTTATCTAAACTTTCACTTTAGATCCGATACTTAAATGAGTGGGACAAAATGAGATATCTATAGTATCACAAGAAATTATTTTATTAATCAAATGCATATGATTAGAGTAGAGGTTTTTTACTTAACCATATCCTATTGGTCCTTTCAGGTACACTGATACCGAGATCATGTTATAGACATATCACAATTGTAGAGGTTTTATTAGTTAAATTCTTACCAATTGTACATGGTTATTGTAAGTAGGTAGGCATACATTAGAATCAGAGAAAATTTCTCGAGAAAATCGTTTTCTTTCAGAAGGGAAAAATTGAAATTGTTTTATTTCTTATTGGTTAATTGATTAGTAAATTAAGTAATTTCACCATCCAACTTTTGGTTTGAACCTAATGTGTCACACACAAATGGATAATTGATGTTAGAAGAGTAATTGTAAAAGGAATAGGCAGTAATGCTGAACATAAGAAGTTTAGGCCCAAAGTGCAATTACGGAACAAAGGGGTTCAGGGTTTTGAACCCTAGACTCTACTTATAAGGAGGAGATGGCCAAAATGGCCACAAAACGTAGGAGTTTTGGCCAACCATAGTGGTCGTCCTTCTCATCTCACTTTTCTCTTTGTTCCTTTGTCTATGAGACCTGTTTTTTTTTTCTGCACCACTGGTTTAAATTCTATTATCTCTTAAATTCAAATCAGAGTTGTCTTAGATTCTTGAGATTAGATCTGATCTCAGTACGCTTCTCTCTAAAGTTCTCTCTGTAGATACTAGTAGAGGTCTGAGATTTTTGTCACTTCTATAAGATTGTAGTTGTTTGTTTGTGTTCAGATTCTTCTGGATGAGCCTTCTCAACTAATGCCACTAGAGCTACCGACTTTGAGACTGAAGTACCATAAGAGGTTTATTTAAGAGTATTTTTATATTACCTAGGTTTTCGTTTTAATGCTAATACTATTATATTTGACTTAAGGAATTGGACATTAAATTAGATTTTTTTTTTTTTTTTTTTTTTTATATATTCCGCTACATAGATCTGGTAATTATTATATCTAATCCTCTTCTGGTGGCTCGAAAGGAGGCAGAGGATGGGAAGAATGAGCGAGACACCCTGGCTCGTCATCATGATAAAGGTTAATCATAGTAGGACTAGTTGGCATCTAACCTTGAAGTTGAGCAGGTGAGGCTCCCGGAGATTAAATCCCAGGGATTAGCCAAATGGAAGTCTTCTCAGGAGTATGCAAATCTCGAGATGATTTTTCAGGGGATAGAAAATCGAATGGGATTCCAGGATGCCAAAGAGAGGATCCTTGGGAGGTATAATGACCTAGACCTATCTGGGATTTTCTTTTTGAGTATCGACCCCTCTCGACCTCATCCTGACATTGTAGCTCATGCCGATGGACCATTTATAGACATCGAGAATTGATGTGAGCATCCAGTCAAGGATACGTTTCAATAAATCACAAATCATATTGATGTCGATGATTACGACCAAGCCTTCGCAGTTGCTGTTACCAAAGCTTTAGGAGCGAAAGGCCCTGTTGTCACTGAGCAAGGGGTTTCCACTGCCCCCAAAGCTACCAAGACCAAATCCACTGAACCTCATCCATAGGATTAGCCGTAGGTTCCCCGTAGCTCATAGAAACATTTTTAATTTTTCTCTTTTGTTTCATGTAGTTTCCTACAAGCCCCCTGTAATGATTCTAGGCCTTTTAATTAATAAAAAATTCTCATTTTCTTCGTGTCTTATCATTATTTCTGAGTAAAGTTCCATGCATAGAATTACTGGTATTGGTGTCGAAAATTAGACCCACCAGTAGTATGATCAGGTTATCTTTTGCCTGGAGAGTTGCGGCTCATATGAAGTTGATCTACTTCCTTGCTAGAGTCTTCAATCCGAGCCGGAAAGGCATTGTCTAGCCTGAGATCCCTACTAGACAACCCAATCCTCCAGAGCTTGCATCCGAGCCGTTGTCCGAGCTGATCTTTAGCCTGTCACTTACACACTGGACGGGTCGGGGTGTTCCTGGCGTGTCCCCTCCAGCGTGAGTGTAAGAGTCCAAGGGAAAAGAAAACAGGTCGCTTAGAGAGATAAAGTTATTACCTCCACATTTTTGGGAATTTTTGCATATGGAAATATGTTGGGGAAACCTTCTATTAATAGGCAAGGAGACGATTAGCATCCTAGAAAATTAGGGCCTTAAGCTTGGTTATCCGTTAATCAGTCTGACGCGTAGGGAACACAACGTATTAGAGTTATGGGCCTAGGCCTTGGGCCCTTTGTACATTGATGGAGAAGCCCATGGGACAAGCTTATCAAGAGTGGTAGTTCGGCTCGGACACCGAGGTTCAGGTTGGGCTAAACGTACCGACCTGACCTTCCTTGGCAATTATTTGAGAAAATTCTTGCTTGGTGACTGTTGAAGTCCTTTATTACTATTGCCCTGACGATCCATCTGGGCTATCTATTCACCAAGCTCGTGAGGTCGTTTGATGTTGTGGCGTTGGTGACATGGCTTGTTTTAATCCAAGTGGTAGACACACGGAGGTGGCCGAATTTTACCCACATTAGTTGCTCCCCAAGCCTTAATAGAGAGATTGAACATGAGACGCTGAGGGTTCTGGTTATGGTCTGTTGGAGAGTGGAGATCCATACACAAGTGGACACAACCCGGCTTACTAAAAAGTTTGGTACAAAAAATAGCCCCGCTAACACTTCCATCACTTCTATGAGAAGTTTGACTGGTAGTTTGACCAAATGTGTGACACGTGGCCAAACAGCGCGTGGATCGACGCTCTGTGCGCCGTTCGATTAACTTGACAATTCAACTTCCCGGCCCACCTATAAATAAGCACTTCATTTTTTCATTTTTCTTCATACCAAAGTATTCGTGATAGTTCTACCCGACTTTAGAGCATGGTACTTTTCTTTCTCTTTTCTTCTCTTCTTTTCCTTCTTTAAGTCCTCAATGATTGAGTTTCGCCAGGGTACAACCTGTCTGAGTCTGAAAGGATCAAGGCTGGACCTCAAGTTGATCAGATCAAGCTCAGCTCATCTACGACTGAGGTCAACAAACTGGAGGTAATTTATGCACCTAGGGTGATCGCTGAACCAAAGGCCGGAGCAGAGACCTCTCAGTCTCACGACATAACTAACAGGCCTCGCTGGAGGAAGGTGAGGAGTTAAGAGGGCTTATTTGGGAGCCCAGGTGTTGATCTTGGCGTGGGACCAGTTGCGGAGCTTGACGTCGAGGGTCAGTTCTCTCCAGAGGTAGAAGCCTAACCATCCACGTCGAGTTGGATCCAAAGGACTGGCCCAGCCTCTGGCCAGTTAATTTGCAAGGTCCCACAAGACACCTTGGTCTGGCAGGTGGAGACCGACTTGTCAGAGAAAGAAGTGAGGGACCTTCGATCCACATATGCATTCTCCGGCATGGTGGAGGTATGCATTTCTAGGAAAGAGGACTGTGCTTGCACCCCTCCCACGGGATTTATCATGGGGTTCGATCAACAATTGTGCATCGGTTTATGATTCCCCATCCATTTTTGTCTGAGGATGGTCTGTTGGGACTTCGAGCTGTGTCCCTCACAGTTTGCGCCCAACAGCATGTGAATTGTCCTGGCCATCCACATGATCTTCCTGGCCAAGGGTATTACTCCAACCCTCGATATCTTCCACGTTGTCTTTCTCGTGAATTCCATGCACGGTGAAAAGGGTTAAGTTATATCTCAGCCCGAAAGAAGTTACTTACTGGCTACCCTAACTCTATTAAAAATTAGAAGCTGAGATTTTTCTTCCTTGGAGGGACAGGATGGGAGGTCGCCCTGGCGACGGACGAGTGGGAGCACCTGATCCAGATGCACTGGGGGACCGTAGGTAAGATTATCATCCAAGTATAAATTAAGTTTCTTATCTCGGTTAATTTCCTAACTTCGATTCCTTTTTTCTTTTGCAGCCTTAAAGAAGTACAAGCCCAGCCCAAAGATTCTCAAGCAGAGAGATTGGATCTTTAGTATGCCGTTCACCCACGTCAAGGCTCTTCTTATTTCATATATGTACAACCCCTATTTCTGAAGTGATCCCTCTTTGCCACCCCCTATCTTGAAAAAAAATTATGAGAATAGTAAGCCACTTCACCCCTGCTCGTCAAATCCTTTATACTTATTCTTTCTTATTGTGACTAATGTTGTCTCCTTGTAGTTATGGACACCGAATTGCTGACAAGACTGGAGCACAGTAGATTGAGGAGGAGGCAAAACGAGAGGCCCTTCAGCACGTAGAAAAAGGGGCTACGGTTCAAGCCGCTTCAGCTAAGTCAGCTCCCATTAACCCTTCCCCCCGATCAGCAATGTAGGCAGCTCTTGTCAGGTCGATAACGGTGAGCTGAGAAGCAGCACCTATAAAACCTACGACCCCGGCTATAGCCAGGCCAGCGTCGATGCTAGAGAATGTGGCGAGCCTAGCTCTCATGGAGAAAATGGACAAAGAAAAGGACCAACATGGCCATGAAGAGGGCCAACAGGAGCCGATGAGGCCTTTCGCCTTCACCACTGGCCTTCAGGGTGACTACAACATCCTAGACACACTAGTTATCCTCCCGACCTTTATCATTCAAATCACGCCCTCACGCAGACCGGACCAAACTCGTTGAGAAGTCGAACGATAAACTCGCCTTCGACCTCTACTGGTGTCTCCTTTCATTAAGTCCTTACCTTAGTTAAAGTTTTAGACTTTCAATATTTTCACGTTTCATTGATTTTTAACCCTTTGGCCTTTGCAGACCCTCTATTCCGTATCCGAGTTGGGACAACGCCACCTAAAAGCTTGCGAGAGGTGCGGGAAGCTAGAGATTGAGAGAACCCAGTTGATTTATAGGCAGAAATGGGAAAGTTTCGAGATTGTTGGCCCAGTGAAATACCCAAGAGGGGGGTGAATTGGGTAATTAAAAAATATCAAAGAAAAAATACTTTAATAACTCAAATAATTAGTTTTAATCATAAATTAATTATTATGTTTATATCACAGTAAAAATATAAAATCAACTAGGTGCACACTAAATAACAAAAATAAATAAAGTAAAGATTGCAGCACACCAGAAATTTATACTGATTCACCAAACTATTCTTAGCTAATCCAGTCCTCCAAGCCCCACGGAGAGTCGCACCCACTAAACTCAAAATTCTTTTAAAGGTAGGAACCAAACCATCACAAATATTATTTTACAGGCTCATAATCAACCTTTACAAAAAAAAAATTCACAAGCTAAGGAATAACCTCTACTTTTTACAAGCTCAAGAATAACCTAATTCTTTTTAAAACAAAGGCTAAAAAATCAAAACCTCACAAAACACTCCAAATATCCTTTTACCCGATAAGAATTGAACCGTTACAAAATTCACACAAAATAATTCAATTCAGGAAGAATTACTACCTCAATCTCTTTACAGGAAGAGACTGAAACCAGCTACCCTTTGATTAAATACACCCAACAGTATTTAATCCACCACGAAACTTACCAATTAAAAAATTGACAAGTGATTTTTCTCACTTGGAGCTTCTACCACCCCAGATAAATTAAAACTCAATTAATATCCCAAAATTAGTGATAGAAAAGTGAGAAACTCAAAATATAATTTTAAACAAAAATGGGTAGCACATAATCAGATTAATTTAAGAAATTGTTTAAAAAATATTTTTCAAAAAAAATCAGAAAACAATTTCTAAAGATCAAATTCCAAAAATTAATCAAGCAATACTATATAGAAATTAATTTGAAAATATCCCACCCGGAATCCACTGAAAAAATAATTAGAGCGATGTTACTTCAGATTTGGTAGCAGTAATAATTCTCAACAAATGATTCTCAAGAATGTCTCTTAGAAAAGCTCTCACAAAAACTCAATATGATTTCTCTTAAAAAAGCTCAATATAATCTCTTGATTTCTCTTAATCTCACTTCATGATATGAAAAACATAGGTCCATATAAATAGGATTAAAATCAGCTCTCTAACGATTAGTTCCCATTTGTCATGACACTTAATTGCTCTTGTAGACCCCTTATATCATTAAGACTTCATTCTGGTTTAATTCACTTAATTATTGATTTTAAATTTCTCAATTAAGTCCCCCAAATATTTCTTAATCACAATTAAATAGAATAAAAACAATTATATGTACCAAATTGAGAAATATTCAAACTTAATGAACCAAATAAATAGGGATAACATAATATGTGTAGCATATCTCAAATAATATTAAATCCCTAAAATCTCTCATAAATCCTAACAAAAAACCGGCTAGTAACGGCTACTTTCAGATTGAAATCCGGAATTCCATAATATCCTGAAACAGACACACAAGTCGACCGACCAAGATTAGTAGTCAACCATTCGATTCAGGATGTAGCCAAGCCAAAGATTCTGTACCCATTAGTCGACCTATCTGTCGACTTAGAGATTCAAAGAGTTCCATTTCTATTCACAAGTCGATCGCTCTGTCGACTTATAGATACAGAAAGTTCATTTTTAAGTACAGGTTGACCTACCTATAGACCAAGACATACAAAGAGTTTTCCTTCTTTGTCTTGACGACTTATGGATGCTGGATCACTTTTCTAAACTAATTTCAAATTCATTCTTATTGACATTTTCGTCCCTTTAACCAATTTCTTTTCTTGGTTAGCTCCACGAAATACTTAAATTCAATTTGAATTAATTATAAATATTTCTTTTTCAATTACACATAGGAACAAATAATTTATCTAATTGGAATCCTATTAAAAACACACATATTTATAAAAATAATTTAAAAATCTTTTTGTGTCGTGTGTGATCTTAATTGGGATATTAAGAGTTAAAATTTAAACTTGAGTTGTTTTTCCTAGGTTCTTCAAATTCTTCAACCTCTTAATCCTTTATCATCATATTTTTATCATTTGGAACTAATAAACTGAAACACTTACTCAAACCGTTAGTTCCATAAAAAATATCAACTTTTAATTGTCCATCAAAATATTAGGATCAACAATCTCCCTCCTTTTTTATGATGACAATTAACTTTGATATTTTCTTCAAAACAATAATATAACCACAATCGCCCTGAATCCGAAGACGGGTTTTATAACTCATTTAAACATAAGAATAAAGATGTGAAAAAAATAATCAACAAAGCACAAATATAAAAATAAACTCCCCCTTAAGATATTTAATAAAATATCAACTAATTCTCCCCCTTTGTCGTTTCAAACAACAAAATTAGGGAGAGACGAACAACCAATAATTCTACTCTAGGCAAACATCATTATGCCTAACCATACCCAAACCACGAATGATTTTCACAAATTGATCTTCCGTCAGTGGTTTCGTAAAAACATCAGTAAGCTGGTCGGAGGTATCAATATACTCAATAACAATGTCCCTTTTTTTGAATGTGATCACGAATAAAATGATGTCTAATCTCTATGTTCTTAGTTCGTGAGTGTTGTGTAGGATTCTTACTTAGACAAATAGTATTTTTATTATCACAAAAGATCGAGACCTCCTCCATACAAATTTCAAAGTCATTTAACTATTGCTTAACATATAAAATTTGAGCACAACAGTTACCAACTGCCATATATTCAGCCTCAGTAGTGGATAAGGCTATTGAATTTTGTTTCTTACTCGACCAAAAAACCAAAGCATGTCCTAACAAATTACATGACTCACTTGTGCTTTTTCGCTCAACTTTGCAACCGGAAAAATCAGCGTCGGAGTAACTTACCATTTTAAAATCACTCCCCTTAGGATACCATAATCCGAGGTAAGTCGTCCCCTTTAAGTATCGAAAAATTCGCTTAACCGTAGTCTAGTACGATTTTTAAGAACAAGACTGAAATCTAGCACAAAGACAAACATTATACATAATGCCAGGTCTACTAGCAGTTAAATACAACAAACTACCAATCATACTTCGATATATTTTTTCATTAACATTTTTGCCCGTATCATCTTTGTCTATCTTCGTAGCCGTTGTCATGGGAGTTTTATACTTTTTAGCGCCTTCCAAGCCATATTTCTTTAACAGCTCCTTGGTGTATTTAGCTTGGTTTGTAAATATTCCTTCTTTGGTTTGCTTATTTTGCAATCCAAGAAAGAAATTCAACTTTCCCATTATGCTCATTTCAAATTCCACCTGTATTATCTTAGCAAACTCTTGGCAAAGATCCTCATTAGTAGATCCAAAAATAATATCATCAACATACACTTGTATTAATAGGATATCAGAGTCAGTTTGCTTCACAAACAAAATTATATCACAAATACTCCTCTAAAATCCATTTTCGATCAAATATCGGCTAAGTCTCTCATACCAAGCTCTAGAAGCATGTTTGAGCTCATACAAAGCCTTGCGAATTTAAATACACGATCGGGAAATTTATCACTTTCAAATCCCGTGGGTTGTTCCATATAAACTTCTTCAGATAGAAAGTCATTTAAAAATGCATTCTTTACATCCATTTGATATAACTTAAAATTATGTGAACATGCAAAAGCGAGTAGCATTCTAATTGCTTCTAATTTAGCAACAGGAGCATAGGTTTCATCATAATTAATTCATTCCTCTTAATTATAGCCCTGTGCCACTAATCTTGCTTTGTTTCTAATTACCATACCAGATTCATCCTTTTTATTTCTAAAAGCTCATTTAGTACCAATAACTGGATAAAAATCCGGTCTCAGAACAAGACACCAAACTTTGTTCTGCTAAAATTGAACAAACTCATCTTGCATTGCAAAAATCCAAGATTCATTAGTTAACACCTCATCTTTATTTTTAGGCTTAATTTGAGATAAGAAAGCAAGATTAATTATATCCCTAAGAGAAGAACGAGTACTTACACCTCTTTCGAAATTACCGATGATTTCTTTTATCGAATGTCCTAGTACTGTCTTTATAGCTCTTGGTAAAGTCGAATCCTTTTCCTGAGGTTTCTCCTCTTGCTGGGACTCCTTAGGTATTTGATTATTTGAAATATCTGCATCATCGTCATCCAAAACCTTTCTCGACAAGAATGAATCAACTTCCTTAAAAACAACATGCAGAGTTTCTTCTACTACTAACGTACGTTTATTTTAAACTCTATAAGTCTTACTGTTAGTAGCATATCCAAGGAAAATCCCATTATTAGATTTAGCATCAAATTTACCAAGATTATCCTTGTCATTCAAAATAAAACACTTACATCCAAAAACTTTAAAATAAGAAATATTAGGAGTCTTACTATTCCAGATTTCATATGGGATTTTGTTAAACCCTCTACGAATTGATACTCGATTCACTACGTGGCAAGCTGTACTTACTGCTCCGGCCCAAAAGTAGGTTGGTAAGCGATTTTTATCAAGCATCGTTCTGGCCATCTCTTGAAGTGTCATATTCTTCCTTTTCACTACACCATTTTGTTAAGGTGATCTTGGTGCGGAAAAGTTATGAGCATAACCACGCTCATCATGATAACTTACCATATCATCATTCTTAAACTCTCTTTCTCTATCACTTTGAATGTTAATAATGGAACATTGCTACTCATCTTGAACACGTTTACAAAATTTAGCAAGAATAGAAGAAACCTCACTTTTCTTAGCAAGAAAAAATACCCAGGTAAGTCGGAAATAATCATCAACTATAACAAACGCATAAAACTTACCACCAAAACTAGCAACAGAGTTAGGCCCAAACAAATCAAGATGCAATAATTCAAGACATCTAGACATGGACGTGTCAAGACATCTAGACGTGGACGTGTGCATATTTTTCTTAAATGATGATCTAATTTGCTTACCTAATTGACATGCATCACATACTTTATCTTTCACAAATTTTAAATCAGGTAGTCCACGTACGATACTCTTCTTAGATAAGTTAGAGATTAACTCCATACTAGCATGCCCAAGTCTTTTATTCCATAACCAACTACTTTCAGATAGAGCATTCAAACAAGATAAATTTTGAGAATTAAAATCTTCAAATGAGCAAGTATAAACATTCTCAAAACGTGATGCAACTAACAAGATACTACTATCATGACTATTCTTAATAATTCACCAATCATGATCAAATATAACATTATAGTCCTTGTCACATAGTTAACTAATACTACGCAAATTATGTTTAAGTCCATCAACTAGTAACACATCTTTAATAATACTAGTACCATTACCGATATTACCTATATCGATAATTTTACCATTTGCGTTGTCTCCAAAAGTCACACGACCTCCATCTTTAGGCGTCAAAGATGTAAATTTTCCTTTGTCTCCTGTCATGTGTCAAGAATAACCACTATCCAGGAACCATTTGTCATTGCTTATTGAAGCTTTTAGAATAACCTTCAAGGACCACCTCAAATAGTTCCTAAGTGGTACCTAGCCTAAGTGGGTCCGATCTTGTTAGTCGGGACAATTTTAGCTCATTTTGGAATCTAAACTTGTCTACAGTTAGATATTTTAGCAAAACATCTGCGAATTATATGCCCTACAACATTTCATTTAAAACATCTAACAAGATCCTTGGTTTCAGAAAAGAATTTGTGAAAACGTTTTTGTTTAAGATTTTTCTGAAATCCAATACCGGCTTTATCAAAAACTCCACGTGAACTTCCCAAAAGCATTTTCAAGTTATTTTCACCGCCAATGAATTTGAGAACAATTGATTGCAAATCCATCAATTTGGATTTTAATTCATTGTTTTCAGATTCGTAGTCCATCACTTGCTTGTTTAATGTATTAATTGTACTTTTAAGAGCATTTATTTTAGAACACTAGTTTTTATAATCATGAGAAAGTTCTTGATAAACATCAAATAATTCATCAAAATCTAAAGGACAAGAACTTAAACATTTAGTTACCTCACCACCAGTGGCCATCAATGCAAACATGAACATATCTTCACTATCTGATTTTTCCGAGCTACTTGAATCAATATCATCTCAAGTAGCCTTCATGGATTTCTTCTTACTCTTCTTTGCTTTCTTTTTTTCTTCTTTTTCTCTTTCTTTTCTTTATCCTTCTTCAGTTTGGGACAACCATTTTGAAAGTGACCAGTCTTGTGACAATTATAACATTCCACTTTAGTCATATTGAGGTTTCTCCTCCAGCGGAATGTGCGCCGAGTCATTCTTATAAAATTCTTTGTGAGAATCACTACATCTTTCTCTTGCTCATTGTCAAGACTTTCATCATCACTGTCATCACCTTCTTCAATTTTCTGAGCTTTTAGCGCCAAGGATTTCCTCTTGCAATTTCCAGTATCATCCTCATATCCTTTAATCGCCAATTCATGAGTCATCAAGTTGCCTATGAGATTATCAATTTTGTATTTGCCAAGATCATTGGCTTCCTCAATTGCCGTCACCTTTGACTCCCATATTTTTGTTAAAGATCTTAGGACCTTTCGTACTCTATCCTCTATGGAGTGTGGCTTTCCAAGTTGACTCAAGTTATTGCGAATGTTGTTGAAGCGAGTATGCATCTCATGAATCAATTTATTTTCTTCAATTTTGAACAACTCAAATTTTCTCATAAGAGCATTGATTTTCTATTGCTTCACTTGACTTGTCCCTTTGTGGGTAACTTGTAGCTTATCCCACATCTCCTTTGTAGATTTACAACCTCAAACTCTAGAATATTCATTAGCATCTAAAGAGCAAAATAGAATGTTAATAGCCTGAGAGTTTATAGAGAGTTTATGCTTATCAGAAGCAGTTAGTTGTTCCTTCTTCTTCTCAACTCCGTTTTTCATTGGAAAAAATGAACCATCCTTGATTGTTAGCCACACATCGTAATTTGTAGCCTGAAGGAAGGCTATCATTCTGTCTTTCCAGAATGAATAACTTTCACCTGCAAACAAAGGTGGCTGGTGCACAGACTGCCCCTCAGCTAGTGTTCTATTATGTGCGCCCTGTGATCTTTGTTAGCTAAGTGTGTCGAGTTAGACCAGCTCTGATGCCAATTGTTGACCTAGTGAAATACCCAAGAGGGGGGGTGAATTTAGTAATTAAAAAATATCAAAGAAAAAATACTTTAATAACTCAAATAATTAGTTTTAATTATAAATTAATTATTATCTTTATATCATAGCGAAAATATAAAATCAACTAGGTGCACACCAAATAACAAAAATAAATAAAGTAAAGATTACAGCACACCAAAAATTTACACTGGTTCACTAAGCTACTCTTTGCTAATCCAGTCATCCGAGCCCCACGGAGAGTCGCACCCACTAAACTCAAAATTCCATTAAAGGTAGGAACCAAACCCTCACAAATATTCTTTTACAGGCTCAGAATAAACCCTTACAAAATTTCTTTTTCACAAGCTAAGGAATAACCTCTACTTTTTACAGGCTCAAGAATAACCTAATTCTTTTTAAAACAAAGGCTAAAGAATCAGAACCTCACAAAACACTCCAAATATCCTTTTACCCGGTAAGGATTGAACCGTTACAAAATTCACACAAAATAATTCAATTCAAGAAGAATTATTATCTCAATCTCTTTAGAGGAAGAGACTGAAACCAGCTACCCTTTGATTAAATACATCCAACAGTATTTAATCCTCCACTCAACTAACCCATTAAAAAATTGACATGCGATTTTTCTCACTCGGAGTTTCTACCACCCCAGATAAATTAAAACTCAATTAATATCCCAAACTAGTGATAGAAAAATGAGAAACTCAAAATCTGATTTTAAACAAAAATGGGTAGCACGTAATTGAGCACGTAATCAGATTAATTCAAGAAATTGTTTAAAAAATATTTTTCAAAAAAAAATCAAAAAACAATTTCAAAAGATCAAATTCCAAAAATTAATCAAGCAATACTATATAGAAAGTAATTTGGAAAGATTTCACCCGGAATCTACCGAAAAAATAATTAGAGCGATGTTATTTCAAATTTGGTAGTAGCAATGATTCTCAGCAAATGATTCTCAAAAATGTCTCTTAGAAAAGTTTCCACAAAAACTCAATATGATTTCTATTAAAAAAGCTCAATATGATCTTTTGATTTCTCTTAATCTCACTTCATGATATGAAAAACGCAAGTCTATATAAATGGGATTAAAATCAGCTCTCTAACAATTAGTTCCCACTTTTCATAACACTTAATTGCTCTTTTAGATCCCTTATATCATTAAGACTTCATTCTGATTCAATTCACTTAATTATAGTTTTTAAACTTCTCAATTAAGTCCCCCAAATATTTCTCAATCACAATTAAATAAAATAGAAAAAATTATATGTACCAAATTGAGAAATATTTAAATTTAATGAACCCAATCAATAGGGATAACATAATATGTGCAGCATATATGAAATAATATTAAATCCCTAAAATCTCTCATAAATCCTAACTAAAAAACGGCTAGTAACGGCTACTTTCAGATTGAAATCCGGAATTCCATAATATCCTGAAACAGACACACAAGTCGACCGACCAAGATTAGTAGTCAACCGCTCGATTCAGGATGTAGCCTAGCCAAAGAATCTGTGCCCATCAGTCGACCTATCTGTCGACTTAGAGATTCAGAGAGTTTCATTGCCCTTCACAAGTCGATTGTTTGATCGACTTATAGATACAGAGAGTTCATTTTTAAGTACAGGTCGACCTACTTGTCGACCGAGAGATACAAAGAGTTTTTCTTCTTTGTCCGGTCGACTTACCTGTCGACTTATGGATGCTGGATCACTTTTCTAAACACTTTTAATTCATTCTTATTGACATTTTTTTCCCTTTAACCAATTTTTTTTCTTGGTGAGCTCCACTAAATACTTCAATTCAATTTTAATTAATTATAAATATTTCTTTTTCAATTACACATAGGAGCAAATAATTTATCTAATTGGAATCCTATTAAAAATACACATTTTTATAAAAATCATTTAAAAATCTTTTTTTTGTCGTGTGTGATCTTAATTGGGATATTAAGAGTTGAAATTTAAACCTGAGTTATTTTTCCTAGGTTCTTCAAATTCTTCAACCTCTTAATCCTTCATCATCTTTATCATCATATCTTCATTATATGGAACTAATAAACTGAAACACTTAATCAAACCGTTAGCTCCACCGAAAGCATCCACATTTAATTGTCCATCAAAATCTTAGGATCAACAGGGATGAAGTTGAGCAGCTAACAGAGAGGAACGAGGGCCTAGCCAAAGAATCTGCAGACAACCTAGAAAGAGCAAAAAGAGCAGTTCAAAAGTCTAAGACTATTCTTAGCGAGCTTGAAGAGACCAGGAACGGCCGAGCAGTGGAGTTGGAACAGGCTTGGGCTAGAGGGGTGGAGGAGTGGAAGAAGAATAATGAGTTTGCCGACCTCCGGAACTAGATCGGGCTAGACGTGATCAGGCTAGGGTTCAAAGAGGCAATCAATTATGTTTCGTGTCAGTTCCCGAAAGTGGACCACACGAAGATCTAGATCGAGCTCTAGCCAAAATAGATGTATGACGGGCAGAGTGTTGGGCCGAGCACTGGTTGAAAAGGTTGGGCGGACGCCCCAACTGGCGGTGAAGCCCAAGCCAGTCTTACCCCCCAATACCTCTCTACTAGCCCAATCAACCATCAAAACTAAACTTTTTTTTCTTTTGTTTTCTCATTTTCTTTTTGTTCAGCCTTGCCAAAAGCGGGCTTGTAATTAAGGGCGGTAGACCCACTTTTGTAATCATATATTTTTTTTTCAATGAATGGATTTTTCTTAGTCTTCTAACCTGGTCTTGTATGCTTAGATTTTTTTTTTCTACTTAGTACATAGTTTTTGGTCGGTCCCTATTGCATACTTGCACGAATAAGCTTTTGTGAACATTAAAACTTGGCAAAATTAATCGACCTTAGATATTTGAACAGTAAACCCCTTAATCAGCTCAGACAATATCGGGTTTAATAACCAAGACAACCTTCATCAGCCCAGTTATCGTAGAGGAATAGTCACCAGCTCATAATTTTGCCAGCTCCATGCATGTCCTCAGCCCGGCGACTTTTGATAATTTGGACTCCATTTGCAACAAATTTTTAGAAACTTGTTGCTCACGTAGGGGAGACATCATTAGCCATCTGATCAAATGCTAACTTTTCCAGTTTCTTATGCAACTAATCAACATAACGGAGATACCTAACAGTCGTGTTTTTCAATACAAAATATTTTTCGGTTCTTTCCGCCGCCATATTCGAGGTGTCCTAATTTGTGAAATTTTTGGACTAACCGGATCGGTCGGTCTGCAAGCCATTTATCCACCACCGATTGTCTTAACCCCCCCCCCCCCCCCCCCCCAGCAAGTATGGGAGCTCGATTTTTGCCGTGCTCTTATGATTGTCTTAATGGAAAGGCTCCGACCTAAGGTAAGTTCTCTTGGTCCACGGATCTCGGCACCTCGGTGGATTCACATAGTCGGTTATAGGTGAGTTCTCTATAGTCAAGCTTATTTTTTAGCCTTTTCGGGTTGTCCCAATTCCCCTTACAAGATCACTTGGCTGTGAGGGAGCATACGCTAGCTAATAGGTCCTCGATCTCGATCGGTGTAACACCATCAAAGGATGATAGCTAGTCGATACTCCTGGGTTAACATCATCAACCTGTACAACAGACCGGTCTCCCACCCCGGTCATGACTGCTAGTCTTCTGTCGAGATGCATTGGAGAGACGGCTGGAGGGTAGCTCGGCTATGGCCTAGTCAGCACGGAGGGTTACTCATCTCTACCTTCAACGATTGACAGTTAGTCTTTGTCTTTACATGGAGAAGTGGCTGAGGGTGACTCATCCCCGTCATCGCACTTATAGATAATCTGGAGACTTTGGAAAAAAAATTTAAACCGAACACCCTCTTCATTGATTTGAAATTTTCTATTACAAGCTTTCTGAGATAAAAACAATTTTTTTTTTTGACATATCTAGGGAGATGGCTCCCCTCGTACATAGTATCACTTCAGGTGTTCGACATTCCAAGAGTGTCTTAGGGGTATCCCTTCTTCGGTTTTAAGGTTATAGGTGCCAGGCCGGGCCACTTGAGTGACCCGGTAACGCCCTTCCTAGCTTGGAGCGAGTTTGTTGGCACTTTGATCTTTGGTGGCCAAGGTGACCTTCTTCAAGATGAGGTCACCGATGTCAAAGGATCGAGGCCGGACTCGACGATTATAGTACAGAGTTGTTCTCTGGTGATAGGCGACCTAATGAATCTAAGTTTTCTCTCTTCTTTCTTCTAGTAGATCGGGACTAAGTGCCAGACCAACTTTGTTTTCAGCTCAATCTAAGGTAGCTACAGTCTGGGGCAAAGGTAGGTCAATCTCAATTAGGATGACGACCTCAGAACTGAAGGTCATAGAAAAAGGCGTCTCACTGGTGGGAGTCTAAGTTGTCGTGCGATAGGCCCATAGTACGGGTACAGGTTTTTCATCCACAACCCCTTGAATTGGTCCAACTTTGTCTTCATATTTTGTAAAATCGTCCAGTTGGTGACATCTTTACCGTTAGCTTGGGGATAACCAAGGGAGGCAAAATACGTGCTGATGCCTAGCCTAGAGCAGAGCTCGGTGAACAAGTCATTATCGAATTGCTTCCCGTTGTCCAAGATTATGGCTTTAGGGATGCCAAACCGGTAGATCATACTCTTCCAGACAAAGTCTCAGATATTTTCTTTGGTGATTCTGGCGAGAGGCTAAGCTTCGACCCATTTTATGAAGTAGTCGATGGCAACAATCAAGAATTTTCTCTAGCCGGTACCCTAGGGGAACGCGTTCAAGAGGTCAATACCCCACTGGGCGAAAGGCCATGGGCTGGTCATTAGCACTAGCTTAGTAGGTAGGGCATGGGGGTGCGCAGCGAACCACTGGTACTTATCATATTTTTTCACGAATCCTCTTACGTCTTCAAGCATCTTGGGCCAGTAGTATCCGTGTATGAGCAGCTTCCGGGCTAAGGACCTGCCCCCTGAGTGGTTTTCGCAATTTCCTTTGTGAACTTCTCTCATAATGTAATCGGCTTTTTTAGGCCAAAGGCATCTGCAATATGGTCCCGAGAAAGACTTGCGATATAGAAAATCATTGATAAGGGCGTAACATGAAGCTCGATATCAAATTTTCCTTGCCTCAACCCGGTCAGCAAGTAGCATTTCGTCGGTTAGATAGCTCATGATTGGATCAATTCAGGTTAGATCGGAGCTGACGGCACAAATAGCGACGATCTCGTCCAAGGAGGCAGTGCTCAGCTCAGTGAGATATTCCACGCGAACTGTTCTCTTAAGCGCATATTCCACCATTGGGGCCAAGTTAACCAATTTATCGGAATGCCTATTTTCTTTTTGGGGTATCAGCTTAATTAGCACTTTCTCGAAAAAGAAATCCAGGGTCTTCACCCACGCTAGATAGGCTATCATGGTCGGGTCTTTGTCCAGGTATTCACCGTTAACTTAATTGACCATGAGTTGGGAGTCACTCAAGACCTAGAGAGTCTTCACATTGAATTCTCGAACTAACCTCAGCCCGGCCAAGAGAGCTTCATATTCCGCTTCGTCGCTCGTAGCTTAGAATTCGAGTCGAATGGCGTACTCAACTTCTTTTTTGTCAGGGGAGACAAGAACCACCCCAGCCCTTGAACCGCTCTGGTTGGAGGATCTATCCGTAAAAAGCAGCCATGAATCAGGACCCATGTAGGTAAGTTCAGCCTACACTTCACCGGCTTGGCTGGTTGATAGAGAGGTTTTCTCAGCTTCTTCTTGATCGGTGGTGACCTCTTCATCCGAGAAGGTTAGCTTGGTTATGAAATCAGTCAGGACCTGTGCTTTTATAGTCGTTCTAGGCTGGTACTCGATGTAAAATTGGCCTAGTTCGAGGCTGTACTTTATCAATCACCCAAAGACATTGAGTGAGTAGAGAATTTGCCTTAACGGCTGGTCGATCACCACAACTATTGTATGAGCCTAGAAGTACTGTTTGAGTTTTCTCTATGTAATCAGCAAGGCATAGGCCAACTTATCCAACTTTATATACTTCATATCGGTGTCGGTGAGGACTTAGCTCGCGTAGTACACTGGGCTTTGAGCACTGGCTTCATCTTGGACTAGAGCGGTACTCATCGCCGTGGTAGAGGCAGCTACGTAGAGGAACAGATCCTCCACTCTCTTTGTCGTGCGGAGCAAAGAAACCGAGGAAAATTACTTTTTTAATTCTTAAAATACGTTATCGTAATCCTCAGTCCATTCGAATGCCTTATTTCCATAGAGAATTTTAAATAACGGGAGGCACTTTTCGGATGATCGAGAGATGGACCAATTCAGGGCGACCAACCGACTCATCAGCATCTAAACTTTTTTCTTATTGTGAGGGAAAACCATACCAAGCACCGCACTGATCTAATTGGGTTTAGCATTAATGCCGCGCTGCGAGACCATGAAGCCAAGAAACTTACCAGCAAACACCCCGAATATGCATTTTCCCGGGTTGAGCTTCATATGGTGAGATCGAAGTCTGTCAAAATAGGCCTGGAGGTGGCCGAGGTGATCCTCAACTCGTCTTCTCTTAACAAGCATGTCATCGATATACATCTCTATTGTCTACCCGATCTCTTATTTGAACATTTTATTCACAAGCCTTTAATAGGTTACCCTAGCGTTGCGGAGGCCAAAGGGCATGACCTTGTAGAAATAGGTGCCTCTATCCATAATAAACGAGGTTTTACTTTTGTTGGCAGGGTACATGGGGATCTAATTGTAGCCGACGAAGTTATCCCGGAAGCTCAACTGCTTGTATACAGCCATGGCGTTGTTCACGATGTCAATCCTTGGTAGGGGAAAGAAGTCATTCAGGAAAGCCTTATTAAGATCCTTGAAATCTATGCAAAGCCTCCATTTGTTACCAACCTTAGGAGCAAGGACAACATTGGCGAACCATTCCACAAATCTTACCTCTTCCACGACATCCGACCTGATGAGCTTGTTCATCTCCTCCTCGATGATCTTCTGTCGATCTGGATGAAACTTCCTTCTCTTTTATCGAATAGGTAGGTGGTACACGTCGGCGTGGAGCCGGTGTATAGCCACGCTGGGATCAATCCCGAGAATCTCATTATGGGACCAAGCGAAGATGTCGTAATTCTTCTTCAGCAGCTCAGTGAGCTTGGCTCATTGCTCTGGACCGAGCCGTACTCCTAACCTTACTGTTCTTTCTACGATGGTGGGGTGAATGGAGACTTCGATCAGATCTACATGGGGTCGGGGACCAGGCTCATCATCTCAGGGATCATCAATATGGATGGATTCGGCGCTTCAAGTTAGTGCCACGAGCTCGGGAAGAGGTCAGTGATGGTCCCTAAGCTTAGACCCAATTAGTAATTGATATTTCTTTCACATTGCCCTCCTCGCATAAGCTCGAGCAGCCACTTGATCCCCTTGGACTTCACCCACCCAGGAGCTGGTGGGGAACTTCATCTTTTGGTGGTAAGGTGAACAAACGACCTTCAAGGTGGCCACGGTAGGCCGACCCATAATCACATTGTATGGCGACGGCCTATCTACGATGAGAAATTTTAACCAAACAGTAGAAATCCTAGGCCTAGATCCGACCGTGACGGGTAGCGAGACCCATCTGATGGAGTTAAAGATGTCATCCCCAAAATCGATGAGATGAGACTTTATGGGCACGACAGCATTAGCGTCCATGCCCATTCTGTCGAAGGCCCACTTGAAGATAATATCGGCCGAGCTACCTGATAGGTGTAATTTATCTAATTATTCCCAAGCCGGTGTTGGTAGTTTTCGAGTATTTTTATAGCATTTTAATATGTTTTTATTTGTTTATTTATTAATTAGGTGTTTGAGACGAAAATGGACTAAAATGGGTTATAAACGATAAAGTCAGTGGAAGAACAGTAGAAAAAAAGAGAGCAAAACGGACAATATTCAGAACCTGCATCCACCGCTGTAGCGGTGTAAATACAAAGAGTTGTTGAATTCTACATTGCTGCAGCAATCAAAATACAGAGAGTTTTTGAACTCTCCACCGCTGCAGCGGTCAGGCGCTAGACAATTTAGATATTTTAGGATATTTTGTTGATATTTTGGATCCTATAAATATCATCTCTTCTCTCCCAAACACAAAAAAAAAACATTTTTCGAGAGTGCCTTGAGAGCTCCAAGGTCATTCAACCAAGAGAAAATCACAAAGCCAAGAAAATGAAACGTTCTCATAGTGGTTTTAGCGTCGATTCTTTGAATAATGGCTAGTCTTCTCGTTTCTCTCTTTATTTCTTAGTTTGGTTGATTATTTTATATATGTTTAGCTTGATTATACTTGTATATGCAGTTATGGCCATGTTTGGCTAAACATATATTGTCTAGGGAACGATTTGTGTATGAAAACGTTGTTTGAATAAATCTATATTTCGTTAATGATTGTTCATGTTTATCTGATTGTGTTTACCATTTTATTACAATCTTAATATGTTTGTTATGGTATTAGGGTGGAATTTGAGAATACGGGGTTTGACACTCGGGAGAGGTAACCCCGGATTCGGACTAGGGTTTAAACACAACGCGACGATCTAATAACCTGGGAGGGCATTAGAAAGTGTGCAATCTGTGACGTTGAGGCGATACTCATATGATCAAGTGTCGTATAGATGCTCGAAGGGGACTTCATCGTTGACGCGAAGTCACATATTCATTCACTTTACACTTAGGAAAGGTAGTGAATAAGATTTCAATACTAAGATTATCAGATATGATGAATGTCGTTAATGTAAACTAGATTTAAACAAACACATTTAAGTGGACGAAGTTAATCCCTAGGCAATTTACTCTCATTAACGTCAATATTAGTATATTAGGTTAATTAGTTTAATTAGTAATTAGTTTAGTATATTATTTTAATAACGAAAACTATATTTTTTATCGCCTAAATAAAGTTAGGTTATGACAATTACGATACTCAATGATAATCTGCACAAATTCCTATGGATACGATAACCCTTACTCTTTTCACTCTACTAAAACTTGACATGTACACTTACGGTGAAAGTAGCGACGTAATTTACGTGCTACCAAGTTTTTGGCACCGTTGCCGAGGATTAGTTTTTAGATTGTTATTGATATTGTGAGTAAATAACTTGTTTTTAATTTAGGCATTTATTTTGTTTATAATTTTTGTTTTGTAGTTTTGATTTCATTTAGGGTACTTGAAGTTATGCCAATTTGAACCCAAAGGAACCCAACCATCTTGGTTTAATAGTCCATGAAGATATTTGGGCCCCAAATTTCGTTTTTGACCAACCCCTTATTTGGTATAACCTTTCAATAAGTTAGTTGGTCAATTAGAACCATTGAATCGACTATTTTTAGTATTTCAATAAGCCTTTAAGTTAATTAGATACTTTGAATTTGGTTATTCAGCCATTATTAGTAGTCAAAAAATGTTGTTTATGATATGTATTGGTTTTCGTAAGGTCTTGGAACTTAAATTATAACTATTCCTATTCTTGGAGGGTTGTTCCAAGTATAAAACAAGGCAATTACGAAAATTAAAGTGACTTGATCAATTTCAGATTTCAAAAGTTAATCTTTGTGATTACCTTTCTTAGTTTCTTATCTCTTTGGAAGATTCTATTGCGTGCTGAGCTAAATTACAGTTTTTATCTTTAAGGTGGTGATATTTTTATCCTTGAAGTAGCGAACTTAACTATCCCAAGGAATTTTTATAGTGGTGGTGATTACTTATCCATTAGAAATTCATTTACAACATACTGTTTTAATTTTAAAAGGGTATCAGATAAGGATGTTGAAGTAGTCTTGGAACTTGCCGAGCTGGCATTCCACATTGTCGAGCCTGGCAGCGTCACCGGTTCCGAAAGCCTGACCTGGGAAGATGCCTGAGACTAGGACTAACAAGCCGTCTTGTCCTTCAATATTGATATTTTTATCCTCGGTAGGAGCGCGGACAACTGCCCTGGTATCCGGTTTGGGAGCCCAGGACATGTCTTCGACGGGGTTGCTATTCACCGTGGCGTTCTAGTTCCTTGGTCACAAAGAATGACTAGACCTTGTGTTTATCAAACCTAAGTAAAGCAAGTAGCTAACGACTTAGAGAAGGCTATTTGTGTGTTTCCCACAGACGGCGCCAAACAATTGGTGTCAGAAATTAGACCAACCAACAGTATGATCTGGTCATCCTTTGCGTAGAGAGTTGCGACTGATATGGAGTTGATCTACTTCCTTGCTGGAGTCTTCAATCCGAGCTAGACAGGCGTTGTCTGGCCTAAGATCCCTGCTAGACAACCTAATCCTCCAGAGCTTGAGTATGAGCCGTTGTCCGGGCTGATCTTCAGCCTGTCACCTGCACACAGGATGGGTCGGGGTATTCTCAACGTGTCCCCTCCAACGTGAGAGTAAGAGCCCGGGAAAAAGAAAGTAGGTTGCTTGGAGAGATAAAGCTATTACCTCCAACTTTTTGGGTATTTTCGCATATGGAAATGTGTTGGGGAAGTCTTCCATTTATAGACGAGGAGGTGATTAGCATCCTGAAAAATTAGGGTCTTACACTCAGTTATCTGCTAATCAGTCAGGTGCGTGGAAAACACGGCGGATTAGAGTTATGGGCCTGGGCCTTGGGCCCTTTATACATTGATGGAGAAACCCATGGGCTAAGCCTGTCAAAAATGGCGGTGGGCCTAGACAACGAGGTTCAGGTCGGGTTGAACGCACCGACCTGACCTTCCTTGGCGATAATTTGAGAAGATTCTTGCTTGGCGACCGGTGAAGTCCTTTATTGCTACCGCCCTGACAATCCATCCGGGCTGTCTAATCATCGGGCTCGTGAGGCCATTTGATGTTGTGGCGTTGGTGACATGGCTTATTTTGATCCAAATGGCAGACACGCGGAGGTGGCCGGATTTTACCCACATCATCTCGGTAGACCTTCTTATGCAAATGCTTCGAGTAGATTCGCTCGTGTAAAAATGTTCAAGTAGATTTCAACACTTCAGAATTTTTTATTTCTCGCTCTCAAATAGTGAGCCTTGACTCGATTAATGCTTCAGCGTTGTGCTCTCTGACCACAACGGTATTCCATCCTTCGAATGGCTCCTCGAGACATTCTTGCCTGAGAAAATTTTGAAAACAAGTCTTCTTGAACGCTCAAGCCTAGTCAGGACTGTTTATGCCCGAGTCCGACACGAGTTTTTAGAGAAAAATATTAAAATACCGAGCTCGACACTCCAGAGGGGTACCAACGCTCGAGTTTGGCTCTTCCAAGAAAAATCCAAGGGTGTCTTAGCAGGTTGGTCTCAGTAAAACTTCTCACCATTTAATGCGTTGTCCTTTGGCATCCTTTGGTTTTCTAATTTATAGCAGGACATATTTGTGAGCGGGTATCTTCTTATTTTAATCAATTTTTCTCTGAACCTTCTACCTCTCCACTCTCTCTCTCTCTCTCTCTCTCTCTCTCTCTCTCTCTCTCTCTCTTTTGCTAAGTTCATGGCCGCTACTTACTATGACATTGAAGAGCTTCTAGAGAAGAACAATCTCAACCACGTGAAGTTCGTCACTTTACTACATGAATTAATGAGGGGGGCCAACGCTCACAAACGGCTGCACAAATTAGAGAAGTTTCACTTCTTGTACCGTACCCTGGATTCCTATCATGACTTTGCAATTTCGGAGATGTTGTAATTCTAGTAGAAGTATGAGAAGGACGAGACGAAGACCTTCAACCTCCACGTCTCCCTCGAGAATGAATGTAAGGAGGCATAATAGTTGAGAACGCAGTTGTACTTCGCACACTGGTGGCGTGGCCAGGCCGAGAACCATAGCAAAGAGAGGAGAAAATTAGGGAGGTCCTCATGTGGTTGAGCGAGTACACAGAGTTCTAGAATATCTCTCCAGTGAGGAGGAGGATGCTCGAGCTCATGACACCTCATCTGGCAGTCTCGGGAGGAAGGAAAAGCTAAAGAACACCCCGTTTTTCCTAAATGTATACAATATTTTCGGGATAATTCCACCTAGCGCCCCTCAATTATATTGAAATTTCACATACATTCTCCTAACTTTCAAAATTACCATGGTGACCCTCCGCTAGAGTTATTTTTAATGAATTGTCCATTTTGCCCTTACTAAATCTGACGTAAAAAAATAGAAAACTTATTAAAAAAAAAAAAATGAGATGTACAATTACACAGTTGCCCTTAACCCATTTTCCATTTTTTTTCTCAAACCTTTTTTTTTTTTGGCTCCTCTTCCTCTTTGTTTCTCTGCACCACCGAGCACCACACACCACCACCACACAATGGCCTAACCCCTTTCTCTCTCATCTTCTTCAACCTTCCATGGCAACAAAACCAAAACCTAACCCAAACCTAACCTCCGCCACCATCCATCGCCTCCAAAACCAAATCCTAACCCTAAGCCCTACAATCGAGTACCAACCTCACACCGCCGTCCCCGCAATCGAGTACCAAATTGGAGATATACATATTGATTTGTAATCGTAATCCAAGAACAGAATGTTCCAATCGACGATTGATCGGAATCGACGATGAATCGATGATAAATCGACGACGATCGTCGATGAACAGAAGCAAGCGGAAGAAGAAGAACCAGATCTAGAATTCAACCAAGATCTGAAAATCGACAATATGTTCTTCCTCCTCAATAATTCCCACTCCTCTAATTGGCTCTCGCGATTGAGCCCTAAAAGATCTGCTACGGACGAGGAAGAGTTGAACGAACTCAGTAATTTTCTCTCTCTTGCTGTCTTTTTTTGTTGTTTGCTTCTGAGTTAGGTCACCGTCAATGAAATTTGAGGTGGATTATTTTTGGAAATTTTCTCAAAATTCATCAATTCTTGTCGAATTTGTGATTATTTTTGTCACAATCCCCGCAATCGTTTACAAATCGGCGGTGGTGGTGTTCGATTCGGCGGTGTTGTTCGTTTTGGTGTTATTTATCGGTGGTGTTCATGTTCGATTCAACAGTGTTGTTCCGAGGAGTTTTCGATTCGGCGGTGGTGATGTTCAGCGGTGGTGGTGTTCAATTCAGCGGTGTTATTCGTTTTGGTGGTATTTTGCAACGGTGTTGATGTTCGTTTTGTTGGTGTTCAGCAGTGGCGGTGTTGATGTTCGTTTTGTTGGTGTTCGGCAGTGGCGGTGTTAATGTTCGGCGGTACTGGTGTTCGGAAGATGTGGTGGTGGTGGGGATTTGTGGAAGATGAACACACGAAAAGAAATAAAAAATAAAAAAGATGAGCACATGAAAATTAAAAAAATAATAATAATTAAAAAGAAATAAGGGTAATTTGGTCAATGACGGAAATTAATAAGGGTAATATAGTCATTTGAATTCAAAATAAACTAGTCAAGATGGTCAACATTAATTTTGACTTTCCAAGGGCATTTTCGAAAGAAAAAATGAACTGGGGGTTTGAGTGCCCTTTGATCAAATAGTTCAAGGGTGTCCTATGTAATTTTAAAAGTTAAGGGGATTTCTGTGATCACGGTCAATTGTTGAGGGGGTGTAAAGGGAATTATCCCCAATATTTTCTATTTTTTTTTTTGGGTGACTAGTTCCTGGGCTGTTCGTAAGTACTCTTTTCTTTTTTAATTCACAATGAGGCCTCCAGCCTTATTTTGTTCGTCTTTATTTATTTCTCATTTTGTTCTTGTTCGTCCTGTGTTGAATATTTAGGTGGCATTTGGTTAGTGTTACTACTTTTTTCAACCCAACTGAGATGGTTTGGGTTGAGTTGGATTGAGAATTCTATTTTCCACTGGGAATAAAATTGCATTTGATAACGATAATTTTATTTTTTTTATGCTGGGAACAAAATCGTGTTTGGTAACGATATTATCCTAGAATTATTTCCTCTCAATTGTTTTTTTTTTTCTTTTTTCTTTTTTTTTTTTCTTTTTCTTTTTTCCTTCTTTTCTCTTCATTTGTCTTCATCATCTTCACCAAACAACATTCTCCGTTGAACGAATTCCATAGAAATTTCATGAACGATCAACGAAATCGAAATCAATTTCGTCAACGAGCAACAAAATCGAAATCGATTTTGTGAATGAACAATGAACAACGATTTCGATTTCATGAACGAATAACGATTTTGTTAATGAACAATCGATTTCATGAACAAATTGGAATAGAGCCAAAACTATTAGGAACAATCGATGATGGCAGAACTAAACCGTAAAATCGATTTCGATTTCAATTTTGAAATCGAAAATTGGAATAGAAATCGAAAATCGAAATCAAAAATCAATTTCGTGATAAAATCTAAACCAAATTGATGTTGAACCAAATCGAAATCGAAATCAAGAATGAAATCGAAATCTTGAACAACGAAATGAAATAAAAAACAGTGTAACCGAAACCCAGCAAGAACATTGACAAAATGAAATTGAAATCGATTTCTTGAACGACGAAATAGAAATAGAAAACCAGTAATAACGTTGACAAAATGGTGTAACGAAACGAAATCGATTTCCTCAACAATGAAATCGAAATCGAAAATCGATTTCACTAACAACAGATTGGAGATCGGAGGAATAAAAATCAAACATTTACCTGTGAATCAATTTTGTTTTTTGGGGTTCGAAGACAATGGCGAAGACGATGGCGAGGAGAGTTTCGATCAGCGATGGAGAGCTTCGACCAGAACTTCAGCAATGAGATGGAGACCTTCGAGCAGAGAAAAGATGATGGAGAATTGGGGAAATGAAGAAGCGCAGAGAAAAGACGATAGGCGAAAAAGAAAATAAAAATGAGCTCAATAGAAGTCGAACATTAGACTCATTAACAATAACAAAAATGACGAGTGTGTCCCTATTTTTGGGTTGAGTTTTTTGGGCACAAAAAAAATAAGTTTTTTTGGGTTTCTCATTTCCTTAGGATTTTAAGAATCAATTCTCATTTTTTGGGTTGGGTTGAGTTTTGTGTTGCCAAATGCGTTCCCAAAAATTAATCCCAGAATTTTTGAGTTAGGCTGGGTTGGGTTGAAATGGAAACACTAACCAAACGGGGCCTTAGTTTTAAGAATTTTTGAAATTTTTTCATAAAAATATTTGCTTGTGGATGTCGATAGTATATGAGATATTAGTTGACTTCCTCGTCCTTGGTCACCTATTTGGGTTCTCCATTTCTATTGGATCACACTTGAACATAAGAGTTGTTCCAAGAGAGTTTTTTCAAGTTATCCCTATACTACCCACCAGTAGGGTTTTAGGGTCCGTCAGCAAAGTTTGTCCCTATGTTTTGGTCGATCAGTCTTGGCTACTCAGTTAAAACCTTGCACGTTTGGGTAGGCCATGCCTAATCCCTTTGTGTAGAGTTGTTGAGTTCAAGCGTAAGTTAGGTAGTCGAAACTTGTAGAAATTAAATCTTATTCATCGCATGAATCAAATACAGTAACTTCGAGAAAGATAATCCTCACTAGTAGTATTTCTTCAAATGTTCTACATTCCAAGGATTTCTCAGTGCTCGACCCTCTATATCAGCCAACTCGCTAGTCCCTAGTTGACAATCCTAGTTACCTTATAAGGACCTTCCCATTTGGGTTCGAGTTTTCCTTCTGTCGGCCCTTTGTCTCTATATTCACCTTTCCAAGGACTAGGTATCCTTCCTTGAATGGTCGGGACTTCACTATACAACTGTAGTACTAATCCAATTGTTGCTTATAGGTCCTTTATCAAACTCAGGCCCTATACTTTTTGTTTCCTCCAATAGGTCCAATCTTACTACAAGCTCGATGTTATTCCGCTTGGGATTGTAATAGTCGACGCTCAAAATTGTTGGTAGATATTTAGCCTATTTACACTTGGAATTATCTAATCAAGTTTTCATACTTTGTAGGATGGTACAGTTGGTGACCTCGACTTGCCGTTTAGATTGGTGATGCTCAAAGTGTCTTGAACAAGTTGTAGTCAAACTGGATACCATGGTCATTGATGATCGAATTTGGGATATTGAAGTGACAATTCTATGTTTCCATGCCAAATCATTGATTTTGGCATCGATTATTTTAGTCATTGCTTCAGCTTCCACCCATTTAGTAAAGTAATCGATGGATATGATTAAGAACTTCCTTTGTGATATTAACATCGGGAAAGGACCAAATATATCGATCCCTCATTGGGAAAATGGCAATGACCCGACCATGGGTGTCATCTTAGTGGCTAGGACGTCTATAATGGGGCCATGTCGTTGGCACTTATTGCATTTTATCACAAACTCTCTGGAGTCAACCATTGTAGGCCAGAAAAATCCTTTCAAGAGCACTTTCCTAGCTAGGGACCGTTCCAGTAAATGTTTTCTACAAATACCTTTTTTGGATTTCTTAGAGGACATAGGTTTTTTTTCTGGTTCGAAATCCCATTTATTTTCGAAAAAAATAAATAAACAACTTATCCTTTCGAAAATGCTTTTGGATAAGCTTTATTTTTTGAAAAATAATTTTAGAAAAAGAACTTCAAGGGCTTTTCTAGGCGTTGGTTTTGAACTAATTTATTTGGGCCAAACTTTTATGAAAAGTTTGGAGTCAACACCCAGCATTGGTTTTGAAATGGTGAACTAGGTCACCGGATTTTAAAGAAAGTGAATAAAAGAGATAGAAAGAAATATTTTATGACATGGCCCAAATTTGACTGAAAAACGGTCTTAACCAGAGTATTCATTAGGATTGTAGGACGGTTAAGCTCAGAGAAGGGGTTAGACACCCTAAGACACCCGTTCGAAAACGGTGCCACAATATCTAAGTATTTTAAAAAGCTTATTTGATTTTATTGGTTAACATGATCTTTTTCTCTTAATTTATTTTATCATGACGTGTTTAGTATGATAAGGTTACTAATCATGCAAAATAAAATGAAACATGTAAAATAAAGCAAGTAATTAAAATTGTAAAAAAAAATGCCCCATCGATTATGAAAAAATCGACAAGTTTTGGTTCCGGGTAAGAGGTTTTCTTTTCTTTCTTTTTTTTTTTTTATTTATATTTTTTCTTCTTCTGATTTTTAGTTTATTTATGAGGCAAACTTTATGTTTTAAATTCAAAATAAAAGAATGGAAGAAATGAAATTAAAAATTTTTTATATATTTTTTTTGAGAAAAAGTTTTCCTTTAAAAAAAAAAAAAATATAAAAGATTTAAAGACTAAGAAAGAATTTGTTTTTTATTGATGAAAATAATGACTTAAACAATAAATATCTTTGAAATAGTTTTTGTGAAGAAAAGTATATCTTTATTTCTAAAAAAAAAAAAAAAAAAAAGGAATTACAAAAATTATTTTTTAAGAAATATTTAACTTCAATGTCAAACAAAAGTCTATGAAAAATCTTTTAAGAAGAACAATTTAAAAATGGAATATATAATTTTTTTAAAAAAGAATTTTAAGAAAACAATTAAAAAAAAAAAAAAGGAAAAACAAATTGAAAATAAGCCTTTCTAGGAAAAGTTGTCTTTTTGTGAGAAATATATTTTAAAGGTTAAAAAACATTTTAGAAAAATTAAAATTTTATTTTTAAGTTGAAATATTTTAAGAAAAACATATTTTAAAGAAAAATCATTTTGGGAAAGGTTTTTTCTTGTAGTGAAGAAAACCAATTTATAAGAAAGATTCATTTTTGTGTAAGTTTTGTCTTTTAGTAAATAAGCATTTATGAGGGAGTTTTTGACGTTTTTGGAAAAAATTATTTTTAATGGATTTATTTTTCTTTTAACACAAATTAAAATTTTGGTTGTTAAATAGAAAACATAATCTTAATGGGAAGAAAACTATGTTTTTAAAAGAAAAACAAAAGAACATTATTTTTTAGGAAAAAAAATATTTTTCCTTTCAAGAAGAAAGGAAATATTTCAAGAAAGTTTTTTTTAGAAAAAAAAAATTAAGTAGTAGATGGAGAAAATGTTTTTATTATTATTATTATTATTATTTTTTAAAGAAAATTACTTAGAAAAAAATAATAATAAAGGAATAAAAATGTTTTTGAAGTATCATTTGTTTTGGGATAACAAATGAGGCTTTATTTTTCAATTTTTTATCAAAATAATAAAAATAAAATTTTGAGATAATAACTTCACCAAATATCATTTTTGGAGGAGGGTTTTATTTCAAGTAGAGCCTATTTCTTTTCTTTCTTTCTTTTTTTTTTTTTCATGATTTTGTGTTTTTGGTTTGTTAAAAAAACAAAAACATATGTATATGTACATAGTATAGCATATATAGATATATAAGTGTGTAAGTTTATATGTGTGTGTGTGTGTGTGTGTGTATCGCCAGTCCGAGAACTTGACAAAAAATGAAAAAAATAAGGGCAAGGCGAAGGACTGTGACTTAGCACCTGTTCAAGGCCTAGGCCAAAAAATTTTTAAAAAAATGTGAAAATATAAAGTGCGAAAAGGTGCAGAGCGGTAAAGTAAATGATAGT
The DNA here is from genome assembly GCA_016647705.1 of Eucommia ulmoides. Classification (NCBI taxonomy): domain Eukaryota; kingdom Viridiplantae; phylum Streptophyta; class Magnoliopsida; order Garryales; family Eucommiaceae; genus Eucommia; species Eucommia ulmoides. The sequence goes on along the minus strand of CM028326.1, from coordinate 34,702,187 downwards.
AAAGTGAATGTGAAAAGTAAACTACAGAAATATAAATAACGGTAAAGTAAAAAAGCAAGAAAAGTGAGAACGTCTTATATTTTTTGTCCTTTTTTTGACCTTTTTGTGTTTGTTTTTCTTTGTTTGTCTTTGTTTTTAGACAAGAATATAAATTTTGGGGGTTTTAAGAACTTACCTTGCCTTTTGAAATAATGGTTATTCTCCTTTTGTTCTTCTTCTTCTTCTTCTTCTTCTTCTTCTTCTTCTTCTTTCTCTTTCTTAGTTTTCTTTTGTGCAAAAAATCAAAGATTCCTAAAACTAAAATATATTTTTTGAGAAGTATTTTAGAGAGAGAAAGAGAGTTCCTATGTTCTATAGAGAGAAACACAAATTTGGAATGGTGAATTAGTAAATGAAATGCTCCTCTATTTTCTGCGTATCTTAGGATATCTAGGAATTAGGCCAAAGACATGAATTTTATTATGATAATGTATGAAATGTGTCCCAATTCGTGAATGGGCCGATCAGCTTAAAATGTGCTCTAGCTCATAGCTAGGGAGGACCATGAAAATGTATGATATAATATGCCCCAGCCCAAGGCTGGGGCAGTGGCGATCAGTTTTATCCTCGGGGAGGCCGAATCTTTGTGACTCATTCCCAAGCTCATGCTGGGATGGGAGCTAATGAAGTTGAACCTGGTGAAGTGCTCATCAACTCGTGTCAGAGGTGATGAAAAATAAAGATAGATTTCTCTTGGGAAAGTCAATCTTATCACAGTATACCCTGGCTTGTGATTGGGGTTGATGAAAAATGAACTCGTACATTCCTCGGGGAAGTTAACCTTTCATGAATTGGGCTTTATTAGTGGAACTCACTGTACATCAATGAAATCTTTTCATTTGACGGCCGAACCCACGTGGGTTGCCTATTTATCCTGATTTTCATCAGGAGTCAGGGTAAAATATAGTTCGCTGGCTCGCGAAATGGTAGTTTGTTTTAACTGGACAACCAAACTTATGATTTTGTTTCATCTTTGTAACCAAACCCGCGTAGGTTTCCTATGTATCCTGGTTTTCGTAGGGAATTAGGTCGAGACATCGTTTGAGCTTCCGAAATAATAATATTCGCTTTCACTAGACAATCGAACTTATGGTTTCATTTTATCTTTGCGACCGAACCCACGTGGGTTGGCTACGTATTCCGATTTTTAGAGTGAATCAGGTAGAGACGTAATTCAAACATTGAAATAATGACTTTCGTTTTATCTGGACAAGCAAATCCGTGTGGGTTGCCTATGTATCCCGTTTTTCACCAAGAATCAAGTCGAGACATATTTTAAAAATTAAAATAATGACTTATGTTTTATCTGGATGACCGAACCAATGTGGATTACCTACATATCCCGGTTTTCACCGTGAATCAGGTCGAGACATAGTTCAAACTTCTAAAATAATGATTTTTGTTTTATCTGGGTGACCAAACCTGTGTGGGTTGCCTACGCATCCCAATTTTCATTGGGAATTAGGTCGAGACATAGTTCGCTATTTTTTATGGAAAATACGTACCACGTGTTTCTTGGAAAAAGTCACGGATTTTTTGTAAGATAAAATGTGCCCCAGCCCATGGCCAGGTCTTGGAACACATGTGTTTTTCACCAAACAAGGTAAGGAACAACTTTAAATGAACTAAGGTTTCTCTTATCGTTCGGACAAGAATATTATGATCTCCGGCCATTTGGGCAAGAAAAGAACATCAGGATCTCTAGCCTCTCGGGGTTGGGAAAAGATATTAGGGTCTCTAACTTCTCGGGGCAAGAAGAGGATATTAGGATCTCTAGCCTCTTGGGGTAGGGAAAAGATATTAGGATCTCCGTCCTCTCAATGCATAAAAATGATAGTAGGGTCTCCTGTCTCTCGGGGCAGGAAAAGAATATTATGATCTCCACCCAGTTCGAGGAAGGAAAGAATATTATGGTCTCCACCGAATACCAGGAAGTAACGAATATTATGATCTCCACCCAGTTCAGGAAATGAAAGAATATTATGGTCTCCACCCAGTTCAGGGATGAAAATAATATTATGATCTCCATCTAGTTTAAGGAAAAAAATATTATGGTCTCCACCCATTTCAAGGAATGATTGCATCACATTTTGTGCAATTTCATACCACTAAACTTAGTATAATTAATCGTTCAATTCAATTAAATTATTAAAAATTAAGTTATTTTATTTTTTGAAGAATTGGATAAAGAAAAAAAACACATTATTTGGAAGCACAATGTGTAAGAAAATTATCAACCGGATATAAGTCGAGGTTTATAGCACTATAATGAAGACATGTGTCCACTTTTTTGGCCATAAATAATTTCCCAATTGGAATTTGGAATGAAATAATTCTTATATGAAACTAGACTCTCTAAGCTTTCCAACGACTGGTCATATGACAAAATTGGAGTTTATATGAGAATGATACAGATGTTCGAAGTTGGCCGTGTTTGTTTGTCAAATGTGGCGCGCGCGAATCATGTGCACGCCTTGTCAACAAACCAATTTATGGACTGCCTTAACCGTTACAAAGGGCTAATTAAGGCCATTATACTAAAAATGAATAAGTTTTTGGCATTTTAGGAGAGACCAAATTTTTTTTGCCATTTAGTTTTTTTTCTTTATTTATTTTTTTTCTTCTTCATTTTTTTTCTTTCTTAGGCAACAGTGGGTTTCGGCACTGTTCCTTCTTCTTATTTAATTTAGGTTTCTTCTTAGTTTTATTTTGGGCGGTAGGTTAGGATTGCATTTTTTTATTTATTTTTTTTCTTTCAGCCTTGTTTCGGCAATAGGTTTCTTTTTCTTTTTTTCATTTTCTTTTTTCATTCTTTTGCCGCTAGATCATATTCTTGGGACACTTCAATGGTGTTTTTGTTGCACATCTTTGGAAAAATGAAGAACACCTCAATTAACAACAAACCTCCCTTCAATCGATTAGGGTAAGTATTTTTGGTTTCATGTAATATAACATTTTTAATTTAATTTTGAATTATGTGCAAACAATCATATGATGAGGAATATTGTTTTTGAAATAATTTTATTGTGATTGGATTTAATTTCAAAGTGTTCTTGTAGAAATTTTTATTTCAGATTCAATTGTTGCTAGAACGTCAAATCTAGTACATATGATCTAGATCTAATTATCATATAATCATATTTTTCGGATTTGATTATTGGTTTGGATGAATTATGCGTAGATTTTAATTCACCTTATATTAGAGTAATGTAGAAATTAAATACCGAAGATAATTCATGCTAATGAATAATCGATCTAATGTTTATGAATAGTACCAACTTGTAGCTAGGAACGTTCGTTTGCACGAATCCAAATTAAAAAGAATATACAAGAATAACATAAATTCTAAGATACGAACCCATAATTCCTAACTCGGTTCTCTATTTTCATTTGTTTAGATTTATTATTTTATTTCCTTGCACATAAAAACCCAAATTAAAACCCAAAACTCATTTTCATTAAAGAAAGAAAAATAATTAAAAACTGATCGTTACAAGACCGATCCCTGTGGTTCAACACCCTACTTGAACCCATACTACATCAGTATTTTTTTAGCGATCAAATTTTGGCACCATTGTCAGGGATCGACACTGCTAATTGTTGATTTCTATTTTTTTTTCGCCGTCTGTATATATCTATCTCTTTTCTTTCTTAAATTTTATTTTACAGGTTTAATTGAGATCCAATCGGTAAGTTCAGATCTACAAGCAAGGAATCAGGTTATTTCGTCTAATATATATAATTCATTGAGACTAGGGTAGATGGATTATAACCCTGAGAGATTAGCCATGTCAATTGGAGCAGTTAAATATTCTGATCTCTCAAGATTTCCACTTGATCCATACTCATGTAAAATATATCAAAATCCAAACTATTTTACCAATCAATATCCTTACAATTACCAAAATCCCACATATCCCTATAATAATACTTATTTCGATCCATAGTATTCATCGCTCGAGTATAATTAATACTCGAATAATTATGGATGGGATCAACAATATTATAGTAAGCCTTTAGGGTCGTCCTTTTACAATCAATCCTACTACTAACCCCAATGTCAACCATTGTTTCTCCCAAGATGATGCGAATGCTCAATCCACTAAGCTACAACAGATCCTTAAGCTCTTAGAAGAATAACAAGTCCTTACAACCTTGGAAGAGAAAATCGAAAGGATAGACCGACTAGAAACCCAAGTCAGGGAATTGTTGAAATATTGAATGATAAAAATGCAAAGAGTGGTTTGGAGGTTGACAATTGGGTAAGTATTGAGTAGAGTGGTCTAGAGCACGAGAATGAAAAGAGAGAATTGTCAAAATGACCACAATCGAGCAAAACTGGTGAGGAACCGCAATGATATGTTCTTGAGCTTGAGCTATGCTTGGCATAACCATCACCGTTTAGTGAGGCAAAGAAGAAAGTGGAATACGAGAGTGAAGATGAGGGGATGAGCTTAGAAGTTGAAATTACGTATATGGATGAGGTTAGGGTAGAAAATTGAGATTCAACAATCAATGACATATTTAAATAATCTTCCTTTAATTGAAACATCCATTATACCCATGCCACAACATTCCAAAATTAAGGTACATCTTTTTATGTGGTGGACCAACTGTTAACCCTGATTATGGACGATTTTTGTCATATTCAGTGGGTTAACGGAACTCAACTTCTCTTGGGGGTCTTAATAAAAAGACCACCAAGTACGTCCTACCGAAAAAAAAAAAAAAAATTATCTGGGAAAGAAGTTGACAAATGTGAGTGTCACTTGTCACTTAACACTCACGACTGAATAGTAACTCAACAGAAGGTGAGAAGCGGGTTACTCCACTACAGATAAGGGGTTTAAGACACTCATCGTCTGGTTGAAGATATTAAACTTAGCGCTGAGTGAGAGGCAACCCACATATAAAAAAATAAAAATAAAAATAATAATAATAATAATAATAATAATAATAATAATAATAATAATAATAATAATAAAATAAATAAAACTTGGTGAGGATTGGATTGATTGACTAATTTCTTTAACTCATCAATTTTTCTGATTATTTTGATAATGTAAATTGTAAAACCTAGTTCTTATGCATGCATATTTTTAGTTGTCTTCTAGAACATTTAGAGTGCATTGTGCAAATTAGCATCTACTTTAAAAAATTTAGGGGTTAATATATTAATATTAACTTTAACTCTTAAAAAACAATTGGGGTTAATTTACACTTTAAAAATTATTTAGGGATTTAATAAATATATATAATGTTGTTCTAGGACTATTTATGTAATATTTATAAATTATTAATAAATAATTATAATAATATTTACTATGATAAGATCAAAAAAAAAAAAAATTGTGGGTAAAAATTGTTGCCTTCCATGGAAGGCAACAGTTTAAAAGTAAGTGTCATCAATTGACACGTGTTCCCAAGGCCAAAAACAAATAAAGGGGAAAATGGTAGAAGGTGGAACTCATACATACATATATAGATAGCTATATAATAAAAGAAGAAGTCATGTGATCAGACCTAGAAAGAAGAAAAAAAAAATTGACATTGAAAGAGGAAAAAGTTGACATGTGTCAACATAAAACAAAACCAAAAAAAAAAAAAAAATACAGCGGGTAAAGCGGTGGACAGTCAACAATTATTATACTTGTATACATAAATATTATTGAAATAGTAAGACGAGAAGAAATAGCCCCCCCAAAAAAAGAAGATCAACTGGAACAGTAAAGGCGAGGTATGAAATTTCTTTATACACACACACACACATATACACACACACACACACACACACACACACACACACACATATATATATACTGTTAAAATAAATATATATCTCATGTAATTCATGGGACTAACTATGCGGACATGTATATATGTATAATTATATGTCAAAAATATATTTGTGAGTTCAAGAAATACAGTAGGTATAAGTATATTTAATTTTTGAATAATACAATTTAAAATAAAAATTGTAAATTTTATTAAAACGAAAATTTTTAGTATTTCTTCGATTAATAAAAAAATTAACAGTCGATTAATATTTTTCTACAAATTTAAATTATTAACACGAAAATTTTTGTAATCGTTACTATAATAATTTTCGTACAGTAAATATTAACATAGAAAAATGGGCGCGTAGTAATTTCGTATAATCAAAATTTGGGGAATGGGAAGTTTGCATTTTAGGGTCACGCATTGCATATTAGGTTTATTTTAATTAGATTATTAATTTAGGCCGTATCGCTATTAGGTTCACAGGCTATGCCACCCGCATAATATTTTGGCGACAGTGTTTTGATAGCGCAAAAATCGAGGTGAGTCTATTGTCTTCTATGTAAATTGTCAAGTATATTTTTAAATATAGAAAGTGGTTTTATTATCCGACTATACCATAGTGTGATCCCATCAGGAAGACATGTTCTACGGGATGTTGTTGGTCCTAACAGAAGGACATGTCCTGTAGGACGATATATTATAACCTATAAGGAGAGCAAGTCCTACCGGTGGTTGATTATATTGTTGATATGTTGATACCTGTTAGGAGGGCTAGTCGTGCAGGTAATTGATTGTGTTGTTGATATATTGAGACCTGTCAGGAGTGCAAATCCTGTAGGTGGTTGCCCCTACCATTAGGAATATTGAATGGCCCTGACACTGATAGCCACCTTAGATGGCACAGTCATACAGGTTACGATACCATCGTAACTCCCAATTGTGAGGTGAAACGATCATATGGCTAGTAGAAAAATATGAGTGTGGTATTTTATTATATGTCGAAATGTCTGGATTGGTTGATTTAAATGCATTATCTTATTGCAAGTGTTGATCCTAAGATTTTGATGAATAATTAAATGTTGATGTTTTTTGTGGAACTAATGGATTTATTGCGTGTTTCAGTTTATAAGTTCCAATGAATATATTATCATGAAGAAAATGAATGTTGAAGAGACTGACAAAGAAGATAGACGTTAAAAGACCAAAGAAATTGAAGAACCTAGGAAAAACAACTCAGGTTAAATTTTCACTCTTAATGTATCCCGGTTAGGATTACACACTACACAAAATGTTTTTTCAAAATTATGTGTGTTTTTATAGGATCCTAATTAGTTAAATTATTTGCTTCTATAAATATTGATAAATTGATTAAAATTGAATTTAAGTATTTAGTGGAGTTAACTGAGAAAAGAAATTGATTAAAGGGGCAAAAACGTTGATCTAATTGGATTTAACACAATTTCAAGAGAGGATTCCAGCATCTCTTAGTCGACAAGTAAGTCGACCGGTGATTAATGAATGAAGCTATTGAATTTCTCGATCAACAGGTAGGTCGACCTGAGCTTAAAACAAAAAGTCTTTGAATCTCGAGGTCGACAGGTGAGTCGACTTGTGATTAGAGAATGAACTCTCTAAATCTCTAAGTCGACAGATAGGTCGACTTATGAAACTCTCTGAATTGTCCAGTCAACAGGAGATGTATGGGCAGTCGACCGATGGGCGAAGAATTCTTGGCTTGGCTACATCCTGAATTTGGCAGTCGACTAATAGGTTTTGGCTAGTCGACAGATGGAGCTATTTCAGGATTTATGGAATTTTATATTTTATTCAAACAGTAGCTGTTACTAGCCATTTATGGTTAAGATATGTGAGATATCTTAGGGATCTGATATGTTTTGAGTTATTTAATTAATATTTAATCATCCCTATAGATATGGTTCAAGTAGTTTTGATTTTTCTCAATTTGGTACATGAAATTATTTCTATCTTATCTAATTGAGATTGAGTAAAAGTTTGAGGGACTTAATTGAATATTTTAAGAGATATTTTAAGTGAATTATACTAGGAATGAATCATTATGATATATAGGGTCTATTGGTGTAATTAAATGTTATGATTTATAGGAACTAGACGTTATAGGGCTTGTTTTAAGAGACTTTAAATAGACCTGCGGATTTCACATGATATAAGATTATTAATCAAGAGAATAAAAATTATTATGAGTTATTCAACTCTTGTGCTTTCTAAGAGTTATCATACTGAGAGTTTGTGAGATCTTTCTTGAGAATCATTCTTTGGAGATTATTTGTTCGATTACCGATTCGAAGTTATATTACTAATCTTTATTTATTCGGTGGAATCCTGTTGAGATCATTCCAAATTACTTACTATTAATTATTGCTTGATTCTATTATTTATTAGTTGGAATTTGATCTTTGAAATTATTTTTCGGATTTTTTATTGAAAATTATTTTGAAACATTTTCTTGAGAAAATCTGATTACGTGTTTAACTGCTTGCTATCCATCTTTATTTATCAGATTTTAAAATTCTCACTTTTCTATCACTAGTATCGAGACATTAATTGAGTTTGAATTTATCTGGGGTGGTAAAAGCTCCGAGTGGAAAAATCAATTATCAGTTGTTTTTAATTGGTGAGTTGAGTGTCGGATTAGATACTACTAGGAGTGTCTAATCAAGGGTAGCTGCTTTCAATCTCTTCCGGTAAAGAGATTGAGGTTTTGATATTTGCCTAGAGTATAAAAAGATTAGGTGTTAATTCTTCGTTGATTGAATTTGTGAGTGAATTGTAAATGTTTCATCCTTACATGGGAAAATGATATTTGGAGTGATTGTGAGGTTTAATTCTTGAGTTTAAGGTATAAAAAAAAAATAGGTTGTAATTCTCCCTATAATAGAATTAGGTTAATCTTTAGCCTGTAAAAAGATAGATTATTCTTGAACCTGAGAAAAAAAAAAAGGTTATTCCTGAGCCCAGGAAAAGGAATTGTAAAGGTTGACTCTAAGCCTGGGAAAAAAATCATTGTGCGGGTTTGGTTCCTACCTATAAAGGAATTTTGAGTTTAGTGTGTGCGAATTTCCATGGGGCTTGTAGGACTAGATTAGCCAAGAGTAGCTTGGTGAATCAGAATATATCGTGGTGTGCTACTTTATTTACTTTACTTATATATTGTTGTTTGGTGTACACCTAGTTGATAACACATATCCACTGCTATAAAGATAATAATTAATTTTAGGATGAAATTAATTGTTTGATTTTTGTATTGTTATATTCTGATAATTTTTAATACTACCCAATTCACCCCCCTTTTGGGTAGCTCACTGGGCCAACAACAATGATGACAACGAAATTTTATTCCAGCTTGGTATGCGGTTATATTATATTATATTTTAAAAAATGGTATCTGATAATTATGATTGATCCATAAATTATTTTTATTATGAAAACAGTACACTGATAAAATATTTGGTTTCAAGTGCCACAGCCAGAGACAGGTCCAATACTAGCACTAGGTAGAGTCAAGAGGTGGTGTCATTTTAGAGGGTTGGCCGGACAAATGTGAACCGTGGAAGGTTCAGTTTTTCATGGTTTTGTTGTGAATATTTGGGACATATATTTTTTTGGAAAAAACATTTATAGCAGTGCATGTGTGTGTGTGTGTGTGTGTGTGTGTGTGTATATGTGTGTGTGTGTGTATGTATGTTTGTATACTTGTTGATCGGTCAGGTAACGTCAAGTCGACGTCATGCCTGACCTCGGACGATCAGGGGCCCGGGGAGGGGTGTCATAGTTTTTGGTATCAGAGCTTAGGTTATAGGTTCTGTAGACATGTCAAATTGTCTAACCAGTAGTGGACCATGAGATAAGGTGTTGATAGGTGGGTTCGGCACGTAGGTGGTAGTTATTTTATTGGATTAAATAGTACATTTTCGTCATGCACTGTCGTTTGTCTGTTGGCCCTATTGCTTATTAAATTCCGTTTCAGATATTGAGTATGGAGCTTGAAAATGAAAGTACTGGGAGTACTGGACCCTTGGAGAAGAGGGATAGGACGCAAAAAAAACTTGGATGACGTTGAGCAAATTTTACAGGCTGCTACGCAACTGACAAAGCAATAGGAAAAGATGATTGAATGCCAGAAAGGCTAAACCAACACAACTACTTCTCAAGCGGTACTCCTGAAAAGATTCAAGGAATTGGACCCACCAACTTTTATGAGGACTGCGAGTCCAGTTGATGCAAATATTTGGTTGAGGAGCTTGGGGCACGTGTTTGAGGCAATGGGAATTACCGATGACAGTCGAGTTCCTCTTATCAACTTCCAATTGAAAGAAGAGGTCGAACATTGGTAGGAGGAAATGAAACGGTTAATTGAAGTTCCAAGCAAGAAAATTTCTTGGGATCGATTCGTCACTGTATTTAATGAAAAATATTTTCCTAAATTCTATCGGTTCCAGATGGAAGAAGAGTTCATATTACTGAAATAGGGGAAGATGACCATTTTGCAATACGAGATTAAATTCGATGCCCTATCCAGATTTGGTCCCGATTTGGTGAAAACGGAAGAGGTAAGATGTAGACAATTGCAAAAAGGACTTGATCTAGAAATACATTCCAGGTTGACGGGCAGGCAGATTAAAAGTTATGCAAAATTGGTAAACACGGCAAAATTAATAGAGAAAGATGTACGGGAAGTCGCCGAGAACCGTGAACAGTACGAAAAGAGTAGATTCGAGTCATCTAACAGATATCCAGGTGACACTTCTCGAAGAGCTATCGTTCGACCGCCACTTGCTCTGGCCCCAACAACCGACCAATCCGCTAGGAGTCGAGGTCCACGATAATCATACTCCAGCAGATAGCAGAATGTATCCAGGCAGAGTGTCGGCCAACAAGGACAGGGGAGGAGCCAGATGTTTAGTTGAGCCGGGGTACCTGTATACTACCAATGTGGATTACCGAATCATTTCATCAGAGACTGTCCTATGGCGGGTTTAGTATGTTTCTGTTGTCATGAGTTGGGTCATATATTTTCGAATTATCTGAAATCCGTTGTTACATCTGTACTCACTGTGAGCATTGTGGGTAGTGTTGGCCCTAGTAGTATTTAGGTGCGCAGTAGAGGATCGGCTAGTAGACCTCTGACTCGAGGTCATGTATTTGCTACTATCAGGTAGGATGCCCAGGGTACCCAGGATGTGGTTACAGGTATAATGTCTTTATATGATAAAGATGCACGTATACTTATGGATCCCGGTTCTACTCATTCATTTATTTTAGCAACCTTTATGATGCACATAGAAAAATTTCCTACTTCTCTGTCATATAGTGTCATTATTTCTACCCCTGTGGGTGAGTCCGTGCTGATAGATAGTACGTATAAAGATAGTCCGCTTCGTATTGGTGATAGAAAATTGTCGGTGGATCTACAACCCCTGAGTGTTTACGATTTTGATGTGATACTGGGTATGGATTTGCTATCTGGCTATCATACTACAATGGTTTATTTTAAAAAGGAAGTTACTTTTCGAGTCACAGGCGAGCCGGAGTTCGTATTTTCAGGGGATAGAATCATCACCCCTATTAGATTGATTTCAATTCTAGAGGCCTGAAAATTATTAAAGAAGGGATGTCAGGGATATCTCTCACATGTGATTGACACCAGTTGGAATGTAGTACAAGTGGCAGATATCCCAGTGGTTGGAAATTTTCCCGATGTATTTCCAAAGAAATGTCAGGGTTGCAGTAGATAGGGAAATTGAATTCACTATCGAGTTACTTCCTAGAACTTCTCCTATATCAATTCCAACCTATCGTATGGCGTCTACCAAGCTAAAGGAACTAAAAATTCAATTGCAAGATCTATTAGACCGTGAGTTTATCAGACCTAGTGTTTCTCCATGGGGAGCTCTAGTGTTATTCGTAAAGAAAAAGGATATCATGCTGAGGATGTGTATTGATTACAGGCAGCTGAATAAGGTGACGATTCGTTAAAAATACTCGTTGCCCAGAATTGATGATTTGTTCGATCAGTTGCAGAAAGCCAGGGTATTTTCTAAAATAGACCTTTGATTAGGATATCATCAGCTCAAAGTCAGAGACAGTGATGTGTCGAAAACAACATTTCGTACGAGGTATTACGAATTTCTAGTTATGCCATTTGGGTCGACGAATGCCCCTGCTGCTTTTATGGATTTAATGAATTGAATCTTCCAACCTTATCTAGACCAATTTATTATCGTGTTTCTTGATGATATATTGATCTATTCTTAAAATAAAGAAGAACATGCAGAGCATCTCAAGATTGTGTTGCAGACGTTGCGAGAGAAACAGTTGTATGCAAAATTCAGTAAATGTGAGTTTTGGCTGGATAGGGTTGTATTATTGGGGCATATTATCTCAGGGGATGGTATTCAAATTAACCCAAAGAAATTTAAATCCATTGTCCAATGGGAAAGGCCAAAAAGTATGACCGAGGCTCGAAGCTTCTTAGGATTGGCGGGTTATTATCGTCGGTTTGTACAGGGATTTTCTGTTATAGCTACCCCGTTGACCCGATTAACCTGTAAGGAATCTGAATTCGAATGGACTGACAAATGTGAGTAGAGTTTCCAGGAGCTAAAAAGTAAACTGATATCCGTGCCAATACTTTCTCTTCCGACAGATTGTGATGACTTTGTGATCTACCATGATGCTTCACACCAGGGGCTAGGGTGTGTACTGATGCAACAAGGTCATGTGATTGCATATACCTCTTGGTAATTAAAGACTCATGAACGTAACTACCCGACGTATGATTTGGAGTTGGCGGCAATTGTGTTCGTCTTGAAGCTCTAAAAACATTATCTGTATGGCAAGACATGCGAGATATACACTGACCACCAGAGTTTGAAATATTTATTTTACTCAGAAGGAACTAAATCTGAGATAGAGGCGTTGGATAGAGTTGATCAAGGACTATGATTGTACTATCCATTATCACCCTGGAAAGGCCAATGTTGTAGTAGATGCGTTGAGTCAGAAATCGGCGGGTTCGATCGCGTGCCTTCAAGTTGTTCACACTAATTTATATACCGAGATGAGATCCCTGCAAGTCCAGTTAACAGTTGTTCAGATGACAACGTTGCTTTCAACTTTAACCTTACCGACGTTGATCAACCATATTATAGAGGTGCAGAAATCGGATGGCCAATTGGAAAATATCAGAGATGAAGTGAAGAATGGTCAAAGAGTCGACTATCGTGTCAGAGATAATGATGAAGCCTTGATGCTTGAGAATAAACTATGTATGCCTAAAAATGCCAATTTGAATAAAGATATCTAGGAGGAAGTGTACATCTTAGCATACGCAATGCATCCAGGCAGTACCAAGATGTATCGGGATTTGCGATAACACTATTGGGGGAATTGAATGAAACAAGAAATTATAGAATTTGTTGCCAAGTGTCTCGTTTGTTAGCAAGTCAAGATCGAGCACTGACGTCTAGGTGGGTTATTGCAACCTCTACCTATCTTAAAGTGGAAATGAGAACATATCACGATGGATTTTGTTTCGAGAGTACGTCACACTCAAAAGGGACATAACTCCATCTGGGTGATTGTTGATAGGCTTACCAAGTTGCTCATTTTCTGACCGTGAAAACCACGTACTCCCTAGATAAGTATGCAAAATTATTCATTGACGAGTGTACATCACGAATTTAATTGCTCACGTATGACTACTCGCAAGTGTACGAGGTCAAGTTTTGGTAAAAGATGAGAGACTAGGGGTATCGTGTACATAGAGATTGGTTGTCGTTATTATCGAGTACTACGATTATCATAACCTAATTTTATCTAAGCGAAAACAAAGGTAATTTATAATTAATTAATACTAATACTAAGTTAATTTAACAAACTATACTGTATTGAGATAGTTTTGAGGGAATAGATTGTCTAGGGATTAATTTCATTTACGAATACGTGTTCGATCTCGTTTTAGTTTATGTTAACAGCGTTCGTCCAACAATCTCAGTTCGTAACCTCCCCCGCCACCTCTCCTGAGTGTAAGACAAGGGAATACACGACTTCGTGTCAACGAAGAAGTCCCCCTCAATGTCTTAACGACCCTAGGTCACGTGAGTTTGCCCCAACGTCATCGATTGCACACTCTCCAACTCCCTCCCAGATTATTGGATCGCCGTGTTGTGTTTAACCTAATCCAAATTCGGGGTTACCTCTCCCTAGTATCAAATCTCGTATTCTCGATATATCATTCTAATCATATAGACAATACAAGAACGAAAAACACAATCAAAATAACGAAGAACATCCGCTAACGAAACACAAACTCATTCAAACAAGATATTCATACATTCATTAATCCCTAAACAATATATGTTTAGCCAATGGCCATAACTATGTATACAATGTAAAATGGACTAAACATACTCAACAACTACTGAAAGTAAAAAAATAAAGAAAAGAAATGAATGACTTTGCCAATATTCGAAGAAAAGAAATGTGAGCTCTCCCTCAAAAACCTCTCAACCTAGCCCTAAATATATTCTAAGGCCTTAGGGGGTCATAAAATCGAAAGAGATGAGGAGATGAAGGGTTTAAATAGAGAAAATATCCAAAAACAATGTATAATCGGGCACAGAGCTGACCGCCGCCGCGGTAAGTAGGTCGGTTAAGTGATCGACTAGGTGGTGAAGACAGCGGTGGAATTTGTGACCATTCTACAGTTTTATCGCCGCGGCAGTAGATGTCCAGCAAGATTAGGTCCACTCTACATTTTCACCGCCACGGCAGAGGCCTGAACGTCGTTGCAGTGGGCTTCTTTTCAAAATTTTGCCTCCTTGCTTGTTTTTCCACTTTTTTTCGACCGTTTTTGGTTCGATCTGATTGGTTATGCTCCGTTTTCCTACATTTTCAATCCACACACCTGATTTATACAAAAATAATAAAAACTAATTAAAACATAATAAAAAGCTATAAAAACGCTTGAAAACGAACTTAGTTCGATTTGGAAATAGATAGGTAGATCACACCTATCAACGAGATTGTCAGATTGCTTGGTGTACCAGTTTCTATAGTGTCAGATAGAGATCCGAGATTTACCTCGAAATTCTGGTCAAGTCTTCAAGCTGCTATGGGTACCAAGTTGAAATTTAGTACCACTTTTCATCCTCAGACTGACAGCCAATCAGAGTGTATGATTCAGACGTTGGAGAATATGTTGAGGGGTTGTGTTCTAGAATTTTGGGGTAGCTAGGATGATCATTTAACGTTGATGGAGTTTGCTTATAACAATAGTTATCATTTGACAATCGAAATGACACCATATGAAGCCTTCTATGGCAGGAGATGTAGAACCCCAGTCTATTGGACTAAAGTGGAAGAATAAAAATTATTGATGCCGAATATAGCCCAGATGACAGCGGACAAGGTGAAAATGATTCAGGAGAGACTGAAGACTACTTAGAGTTGGCAAAAGAGTTATACTGATAAGCGTAGGCGTGAGTTGGAATTTGAAGTGGGCGATTATGTGTTTTTGCATATATCCCCGTGGAAGGGCATAATGAGATTTGGAAAAAAGGGGAAGCTAAGTCCAAGGTATATCGAGCCATACAAGATTCTAGAATGGGTTGACACAATAGCCTATCGACTAGCCCTACCGCCAGAATTGTCCAGATTACATGATGTTTTCCACGTATCGATGCTTAAGAAATATGTGTCAGACCCTTCGCATGTGTTGACTTCCCAACTGATAGGTGTGAAAAACCTATCTATTTCTAAACTGGATTTGTTAGTTCTCAAGCATTTTAGTTATATTTAATTGTTTTTTAGTGTGTTTTAGTGTAGAACAGGGAAAGGACCTCAAAGGGCGAGAAACAAGTGAAAACGGTGGAGAAACGGTGAAGAAAATGTGTAAAACAGGGTTTCGGTGAATGAAGACCACCGCTTAGGCGGAAAAGAGGCAGAATGTTGGAGTGTTGAAGGGCTAAACCACCGCCTAGGTGAGAAAACCACTGCTTAGGCGAGAAAAGATCAGAATGATATGTCAGCACCTACCGCCTAAGCGGAAAAACCACCGCTTAGGCGAAATCACCGATAGACTTTAACCGACTTAGAGCCACCACCTGAGTGGTGAACCACAGCTTAGGCAGTGACACTCTACATAGAAATATCTATTTTCAGATATTTTGAAGATATTTCCAACCCTTGCCTATAAAACCCCTTTCTCCCCCATTTACTAAAAAGGTTAGAACCCCTTAGACGTGAGAGGAGGCTCTGGTTGTTCTTTGGGAGCTCTCTTCCACCTTAGTAAGATTAGATTAGTTTAGGAAGTATATTAGATTAGTTATAAAGAGTGTTCTTGGCCAATCCTTGAAGAGCCAAAAGATGAAGTTCATCAACGGAAAAGAGAAAGCTCGGGAGGATCGTTCTTTGGCGAAAGTGGACTACTCCACTTTGAGATTTAGCTTTTCTTCCCTTGTTTTCATCTTTGTATTTAATATTTATAGTTGGTAATGATGATCTCCTCTTGATTTGTGTTGTATTGGCTAAGAACATGTTAGTGTAATTTAGAGATTAGTTAGGGAAAGGTGTAGTTGTGTAAATACTCGTTTGGTTCAATATAAGTTTCTTTAACGGTTGTTGTTTTAAGTCCGATTGTGTTTATCATTTGATGACGATCTTAATATGCTTGTAAAGGTATTAGGGTTGGATTTGAGAATCTAGGGTTTGAAACTCAGGAGAGGTAACCCTGGATTCGGACAAGGGTAAACACATCGTTACGACCTAACGACCCGGGAGGGCGTTAGTTAGTATGCAATCGATGACGTTGAGTCAAGACTCACGCGGCCTAGAGTCATTAAGACATCGAGGGGGACCTTGGCATCAACTCAAAGTCACGTATTCCCTCGTCTTACACTCGGAAGAGGTGGCGGAGGAGTTTACGAACCGAGATTGTCGGATACCTAAACTCCGTTATTGTTAACCGAACGAAATCAAACGTGTATTAAGTGAACGAAATCAATCCCTAATTAATCAACTTAGTTAGAATTAACCCACTAATTGTAATTTAGCTTAGTTTAATTTCAATACACGCTTTTCGTTCACTTAATACACGTTTGATTTCGTTCGGTTAACAATAACGGAGTTTAGGTATCCGATAATCTCGGTTTGTAAACTCCTCCGTCACCTCTTCCGAGTGTAAGACGAGGGAATACATGACTTCGAGTCGATGTCAAGGTCCCCCTCGATGTCTTAATGACTCTAGGCCGCGTGAGTCTTGACTCAACGTCATCGATTGCATACTAACTAACGCCCTCCCTGGTCGTTAGGTCGTAACGATGTGTTTACCCTTGTCCGAATCTAGGGTTACCTCTCCCGAGTTTCAAACCCTAGATTCTCAAATCCAACCCTAATACATTTGCAAGCATATTAAGATCGTCATCAAATGATAAACACAATTGGACTTAAAACAACAACCGTTAAAGAAACTTATATTGAACCAAACGAGTATTTACACAACTACACCTTTCCCTAACTAATCTCTAAATTACACTAACATGTTCTTAGCCAATACAACACAAATCAAGAGGAGATCATCATTACCAACTATAAATATTAAATACAAAGATGAAAACAAGGGAAGAAAAGCCAAATCTCAAAGTGAAGTAGTCCACTTTCGCCAAAGAACGATCCTCCCGAGCTTTCTCTTTTCCGTTAATGAACTTCATCTTTTGGCTCTTCAAGGATTGGCCAAGAACACTCTTTATAACTTATCTAATCTACTTCCTAAACTAATCTAATCTAACTAAGGTGGAAGAGATCTCCCAAAGAACAACCGGAGCCTCCTCTCACATCTAAGGGGTTCTAACCTTTTTAGCAAATAGGGGAGAAAGGGGTTTTATAGGCAAGGGTTGGAAATATCTTCAAAATATCTGAAAACAGATATTTCTGTACAGATTGTCGCCGCCTCAGCGGTGGTTCACCGCTCAGGCAGTGGCTCTAAGTCGGTTAAAGTCTGTCAGTGATTTTGCCTAAGCGGTGGTTTTTTCCGCTTAGGCAGTAGCTGCTAGCATATCATTATGATCTTTTCTCGCCTAAGCGGTGGTTTTCTCGCCAAGGCGGTGGTTCAGCCCTTCATCACTCCAACATTCTTCCTCTTTTCTGCCTAAGCGGTGGAACTTCCGCTTTGGCGGTGGTCTTCATTCACCGAAACCCTGTTTTACACATTTTCTTCACCGTTTCTCCACCGTTTTCACTTGTTTCTTGCCCTTTGAGGTCCTTTCCTTGTGCTACACTAAAACACACTAAAACACAATTAAATATAACTAAAATGCTTGAGAACTAACAAATCCGGTTTAGAAATAGATAGGTTTTTCACACCTATCAATACCCCAAAACTTAGAATTTTGCTAGTCCTCGAGCAAAACACTAACACTAAACTAAATTAACTAACAAACTAATCAACTAAAAATGAAAAATTAAACTAACACAAAAGAAGTAGATGCATGTAAATATAAAGTTCAATCGAAATGACCAATTTGTTCCTCCCTTAATATCCTGAAATCGGATCAAGTTCGGGAAGCATCCCACACCAAGTGGTGTTCTAGAATTTCAACTATCAATATCAATAAAAACTATTCTAGATCTATTTAAAGTGTGTGTGTGAAAACTCAAATGTATAACTAGTCAAATACCGGATTCGATTATTCAATTGTTAAGCTCATAATTTTAATCGTTTTAAAAGATTCAGGAAAACCATACGCTTGATTGGAGTCTACTATCCACTAATGTAGGCTCGGATATTCACAGAAATCAATAGGACTTGGTTTGGCTTTGGAGAACGACCACGGGTATCACTGGAATAAAAATAGCAATTTGGTTTAATCAATCGATACCCGAGGTAAAATCGCTTGTCGCTATCCTCTCTCATGACCCCACATTTAAAGTACAACTCTGAATAAGAAACGAAAATCCTGGTATTCACTTGTCGAAAGAGAAGAAAATGAAAAACTATATTAACGTTCTTTTTCTTTTTCTTTTTTTTTTTTTTTTTTTTTTTACAACATATTCCTAAATTAAGTCGAATAATTACAGTTTTAGGAGAGTGCAAAAAGAAGTTAGAGAAACACACCCCCAAAACTTATTCAAATTTGTAAAATTTT
The DNA here is from genome assembly GCA_016647705.1 of Eucommia ulmoides. NCBI lineage: Eukaryota > Viridiplantae > Streptophyta > Magnoliopsida > Garryales > Eucommiaceae > Eucommia > Eucommia ulmoides. The sequence goes on along the minus strand of CM028326.1, from coordinate 34,683,183 downwards.
AGGAATATGTAAAAAGAAATGATAGAATTTTAGGAATATGTAAAAAGAAATGATAGAAACACACCCCCAAACTTATTTTAGGAGCGTGCAAAAAGAAATACTAAAATGACAAGTGAATACACTAATATTGAATCAATAAAAATTTATCAAAAACCCAACCGCTCACTCGATATCACTCAATTTTGAAAATTAGGCTTAGCGACTTTGGTTTAGGAAAAATTTAAATGAAAAGAGTATTTGAAATGTATTCAGAATTGATTACGTTATCGGCTTCGACAGGGGAAATAAGGAATGAAAAATTTCAGGTTAGCTACAACGGTTCAAGTGAAAAATTGACGGCCTAAATCACGTTTCCGGAATTACCTTACCTAGGATTCCGTCTCAAGTTTTTCCCAAATCAAGTTCTAGTTTCCTCATTTTTTATGATGAACTTAATATCAAATAATCAACGTCTAATCGTTTAGATAATTATACAGTGAGTTCAAATGTCGTGCAATTTTTTTGGATCGAGATAATTTTTACCCAATCGACATGTTAAGCACACAAAACACACAAGGAAGGTATTACCCCCGACTTCAATATGCAATTTGGGGATAATTCTCATCATCGGGTTTTGGCCCAAATGAACTCATATCTAAGCATGCAAACACAATTTTATACATACACAATACTAAACTAATTCTAATACTAACATACATAAACTAATCTAACACTAAACATTCAAAAAAAAAATTAAACTAACTAAACTAAAAATTTAAAAATTAAAACATTCATTATACATAAATAAATAAAGGTCTATACAACAAAAAAAATCATTTTGTTCAAAAAATAATAATACTTGTTCATCATTTTCTACAAAAAATCAAAATGGATGAACATCCACAAAACTATCATCCAATCCATACCACTCAGGCCTGAACATGGCAGTGTTCCGATATCAGCAAACCCAATAAACATATAGCATGCTTGCACACACACATACACAAAAAAAAAAAAAATGGTTTGAACGCATACCTAGAGAATAAGACTTATTCCCTACTGTTCACCTGAAGATGAATCATCACCATCATCACTTTGGGAAGGAGAGTGTGGTCTCTGGAGTAGATGTGGCGGCACAGATGGCATCGGTGGGTAATCGTCCATCTCTAGGCCAAGGCCCTCCCAAATCTTCTGTTGGACTCGATCTTGTTGCCTCTAAAATTGGTCCAGGAAAGAGGCAATCTCGTATTGATTCTGGAGGACGGTCTGAAACTTGTTGTTTATCCTCTCTTGGGAGTTTTTATCACGAGCTCCAGAAGGTCCAGCCGTATCGCCTGGTTGCTCCTCCCCTTCCTCCGGCTCAGGCTCGGGTGCCTCTTACGCCCCATTCTTCCACAACTGATTTATCGCTGACAGCGTAAGTGGAGCGATAGGGTCACACTGGCTTCTCCCAGATACAGTCACATCAGCTAATCTGAATATATGGGTCAATAGTGACGAAAACGGGAGCCCACTCTTTACCGTTTTCATATCATGAAGAATTGATGAATAGATCAGAAATCCAACGTTTACGGGTTATCCGGTCTGGATTTTATAGATCAAATAGGCCCTGTCTTTTGAGACGTTTGACAAATGTGATGTCGGCAGGAGGCTTCCACAAATGTAATTGTGCCAGATTTTTGAAACCGGCTTGAGGAATCTCCCTAAAAATGTAGCGACGTTTGGCCCCTGGTGTTTCCACTTTACCGGGCTAGATGTGATATGTTGGATGACCCTTTGTAAAGTAGGTTCCTAGCTTTCAATTGATTCCGGTGCCGAAAGCCCAAAGAGATGGTTTATGAAGTCGGGGCTGAAGATAATGGTTTGGTTCTGAACCCTTGCTAGATTGTCGATGGCCTCGGTAGCATTTGCATATAACTCCTTGACCAAAGCGATTTTGCCTGGGGGTGGCGATTTGCAGAATTGCTCCCAGTGGCGGCTTCGGATTTTATTTCGAAATTCCTCCGGGAGCTCCTCAATCAGACCGAATCCCCATTGACGTATGCAAGCACGATATTTTTCGTGTTCTTTGAAGTGGTCCGCCGCTTGTTTTGACACAAAGCGGGTGGCATCAAAGTCAACGTCGATCGGTACCCTTGGGTTTGAACTCGACCCTTCGCCTTTAGCCCTTTTTTTAGCTGTTCTTTTCGTCATTTCCTACAATCATAATCAACAAAACCTAATACAACCTCATCATATATGAACAATTGAAGAACATAAGCCTCGCTAATCACATTGTCATGAACACATACATCCCAAAACGAATTCTCTTTTGAATTTTTCAAACAAATTTCACAAATGTGACATCCTATATTAGTTCACACACTCAACCAATCCAATTAAACATGCGTATCATCAAGAATCAAACCAAAAACCCATTGAACTTCGAAATCGCGAAACTAGGGTTAAAGGTTTTTGGACAAAATTTCAAAATCCATTGATTTCATTGATATAATCATGCAAACCAACCAATAATTTCAACAACTAAACTAAATGTAATGTAAAAGAAACTTACTTGTTGAGAAATAATGGTCTAATCAAAAGAGAATGAATAAATCGCACCTTTCTCGCAAAACCCTAAATTTTCAAAAATAGGGGTGGAAATCCGATTCTTGGAGGTTGAATCATGATAGAAATGATCACTTTTGGTAATAGACGGATGATTTTCCAGATTTGGAACGATTTGGGAGTGAAGTTTTAGAGAGAAGGTGGAGAATTTGGGAGAGAACCTTGCGTTTTAAATTTTTTTAGCGACAGGCTGTTTTTAACAGCAAAAGGTCCACCGCTTGAGCGGTGGAACTCTTTTCTTTAAAATCAAACCTTCTAACAAAATTCCGCTTAGGCGGTGGTTTTTACGCCTAAGCGAAATTACACCAGTGTGCAATGTTTTATTCTGCTGTTAATCCGCCTAGGCGGTGATTTTTCCGCCTAAGTGGTGGAGCATATTTTGAAAATTTGGTGCATCCTGTATTTTTACCGCCTACGCGGTGGTTAACCGCTTGGGCGGTGGACCTTTTTTTGCTGAAAAACACCTTCTCTGTATTTTTACCGCCTAAACGGTGGTTTACCGCTTGGGCGGTGGGCCTTTAGCTCCCACTTTAATGTTTTTCTCAAATTTTCAAAATACGGCTCCACCCCGTACATTTTCACTTTGCTTGTTCAACGTGTTTAAATTTGAAGTACTTTCCCAAACTTCCACATTCCTAAATTCACTGTCGAACACATTCCGAAGCCATGCCAGCTTCCAAAAAGAATAAATAATCAAATAAATAGTAACAAAAATTGGGTAATTTGATACCCTAAGTTTCATTTCAAAAGAATAGCGCTTGAGTTACTGTCCCCAGCTGGACTTTTGTGTCACTAAGTATTTTTCACCAAAATTCCCCATAAACAAGGAATTTGGGCTCAAATGCTGAGTCGAATCAAAATCATGGCTTTGAAATCGGCTCCTCTTCTCAGTCCTTATCATTTGCAATAAGCTCCATCTCGGGATTGAGATTTAGCCTTCTTCATCGTTTCTCGCACTACTTGATCTCATTAACACAATGAAACAAAAATAAAAATTAAAAACAAAACAAAAATAAATGTCAGGATTAACATTCGACCACTTAGTCGCAATACCAACTTAGAATTCACACTAATCTCACGTCTATAACGCCAAAGACTTGGTGTGTTGACGGAACTAGGATACGATACATTTGGTTTTCCTATTTAAAACTTAAGTTCTGAGCCGATACCGCATTTCTTTTGCAATATTCAAATAAAATTCACTCTAATCCCCGGCAACGGCGCCAAAACCTTGGTAGGCGTTGACGGGAACAGAATTTGACAATATTCAAATAAAATTCACTCTGATCCCCGGTAACGGAGCCAAAAACTTGGTAGGCATTGACGGGAACAGAATTTGACAATATTCAAATAAAATTCACTCTGATCCCCGGCAACGGCGCCACCAACCAATTGAATTGAAAGAAAATTTGACATACATTGAGGAATAAGTCCAAATTCTGAACCGTAAAGATCAAGTGTTGCGGACGAAAATGATTGCAGTGGTGAAAGTGCTATGGCCCAGTCACTCGGTGGAGGAAGCGACGTAGGAGAGAGAAAATGAGATGAGGAATAAATATCCACATTTATTCGTTCAAGATAACTAAAATTTTGGGACGACATTTCTTTCAGGGGGGAAAGAATGTAAAATCTCGTTCTTACGTACGCATATTTTTAGTTGTCTTCTAGAACATTTAAAAAATAATGGGGTGCATTGTGCCAATTAATATCTACTTTATAAAATTTAGGAGTTAATATGTTAATATTAACTTTAACTCTTAAAAAACAATTGGGGGTTAATTTACACTTTAAAAATTATTTAGGGATTTAATAAATATATATAATGTTATTCTAGGGCTATTTATGTAATATTTATAAATTATTAATAAATAATTATAATATTATTTATTATGATAAGATCAAAAAAAAAATGTGGGTAAAAATCGTTGCCTTCCAAATTAAGGAAGGCAACAATTTAAAAGCAAGTGTCATCAATTGACATGTGTTCCCAAGGCCAAAAACAAATAAAGGGGAAAATGGTAGAAGGTGGAACTCATACACATATATAGATAGCTATATAATAAAAAAGGAAGTCATGTGATCAGACCTTGAAAGAAGAAAAAAAAATTGACGATGAAAGAGGAAAAAGTTGACATGTGTCAACATAGAACAAAACCAAAAAAAAAAAAAAAGAGAAAATAGCGGGTAAGGCGGTAGACAGTCAACAATTATTATACTTGTATACATATATATTATTGAAACAGTAAGAGGAGAAGAAACAGCTGGAAAAAAAAAAAAAAAAAAAAAAAAATCAATTAGAACAGTAAATGCGAGGTATGAAATTTCTTTATACACACACACACATATATATATACATATATATGTATGTATGTATGTATATATCTCTATATCTACTGTTGTAATAAATATATATCTCGTGTAATTCATGGGACTAACTATGCGGACATGTATATATGTATAATTATATGTCAAAAATATATCTGTGTGTTCGAGAAATATAGTAGGTACACGTATATTTAATTTTTGAATAATACAATTTAAAATAAAAATTGTAAATTTTATTAAAACGACAAGTTTTAGTATTTCGTCGACTAATAAATTTTTTAACAGTCGATTAATATTTTTCTACAAATTTAAATTATTAACACGAATGTTTTTTGTTATTGTTAGTATAATAATTTTCGTACAGTAAATATTGACATAGAAAAATGGGCGCGTAGTAATTTCGTATAATCAAAATTTGGGGAATGGGAAGTTTGTATTTTAGGGCCATGCATTGCATATTAGGTTTATTTTAAATAGATTATTCATTTAGGTTGTATCGCTGTTAGGTTCACAAGCGGCGGCGCCCGCGTAATATTTCGACGACAGTATTTTGGTAGCGCAAAAATCGAGGTGAGTGTATTGTCTTCTATTTAAATTGTCAAATTATATTTTCATACTAAAATGTGAAAAAAAAATATTAAAATGGATCATTTTATAATGTTATACGGATCAAGTAGATTTTTAAATGAGGAAAGTGGTTTTATTATCCTACTATGTCATAGTGTGATCCTGTCAAGAGGGCATGTCATGCGGGATGTTGTTGGTCCTAATAGGAGGGTATGTCCTATAGGACGATATATTATGACCTGTCAGGAGGGCAAGTCCTGCAGGTGGTTGATTATATTGTTGATATGTTGAGACATGTCAAGAGGGCTAGTCTTGCAGGTGATTGATTGTATTGTTGATATATTGAGGCCTGTCAGGAGTGCAAATCCTGCAGGTGGCTACCCCTACTATTGGGGATTTTGAATGGCCCTGATACTGATAGTCACCTTAGATGTCACAGTCATACAGGTTAGGGTACCATCGTAACTCACGATCGTGGAGTGAAACGATCATATGGCTAATAGGAAAATATGAGTGTGGTATTTTATTATATGTCAAAATGCTTGGATAGGTTGATTTAAATGCATTATCTTATTGCAATGATGACAGTGGAATTTTATTCTAGTTTAGTATGCGGTTATATTATATTATATTTTGAAAAGTGGTATCTGATAATTATGTTTGATTCATAAATTATTTTTGTTTAGAAAACAATACACCGATAAAATATTTGGTTTCAGGTGCCGCAATTAGAGATAGATCCACTACTGACACTAGGTAGAATCAGGAGGTGATTTCATTTTGAAGGGTTGGACGGATAGATATGAACCGTGGAAGGTTTAATTTTTTGTGGTTTTGTTGTGAATATTTGAGACAGGTGTATTCTCAAATTTTTAAGTGAGTAAATATATTTTTTTGAAAAAAAAAATTATAACAGTGCATGTATGTGTGTGTGTGTGTGTGTATATATATATATATATATATATATATATATATGTATGTATTTATACTTGTTGCTCGGTCAAGTAACGTCAAGTCGACGTCATGCCCGACCTCGGGCGATAGGGGGCCCGAGGAGAGGTGTGACATAAATACACAGGTTTAGGGGCGTGTTCCGCGCTATCAAGTGTGGTGTTTTTGCTAATAAACGAGGTATTATTGTTCATTCCCTTATGGTCTTGTGTGCTTTTACCATTGAAGACAATGCTAGATTTAGGTTTGGGGGGATAAATATTTGTATTCATTTTAATTCTACACTATGATATTGTCAATCTATTCTTTGACAACCCGTCTGTCGGATACAAACTTGAGTTAGCTAAATAGTCATTGAAGCGTAGCACTGATTTCTAAAAGTATATCATTTTTCAATCTTCATATGTGTCTTGACTTCTATTTATTTTAAACCTAATCCATATACTGGTTTGTTGAGTTTGGGCATGATAATAATGAACCCCTGGAGTATTATTACTATATATAAAAAAAATTGTGTTAGTAATAATAATTTTAAGTTTTAATGATAAACTTTTGCTGAGTAATCGGGCCTCTTGCCTCAATAAGCTTTGAGTATTCGTGTCAAAAGGAGGAAGCAATTTTTTAAAACAATAAGTGACTCGTTAATCTCGAAACCTAAGTTGTTCGAGTTATTAAGTCTGAATGGTGTCTTAACACCTAATGCCCTGAGCCAACTGAATTAGGATCATTGGCCCAACACTTGCTACACGGATATCTTAGAAAGCCTAATGGGGTTAGCATTGCACATGTTACGTATTTAAAAAATCAAGATATATTTAAAAAAAATAAAAAGAAATAAAACAAAATAAATAACTATTTCGGGGGAAACATTATTTGATTGTTGAAATTCAGGTGACTAGTGACTTTGTAATAAATTCATTATAAATGAAAGTCATGTGTATGTTGTGGGTGTAAAAATGAATATTGTTAGGAATCAAATGCTAAGAAATCAATGGCTAATTTACCAACTTTTGAATATTCACGATTTGATGTGCTAGCATTGGAAATGATTGACAAATCTTTTGTGAGGAATAAAATGCATAATAAGGAATTTAACATGTTTGTGGGTAGTATCACTGTAAACCGTCACGAGATTATACTCATCCACTAGGGGTGACTTAGGGATTTAAAGGCTTATTGCATACGCTAAATGCAATTGGGTTCCCCACTAAAGTATTTTTTGATTGAATTAATATATTTAGTTTTGCTCGAGAACTAGAAAACTTTAGGTTTTGGGGTGTAATCGCATTGCATTTTCGATTTCATACCACTAAACGTACTATTAAATTAATTTATCAGAAATTAAGTTATTTTATTTGTTTTTGTAAATTTGAAGAATTGGATCAGAAACACACTATTTGGAAGCAAAATGCGCAAGAAAATGATCAATGAGATAGAAGTCGCAGTTTACGGCACTATAATGAAGACATATGTCTACTCTTTTGGTCATAAATAATTTCACAATTGAAATTTTGGAATCAAATAAGTCTCATATGAAACTAGACTCTTTAAGTTTTCTAACGACTAGTCATGTGGCAAAATCAGAGTTCATATAAGAAAGATACAGACGTTCGAAGTTAACCGTGTTTCTCTATCAAATGTGGCGCGCATGTATATCGTGTGCACGCCTTGTCAACAGACCAATTTATGGACTGTCTAGACCGTTACAAAGGGCCAATTAAGGCTGTTACACTAAAAATGAATAAGTTTTTGGCATTTAGGAGAGACTACATTTTTTTTTTGCCATTTAGTTCTTTTTTCCTTATTTTGTTTTTTTATCTTCATTTATTTTCTTTCTTGGGCAACAGTGTGTTTCAGCACTGTTCCTTCTTAGTATTTAATTTAGCTTTCTTCTTAGTTTCATTTAGGGCAGTACATTAGGATTACATTTTTTTATTTATCTTTTTTCTTTTCAATCTTGTTTCAATAGTAGGCTTCTTCATCTTTTTCTATTTTCTTTTTTCATTTGCTTATCGCTGGATCATCTTCTTAGGGATACTTCAATGGCCTTTTTCTTTCACATCTTTGGAAAAATGAAGAATACCTCAATGAACGACTAACCTCCCTTCAACCTGGGTTAAGATTAAGGTAAGTATTTTTTGTTTCATGTACTATTGCATTTTTAATTTAATTTTGAATTTTGTGCAAATAATTGTATGATGACGAATATTGTTAAAATAATTTTATTATGATTGGATTCAATTTCAAAATGTTCTTGAACAAATTTTGATTTTAGATTCAATTGTTACTAGAACGTTAGATCTAGTACCTGTGGTCTAGATTTAACGATCATCTAATCGTATTCTTGAGATTTGATTATTGATTTGGATGAATTATGTGTAAATTTTAATTCACCTTAGATTAGAGTAATGTAAGAATTAAATACCGAAAATAGTTCATGCCAGTGAATAATCAATCTAATATTTCTGAGTAGACCCTACTTTAACCCGTACTACATTAATATCGTTGTATCAAATTAAATGTATTATTTTTTAGTAATCAAGAAAGGAAAGAATTTTATGGTCTCCAACTAATTCGAGAAATAAAAGAATATTATGGTGTGCACCCAATTCGAGAAAGGAAATAATATTATGATCTCCACCCAGTTCAAGGAAGGAAAGAATATTATGATCTCTATCCAATTCAAGGAAGAAAATAACATTATGGGGGTGATTTAAGAATGACAAAAATTATAAAGAGGATTTTTCACCAGGTTACTACGACCAAGTAGTGACCAAGTTTCCTAAATTTGAAATGGTGATGTAAAAATTCATGATGCTTATACGGTGTCGAATGCTAACTTATGGTCATGGACTTTACAGAAAAAGAAGTGCCTAAAATGAAATTACTAAATGATTCTCCAAACTTAAAATTTTGTGATTGTACGCCCTTTTAGACCAACCTGACCTCATGCAAACCTAAATAATCTCTATGGCGTCGTGAAATTATCATGAACATATTTATTTAGAAAATACAGCTAAAGTATGTTTTTTATATTTTTTATTTTTTTTAGGAAGTTCCTGATGTTAGTTCTTGTGCCCATGGTTACCCTGCTCTTGGTTCTTGTGCCCATGGTTACTCCATAATAGGTAGAATTTATCTATTTATTCTCAAATTGGTTTTGGTAATTTTCAAGTATTATTATAGTGTTTCAATAGGTTTTAATACGTTTTCATTCATTTTGCTATAAATCAGGTGTTTGGGATAAAAACGGTTCTAATCGAGTAAATCGGTGGAAGAACGGTGGAAGAAGAGCAAACAAGGCAAGTTCAGGACAGCAGGCCCACCGTTGCAGCGATGAAACCACCGTTGCAGCGATCAATAAAATAGAAACCTTCTGCCTTTCCACAGCTGCAACGGTGGCCTTCATTGCTGCAACGGTACTTCCTACCGTTGCAGCGATGATTCCCACCGCTGCAGTAGTCCGATACCAGATATTTAGATTTTTTGGGATATTTTGTTGATATTTTTTATCCCATTTATATATCTTTCTCTCCCACACCTATGAGGACATTTTTGGGAACATTTTGGGAGCTCCAAACCTTATTAACCAAGAGAAAATCACAAAGCCAAGAAGAGAAAACATTCTCGGAGCAGTTTTAGCATCGGTTTTTCAGATAACGGCTAGTCTCCTTGTTTCTCTCTTTATTTCTTCATTTTGGTTGATAGTTTTGTATATGTTTAGCTTGTATATTGTTGTATATGTGGTTATGGCCATGAGAAACTAAACTTATATTGTCTAGGGAACGATTTGTTTATGAAAACGTCATTTGTTTAATCTTGATTTCGTTATAGGTTGTTCTTGCCTATTCGATTATGTTTACCGTTCTTCTACTTTTATATGCTTGTTAATATATATTGAGAATACGGGATTTGACACTTGAGAGAGGTAAATCGGGATTCGGACTAGGGTTTAAATACAACACGACGATCTAATGACCCGGGAAAACGTTAGAAAGTGTGCAATCCGTGAGGTTGGGGAAAGACTTATATGACCAAGTGTCGTAAAGATGCTAGAGGGGGACTTCAACGTTGACGTGAAGTCACATATTCATTCACTTTACACTCGGGAGAAGTAGTGAGTTAGTTTTCGATACCTAGATTGTCGGATAGATTTGAATGCCGTTAATGTAAATTAGATTGAAACGAACACGTTTAAGTGAACGAAATTAATCCCTATACAATTTACTCCCTTAAATTCCAATATTAGTATATTAGTTTAATTAGTTTAATTAACTTAGTTTAGTATATTTTATCAACAGAAACTTAATTCCAGTCGCCTAGATAAAATTTGGTTATGATAATCGCGGTACTTAACAACAATTCTAATCCAATCCCTATGGATACGACAACCCTACTCTTCCCATTATACTAAAACTTGACCCGTACACTTGTGATGAAAGTAGCGACGTAATATTCTGCTACCAAGTTTTTGGCGCCATTGCCGGGGATTAGTTTTTGGATTGTTGTTGATATTTTGAGTAAGTAACTTAATTTTAATTTAGGCATTTATTGTGTTTATAATTTTTGTTTTTAGTTTTATTTGTCTTGAAAGGAACTTGAACATGTTAGATCAACAAGTGCTATTGTATTTCATTCAACGGGATTCCGAGCCTTTTATTATGCTTGGGATCGATATAAGAAGTTGCTCATCCGGTTCCCAAACCATCGTTTCCCAAGGTAGTGTCAACTAATAAACTTCCTCGATGGGTTACTAGTCGCAACAAGAAATTGGGTTGAAGGAGGAAACAGTACTACCTAATTTGACCAACTAATCACGAACGAAGCTTATTGGTTGCTGGAAGACATAGTAGAGTTTGATTTTCATAGTTGGAATTATTCAACAAGCTACCAAAGTTTGGGGGGGTAATTTTACCGTTTCGACGCCATGGATTGACACCCCGGACAAAAATGTAGAGTCTTCCCCCACCCTGGAGGAAATGTTCACTGAATTTATGGGGGAGACTCAGGTTTTCTTGAGGGAGACGAATGATCGTCTCAATGAGCATGAGGTTCATCTTGACACTATTGAGACAAACTGTGCTGAAATTGATGAGACCGTAAAGTCTCTTGAGACTCAAATCGGTCAGTTCATTTGCTTCATTGAGACCGAGTCAGATGTGGTGGCACTAAGAGACACATAAGTCATATCTGAATGTGAAATCCACCATGTGGAACCGAATGCAAGCGGGAGGAACTTGGGTTCATGCGATGTTGATGATTCTAATGAGACGGGAGCCCAAGTGTGGATCGATGATTGTGATTTTTCATCATTTGAGATCCACATTGTGATACCACCACCGATCCAAGACGATCATGTCTACGAGGATCCAATGTGGCTCACTTATCCTTCACCGCCTTCAACACCATTCATTTCGGCTAACCAAGCACATGAGCAGGAAACGAGTCACGTTGAGAGCTCAGGCCAATCATTTCCAAATCTCGCCAATCTTGAGGGTGTTTTAAATCAAGACCCATGTGTTGTGTTGTATGATACATACTATGGGTGGAAGCCTCTCTTTGACGAGCACTTCTCCATATCTAGCTGAGGACTTTAAACCAAGCGCTTCTTGGGAGGCAACCCAAGTTTTCAAAATAAATTAGATCATCACCACCGGTTTTATTCGGAGGCTAGATTGTCTCACCTCCTAGGCACGTGTTCTAAACCCCCTTTGTCACTATAATGCATGCTAAATGTTGAGATTAATGATTGGGTCATTGTGAACACTAACCATTTTAAGTTTGGGGGTGATGTGTAGTATGTTAGTACATTTAATTGTTGTTAGTTGTGTTAGTTTAGCTTAATTATGCATGTTTGTTTGTTTGTGCAGTATGTTTGTGTTTGTTGTATTTGTTGTAAATGTGTTGAGTTTTTGAGTTCGTTTGGGCCATTACCCGATGATGATATTATCCCCTAGTTGTTTATCGAGGTCAAGAGTAAGGCCCATTCATGTGTGTTATGTGTGCTTAACATGTTGTTTTGGTAAAAGTTATTGTGGATCCTAATTTGCACGAGCACGTAGACGCAATGTATAGTTATTCAATTGATTTGTGGCCAATTATTCATTAGCCAAATTCATGACAATTTTAAGGATTCTAGAACCTGATTAGGGGAAACTTGAGGCGAAATCCTAGGCGAGGTAGTTCAGGAGATATAATTTAGGCATTCATTTAATTAGCTTGACCCTTTAAAACTTATCTTGTAATATGTTTATCCCTTGTTACCTTGTCGAAGCCTATAAGCCGTTTCAATTCTAAACACATAACAAATACCCTGGACAATTGAATTCTTTCCAAACCTATATTGCTAAACCGAACGCACAATTTGAGTGAAATTAAGTTAGCATTCGTTTATGCTACTCGAAGTGAGCGGTTGGGTTTTGGGCAAACTTTTCATTGGTTCGGTATTCAAGTACTCACGTGTCATTTTTCTTTTGTTTTAACCACACCCTTAAAATTGTAATAATCGAATAAGTTTGGGGGTATGGTTTGTTTAAAAAAAAAACATATGTAAATATCATTCTATTTCCTTAAATGTATGTTCAGGGTTGTTTCAAATTAATCTGTGGGGGTTCGAGACTAATTGTGTGCCAAGAGTTATACCTTGGGTATCGTTAAGTTAATAGCGTTAACCTGTTTTATATTCCCGATATACCCTTGGCCAAATGTTCCAAACCGAACCAAGGGCTATTGATCTTTTTGAACTTCCAAGCCTGCATTAGTGGAGAATAGAACCCAATCAGGCATATGGATATCCTAATCCTTTATGGTTTAAGTCGTGAGCTTCGCTGGTGGATAATCCAATTCATTTGTTGGATAGTTATATTATTGAGTTTCGCACACACACTTTGAATGGATCTAGAATGGCGTTTAGCATTATTGAATGTTGAAATTCTAGAATATCACATGGTGCGTTTTACACCTGAACTCGATATGATTGGGGGCTATTGAGGGAAAAATATTTTGGTCGATAGTTGAATTCAAGACTCACATATTGTTATGTTAGGTTGTTTGTGTTTTTATTCGTTGTTTAGTATTTGTGTTAGTTAAATTCGTTGTGTTTTTTATTTTAGTGTGAGTGTTTTGCTCGAGAACTAAGAAAATTTTAATTTTTGAGGTATTTGATAGGTGGAATTTATCTATTTATTCCCAAACCGGTTTTGATAATTTTTGAATAGTAGGTTTTAATAGGTTTTTATTCATTTTGCTATAAATCAGGTGTTTGGGATGAAAAAGGACGAAAACAGTTTATAATCGAGTAAATCAGTGGAAAGTCAGTGGTAAAAGAGCAAAAAAGGCAAGTTCAGGATAGAAGGCCCACCACTGCAGCGGTGAAACCACTACTGCAGCGATCAATAAAATAGAAACCTTCTGCCCTTCCACAACTACAGTGGTGCTTTCTACCACTACAACAGTCATCCAGAAGAATGTCTATTGACTTCTCACTGCGGCAACAGTGATTCCCACTGCTGCAGCGATCCGACACTAGTTATTTTAGATTTTTTGTGATATTTTTTGATACTTTTATCCCATTTATATCTCATTCTCTCCCACACCTATGAGGACATTTTTGGGAACATTTTGGGAGCTCCAAATCCTATTAACCAAGAGAATATCACAAAGCCAAGAAGAGGAAACGTTCTCGGAGCAGTTTTAGCGTCGGTTCTTCAGATAATGGCTAGTTTCCTTGTTTCTCTCTTTATTTCTTAGTTTTGGTTGATAGTTTTGAATATGTTTAGCTTGTATATTGTTGTATATGTGGTTATGGCCATGAGAAAATAAACATATATTGTCTAGGGAACGATTTGTTTATGAAAACATCGTTTGTTTAATCTTTGTTTCGTTATCGGTTGTTCTTGCCTATTCGATTGTGTTTACCATTCTTCCACTTTTATATGTTTGTTAAGATATATTGAGAATACGGGGTTTGACACTCAGGAGATGTAACCCCGGATTCGGACTAGGGTTTAAATACAATATGACGATCTAATGACCTATGATGGCGTTAGAAAGTATGCAATCCATGAGATTAGGGTGAGACTCACGTGACCACGTGTCGTATAAACGCTAGAGGGGGACTTCTACATCGATGCAAAGTCGCATATTCATTCACTTTACACTCGGGAGACGTAGTGAGTGAGTTTTCAATACCTAGATTGTCAGATAGATTTCAATGTCTTTAATGTAAACTAGATTGAAACAAACACGTTTAAGTAAACGAAGTTAATCCCTAGACAATTTACTCCCTTAAACGTCAATATTAGTATATTAGTTTAATTAACTTAATTAGTATATTATATTAATAAAAACGTAATTTGAGTAGCCAGATAAAATTCGATTATGACAATCGTGGTACTTAACAACAATTCTAATCCAATCCATATGGATACGACAACCCTACTCTTCCCATTATACTAAAACTTGACCTGTAGACTTGCGATGAAAGTAGCGACGTAATATTCTGCTACCACTCCACACAAGTTTCACATTTGTGACATGTACTATTTTGGCATTTATGGAATAATTTCATACTAATTAATTTATGTAAAATATCACAATTAACATGTCCTAAATGACCATTCTGCACATCTAAAAACTCTATCGTATAAGCAGAAGAAGTACTAACTTTATTATTATTATTATTTGTGATTACAGTTGTTACATTAAGCTTAAAAGGGTATTCATTTATATAGCTTTTTGAAACATACATACTATTCTTAGTAAGCACAAATTTATTATAATCAAACATTAGTTTGAATCCCTTCTTACTCAGCACTGATCCAGATACCAAAATCTTACAAATATCTAGTACATGCAATACATTGTTTAAAGTAAGTTCCATACCAAAGGTCATCTTCAACATGACCTTTCCATGTCCTTCAGCCTTAGAAGTTGAAGAATTCTCCATATAGAGCTCATCTTCAGATTCCACCTGTTGATACAATGAATATCTTCTTATTCAAGCATATGTGGTGGGTAACACCAATATCCACATACCATTCGCTGGGATTGTCAACAAGGTTAACTTCAAATACAATCGCTGACAAATACATCTAGGAAACCTCATCAGTTAGGTTTCCTACTTCAGTCACAAGAGCTTGGTTATTAGATTTCTTACCCTTCGTTATGATAACTTTATTGCGACAATCTTAAGCACGGAGTCCCAACTTTCCACAAGTATAACAATTTTCCTTGAACTTCTTATTCACATATCCTTTCATTTAACTTAATTTAGACTACTTTATTTTCTTGAAGATTTTGTGAGTTTTTATGACATGAGCTTTTGGCACCATAGAATAACGACCCTTAAGTTTAAAAGAAATTTAATACTTTTCTTCAATTCTAAATTCCAAAACAAGGTTTCAAGAGTTATTGCCTTTACGTGCTTGAGATAATTCTTAAAGTCACCACATGATAATGAAAATTTCTCAATCACAGTCACCACTTGGAATGACTCACTAAGTACCATTTTCTCTGTATGAATATAATACGGTAGAACTTGGAGCTCTTCAATCTGCTGATGACTATTCTTGAGTCCACCATTCTGGAGTCTAGAAATTTTTCAACTAAAAATTTCTTAGTTCTAGCATGTTTAGTTTTGTATTTTTTTTCTAGGAACTACCGCAGTTCTTTTGTAATCATAAATAATGAGCAATACACGTGGTAGAGTATATTACTAAGTCCATTGAGGATGTAGTTCATGCATAGGAAATCAGAGTATTTTTAAGCATCCATAGCATCAACAGTTTGTGTGTCAAACTGTTCGGTCACGGTAGCAGCATCCTCGTGGAAGAACCTTGCCAAGTTCAATGTTGTTAAATATAAAAACATCTTCTGCTTCCATTTATTGAAGAAAGTTCCATCAAAATTCTCTCGTTTTCCTCCATGAGGCAAAGGCATGGAAAACACAACAGCCGCTGTCATAGCTGGTGGTGTGACGGTTTGATTTGCAACAACAATGACATCAATAAAGGATAACATTTTTCTTTGAAAGAAAGTAATATATATGTAAGAATTTTGTAATTGGAATGTTTTTAAAGCAAAACAAGAAGTGTATTAATTTCTGAATTTTGCTTTAAGATTGTTGGTAAAATGATTGAAAATGTAATTAAATTATTAATTATAGAAAGAAATTTGAGAAATAAAATAGAATAAATCATTGGCCACATAAACATTCTAGATTAACAAATTACAATAAAAATTACAGAATTGTAATTTGAATTATAGTGAATTGATGAAATACCAAATCTAAAATAAGACAATCAAGAAAAAGTTACCAGTGACATTTTTAGTATTACCAAATAGAAACAAAACATAAAATACCAAAAAAAAGAAAGAGATTGAGACAGTCGTTTGACGATTTCTCCTTAAAGCATATTTTGCCTCCATAATAGTGTTTATGGTTTTTTCTAACTGTCAATCTCCCAAGTTACAACAATCAGCAACTACGGATACCAGCACTGGAAACCTAATGCTCAACGAACAAAAAGGTGTTGAAACTATCCCAGTTTTAGAACAATGAACTTTGAAGAGAAACGAGAATACAAAATTTAAGATTTGATGCCGATATGTTGAGGATTGTCTGCCCTTTTATAGGGAGCATAATTAAATTGGAAATAATGAACAGACCATCTACTACAACCTCTATAACTCCCTAATTAACAACCAGAAGTTATTTCTCTACCTCCTACTAGTTATACACATGAACAACTTTTAGAGTTTTTAACTCCATAAAATTACAAATCTGAACAATTCGTCTCTTGTTTGGGATTAATCTTATTTCGGATTATTTTTTGTCTAGAAAGTACTAGGGCCATGTCAAGTATTTCCCAAGACTGTATGTCCAAGCCCGACCCAACCCTGACATGATTAAATGGGAAGCTTGCAAGACTAAGGTCACAATCTAAACTAGAAACACCCATACATTTACAAATTTCAAGTAGTGATTTAGGCGTCTACTATTGGTTTGCACTTAACATCTCCATTCCTTCAGCATATCAAAGTATTAGAAGGTTGATTTTGTATCTTCAAACACACAGAAAATATTCGATCATTCTCCACCACCACATTATTTGTTGAAGTGTTGCAACATAATTTGTTCGAGGTTGGCGCGTTGAGATATTGCTCTATTTTGTCAAGTTGGGAGTTGTTTACCAATTAATATTTTTTTTTAAACTTATTTTTTGAAAAATAGTTAAGTTAAAGTTATTTACCAAAGAATTATAAGTTGGATTTGCGAAATCAGGCTATTGAAAGCCAGATTTTGAAAAAAAAAAAAATATGGACTTTAAGGTGGCGTTTGGTAACCGTTTCTGTTCTCATCCCAGCAGTGAGATGAGAATGGGATGGGATGGGATGAGAATTATATTTCCTTCTTGGGAGTAGAATCGCGTTTGATAACAATAATTTTTTTTTTTTGTTTTGGGAACAAAATCGAGTTTGGTAACGATTTTATCTTAAAACCAATTTTTTTTATTTTGAGAATTTTTTTTTTGTTTTGGCCGGACGGCGGCAGTGGCCGGCGGGTGGGTGACGGTGGTCGGACGGCGATGCCAGAGGTAACCAGCGACGGCTGCCGGTGGCGGGCGATGGTCGGCCGGCAGATAAACAGTAGCAGTGATTTTGAGAATAGGATGGGAATAATGAGAAATAACTTTTTTTTGTTTCTCATTTCTTAAGAAAAAAAATGGGCACAATTCTCAAATGGGAATGGAATGGGAACGGGAACAAAAATTACCAAACGCTATTCTCAAACGGAAATCCCAAAAATCTGGGAATGAGATGGAATAGGATGAGAATTTTGTTTCCTTCTTGGGAGTAGAATCGCGTTTGGTAACGATAATTATTTTTTTTTGTTTTGGGAAGAGAATCGCATTTGGTAACTATTTTATCCTAAAAAAAAAATTGAGATTTTTTTTTGTTTTGGCCAGACGGCGACAGCAATGGTGACTGGCAGGTGGGTGACGGTGGCGGACGGCCGGCGGTAGGCGGTGACCGGAAGTTGTCAGGTGGCCAGCGGCGGCGGTGACCGGCCGATGATGCCAGAGGTGACCGACGACGATCGCCGGAGTTGGCCGCCGTCTCCGGCGGCAGACGACGACGGCGACGGTGCCTGCAGCGGCGGCCGACGGCGACGGACGGTGGCCAGTAGCGGCGGACGGCAGCAGGTGGCGGCAGACGATGGTCAACCGGCGAATGAACAATGGAATTGGTTTTGGAAATGGAATGGGAATTATGAAGAAACAACTTTTTTTGGTTTCTCATTTCTTAAAAAAGAAATAGGCATAATTCTAAAATGGGAATGGAATGGAAACGAAAACAAAAATTACCAAACACTATTCCCAAACAGAATTCCCAAAAATCTGGGAATGGAATGGGAAATTCTGGAATGGAAACAATTACCAAACGGGGCCTTAGCTTTCATAAAGTTAGAATTATGGAAAATTAAGAAGCGCTGCTTCTTTGCAAAGATGATTCATTTCATTTAGTTTATATAATATCAGAGTATATAAAAATGAGAAATAACAAGTAAGTAAAAAGAAGCCATGTGTTACACGGAAATTAAAAAAAAAATAGAGATGGTTATTTTCTAATAACATAGTTGGTTATTTTTTGTTTTCTAGAATGATCTATTAATGACAATTGTTGAGTACGAGCACATTTTTTGTTGAGCTGATTAGCCACATCTGATCTGCTAAGCTAGGCTGATCTGTCGTGTCTAGGCAGCTGATTTGATCTGCTGAACTAAGTTGATCTGTCGTGTCTGGTCAGCTGACCTGCTGAGCGGATCTAATCTGTCATGTCTGATATGCTGAGTTGATTTGTTGTGCCTGGTTTGCTAATCTACTGAGTTGACATGATCTTGAGAATGTGTGACTTGCATTGGCTTAGTGGAATGATCAAGTGCTTAAGCAGGTATTCTACTATCCCCACCTCAAACGAGATGAGGATGGAACGACACCAAGTTTGTCTTGCAGGAACTGAAATATTGAATGAGTGAGTGCCTTAATGAGATAGTTAGCTACCTTGTCATGTGATGGCACATATCAAATTTCTAGTTGTTTGGCTAGAACCTTATCTCGCACAAAATGAATATCAATTTCAATGTGTTTGGTACAAGCATGATGAAACGGATTAGAGGCAAGAGCACTCACAATGAGATTTTATCGCACCAGATGATAGGTGGACCAAAAGTAGAACATCGTAGTTCATGAAAGAGTGATTGTATTTAGGTGAGCTCAGCTACGAGATTAGCTAAGGCGCGATACTCTGATTCTTTGCTGGAGCGAGCCACGACCTATTTTTTTTATTTTTTTTTATGACCAAGTAGCTAAGGATTCTCCAAAGTAAACACAGTAACCGTCGGCGGAGCAACAATCATCAAAAGAGTAGGCCCAATCAGCATCTAAAATACTAATGAGATTGAGGCATGGACCATACTAAAGATGAAGAGTATGATAAGATGCGCCCTTTAAGTAGTGAAAGATAAGTTTGAAAGCCTGTTATTGAGAAGTGGTGGGTCGTTGGAGAAAATGGATGAGCTTATTGACTGGGTAACTAATGTCAGGCCTAGTATGTGTTAAAGATTGTAGAGCACTGATGGCACTTCTGTACATAGACAGTTTGGGTAAAAGATCACCATTGGGTGCAGAGAGAACTTGACTAGTAGATAACGATATTAGCTCTAATACCAAGTTAAAATTTTAGAAAATTAAAAAGCTCTACTTATTTGTAGAGATGATTCATTTAATTTAGTTTATATTATATCAGAGTATACAGGAATGAGAAATAACAAGCAAATAAAAAGAAGCCACGTGTTACACAGAAATCTAAAAAATAACAGAGTTGATTATTTTCTAATAATAGAGTTTGTTGATGACAGCTGTTGAGTATCAGCACACTTTTTATTGAGCTGATATACCTCATCTGATTTGCTGGGCTGAGCTGAGCTGACGTGTCTGATCAATTGATCTACTTAGCTTATCTGATCTACTGAACTGAGCTGATCTACCGTGTCTGGTCAGTTAACCTGCTAAGCTAATCTAAGTTATTGAGCTAATCTAATCAGCCACGTCTGATATGTTGGTTGAGTTGATCTGGCGTGTCTAGTCTGCTGATCTACTAAGTTGAGCTGATCTTTAGAGTGTGACTTGCATTGTCTTGGTAGAATGATCAGGTGCTTTAGTAGGTATTTTATCACTGACTAAGTTCAATTTTGGAAACATGTCAGCGTACCCCCACACTCTTAGCTACCAATCAAGTTCTTTCTACATTCAATGGTTATTTTTTCCCTAATCCATCTCTATACAGAAGTGCAATCGGTGCTCTATAATATTTAACGCACACCCGCCCTGACATTAGTTCCCTAGTCAAAAAGATCAGCCAGTTTCTCCAACGACCCACCACTTCCCATTGGCAAGCTGTTAAACATATTTTCTTCTACTTAAAGGGCACATCTCATTATTCTCTTCATCTTTAGTCTGGTCCCTACCTCAATCTTATTGGTTTTCCAGATGCTGAATGGACCTCCTCTTTTGATAATCGTCGCTCCACCGGCGATCACTGTGTTTACTTGGGAGAACTCTTAGTTACTTGGTCAAAAAAAAAAAAAAATAGCATGTCATGGCTCACTCCAGTACAGAATCAGAGTATCACGCCTTAACTAATCTTGTAGCCAAGCTCACCTAGATACACTCACTTCTTCATGAACTACAATTTCTTACTTCTAGCCCACCTCTCATCTAGTATGATAATCTCAGTGCGAGTTCTCTTGCCTCTAATCCGATTCATCGTGCTCATACCAAACACATTGAAAAAAATATGCATTTTGTGCGAGATAAGGTTCCGGACAAACAACTAGAAATTCAGTATGTGTCATCACATGACCAGGTTGTTGATTGTCTCAATAAGGTGCTTACTCATTCAAAATTTCAGCTCCTACAAGACAAAGCGTCATTCCTTCCCATCTTGTTTGAGGATGGATGATAGAATACTTGCTGAAGCACCTGATCATTCCACCAAGCCAATGCAAGTCACACTTTCTCAAAATCAACTCAGCTCAGTAGATCAAAAGTGGAAGATCTGATCAGCTTAGCAGGTCAGATGATCAAACAATGCAGATCAACTCAGATTACTAGATCAGATCAATTGACCAGACATGGCAGATCAGCTCCGCTCAGCAGATCAGATATGGTAGATCAGCTCAGCAAAAAGTATACTCAACAGCTATCATCAATAGATCAGTCTAGAAAATAGAAAATAACCAACTGTTATTTTTTAGATTTCAGTGTAACACATGGCTTCTTTTTATTTGCTTGTTATTTCTCCTTTTTGTATACTCTAATAGTATATAAACGAAATGAAATAAATTATCTCTGTAAGGAAGCAGTGCTTCTCAATTTTCTATGATTCTAACTGTCAAAAGATCACTTATGTGTTGTGATTGTGATAGGTAGAACCCTTGTGAGCTGCGATGAACCTCAATGCCCAGGAAGAAGTGTAATGGTCCGAGATTTTTGAGTGTAAACTGTTTATGCAGTTAGACAATGAATCCATGTAAGTGAGATACATGGTTAGCAGTGATGGTAATATCATCTACATAAATGAGGTCAAAAGTATTTTATCCTTATAATGAATAAAAAACAAAAATGAATCACTGATAGAATTTTGAAACCCCCGGGATAACAAGGTATGGTACAACTTGTCATACCACACACAAAGGGCCTGGTTGAGGCCAAAGAGAGCCTTGTGCAACTTGCAGACATGTTAAGAAAATTGTTGGTCAATAAACCCATCAGGTTGGAGCATGAAGACATCCTCCTAAAGATAATCGTTGAAGAACACATTATTAATGTCCAACTAGTGGACTGGCCAGTTGAAGGAGGCTGCTGATAGGTAGAATTTATCTATTTATTTCCAAACCGATTTTGGTAGTTTTTGAGTATTATTATAGGGTTTTAATATGTTTTTATTTGTTTTGTTATAAATCAAGTGTTTGGGATGAAAAGAGACGAAAACGGTTCATAATCGAGTAAATCGATGGATTATTGATGGAAGAACGGTAGAAAAAGAGCAAAGAAGGCAAGTTCAGGACTGCAGGCCCACCGCTGTAGCGATCAATAAAACAGAAACCTTCTGCTTGACCACTGCTGCAGGAGTCATCCGTCAGTGACCCTACTGACTTCTCATCGTTGCAGCGATGATTCCTACCACTACAGCAGTCCGACACTAGATCTTTTATATCTTTTGGGATATTTTCTTGATATGTTTTATCCCTTAAGATCACCCATTTGCCCCAACACATAGACCACGTTTTTTGGAAGTCTTGAGAGCTCCAATACCATACCAAATGGCGGAGATCATCAAATTGAAGAAGATAAAACAAGCTCGGAGTAAAAATCACGGACGTGGAAGCGTCAGTTCTTCAGATAACGGTTTTTCTCCTTTGTTTCTCTTCTTATTTCTTAAATATTTGGTAGCTTTGATTATGTTTAGCTTGTTTGTAGTTGAATATTGGGTTATGACCATGTATAGCTAAACATATATTGTCTAGGGTTTGATTGAGTTCATGAAAACGTTGTTTGTATAAATTGATATTTTGTTAATAGTTGTTTTTGGTTATCCGATTGTGTTTACCGTTCTTTCACAATTATTATATGCTTGTTAGGGTATTGTGGTAGATTTAAGAATATGGGGTTTGATACTTCGGAGAGATAACCCCAGATTCGGACTGGGGTTTAAACACAACATGACGATCTAATGACCTGGGAGGGCATTTGAAAGTGCGTAATCCACGAGGTTGGGGTGAGACTCATGTGACCAAGTGTCGTATAGACGCTAGAGGGGGACTTCAACGTTGACGCAAAATCGCATATTCATTCACTTTACACTCAAGAAAGATAGTGAGTGAATTTTCGATACCTAGATTGTGAGATATATTTGAATGCCGTTAATTTAAACTAGATTGAAACGAACACGTTTAAATAAATGAAATTAATCCCTAGACAATATACTCCCTTAAACATCATAATAGTATAATTAGTTTAATTAACTTAGTTTAGTATATTTTATTAACAAAAACTATAAATTGAGTCACCTAGATAAAATCCGGTTATGACAATCGCGGTACTTAGCGACGATCTAATCGTATCTATATGGATACGACAACCCTACTCTTCCCCTTATACTAAAACTTGACCCGTACACTTGCGGTGAAAGTAGTAACGTAATATTCCGCTACCAACTGCCAAGGTAAGAACAATGCGAACAGTTGCAGGTTTAATTACTAGGTTGAACGTCTCTGTGAAGTCAATGTTAGGGGTTTGATGAAACCCCTTGGCAACCAAGCAAGCTTGGTGTCGATGGATGCTACCATCAGGATGATATTTAATCCGAAAGATTCATTTGCAACCAAAAATATTTATGTTAGGTATGGCAGGGTCAAAGGACCACGTGTGTTGTTGTGTTGAAGAGCCGTGAATTCATCAGTCATACCTTGTAACCATTGGGGTTGTTAAAGAGAAGGGGAGGTAGACGTTGTTAAGCTTGAGGAAAATATGGGATTAATATCAATCAGACCAGTGAAGGGACATTTGGGTTTGACAATACCTCGTTTGCTTCTTGTGACCATTGGATGTTTGGACAAGTCAGAGGTATCAATAGAGGTGGTCGGATAGGTAGAGGAAAGTGGTATAGGTGAAGAAGAAATAAGAGATTGAGAAGTAGGAAAAGGATATACCTGTCATGGTTGTTAGCCCAGTAAAATACCCAAGAGGGGAGATGAATTGGGTAATTAAAAAATTATAAGAGAAAAAATACTTTAATAACGCAAATAATTAATTTTAATCCTAAATTAATTATTATCTTTATATCACAGCGGAAATATAAAATCAATTAGGTGCACACCAAATAACAAAAATAAATAAAGTAAAGATTCCAGCACACCAGAAATTTATATTGGTTCACCAAGCTACTCTTGACTAATCTAGTTCTCCGAGCCCCATGGAGATTCGCACCCACTAAACTCAAGATTCCTTTAAAGGTAGGAACCAAACCCTCACAAAGATTCTTTTAAAGGTTCAGAATCAACATTTACAAAATTTTCTTTTTCGCACGCTACGGAATAATCTCTACTTTTTACAGGCTCAAGAATAACCTAATTCTTTTTAACACAAAGGCAAAAGAATCAAAACCTCATAAACACTCTAAATATCCTTTTACCAGGCAAGGATTGAACCGTTACAAAAATCACACAAAACAATTCAATTCAGGAAGAATTACTACCTCAATCTCTTTACAAGAAGAGACTGAAACCAGCTATCACTAAATTAAATACTCCCAACAGTATTAAATCCGCCACTCAACTTACCAATTAAAAATTGACAAGTGATTTTTCTCACTCGGAGCTTCTACCACCCCAGATAAATTAAAACTCAATTAATATCTCAAAACTAGTGATAGAAAAGTGAGATATTCAAAATCTGATTTTAAACAAAAATGGGTAGCACATAATCAGATTAATTCAAGAAATTGTTTTAAAAAAATATTTTTCAATAAAAAATCAGAAAACAATTTCTAAAGATCAAATTCCAAAAATTAATCAAGCAATACTATATAGAAAGTAATTTAGAAAGATCTCACCAGGAATCCACCGAAAAAATAATTAGAGCGATGTTACTTCAGATTCGGTAGCAGCAATGATTCCCAGCAAATAATTCTCAAGAATGACTCTTAGAAAAACTCTCACAAATCTCAATATGATTTCTCTTAGAAAAGCTCAGTAATATTGCTTGATATCTCTTAATCTCACTTAATGATATGAAAAACGCAAGTTTATATAAATGGGATTAAAATCAGCTTTCTAATGGCTAGTTCCCATTTGTCATGACATTTAATTACTCTTTTAGACTCTTTATATCATTAAGACTTCATTTTAGTTCAATTCACTTAATTATAGCTTTTAAACTTCTCAATTAAGTACTCCAAATATTTCTTAATCATAATTAAATAGAATAAAAACAATTATATGTATCAAATTGAGAAATATTCAAACTTAATGAATCAAATCTATAGGGATAACATAATATATATTGCATATCTCAAATAATATTAAATCCCTAAAATCTCTCATGAATTCTAACCAAAAAACGGCTAGTAACGGCTACTTTCAGATTGAAATCCAGAATTCCATAATATCCGTAAATAGACACACAAGTGGACCGACCAAGATCAGCAGTCGACCGCTCGATTCAGGATGTAGCCAAGCCTAAGATTCTGTGCCCATCAGTCGACCTAGAGATTCAGAGAGTTTCATTTCTCTTCACAGGTAGACCGCTATGTCGACTTATAGATACAGAGAGTTCATTTTTAAGTACAGGTCGACCTACCTGTCGACCAAGAGATACAAAGAGTTTTCATTTTTTGTCCAGTCGACCTACCTGTCAACTTATGGATGCAGGATCACTTTTCTAAACTCGTTTTTAATTCATTCTTATTGACGTTTTCGCTCCTTTAACTAATTTCTTTTCTTGATTGGCTCCACTAAATACTTAAATTTAACTTTAATTAATTATAAATATTTCTTTTTCAATTACACATAGGAGTAAATAATTTATCTAATTAGAATCCAATTAAAAACA
Organism: Eucommia ulmoides; assembly: GCA_016647705.1. Taxonomy (NCBI): domain Eukaryota; kingdom Viridiplantae; phylum Streptophyta; class Magnoliopsida; order Garryales; family Eucommiaceae; genus Eucommia; species Eucommia ulmoides. The sequence goes on along the minus strand of CM028326.1, from coordinate 34,657,078 downwards.
CACATATTTATAAAAATCATTTAAAAATCTTTTTGTGTCGTGTGTGACCCTAATTGGGATATTAAGAGTTGAAATTTAACCTAAGTTGTTTTTCCTAGGTTCTTCAAATTCTTCAACCTCTTCATCCTTCATCATCTTTATCATCATATCTTCATCATTTGGAACTAATAAACTGAAACGCTTAATCAAACTGTTAGTTCCACCAAAAACAGTAACCTTTAATTGTCCATCAAAATCTTATGATGACAAGTAACTTTGATGTTTTCTTCAAAAAAATAATATAACCACGCTCCCCCTAAATCTGAGGACGAGTTCTTTAACTCGTTAAAGCATAGTAATGAAGATATTCAAAAAAATTAATCAATAAAGCACAAATATAAAAATAAACTCCCCCTTAAGATATTCAATAAAACATCAGGTTCTTTAACTCGTTAAAGTATAGTAATGAAGATATTCAAAAAAAATAAAAATAAAGCACAAATATAAAAATAAACTCCCCCTTAAGATATTCAATAAAACATAAACTAATTCTCCCCTCTTTGTCATCTCAAAAAACAATTTAGGGAGGAGGGAAAACACATGAGAACTCTACTCTAGGCAAACATCATTATGCCTAGCCATACCCAAATCGCAAATAATTTTAACAAACTGATCTTTTGCTAGTGGTTTGGTAAAAACATCAGCAAGCTGGTCGAAGATATCAATATACTCAATAACAATGTCCATTTTTCTGAATGTGATCACGAATAAACTGATGTTTAATCTCTATGTGTTTAGTTCGTGAGTGTTGTGTAGGATTCTTACTCAGACAAATAGCACTTTTATTATCACAAAAGATTGGGACCTCCTCCATGCACCATAGTCATTTAACTGTCGCTTAATATATAAAATTTGAGCACAACAGTTACCAACTGTCATATATTCAGCCTCAGTGTGGATAAGGCTATTCAATTATATTTCTTGCTTGACCAAGAAACCAAAGCATGTCCTAGCAAATGACATGACCCACTCGTGCTTTTTGCTTAACTTTGCAACCGGCAAAATACGCGTTGGAGTAACTTACCAATTTAAAATCACCCCCCCTAGGATACCATAATCCTAGGTCAGTTGTCCCCTTTAAGCATCGAAAAATTTGCTTAACCGCAGTCAAGTGCGATTCTTTAGGACAAAACTGAAATCTAGCATAAAGACAAACACTATATATAATGTCAGGTCAATTTGTAGTTAAATACAACAGGCTACCAATCATACCTCCATACATTTTTTCATTAACACTTTTGCCCGTATCGTCTTTTTCTATCTTCGTAGCCGTTGCCATGGGAGTTTTGTACTCTTTAACACCTTCCAAGCCATATTTCTTTAACAACTCCTTAGTATATTTAGCTTGGTTTATAAATATTCCTTCTTTGGTTTGCTTTATTTGCAGTCCAAGAAAGAAATTCAACTCTCCCATCATGCTCATTTCAATTCAGCCTACATTATCTTAGCAAATTCTTGGCAAAGATCCTCATTAGTAGATCCAAAAATAATATCATCAACATACACTTGTACTAACAAGATATCAAAATCAGTTTACTTCACAAATAGTGTTATATCACAAATATCCCTTCGAAAACCATTCTCGATCAAATATTGACTGAGTCTCTCATACCAAGCTCTAGGAGCTTGTTTGAGCCCATACAAAGTCTTACGAAGCTTAAATACGTGATCGGGAAATTTATCACTTTCAAATCCCGAGGGTTGTTCCACATAAATCTCTTCTGCTAGAAAGCCATTTAGAAATGCACTCTTTACATCCATTTGATATAACTTAAAATTATGTGAACATGCAAAAGCGAGTAGCATTCTAATTGCTTCTAGTCTAGCAACAGGAGCATAGGTTTCATCATAATCAATTATTTCCTCTTGATTATAGCCATATGCTACTAATCTTGCTTTGTTTCTAATTACCATGTCAGATTCATCCTTTTTATTTCTAAAAACTCATTTAGTACCAATTACTGGATGAAAATCCGGTCTCGGAACAAGACACCGTACTTTATTCCGCTCAAATTGAACTAACTCATCTTGCATTGCGGAAATCCAATATTTATCAGTTAACACCTCATCTATATTTTTAGCCTCAATTTGAGATAAGAAAGTAAGATTAATTATATCCCTAAAAGAAGAACGAGTACTTACACCTCTTTCGAAATTACCAATGATTTATTTTATCAAATGTCCCGGTACTGTCTTTATAGCTTTTGATAAAGTCAAATCCGTTTCCTTAGGTTCCTCCTCTTGTTGGGACTCCTTAGGTACATTATCACATTGGTTTTTATTATTTGAAATACCTGCATCATCATCATCCAAAACCTTTCTCGACAAGAATGGATCAGCTTCCTCAAAAATAACATGCATTGTTTCTTCTACTATTAATGTACGTTTATTATAAACTCTATAAGTTTTACTGTTAGTAGCATATCCAAATAAAATCCCATAATCTGATTTAACATCAAATTTACTAAGATTATCCTCGTCATTCAAAACAAAACACTAATTCCAAATACTTTAAAATAGGAAATATTAGAAGTCTTACCATTCCAGATTTCATAAGGGGTTTTGCTAAACCCTCTACAAATTGATACCCGATTCACTACGTGGCAAGCTGTACTTACTACTTTGGCCCAGAAGTAGGTTGGTAAGTGATTTTCATTAAGTATCATTATGGCCATCTCTTGAAGCATCGTGTTCTTTCTTTCCACTACACCATTTTGTTGCGGTGATCTCAGTGTAAAAAAGTTATAAGCATAACCATGCTCATCACAGTAACTCACCACATCATCATTCTTAAACTCTCTTCCTCTATACCAATAATTTTACCCTTTGTGTTGTCTCCAAAAGTCACATGACCTCCATCTTTAGGTGTCAAAGATGTAAATTTTCCTTTGTCTCCCGTCATGTGTCGAGAACAACCACTATCAAGGAACCATTTATCCTTACTTATTGAAGATTTTAGAATAACCTGCAAGGAGCACCACAAATAGTTCCTAAATGGTACCCAGCCTAAGTGAGTCCGATCTTGTTAGTCAGGACAATTTTAGTTCTTTTTGGAACCCAAACTTGTCTACAGTTAGATATTTTAGCAAAACATCTACGAATAGTATACCCCACAACATTACATTTAAAACATCTAACAAGATCCTTAGTTTCAGAAAAGAATTTGTGAAAGCATTTTTGTTTAAGATTTTTTTGAAATTCAATACCGGCCTTATCAAAAACTCTACTTGAACTTTCTGGAAGCATTTTCAAGTTATTTTCACCGCCAGTGAATTTGAGATCAATTTATTGCAAATTCATCAATTTGGATTTCAATTCATTGTTTTCAAATTCGTGGTCCATCACTTGCTTGTTTAATGTATTAATTGTACTTTGAAGGGTATTTATTTTAGAACATTGGTTTTTACAATCATGAGAAAGTTCTTGATAAACATCAAATAATTCATCAAAATCTAAAGGACAAGAACTTGAACATTTAGTTACCTCACCACCAGTAGCCATCAATGCAAACATGGACATATCTTTACTATTTGATTTTTCTGAGCTACTTGAATTAATATCATCACAAGTAGCTTTCATGGATTTCTTCTTACTCTTTTTTGCTTTTTTCTTTTCTTTCTTTTTCTTTTCCTTTTCTTTATCCTTCTTTGGTTCGGGACAATCATTTTGAAAGTGACCGATTTTGTAACAGTTGTAACATTCCACTTTAGTCATGTTGAGGTTTCTTCTCCTGCGGAATGTGCGCTGAGTCATTCTTCTAAAATTCTTTGTGAGAAGCGCTAAATCTTTCTCTGGCTCACTGTCAAGACTTTCATCATCACTGTCATCCTCTTCTTTAATTTTTTGAGCTTTTAGCGCCAAGGATTTCCTCTTCCTATTTCCAGTATCATCCACATATCCTTTAATTGTCGATTCATGAGTAATCAAGTTAACTATAAGATCATCAATTTCGTATTTGCCAAGATCCTTGGCTTCCTCAATTGTCGTCACCTTTGACTCCCATATTTTTGTTAAAGATCTTAGGACCTTTCTTATTACTTCATGGAGTATGACTTTCTAAGTTGACTCAAGTTATTGCAAATGCTGTTAAAGCGAGTGTACATCTCATGAATCGATTCATTTTCTTCCATTCTGAACAACTCAAATTTCCTCATAAGAGCGTTGATTTTCGATTACTTCACTTGACTTGTCCCTTCGTGGGTAACTTGTAGCATATCCCACATCTCCTTTGCAGATTTACAACCTCCAACTCTAGAATATTCATTAGCATCCAAAGAGCAAAATAGAATGTTAATAGCCTGAGAGTTTCTTCTTATCAGAAGCAATTAGCTGTTCCTTCTTCTTCTCAACTCCGTTTTCCATTGGAATAAACGGACCATCCTCGATTATTAACCACACATCATAATTTGTAGCCTGAAGGAAAGCTATCATTCTGTCTTTCCAGAACGAATAACTTTCACCTGTAAATAAAGGTGGCCGGTGCATAAACTGCCCCTCGGCTAGTGTGTCTATTATGTGTGCCATATGATCTTTGTTAGCTAATTGTGTCGAGCTAAACCAGCTCTGATATGAAAAACGCATATCTATATAAATGGGATTAAAATCAGCTTTCTAACGGCTAGTTCCCATTTTTCATGACACTTAATTGCTCTTTTAGACCTTTAAATCATTATGATTTCATTCTAGTTCAATTCACTTAATTATAGCTTTTAAACTTCTTAATTAAGTCCCCCAAATATTTCTCAATCATAATTAAATAGAATAGAAACAATCATACGTACCAAATTGAGAAATATTCGAACTTAATGAATTAAATCTATAGGGATAACATAATATATATTGCATATCTCAAATAATATTAAATCCCTAAAATCTCTCATGAATCCTAACCAAAAAATGACTAGTAATGGCTACTTTTAGATTGAAATCCAGAATTCTATAATATCCTGAAACAGACACACAAGTCGACAGACCAAGATCAACAGTCGACCGCTCGATTCAGGATGTAGCAAAGCCAAAGATTTTGTGCCCATCAGTCGACCTATCTATCAACCTAGAGATTCATAGAGTTCCATTTCTCTTCACGGGTCGATCGTTCAGTCGACTTATAGATACAGAGGGTTCATTTTTAAGTACAGGTCGACCTACCTGTCGACCAAGAGATACAAAGAGTTTTCCTTCTTTGTCTGGTCGACTTACCTGTCAACTTATGGATGTTGGATCACTTTTTTAAACTCATTTTTAGATCATTATTATTGACGTTTTCGCCCCTTTAACCGATTTTTTTTCTTGGTTAGCTCCACTAAATACTTAAATTCAATTTTAATTAATTATAAATATTTCTTTTTCAATTACTCATAGGAGAAAATAATTTAGCTAATTAGAATCCTATTGAAAACACGCATATTTATAAAAATTATTTAAAAATCTTTTTATGTCACGTGTGATCGTAATTGGGATATTAAGAGTTGAAATTTAACCTGAGTTGTTCTTTCTAGGTTCTTCAAATTCTTCAACCTCTTAATCCTTCATCATATTTATCATCATATCTTCATCATTTAGAACTAATAAACTGAAACACTTAATCAAACCGTTAGGTCCACCAAAAATATCAACCTTTAATTGTCCATCAAAATCTTAGGATCAACAATGGTTATTCAACTGCAAGGGGAACCTGTAACACTCGTTATCATTTTGCACCATGGTAGAAGGTGAAATCAAGGTTGGTAAGGAGGAGACATTGGGTGGTTGTGTGGATTCAGAGGGTAAAAAAGAAGAAATGTAAGGAAAGTCATGATGATTAAAAATAACATGCCTTGAGATGTATAATTTTCAATTAGGTGCAAGACATTTATAACCTTTATGGCGATCACTATTGCCAATGAACAAACATTTTTAGAGTGAAAATTGAGCTTGTATTTTTTAAAAGGTCGTAGGTATGGAAAGCAACTACATCCGAAAGGGTGAAGAAAAGTAAAGTTAGGGTATTTTTGGGGAGGAATGGAAAAAGGTGTTTAACCATTGAGAATGGGGATAGGGAGCTTATTAATGTGAAAAACAGCCGTGTGAAATGCTTCCCACCAAAATGTGAAGGGCATGTGAGTTTGGGCTAGTAATGTGAGCCCCATTTCAATAATTCAACGATGTTTTCTCTCTACCCAACCATTTTGGGGTGATGTATGGGATCATGAATGTCTGAAAATAATGCCACACTAATTTACAATGGATGCGAAAGACCTAAAATCACCTCTCTAACCACTTTGCACTATTTTAATGCTATGATTAAATTGCTTTTCAACCATAGTTTTGAACTGAGTAAAGGTATGTAGTGCATCATTTTTTTTTTTGCTTTAACGGGTATATCCAAGAGTAACGATTTAAGTTATCCAAAACTAAAATGTAATATTGATAACTAACATATGATAGAATTGGGGCAGACCCCACAAATCTGTGTGAGGTAACTCAAGAGGATGAGAAGTATGTGAGGAGGAATAGGAAAATGGGAGCTTATGGTTCTTTCCATATTTACAAGCATCACAAAACACAAGGGATTCATTAACGGAAATGCATTTATTACAAGACTTAAGAACTTGAGTTAAAATATGTTGGGATGGATTAACTCAACACGATGCCAATTTGCAAGATCTGAAAGATGATTTTCATGGGAAACTATGAGCTGGGTGGGAGGTTGTTGCTGTAAAGGGGAGGAGATAATGGTGGTGTCAAAATGATAAATACAGTCCTTAAGGTTCCATTGAAGAAGAACATTCTTGGTTTTCTTGTCCTTAACGAACACAACTGAGAGTCAAATTCAACAGAGACATTGTTATCATATGTAAATTGAGACATACTAAGCAAATTTTTGGTGATGGTGGGTGTGTGCAGAATATTATTAAGAAAAAGAGGTGTATAATTTAGTGAAGAAATGGAGGATTTGCCTACATGTTTGATGGGAAGAGGATAGTCATTACCAACAAATAGTTTTTGCTTACCAGTATAGGTTGTTCACTGCAGGATCATATTGGGATTATTCATCATAAGGGTGCATGCACCACTATTAACATACCAAGCACTGTTAAGGTTAGTTTTTGGGGTGGCAACATATACAAAGTAGGGTGTAGGTGAATTGGGCTGTGACTGACCTTTAGTGTTGTCAGGTATGTTGCCCATGTAATTGTTGCCAAACCTTGACGCACCCTGAATTTTGAAGAAGAGAAAAAAGAAAGCGAGAGAAGAGGAGGAAGACAAGGTTTGCTTTCCTCCCTCTCAAAATCCTCAAAAATCCATTCATTTTTTAAAACAAGTTTCACGGACTTTTCTAGGCGTCGATTTTGAAAAAGTTCTTTGGACCAGGATTTATGTAAAAAATGGAGTTGCCACCTAGCATTGAGTTAAAGGGCATGCTAGGACACCAAGATTTTAGAGTATCATTTTTGTTTTAAAAATGGCCCAAGTTTTGACTCGAAAATAGTTGGTCTTTACTAGATATTTCTTTTAAGTTCGGGGGTCGGTTATGCTCAAATAAGGTCTTAGGCACCCCAAGACACTCATCCGAAGACGATACCTAAATTTAAATAGATCTTTACATTTAAACAAGTCCAAGTAATTTCTTTCGGTTTTGGTTAACACACTAACTCCCATTATATATATATATATATATTTGTCTTTTTATCTATTTTTATTTAAGGAAGATAAGGAAAAATTATTTATGAAAAGCAACAATAGATAAAAACAGATTGAAAATAAACAACAAATGCCCGCATTTTATACCACCTATCAATTATGGAAGAACCGACAAGTTTAACCCTAGGGGATTTTATTTGAAAATTAATCTTAACAAAACTAATTTATTTATTTTTTTAAAAGAGAAAAAAAGAGTAAAACACTTTAACAACACATTTTTCATAGGAATGTGGAAAATCATGTTTTAAGTAGGACAAAACATGGAAAAGTTTTATACAAACACTTATTTAAGACAAAGTGTATAAAACATTTATTTGTGAAAACATTTTACAAAGACAAAGGTTTATTTTTTTTAGAGTAAAACACCAAGTATTTTCATATTAAAAACTATTATGTGAAAAACTTTATTTTATTTTTTATTTCTTTTTTTTATTTATTTATTTAAGAAAGGCAAGAACAAACATGACAGAAATGGTAAGTGAATATGCACATTAGATTTTGTCAAAAACACTCCAACCGAAATTACTTGATTAGGAAAGTTTAATGTTAAAGTTTACTTTATTAGTACAAAAGGAAAGAAAATATATAATGTAAGTGTCATTCCTACTCATAACTAAGAGACGGAAACGTTTCTAAAGAATATGCACACTTATACCCAAAGGAATAGAGGTCCTTCCTCTATTCCGACTTTTAGCCACTGGAATAAAGGTCCTTCCTCTATTCCGACTTTTAGCCACAAGGGTCTAAACATAATAATATATAAATGGTATTGGTCCATGATCTGAGACGTAGGTCCAGTCCATGATCTAGGCTTATATATATATATATATATATATATATATATATATATAAGGGTGCCAATCCACAAGCCTGAGACGTAGGGCCAGGCTGTGATCTAGGCTAGCGCGAAAAGGCGCATACTAGGAAAAGTAAATTTTAGTTATTAGTAGTTAGTAATCCATTATTGGTGGTTTATTTTAAGTTCATTAGAATTCGATTTCATGTGTTCTTGACAAATCCAAAGATGTTATGCATATACCTTAGTGTTCTTGATGTTTTTTACACAAAACAAGTTATTTGCACTATGTACATGATCTAAGATACTAAAGAACAAACAAAAGAAGATTATGTTCAAACAATATAAAGGCCCTAAACAAACAAAATCAAAGAGGAGTTTAATAGAACTTACCTAACTTAGGGGAGTAGTCTTTCCCTAAGTGTTTTTCCTTCTTCTTCTTTAATATATTTTTCCTTTGCTTGGTTGTTCTTCAACAACTTCTTGAACTCTTGTTAGAATGGTATCAAGAACACCTTTTAGGAGCCTTTTTGGAAATATTTGAGTGTGTTTAAGGCCTAGAAAGCATAGGAAATCCAAGGACCCAAGAGAAAATTTCGAGCCTAGAGAGAGAAGGGGTTTGGTCAAGGATGTTTCCATATAAAAACAAACTGTCTTTTATTCCACCAATGTGCATGAACTTCCAACCTATTTTTAATGGACATTTAAGGCCATTAAATGTCATTAATGGCTAGAACTATAGGCACATGATGAAGATTTTCCCTAGCCAAGTAGATAATCATGGAGATTTTGTAATGATCAACAAAATCTAGCCAAAATCTTGATCATAAATGCCCTATTTAATGTCATTTAATGCATGATTAATGGTTGATTCGATACGCAATGAATGTTTGTCATGATGGGAATTAGTTTGGTTAGCTTTATACGCATTAGTTACTGTAGGTAAATAAGTTTCATGATGAGATTTTGGCCAAAAAATATTTCCAAAAGATTTTCTCTTAAATGACATTTAATGCTTTCATCAAATGCATCATTTGTTGCCTTTTAATGTTATGTTTAGTCATGATGGAATCTAATTTGGTTAGCTTTGGACTAGATTTTAGGCACTTAAGTACCTATGGAACGATGATATTTATCACCATGGGATTGTTCATACACCAAATCTTCCATAATATCTCTTCATTTAATGTCATTTAAGACAATGTTTAATGCTACATTTAATGCTTCATTCAATACCATTAATGATGGCATGGTAAATCTTGCTAGTGTAGGCATCATGACATTCCTAGAAAATGATGGTATTCTTATAAAAACAAATGGAAGCAGAGTGACCCACTTTGCCACTGATTTGGCAGGTGGTCTGGATTTGCTTTGCCTTTCTCGACCTCGAAATCTACCACAACCAATATAGCCTCTGTTTGATCCTCTGCCAACTTGAGACTGAGAGGTGGGATATTGGGATTGAGATTTATTCACTATGTTGGCTGACAGTTGATTTACACTTAGATTTTGAAAGTTTTTAAGTTGCTCAAGCCGGCTTCCAAACGTCAAAAGTGATGTCCGAAACTCAATCTAGGACTGATTTTCTTTTTTATTCAATTGGACTACTATCGGGGTGTATTCTGAATCGAGCCTAGTCAAAGTTTGTGTAATTAAGTCAGACAAAGAGATGGGACTTCCTACAAGAAAGAGATTGACAACAATATTTTTTATAGAATTCAGATAATCTTCTATCTTACTGTCTCATTTTCGATTCCGTTGTAGTTTAGTTTTCAGCAGTGTGAATTTTTGATTTGGTATGTGCAATAGATAGCTCATGAGCTATGTTCCACAGGTCCTTGATGGTTTGGCAATTGATTATTTGAGTATAAATGTCGATAGACATTGAACTGTAAAGCCAACTAAGGAGAAGTTGATCTGCGGTTTTCCATTCATATATTTTAAAACCGGTTTTGTTAGTTTTAGAATATTTTTTATAGCGTTTTTATTAGGGAAAAGTACGATTTAGACCCTCTAACTATTGACACATTTCTAAGTGATCCCTCTAAATTTAAACATTTCATTTCAAACCCTCTACATATCATAACGTTTCAAATTCGTCCCTCCGTCAGAGATTCTGTTAAAACTAACAGAATCTCAGGGGCAAAATGGTCTTTTCACGTTTTTTTAATTTTTTAATCATTTTTAATTAATTAAATTTTTTTTCATTTTTTTTCTCTCTCTTCCTCCCCTTCCTCTCTCTCTCTCCCGCCACCTCCCTCTCCCTCCTTCCCTCTCCCCGCCACCTCCCTCTCCCTCTTCTTCCCCTTCCCCTCTCTCCCTCCCACCCCACCGCCTGCAATAGGGGGCGAAAACACCCCTTGTTGCAGGGGGTGGAATCACCCCTGCAACAGGGGGTGGTTGCGCCCCCTGTTTCAGGGGGGTGGTGCCACCCTGTTGTAGGGGGTGGAATCACCCCCTGCAACAGGGCGTGTTTTCGCCCCCTGTTGCAGGGGGTGGGGTGGAAGAGAGAGAGGGGAAGGGGAGGAAGAGAGAGGTGGCGGGGAGAGGGAAGGAGGAAGAGGGAGGTGGTGGGAGAGAGAGAGGAAGGGGAGGAAGAGAGAGAAAAAAAATTAAAAAAAATTAATTAAAAATGATTTAAAAATTTAAAAAACGTGAAAAGACCATTTTGCCCCTGAGATTCTGTTAGTTTTAACGGAATCTCTGACGGAGGGACGAATTTGAAATGTTATAATACTTAGAGTGTTTAAAATGAAACGTTTAAACTTAGAGGGACCACTTAGAAATGTATCAATAGTTAGAGGGTCTAAATCGTACTTTTCCCTTTTTATTATGTTTTAATTAGTTTTTATTCTTTTTGTATAAATCAGGTATGTGTGGTGAAAAGGTAGGAAAACAGAGCGTAAAGGATCAGATCGAACCAAGAACGGTCAAAAAATGGTGGGAAAACGAGCAAGGAGACAATATTCTGAAAAGAAGCCCACTACCGCGACGGTAAAAATGCAGAGAGGGCCAATTATTGCTAGACATCTACCACCGCAGTCGTGAAATCCACCTCCGTAGTGGTGAAACTACAGGATGGTCACCAATTCTACCGCTGTCTCCACCGCTGCAACGATCACTTTACCGACATACTCCACCACCGCGGCGGTGACCTCTACACCAGATTAGATATTTTTTTAGATATTTTTCTTATTTAAACCCCTCTCATCTCCTTTCTTTTTCCTCTCTCCGGCCATTAGAGCCCTTAGGGCTTAGTATAGAATAGAGAGAGAGTATGGGGAGTGCTCAAACAAATCCGAAGGAGAAGATTACCACACGGAGAAGGAGAAGCGATCGGTGAACGGCTTTAGCGGCTAATCTTCGGATATCGGCTAAGTTCATCTGTTTTCCAATTTATTATTGATTCAAATTTGATTTTGGTCCTTTTATTTCTTAACTTCAATAGTTGTTTGAGCATGTTTAGCTCGATTCTAATTGTATAAACGGTTATGACCATGGGTTAAACGTGGATTATATATGGGAATAATATTATTTATGAAAACGTAGTTTTGTTTGAGTTGTGTTTCTTTAATGATTGTTTTTTGCTATTTTTTATTGTATTTTCCGTATTGTTTGTTTATTATGCTTAGATAGATATATCAAAAATTCGGGGTTTGACACTCGGAAGAGGTAACTCCGGATTCAGACTAGGGTAAACATAACACGACGATCCAATAACCCGAGAGGGAGTTGGATTGTGGGCAATCGATGACGTTGGGGAAAGACTCACATGACCTAGGGTCGTTAAGACGTTGAGGGGGACTTCTTCGTTGACACGAAGTCGTGTATTCTCTCGTCTTACACTCAGGAGAGGTAGCGGAGGAGTTTACGAACTGAGATTGTCAATAGGGTAAACACAACTCGACGATCCAATAACCCGGGAGGGAGTTCAATTGTGTGCAATCAATGACGTTGGGGCGAGATTCATGTGACCTAGGGTCATTAAGATGTTGCGGGGGACGACTTCGTTGACACGAAGTCGTGTATTCTCTCGTCTTACACTCAGGAGAGGTGGCAGGGGAGTTTACAAACTGAGATTGTCGAATAGGTCAAACGTCGTTATTGTAAACTAAACGAAATCAAACGCATTTAAGTAAATAACGTTAATCCCTAGATAATCCATCCCCTAACCATCTCGTATTTGTATAATTAGTATAGATTCAATTAGGTTATATTAATATTAATATTAATTAATTTAAAATCATTCTTTTTAGCCTAGATAAAGCTAGGTCATGACAATTACGGCACTCAATAATAACGACAACCAATATCTGTGGATACAATACCCGATCTATAAGATCACATTATACTAAAACTTTGACCTCGTACATTGGCGAGTAGTCAATATGCAAGCGTGTAACAAACGCTCGTTGTACAACAGAGTTGGATATTTTCTGCTTTCTAGAATGATCTATTGATAATAGGTTTTTAGTATCAGGACACTTTTTGCTGAGTTGATCTGCCACATCTGATTTGCTGAGTTGAGCTGATATACCAAGTCTAGTAAATTGATCTGTTGAGTTGATCTGATCTGTTGAACTGAGTTGATATGTTGTTTCTCGTCAGCTAACCTGCTAAGCTGATCTGATCCACCACGTCTGATTTGTTGAGCTGAGCTGATCTGTTGTGTCTAGTCTGCTGATCTGCTGAGCTTAGCTGATCTTGAGAAGGTGTGACTTTTATTGGCTTGGTGGAATAATCAGGTGCTTCAATAGGTATTCTATCATATAATAAAAGTCGGACTTACAAAGTCCGACTTTTATGTCCCTGGGTAAGTAAAGAGACTTTGTAGCTTGAGGTGTTGTAGATTGTCTTGGCAGATGGGTCAAATCACTCATAATTTTAAAAAAAAAATGGAAAAAAGAAAAAAAAAAAAAATAGGTGAAAATATCAGAATTATGTGTTTGTTTAGATTTTTATTTTTTTTAATGATAGTTGGGTATCATCAATATATGAAGATCATGTTATGTCTGAAAGGATAATAAAATTTAATTGTGTAAATGGGAAAAAAATGTATAATTTTTTCATTTTTTTTTCTTAACATAGGTCATTATGTAAAATATATAAGATGTTGATAAGCTAAAAATATTTCTTTATTTACTTGTGGTAATTATATCAAATATAAAATTTTAAATTTTAATTATTTAATTGGGTACGAACAAAATATTTTATTGGACACGTGGATACTTCAAGGTCTAATGTGTCCATATTTACGGCTCTATATATTCTAAAGGGTTGTTGAATTATTTATTTTCAATAGATAGATTTCACAAATCTGGTTTATAATTCTTTGGTAAATAATATTTAACTTAACTATTTTTCAAAAAAAATTAAGAAAATATTAATAGGTAAACAACTCGTCAAGTTAGTCTCATGAGGTGACATACTTTTCAATCTTGTGGCACACCAAATCAACATGTCATATAATGTATCAATGACTATTATCGTTACTTTTATTTCATTTAAATTATTGAAAAACTTAATCTAGATTTAGATAGCAATGTATTAGAAATGAAGAAGAGATGAAACAGAATACAAAATTCTCATTCTCATTAATATTGAATAGGGAAAGATTACAATATATAGAAGGTAAAATAACAAACCCACAACTAACTACTAACAAACTAACAATGGAATATTCCTAAATTATAATACTCCCCCTCAAGATGGAGAATACAAGATATGAATTCTCATCTTACTAAGTAAAAGATGAAACAGAAACAACATAACACATCCAGTACTACAGTAGCAGAAACTAAAACAAAATACAAGGAGAAATCTAAAGGGGAATCTATGGAGAAGAAAAAAGAAATTCAAACATCCACAAAGGGGAATCTATGGAGAAGAAAAGGCAGCGTGGGAAACAAGCTACAGCCAAAAAAGCATCATCCATCCACGGTCGTCTAACCACCGAGACAGAGGTGGAGAGATCAGAAAATATGGGAGGATGGGAAAAGAGTTCAAAAACAGAGCAGAGAAGGCAGCGTGGGGAACAAGCCATAACCGAAAAACCGTCATCCATCCACTTTCGGGAAGTGGGAGGATGGGAAAACAACTCAAAAATAGAGTAGAGAAGGTGGCGTGGGGAACAAGCCACAACTGAAAAACCGCCAATCATCCACTTTCGAGAAGTAGGAGGATAGGGAAACAGCTCAAAAACATAGCAGAGAAGGCGGCGTGGGGAACAAGCCACAACTGAAAAACTGTTTTCCATCCACTTTCGGGAAGTAGGAGGATGGGAAACAACTGTTAAACAAAGCAGTTAGAAGAAGAAGAAATTGAAAGACACTGCACAGAGGCAGGAAAATGTGTAGAGGCAGAAGAGAAAACAAGCAGGGAACAAAGTACAATTTCGGGGAATCATGGCAAACTGCACTATGTAAATTGCAAACCGTAGGGTGCAAAGTGTAATTAGAATAATACTTCTGTTGAGCTGTCATGCAATATCAAAGAAAAAATCTGCCGCTTAGATAAAGAATGAACCAGATGCCTCCTGCAAATCGATCGAAAGAGGAAGAGAAAGCGATCATCACGGTTCTAGGGTATAGATAATCGAATCGATTATCAATTGATGATGAAGCAGCCACGAAGAACAACAATTAGCAAATCTAGGGCATTGAATTTGCAAATCAATACTGGAAGACAAATCGACAAAGAAAAGATCGATGATCGAAGACAACAATCGGCAATCGTCGAAGAAGAATCCGGCTGAGCAGAGAATCAAGTGTGGATAATCGTCTATAATTGAAGATCGAACATGAGGAACACGCAATCGTCAACGATGAATCATCATTCATCAAGCGATGAAGTCGAAGACGAAGATGAAGATCGAAGGTACAAATCCTCTTGATTGATGTTGAGCAAACGCCGATCAAATCGTCAAACAGGCCCAAACGAACTTGAAGCAGGTGGGAGGCGGCGGTGGAGAAATTCTGAAGCACACCGCCGCTATCACCTTGAACAGATTACAGATCCGAACGAAGCCAACGGTGAAGAAAAAAAATCTCAAATCTCGATACGATAAGAATCATAGCAATTAAGGCAAACGGAGAAAAGCTAAAGAGAGAAATCGAAACAAAAGATAAACATCTAAGAAAGAGATCTGAAGATTTGGCTCGAAAATGGAAAACAAAAATGGCAGGGGAGAAATCGCCTCTAAAATAAAGTTTGAAAACGGCAGGAGAGGCGGCGTGGAGAAAACAGCCACCGCCGCCTCCCTTGAACAGGGTTTTCTTTTAGAGATGGCACAAGCAGAGGAAGCAAAATGCTCCGATACCATATTAAAAATGAAGAAGAGATACCATATTAGTAATGAAGAAGAGATGAAATAGAATACAAAATTCTCATTTGTATTCTGTTTCATCCTATAGTCCAGACTTTTACATACCAAATTGGAATAAGTGATACATCTTTACTTTTATTTCGATTAAATTGTTGAAAAACTTAATCCAAATTTAGATAGCAATGTAAACTCATCCTATACTCGGGACTTTTACATACCAAATTGGAATAAGTGATACATCTTTAGGAATGTATAGATGTTAATCCGACAAGCGGAAGTGTTTCATTTTCTTGTAAAACAATGTTCGACTCTTTTGGAGAGTATTTTGAAAATTAAATTTTGAATTTAATCTTAAATGCTGCAGCTCGATGTGGAAGAGTATGCCCTTAAGATCATCCAGTAAAGTAATTAGTAGAAATGTGTATAAATTAGTCCGAACATGCCTTTAAGAAAATAAAAATAAAAAATATTATACATTGTTAGTCAACTTGTTTTACCGGAATTGATTAACACACCTAATACTCAAAATTAGATGCGTGGCGAAATATCAGGTGCTGCAGATTCTGTCCCACCGTAACTGCTCATCAGTGATCTCACTTCAACGTTAAAACATGTGAAAATAATTTTTTTTTTAAGATGTGAAATTAATTTAATGAATATCTACTAAATCTTTAACTGCTGCTAAAAATCTTGGGGCGGTGCAACCACGTGTCTGGTGTGCTTTCCATTTGAGGCAAAACCATGTTGTATTGTATGTGACCTTTGACTGGTCAATCCTCCTCTCTCTTTCTCTAAGTCGGTTACATTTATTTTACACTCTCTACCCTCATATTTGCGTTATTTGTCACTCTTGTGCCATAAAGTTTGAAGTGGAACTTTTTGCCGACCAAAACTTCAAAAGCCGTACAAATCCAAGAGGTGTTAGTCTGGTTGGTAAGAGAAAATGTTTCATGTCCTTATTCATCAGGGTTCAACTCTTTTGGGAAACATTTAAAAAGTTAAATCTTGAATTTAATTTTGAATACACCATGTCGATGTAGGGGAGTCTGTCTTTAAGATCACTCGAAGAGGTGATTAGTCGAGATTCGTGTAAGTTGACCCGAATAGTATAAAATACTATTGAGTTTTCATTAATTTTTCATTGAGTTATTTCACATGAAAACTTTTGGGGTTTAGAATGTAAAATATCTCAAACCCTAAGCTCTTTTCTAAAATAGAAATGGAAATCTTTTAAGCGTCCGACAAAAAAATGGAGATCTGCCCTATTGTAACTCCAAAAAACTCTATTTATACTACAATTTCACTGTAAATGTACAAAAGTAGTGTAAGTAGAGTGGATGAGGAGTTTTTGTGATGGTCAATAGCAATCAGCCAAAATATACTAAGATCAAAGTTATCTTTCGAAAAAAATAAAATAGAATAGAATTGGGAAACGTTACAGAAATGGCATTCTCTCTCTTCCACACACGCACACGTTGTAGTGTGTGTTTTTAAGGGCACTTGAGATCAAAACATCAGTTTGGGAGCATCAAGAAAGAGACAGTGTGGCGTATCTCTAGAAACTGGATCTCTCTCTCTCTCTCTCTCATACACACACACACACAAAACCCTATATTTAAATTAAATGGTCTCTCTCTCTCTCTCTCTTTCAAAACCCTATATTTCAATACAGCATTAACCCACTTCTTCCTCTCCCATGCAGCAATTGTCTTCTACAGTCTCCACCCCATAAACATCACTACTTGTGTTCTCTCTCAAAGACACCAACCACCATCTCTCTTTCCCCTCCACTCTTAAATCGCATACCTTTATTTTTCTCGCTTATAAAGTTAACCAATTCTTCCATTTTCACACACAAAAACATACACACTTAATTTGAAACAGAAAAGATGTCAAGCCGAAGATCGAGATCGTCATCAGGAGTTTCAAGAATTACAGATGATCAAATCAAGGATCTTCTATCCAAGTTGCATCAGCTTCTTCCTGAGATGCAGGATAGGCGCTCAGACAAGGTATATATTTTCTTATAAATATCTCTACCAAGACCGACCGATGTCAATTGTTGATTTTTCATCCAACTAATTTTTGTATTTTCTTTCTTGCGTGTCGGAGAAAATTTAAGAGAAATAGGTAAATGTACAGATACAATACTATGTATTAGGTAGGATTGAACAGTTCGTTAGGGTTTCATTTTTTTGTTTGTTTTCTGTAAAATATATATATATATATATATATATGTATTTTTTATTTTTTTATTTTTTTTTTAATGGTAAGGTGTGTCTGGGTCTGTTTACACTCACCTCATCTAATCACCTCACTGAGCGATCTTAAAGGCGTACTCCCCACATTGGCCCAATTCATTCAGAATTAAATTCAAAATATAATTCCTAGTGTACTCTCCACCATGTCATCATCACCCACCACGACGTTCCATCTCTCTCTCTCTCTCTGAAACATGGCGACCACCACTAGATCTGGTGGTTGTTGGTCACGATCTAGTCGTAGTCGGCCATATTTAGTTTTTTTTTTTTTTTCAAATCTAGTTTCAATGTTCTTTAACAGAACTAGTTTATTTAGTAGTTTTGATTTGTTTTCAAAAAAAAAAAAAACATATTTTTTTGCTATTTAAATTTTCAAATTTGTGTTGGTTTATGTTGAAAAAAAAAACTGTATTAATTTTTTTTGTGTGTGTTTTTAATTGTATAATTTTGAAATTCGTTTTTTATTTTTTGATTATTTGTTGTGATGGCTGCGGCAGCAGTGATTGAATAATTCCTGCGGTGGTAGTGGTGGTGATAATGAATAATTGTTGTTGTAGTGGAGGTGATAGTTAATACTTACTCTGAATGGCGGTGGTGATAGGGAATACTTACTGTAAATGGCGGTGGTGATAGCGAATATTTACTATAGGGGTGGTGACAATAGCGAATAATATTTGTTGTGCTGCTAATAGCGAATATTTGCTGGGGTGATGATCGGAATATATGTTTGTTATGGTGGTAGCGGTGGTGATAATAAATATTTTTTGTAATGGTGACATTGGTGATAGTGAATGTTTATTGTGGTGGTAGTAGTACTTACTTTGATGTGATAGTCAATGATGGTGGTAGTGGTAGTAAATATTGTGGTGGCAATGACTACAATTGTTGTAATGGTGAATGGTTGTCATGGCTACAATTGTGGTAGGCGGTAGTCGTGATGGTGGTGGTGATTTTGATGCAATGGTAGGTGTGTTCGGTGTTGGCGGCGATGATAGTGTATGGTTGTTGTGGTTGTGGCGTGATAGTGAATGTTTCATAGTGTGGTTAGTGTTTATTATTAACAAAAAAAATTAGGGATATTTTCGTTACAAAAAATAATATATTTTCTGAATTGGATTTTGAAAAAAGAAAAAAAAAATAGGAATAATTTTATTTAATGTATGGAATCTGGATTTTGGACCATACCCAATTACGAAAAAAAAAACATTGGGATTGGCAAAGATGGCGTATGGATACTTGGGACATATATTCCCAAATGAAAGAAAGTTTAGAAAAGTCTAGCAAACTGATTCGAGAATTTGAAATTACAGTTTGGATCCTCCAAACAGGTACTTGTAGACTCTGTGCAATATGTGAGCCGAATAATTTTGATTCCAAATTTTGAGCAGGTATCTACAGCAAAGGTGTTGCAGGAGACTTGCAACTACATCAGAAGCCTGCACAGGGAAGTTGATGACCTAAGTGACAGGCTATCTCAATTATTGGAAAGAACTTCAGACACAGCCCAAACAGCCCTAATCAGGAGCTTACTGATGTAATACCCTACATGGTACTTAGATTATTCATGTAATAAAAGGAGACTTTAGACCAGACATAAATGCTCCCATTTTGTTCTGTTTTTGGTGCGCTCTCTCTCTCTCTCTTCTTTTATTTATTTTTCTCAAACGAAGAGCTTTAGCAGTACGTATCTGTCTTTGCTTTTGCTTTAGACCCAAAAAAAAAAGGCCGAAAGAAATCAAAACACTAATGTTATGATTGGTAAAGAAATGCTTGTTTGGATTTGTTGGTGCCGGAAATTGACCAACCAACGACACGGTTCAGACACCCTCAGATCAGGAAAAAAAGAGATGGTACTTGAGTGATCCTTATCGTCTCTTGTGTATCACAACCGGGCTAGACAAGTGTTAACCGACCTACGTCCGAGCCCGGGTCTCATATTCCTGGCTTGATGCTCCCTGCCGTTGTTCGAGCCAAGGTCCAATCTATCACCTGCACACAGGACGGGCCGGGTTTTTCCCGATGTGCCCCTCCGGCGTGAGAGTAAAAGCCCGGGTTTTTCAGCACTTCTCTGCATTCTCACCGCCACAGCGGTGGATTCCTCGCCGCGGCGGTGGCTTCTGTGATCTTGAAACCTTGTTTCTTCAACGTTTCTTCACCGTTTTCCACCATTTTCGCTCGTTTGTCGCTTGTTTGCATCCCTACACCTGAATTAACTAAAAACAAACTAAAACGCAATTAAATATAAATAAAACACTCGAAAACTATCAAATTTGGTTTAGAAGTAGATAGGTATTTTACACCTATCAAATACCCCCAAACTTGAAATTTTGCTAGTGCTCGAGCAAAACACTAACATTAAACTAAACAAACTAACTAAAAATGAAAAACTTGAAACACAAAAGAAGTAAATACATGTAAGTATAAAGTTCAATTGAAAGGACCGATTTGTTCCTCCCTCAATATCCCTAAATCTGATCAAGTTCGGGAAATAACCCACACCAAGTGGTGTTCTAGAATTTCAACAATCAATATCAATAAAAACCATTCTAGGTCCATTGAATGTGTGTGTGCAAGAACTCGAATGCATAATTACGCACATACTGGATTGGATTATTCAATTGTTAAGTTCATAACGTATACCGTTTAAGGATTCAGGAAAACCATATGCTTGATTGGGGTCTACTATCCACTAATGTAGGCTTGGATATTCACATAGATCAATAAGGCTTGGTTTGGCTTTGGAGAACGACCACGGGTATCACTGGAATTGAAAATAGATAATCGATTTAATTGATCAATACCCAAGGTAAAATCATTTGTCGCTATCCTCTCTCATAACCCCACACTTTTAGAGTACAACTTTGAATAAAAAACGAAAATCATGTGTATTCACTTGTCAAAAGAAACGAAAATAAAAACACTATTCACATAGCAGTTTGTTTGTTTGTTTGTTTTTTTCATTAACACATTCCTAACTTAATTCGAATAATAACCGTTTTAGGAGTGTGCAAAAAGAAGTTAGAGAAACACACCCCCAAATTTATTTGAATTTATGTTAGGAATATGCAAAAAAAAAAATGGTAGAAACACACCTCCAAACTTATTTTAGGAGAGTGTGAAAAGAAATACTAAAGTGACAAGTGAACATACTAATACCGAGTCAATAAAAATTCAACCGAAACCCCACCGCTCACTTGATTGTACTCAATTGAAAAATTAAGCTTAGCGACATTAGTTTAGGAAAAATTTAAATGAAAAGAGTAATTGAATGTTTTCAGAATTGATTATATTATCGGCTTCGATAGGGAAAATAAAGGATGAAATTTTTCAGGTTAGTTACAACGGTTCAAGCGAAAAAATGACGGCCTAAATCACATCGCCGGAATTACCTTACCTAGGATTTCGCCTCAAGTTTCCCCCAAATCAAGTTCTAGATTCCTCATTTTTGTCATGAACTTCATATTGAATAATTAGCGTCTAATTGCTCAGATTATTATATATTGAGTCCGAATGTCGTACGATTTTAGGATCCAGATAATTTTTACCCAATCGACATATTAAGCACACAAAACACACATGGAAGGCATTACCCCCGACCTCAATATGCAATTAGGGGATAATTTTCATCATCGAGACTTGGTTCAAATGAACTCAACAACTAAACATGCAAATACAACTTCATACATACACAATGCTAAACTAAATCTAATACTAACATAGATACTAATTTTAAAAACTACACATGCAAAAACAAGGATTAAACTAAAGTGGAAATTAAAAACTAAAACATTAATTAAAACAATAAAATACATACATAAACATAATTTTGTACATCAAAAAATTTTGCATTTTGTTCAAAAAATAATGGTTCATCCTTCTTCTACAAAAACACAAAAAGGGATTAACACTCTCCCAAACTTAAATATGGCAGTGTCCACACTGTCTAGCAGCGAACCCAATAATAGAATATAGCATTAAAAAATGGAAAACTAGGTTCAGACACATACCTAGGAGATAAAACAGAGGAGTCTTACCTCCTACTGTTCACCTAGGGAAGGATTATCACCACGACTTTCATGCCTGAAAGGAAAGTGTGATGGTTGCAAAAGGTGCGGTGACACCTGCGGCATAGTCGAAAAAGTATGCATTTGATGTCGAGGCCCTCACAAATAAGTCGGTTGACTTGATCTTGATAGCACCCGAATTGATCCTGGTATGTCTATAGCTCGTATTGCCCTAGCCGAAGATTCTGGAGTTCTTGATAAACTCACTCTCCGTCGAATTCGGCCAGTCCTGGTGCCTCTGGAATTAGGGCCTCCGAAGGCCCTGTCTCGTCTCTCGCATGCTCAGCTTCTTCTTCCGCTCCTCCCTCAACCTGGCCTTGAGCGCTGCTCCTCTATATTCTCGTAATAATGGCCGAATCGAGGGCATTGATTGGAAAAAAATGGGTTATCCCCATGGATCACCAACCCGGCTCGCTGGCACAACTCATTGAGTAAGTTTGGAAAAGGTAGGCCTCCTTTGGTTGTCCCCACGGTATGTAGACTCGAAGAATATATGTGAGATCCGACGTCGAGCGATTTTTCTCGCTGTATAGAATGTAACACAATAGCCCGCTCCTTTGACATGTTTGAAAAGTGAGAGGTTGGGATCAGGCTGCCACATATGAAGTAGTGCCATATCTTCGGCACCGGCTTTAGGAATTTGGCGAGAAAATTTTCTTAATCCGGCCCTTTGATGGTCCATTGGACATTGCCCATAGTAAGGGCCCAGATTATGTCCTCCATACATGGCGTGTAGACCTCATATGGCTCTTGAAAAGGCTGTGGTGGTCTCACTCCCAATACCTCGTTCAATTTTTCAGGACTGAAGTTGATAATCTTTCCTCGAACCTTTGTCCGATTCTGTTGAGCTTCAGTGGCATTTGCGTAAAATTCCCAGACTACGAAAACTTCACCGATGGGAGGCGATTTGCAAAAATACTCCCAACCTCGGCTTTGAATAACGCTTTGAAATTTCACCGGGAGATCTTCCAAGGGCTTGAATCCTCGCTGCTTTATGCACGGCCTGGTGAACTCATGCTTAAGGAAATATTCCTCGGCTTTCTTTGAAACGAATTGGGTGGAATTGAAGTCAGGAGCTGACCTCGATCCTTCACCCCTTGCCCTCTTCGAAACAACTCTTTTAGGCATGGTTCCTAGCAATCACATTCACAAATAAGACAAACCCAATCATATACACACAATGAAAAACAGTCTCTATATCGACACTATCAAGAAACAAGGCTTTATCTCAATACACATTTACCATTTGCAACGATTTCAACAAAATACTAACAATGTAGCATGAATTTTTGTTTCACACAATTAAATAATCCATATCAACTAAGGTTATCACCAAAAATCAAACCAAAATCCCTTAGAAAATGAAAATCGCAAAAAATGGGGGTTTTAAGGGTAGGGCACATTCCAAATCCAACAATTTTTCATATAATCTTGCAAATCAATCAAAGTTTTTCAACAAATATATGAAATGTAGAAGCATCAACACTTACTTGTAGAGAAATGGTGGCCCAAACGATTGAAGATTGAAGGAATCACACCGTCGTTCTGTAAACCCTAATTTTTCGAAAATAGTGGCTCAATCCGATTCTTGGAGGTTGATTTCGTGGTGGAAATCAAA
Organism: Eucommia ulmoides; assembly: GCA_016647705.1. NCBI lineage: Eukaryota > Viridiplantae > Streptophyta > Magnoliopsida > Garryales > Eucommiaceae > Eucommia > Eucommia ulmoides. Next base: position 34,633,293 of record CM028326.1, on the reverse strand, counting down.
AATTTTGTAACTAGAATGATGATTTTAAAGGGTTGGAAATGGTTTGGAGGGTTGGGATTAGAGAGATTTGAGAGTTTTTAGAAAAGGGTGTGAGTTTTTCTTCGAATGAATGAAGCGATTCTGTTTTAAAAGATGTAGACGCGGCGCTGACAACGCCTTTTTTTAATTGATCTACTGATGTTCCACCGCCGCAGCGATGGATTTATCGCCGCGGCAGTGAAGCGTTCTACTAAAAAAGAGTCAATCCTGAAGTTTCACCGCCGCAGCGATGAGTTTCTGTTGATTTTTCTTAATTTTCCTCAACAAAACTCCTCACCTCTCGTTTCCACATCGCTATTTCAATGATTTTAAGTAAAATCACAACCCTAACTATCGAACTCCTAGATTCACCTCCAAACATGCTCCGAGACTATTCCGGGCTCCAAAAAGAATTAAATAATAGCAAAAATCGGGCAGAATCATGCCCTCGTTTTCATATAAAAAAGAATGTGTTTCAAATCAAAAAAATGCGCTTGATTTACCGTCCCTAGCTAGATTTAGCAAATTGCATGATCATTAAACTACGAGGAAGACTCTCCACAAATCGCTTTTCATTTTCAATAAAGCACTTGACCCTCTCTTTTCACCATCCAATTCGATTGAACTGAATAGAAATTTGCTTGATCCGAAATGGTCCGAATCATCCACAAAAGGTGTGCCGACTTTAGGTATGGCATTAAGTACAGCTTACATAGATTGGACATAGTGTATAACACCTTCTTGCGTGATTGAGCATTTTTCACCAAAATCTCTCATAAACAATGAATTAGGGTTAGAATGCTCTGTTGGATCACGATTCATGGTATTGAAGCCTGCTTATTCTCTCTCTCTCCTTATCCTTTTCAACGTACGCTCGATCTCAGGATTAAGAACCAAGAATTCTAGACTTCTTCTACGATGCATGCACTGCTTGATCACACTAACACAATAAAACAAAAATACAAATTAAAAATTAAACAAAATAAATGTCAGGATTAATATTCGACCACTTAGTCGCAATGTCAACTTAAAATTCATATAATCCCCGGCAACGGTGCCAAAACCTTGGTAGCGCGATGATAAACCGCTACTTACACTCGCAAGTATACAAGGTTAAAGTTTTAGAATAATGGATCGGTTAAGATCGGGTATCGTGTCCACAGGAAAAGTGTGAATAATTGAGTACCGCAATTTACGTAGTCTCATATTATCCCGACGATTCAATTAATATTTAAATTAAACTAATTAAAACTATTCCTAAGGATTAATTCTAATAACTCTAATTAACTAGGGAACGATTTCATTCACTTTGTACCTATTTGTCTTAGTTTAGTTATCAATAACGGTTATTATCACATCCAATAATCTCAGTATCTATAACTCACTCGCTCCCTCTTCCGAGTAAAAAGCGAGCGAATACATGACTTCGCGTTGACGCCGAAGTCCCTCTCGAACACCTTTCCGAACACATAGCCACATGAGTCTTGACCCAACCTCATAGATTGTACACTCTCCAACTCCCTCCCGGGTTATTGAATCATCGCGTTGTGTTTAACCCTAGTCCGAATCCGGGGTTACCTATTTCGAGTGTCAAACCCTATATTCTCGATTTATCATAACAAGTATAATAAACGTGAAATAACAGTAAACACAATTGGAATTGGATAACAAACCATTAAAATTAACTTATATTCAACCAAAAAGGTATTTACATGAATTACATCTAACCCTAACTAATATTTAACTAAACTAACATGATCTTGGCCATTAGAACATTAAACCAAGAGGAAATCACACTAAAATATTAAGATACAAAGATAGAACAAGGAAAGAAAAATCAAATCTTAAAGTGAAGTGGTCCACTTTCGTCAGAGATCGATCCGCTATTGTTCTTCTTCTTCAGCATATAAATCTTCCTCTTCGATCTCTTCAAGATTAGCCAAGGATCACTTCCTAAACTAATCTATTCTACTCCTAAATTATCTAAGGTGCAAGGGGTCTCCAAAACATCCAAGAAGATCTTAAAGGAAGTGAGAGAATAGGTATTAATAGGCACAAGGTTTCAAAATATCTCAAAATATCTATTTTGTTGTGCAGGGCCCACGGCCGCGGTGATGGGATCATGGCCACGGCGATGGGCTAAGTCGGTTACATTCTGATCGTTCACAGCCGCGGCAGTGGGTTCACAACAACGGCCGTGGGATTGGCTCCCAAATCCCTGATCTTTTACCGCTGCGGTCGTAGCCTTCTCGCTGCGGCGGTGGGACTTTGTGTATTTTCAGCACTTCTCTGCATTCTCACTGCCACGGCAGTGGCTTTTGTGATCTTAAAACCTTGTTTCTTCAACGTTTCTTCACCGTTTTCTCATCGTTTTCACTCGTTTGTCACTTATTTGCGTCCCTACACCTGAATTAACTAAAAACAAACTAAAACACAATTAAATATAAATAAAACACCCAAAAACTACCAAATTTGGTTTAGAAGTAGATAGGTATTTTACACCTATCAGTGCTCTTCTTCTCATTTTTCTTTATGTCTTCTATTTATGAGTCCAGCTCGTCGGGGATCCACCCATCCGAATCCGATGTGGATATGGCTGACTCTCAGGTCGTCTAGATCGAGCTTAGCTCGTCTGCGACGAAAACCGATGAGACAAGTGTTCCCTCAGCCACCGAGCTGGTGGGCGAGCAAAAGCTCATCGTCCAGTGGACGTCTTCATCCGAGGAATCCTATAGGAAGACCAGAGTAGGGGCATGCCCTGCACCTAGCGCATCCTTCGGGTCTCTAAGGAAGAGGACGATGAGTTAGGCGGGCTCCACCAGGGGCCCCGTGGTTGAGCTCGACACGGGTCCAGCAGTGGAGTTTGATACAGAGGCCACGTCCTCAAAGGAGGCGGTCGCTCAGCCATCGACGTCCAGCCACCCTCCCAAGATGAGTTTGACTTCCCGTCGGCCGGTCTGCGAAGTTTCCCCGAATGCTTGGATATGGAGGGTGGAATCCGACCTAACGAAAAAGGGCATTCGAGAATTACGCTCCAGATACACGATTTTGAGCTCGATGGAGACGCGCGTTCCTTGGGAGAACAACTGGACTTGTACCACACCCGAGGGGTTTATCACAGTCTACGACTAACAGTTGCAGGCCGGGTTGCGATTCCTTATCCACCCCTGGGTGAGGGAGGTCTGTTGGGACCTGGGTTTGTGTCCATCACAACTATCTCCCAACAATATGCGTATGGTCCTGTCTTTCCACGTGATCTGCTAGGCCAAGGGGATCACCCTGTCCCTCGAGTTGTTCTATACTTTATTCTTGGCGAAAGCCATACCTAGAGGAAAGGACTGGTACTACCTCTCGGCTCGGCAGAAATTCCTCAAGGGTTACCTCGACTCCATCAAAGATTGGAAATTGGGCTTCTTCTTTCTGGGCGGTGGCGGATGGGAGGCCAATGAAGCACCAGAATTTGAGTTTCCAGCCCGGAGATCCTAAAGGAAATAGACCTAATACTCGGGACCCCGTTCGTTCACATAGGTTCATTGCTCACTTCGTGCCTCTACGACCTGTACTTTTAGAGCGATCTGTCATTGTCTGCGCCGACCTTAAAAAATAACTCTCGGACCAGTAAGTAGTTCTAGCCCTACCCCTCTAGTTAGTTGCACTTAGAAATTTTTCCTTCATTGACTGATGTCCTCATCCTACTTTTTTTTTTTTTTTTTTTTGGCTATAGACTTGGCAGCTGTTGGCCCAGTAGAATACCCAAGAGGGGGGTGAATTGGGTAATTAAAAAATATTATTAGAATATACTTAAATAAATCAAATAATTAATTTTATACCTAAATTAATTATTATCTTTATACCATAGCGGAATTAAAATAAATCTAAGTGCACACTCAAACAACAAAAATAAACAAATTAAGAAAACAGCACACCAGAGATTTATACTGGTTCACCAAGCTACTCTTGGCTAATCCATTCGTCCGAGCTCCACGGAGGTCGCACCCACTAAAACCAAGATTCCTTTAAAGGTAGGAACCAAACCCGCACACCTATTCTTTTACAGACGCAGAATCAACCTTTATAATTTTCTTTTCTCAAGCTAAGGAAGAACCTCTACTTTTTACATGCTTAAGAATAACCTAATTCTTTTTAACACTTAGGCTCAAGAATCAAAATCTCACCAAAACACTCCAAATATCCTTTTACCCTGTAAGGATTAAATCGTTACAAAATCACTCAAAAAACACAATTCTTATCCAGAAATAATAACTACCTCAATCTCTTTACAGGAAGAAACTAAAACCCTGCTACCCTTGATTAAATATCCCCAATGATATTTAATCCGCCACAACTCACCAATACAAAAATTGATAAGTAAATCTCATTCGGAGATTTTACCACCTAGACAAATAACAACTAAATTAATAGCCCAATTAGTTATAGAAATACGTGAGATATAGAAATCTGATTTTAATAAGAATATGGGTAGCAAATCAGAGCACGTAATCAGAATCAAGAAATTGTTTAAAAGAATATTTTCTTCCAAAATCAAAAATAATTTCTAAGATCAATTTCTAAAATAAAATAATAAACAATAAATAATATGGAAATATCTCACCCGGAATCCACAGAAATAATAATTAGAATAGTATAACTTCAAATCCGGTATCAGTAAGAATAAATCACAGTTAATTATCAGAATCACTCTTTGAATAACTCACAGTATCGTAGAATGATAACTCTTATAAAAGCTCTCTCAAAATGACATAAACTGATTTTTTCTCTTAGAATAATTAGCTTTTCTTCAAAAATTCGCAGGTCTATATAAAGTCACCTGTAATCAGCCTCCAAATGGCTAGTTTACAAGTGTCATGACAATAAAATACTCTTATAGACCCTTATAACATAAGGACTTCATTTAGGTTCAATTTTACTTAAAAACATCTTTCGAATCTTTCAATTAAACCCCCAAAATTTTTCTCAAAAAAAATAAATAAGTATAGAATCTATTTCAGTACCAAATTGAGAAACATTACCATTTAATGAACCATATTGAAAGGATTTAATTAGTATATGAATCATATCTTAAATATAGAGAATATCCCTTAAATCTCTCTCAAATCCTAACCAAAAACGGCTACTTTTGGATTTAAAATTGGATCAAACAATATTCTGAAACAGCACATTCGATTGACTGCCCAATCGACTGCCCAACTCAGCTTGCAGCCAAACCATCGCCGCAGCGAGCATAGGTCGACTGCCCGGTCGACTCACAGATTCAGAGAGTTTGTTATGCTTCCACCGGTCGATCGCTCGGTCGACTCGCAGATTCAGAGAGTTCAGATGTTTTCACAGATCAACCGATCGGTCGACTCTTCAATTCAGGATGTTTCATCTTTTTTCTCCGGTCTACTCCTCAGTCGACTACCTCCTTTTGAATCACTTCTTTGATCTTGTTTTTAACCTACTTTCTTTTACGATTTTGCCCCTTTATCCATTTTTATATTTAAATAAGCTCCACTAATACTCTTATATTCTATTTTAGTCATTCAAAAATATTTATTTTTAATTGATATAGGAGCAAATAAATATACTTAACAAAAAACACACATGAAAGATAAGATTCATTTTGTGCCATGTGTGTGTTCCTAAATGGGATATTGAGAGTTAATATTTACCTAGGTTGTTTTTCCTAATTTCTTCAAACTCTTAATATTTCTTTATCATATTAATATCTTCATTAAGCATCCATTCCATTTGACATCTTCACTACTGGAACTTTAAATCACTGAAACACTTGATCAAACATTAGTTCCACCAAAACATCAATACTTAATTGTTCATCAAAATCTTGGGATCAACAATCTCCCCCTTTTTTATGATGACAATTAACTTTGATGTTTTCTTTAAAATAAAATATAACCACACTCCCCCTAAATCGGAGGACGGGTTCTTTAACTCGTTAAAGCATCCCAATGAAGATTTTAATAATGCACAATTTAAAAAATACTCAATAAAGCACAATTTTTAAATTTCTCCCTTTTTTATTAAAACACAGTTTTAGAATGCTCCCCCTAAATAAAACATCACTCATTTCTCCCCCTTTGTCATCTTCAAAAACAAATTTAGGTAGTAAAAGAGAAAACAAGACACTCTAGGCAACATAATAATAAGCTCATTGGATCAACTTTTAAAAAAAAATAATCTCTTTTTAAGAAGAAAACAGTTTCTTTATAAATAAATATTACATCAACTCAAATTTTAAAAAAAAAACATTTATCATATCAAAACCATTTTCAACAAATAGGATGTGAATCATCATTAGAGATAATAAATCTAACCAATTGGATCAAGTTTAGCCAATTCATCAAAATCTAAACACTAACAGTTAATGAAATCCAAATAACCTAGATTAACTATTACAGACCAAAAAAAAATTGTTGTGGATCATGTCTGAATAACAATACAGAGATAAAATCTAAGGAGGGCTCGATCCAGAGAAATGTTAATAAAGTCCTATCGGACTTGTCACGACCCGTCCCGAAATCCCGACATCCCGGGCTGGCGTGACGACATCATGACATCACCGAAGACAACCAACCAACCAACCATCTATTACACGACAATATGCATATATATAAATAAAAACCATCATCTATATGAAGCTATACATATTTAAGTTATGGGAACACACTCATTCCCCAAACATACTAACAAAAAAAAATATAATACCATGAACCCCTCACAGGTTCGCCTCAGAAAACTCATCTCAACCCTCTACACGACTCCATCATAGGACTCTACCTAGCGCCAGTAGGGGACCGACTCCTAGCTGCTTCACCTGTGAGTGTACTGCCTTCTTAGTAAAAATATTTTTAATAATAAAAACCCATTCTACAACATCTAAATGGATCAAGCGTAAGTTTATAAATATCACATAGCTCGCAAAATCCTCAGTATAAAAGCAGGGAAAATAAAGCGACATAATTAAGTTCAATTCAAATCCAACTAATATAAAAATCATACTAATCACCATGATAATAAATATCAAATCAACCAATATACGTAAAACACCACATCTCAAGCACACATCACAAACACACACACTGGCCAGCCCTAGTGATCGTTTTAACCTCACGATCGGAAGTTTGCAACGGTACCGTACCATCCGTAGGATATACCTTCCTACGAACACCCATCACTCCGCCGAAGCGGATAATCACTGTGCAGTTTAAACATCTAACATCACTCTACCGAAGCGGATAACATCACTCCGCCGAAGCGGATCACATTACTCTGCTGAAACAAATAAATACTATGGCATTGTCAAATCAATAACATCATCATCAAATTACAAATCAATATCATCGTCTAATCAACATCGTTAAATCTCAAACATCACCCTCTATTTCCAAAACTGATTTTTAATCCAAAATCATATTTCTCATTTTTCTAAAAAAAAATGTCTGATTTCACCAAAACCATTTTCACCTTCTTTTCGAAAACCATCGTAATCTCACGAAAATTCATTTTACCAACTCACCCAAAACCTGCTTGATCCACAAAATTTTAAAAGAATTTAATGTAAATACAACCATTTTCTATCATATATAGATATAAAAATAGTTTGGCAAGAAGACAGTACACTCACCTGGCTATCCGTTCCGAACAGTTTTTACTGACTATCTTCTATCGATACTTCAGTGCTTGCGAGCCTAATAGTGACAGGGCCTAAATTAATATTTTATGTAAAATAACTGAATCATGCAATGCAGGCCCTAAATTCCGTAATTTCCCCCGTACCCACTTTTCATTATGAAAAATTGTTATTCAGTAAATTTCGTTTCATTAATAATTATTGTACACATTTGTTAATATGGACGGTGACAAAAATTATTAGAATTAACGATTCCAAATTATAATCCCGTTTGCTAATAATTCAATTTAACAACAATGGTAATCGATTTAGATTTTTACCTGCTCCGAATTGTCCGTCGGCCCGAGATGAATTTTTGGATTTTTATTAGGGTGTTTGTGTAATTTTTATTTTATTTTTTTTGTTTTCTTTTCTTCTCCTCTTCTTCTTCCTTTTTCTGTTCTGTTTTGCATTCTGCCAACCAACCATACACCCCTCCTTCTTACTCACCGGTCAATCACCGCACCCACACCTTCACATGATCGTCGGCCGCACAGACACGCTCACCTATACTGTCGAACACACACACACACACACTCACGATCACACACACACATCGGCTGAGCAGAGCAGACCCCCACACATACCGCCGCCCATGCAACCGATTGTCACCGTCGGTCAGAATAGGGAATACACACACAAACGATCACAAACGCTGAACAATGAAGAACACACACACACACACAACAAATCACAGACCCACAACTAAACACACATACCCACTTCACCGGTGACCCAACAACACCGCCGGACCTCTCTCTCTCTCTACGTTTTCTTCCTCTGGGTTTTTCTGTTTCTGTTTCTGTTGGCTCCTGATTTACTGCCGACACACACACACACACTTCACTCAACCAACCGGCGACCACCTTACACACAACGACGACCGACGACCAAACACCCACGTCGTCAAATGGCGACGATCACGCACACACAACAGAACACACACCCCCACGAGGGACAGACACCCACACACTTATAGCCGGATCAACCCCCCACAATAAAACACATACGTGAAGAACACACACCGAAAGATGACGCCCAACCTACACCTGCCGGAAGAACGCCGATCATCCTCCGTTCCTCTCTCTCTCCTCTGAGTTTTCTAGATTTCTATTCTAATTTCTGGATCGTTTTATGTGCATGATTTGAGTGGGTAAAGTTGTTCCTAGCTTGCCATGTCAATTTCTTCTTCCGATTTTTTGCGTTTCTTCCTCCCACTTCCGTCTGAACTGGTATGTATATTATATACATATGAAATTCTTTTTCCCAAATTACACTAATCTCCCACTAAATTTCTTAAAATCTTGTTTATGGTCCACTTTCTTATTTATAATTTTCTTAAATTGCAATTTCACCCCTAACCTTTTAAATTTTGAATTTAACTAACAATTTTGCATCCCAAGTTTAGAATTAGTGTTTCTAAATTTACAATTTGACCTAATAACTTTTAATTTGGATAAATTTTTCTCCATATTTTTCCCAAATGCAACTATAATGACGTACATGCTAAATCGGGATCTTACAGGACTAGTGGTTGGCTGCTGTGAATACAGAACATCTGGCTTAATAATTGAACCTAGAGTCATCTGCTGATGAAGTGGCATTGACGGAACTCCTCCAGATGGCCCAACTCTAGATGGTCATATTCTTGATGGTCCTACTGCAGTAGGTCCTCCAAAGAACTGTTGTGCTCCATACATAGGATGTCCGGCAAAGTGTAGTTGGCCACTATACTGCTACTGGTGTCCATAATGAGATGACTGTATGTACTGAAACATTTAGTCTAGACTTTCAATGATTTTTCCAAACCCAGCTTCTATGTTCATATTCATCTTAATCACTTTATTTTCCAGCCCAGTCATCCTCTCATCCATCAAATCAGCATGAATTCTCAAATCATCAATCTGATCATGAAGATAGTCCATCTTCTGATCCAAGCTCACCTCTCCTTTATTTTCTTCTTCTTCCTCATCTGCAGCTTGTGCTCTTTGCCTTTTCTGAGACCTCTTCTTTACCCATCCATTTTCTTTTGAACTCATACCCCATCAATGAAGCATTTTGAACATTGATCCATCCTCATGTGGTTGTCAAAAACCTCTACTCATCAGGATCAACTATTATTCCAAAGTAATCAAATATCTTCTGGAGTGCATCTGCATAAGGTAGTATTCCCGAGGGTTTGTTAACGTGATGCATCATATGCTCCATCATGACATGGGGTAAGTCCAGTTTTCTCTCTTCCACAATTTCATTCATCAAGTACAAATCAAAGTCATTCACATTAGCATGACTTCCTCCTCTAGGCACAACCGAATAGGTTAGCACTAAGTAAAGAAATCGATGCTCAATGGATAACAAGCCTGCTTTGTCTTCCTCTAAATCAATTTTTTCTACAATTGCCCTTCTATTAAAATTTCTTGAAAGCCAATGAGAGGTATTATATGGAAATACATCTCCTCTTGGTATTCCCAAAATGTGGCTTAACAATACCGCATCGAAATGAATTATTGTTCCTTTAACAAAAGATTTAATTTCAAGATCAATGAAGGTCATATTATTGTAAAACATCCGTACCCATACTGGCATCCACTCTTCTTTTTGATTGACAAACTCAATCCATCCCAAATTTCTAAAATACGCTTCAATATCAATGTTTTTCTCTTTTAACTCAACAAAATCAGTGGGTTTGCAGCCTAACACCCTTCGATTTACAAATTCATTATTGTATCTTCTCTCAGCCTCTTCACTTCAAAAGTGAACAGTGTCAAACTTAGGCCTATTTGCACGACTCTTGATTCTAGGCATTTTTGCACAATCTCAAGCAACCAAACTAGAATATCTCAATAAACCAAAGCTAAACAACCAACTAATCCGAAAATAAACAAACAAACTAAGGTCAATCTGCAAAAACAGCCAAACCCCTACAATGAGAGAAGACCAACCTGTTTCGCGAGAGAGAGAACACTTCCAATAGTAATCTGAGCCTTAGGCATGTTGATTCTTCCAAAACTTCTTCATATCTGAGCCAAAATGGACTGATTTCGTGTGATTTAGGCTTGGGCGAACTTGGGAGATGAAGGGTTTTGAGAGAAAAAGGGTTTTGGCGTTCGGATGAAATGAATTAAAGAAGTCAGGTTTTTATATCCCGACACAATCGGTCGACCGCTCAGTCAACTGACTGAGTCAGTGCGACTCTTGGGATTCGAACCTGAAACCTTCGGTCGACTAATTAGTCTACTGCTCTTTTTTGTTTTGTTCGATTTTATGCATTTAAACCTAATTTGATCCTCTTAGCTCAATTTTTTACCTCCTATTTTGATCCACATATATTTTAAAGAATTTACTCACACATTTCAACACACACACACACACACACACACACACACACACACTTGCAAACGTCTAAATTTCAAAATGAACAGGCTCAATTTCCCTAACAAAATTAACAAACTTAAACTTTAAGAATTTTGACATACCTAGATCATCTTTGGGAGCAAGTGGTGTGTGTACCTTAGATGGATTACTAATTTCTTATTTTACATTCGTTGACCAAGCAATAAATAACAAGAGTTTTCATAGTGACCAAATTTACCACAATAGAAACACTTAATACTGTTAGTACGCCTCTTCGAATAGTCAGTGTTTCTTACCAGAGCATAAGATTTTCTACGATTTTGAGAAGCAGTTTTAGTAACTATTGGTTTTTCAAAACATTTAGTACTTAAGCTCATTTTGAGTCTTCTCAAGTAATCGTTCATTGGTGCTAACGTTTACTTGTAGACCAAAATTCTTTTTATGCATAAATTCAAGATCATTCTTAAGAATTTGGCACTCATTTTCAACAGAATGTATTTTTAAACGAGCTCTATCAAGCTCACACCTTGTATTGTCCAATTCAATACTCAAGACCTCATTCAAAGTTTCAAGATTTTTCCTTTTAAATTCATTATGTTGAAGATCATACAAATCGTTTTTCAAAACCTCAATCTCATCCTCAAGAGACTCAACTTTATCATACAACTTATTGATTTCTGATAAAGCGTTTTCAAACTCAATAGTTTCAAAATATTTGTCCAAATTCTTTTTCTTGAGAGATTTGATAGTACTAAACTTCTTGTGTTCAAGAGTTGCAATCTTTTGCTCTAATTTAAAATTCTCTTTTCCAAAAACATAAATAAGAGCAATAAGTGTCTCAATAACTTTATCTGTATTCTCATCATTGCAAATAATATCAGACTCATGATCAAAACAATGACTATTAGGAGAGGCAGAGTTAACAGTAGCGCACATAATATCAGAATTAGGACAATTCATATGATCTTTGTTAGCTAATATATTTGAGTTAAACCAGTTTTGATACCAATTGTTGGTCTAGTAGAATACCCAAGAGGGGGGTGAATTGGGTAATTAAAAAATATTATCAAAATATACTTGAATAAATCAAATAATTAATTTTATACCTAAATTAATTATTATCTTTATACCACAGCGGAATTAAAATAAATCTAAGTGCACACCCAAACAATAAAAATAAATAAATTAAGAAAGCAGCACACTAGAGATTTATACTGGTTCACCAAGCTAATCTTGACTAATCCAGTCTCCCGAGCTCCACGGAGGTCACACACACTAAAACCAAGATTCCTTTAAAGGTGGGAACCAAACCTGCACACCTATTCTTTTACAGGCTCAGAATCAACCTTTACAATTTTCTTTTCTCAAGCTAAGGAAGAACCTCTACTTTTTACAAGTTAAAGAATAACCTAATTCTTTTTAACACTTAGGCTCAAAAATTAAAACCTCACCAAAACACTCCAAATATCCTTTTACCCGGTAAGGATTGAACCGTTACAAAATCACTCAAAAAACGCAATTCTTATCCAAGAAGAATCACTACCTCAATCTCTTTACAGGAAGAGACTAAAACCCTGCTACCCTTGATTAAATATCCCCAATGATATTTAATCCATCACAACTCACCAATACAAAAATTGATAAGTAAATCTCACTCCGAGCTTCTACCACCCCAGACAAATAAAAACTCAATTAATATCCCACCTAGTGATAGAAATACGTGAGATACAGAAATATGATTTTAACAAGAATATGGGTAGCAAATTGGAGCATGTCAGATTCAAGAAATTGTTTGAAAGAATCTTTTCTTCAAAAATCAAAAATAATTTCTAAGATCAATATCTAAAATAAAATAATAAACAATAAATAATATGGAAAGATCTCACCTGGAATCCACATAAATAATGATTAGAACAGTATAGCTTCAAATCCGGTATCAGCGAGAATAAATCGCAGTTGATTATCAGAATCACTCTTAGAATAGCTCACAATATCGTAGAATGATAACCCTTATAAAAGCTCTCTCACAATTATATAAACTGATTTTTTTTCTCTTAGAATGATTAGCTTTTCTTAGAAAATTCGCAGGTCTATATAAAGGCACATGTAATCAGCCTCCTAACGGCTAGTTTACAAGTGTCATGACAATAAAATACTCTTATAGACCCCTTATAACATAAGGACTTCATTTAGATTCAATTTCTCTTAAAAACATCTTTTGAATCTTTCAATTAAACCCCCAAAGTATTTCTCAATAAAAATAAATAAGTGTAGAATCTATTTCAAGTACCAAATTGAGAAACATTAACATTTAATGAACCATATTGAAAGGATTTAATTAGTATATGAACCATATTTTAAATATAGAGAATATCCCTTAAATCTCTCTCAAATCCTAACCAAAAACAGCTACTTTTGAATTTAAAATTGGATCACACAATATCCAGAAATAGCACATTCGGTCGACTGCCCAGTCGACTGTCCAACTTAGCTTGCAGCCAAACCATCGCCGCAACGAGCATAAGTTAACCGCCCGGTCGACTCACAGATTCAGAGAGTTTTTAATGCTTCCACCGATAGATCGCTCGGTCGAATTCAAGATGTTTCATCTTCTTTCTCCGGTCGACTCCTCAGTCGACTGCCTCTTTCTAAATCCCTTCTCTGATCTCATTTTTAACCTACTTTCTTTTATGATTTCACCCCTTTATCCATTTTTGTATTTAAATAAGCTCCACTAATACTCTTATATTCCATTTTAGTCATTCAAAAATATTTCTTTTTAATTCACATAGGAGCAAATAAATATACTTAACAAAAAACACACATAAAATATAAGATTCATTTTATGCCATGTGTGTGTTCCTAAATGGGATATTGAGAGTTAATATTTACATAGGTTGTTTTTCCTAATTTCTTCAAACTCTTAATATTTCTTCATCATCTTGATATCTTTATCAAGCATCCATTCCATTTGACATCTTCATTACTGAAACTTTAAATCACTGAAACACTTGATCAAACATTAGTTCCACCAAAACATCAATACCTAATTGTTCATCAAAATCTTGGGATCAATAGCAGTTATAGCCCGGATGGCGGCAAAGAGAGTGAAGAAGGGCAGCGGATCAAGCCAGCCCGCTCAAGGGGGTCAAACCAATCAGACGACCCAGACTAGGCTTGCTCCCACTCCAAAAAGGCCAAGCACCAGCAACAGCCAGGCCGGCACAGACAGAGGCGATCGCCAAGAACCCGGCTCCTGCTATCAAGAGAGACAAGGGGAAGAGAAAGGTGGGGGTGCCTGGCGCCTCAACCGGTCAACAGAAGAGGAGCCGAGCTACGACCCTGGCCCAAGAGGAGAAAATCTAGAAAGAATGTGAGAAGGCGGTAGAGCTGTTTGTCGCCACGACCGGACTCCAAATCGACAGGGCCGTCACCCAGACTCCAGCCATTCTGCCGAACTTTGTCCAACAAATCACCATTCCGGCGGACAAGGCCAGGTTCGTCGAGAAGTCTGATGGCCGGCTATGCGCGGACATGAATTGGTACCAATTGTCGGTAAGTGCTCACCTCAGACAATCTTTTGAACTTTGTCTTCAAACTGGGCTAATTAATTTCCCTTGTCTTTTGCTATCGACCTCGCAGGGCCTCTTTTCTACGCTAAAGATGGGGATTTGCTTACACCAAGCCAATCAGGCGCTCGAGAGGCTAACAAAATAAAGGGAAGAATACATCAACCTCTTAACCCAATACCAAAAGGAGTTGGATTGGGTCCGGGCCAAGAACAAGAGCATGGCTAAGAGGGCCGAAGACCTCAGGCGATTCGAGCACATTATTGTTGCTCAGCTCGAGAAGCTTAACGGAACCAGGCGGTCGAGCTAGAAAAGGCACGATCTAAAGCAATCAAGAATTTCAAAAAAAAGTGAAGAGTTCACCAGGCTCAAAGACCGAATCGCAGTGAGAGTAATCCAACTTGGCTTCAAGGGAGCTATCAACTCAGTCTGGCGCTAGTTCGCGGAGGTAGATCATAGAAATATCGAGCTTGAGATCTCTGACCAAGACCTCATAGAAGCCCAGGCCTAGCAGGACGCAGGAACGGACAGGCTGAGCACTTAGCCGACCACCCAAGACGCTGGACTGAGTAGACCCTCGGGGAGTCGTGGCAGCTCGCAAAGGTCGCCCGAAGACTGGAGAGCGGCGAGTGGGCGATCTTGCGACCAGGCTAGAGCCGAGGAGGTCAGCGGCGGGCAGGCCGGTTTGGACCTATTCCAGCATTAGCACCCCTCCTCCAGACTTTTTTGTTTTTTCTTTTTGCTCAGCCCGGCGAAGAGCGGGCCTGTATTTACGGGCAGAAGTCCCGGTGTTTTTTTTTTTGTAATCAACTTTTGATCAGCTAATAGAACTCCTCCATTTTGCCAATTGTGTGTCTCCTATTTTATTTTTCTGATTTTATTGGATTTTTACTACTTAGTTTCCAGTTGAAACCAATGCAGGCCTCTTATTTACAAGTTCACAAAACTTACTGACCTGTAGAAACCGGATTGGGAAGTCATCGGTTTAGTGACCAAAGTGATCTTCACCCCAGTGGTCTTCGATAAAATTTCAAGGGAGGCATATTTCAACACGGTAGGCTTTTGCCACTTGATATTCCAAGAAGTCCCACCACAAAGTATTTCCAAGTTGTGCCCACCTTGCCCCCCAGACAACCGTGAGAGCTGGTATTGACGAGCTATTATGATCGTCTTTTAGAGCCCGACATTTTGTTACCACTTGGTATCCTCTACAACGCAAGTATTTTCACCAAGACACACAACGGTCTGGTATTCATGTGCTTTAGTCAGTTGTTTTGCCCCCCAGACGACCAAGTGGGCTCGATTTCACTAAGCTTCCTAGTCGTCTTATAGGATCAGACCTAAGACAATAGCACTTCATCCCTTAGTTGGAGCACGGCTCCGCCTTTGAAATGGTCAGTCGTTCCCCCCCCCCCCCCAAGACGATCCAGTAAGCTCGATTTTTCTACGTTTTTCAGTCTTCTTGTAGGGTCCGACCTACGATTACATTACTTCATCCCCGGATCATCTCCGTGGTAAGAGGGCTACCTCTGCCCAAAGAAATAGCTAGAGCACGGCTTGCCCGGGCCTATAGCGCGTCGGGCTGCTCGCCTCTGCCTTAGTAGGGAGAAAGGCTGGAGGACGACTCACCCCGGCCTCTCGGCACACAAAAAGGCTGCTCGTCCTCGTATTTAGACTTTGAACAATTTTGGATGGCCGTTTCCCCCCCCCCCAAGACGATCTGGTGAGCTCGATTTTACCGAGCTTGCCGATCTTTTTAAGGGTCCGACCTTTGATTGTTTTGCTTGGCGAACTTTGGAAATCGGGAATTCATTAAACTGAAAAAGCCCTTTTTCATTGACTTTGCTCTTTCCATTACAAATTTCTGAGGTCAAAAAAAAAATTGGCAAGCTTAGGGATTTTGTTCCTCTTAGATAGTAGCGTTTCAAGTGTTCAACATTCCAGGAGTGTCTGAGCGGTACCCCCTTTCGATTTCCAAATTATAGGTTCCGGGACTAGCTATGTGAATCACATGATAGGGCCTTCCCAGCTTGGTGCTAACTTCTCGGCGTTTTGCTCTCTTGTAGCCAGGGTGACTTTCCTTAGGACGAGGTCACCGACGTGAAAAGATCGAGGCCGAACTTGGCGATTGTAGTAGTAGGCTGTTCTCTGTTGATAGACGGCCTAGGGAATCTGAGACCTTTCCCTCATCTCTTTGAGTAGGTCGAGGCTGAGAGCCAGGCCCGCCTCATTTTCAGCTCGATCGAACGATCGGGCTGTATGGGGAGAAGGCAGACCTATCTCGATCGGGATGACTGCCTCCGATCTAAACGTCATTATGAACGGCGTCTTCTACCTATAACCCCTTGGATTAGTCTAACCGGGTCTTCAAGTTTTGAAAAATAGTCTGGTTGGTGAATTTGACCTAGCCATTAGCCTGAGGATGACCGAGAGAGGAGAAATACGTTCTAATCTCCAGCCCGGCACACAGCTCAATGAACAGGTCATTTTCGAACTGCTTTCCATTGTCAGAGATGATAGCTTTCGGGATACCAAACCATCAAATCATATGCTTCCAGACAAAGTCTCGAATCCGTTGCTTGGTGATTATGTAAAGTGGCTCAACTTCAACCTTTTTAGTTAAGTAGTCGATGGAGACGACTAGGAATTTTCTCTGGCCGGTCCCCTGGGGAACGGGCC
Organism: Eucommia ulmoides; assembly: GCA_016647705.1. Lineage (NCBI taxonomy): Eukaryota > Viridiplantae > Streptophyta > Magnoliopsida > Garryales > Eucommiaceae > Eucommia > Eucommia ulmoides. Next base: position 34,615,983 of record CM028326.1, on the reverse strand, counting down.
AAGGAGAATGATCCCCCACTGGACGAATGGCCACGGGCTAGACATTGAAACGGTTGGCGGAACGTGAAGGTACGTGGCAAATCGTTGGCACTTGTCATACGTCTTCACAAATTCTCCCGCGTCCTCAAGCATCTTCAGCCAGTAATAACCATTTAGGTGTAATTTTCGAGCTAAGGACCTATCCCCCGAGTGATTTCCACAAATCTACTCGTGGACCTCCCTCATAACGTAGTTGGCCTCTTCAGGTCAGAGGCATTGAGAGTATGGACCAAAAAAGGACTTCTGATAAAGGACACCGTCAATAAGGGTGTACCGCGTCGCTTGGTACCGTATTCTTCGGGAGTGAGCCTGATCACTTGGGAGCATCCCGTCGGTGAGATAGCTTACGATGGGGTCCATATAGGTCGTCTCGGAATCAAGGGCGCATATCATTGTGGCCTTATCTAAGGAGGCCGTACTCGGCTCGGTGAGAAATTCCACGGGAACCATCCTCTTGAGCGTGTACTCCACCGTCGAGGCCAAGTTAGCCAACACATCAACATACCTACTTTTCTCCCACGCTATTTACATGACTTGCACTTTCTCGAAGAGTTTGGTCAGGTTTTTCACCCTCTTTAGGTAGACCACCATACTCGGGTCCTTGACTAGGTACTCACAATTAACTTGGTTGACAACGAGCTGGGAATCACACATTACCAGGAAGGTTTTTACATTGAATTCCCAAGCTAACTGCAGCCTAGCCAATAAAGCTTCGTATTCAGCCTCATTATTTATAGTGCAGAATCCGAGCTTGAGGGCATACTCAATTTTCTCTTTATCCAGGGCGACGAGGACCATCCTAACACCCGAGTCGTTCTGGTTAGAGGATCCGTCAGTAAAGAGTTGCCATGAGTCAAGGCCCAGGTTATTGTACACTTTGGTCATTTTGCCTGAGCTTCTAGCTCATTCAAGATTTTGGGAGGTTTGCTCGATGTCACCTTGATCGCAGACAGTCTCCTCCTCGGGGAAGGTCAGCTCGACTATGAAGTTAGCCTGGACTTGTCCCTTTATTGCCGTCCTAGGGAGATACTCGATATAGAATTGGCTCAGTTCTAGGCTATACTTCATTAACCTCCTTGAGACATCAGGGGAGTGGAGAATTTGCTTTATCGGCTGGTGGGTCAATACCACTATGGTATGAGCCTGAAAATACTATCGTAGCTTCCTCAAGGCAATCAGCAGAGTATAGGCTAGTTTTTTTAACTTTGTGTACCTCATCTTGGCATCGATTAGGACACAGCTCATGTAATAGACGGGGGATCTACACGCAGACGTCATCTCTAACTAGGGTGGCACTGACGGCCGTAGAGGAGGCCGCAATGTAAAGGAGCAGGTCTTCACCTTTTTGAGGCGTAGTGAGTAGATGAGCCGACGAGAGGTATTTTTATAGTTCTTCAAAGGCGCAGTCACACTCCTCAGTCCACTCGAATGCCTTGTTACCCTGGAGAATCTTGAAAAATGAGAGGCATGTTTTGGACGACCTGGAGATGAACCGGTTCAAGGCGGCTAACTGACTTGTCAACATCTGGACCTTCTTTTTGTTTCAAGGAGAAGCCATACTGAGCACTGCACTGATCTAGTTGGGATTGGTGTCAATGCCGCGCTGGGAGACCATGAAGCCCAAGAATTTGCCAGCGAACACGCCAAAAATATACTTATTCAGATTCAACTTCATGCGGTTAGCTCGGAGCTTATCAAAGTAGGCCTGGAGATGGCTGAGGTAATCTTCAGCCCGGCTACTCTTTATGAGCATATCGTCGATATACACCTCCATCATGTTCTCGATTTTCTCCTTGAACATTTTGTTAACAAGCCTCTGATAGGTCGCCCCTACATTACGGAGGCCAAATAGCATGACCTTGTAACAATAGGTGCCCCTATCGGTGATGAATGAGGTCATGCCCTTATCCGGGAGATATATGGAAATCTGGTTATAATCGTCGAAAGTATCGAGGAAGTTGAGTCGCTCGTGCCCTGTCGTGGCATCGATTACAATGTCAATCCTTAGGAGGGGAAAGAAGTCTTTCGGGTAGGCCTTGTTTAGGTCTTTAAAGTAGACGCAAAATCACCATTTGTTTCCTGCCTTCGGGGCCAGTACAACATTGGCAAGCCAGTCTGGGAACTTGACCTCCTCCACGACGTCGGACCTACTGAGCTTATCCATATTCTCTTCAATTATCTTCTATCGATCTGGATGGAACTTCATTTTCTTCTGGAGAATAGGAGGATGGTACACGTCGATGTGCCGCCAATACATGGAGACACTAGGATCAATCTTGAAAAGTTCGTTGTGCGACCAGACAAAAACATCGTAGTTCTTTATCAGCAGCTCGGTGAGGTCGGATCGTTCTTCTGGCCTGAGCCGAGACCCAATACACACCGTCCTTTCTATTATGGTGGGGTGAATAGGGACATCGACTAATTCTTCATGGGGCTAGAGGACGGGCTCTTCGTCACGGGGATCGTCGATCGGGACAAGCTCAACCACGTTGGTTAGGGACACAAGCTCTCCATGGGTTTATCACAGAATCTTCAGCTCGGGCCCCAACTATAATTGTTATTTCCTCTCCAGGGCCCTTCTTACACAAGACCGGACAGTTTCTTAATTTCCTTGCACTTCTCCAACCCTAGAATCCGTGGGAAATTTCATTTTCTGGTAATATGGAGAACAGACGGCCTTCAGGACGGCCACAATGGGCCTACCCATTATCGCATTGTAGGGAGATGGATTATTTACTATAAGGAATTTAAACTAGACGATGGTGATCTTGGGGCTGGAATCGATTGTGACCCAACCAGCTGAGCTGATGGTGGCCGCAATTACGTGTCGCCACTTTCACCGCAAGCGTACGGGACAAGTTTTAATACAGTAGACCTTTCAGTCAGATATCATTCCACAGGGATTGGTTGAGATTACTATTGACTACTGCGATTATCATAACCTAATTTTATTTAGGCGATAAAATGGTATTTAATTTATACTAATACTAAACTAAAATACTAATTAAATTAACTATACTATAAACACTATATTGAGATTGTTTAGGGGAGTAGATTGCCTAGGGATTAACTTCATTTACTTAAACATGTTTGATATCGTGTGACTTACATTCACGGTATTCGACCTCTTCGACAATCTCTGTATCTTAAACTCATTCACTCCCTCTCCCAAGTATTTAGTGAATGAATACGTGACTTCGCGTTGACGCTAAAGTCTCTCTCGAACATCTTTTCTAACACATAGTCACGTGAGTCTTGACCCAACGTCATGGATTGCACACTTTCCAACTCCCTCCCGGACTATTGGATCGTCGCGTTGTGTTTACCCTAATCCGAATACAGGATTACCTCTCCCGAGTGTCAAACCCCGTATTCTCCATATATCTATCTAAGCATAATAAACATGACATCACCGCAAACACAATCGAATAACGAATAACGACTATTACCGAAACACCGATTTTAAAATCACATATTCATAAATATTATTAATCCCTAAACAATATCCATTTAGCTAACGGCCATAACCGTATATACAATGATAAATGAGCTAAACATGCTCAAACCAAAATCCAAAGTTAAGAAATAAAGAAAGAAGCGAGAGAAACTAGCCATAGTTCGAAGATTCGGCGCTAAAACCGTTCCAAGTTTGTTTCTCCCTCTTCGCCTTGTAATCTTCTCCTTCGGACTTGGTGGAGCATTCCCCAAAACACTCTCAAAAATATCCTAACCCTAAGAGCTCTCTAATGGCCAGGGGTGAGCAAAGGAGAAAGGAGGAGAGTTTAAATAGAGAGCAAAATATCCAAAAAACATCCTAAGTCTGTGCAGAGGTGACCGCCTAGGCGGTGGGTATGTTGGTTCAGTGATCGCCACAACGTTGGAGGAGGCGGTGGATTCAGGGACCATCCTGCAATTTCACCGCCTAGGCAGTGAGTTTACAGCATCTATAGGCCCTTCTCTACATTTTCATCGCCGCGGCGATGGGCTTCTTTTCAGAATATTGCCTCCTTGTTTGTTTTTCCACCGTTCTTCGATCATTCTTGGTTCGATCTAATCGTTTATGCTCCGTTTTCATACTTTTTCACCTCAAACACCTGATTTAATACAAAAATAATAAAAACACAATAAAATGTATTAAAACGTAATAAACGTACTCAAAAACTAACAATTTCGGTTTGAAAATATATAGGTAATTTACACCTACCAGCTGAAAACGTCTCCCCTAAAACCAACCAGGAGAAACCTTACGGGCTGCACAGAGCTGGAGTCCACGCTCATTTTATCGAAGGCCCCTTTAAAGATGATATCCGCTAAGCTGCCTCCGTCAACGAGTATTCTCGTCATCTTGAAATAATTTATCAGGGCTAAAGCAACCAGGGTGTCATTATGTAGAACGTGCACCCCTTTCAGGTCAGCTTCGTTGAAGAAGATTACATTATGTGAGGCAGTATCTACCGTGTTAACCTCATAGACACCCTGTTCGATCTTTTTTTTGCCCTTACCTTCGTACCTCTTTTTTGGGAGGAAGACATTTCTCCGCCAAAACCCAAGCCACCATGGATGATGTTAATCTCGCTGTCAACCCTTAGGTCGGAGTCATCACCAGCGTGTTTGCCACGGGGCTGAGCCCAGTTGTCATTCCGTTTTCTACGCTGTCTGTGGTGCCCATCGCGGCAGTCATTCGTGCCAGACAGATCCTCGTCTGGTCAGCAGACATAATTGCCAAGGTAGCCTCTTTAAATGAGGGCCTCAATTTCCTCCTTCAACTGGAAGCACTCATTGGTAGCATAGTCGTTGCTCTTGTGGAAATCGCAGTACTTATCGGTCGACCTACCTAGAGGTTTCCTCCTTAGGGGAGGTGCAGGCGGAAAAATCCCCTTTTTGTCATTCTCGACGAAGATGGTGGCGACGAAAGTGGTTAGGGGAGTGTAAACGAGCTGGAGAGGGCTTAGAGGCGGCCTCCTATCACTGGGCAGTGGTCCCAACCTTCCTTCCGCCTAGAGCCTTCTAGAGGCTTGGGATCGGCTCGTCCCCTCATCATATCGGGCCTTCTTTCTGAGGAGATCATCTTTCTCTTTCTTAATTTTGTCGATGAGATCAACTTTGTAGTAATTGGCACCGAGGTCTAGGGCCTCGCACAGGCTGGTTACCGCCTGGAATTCAGGTCGTAGGTGAGCCTTTTGTTACTCAACCCACCAATAAAGGCGTTGAGCACCACATCATCAGACACCCCTTCTCGAGTGAGGGATTCCATCCAAAACCTATGTACATAGTCAGCCAGATTCTCGTTCTCCTCCTATCTAACGCCGAGGATATAAGTGGCAATCTTTAGCTTACGTCGTGATCGGTTGAACCTCTCCATGAACTGTTGTTCGAGCTGGAGGAATGTAGAGATTGAGGCTGGTGAGAGGTCGTTGAACTACATCCTAGCAGGACCGATCAGTCCGAAAGAGAAGAACTTGCACCTTATCGTGTTGGAGGCAGCATGTATATCCATCTGGGAGACATAAATAGAGAGATGATCCAATGGATCAGTCATCCCATCGTACTGAGTTGCTGGTGGATTAGAAAATTGGTATAGAACCGGTTCGTCAGTGACCTCCACGACAAAAGGGGACCTGACCCCAGTATGCAGCCCGATGGTTCTCCCGGTGTTGCGCATTCGATCTATCTCAACCAGGCGTCATTCCATCGTGGTTGACACCCTTTCAAAGATGATAACTTGGCTGGCGGTAGGCCTGGTTTTCCTCCTCCGGGCTGGTGGCAGGGCGTGGGAGTCCACCGCCTTAATTTGGCAAGATCGTTGCTCGGAACGATCTTGGCGGCTATAATCCCGGGCCGGTGGTAACCCCGGCCAGTCTTTGGATTGTTATTCACGAACTGATCTTGAAATGGATCCTGAGGCAATAGGGGGGTCGAGATCCCTTTTCCTCTGTGCCCGATTAGCGACTTGAGATCGAACCCAAGCCATATGTCCGTGAGATATGAGCGCTCGATCGTCGAACTTCTATGGACGAGCCCTCTCCCCTACTATATGAAGGTCTGGTCCCCCATCAACTTGGGTCAGAGGCAGGAAGGAGAGGAGGATGTCAAAGTATTCTAAAACTTACCAAGCTGGCGTTCCACGTCATCGAGCCTAGCAGCATCGATGGCTTGGCTCGGGTAAATTCCTGAGGCCGGGTTTGGTTGATGGAATTTTCCCTCAATATTGATATTTCGCCTTTCAATCTCTACGTCTTCTTCGTTGACCATTCTACGGGCTGTGGCCCTGGTTTCCAGCCTTGGTGCTCGTGACATATCTTTCCTGGGTTGTCTATTCACTGATGTGTTTATGTTTTCTGATCGTTGAGAGTGACCAGACCTTGTGTTCATCAAACCTTAGTAAAGCAGGTAGTTGATGATTTGGAGAAGGCTTTTAGTAGCGGTTCCCACAGACGGCGCCAACCTGTTGGTGTCAGAAATTGACCGACCAGCAGTATGGTCCGGACACCCTCGGATCGGAAAAAAGGGAGATGGTACTTGAGTGATCCTTGTCGTCTCTTGTGTATCGCAACCAGGCTAGACAAAGGTTAACCGACCTACGTCCGAGCCCGGGTCTCGTATTTTTGGCCTGATGTTCCCTACTGTTGTCCGGGCTGAGCTCCAATCTGTCACCTGCACACAGGATAGGTCAGGTTTTTTCCGACGTGTCTCCTCCGGCATGAGAGTAAGAACCCGGGGTAGAAATATAGATCAGAAAGTTATTGTTACCTCGACCTGTCTGAGTGACCTATGGTAGAGTTTCTCTCTGTAAAAATCCTATCTGATCCCCCCCAAAAGTGTTAGAAAAGCCTTTTATTTATAGGCGAAGATGTGATTAGCGTCAGCAAGATTAGGGCCTTAAGCTCGGATTAGCGCTAAGCCGTCAGGCGCGTGGGCGGCACAGCTGATTAGAGTTATGGGCCTGGTCCTTGGGCCCTCTATTGTGGATGGCAGAGATACAGGCCGACCTGGTACAAAGGCAGGTCAGCTCACGTAACAGGGAACATGTCGATATGGGCACGCCGACCTGGTATCACGCAACGATCCATCGGAAAGGTTGTTGGCTGGAGATCCTGAAATGCTTCTCATCCACCAACCTGGGAATTCACCTAGGCTGTCTATACACCGGGCTGACCCAGGTCATCGTAATGTGGAGCTGGTAACGTGGCAAGTCTGATCCAGGTTGTAAGACCTCGATTTTCCCACGTATGTCATTTTATTTTCATTTTAGAGTATTTAGAAAATTACGGGGTAAAAATGGAGTTAATTGAAAGCCTAATTAAAAAAATTTGGGTCAATTAAAAATTTAGAAATATTTATTCTAAACGATGGGAGTCAAATTGTCACTTAAATTCTAAACTAAAAATTTTAAGGGTTCAAATTGTGATTTAAGGAAATTGTAAATAGTACATTGGGCTTAAATAATGATGTAAAGAAGTTAGGGGGAGAAAAGAGTAATAAAATAAAAGTTTTTTTAAAACACATATATATAACATATACATATGTATGTGAGCTGTGTTTGTCGGCCGAACCGTGAACCGAAACAGAGAGAAGAGTGAGACCGACGACGTGGCAAGATTAGATCAAGCAATCCGTCCACTTATTTCATGCATATAAAGACCCATGCACGAACATCATGAATGAAGATCTTAAAAGGGGAGGAAATCTGAAGAAATTTCAGAAAAGAATCTAGAGAGAGAGAGAAGATCGGAGGGGGGCGTCGGGTGTTCGTGATCGATGGTAGGAGGGGATTTGGTTCTGATCAGCTGGCGATTGTGGGTGTGAGAAGATGTAATCATGGTTGTTGTGTTCAGATGTGAGGGTGTGTAGGGTTTCTGTTCGGGATCGCTGATGGTGGACGATTTTCTGGTGAGTGGTGTGTTCTGGTTGCAGGGGTGTGTATGCCTGTGTGTGTTCTGATTCAATGTGTATGTGAGTGGGGTGATCGTCGGTGAGATGTATGGGTGGTGGTCGCCGGAGTTGTCAAGGAGAGAAGAGAGAGAGAGGATCGGCGGTGACGGGCTCGGTTGCTGCCATTGGTGAGTTTGTCGTCGTTCCTCCAACGATTGCGCATGTGTGGGTATGGGATGTATTCGGCGTTGTGTGTACGTGTGCATGAACGTTGACGGTAAAGTTCGGCGGGGGGAGTGAAGATCGATCGGCGTTGAGGTAGTCCGGCGGGTGCTCCAAACCGAAACAAAACAGAAAAAGGAAAGAAAGAAGAAAGGAAGAAAAGGAAAAAGAAAATTACAAAAACAACCCCAATAAAATTCAAAATCCATCTCGAGGCCCGTGAACATTTCGGAACAGGTAACATTTTCATCGGATATTATTATCGATTGAATTAAATGGTTGAGCATTAAGATTTTTTGCATTTGTAATAGCAATTGTCGTGGTCGTAATAACATTTTTATAATCGCTAATTTTAACAAACGGGTACAGTAAACTTAACGGAGCGAAATTAAACGAAAAATAATTTTTTTGTAATAAAATATGGGGAATGGGAAAATTATGAAAAATTAGGACATGCATTCATCTAATTAGGTTATTTTAAATACGATATTAATTTAGGCCCTATTACTATTAGGTTCGCAGGCACCGGAGTTTCGGTAGAGAGTAGTCAGTAAAAGCTTTTGGGAGCGGATCATGAGGTGAGTGTACTGTCTTCTTGCCAAACTATTTTTCTACAAATATATATGATGAAATATGTGATTATTTGAACTATATGAATTTATAAATGATATAGATCAAGCAGGATTTGAGAGAGTTGGTAAACTGGATTTTCGGAAGATTTCGATAGTTTCCAAAAAGAAGTTGAAACTGAATTTTTGTTGGATTTGGTGAAAATAGACGGTGTTTTTAAAAAAAGAATAGGAAACATCTATTTTTCTAAAAATGCCTGATTTTCTAAAAAATAAAGGGTGGAAAAGTGGTTTTAATAAAATCGGATGTTTTCTTTAAAAGAAAGTGTGAAATATGATTTTTGGATTTAAAAGTTGGTTTTGAGGAAAAGAGGTAGACATGGTGATTTGACGATGTTGAGTAGACGATATTTATTGAGTTGTGATTCAATGATGCCGTATTTGATTTTGATGATGCCATGGTTGTTCTCCCCGAAAGGGGTGTGGTTTCTCCCCGAAAGGGGTGTGGATTATATTTCTCCCCGTAAGGGGTGTGGATTCTTCCCATGGGATATAGATGTTTCTCCCCGTAAGGGGTGTGGATAATATTTCTCCCCAAAAAGGGGTGTGGATATTCCGTAGGAAGGCATTCCTACGAATGTTACGGTACCGTTGTAACTCTCGATCGTGAGGTTAAAACTATCATTATGGCTAGCCAGTGTGTGTTGTGGTGGAGTAGTGGGTTGAGATGTGTGTTTGAGATGTGATATTTTACTTATATTGGGTGTTTTATTATTTATTATAATGATTGGTATTATTTTACTAGATGGGTTGAAATGGAACTTATATTTATCACTTTATTTCCACTACTTATATTATGGGAAATCTTACTAGTTACGTGTTGTTTCTATACTCACGCTTGATCCATTTAGATGTTGTAGAAGGAGGTTTATTATTAAAAATATTTTTACTAAGAAGGCAGTACACTCGCAGGTAAAATAGTTAAGGGTCGGTCGGTCCCCTATTGGCGCTAGATAAGGTTATGCGGGTCACGCAAAGGAGTCATTCGAGACAAATTTTGGAGACAAGATATCAGAAATGAAATCTAAGTGAGGTTCAGGGGATTTGTTTGATTGTATTTATATTTCGGGACGGTATATCCCTATTAGATGGGACTATTACATGTGTTGTATAGATTTACGATTTTGTTATGGACGTATTGAGGTTGGCTAGTTAGTTGGGCAGTATCATGTCTACGTCACGCCGGCCTCACATGACGGGTGTCCAAGGTGGGGTGTGACAATTTTGGTATCAGAGCCTAGATTATAGATTCTGGAGACTTTCCAGTAGTTGTGTCAATAGAGGATCATAGAGAGGAAGACGTGTCAGTCATCTAGTCAGTAGTGGACTTTGAGATAGGGTGTTGCTAGATAGTGTCGAGCTAGTAGTGGACCGTGAGATAGGGTGTCAATAGGTGGGTTCGGCACGTGAGTGATAGTTATTGCATTGCATTAGATGAGATATTGGCATCGTACATGATTAGTGGTTTTGTTGGCAATTAGTGGGTGCGACGAAGTGTGATACATCTTGTGGGTGGTTTGGGTGGTTGGTAGTGGTAATGGGTAGATTGCGATTGTGGGGGTGTTAGTGGTTGGAAATATTAAATTATAACTGGTAAGTAATTTTATTCGTAGTATTTGACCTTGGGATTCCCTGTCGGTAGTACGTAATATTATTGAACCAACAGTATGGTAAAGCGTACTTTTTCCTCCAATGTTAAGTTATTCATTGAATTGAAATCGGTTGACCACACTTTATTTATGCAATACCGCAACACACTACGTTACTATTTGAGATACGCGGATTCTATCATAAATGTATAGGTGTGCTCGTGATTTTAGTGGAGATGGAAGTTCATATGTTTAAAGCAGAAAAAGACGACCATTTGGCGGTATGGAAATAAAAATCTGAAATAAAACGGAAGAGATAATATGAAGACTAATCTAGAAAGGATTTACTTTGGAAATACATTTTAGGTTGACGGGCAGGCAGATTTAAAAGTTATACGAAACGGGTAAATGCAGCGTGAATTAATAGAGAATGATATGTAAGAAATAGCCAAGAACTATAAGTCCGTGTTAATAGTTAGTGCGTATAAATATAGTTCATTTCGTATTGGTGGTAAGAAATTGTCTGTAGATCCATTACCCTTGGATATTTATGTAACGCTGGATATGGATTTGTTGTTGGGCTGTCATGCCACGGTGGATTGTTTTAAGGAGAAAGTGACCTTTCAAACCTCAGGTGAGCCGGAATTTGTATTCTCAGGAGATATAATTATCACTCCTGTCGATTTGATTTCAGCCTTAGAAATTAGGAGATTATCGAAGAAATGATGTCAGGGATACCTCGCGCACGTGATTGACACCAATCAGAAAGAAGTTCAAACGGCGGATATTTCAGTGGTCAGAGATTTTCCCGACGTATTTTCTAGAAGAATGGCCAGGGTTGCCAATAGATAGGGAGATGGAAGGCATTATTGAAATTACCTCCATGAACTGCTCTTATATCGATTTCCCTTATCATATGGCGCCTACCAAGCTAAAAGAATCGGAAATGCAGTTGCAAGATTTCGTGGCAAGATTTATTAGGTCATAGATTTACCAAACCTAACGTTCCCCCATGGGTAGCCGCAGTTTGTTCGTGAAAAAGAGGGATGACACGTAGAGATTGTGTATCGACTATCGACAGCTGAATAGGGTGACCGTCCATAATAAATATCCGTTACTTCGGATGGATGACTTGTTTAACCATCTCCAGAAGGCTAAAGTGTTTTCCAAGATAAATCTTCGATCGGGGTATCACCAATTGAAAGTCAGAGACAGTTATGTGGCAAAAACGGCATTCCGTACGAGATATGGACACTATGAGTTTTTGGTTATGCCCTTCGGATTGATAAATGCCCTGCTACCTTCATGAACTTGATGAATCGGGTCTTCCAACTTTATCTGGATCAATTTATTATTGTATTTGTTGACGATATACTGATCTATTCCCCAAAGCAGAGACGAGCATGCAGAACATCTTCGAATCGTGTCGCAGAAGTGGCGGGGGAAGAGGTTGTATGCGAAGTGCAGTAAATGCGAATTTTGGATAGATCATGTAGTATTTTTGGGGTATATTATTTTAGGAACGGTATTTGGGTGAACCCAAAGAAAATTGAAGCTGTTGTTCAGTGAGAAAGACTGAAGAATGTGACTGAAATTCAAAACTTTTTAGGATTGGCGGGTCACTATCGGCGATTTGTGCAGTGATTCTCTGTTATAGCAGCCCCGTTGACTCGTTTGACCCGCAAGGAATCCAAATTTGAGTGGACTGACAAATGAGAATAGAGTATTCAGGAGTTGAAGAGTAGATTGATATTATTTTACTAGATGGGTTGGAATGGAACTTATATTTATCACTTTATTTCCACTACTTATATTATGGGAAATCTTACTAGTTACGTGTTGTTTCTATACTCACGCTTGATCCATTTAGATGTCGTAGAAGGAGGTTTATTATTAAAAATATTTTTACTAAGAAGGCAGTACACTCGCAGGTAAAATAGCTACGAGTCGGTCGGTCCCCTACTGGCGCTAGATAGGGTTATGCGGGTCACGCAAAGGAGTCATTCGAGACAAATTTTAGAGACAAGATATCAGAAATGAAATTTAAGTGAGGCTCAGGAGATTTGTTTGATTATATTTATATTTCGGGACGATATATCCCTATTAGATGGTATTATTATATGTGTTGTATAGATTTACGATTTTGTTATGGACGTATTGAGGTTGGTTAGTTAGTTGGGCAGTATCATGTCTACGTCACGCCAGCCCCACATGACGGATGTCTGGGGTGGGGTGTGACACAGGTGACTAACACGTGGAGGGAGCCCGATTTTATTCTCATCAGAAAGCCCGATTTTACCCTCATTAGAACAAGTTTATGACAACATTCTCATAATTTTATTTTTGTTATTAAAAAATTTCAAACAAGAATAATGATTAATTGATTTTTATGACCTTGACTTTCATGTTATTTCAATTTATTTCTTATACTTTCTAAACTCAGATTTCTCCCCCATTGTATTATTAACTAATGGTACAAGCAAATATTCTGGTAAGAGATGTACAATAGGGGAAAATTAACATTCTCTCATACCTCTTTTTTTTTTTTTTTTTTTTTCCCACTTAGGAGCCACGTTAGGCCTATAAAAATTTAATTAAAACCCTTAAAATTTTACATGAGTCTTCCCTGATTTATATAATTAATTTTTTAAACCTGTCGTTGTCCCTATTTCTATTTTTTTAAATAAAAAAAAAATTAAAACAATAAGAAAGGATAATTTTATTTATTTTACATAAAATTTAATTGAAGAATTTAATTTCACCCATTAATATTTTCTTTTAAGTTAATGAGTTAATTTTCTATTTTAGTATAAGTAAAATGGGATAAAATTTAATTATTTTAAGTGAAAAGAATAAAATAAAATAAAAAACAGAGTACAAGAAGATAAAAGATAATTAATCCCAAAAAACATTTGCAAACGCCATGTAAAAAAAAAATTCAATATATTATTTCTAAGATATAATTTGATTTTTTTGGTAATAAAAGTAAATAGGCAATTTCCAAAAATGGCTCCTTATTTAGTAAATCGCAGGCAGCAGCGCAAGAATGGAGTGACGAGTTAAATGAAGTCACGCTGACTTCATCCTGGCGGGAAGTACGGGCGCAGTGCCTGGTTTGGTTTATGCACCCAAAAGAAGCACAAAAGCTGGAAAAATGGATTACTGTGTCGCAGGGTTAAACTTTCACCGTGAAAATTGTAATTGAGTGATGGTCTAGGTGCACCGACAACTAAATAGCTCTATGAATGTCCTGCCACATAATGGAAATACATTGAACGTCTGTAAAATAGCTACGTTTCTGCAACATTATACAACCGTATACAACGAACAGACAGTAACAGAACGCACCCACTCAACGGCACAACAACGATTACGGAAAAACCCAATCTTGTATTATATAACTCAAGAAACAAAGAACCAAATTACAATATCAGTCTGAAATCTGCAACTATACATTCACTACTTAAAAACAGACCCAAAACATAACTATATATAGTGAAAAACAACGGTTGACATCCCCAACTACTAGGTAAACAATCGACACCTGTCCGACACATGTTCAGCCCACAGGAGGTAGTTTTCCTGTCTAAACACTACCCAAAACCGCCACAGAAAATCATCCAGAACTGCACCCACATGTCTTCCACATGTTTGGTAACTTTCCATTCATCAGCTCACCACGAGCCTTTGCTTCATTCCAGTGTTTTTGCATCGTGCCAACATTCTATCTCGTTCCCATAATTGTGCCGACGTTCGCCAACGCCTCGCCATGCCGCTTGAATGGCAAGAACGCGTATTGCGCCCACATTTTGTCTCGTTACGTCGTTGCGCTCAACGAATTCCCAACGCCGTATGCATTTTCCGCACCAAAATGCATCGCCGTTCCAAACAGTTTGCCATGCCGCGCACATGACACTGTCCACAACTTAGCATTGCACCTATATTGTGTCGTCTTGCCTCAGTGTCGCACCAAGGTCTTTCTCACTGCCCAACACCTGTTGGTGTTGTACCACAACGCCACTATCCACCGACGTGCACCAAGTTGGTGTCTTCCTTGCCAACAACCTCATTTGTGCCGCATGCACCGTATCCGGTAGCAAAGTGCACCAAACCGGTGCTGTTTGGTCCTCCAGCATTGTTAGGGGCTAACAATAACCAACATTAACCTTTTTATTTCCACCAACAGTCCAATGTAATGTGTAATCCACCCTTTCACTAATTTATAAGATTTTTCCGGGATAAAATTAAGGGGCATTAGTCCCTTAATTTATCTTTAATTTTAAAAAAGTCTCAAAGGCATAATCAACTTGTGTGTTAGTCCGGCCTATTTAAAAAAGGCGAAAGGCCCAATATACACGTCTGCACTCGCGCAGTTACGTGTAACTAATTTATGTGTAAACATTTTGTTAGATGTAACAAATTTTACTATTTTTTGTAACATATAACTAATTTATATGTAAAAATTTGTTATATGTAACAAATATTACACAAATATATGCAATTTGTAACATGTAATTAATTTTATACAAATACATGTAACTAATATTAAACTAATTTATGTATATAATATTTGTTAAATGTCATAGATATTACACAAATACATGTAATTTATAACGTGTAACTAATATTACACAGGTACATGTAATTAATATTACATAGATATATGTAAAAAATAGTTAATTATTAAGTTGTAACTAATTTTAGTTACATGTAACTAATATTCACTATAATACGAATTTCTCTCTACAATCCTTGTAATGCCTGCACATGCAGGACTAAAACTCAAGCAAAAACCAACTTAAGAGACTAAATTAAAACTTTTGTCTTAAGCGGGACTTTTTTAAAATTATATCTTTTATTTGGGATTAATGGCCAATTATTCCAAAAATTAAATTATTTTTTATTAAAAGATAAAATTAGTAAAAGATTATATTTTTCACTAGCCAAGGTGAAATTGAATAGGGCAAATTTTAGTACTAAAAAAAATCACTTTAAAATCTATGGTTTATATGCTAATTAAGAGTTACCCAGATCCCAAGGTTTGTAGCCTAATGGATATGTCATAATCTCCTTTGTGCAAGGTCTAGAGTTTAACCCCCTCCCCCAACATATGTACAAAAAAAAAAAAAAAAGTTACCCAGCAACGATTAAATAAATTAAGTAATATAAACAATACAAACAAACCACGAAAATAAAAAATTAAGGGTTGGAGAAATTGACATCATGATTTAGAATAGTTCGGTAAATGGCTTGCCTATGTCTACTCCTTCGAATTTCATGAAGAGTTCAAGCCACTAAATTTCTATATTTTATAGGTGAGACTCAAGCCATTCTTACAATTCCCGTGAGAATTCTATCTCACAATTTCTTCTGAATTGATGTGTTTGTCCCACACTCTGTAAGATACTAAAGATTAAAAATTTACAAGTATTAGAACCCTCTAAGCACTTTGAATATTGATACTTAAGAATTCACTAACGTATAGGCTTGAATTAACTTTACAAAGTTTAAATTTTGAAAGCACAACAATGGAGTATTGTGTGAATCTAGGGTTTTCACTCAAGAAGATGATATAATGTGGAGTATTTTGTTAATTTAGGGGATTTCACTCAAGAAGAAGATATAACGTGGTCGACCACCTTACCTCTGAAAAAGCCCAACTAGTCGACAGGTTGAGTGATTGGTCAACCACCTCAATATTTGGAAGTTTTGCAATCAACTAAAATATTGTTCTAAACAAAATTTGCCTCATAATTTCTTAACCTTTTACAGTGCATTTTAAAATTATTTTTAAGCTCAATAAATGATCTAAAAATTATTTTCTAAATATATTCAAAAGCTATTTTTCACTTAAGGTAAAATTATCAAAATACAATAGATTCAAGATAAATTTTTGTTAATAAATTTTAACTTCACCAGAAGTGAGTGTGTGTATACCTAATGAGTTCAAGACACATCAATACTAAAAGGGTTGTTTACATATACCTAGTAAACCAAAAATTACATTATCTTCGATCTTTCGTTATTGTTAGCCCAAATAGTTACCCAAGAGAGAGGGTAAATTGGATAGTTACTAAAATTAAATAATAAATTATTTTAAACACAAATAATCAATTTTCCTAAATAGATTATTATCTTGTTACACAGCATATATGTGTTTAATACTAAATTCAAACCAAACGCATGATAGAAAATAAATCAATGCAGCACACAAGAATTTATCCTGATTCGGTCAAGCTAGTCTTTCCTACGTCTAGTCCCCCGAGCTCCATGAAGATTCAGAATCCACTAAACCCTTTGATTCCTTTACCAAGTAGGAACCAAACCCTTACAATTCACGATTCTTTTACAGGTACAAAATCAACATTTACAATTTATCTTTTTCACTGGTCAAGGATGAACCCTACCTTTTTACCAGGCTAACGATAAACCTAACCCTCTCTTACTTATCCTTTCACATGGAAGGATGAACCTTTATAAATCACTCAAACATAATGCAATTGCAGGATAAATCAAAACCTAATTCGTTTCAAAGGAAAAGAATAACCTAATATTTTTACTAGGACAAATATCAAACCTTAATCTTTTTCATAGAAAAAAAATCGAAACTCAACTACCTTGACTAGACACCGTCCCAAACGTGCCTAATCTTCTCAAACTCACAAATACAAAAAAAATGTAAGTTTTTTTCCCACAAGGAACTTATACCACCTCGATACGAATATACTCAATTAATGTCCTGAATAATTATTACGTGATAGATACAACGTGATACAATTGAAATCTGATGAATAAATAATGTGGGCAGCACAAATTTAGCACGTAATCAGATAAAGAGACAAAAATTGCTTAAAAGATTTTCAGGCTTCTAAGTTCAAAAAACGATTTTTTTAACAATCATATATCAATTAATCAATATAAATAAAACTTTAAAGTGAATTAAAAAGCTTAGATAGATCTCACTGGGAAAACATCGAAGGCAATGACAATGTAGCAAGTAGAACTCAAATCGGTGACGCTAAATAACAAGTGCTTTAGATCAAGAACTTATAAGAAATCTCTCATAAAAATCTCAGCGTAAATCTTACTCTTATAAAAGCTCAAACTGATTGTTCTTAATGTTCTAAACTTAATTCCCGCAAGTCTATATTAATAGACCAATAACTAGCCTTCTAACAGCTAATTTTTCATAGAGATGCCATAAAATGGCACTCTAATACCCCATATATCATTACCTTTCATCTCAGGTATATTTCACTTAAAAATAACTTTCAAATATCTCATTTAATTCCATAAAACTATTCTCAATTTAAAATCATAGAAATAAGAAGTATTAAATCATTTAAATTAGGATAATCTCAAAATATATTGACCATATCAATACGGATCATATAATAGGTTGTTAATATCTCGATTATATTTAAACCCCCCAAATTTTCACTTGGAATCATAAAAAACATATAGTTTTTTACCAAGAGACTAAATCAGTCGAAGTCCTTTCTAAATCAGTCAATTGACAGATCCTTACCAGTCGGTTGACCGACCTATGCCATCTTCCAATTAGTCGTTGGCACTACACCAGTCGATTGATCGACCATACCCATTCGGTTGACCAATTGGATCAGTGTTTTATTTTCTTACTCATTTCAGCTACTGTTTCAAACAGTTGACCGACCTTCTTCATTCGGTTGATCGATTGGATCAGTAGTACTTTGTTTTAACTCCAAAACTCACTGTCTGATTCAGTTGACCAATTGCTTTTCTTATTTGACCAAATTAACCCGTAATCACAACTTTTTATACTTTAAAACATATTTTTCAATTAGGTCAATTATCAAAATCATTTCACATAAAGAGTACATACAATATCTCATTTTAATATCTTAAACTTATCACTTTTTATCATGATACACATAGAATTAACTCATTTTAAGTGTAGTATGTGATCCTAATTCGAGTTCCATTAAGAATATATAAGTAAAGAGTTGTTTTCACCTATTTCTCTTCAAAGTCTTCAAAACTCTTCACATCTTCATTACGTCCATCTTACACCATTTGTTTTCTTCATCAGATCTTCTTCTTAATCACATGCATGGAACTATAAATCTGAAACACTTGATAAAATAATTAGTTCCACTGAAAACATCAATACTTAATTGTTCATCAAAATCTTGGGTTCAACAATCTCTCTATTTTTTATGATGACAATTAACTTTGATATTTTTTTCAAAATATAATGTAACCACACTCTCCCTAAATCCGAGGACAGGTATTTAAACTCATTTAAGCATAAACATGAAAATATAAGTAAACAATAATAAAGATATTCAATATAAGCTCAAAACTCTTAATAACTTCTCCCTTTAATCAATGCAATGCTTTGGCAAACAAATCCATAAACATCAACTAACTCATTAAACATCAACTTCTCTCCCTTTATCATCTCAAAAAGTGGGGGCGGAGAACCAAAAATATCACTCTAGGCATACATCACCTAAACCTCGAATGATTTTCATGAATTGATCTTTCGCTAAAGGTTTGGTAAAAATATCGGCAAGCTGATCAGAGGTAATGACATATTCAATAGTTACATCTCTTTTTTAATGTGATCACGAGTAAAATGGTGTCTAATCTCTATATGCTTAGTTCATGAGTGTTGTGTTGGATTCTTACTTAAGCATATAGCACTTTTATTATCACAATAAATGGGGACCTCCTCCATACATATTCCAAAATCATATAATTGTTGCTTAATATATAAAATTTGAGTGCAACAATTACCAGTTATCATATATTCAGCCTCAATTGTAGATAAGATAATTGAGTTTTGTTTCTTGCAAAACCAAGAAATCAAAGCATATCATAAAATGTTGTATGACCCGCTTGTACTTTTACGCTCAACTTTACATCCGAAAAATTAACGTCGAAGTAATTAGTTAACTTAAAGTCACTCCCCCTAGGATACCATAATCCTAAGTTACTTATCCCTTTCAAATATCGAAAGCTTTGCTTGACCACAGTTAGATACGATTCTTTAGGACAAGACTGAAAGTTGGCACACAAGTATACACTAAACATTATGTAAGGTCCACTAGCATTAAGATACAACAAGCTACCAATCATACCTCGATATATTTTCTCATTAACATTTTTTCCCATATCGTCTTTCTCTATTTTTGTAGTTGTTGCCCTGGGAGTTTTGTACTCTTTAGCTCCATCCAAGTCATACTTTTTTAATAACTCTTTTGTGTACTTGGCTTGATTAATGAAAATCCATTCTTTGGTTTTCTTAATTTTCAACCCAAGAACGAAGGTTAACTCTACCATCATACTCATTTCAAACTCAACCTGCATAATCTTGGCAAACTTTTAACAAAATCCTTATTAGTAGAATCGAAAATTATATATATATATATATATATATATATATATATATATATATATATATATATATATATATATATATATATATATATATATATATATATATATATATATATAGATGTACTAATAGGATATCAAACTCATTTTGCTTAATAAATAGTGTAATATTACTAAGACCTCGTCGAACACCATTTTCGATCAAATAACGGCTAAATCTCTCGTACCAAGCTCGCGGAGCTTCCTCTGATAAATAGCCATTCAAGAATGCACTCTTTACATCCATTTGATATAGTTTAAAATTACATGAACATGCAAATGCCGGTAACATTCTAATAGCTTCTAATCTAGCCACAAGTGCATATGTTTCATTATAATCAATTCCCTCTTCTCAATTATAGCCTTGTGTTGTTAATCTTGCTTTGTTTATGATTACCATTCTTATTTCATCCTTTTTATTACGATAAACCCATTTATTACCAATTAAAATATGGAAATCAAGTCTCGGAACTAGTGACCACACCTTAGTACGTTCAAATTGAACTAATTCTTCTTGCATCGCGGAGATCCAAGATTCATCAGTTAACGACTCATTCATATTCTTAAGCTCAATTTGAGATTTAAAAAAAAAAAAACAAGATTAATTATATCCCTAAGAAAGGATCTTGTACTTAAACCTTTTTCGAAATTACCAATAATTTTTTTCACCGAATGTCCCGACATTGTCTTTATAGCACGTAGTAAAGTCGTCTCCTCCCCTTTTGGTTCCTCGTTCTTTGAATATTGTGATTTCTTTGTTGCATCAACTCCTTGGTTTTGATTATTTTGTGTATAGCTTCGGCCTAGAAGTATTTAGGAAGACAATTCTCATTTAGCATTGTTCTGGTCATTTCCTGAAGCGTTCTGTTTTTTCTTTCTACAACACTATTTTGTTGTGGCGTACTTTGTCATATTCTTCATAACTCACATGACTATCATCTTTAGGTCTTAAAGACATAAGTTCAGCATTTATCTTATGTCATGTGATGAGAACAACCTTTTCCTAGGAACAATTTGTCCTTGCTCATAGATGTTTATTTGATAACCTACCAGAATCACCTCAAAAAGTTTCTAGTTGGTACCCATTCTACATGAATCCAATTTTGTTAGCTGGATCCTCATTTGTTTCTTTAGGAACCCATACCTGCTTACATTTTGATATTTTCAAAAAACATTTATTAAAGGTATTCCCCACATTGTTACATTTAAAACATTTCACAACTTTTTTTAGTTTCGGAAAAGAATTTTTGAAGTCTCTTTTGCTTAACATTTGTTTTGAAAACTAAGACCAGCTTTGTCGAAAACACCTTTAGAATTTCCCAAAAGCATTTTTATATTATTTTTACCATTTGTAAACTTGAGAACAATAGAATCTAAATTCGTAACTTTGGATTTTAATTCATCGCTTTCTTTTTCTAAATCACATGAAATAATTTTTGAAATTTGTTTTTTAAAATCAGTGTTTACCGCCTCAAAATTTTCAATACGTTTGTGTAATGTGATCACTGCGATTTCTAGAGCATTAATTTGAAAACAGTAATTCTTATAATCATGCAATAGTTCTTAATAAATATAAAACAACTCATCCAAATTCGAAGAATAAGAATAAAACATTCAGTTACCTCAACCTCATTAGCAATTAGGGTAAACATTGAAGTTTCCTCATCATTGCTTGATGCTTCAGAACTACTGGAATATGTATCGTCCCACGTTTCTTTCCTAGATCCATCCTCATATTGTCGCATTGCCGTCTCGTTGGTTATTAAATTGTCGATAAGTTCATCGATAGTGCTTTTGGTGAGATCTTTGGCTTCCTTGATGACGATCACTTTTGATTCCCAAATTTTGGTCAATGATATCAAAATATTTTGTACTTTTTGCTCCATGCAATGCTTTCCAAGGTGATCAAGATTGGTGCATATATTGGTAAATTTCACATACATTTTCGAGCTTGTTTCCGCATCACCCATTCTTAACACTTTGAATTGATGAGTGTAGGCATTGATTTTGGATTACTTAACTTGATCAGTTCTCTCGTATGTGGTTTTCAATGTATCCCACATTTCTTTTACAGATCCAACACCTGAAACGATATTGTACTCATTTACATCTAAGGAACAAAACATAATATTAATAGTTTGAGAATTAATAGACATTTTTTGTCTATCAAAGGAGCTCAGTTGTTCCTTCTTCTTAATTACTCCATTCTCTTTACGAATCTATGGACTGTCTTCAATAACTAACCATGTCTCATAGTTAGTGGCTTAAAGAAATACAATCATACCTACATGTAAATAGATGTGGATGGTGCATAGATTACCCCTTACCTATCGAGCCCATGTAGTACGCCATATGATCTTTCTTAGTTAGAATTTTAAGACAAACAAGCTAAACCAGCTCTGGTACCAATTGTTGGCCCAAAAAGTTACCCAAGAGGGAGGTAAATTGGGTAATTACTAAAATTAAACAATTAATTTCTTTAAACACAAATAATCAATTTTTCCAAATAGATTATTATCTTGGCACACCCAAACACAACATAGAAAATAAATCAATGCAATACACAAGAATTTATCCTAGTTCGGTCAAGCTATTCTTGCCTACGTCTAATCCCCCCAAGCTCCACGGAGATTTACAATCCACTAAACCTTTTGATTCCTTTACCAGGTAAAAACCAAACCCACAAATCACGATTCATTTACAGACACAGAATCAATTAATGTCCCAAATGATTACTACGTGATAGAGACAAGGTGAGGCAATTCAAAACTAATTAATAAATAATATGGGTAGCACAAATTTAGCATGTAATCAGATAAACAGGCAAAAATCGCTTAAAAAGATTTTCAAGATTTTAAGTTCAAAAGAACAATTTTTCTAACAATCCTATGCCAAGCAATCAATATAAACAAAACTTTAAAGCAAATTAAAAATCTTGGATAGATCTCACCGAGAAAACATCAAAGGCAATAACAATGTGGCAATTAAAACTCAAATCGGTGACACCAAACAACAAGCGCTTTAGATCAAGAACTTATAGCAAATCTCTCATAAAAATCTCAACGTAAATCATACTCTTACAAAAGCTCAAACTGGTTGTTATTGTTCTTAACTCAATTCCCGTAGGTCTATATTAATAGACCAATAACTAGCCCTCCAACGGCTAGTTTTTCAAAGATATGCCATAAAATAACACTCTAATACCCCATATATCATTACCTTTCATCTCAAGTATATTCCACTTAAACATAATTTTCAAATCTCTCATTTAGGTTTATAAAACTATTCTCAATTCAAAACCATAGATATAGGAAGTATTAAATCATTTAAATTATGAGAATCTCAAAATATATGGAGCGTATCAATAGGGATCACATAATAGGTTGTTAATATCTCAATTATATTTAAATCCCCCAAATCCTTCTCTTGGAATCATCAAAAACCGACTTGTGTTAGCTTCCAATTAAACGTTGGCACTACACCAGTCGATTGACCGATTAGATTAGTGTCCCACTTCTTTACCCATTTCAGCTACTGTTTCAAACAGTTGACCAACTTTCTTCTTTCGGTTGACCGACTGGATCAGTAATACTTCGTTTTAACTCTAAAACTCACTGTTTGATTCTACTGACCGATTGCTTTTCTTGGTTGACCGAATGGACCTGAAAACACAATTTTTTAAACTTTAAAACACATATTTCAATTAGATTAATTATCAAAATCATTCCACATAAGAAGCACATACAATATCTCATTTTAGGATCATAAACTTATCACTTCTTATCATGATACACATAGAATTAACTCATCTTAATTGTTGTGCGTGATCCTAATTTTTATTCAAAGTTGTTTTCACCTATTTTTCTTCAAAATCTTCAAAACTCTTCACATCTTCATTACGTCCATCTTGCACCATTTATTTTCTTCATCCGATCTTCTTCTTAATCACTTGCATGGAACTATAAATATGAAACACTCAATAAAACTATTAGTTCCATAAAAAACATCAATACTTAATTGTTCATCAAAACCTTGAGTTCAACAGTTATGTCTTGACTCCTTTAACTTCAGTTTTTTTAACCATCACCATGTTCTTATCAAAACACTAGAAATACTATTAGCATACTTGAAAGCTCTCAACTATGGTGTTATCATCAAAATAAAACTTATAGACCTCTTATCTACTTAAACCAAGTGCCACCCCTAGTCTCTCATATCATTACGATAGGAGGCCGTTAGGTGAGTCCGTGTAGCTGGCATGTTTGACAGTCCCTCTATGACTTGGGTGATTAGAAAGACCCCAAACATGGTGGTGACAATGTTGATAAGTTCGGGTTTTAGGGGAATGATCGGCCATAGAAGTACTCCGGGAAAGAAACCAGGGCAACCAAAGTGGAGCATACAATGATGCCACTCTTGTGGAAGTCCCTGGAAGAATAAAGGGTTCTCGGTGATTGATGGCATATTCTGTTTCCACTCTAGAGAGGGAAAAATAGAATAGAAAAACCAATTTTTTCTTGCCTCTCCATTTTCTTTCATTCCTATTCTTCTTTCTCATAGAAAAATGACTTTAAACTAGGTAAAAGATTACTTCGTTCGACACTTTTTTTAAATATTAATATAATTAATAGAAAGGAAAAAATTAGTGAAAAGAAAAATAAAAAATCAATGCTTCTCCTGAGATTTAGATCAGGACTTCATAATTTTTTTGACAGAGTCTCCCCTGTATTTTTATCATTCCAAAATAATTCTCGAATCATTACTATATATATATATATCAAGACAATTACTAGTAGCAGATAAGTGAGGAATTAATTTAAAGTACTAAATCCGTGATACTAAACTGGCTAGCATGATAGTCTAAGCATACAAGTCCACAAGCTAGCATATTTTAAAGTAAGTCCTACGTTTTAGATATAAAATCCTAATCAAACTAAGTGACGCGCCCCACTTTCTAAAGTTAAGGTATATGAGATAGTAAGGCGTAAAGAGAAGGGAGATCTTTCAAAGCGTCATTTTTCTCATAAAAGTACTTAGTCCATTTAAAAAAAAATAAGGAGTCACTACCTACCATTGGTTTAATTGATGTGCAAGGTCACCAAAAATAAAACAAAAACAAAAACAACAAAAACAACAATTTAAAGGGCCTTAGTAAATTTGATTTCAAAGACACAGTCAAATCAAATATTCATTTAAAAGAGTTCAAAAGGTCGATTACGCTTGGGGAAGGTGTTTGGCACCCCGAGACGCCTATCCAAAATTGTATTTTTTGTCCAATTAGTTTAAGTCTGAATGTTTTGTTTTATTTTGAAAATATTTTTCCTCTTATTTCAAATTGAGATAGGATAAGGTTTTGGTGTTTTTTTTTTTTTATTTGGGAATGTTCCCTCTCTTATCAACCATGAAAAAGATTGGTCAAGAATAATACCCGGGGAAGTTTACTGTGGTTAATCTTAATATTAGGTTATGTCGGTAATTTAATCTAGATTGGTTTTAAGAAAATAAAATATTTGAAAAGAAAAAGATTTTTGGGACCCTTTTTGACAAAAGGTTTTTGTTTTGGGAAACATCTTTTTATTCTTTATTTTTTATTTTCAAAGAAACGATTTGAAGACACTTATATATATATATATATATATATATATATATATATATATATATATATATATATATATATTTCGAAAGATCTTCCTTTTTCTTTTCTTTTTTCTTTTCTTTTTTTTTTTTTTTTTTTTGTGAAAATGAAAAAATTTGAAAACTCTCTTTTATTTTTATTTTTCTAGTTTTTAATTAGTTCTTTTTTGGGAAAGATCTTTTACAGAAATGTTGGAGGTTGAGCGTAAGGTCTTAGAGGATAATCAATTCATTACAGCCTCATCTTCGATACTGGTAAATTCGCATATCGTTGCCTAATAAGCGGTAGAGGCGGTCATTCCATCTATGGCTCCACTAGAGATATCGTCTCATCCTCGTCTCGACTCTTCCAAAATGAGGCGTTGGTCGGCCTCCAACATTGTAATTCATGATGAGATAGCAGCAAAGAGGAAAAATGAGCCCCTTCTAGCTATCTCTGGAAAAAGAAAGAGAAGGTGGGTTAGCCATCACAGGGTCAGTTGCCTTCATCAGACCTACAGGAATTAGCCCCTAGGGCCGAGGGGTTCTCTGTGGGCTGTAGGGTTCTCCATAATCCATAGAGCACGGTTAGATGGGCTCAAGCCGCATTCCTTCTAAAGGACGTTGAGGCAACGGCTGAGGAGTTTGGCAGTGACTCTACACTGAACTAGTTGCAGTCGAGTGTTGTGGTAATGATACTTGCCTTTATTTGTTGTGATTATTTGTTGCTTTAGGTTTTTATTGATTGCCTTCTAGACACGCGACAGATAGTTTCTCGCTCTTCCGCTCTGCTTGAGGGATGGAGCGGGATCGTGTCCCAGCTTGGTGTCTTGGAGCGAGAAAGAGATAAGGCAAGGTCTCGACTTGAGGAACAGGATCATCAGGACACAGAGGCCGAGCATGTTGCCATTAAGGCTCTTTGGGAGACCAAGAAAGTGAGATAAGAAGTTGTTGTCTCGTAGCTGAGGGCTACTAATGTCGTGGAGAGGATTTTGTCACTGGAGCGACGGCTCCGATGGTCCCCTAAGTCTGAAGGGGCAGCTCGATCCCTGCTCAATGGTGAGTAAGGCGCTCGAGGGCGCGTCATGACTGCACCAGTATAGACACTGCATTTTGTCTCGCCCAGTCAGTGTCGAATCAAGTACAAGTTCAAATAAATTTTAAACTTGGGTTTAAAGATAATGAATTTTTACTTGAGATCACACTATATAATATACGAAAATGCCTAGAAAAACAAGATAAAACACAAAATTGTTAAATTTGACAAAATACAGTTAAGTAAAAGTTTTGGGTTAACCTCAAAATTTTCATAATTAAAAGGGGTCTAAAATGAATTTATTAAAATTTTATATTTATTAAATCATCTTTAGTATAGATAAAAATTAGACAATACCTTTAAATTAAGGAATATTGCAAACAATTACTTTGGTTACCTACCCGGATCTTGAAACATTTACAATCAATGAATCTTGTCAGTTTAGCTCCAAAACATTGTTTTAAATATGAACATTAAGTCAAATCCCAGCCAGAAATAATCCAAGAGACCTTAATTAAGTCTTGGAGGTGATTAAGGGGCTGGGCTTGATTTGGAATTACACCAAATTCAAGTTGTCTTGACAAACCACCCTAGGCCCAATGGATTAAGTGCCTAGACATCATTTAAGGCCCACATAAGGAGCCTCTAAATGATCAAAGAACCTTACTAGAATTTTCCTACCAAATGGATAAGGGAACCAAGACACTTAGGGTGCAACCAACAGTTATCGAAACTAAACGAATTCGGTTTGCCACCTAAGTTAGGCATTAAATGCCCATCCCATCAAGCATTAAATGCTTGGGATGACATGGATAGGTTACATTCAAGGCATCTAGATATTTTGAGTAAAATATCTTAGGTGTAACCGAAAACCTTGAATCATGACTACCCGTTACCGAAACCAAATTGAATTGGTTTGCCACCCATACCATGCATTAAATGAACATCCTATCAAGAAATAAATTCTTGGGATGACATGGAATGACTAGGTTCAAAGGATGTATATATTTTTACAAAAAAAAATATATATCTTAGGGTTAACTAGGAACTTAAAAACCAACCGTCGGTTACAAGGTAAGTTAACCCGATTCCATTCGAAATGAACTAAATGTGTGGTCTCCAAGAAATGACTCATCATCTAGAAATAAATGCAAAGTGACACTTCAAGACTAGGTTTAAATCACCTTGGAAGCATTTATAACAACTTAGCAGAAATAGTAAAACTAACCGGTACTTAGCCCATAAACCAAACTGGATATGTCACATCAAACCTTTAATGCACCCATGTACAAGGAATGTGATTAGTGGGAAGGTAATGATTGGTAATGATTACCAATCATTAGTAATATTTACCAAATCTTTGAGAATCTTTCATTCAATTCTAAATTCGTGCAACAAAAAACAAAACAATGTAAGAGACCAAGTCCCTTAGGACAAATAGACCCTAAGAAAGGCCCTGGAATGGCCAATGCGCAGGCCCCCAAGCCTATAAATACAGGGGTCTTTTTCATAATTTTCGAGCTTTAAATGTCTAGCTTCTCTCTCTAAACACAAGAAACTCTCTCTGGTGCTAGGCTTCTTAAGCATATCTCTCAAATAAAAATCTGTTATTCTGCTGAAATCCAATCCTAGAAGGTGTTCTTGAAGTTCTTGGAGCAAGAACTCGAAAGATCGACAGCCATCAATCAACACTGAGCCAAGAAGATCAAGGAAGGAAAGGAGATAGCTACTTAGGCATGACCACATCCCCTAAGTAGGGTGTTCTTGAGTTATTAGCTAAGAACTCGAGGGATCGACGACCACCGATCAACACCGAGCCAAGAGGATCAATAAGGAAAATGAGATTGCTACTTAGGGATGACCACATCCCCTAAGTAGGGTGTTCTTGACTTATTGGCTAAGAACTCGAGGGATCGACAACCACCGATCAACCATCGACCAAGAATATCAAGGAGGAAAATGAGGTAATCACTTAGGGAAAACCACATCCCCTAAGTAGGTATGTTTCTTCAAAAAACTATTTAATTTCGGTGTAAACTTGTGTATATTGTTTGTACATAGCATAATCAAGTAAATAACACACTTTAATTTCATGTACATAACACATAAAACCCATAAACAACCAAACAAACACTTAAAAAAAAAATCAAAGAGTGTTATGTACATATCATGTTGCTTGGATATGTTTCACAGTGAATAACTATTTAGACCAAGGTACCATTTACGGACGGCTGTCTTGGGGAGCGTAAAACCTTCCCCAAGTATAACCGACTCCCGAATTTAAGGATTATCTCTGGTACATAGACATATGGAAGACAACACACGGGTCATTTTAAAAATAAAATGAATTTCCAAAATCTGGATGACCTAGCACACCATTTAACCGTATGCTAGGTGACAACTTCAGTTTTAACAAAAATCTCGGCACAAGACGTTTTTCAAAAAGATGCCTAGAAAAACCCTTGAAAAATCATTTTCAAAATAAACGGATTTGGACTATTTAGAGAGGAAGGGATGAAACTTGTTTTCATCCTCTTACCGATTCTCTACTTCTTCCGCTATCAAAATTCGGGGTGCATCAGCTGGCGACTCCACTGAAAACTGTAAGAGAGTTAGGCCTAGTTGGAGTCTAAATCCATATTCACTGATTAATAACATCCAAGCATTATATCTTTGATTTCAAACATAAACAATTCCCTACCCAAAAAAATAAATAAATAAATAATAATAATAATAATAATAATAATAATAATAATAATAATAATAATAATAATAATAATAATAATAATAATAATAATAATAATAATAATAATAATAATAATAATAATAATAATAATAATAATAATAATAATAATAATAATAAGAAGAAGAAGAAGAAGAAGAAGAAGAAGAAGAAGAAGAAGAAGAAGAAGAAGAAGAAGAAGAAGAAGAAGAAAAAGAAAAAGAAAAAAAAAGAAAAAAATATCATTTCATGTGTATATATCAGCATACAAGCATATTTACTGTCATTATTTACTGCATTTACATTTATTTATTTTAAATATCGCATTTAAATAATGTCTTTACATTTTTGCATTTACATTACTGTGTACTTTCTCTAACGCACGAACACTCACGTTACATTGCACATCATTGATGAAAAAATCAAGTCGTAACCCTTTTAGGGATAGAGAGGTCGGCAGTAAGGGTTTAAGTCGGTGAGGTCATGGTGATGATCTAAGCCCTAAAAACCCTTAAGTTAGAAAGAGAAGTTAGTAGAAGCAAGGTCGAGGAAAGAGAAGTTAGAAGAAGCAAGGTCCCCAGGATCTGGCTACGAACCTCTTCTTGTTCGGACCACCAATCTGAGATGGATGTTCTCTCGGGGAGGATGTCGGAGGTTTGAAGGTCTAAGACCTAAGCTTTTTAGGATACGCTAGAAGAAAATCCAAAACCACATATAGTGAGCCTAGGATAGAGGATAGCCAAAACCCTAATATACTTAGGACACTTATCTTGGAGAGAGATGTCATTTTTAATTTGTGTACAATTATTTAAATTACTGTTATACTAAGTATATAGAATTAAACTTCTAGGACAATTTGGGGCATAATAATACGTGTAAGAGTTTTTGTTCTATCCCATGCATTGCTAGCTTGCTCGGTGCTGTAAAACATTTTTGAAAATCTGAATACGGAGCAAGCTGCAGGAAAGAACAAGAATCATTATCTCACTTAAAATAATAAATCCTCAAGTACAAACCTTAAATCCTAAAGGCCAATTTCATCCATAATGATGTACTTAAAATTTACTCTGATCAAAATCACCAGTATTTTCACTCTTAAATAAAAAAAAAACACCTCAGAATAAACATCTAAAAATACACCTTGTTGAACAACTATCCTAAAGCATGTAAGCTAGAGACAATAAGATGGGATCGACGTCACGTCATCACAACAAGATGAAAGAGACAGTAGTTGCCTTGAAGAAATTCGTAGGCGAAAAAACCCAGCACCACTTCTCGGGAAAATTAAGTAAGAACCTGTATCCCCGCCTAGGATGTACAACGATGAGTCTTCTAGCTTCATAGCAGAAATAACACCCATGAATAAATTTGGTAACCTATGAGTCTGGAAAAATGACCCCAAACCCCTGCACGAAGAATGAATTTCCTCGGGAAATTATGAGAAAGCCTATTGGGTAACCTATTCGGAGTCGATGAAGCAAGTTGACAACGTTACCGTTAAGTAGGAAGACGAGTACGAGGACAACGCCAATGATGAAAAAGACTTAGGAAATGACTAGACCTCTAACATGGAACTAATGATTGAAACTCCAGCACTTCAACAACCTGAGGAAGAAATCCCTACACGAGATCTAGTCCAAGGAAAGATAGCCAATATGTGGAATCAGATCAATAATCTGGGTCAAACCATTAAGGAACTAGGACAGTCTATGCCTAGTCGAGCTTTCAACCCTGCACCTCATGTTTCTAGCACTCAAGCCTCTCAGGAGCGTAGAAGTTTCACTATACTTCCAGCTCCGCCCTCTCAGATATACCACCAATGCCTCATAGATAACCTGCTTACACCTCTTCCACCCCTACTAACCTAACCCGCATTCTCCATAGTTCAACTCAAATGCCTTCTACAAGTATCATTCTAGAGGAATGGAGCATCACACCGATCAGTGCATTGCCCTTCTTAATCACATCAAGGACCTCGTTCAGTATGGAGCAATAAACTTTGACGAAATCATGAACTAAGATAGGGTAGGAGCATAGTAAGCTCTAATGTATTTTGGTATCTATCTATTTTTTCCTTTTTGCTAGCTTGCCTTAAGTAGGGAATATTGGTGTTTAGATATAAGTGACTAAGGCATAACCCTGCTATTATAAAGTACAGTATTATCTACTTAAAGTTTGACTTCAATCTCCATTTCCAGCCTTCAACACTTAACATGTCTATCATAACTTAAACACTATAGAAAAAACTAAGGCTATGTTAAAAATAGTTTTAACGTCTAAGCAGAACATAACCCAAAGTTTAAGTTAAAAGGAAGAGTGTTATTTCAACCAAACGATGGTGAAATATTGATAATAAAAGTTGAGAAAGTTAGGATGAAAACCTAGGAACCCTAATTGTGGAATCGCTACACATGTTCCGACATGGGTGTATCCAAGTAACCTTGAAAAAATACAGAAGACTTCCTTAACCGGAACGAAGGAAGAAATATTCAGAAGATTTGCAACGTAAAGAATGATAGATAAAGTCTTAGAGGCTAAGCCTATCTGAGAAAAGATCTTGAAAGATCGGGTAGCTAAACAAAGGAAAATTGACTAATATAAGCTAAGACTTTTTCTATACATAAGCAAATTCAAAGACACCATGAAAACCTACTTAAAAATAAAAATAAGAGGAACCTCGTACAATTAAAGACATTTAAGACTGGAAGAAGACTATAACCCAATACATAATATTGGATAACGGGGAAAGTAGTCGGGATAAGGCTGAAATCAACAAAGACCTTGAGACTGACTCAAATTACCGTAATTCTCTAAAAAATGTAAAATCCTAAAAGTAAGTGTTAAGAGAAATAATAAAGATTGGTTTCATAAAGTTTCTAAACAATGAGTGGTCACACGAAAGCAGTCGGGTGAATCACGTTCTCTCTACAATCTAAGTATTAAGTCATAGGGGTGTCTTAACACCTAGTGACTTGGGCCAATTGGATCGAGATCACTATCCAAAGCTCGTTGCATGGATTATATATAAAGTATGATGCCCCACTTGCTAGAGTGAAAGAAAATAGAATAAAAATAATTCCCTTAATACTACCACGACCAAAAAAAAGAAGTATTTGTTAGTAGTCAATAACTAACACTTGTTTCTCTGTCACTTCTATTCTCCCTTATCTGAGCCATCTCGGGAAGACCCAGTTCACCTACCCTCAGTCCAAGATGGAAGAAATGAAGCAAAGTCATTAAAGAAGCCTCGGGCAGCATTCAACGCCTAGGTAATCCAAATCGCAATCTTAGATAATTTCAAATATTGGAACTTGCTAGAATTAGATTAGATAATTCCGAATAACAAACTACTAAGGTGATTGTTCCAAATTCCTGTTAAACTATACTTACCATATTCTAATTTTTTTCTGGTTTAACAGATTATGATAGTAGACCAACTTTTGAATACCAGAATATGGAAATTTCAAAACATACTTTAATTAAATAATCATGTAAGAGATAAAAAGGGATATATACAAAGGCGTGATAAGGACTATAAGACAAGACACCAAAATTTTAAACTAAAGGCAATCTACGATAACCAAAAGGATAGAAATCAACCTAAAATGATCTACTACCCCTATGATCAAAGAACCAGATAAAAAAGGACAAAGAATACTAGAAGAAAGAAGCATGATGACTAAGCCAAGTTTATGTCATCCAAAGGAAGATAGGCGTTCCCATTACCAAAATCCTTGAGCCTAGAGGAAAGCCCAAGTAGATGTCGGTGACCTTTCTCCTGTCTGTCCTACAGCAGAAGTTACTTTAATATAGCTAAAGAAAAAAGGGTATTTAATATTTCTCTAAAAGTATAATCACAAAAAGATAACGATAATTCATATACAATAATAGCACAATAATGCTCAGATAAAGATTACCATCTAAAACTTTTACATAAGACAAACATAAGATAAAAAAATATGCAAACAATAAAACGTCACACACCAAGTACTAGATAAAACTACTAGTGTTTTAAGTACAAAAAAAACATACATAACAAACAGACCAATAAAAACTAGTCGATTCCATACAATCCGAGAGTAAGGGACGAGCGTAGAATCGCACATAATCCGGAGACTCTACGCAAGAGCAGATTCAAATGAACTACTTCTCCGTGAAAGCGGAGGGATAGTCTGAGGTAGATGGAGCATCTTCCACCAGCAAAGAAGCATCCTCGGCCATAGATATCTCAATGGACTGTGAGGCCACGGGATGATAATGAGGGTCCGTCAAGATTATGTACTCTGTCACCGCCAATGGATGTACTAAGAAGGGAATTTGTTAGACTTCAAGAGACGACGCTCCCATTGGGCATAATCCATTGTATCTCTATCCCCATCCCTAAACACAAAAGTATAACGAGTAGCAATCGTGCCATCGATTAGCGAAATATACTGAGTCCTGCCGAACTGACGGAGTACTCGACTAGAAATATAGGGGGCGTAGCCTCAGAATCCTAACAGATAGATGAGAGGCAACTCCATGCAATCCAAATAAATTTCAGTTAACATCGTACGCCTCGTAGTCTATACTACTCCGGAAGTAACCATCTCTACCAAAAGTGACACCCAGTCTGGTGGATAACCGAGACGTTAAGGGAACTAAAAACATAATTGATCTACTATTGGATCCTTCGAGCACAAGTTGCCATCAATAGTCTGATCAAATGAGAGATGATCTATATCTGTAGTAGCGCACAGGTTCCAAAGAAGTAGTAGTCACCCTCCCGACCAGCAGTCAAAGATCGGTATAACTCTGCCAGCACGAGAGGTACTATCGACAGGATGAATCAGCAAGCATCCTCTCTAGCAGGAAGATCGTCTGGCCTAAGAGATCGCTTTCCTTCCTAGGGAACAGTGTCTCCTGCAGCAACAAAGCAACTAATACATTCATCCAACACCTACACCAGTCCTCGTACCTACTCCACATATCCCTATATCCTTGATAGTCATGGACATTTGAAAACCACCTCTGGAGCATATCAAACTCTAGGGAATCCTCACTAACGTTTTAGTAAAATGGTAGGTGCTTGCACTTCACTCCCAGAACCTGCGATAACCGATTCTTCAACAATGACAATAGAAGATAAGGGATCTTTCCTGTTAAAAGAAGTTTTAGCAGAAAGAATACCTCCTCTAGACACGAAGTCAGCTCGGTCACCCCCGAAACGGAAGCACGAAGAGGCCGGTACCCAGGGTCGTACCAAACTCTTGATAAATGGCCTGTCCATAGTCACCTGACAAAGCTACGTGATGTGTCTGATTGTAGACCGTAGGAGTGTCGACTCATTCGAAGTCAATGACTCTACCCAGTTAGATAGAGGAAAGTGGTTAAGCTGATGGAATGAATACCTGAGATGAATAACTCTGGAGGAACCGCCTTGGAAAAAAGAGTCCACTCAAAGGAAATATCATTCACACATATGCCAAACAATTAAGGTATGTCACATATATTTTTTGCGTAAAAACAAATTAAAGTGATCCTACCTATCCAGACTGAGAAATGATATCGCTAGGTTTTTCCTCTTCCCCTTCGCCCAGGAAAAGGAACGACGTCCAAAGCAACCAAACATAATATCCTTATATGATAAAGAAAATTCATGCACAAAATTTGCAATCATAATTAGGTTATTTACGTCTAGGAAAACATTAGCATAAGATGTTTGAAGAAATACAGGCTAATAATTGAAGATAAGTTTTAACTATCTACACCACCAATATGCCA
Organism: Eucommia ulmoides; assembly: GCA_016647705.1. Lineage (NCBI taxonomy): Eukaryota > Viridiplantae > Streptophyta > Magnoliopsida > Garryales > Eucommiaceae > Eucommia > Eucommia ulmoides. The sequence continues at coordinate 34,581,078 of CM028326.1, read as the reverse complement.
TCCCACTGATAATAAATGTAAAAAATTAAAACAATACATGAATACCCCATGCATAAGTACAGTAATAAAAGGAAGAAGTATACATCAAGAAAAGAAAATACATATACATCTATCCCAATACATATACAACCATAACCACCATTATACATACATCAGTAATAATACATACCCAAAAGAATGAAATGATATATCAACTATAATACATATCCAATAATAATACATACACAAATCTGTCCACTATAATGCATATCTCCAAAAAGGTACAAATGTACAATCCAATCCAAAAAAAGTGAAGAATATATGCGCATGTCGAGGGTCTGACATAGGTCAGTCCATACCCCTTCCAGAAGCCCCAGTCGATGGGGTCAATGTAGCAAAGGGATAGAAGCCGCTAGGTCAGCTATGAACTCTAATGTGCCCGAAGTAGTTGTACGAGCCTTAGAATGAGGAGCCGAAGTCTGGTGACCTGATGATAGCCCGCGAAGTCTATAGATCTCTCGCTGCAAGTCCTCACCATACCGACAACACTTATCGTACTCCTCTCTAAGAGCATCCATCTTGACTCTAATAGCAACATGCTCAGAAGCCAGAACCACCTCCTCCTTGCTGCGACTAGCCCAAAAGGTCAATACATTGTAACCTAACAAGGTACCGCCCACTAGGTGTGCTATGTCCATCTAAGGGCTGATCGATAGACACAAAAACCACTGGAGGTATTCATCCTCAGAGACCGAGGAAATAGCCTTTACATCTGCTAGAACTGTTAGGTCGAGTATATCTAGATCAACATCAGCATAGGGTCCAAACCGCACCACCGAGGTAACAGGAGGTCGACACAATATACCAGAAATCTGAGGAGTTGCTCTCTCACCCATGTACAACTCCTAGGAGGATGGACCTCTAAAGACACGACGCTGAGTCGACTGTATCCTATTGGGAAGCATATCAACCTAATGAGTGTTACGACAGTATAGCTTCCAGATGATGTCTCTACACACTAGGAACTCTAGCTAAGTACAGGCCACCACATGATCTTGGAAAGAGGACCCCTCCTCCAAGACGGAGCAATGCCACTTCGCCCCTTGAGAAAAGCAGCCCTCTATAGTAGAATAAGGCCAACATGAGGGAAGGTACTCATATACCAAACACTGCAACAAAAATGAGATAAGAAAATAAACTAAGTAATAGAAAATAAGAATACAAAGGAAAGATAGAAGATTTAAAATGAACTCACAGGTAGAAACTGCCAGAACCCCATAACGCTATCGACTCGAGTTGATATACAAGAACGCATCCCTACTAAAAAGGCTGCAAAGGTAAAGCTACCCCAGTCAAGCATTGCCAAGCCGGTTAAATTGCTTAGAGTCCTTACGAAGTGGAAAGGGATAGTAGAACTAGATGAAGCCATAAAGGTACCACCAAGAAACTGAAGCAGTAGGACGCGATAGCGCTGATCCCTCGCTACTGGGTCATCTAGAGCTGGGAGTGTAAATACCAACTCGTGCACTAAATGGCTCTATCATATATCTGCCCCAGTCATCACCTCTGTTGGTATCCTACCCAAGAACCACTTTGCCTCAAACCAAGATCTCTCCCTCAAGGGAACGGTCCACTCTCGGAAGCGAACTCTGGTAATCATCGCCCAATCAAGGGCCGTCGGTACCAACTCTTCGCAAACTATAGAAACTTAACCATGACCCCCCAAAATTCCTGTTTCAGCGAAGGTCGACCTATAGAAATTTTCCCATAAAATAGAAGACCTTAATCTTTTAGAAAGAAGGGTAAATTAAGAAAAGATTATAGTAGTAAAACCTGAGCAGAGTGGAGAAATATAGAAGGATGATCATGAAGATCTCATACTAGTATCTGATCCTCAAGCTCAATGGGATGAAGTCGTGCCGCATCGAAGTTAAGGGCTCTATCTCGAAATGGCCTAGGAATAGGATCCCCCAGCTCAAGGTAGTCCCTTGGAAAAATATCAAGAATGCCCCAGTCAGGATCTACCTCCATCTCAATTGTGACAAAAGCACCAGCATACTCCTGACCTATAGGAGCACCCAACAAACCAGCCATCATCGAGTTGTCGACTCTAGACGCTCTGAAAAACTCCTTAACAATCGAAGTGGAAAGGGTGGGCACGTTATCATAAATCTTGAGTGCCAACATCCTAGGTTGACCTCGGGAGCGCTTTGAAGCCCTCCCTCTGATCGAGTTCTCAAGAAATTTTCCCTTACCACAGGAGCAGGAAGGATGACGGCCACCATCACCTGAAGAACCAACGACTAACCTAGTGTCGCCTAGAAAGAAAAGTCAAGGTTTTATCATTAGGGTTTCGGCTTGAGAGAAAAGTTGGAATCGCTAAGATTTGTGCGTGACTTTTGGAACACATGTTCGACTCACCATTGTTATTATTCAATAAGACAATCATGAACGGCCATAACTAATCTCCAATGATCTAGCATTGTCCTGTCATTAGGTGGTAAGGGATTAAGTTTATCCCTTCAAGAACAAAAGGTTGCAATTATACCATCTTTAGTTTAAGTACGTGTTGTTTACTGCTTAAAACTAAGGTATAGTTGAGAAAACCAAGTTCAAAACTCTTGCCCCTAAAAGTGCAATTTACCAAAATTTGCAAACCCATCTCGCTTAGGAGAAACTTTGAAATATTAATACATTATAAAGGACAAACAATGTTATACAGGAGATAAAACTAATTAAAATACACTATAAATAAAAGATGATATCCATGACTCTCAAAGAATACATATATACAATAATAAACTCATCGGCAGGTATATTTTAGGACTTAAATTAGTAAAATCCCGAATTCATCACCCCAAAAAATAGTGAGACAAACCGATTCCGCTTCTCAATCCAGTAGCTAATCAGTCTCATCCACAGTCCACAAGCTGGGGCATATTTTACACTGTTAATAATCACGAATTGCATATAGGAAGCATCAGATTAGATTCCTGATAGGTGTAATTTATCTGTCTATTTCCAAATCGAACCTGTTAGTTTTTTAGTATGTTTATTACGTTTTAATACGTTTTTATTCTTTTTGGTATAAATCAAGTGTGTGGAATGAAAAGGCATGGAAACGGATCATAAACGATCAAATCGAATGAAAAATGGTGGAAGAAAGGTAGGAAAACAAGCATAAGGGCAAAATTCTGAAATGCAACCCACCGCCGCAGCGGTCAATATGCAGAGAAGGCCAATATCTTGTTGGACATCTACTGCCACAGCAGTGAGATCTACCGCCACGGTGATGAAACAATAGAGAGGTCTCTAATCCCACAGCCAAGGCCATGACCCAACTGACATACCGCCGCGGCAGTGAAACCCACCTCCGCGGTGATCACTTTGCACATAGATTAGATATTTATTTAGATATTTTGAGCCCCTATTTATTCCTCCCTCCTCTATTTCGGCCAAGGGATAGCTCATTAGAGACTTCTTAGGGTTAGGATATTTTAAGAGTATTTTGGGGAGTGCTCAACCAATTCCGAAGGAGAAGAACATGTTGCGAAGAAGGAGAAACAGTCCTTGAACGGTTTTAGTGGCAAATCTTCGGACTACGGCTAAGTTCTTCTGTTTCTCCCTTTATTTTCTTAACTTCGGTAGATTGTTGAGCATGTTTAGCTCGGTTTTCATTGTATAAATGGTTATGGCCATGAGCTAAATGGATTTTGTCTAGGGATTAATATATCTTATGAAATCGTTGTTTGTTTGAATTGTGCTTCGTTAATGGTTGTTTTTCGCTATTTCGATTGTGTTTATCAATTGTCGTGATTATATACTTGTTTAGATATAGTGAGAAATTAGGGTTTGACACTCGGGAGAGGTAACCCCCAATTTGAATTAGGGTAAACACAACGCAACGATCTAATAACCCGGGAGGGAGTTAAAAAGTGTGCAATCAATGACGTTGGGGCAAGACTCATGTGACCTAGTGTCGTTAAGACATTGAGGGGAACTTCATAGTTGACACGAAATCGCATATTCACTCGTCTTACACTCGGGAGAGGTGGCGAGTGAGTTTACGATACAGAGATTATCGGATAGGTTGAACGCCGTTATTGTAAACTAAACGAGACCAAACACGTTTTTGTAAACAAGTTAATCCCTAGGCAATATTTTCCCCTAAACATCTCAATATAATAATATTAGTATAATTAGTATTTTAGTATTAGTATTAATTAATTATAAACTTCATTTTTTGTCACCTAGATAAAATTAGGTTATGACAATCGCGGTACTCGACAATAATCTCAACCAATCCCTATGGATACGACAACTCCTACTCCTTTCCGTCTATACTAAAACTTGACCCGTACACTTGCGGTGAAAGTGGCGACGTAATATTCTGCCTCCAATTCCCTAACGGAACTTATCTATTCGCTGCCCCAGTCACGACGTAAAATAAAATCCTTAAATCATAATGAACTTAATTGATTTTATTAAGCCAAAATACATAGGAACTACGGGTCAAACTGATTCCTGGAGAAGTCCGGGATATGTAAGAAACCCTTGTGGGTTCGGTTGACAACTTGAGGACCAGGAACTACACGTTAACCTGATTCCCGGCAGTGCTTGGGATACGTAAGAAACCTTGGTGAGTTCAGTTGATAAACTTAAGCCCAACTATGTGTGATGAACTACATGCTGACCAGATTCTCAGTTATCTAATATACATAGGCAACCTTTACAAGGTTTGGTCACGTCTTTCATGCGCATTAAACTAGATGTCAATGAGATTCCCTGTGAAAGTAGGGATACCAAGGAAACCTTTACAAGGTTCGGTTGAAAACTAAGAATACTCAGTTATATTTCGACCAAATCTTTGGTAGATCACTAGTAGCACAAAATTACGTCGCTACTTTCACCGCAAGTGTACAGGTCAAGTTTTAGTATAGAGTTGGAAGAGTAAGGGTTGTCATATCCACAGGGATTGGTTTAGATTATCATTGAGTATCGTACTTGTCATAACCTAACTTTATTTAGGTGATAAAAAAAATAGGTTTTTGTTTATAAATACAAAATACTAATCTAATTAACTAATTAAACCAATTATACTATAATACTAATATGAGACGTTTAGGGGAATGGATTATCTAGGGATTAACTTCATTTACATAAATGTATTTGATTTCGTCTAATTTACATTAACGGTATTCAACGTATTCGACAGTCTCGGTATCGTAAACTTATTCACTACCTCTTCCGAGTGTAAAGTGAATGAATATGTGACTTCGCATCAATGCTGAAGTCCCCCTCGAGTGTTTATACGACACTTAGTCACATGAGTCTTGCCCCAACGACATGGATTGCACACTTTCTAATGCCCTCCCGGGTCATTAGATCGTCACGTTGTGTTTAAACTCTAGTCTAAATCCGGGGTTACCTCTCCCGAGTGTCAAACCCCAATTTCTCAGTATATCATAACAAGTATATAAAGAAAATCAAAGAATGGTAAACACAATCGAAAAAAGAAAAACAACCGTTAACGAAACACAATGCAAACAAATAACATTTTCATAAACTATATTAATCCCATAGATAATCCATGTTTAGCTAATGGTCATAACCACATATACAATTACAAACAAGCTAAACATGCTCAAACAAACTACCAAAGTTAAAAAAATAAAGAGAGAAACGAAAGAGACTGGCTGTTATCTGAAGAATTAACGCTAAAACCACTCCGAGATTGTTCCATCTTCTTGGAAATGTGATCTTCTCCTTTGGTTGTGTTGAGCACACCAAAATCTCCCCTCAAATGTATGGTTGAAAATGGAGGAGGAATGATGATAAAATAGGAACAAAATATCTAAAAAAAATACTTTACATGTGTAGGGCTCACCGCTGTAGCGGTAGGTATGTCGGTAGGCTGTCTGGTGGGTGACTGCTGCAACGGTGGTCAAGCAGAAAGTTTAGCAACTCTCTACATTTTGACCACTGCAGCGGTGGTTTTACCTCTACAACGGTGGAGCTATAGATGCTGGAAGGCCTTTTGCTTATTTTTCCACCGTTCTTCCACCGCCGTTCCACCAATTAGCTTGATTTTCAACCATTTTAGCTCATTTTCGTCCCAAACACCTGATTTATACAAAAACAAATAAAAACTAATTAAAATAAATTAAAACACTTTAAAAATACTCAAAAACTACCAAATTCGATTTGGAAATAAATGGATAAATTCCACCTATCAATCACCAAGATACGTAATAAACCCAAGTGGGTTCGGTCGAAATGAAAATAAGAGGAGAAAAGTATCATCTTTATGACACTCTCTCAGCGCTAGACCTGGGCGCATCTCTAGGAATAGTCCTTTGACTTTCCTGAGAAAAACTATATGTACTCTCTTTGTTTAGCATACAATAAAGGATACTTAACCAGGAACTACGTGACAACGTGACTACCGGCAAAGCCCGGGATACGTAGGAAACCTTTGTTAGGTTTGGTTGACAAACCAATAGGAGCCGAACTGCTGTTCTGACCTTGATTCTTGGTAGATTTCCAAGATACGTAGGAAACCCTCTTCGGTCTCCATTAACAAAATCTCGTGCCAATTGAGATTGAATCATGACAAATAATAAAATTCCCACAGAGTTGCTCAATAATAAATCCCCCAATCAATTGTAATTGAACCATATCAAATATAAATAGCCCACTCATCCAGATTTAACTATGTTAAGCTTTAACCAGTCAAAAAAAAATTAGGTGTCGAGTGATAGGTGTTATCCACCTACGTATTTCCAAACCAAATTAAATTAGTTTTCGAGCGTTTATATAGTATTTTATTATGTTTTAATTAGTTTTCATAATTTTTGTATAAATCAGGTGTGTGGGGTGAAAAGATAGGAAACTGGAGCGAAAACGATGAGATCGAACCAAAAGCGATCGAAGAACGGTAGAAAAAACAAGCTCGGAGGCAAAATTGTAAAACAAGCCCACCGCCGCGATGTCCAGACCACCACCGCGGCGGTGAAGATGCTGAGAAAAGAATAAATGTTACTGATAGACCACCGCCTAGGCAGAGAAATCCACCGCCTAGGCAAAAATCCAGCAGAGAAAATAAAGATAGGCTACTGACAACCCACCGCCTAGGCGGAAATCCAGCAAATTGTTCTTCCACATCCACCCCTGTCTTCATCGCTGCCACGGTCACCAACCGACCTACCTTCACCTAGGCGGTGGATCCCTTCGCCTAGGCAGAGACCCTCTACACAGCCTATATATTTTTACGATATTTATTTAGATATTTTGCTTATAAATACCATCCCCTCTCCCCCTATCTTGAAGCCCCTAGACATTTGGACACCTTAGGCCATATTTAGGCTAAGGTTTAGGAGTTTTATAGGTGGAGCTCACATCCTGAAGTGGAGAAGACAGCAAATCGATCGTTGAGCGTTCTTAGCAGCCTATCTTCGGAGATTGTCGATAGGGTAAATACAACGCACGATCCAATGACCCGGTCGGGTGTTGGATTGTATGCAATCAATGACGTTGGGTGAGACTCACATGACCTAGGGTCATTAACATATTGAGGGGGACTTCTTCATTGACTCGAATTCATGTATTCCCCCGTCTTACACTCGGGAGAGGTGGTGGTGGAGTTTACGTACCGAGGATGTCAAATAGGCCGAACGCCGTAAACGTGAGTAAATCGAGATCGAACACGTATTTGTAAACACGTTAATCCCTAGGCAATTCTTGACCCTAAAACATATTAGCATATTAGTGTAGTTAATTTAGGTTATATTAGTATTAGTTTAATTAATTAAATACATTTGTTTTTCGCCTAGATAAAATTAGGTCATGACAACCGCGGTATTCGATAGCAACGACACCAATCCCTGTGGATACGATAACCCGATCTTAACGATCACACTATACTAAAACTTAGACCTCGTATACTTGCGAGTGTAAGTAGCGATGTTATTTCTATGCCCCTATCAAGTTTTTGGCGCCATTGCCAGGGATTGTTTTGATGTTATTGCCGGAGAAACGCGGTAACGGCCAGAGACTTAAGTTTTAGATAGGAAAAGCAAGTGTATCGTATTGTCGAGATTGTGTTTTGTCGTTTATTGTTGATATTATATGTAAATGACTTAATTTCACTTTAGGTATTTCTTTTGTATATAATTTTTGTTTATAGTTTTGTTTTTGTTTCCAATGCAGGGTACTTGGTGATGTTAAATCGACAGGTATTGATGCATCCCTTTCGATGGGATTCAAAGCCATTTTATGTTGCTTGGCCAAGCACATAAGCCGGTGAGGAGTTTTGTTGAAAGATTGAGCCATTCAAAGCAAAACCTCGCCAATCCTGAGGGCAAACTAAAAATGTTGGGTCGATGACATTAAACCACGCGCTTCTTGGGAGGCAACCCAAGGTCAAATAAATTAAATCTGTTACATCCGACTTGAATCGGAGGCGAGATCCTCTCGCCTCCCAAGTAAGTGTTCTAAACACCCTTCGTCAGTATGCTTTACATTTCATACGTTGAGATTGATGATTGGGATCGCTGAGAACACTATCCATTTTAAGTTCAGAAGTGATGTGTAGTATAGTATGTTAGTTTATGTGTCATTGTTTTCTTGTGTGCATGTGTGTTTAGGTTAGAATGTGTTTATGTTTTTGTGTTGTTGTTTTCATGTTGAGTTTTGTGTTCATCTGGGCCATTACCCGATGATGATAATTACCCCTAGGTGTTTTCAAGGTCAAGGGTAATACCCATGTATGTGATTCTGTATGCTTGACTATGCTTTTTGGTAAAAATTATTGTAGATCCTAATTTGCACGGGCACATAGACTCAATGTATAGTTATTCAATTGATTTGAGGACGATTATCGATTAGCCAAATTCATGACACATTAAGGATTCTAGAACCTGATTGAGGGAAAGCTTGAGGCGAAATCCTAGGCGAGGTAGTTCAGGAGACATGATTTAGGCATTCTCTTTGTCGCTTGAGCCTTTTGAAGCCTACTATGCAATATCATTATCCCTCGTTACCCTGTCGAAGCCTAAATGTAAATTCAATTCTGAACACATAAGCTAATGCCCTGGCCAGTTGATCTTTTTCAAAACCTAAATTGTTGAATTTAAAGGCACATTTGAGTTAATCAAGTTAGCAATTGTAAATGCTACTTGATGTGAGCGGTTGGGTTTAGGGAGAACCTCTAATTAGTTTGGTATTTGAGTACTCACTTGTCGTTTTTCATTTGTATTTCACACAACCCTTCAATTGTAACAATCAAATAAGTTTGGGGGTATGGAAAAAAAATCAAATGTAAATACGGTTTTTATTTTCGTTTCTTTTGACAAGTGAGTACGTCGGTCTTAAATGCATGTTCGGGATTGTTTCCAATCTAAGTATGGGGGTTCGAGAGTGAATGTGCCAAGCGTTGAGCCTTGGGTAACGTTAAGTTAACAACATTAACCCGTTTTCTATTCCAAATTACCCTTGGCCAAATATACCAAAACCGAACCAAGTCCTTTGAATCTTTACGAACTACTTAACCTACATTAGTGGAGAGTGGACCCCAATCAGGCCTATGGAAATCCTAGTCCTTCACGGTCCAAGTCATGAGTTTCGTAGGTGGATAATCCAATCCAATCGTTGTATAGTTATATTATTGAGTCAGGCATTAACACATTTACAGGATCTAGAATGGCGTTCACCCGGATTGCATGTCGAAATTCTAGAACATTACTTGATGTGTCTTACAGCCTGTACTCGATTTGAGGGACAAAAATAAATAGGCCATTAGAAGCAATCAAAACTCGCATGTCATTATGTTTAGATTGTTTTAGGATGTTTGTTATTTCATTTTGTTGTATTATTTTTCATTTTCGTGTGTGTGTTTGGCTCGAGGACTAGCCAAATTCCAAGTTTAGGGGTATTTGATAAGTGTTATCCACCTACGTATTTCCAAACCGAATTAAGTTAGTTTTCGAGCGTTTATATAGTCTTTTATTATGTTTTAATTAGTTTTCATACTTTTTGTATAAATCAGGTGTGGAGGGCAAAAAGATAGGAAACTGGAGTGAAAACGATGAGATCGAACCAAAAGCGATCAAAAAACGGTGGAAAAAACAAGCTCGGAGGCAAAATTGTGAAACAATCCCACCGTCGCGGCATCCAAACCACCGCCACGATGGTGAAGATGCTGAGAAAAGAACAAATGTTACTGATGGACCACCGCCTAGATGAAAATCCAGCAGAGAAAACAAAGATAGGTTACTGACAACCCACCGCCTAAGCGGAGAAATCCACCGCCTAGGCGGAAATCCAGCAGATTGTTCTTCCACGTCTACCGCTGTCTTCATCGCCACAGCGGTCACCAACCAACCTACCTCCGCCTAGGCGGTGGATCCCTTCACCTAGGCAGAGACCCTCTACATAGCCTAGATATTTTTAAGATATTTATTTAGATATTTTGCTTATAAATACCATCCCCTCTCCCCTTATCTTGAAGCCCCCGGCCATTTAGGCACCTTAGGCCATATTTAGGCTAGGGTTTAGGAGTTTTAGAGGTGGATCTCACATCCCAAAGTGGAGAAGACAGCGAATCGATCGTTGAGCGTTCTTAGCGGTTTATCTTCGGACGAGGCTAAGTTCTTCAATTGTTTTTCCTTATTTCTTTAACTTAGGATATTGTGAGCATGTTTATCTAGTTTTTTCATTGTAAATGCGGCTAAGGCCATAGCTAAACATGTATTGTAGTAGGGATAAACAATAAATTTATCAATACGTTGTTTGGATGATTTCGGTGTTTCTTTTGTGATTGTTCTTCGTAGTTTGATTGTATTTATCGTATTGTTTGTTTATCATGATTAGTTAGATAAATGGAAAATACAGGGTTTTAACAAACCCCAGATTCAGATTTGGGTAAACAAACGCCATGATTCTATAACCCGATCGGGGTTTGAATTATGGACAATCGATGACGTTGGGGCAAGACTTACATGACCTAGAGTCATTAAGACGTTGAGGGGGACTTCTTTGTTGACACAAAGTCACGTTATATCCCTTATCTTACACTCGTGAAAGGTGGCGAGAGAGTTTTAGAACGGAGATTGTCGATAGGGTAAATACAATGTACGATCTAATGACCTGGTCGAGTGTTGGATTGTGTGCAATCAATGACGCTAGGCGAGACTCACGTGACTTAGGGTCGTTAAAACGTTGAGGGGGACTTCTTCGTTGACTCGAAGTCATGTATTCTCTCATCTTACACTCGAGAGAGGTGGCGGTGGAGTCTACTTACCGAGGATGTCAAATAGGTCGAACATCGTAAACGTGAGTAAATCGAGATCGAACACGTATTTGTAAACACGTTAATCTCTAGGCAATTCTTGACCCTAAAACATATTAGCATATTAGTGTAGTTAATTTAGGTTATATTAGTATTAATTTAATTAATTAAATACATTTGATTTTTACCTAGATAAAATTAGGTCACAACAACCGCGGTATTCAATAGTAACGACACCAATCCCTGTGGATATGATAATCCAATCTTAACGATCACACAATACTAAAATTTAGACTTCGTATACTTGCGAGTGTAAGTAGCGGCATTATTTCTACTTCCTTACCAAGTTTTTGGGCCGAGTCCTGGTAAATACCGGGATAAGTGAAACCTTTATAGGTTTGATAGTCACCTTAAACAAAATTCTTTCATCCCCAGCAGACTGTGCTTTGACCTATCTTTGGTAGATTACCATGGTACGTAGGAAGCCCTATATTAGGGTACATCTCCCGAGAAGTCCCTAACTTCCTTGAGAACGTTGATTTTCAATCCTTTTGTTAAGTAAACAACCAATGATACCTGTGCTCGAACTACACGTCAACGTGATCCTTGGTAGATTACCATAGTACATAGAAAGCCCTTGTGGGTATGGTTAACAATCTGAGATAGCACATCAAGGGTCGAACTACATTTCGACTATATTCCTAACCTAAGAACTCAGTGTATATAAGTAACCCAGGTGGGTTTCGGTCATCTAAAGATCACCATCTAAAACCAATAATAGCTAATATACATAAACAACCCAGTGGAGTTTCCAGGCTAAAACAAACATCACAATCGCACGCTCAGTTCAGGATATAGAGGCAACCCATGTAGGCTCTGCCGCATCCTTTGAATGCTCAGGAGTAGTCCCGTGCCCCAACTAGAGCTAGGGCACATTATATATGATTTATTTATTTAGAATCTGTGATGGGACTCACCCTAGCAAAAGTTTGGGCACATTATATCCGGTTTCTCCTTTGAGATTCTGTGATAAGAGTCGTCCCAGCTAGAGCTAGGGCACATTATATCAGATCTTCTCTGTGTAGAGTTTCTTGATTTAAGACTCGCACCAATCCCAATCATAATTGATGCAAAATTCACCAATTAGAAAGTATAATCCTAGGAAATAAACAAGCATCACAGATTGGGGCACATTTTATCCGAGGTTAAGCCTTCCCAAGAAGTTTTCTAGTCCTCATCATGCAATCCTAGGTGGGATATAGCCAAGAAACTCCACTAGGTGTTGAGTTTCCCGATGGACTTCGCCCGTTATGAATTCTCTCAGTCATTTTCAATCTTGTATTGATATGATGATCCAGGAATCAGTTTCCCTAACTAAAAACTTGTTCCACCAAATATTGATACACTTCACCAGTCCGAACTACATTTAACCTGATTCTCAGTTAAGTTTCAGATATGTAGGCACCATGGGGGTTCGGTCAAGCCAGCTAAGGAAAATCAATAGTTAAATATACCGTCGACCTCAGTCTCAAACTGATTAGACACCCCAAAATTGGTTTCTCTAACCCAGAACCATTCTACCCAATCTTCATTTACTTTACATGTTAGAACTACAGGTAACTTGATTCTCATTAATTTGAGATATGTAGGAAAACCCTTTGGGGTACAGTCACAACCAGGAGTTGATTGACTGAGTGTCATACTCCCCACCTCCTATAGGATAGACCGTGCATCATCTTTTAGGAACTGTATTTTAATAATTCTAGCCAGTGTATTTTAATTTCATAGTGTAGATTTAGCCATCCAGACAGTTGTATTTTAATAATTCCGGCCAGTGTATTTTAATTTGTAGTGTAGATCCAGCCAGCCAGCCAATTGTATTTTAATAATTTCGGCCAGTGTTGTGTAATTCCAGCTAGATAGCCAGACAGTATTTTTATAATTTCGGCCAGTAGTATAGTGTAGAAGTATAATTTACTTTACCTGCTAGAACTACATGTGACCTTATTCTCATTAATTTGAAATATGTAAGAGAACCCTTTGGGTACGGTCACAACCATGAGTCAATTAACTGAGTGTCATCTTCTCCACATCTTATAGAATAGACCGCGCATCATCCTTTAGGAGTAATATTTTAATAATTCCGGCCAGCCAGTAGTATAATTTAGCAATATTTTTATAATTTCGACTAGACAATAGTATAATATAGATGCATTTTAAATTTCGGCTAGTAGTAGTATAGTTGTATTTTAAAATTCCGGTCAACCAGTAGTATAGATGTATTTTAAATTCTGGCCAGCAGTAGTATAGTTGTATTTTAAAATTCCGGTCAGCCAGTAGTATAGTTATATTTTAAATTCCATCCAGTCAGTATAGAAGTATAAGTTTATAATTCCGCCCAATCAATAGTATAATATAATAGTGTAATGCTTGGGAAGGCTTGTACAAAGTGTCGTCCTCACCATGCCCTATAGGATTAGATATATCGTCATCCTCCAGGAATGCACATAGACAAGAATTAGATATGTCACCATTCTTGTAATAGTAATCATCCAAGGTTGATTATTCGTCATCCTTCGAAGTACACAATGGTAGAAGTGATCAATCATCTTCCTCATCGAATCCTCAAGGATCAGGTATGTCTCCATCCTTTAGGATAGATTTAAATACATGTATTTATATTTTATGTCTAGTGGAACAAAATGTTAATGTCTTCTTCTTTATCATTACGAGTAAACTCGCATGACAAAGAGGGGCAGTTGTGGACACCGTATTTTGTCCCGCCTAGTCAATGTTGAATCAAGTACAAGTTTAGATAAACTTTAAACTTGGGTTTAAAGGGAATTAATTTCTATCTAATATCACACTATATAACATATGAAAATGCCCAGAAAAACATGATAAAACATAAAACTATTAATTTGACAAAATACAGTTAAATAAAAATTTCGGGTCAACCTCAAAATTCCTATAATTAAAGGGGGTCTAAAATGACTTTATTAAAGTTTAATTTTCATTAAATTATCTTTATTATAGATAAAACTTATCCACTACCCATAAATTATAGGATATTTCAAACAATTACTCCGGTTACCTAGCCTGACCCTAAAACATTTACAATCACTGAATCTTGTCAGTTTAGCACCAAAAATAATTGTTTTAATTATGCACATTACATAAAATTCCAGTCAGAAATAATCCAAGAGACCTTAATCAAGGCTTGAAAAGGTTATGACAGATCCCTAAATCACAAGGGTGATTAAGGGGCTAGGCTTGATTTGGAATTACACCAAATTCAAGTTATCCTGACAAACCACCTTAGGCCCAATGGATTATGGGCCTAGCCATCATTTAAGGCCCACATAAGGAGCCTTGGAATGATCAAAGAACCTTCCTATAAGTTTTCTACCAAATGGATAAGGAAGGGAACCACGACATTTAAGGGTGCAACCAACCGTTATCAAAACAAAATCGATTCGGTTTGCCATCTAAGTTAGGAATTTAATGTGCATTAAATGCCCATACCGTAAAGAATTAAATGCTTGGGATGACATGGATAGGTTAAATTCGAGGCATCTAGATATTTTGAGCAAAATATAGTAGGTGTAACCGAAAACCTTGAATCATGACTGCCCGTTACCGAAACCAAATGGAATTGGTTTGCCACCCATCCCATGCATTAAATGCACATCACATCAAGAAATAAATGCTTGGGATGACCTGGAATGACTAGGTTCAAAAGATGTAGATATTTTTACCAAAATATCTTAGGGTTAACAAGGAACTTGAAATCCAACCGTCGGTTACAAGGTAAGTTAACCCGATGCCATCTGAAATGAACCGAATGTGTGGTCTCCAAGCAATGACTCATCATCTAGCAATAAATTCAAAGTGACATTTCAAGACTAGGTTCAAAGCACCTTGGAAACATTTATGACAACTTAACCGAAATAGTGAATCTAACCGGTACTTAGCCCCTAAACCAAACCGGATGCGTCACATCAAGCCTTTAATGCACCTATGTGCAAGGAATGTGATTGGTGGAAAGGTAATGATTGGTAATGATTGTCAATCATTACCAAATCTTTGAGAATCTTCCATTCCATCCTAAATTCGTACAACACAACATAAACAAAGCAAGAGACCAAGTCCCTTAGGCCAAACAGACCATAAGGAAGACTCTGGAATGGCCTACACATTGGGCAATGCACAAGCCCCCAAGCCTATAAATACAGGGGTCTTTTTGCATAATTTTCAAGTCTTGAATGCCTAGATTTTCTCTCTAAACTCGAGAACCTAACGCACAACAGGACCTAAAACTAAAAATTTATCTAAATAAATCGAATATGAAATAAAATACTTGACAATTATATAAATGCATTATTTTTCAGTCCTAAATAATTTTTTTTCTAATTTTATGTGGAACTATAATAATCAAATATTTTTTTTTATTTAAATAATCTTAACTAATGTAACAAAATACATAATTAATTTTAGAAAAAATATCAATTAAAATGGACAATATTAAAATGTTAAATGAATCAAGGAAATTTTTAAATGTTGAAATTGGTTTGTATTATTGTCCTAATATGGCATAGCGTGTGTCCCGATAGAAAGGCACGTCCTGCAAGATGTTGTTGGTCTTGACAAAAGGACATGTCCTGCAGAATATTTTATGACTCGATAGGTGGGCAGTCTTGCAGGGGGTGTGCGTGTGTGTCTGTGACCTGCCAGGATGGCAGGTCCTACAGGTTATTAATATACGTTGTGGACTATCTATGTAATAGGTGGTTATTCCACGTGTGTACTCCTACCATTAGAGAAATTGAATAGCCCTAACGGTGGAAACCTTATATTGCACAAATGTACAGGTTATAGTACTGTCATAACTCCCGATCGTGAGGTAAATGATCTTATGGCTAGTATGGATGTATGTGTGTGGTATTTTATTTATATAAAAGTAAGAATTATCAATTCATTTAAATTAAGTTGTTTCATTATTATGATATTCTGTGGGATTTAATATGGATCAGTGGGTAGCTATAGTCAGTTTTAGAAAGTGCATTCTGATAAATGTAATTTATCCATAAAAAAAAATTATATTATGAAGGCAGTACACCGATAAAATATTTTGTCTCAGATAATTCAGGTAGAGATTGGTCCAATATTGGTTTTAAATAGAGTCAAAGTGTACTATGGCTTTTGCAATTATCGAGGGTAGTTTACGTCAATATAGAGGTTTGATTTTGGGTGGTTTTGATGGAGAGTAGTTGTATATCAATAGTTAATGTGTTTTAGTTGGCTAGATGTGATATTTGGTATGGCCATCGTGCTACTCTGATGTTGCATGGGTTTATAAAATTTTAAAAATTTATGTTAATTGTCAATCTAGTATATATCTGTTCATTCAAGTTATATTTACTTGGTTTGGTATTGTCAGGCTGAGGTCACGCCTCGCCTCTAGTGTGGGGCCCGGGGTGAGGTATGTCAGTTTTAAAATAGATGATATTTATAAATAAACTATCAGTTTCAGGATTTTTTGTGGGAAATGTTGCTCTATAATTTAAATATTCCGATTGAGGCTAAACTATCCATGGAAAAAAATAAAGAAAATAATATTTTTGGTGAAATGACAAAAGGTCTTGGCAAAAATCTTTTACCCACATTCTTAACCATGTATCAATGTCCATTTAAAAATAATATGTCATTATTCATTGTGTTATTTTTGCCAATATTTACTATTTTTCTTGAGCATATTTCATTTGAATATGTGACGTTTGTTTCTTTTCTTTTCTTTTTTTTATTTTATTTATAATTTTATAGAAATATTTTTCCAATATAATATATTTTTAAGAATTTTTTATTATTTAACCCTAATTTTGATTTCTCGTTCCTCAATGAGCCTACTAAAGAAAAATGTTATAATTATTTAATCTCCCTTTTAGTATTTAGTCCTTTGACAGTTAAAAAAATGGTAAACGAACAGTTATACCCTTGTTCTCTCTCTCAAATCTGGAATTTTCCAGATCCGAAAAATTCCAAATCTAAAACGCCACTGCCGTTTGATGGTGGAACGTTCATATCAAATCTTAAAAAAAAAAACAAAGAACCCTAAAATTTCATATTTGAACCTTTGCTCGCTGCCACCTTTTGATGTTCACCGCTGCCTTTCGTCATGAGTTTGTTTTTGTGAATATTCATACATGTGTGTGGTTTGGTGAATGTTCATATGCAATTTGATGAATGTTCGTACTGATTTATTTTTCGTTGATCTTTAGGATTTATTTCAATGTTCTTGATTTGTTTTCCGTGAATATTCGCACCGGTTTAGATCTGTCTTGATTTTGGTAGAGTTTTTTGTTTATTCATTGTGAACGTTCTTTTTTATTGATTTTTGTTTGTTCTTAGTGATTGTTTATATTGATTTTTTTTATTTTTTTTTAATGTTATTGTGGTTCGATGAACATTCATATCGATTTTATTTCCGGCGGATGTGTCATTGTGATTGGTGAGTGTTCATGCCGATTTTGTTTTTGTTGATCTTAGAGATTTTTTGTTCAATGTTTTGATTTTTGTTCTTGGATGATTTTAGTTTTATTTTTTCAAATTTTTTTACACTTTTTCTCACTCTCACTGAATATTCACAATTATTTTAAATAGAAGTGTGAGTGTTCATAACAAAAGAACGTAAATGTTATATCCATAGTTTTTGTGAACACAACAAAAGAACGTAAAATAAGAGATATGAGTATAACAAAAAACGTAATTCGTTCACATAAAAAAATTGTGAACATTTACAGCACCACAGTCAACCCATAAACATATATTAAATATTTAAAAATAGCAAAATATAAATATAAATATTATATTTTACAGAATAACATTTTATGTAAATTATGGAAAAATAACGGTCAAATAACATATGACTATTTTTTTAAAAATCTCTAAGAATTAAAAACTTTATTATAATAGTTGTGAGTCTATTTTGTAATTTATATATATTTTGAGTAAAAAATAAATTTTCTTATTTTTAATCTGACGCACACAAGCACGATGTATAGCTTCTTGCAATCATAATCATTATTAGAGATTTTCTTGCTCATATTATTTAAGCTTTTGTTGTATTTTTTTAGAAATGAGCCAACATGGACTTTTTGTGTGGTTTTACCGACAAGAAAAATATTTATTAATCGACTATATTTGTGTTATTCTTTTTTCTGCTTTTATGAAATTGAATTAAACAAACACCAAGCCTCTCTCAAGATCTAAAATTGTTCAAGAGGATTGTATGCTAAAGTGTTTGTTTCAAAGGTTTTTTTTTTTTTTTTTTTTTATCAAAATCATTCTGTTGAAGATGTTAAAAATACCCTGAATGTAATAATTTAAAAAAAAAATTAAAAATAGTAAAATTGGAGTCCAATGGAACATTTTAGAAGTAGTTCTAAATAGGATTCCTAAATTTAGTATTAAAAGAATATTTAAGTTTTTTGAGGAAGCCTTTCCTAGTGTTTCCCGCCCTCATTCCACCTGGCATTAAATGCCCTCTATATAACTTCTCTCTCTTCTCTGTATTTTCTTTTTTCAGTCATTTTCTGGACATTTTCTTCGGGTCGTCATCGAGAATTCTCATCTCTTCCATGGAGGACTCTGTCAAAGATCTATCTTCCACAGCCGGTATCAACTTTCAATTCCTGAGCCCTAATCACTCTCTCCTCTATCTGTGTATAATTTTGTATGTGCGTACGTATAGTGTATAATTGGGACTTTTTTTTGCAACCACTGGAGGCAGATCGTCGTCACGACTGCTTCGTTATCCTCTGAGATCAGCAGCTAAACCTAAGGAAGTGAAGCCACCGGCGCCTGAATCGCCAAATTCGTCTGCTTCTAAAAAGTATGATTTTCTTGTCTTTTCGTTCTTCTTTACATAAAATTAAAGTTGCTGTTCATTTTGATATTTGAATATTCTGATTAACGATTTTGTGGCCACGAAGATATGTTTTCTGTTAATGTTGTTCAACTGGTAGACTAATATTTTTATCATTATTTTTTATTTTTTATTTCGATTTGATGTTAAATTCTATGGGTGCGAATTCATGTGGCTTAATCTATATGATTGATGTTTGATCACTTCTCCATTAAAATTTGAAATTTATATAGTTTTCATTTTGATCACTTTCGTTAGGTTAGCGTTTGAAATATATATAAATATGTGTGTGTGTGTGTATATACCTTTCTTTTGATCACATTTTCCGGTTAACATTTGAAATTATGCACTCTATTAATCTCAACGCCCCTCACACATCAGCCCTTCGGCGGCTAACCCTCAACTAGTCTCTCCCTTTGTAGCTATTGGGTCAGAGGAGTTGTAACCTGAACTCTGATACCAACGTAGGGTGGTCTTGAGCCTTTCTCGACCTCAAAAAGCTAGCTTCATGAGGTGAGGTTTTCCCTCATCTTATAACCTGACCACCAGTCCCTTTCACATCCGATAAACCCAACATGAAGTCATCAGTTTGTTGACTTGATTTAAATATACAGAATTTTTTCAATGGAATATGGTGTTCGATTTATATAAAGATGAAGTTTGTTGAATTGAGATTTATGAAGACATTAGCATTTATAATGTGTTCTATTTAGCAGGATATCATTATGTCCTCTGTAATTTTCACTTTGAATCATAATTGCCTTTTGTGTTTCATGATCAAATTTATGTATGTATTTTCCTATAATATTTGTATGTCCAGGGAAAGATCCTCATCAAGTGTGAGTAAGAGCATTGGTGTTCTAGATGTCTTTGTGGAGGACAAATCAGTGAAGCCTTCACGAAGACTGTCTATTCCTGCCAAGTCCACTGCTAGCCCTGTTCGAAAGACAGTAGGCAACATTACTCCGATTTCAGAGGCTAGAACAAGGAGGTCTGCCAACAATCAATTAAAAATCGAGACGCCAGTGTCTGATATATTGAAATCATCGATCCGACGGAGGTTCAGTGTTCTGTCATCATCATCGTACTGGCTATCCCAGATTAAACTTTCTGAAGCTGCTGCTAAGCACTCAATTTCACTTGGTTTGTTCAAACTCGCTTTAGAGGCTGGATGTGAGGTACATTGTATATATTATATATACATATATGTATCTTGATGTTCATACTGCTTACCATGTCTAGTTATTTTAAAATGTGGATAAAGTTATTTCAATGCAATTGCTAAGTAGCTAAATCGACCTTTTTTCAAAAAAAAAATCCTTCTCAGCCTCTCATGCATATGAAGGATGAGCTGAAATCCTATGTACGTCGTCATAACCTATTCGAGCCAGCAGAAACAGTGAAATTGTTATTTGAAAGCTACAATATAGAAAACTTCGAGCAGTTGCAGGTCTCAGAAACTTGTTCATATAAGCCTGGAGAAGGAAACAGGTCTTCTGATGATGATGCTCGCAATGCTTCTTCTGTTAAGTTGAAGCCCAAGTCCCAGAAAGTTGAGAGTGTTGAAGCACCCCCAGTCAAGGAATCATCGGGGAAGACTACTAAAAATTGTTCTGTAACCAGGACCAAGGGATCCATGAAAAAGAGTTCTGCGATTTCCAGAAATTTGGGTGCAAAAACACAGAAGAAATTACAGAAGCCAAACAAGGAAGTAGCCGACAAAAAGGACCAGATCAAGAAGCAGGAAAAGGAAGCTCCAGATAAAGAAGGTAGTTTTCGTAGTTTGATTTTGCTTTTTTTAATGACTCGTGCTACCTTTTTTTGTTTTTTTAGTAGTTTGGTTTGGCTGTTTATAATGACTCATTGCCTTCTACAGATCCAATCAGCCCCTCACCAACCGAGGAAGTAAATGAAAACAAAGAAAACATGGTAAGAAATGATTCGATGAGTGCTTTGATGTTCCTTAGGTTTCTTCATCATTTCTGTTCTCTGATTTTGCCTGTTCTCGAAAAACTAGGAACAGATGCAGTAATATGGAAACAAGAAAAAATGTTTTCAGAAATCTAGAAACAGATTATTTTGGGAAGGGAAACCAAATAAGACACAAAAACCCCAAAAACGCCACTTTGATTTTTGAACAGAGTCGGTAATATGGGAACAAGAAAAACCCGTTTTCAGAAATCTAGAAACAGATTATTTTGGGAAGGGAAAACAAATAAGACACAAAAACCCCAAAAACGCTACCTTGATTTTTAAACACCGATGTTTATAACTATTTAACATTGATTTGCTTGAATAAGAAAGATGGTTCTATGTTTTTCGTCATTGATTTTTATGAGTTTGCAGGATGTTCCGAAGAAGGAAGACATCAGTGATACCAATTTGGCAGAGGTTTAGAATGAGTCCCACTCCTCCAGCATCAAAAGCTTGCTTAATTCTTTCCGGTGCTCATTTGGTTTGTTGGTAGAGGCTCCTTTTATTTGTATAGGAAGTGGTACAATTCGAATTGTGTCTGGTGTGGAGTGCTAAAGTTACATTTTACTATCCCTAGAATTTTACACATTGTAATAAATTAATAAACCTTAAATATAAACATTTTTTTTTTTGGTTGTTGTTGTGCAGTTGAATATTGTATATTAAAAACTTCTTGTTTTTACATCTAATTGATGCCCATTTTTCTAGTTTTGTTTTCAGTTTTGTCCTCAATTGAATGGCAATATCGTAAAATTGAAGTTTATTCTCTAATTGTTATATTTTTTAATCAAAATTACAAGTACACCCATAGAACTTTTAATATTTGCATATTTTCAAAATATGTATTGCTTTTATCTTTTTAATATTTTTGAAATATATCATTTTCTTATGTATTAAACAGTTACAATTTTAACAAAATAATTACATTTTTCATTCTTATACTTATTTTTATTAATTCTCAAATTTAAAGAAAGTAAATATTCTAACTAATTATCTCAATTTCCAAATTGAATAAATTATTGATTTTACTCTTCAAAATTTGAGCTTAGTTAGCTTTTATTTTCTCATATTGTTATATTCATACATTTGGTAACGAACAATCATCTCTCAATGTATTTAGCCTTTAAATTTAATACACAAATTTTACCCTCCAAATTTAATTGTAGTTGCATTTTATTTCTTTATATTTAATATTTTCATTTTTTACTAGTCCGTAGTGAATAATAGAAACCAAAAAGAGAAAAATTAAAAATAAAGAACAAAAAAATATATTAAATAATGGAAAACAAAATAAATAAATAAAAATATACACAAAAATTAAAATCAGGTATCAAAAAAAAAAAATAGCAACTACAAATTGAAAATAAAAAACGAAAATAAAACACAACCAAAAAATCAAAAAATATAATATTAAAAATTAAAAATACTAAAAAGATGAATTATTTAAACTAAGGGAGAAAGAATTAAATATTGAATTTAATTTTTTTTTCTCCATTCTTTTGGTTCAATCAGGTTGGAATTTATAAATAAAGTAACATGCCTGCAAATGATAATGTCAATCAAAATTCGAAACACTATCAATATATAAGAAGAAAAAATAAAGGTACAGTGAGCTTAGAGCATCTACAACAGTTTGGACAAATTTGTTATCTCATTTATTAAATATGTCACATGAATAATATTACGCCCACTAATTTAGAATGAGTACTCCAATAGATGTGGCAAAAATCAGTGTGCCATTTGTTTTAAAAAAATTATATTAAGATAAAAAATATATATATATATACTTATGTGGTTTTTAAATATATTTGTGTATTAAAATTAAAAATAAAAATTAACTTTAAAATATTTAATATTACGTAATTTTTTATGTAGTTTGATTCTAACTTAAATTAAATTATAACAATGATTTAAATTTAAAATAAAATTCGAACCCTAAAATAACCCAAACTCTCCTCGCCGAAATTCTCTTTGAAGTTGCCCCCAAACCTAATTTAAAGATTAAACACTCATCCAAATATGACACAAAGCATTTGTGCCAAAATGGCATAGACGATGGCCGAGCTATTTGAGTTGCTCTAAGAAGTCTAAAACCTATTAAAAGTGAGTTGTAAAGTCTAGATTTATGTTTATTGCTATTTTTTCTGCATTTGATGTATTTATATAATATTTTATATGTGAATAAAAAAAAGAATCAAATTAAATCTAGAATTCTTGATGCGCACATGCCTTAGCACGTGACAATTCCTAGTTATAAAAAAATGATGGGATGCCTTTATCTCTAGAAGAACATATTTGACGAATTGCATAAAATTGTCTTTTCTTTTAAAATGTCTGTCTGATTGTCCTAGATTAATTAACCTAAGTTCCTCTCTATTTAGGCCTATTTTCTTTAGCAACTTATATTTCCAAAATTTGACAATTTATCTTATTGGATTCTGGACTACAATGCAAAAAAAAAAAAATTAGTAAATCTATTGGATTTGACCAAAAGAATAAAATATCCTTGATTTAGACAAGATCTTCAACTATAAAACATGAAAATGATTTGTTTCAATGAGTACTACAATTTGAAATTAAGAATTTGACATTCACATCAATCACTTCTTTTAAAAAAAATTGTTCGTTTTACATGGAAATTTAGATTTTTTAAAATGCCAAATTGATATACTTTTTTGGTCACTTCTTATAATCTAATCATGTTTTTTTTATGTTTTAAAGGGTTTATAATCCAAATTTTTTTATGAATTTTGACAGTTAGTGTGTATTAAAACTATAAATATTGGCATCTTTAAAAGAAATTAATTTTGATACAAACCATACATGTCAAATTGATCCCAAAATTGGATTCACCACACTTTAAAACCTAGTAAAAGGTATATAGATTAAAATAAGATATAAAATGAGATAAATATAATATTTAAAAAATTTAAATTGGTATGTGAAAGAAGTTTTTTTCTGAAAGAGAACAACATTTTTTGTCAAATCTTTATATATCAAATTATTGATTTTAGGTGTAATACTAAAAAAGGAATTTATTCGCGTGGAGATCATCCAAAATAAAGATCATCCAAAATAAAGTTCGTTTGAATAATCAATTTGTATTTTAAAGTTAAAGATATGGTATATGACAGAGGTGTTTTATTTCTTTTTGAAATTCCATTAAATTTAATAAAAAATCCAATTTTGCACATTAATTCAAAGTTCAAGCGGTTAAAGTGTATATTTTCAGAGTATAGGGTCATAAAGTAAAAAATAAATTTTGTAATAAAGAAGTTAGTGTAATAATATTTTTTTAACCATTTAATCATTTACTCATTTATCTCTCTATAAGTATGACCTTTTAACTAAAGGAATTGAGAGCCTTTACAATTTTGAATGGGTAATTAACTAAAAGACAAGCTTGAAATCAAAAATTTAAAAAAATTTAAAAAAAAAAAAATAGATCTGATTAGTGTGAAATGAGAGGACCATTACGACTTTTTAAAGAAAGAAAAAAACTCAAATTGATTATATGGTTTAGGACTTATAGGAAGAAACAAAACTCAAATTAGGACTTATAGGAAGAAACAAAACTCAAAGCATTTTAGGTTATAAATAAAATTAGAATTTCAACACTTAATAAACTTTAAGTCGGGTTTGGAGTCCGAAATGACAAAACAGGGTTTGACAAGGGCAAAACTCACGAGGTGACACCTTCACAGATACTAAGACTTGTAGGAAAAAATTAAACTAAAATGGATCAACGCTTTAAGTTTTATGCAAGAAAGTAGAATCTCAACTCTTTCAAAACTTAAAATTAGGTTTCTGGTCCAAAGATGCCGAGCATGTTCTAGTGATTGTGAAACTCAAGGATTAGCGTTACCCAAACCAAGTGGTTTAATATTTATGCAGGAGAAAAAATCAACACTTAATGAAGTTAAAATCGGTTTTGGATATGAAATGGACAAGCATGATACAATGGGCGTGAAACTCGAGTGTTAATGCCTACCGGACCATTAAGACTTTTAGAAAGACAAATAATGAAAAAAAAAAACTCAAACCTGCTGCCTTCAAATCCTAAGATAGGCTCAAAGCGAAAAGATATACAATTAAGGATCAAAATAATTAAGTGATTTGTTTTAATATTTATACAATGCTGATATACACTTTTAGAAGGACATTGAACCTTCTAAAATTCCAGTAACATTCTGATGACCACTAGTCAACCAAATAAATTAATCGATTTAATCATAAGAAGGCGACGCTTTCTCCCAATCCAGGTAGTCTTCCATAAAGGATCCTCGGCGACAATTTTGTAACCTGCATTTGTGTATAGCTTACGAGCACCAAAATCATCTTCATAAGCCCTCAAGACCAGATACTGGAAGCCCCAAAGCCTCGATTGCATTTCACAGGCTTCTAGCAATGCAGTTGCCGCTTTCTTCCTCCTGTAAATTAATAATCCTGCCTTTGTTTTAACTAATCTACGAGTACCAATAGCATAACTAATTAGATGTAAAAATGGGTTGCTGCTTCAAGTGTTTAACCTGAATTTGCTCAATACCGCTATGCCCGACACAAAAAGGTATTCATCTGACCCTGGCGGAAGATGTCTAAGAACGTCGTCATCTCTGAAGACCGTAACATCAACCACCCCTACAATTTCATTTGGCAAAGACTCTGAATCAACACTAGATGCCTCTGCCACTAGACAGGCATACCTGTTAATCAACTACCTACCTTTGATCAGCAATTAATTCAAGAAAATATATTATGGAATAAAAACATAGACAAAGCCACGGTTTAGAAATCCAAAATCTAATGATTTTCAGTTAATAAACAACATGGTATCTATCTAAATTATGCGCCAAAAGACTACGAAGTAGAACATGTAACCCCTTACAGCAAAATGTTTATATACCTGTCAGGTGCAGAGTTTCTAAGTCTGTAAATGAGTCCAGACAGCACTTCAGCCTGTATGAATCATCAATTGTGCAATTAGTTAGGGCTATCACTAATTTTCTCTAGAATAATAAAAAAACAGTAAGTTTTTCAATAAAATTTGGTTCAGTTCCATATAGGAGGTCCTCCGGCGTGAGTGGAAGTCACCTGCCCATGACGTTGTACAATCCGATAACAATCTTTATAATACAAAATCAGCAACTCAATTGTTAAATGACTCTAATAAGAATAATCCGAAAGGTGGAGGTTTTCAGCCTCCTACCGGGTGTAGCACCTGTCGAATTTTTTTTTTATATGTTTCATTTATTAATTTATAAGATTAATTATATGGAATTCTTGGTGAACCGTCTACAAATTTAAAAAATTTGCCCATGCAGTCCACGCTGTCAAAGACTTACTTTCTCTAAAATGCCGTGCAGCACTTAGCCTTTGATTCTAACCCCTTGGAAGAACGGAGAAAGCCTTGCCAAGAATCAACATAGCAGACTTTAGAAGGAAGAAAGTTAAGAAAAGCGAAGG
This sequence comes from Eucommia ulmoides, assembly GCA_016647705.1. NCBI lineage: Eukaryota > Viridiplantae > Streptophyta > Magnoliopsida > Garryales > Eucommiaceae > Eucommia > Eucommia ulmoides. The sequence goes on along the minus strand of CM028326.1, from coordinate 34,554,451 downwards.
AAGCTTAGTAAGAGTAGATAGCAAGAGAGTTTGGGAGAATGTGTAGACTTTGCATCGCTTTGGGAACTTGGTGAGGAGCAAATGAGCCCCTCCCTCTTACTATTGATCATCTAGAGTATTCTTGCTAAATATTTACAAAGAATGTTCTAGAAGAATATGGAAGATTATGTAGTGATCTAGGAAGATCCGGAATTCTCTACAATACTCTAGAATATTCTAAAATTTTAGGAGCCTCCAAGATTACCATCTTCCCCTAGTCTTATATATACAAGTCTTGGCTACCATAGTCAGAAAATTTTTAGATATGGATGCCAAGTAGTAAGGGACATCACATTCTTCCCCACCTATTCTCACGACGCCCTCGTCGAGCCTTCGTCCTTGAACCTTTAGATGTGCTCCACGAATTGCCAGAGTAAGTCTTCATGCTCCCAGGTTGCTTCATTATCTGAAAGGCTCTTCCATTTGACCAAGTATTCCCGACAATTTGGCGTGCCTCTCCTTTGGATGACCCAGTCTGCCAATATACAATCAACCAGTTCTTTGTTAAAAGAGGTTACTACTGCAGTAGACGCCCATTTTGAAGCCCCAAGACATAGTTCTTCCATGTCTTCATGATACGGCTTCAAAAAGCTAACATGCAATACAGGAGTATCTTCAACTTTGGTGGGAGGAGTTTGTATGGGACCTTCCTCACACGTTTGACTATCAGAAAAGGTCTCTCGTAATGTTGAATCAGGCCCTAGTGAACTTCCCTCAAAATCTTGACTTCTTGTGGCAAAGCTTCAGAAGAACCAAGTCCCCCTCATTGAACTCCAATGCCCATCTAGACTTGTTTGCCCACTTTTTCATCTTCTTGACCACTTTGTCCAGATACGCCATAAACATATCGGTGTGCATGTTCCATGCCCTGGCAAACTTGTAGGTTGTCAGGCTCTTCCCATCATAGCTTGCGGCTAAGGCGCTAGGCATCAAAGGTTGCCACCCCGTTATAATCTCAAAAGGATTGTTAAAGGGTATTTATGTCATGCCTGTATTATTTAGGGTTTCCTGTATTGTATAGGATTTTGTATTGTTTCCTAATTTCTATTATAAATAAAGAGAGAAACTAACACAATTGTTAAGACTTCTCATTCTTTTGTATTCTCTTATTACGTTATCATGGTACATAGAGCAAGTTATAGGACACTAATCTCATAGTTTTGTTTAATTATTAATTCATTTTTTCCTTCTCATTTTTTTTTCACCTTCTGGGGAAAAAAGGTTGACACCCTAATTATGCCAAACAAAAACCCTAGCCGTGATATGAATAGTCTTTGTTGCTCTTAGTTGCTGCCGACGAATAGTCCCCCCCGACCATCATTCTCGTCAGCCCACAGATCCCACCGCCGCCATCATGATTGTTGTTAAATCTGACACCGCCCAACCCCGATTCTATTTCACTGTGCCGTACCTGTGTTCCATCAATGTCCAATACTCCGCCGCCGTCCTCCAGTGCTTCGCACCTTCGTTCTGGTGCTCCGACCATCTTCGTTGTCACCCGCACCGTTCCTTCTTTGTCACCTTCGTTCGTCTGCTACAGTCGCCACTTTGGCCTTCCAACACCACCAATCGCGAAGTAATGTTGCTTTCTCTATTTGTTTTCCTTTTCTGTTTGTTTTAAGTGTTCCACTCAATTATTAAAAAAGAAAAAGAAAAAAAAAATTGTTCAATGTCTTAAAATTAGATCTCAGTCTTTATTTATCGCTTTTTTGATTAGTTTCTTGTATGGGGGTTCCTTGTTTGTTCGTTTTCTCTGACTGTAATTGTTCACTTCAATTAGTTGTATCGGTGCGTATTGTCTCAATTGTTTAGCAGTGCTAATGTCGACTTTGTCACCACAATTGTTGATCACTCATTAAGTTGAATGAGACCAATTATTTACAATGGCCCAAAGTTGTCCAAACTACCATTACCGAACAAGGGAAACGATGTGGTGAGGAAGTCGTAGTAATGGCTTTCGAGGTGGCCGAGGTGGCTATTGTCGTGGTCAACATCATCAGTACTCATTTTTGTGGCAAAAAAAATCATACCCAAGATATTTTTTGGTACCTAGTTGGTCGTTCTCCTAAGTATGCTCATGCAACAACTTCTAATCAAGATATTTCTATTCCATCATCTAACTCTTCAACTACCAAGGCAATTTACGATGTCAAGTCTCCTTAGTTCCTCCAGTTTAAGGCATCTCAGCAAGCATCTACCCCAATTACTTCTCTAGCTCAATGAGATAACCCTACTGCATGTCTTTCCTTTCATCCTTCCCCTTCTACACCTCGGGTCATAGACTTCACTACCACTTACCACATGTCAGGTAATTCTTCTTTGTTTACTCAAATTCAATCATCTCCCTCATTGTCCCCTATTACTGTTGTTGATGGTTCTAGTGGCCATATTCGTGGCATTGGCACCGTGGAACTCTCACCCTCTTTCTCTTTATCCTATATCTTGTATATTCCTTCTTTTTCTTTTAATTTGATGTCAGTCAATAAGTTTTCTAAGTAACTTAATTGTTCTGTTTCATTTTTTCTTAGTTCTGATTATCCAAGATTTGAGAACACAGAAGACGCTTGGCATTGGGCGAGAGCAAAATGGCCATTATTACTTTGACAATCCCAACGAGACACCTTTAATCCCACCCACCGCTTGTCATGTTGTTTCATCTGTCCACCAAATTCATTATCGCCTAGGTCATCCCTGTCTTGCCAATCTCAAGGTACTTGTTCCTAATTTACATCATTTGTCCTCCATAGATTGTGAGTCATGTCAATTAGGAAAGCATTATCGTACTTCATTTGCTTCCTCGACTTAGTTTCAAGCATCTAGTCCGTTTAGTTTAGTTTATCCAGACGTTTAGGTCCTTCTTGTATTGCCTTTACATTAGGTTTTCATTATTTTGTCATATTTGTGAATGACTTTTCTAGAGTTACAAGGTCCTATTTAATGAAAGATCGTTCCAAATTACTTTCTATTTTCACTGCCTTTTGTGTTGAAATTAAAACCCAAATTAATGCGTCTGTGTATACTCCGCAATGATAATGATTGAGAACATTTTTCACAACCATGATTCTTCGTTCATGTCACAGACTAGTATACTGCATCAGTACTCAGTCCACTTGTCCTCTCACGCCACAGCAAAATGGAGTCGCTGAGCGTAAGAATTGATATCTCATAGAAGTGGCTCGAACTCTGATGTTTGAGATGAACGTTCTCAAACACTTCTAGAGCGATGTAGTTCTTACAGTTTATTTCTTAATCAATAAGATGTCATCTTCTACCCTGAAAAGCAAAGTTCCCCATTCTATTCTTTTTCCCCGATCACCCTGGTTTGCTTTACCTCCACGTATCTTTGGATGTAACTGTTTTGTCCATCAATTGACTCCGGTAAGGATAAGTTAACTCATCGTGCCATAATATATGTCTTACTTGGTTATTCTTGTGCACAAAAGGGCTCGCGGTGTTATAGTCCTTTACGTCGCTCTTTTATTTGTGCAGATGTCACCTTTTTTGAGTTCACCTTTTATTTTTTGTGCCCCACTCTCAATACCATCTAAATATTACACTTCATGTGTCGAGTTTTCCAACCCCTACTTCATCTCCATCAGCTCCCGCAGTTGTCACACACAGTTGTCCAGAAGCTTCTTTACAGTTATACTCTCGTCGCCATAAGATTGCTTCCATGTTACACCCATCGTCCCTGCGTTCTCAGATCTTTCCCCAGTTCATCCATCATCTTCTGATTTGGACAATGCCCATTGCCTTCCGTAAGGGTAAGCGCTCTTGTACTTCTCATCCTATTTCTAAGTTCGTCTCATATGCACATCTATCTCCATCATACTATTCCTTTGTCACTTTGTTGTCCTTGGTTTCCATTCCTAAATTTGTTTCAAAGGCTCTCTCTCTCACCCTGGTTGGACGACCGCAATAAAGGAGGAAATCCATGTTTTACATCAAAACAACATTTAGGACCGTGTCTCGCTTCCGCATGGGAAAACAGTAGTTAAATGCAAATGGGTTTACACAATCAAAGTTCTTCCGAATGGAACCATTTATTGACTCAAGACTCGCTTAGTTGCCAAAGGTTATACTCAGATATATGGTCTTCATTAATGTGAGACGTTTTCTCCCGTTGCCAAGACTCCATTCGGTTGTACCTCTCTCTTGCTGACGCCTTTCGTTGGCCGTTACATCAGCTCGATATCAAGAATGTCTTCTTGAATGGCGATCTCACTGAGGAAGGTTGCATGGAGCAACCTCCCGAATTTGTTGCTCAGGGAGAGTCCAGTTTGGTTTGTCGCTTAAAGAAATAAATTTACAGTCTCAAGTAGTCTGCTCAAGCGCGGTTTCAGAGATTCAGTGACGTGATTACTGAGTTTGGACTACTACACTGTAGAATTAATCATTCAATGTTTTACAAGCATGGTACAAACAAGAGAATATTACTGATTGTGCATATGGATGACATAGTGATTACCGGAGACGACCACAGTGGTATTCAAGAACTCAAACAGTTTTTTGCATAGTAAATTTCAAACCAAAGATTTGTGTCAGTTGAAATATTTCTTGGGTATTGAGGTGGCTCGATCAAGTTAAGGCATTTTCCTTTCTTAGATGAAATATGTTCTTGATCTATTGAGCAAAACAAGGATGCTAAGAGCTAAACCAATTGACTCGCCTATGGGTCCAAACACAAAGTTGTTGACAAATCGTAGAATACTACTGACAGATTCAGCGCAATATAGACGTTTAGTTGGAAAATTGAACTACCTAACAGTTACGAGACCAGATATCTCATTTGTTGTTAGTGTCATCAATCTCATGAATTATCCCACAACTTGTCATTGGGATGCAGTGATTCGTCTTCTCCGATATCTAAAATATGCTCCTTATTGTGGTTTGTGGTATCAAAATTTCGATCACACTCAAATTAAGAAATATACAAATGCAGTCTGGGCAGGGATTTCCGTCGGATAAGAAGTCCACTATAGGATATTGTGTGTTTGTCGGAGGTAATGTCGCCTTTTGGAAGAGTGAAAAGCAAACAGTAGTGACCCGATCAAGTGCAGAATCAAAATACAAGGCGATGACCCACACCACTTGTGAGCTAACCTGGTAGAAATATCTATTGGAAGAACTTGGATTTGAACACTCTTCACCGATGGACTTTGTTTGTGATAATTAAGCAACTCTTCACATTGCATTTAATCCAGTCTTCTATAAGAGAACGAAACATATAGAAGTCGATTGTCACTTCATGCGGGAATAATTGTTGCAGAAGCTAATTGAGACTAGACATGCGAATTCAGTGGATCAGTTAGCTGATTTATTTACTAAACCATTGGGGGACTCAAGGATAAAATACAATTGTAACAAACTAGGAACATACAATATATATGCTCCAGTTTGAGGGGGAGCGTTAAAGAGTATTTATGTCCTTGTATTATTTAGGATTTCCTATATTTTTTAGGGTTTTTGAATTGTTTCTTAATTTCTATTATAGATAGAGGAAAAGGTTAACGCAATTATTAAGTCTTCTCATTCTTTTCGTATTCTCTTTTTACTTTATCAGGGGCTTTAATTGGTCGTCTCACTTTTTCTGCAAGTTATAGGAGAATCATGCCACATTGAGGAGTTTGGCACAATCTATTTGATTGTCACTAACATAGTATCGTAGATACAACTCCAGGAAGACATTGACTAGATCCGTTTGCCCGTCGGTTTGTAGATGAAAACTCGTCGAGAAGTCCATGTTCGTTCCCAATAACCTGAATAACTCCGTCCAAAATCAACCAGTGAATGGTAAGTCTCGACCACTGACGATGAGGAGTGGAACTCCCTAAAGCTTTACCTCGTGTTTCAAGAACAATCGGGCTCTCACCTCTGTATTGCAATCAATTGGTGCAGGAATAAAAGTTGCATACTTGTTGAACAGGTCCACAACCATGATAATACTCTCACAACTTTCTGACTTAGCCAATATAAAGTCCACGGAGACAGCTTTCCATGGTTCTAGTATGGGCAGCGGTTCTAACAATTCAGTCAAGTGTTGTTGCTCCACCTTGTCTAGTTGGCATACAAGACAACTTCTCACATAGGTTTCTATGTCATCCCACATTCGAGAGGCCAATAGTAAGCGTCCTCCATTAGCGCCACTGCAGGCCTCATGCTGGGATGTCCAGAGCACTTGGAGTCATGGCTTTCCTTCATTAGCTCATTTCGCAGGTTTTGCCACTTAGGGATGTATAGCCCGTCCTCCTTTGTGCAGAAAAATCCGTCCCTTAGCCAAAAGGGTCTCGTCTTTCCTTATTTAGATGCTAATAAGGCTCTTGGCTATCATGCTATAGTCCCTCTTTTACTCTGTCTAACAAATGGCAGATAGAACTACTAACGAATGCTGACTCATCCTTACAACTAAAGGCATCGACATAACCACGTTCACCCGCTCTGGCTTGTACTTTAGCCGATAGTTGAATTCTACAGGAAAATCCCGCCATCATGCTAGCTTTGGACTTGGTTTCTTTTGCGTTTGGAAATAGCTCGTGGCAACATTGTAGGTCATGATACCGAACCAAGAATCCAAGAGATAATGTCTCCAAACTTGTAGGCAATGAACACCAACAGTCATTTCTTTTTCTTGGACAGTGTAGCGTCTCTCAATGTCGTTTAGTTTCCGAATACCAAAGCCAGAGGCATAAGTATGAACCTCATACGGCTTGGAGTAATCGGGCAAGCATAAAACCGGTTCCTCTGAGACAGCTTTCTTGAGGTCTTCAACGGCGCGTTAGCATTTTTCGGACCATTCCCACACCTTGCTTTTCTTCAAAAGATCTATGAGAAGAGCGGCTCGAGCAGAATAACTCTTTATGAAGCACTGGTAGTAGTTGACAAGCCCCAAGAATGACCATAATTTCGATACCTTTGTGGGTAGTTCCCACTCTTGAATGGCTCTCACCTTCGTCGTTTCCATCATGATCTTCCCTTGCCTTACCTTATAGCCAAGGAATGATACTTCTTATTGGGCAGGAGAGCATTTCTCCACCTTAACGTATAACTCAATTTTGCGTAGTACTCGGAAGACTTGTCTTAGATGTTAAACATGACCTCCAAGGTCTCACTATAGATAAGAATGTCATCCAAGTAGACTACCACAAAACAATCAAGGAAATTATGGAAGATCGCAAAATGTAGGTGGTGCATTGGTGAGACCAAACGGGCATGACTAGAAGCTCAAAGGAATCTTACCTTGTTACACATGTCGTCTTAGACTCGTCTCATTTGGCAATACAGACCTGATAGTACCCCAATTGCAAGTCCAACTTCGAGAAGTATTGGGCCTTAGCAAGCCAATCAACGAGAACAATCAAAGGAATCGGGCACTTGTTCTTGATCGTGATCTTGTTAAGTTCCCGATATTTGATACATATGGTGCTTTGGAAACCCGCAAAGTGTTCGGCATCCAACAGCTCCTTGAGTTGTCTCCCCAACTCAAGCTCTAGAAGGGTCATGCAGTAGTGTGCCATGGCAGGGGGTTTCACACCTAGGTCTAACTCGATCTTATGGTCCACCTCCCATCGTGGTGGTAACCTTTTGGGTATTTCCTTCAGCATGATGTCCTTTAACTCTTCAAGGACTTCCCTAACTTCTTTCATCATTTCAGGAATGTTCGAAACTCCAGCATCGCATGGCTTTTCCTTCATTACGACAAGGTAATTGGTTTCCCCCTTCTTAAACGCTTTCATAAACTACATAGCGGACATGGCCTACTTCTCGATCTTGGCAGCACTTTCTGCATGGACCATGGAAGCCTTATCGCTATCCATGATGCAGCACTTGTCAAGGAACTCCATGCCAAGCACGACCTTGAAATCATCCGTGGGCACCACTGACATGTCAATAGTACCTTCCCATTGTCCAATGTTGGCACGCACTCCTCATGCCACGCCTTGAATTGGTTGTGCCACTGAGTTTACGGCTTTCATAGTGCCTCTTTCCTTGACGAGATTGAACTTCAATCTCCTTACTCATCCTTTGAAACGAAGTTGTGGCTAGCCCCAGTGTCAACCAGGGCCTTCATAAGCAAACCATTTACCTTAGCTTCAACAAACATAAGCCCTTTAGGAGAAATTTCCGACATTGAACATTTTGCCTTGATAGCGTTTGGGGGGGGGGGGGGGGCGAAGGGAGTCCTTGTGTGTCTTATCCTCTTGTTGCTTTTGTTGTTCCTCGTATTGTGTTGTCATAGCATTTAGTGCTTATCGTTTAGGATAGTCTCGAACCCAGTGAAGCCCATCACATAGGAAGCAATTGTTACTTAGGCCAAGTTTGATCCTAATCTTTGGAGTTCTTTGACCTTTTTTTCGCAAGGAGGATTTGCAACTCTTAGCGTCCTAGCAACCTTGGCTGCTTTGGGTGGATCCTTGGTCTCCCCCACCTTTGCCTGAGTTGAACTTCTTGGGCTTATTCTTGGCTTTGGGTACTTCTATTTTGGAACTATAGTTGATAAGTGATTCCTCCCTGACTATAGTTGTTGAGAGGTTTTGGACACACCTACACCTTAACTTAGTCTTGGCCCAGTTTTGTAACCCAACAAGGAAGAAGAAGAACTTATCCTTGTCAGCGATATCCGGGACTTCTAGTGTTATGAGTCTCCTTCACATAGTCCCAGGTAGAACCCATCTACTTTAGCCGACGAAGCCAAACCCTAGCTTCAGCATCGGCATTTTCAGGATGGAATTGTCTCTTGATTTCTCTTGTGAAATCTTCAAATGCATTAATTACACACGTACCTTTACATATCTCCTCGTGCGTCTGCCGCCAGCATAGGAGCGTTGTATCAGTAAGGTACGTGATGTAAAGTAACTTGTATACTACTTCATGGCTATCCTCCACTATTTATATAGCCCAACATTAGGCTAAACAAGGAAGGAAATCACCCTAATGAACGGGTAAATTAATGGAATAAAGAAAATTTCCAAATTGATCAATATGACCTAAATAAATATGATCTAAATGCTAAATAAAAAATAATACAATAATGTAAATGTTAAATATTCCAACATATTGTAAACTTTGAATCGGCTGTAAAGTTTTAAAATTTTCTGGAAGACAAACTTCAGTAATTCCATTTTTATTTAATTTCCCATAACAAGATCCCAATGAAGTTCAATATGCTGCTACTAAAAGGAATATCAACATGCTGCAATTGTTGAAAGCAGAGAAACAGAATGAGGAGAAGAACCTGAAAGAAGTAGAAGAATAAGTCATTGAGGATAATCATGGGTTTGTGAAACGCTTCAGCTTGAACTTGAGCAACCTTTCTCATCTCATCAACACTCTCAACCATCCTCCTCACTTTCCATTTATTTTTACAAGTCAAATATTTTCCACTTAACTCTGCTTCCTTAGATGATGTGGTTGAAGCAGAACTACAGCACTGTACAACAAATCCACCTTCTTTTCCCCAAGCCTTTTTCACATTGCAAGCTGGATTTTTCCTCCTTAATCTACTCCAATTCAAAATCAAATCATGATGCTTTGGGCTTGTACCATATCTCCATGTGCACAATCCTTTTCAATAATTGGGCAGTTCTTTAGATTAGTTCCTAATAAACTTTTCATAGTAAAAAATAAGGGTTAATTGCACTTTGCCCCTCTCTACTATATGCTCGGACCACTTCACCCCTCTGCACAATTTTTTAGTTGCGCTTAACCACCTTCATCTCAGTGCGCAAGATGGATCGGAACTGTTAAAATTTGGAAATGACTAATATGCCCTTAACAGAGGTATGTGTTGACAAACCAACCATTAAGGGCAAAGCTTGTATTGTACAATAAACAAATATGAAAAACCAATCCCTCCCCCCCCCCCCCCGCGGCTCTCTCTCTCTCTCTCTCTCCCCCTCCCATTAACCCACAAGTCATACGAGTAAGCAACTAAGCATTTTTTTCACAAAAATTAAAAAAACTAGAAAACAAAAGGCAAAAAAAATTAAAAAATAAAAAAAATAAAAATAAAAAATAGAAATTCAAAAACAACTAACAAACAACAAATGAATTCAGAAACAGTAAATAAAAGGCAAAAGAAAAAGAATAGAAATAGAAAATCACACAAAAAAAACAGAAAATAAATTTTTGGGAAGCAACATTTCTAGAAACATTACTAGCCATTAGATTTGAATCTAGGAAGCAACTCAATACACATTTTTTGGAGATATTGTCGAAAAACATTTTTAAGAGACATTTTCAAACTACATTGGCCCATCCTTCTCCTTCTCTCTATCTTCAATGGACAAGTATCTAAACCCTCCACTTCTCTTCTTATTTTTCAAGCTCATCTTTTTCGTTTTCTAATTCAAAACGGCCCAAATTCCATCACCCCATATTTGTTTCTTTATAAGAAAATGTATACTTGCAAAATATATTTTTAAAAGACATTATTAGCCATCAGATTCAAAAATAAATGGCATAGATCAAAAATGAATTTTAAGGAAAAATTAGATTTCCGCCCAAACAAAAAAAAGATGGACCTCCTCCTTCCCAATCCTTTTATCTTTAATAGACAAGTATTCAAGACATCCCTTCTTTCTTATTTATTTTTCAAACCTCTCTTCTTTGTTTTTTAATTCAAAAGAGCCTAAAGACTATTACCCCATATTTCTCTTTTTTTCCTCATTTTTCTATTTTCTTTTTTTCTTTTTTTTTAAATAAAAATATAATTGGGAAATTATTGGACCATCATTGAATGAAGTCACTTATAAATTTTATTTCTATTTTTTTTCTGCTTTAATTTTTAGTACTTAAGTTGATATTAACAAATTATTTAACTCTTCAGCTAAAATAAACTAATTGTTAAACTCATATGATTAACATCAAGAACTGAAAAATAAGTTGAAAATGATTAAAAAATAAATTGCTCTAAAACAGTGGGGAAGAAGTAAAAAATTAGATAGAGGCCTTCATAATGATAGGATCGCCAATATTATTTTAATCTTTTGAACAATTATTGGCAAGTATAATTATTAATATAGTAATTAATTTTCTAAAGCAGTTTATTACATATTTATATATTATAATATGAAAGGGTATAGATTCAAACAATATTTTCAAAAGATATTGTTATATACACTACTCTGTTAAATATTAAAGTTGATCTTTTTGTTTCATTGCCTAAATATTAAAGTTAAATCTTCCTTTTTTTCAAATTAAGTTATATTTTTTAGTTCATGCATTTAGGCACGGGTTATAAGTTAAAGTACATATTTTGCAGATTTGAGCTAAATGTGTGTGTATTAGAAATCCGTATATCAAAGAGAGATCGAGGTGAGATTTTGCAGGTAGCGCGAATATGGATGAGGGGGATCAAGGTTGTGAAAGGGGCTAACTTTGCTTTCGGGAATTTGGAGGAGAGAGGAGAGAGGTGGAGGGGGAAGAGGAGGAGGGAGGAGGAGAAAAAGAAGGAAGAAGACGAGTAAAAATGAAATTGTCGCAGTCCTAGCGGCTATGTGGTCGGTCGTTGATGACCGGCAAGTGCCAAAGGAGAAGAGTTGTCAGGTGAAGAAATGAAGAACATTAAGTAAAGAAAATACACTTTTACCCTATATTAAAGATTTATTTTACTCCAACCACTTTTGAGTGCAAAACGTCGAAAATATATGTTTTGGGTTTGGGATAACCACATTCATAAGCCTGCCTTTGTGTAAAACGCAGTCAGTCAAATAAACAGTTTCCGTGCATTTTAGACATTGTTGTGAAGTTTATGGGGGTTAAGTGCAAAAAACAGTTAATGCAAGGGTAAAATGCTCCAAGCGTATACTAGAGGCGGTAAAGTTCAATTAACCCAAAAATTAATAATAGTCAGCTTTACATGAGAGAATAAAGAGTGGAGAGCATGAGAAGGGATGCACCGATGCATTATGTGAGCTACTTTCCACGCACAATTCTATACTGACGATTGTTTTGCTAGCACCGATGCATTATGTGTGTGTGTGTATATCATATTTTTATGTCTAATTTATTTTAGAAACATGAATTTTCTTTTTCTAATAAGTAACATCACACTCCATACCGCTTTGAGTTCCATAAGCAATATTAAGTTCAATTCTAACGGGCACCCATCCAAATTTTGATTCCATTCCTTCAGAATAGCATTCGATTACTGCCTACCAAGTGTCTTCTAAGAATCGAACTACTGCATCCGAATGGATAGAATAGCTTTCGCTCATTGGAACTAAAATTTTAAATCATAGTGTGTTTACACCAAATACTACATTGCACACAACATTGGGAGAATAACAAGTGTTCTTTGATCTTCCCGTCCACTGCCTTTAGAATTCGAATTCTTGAAAATGTCAACCCATAGTCCTAAGCATAATTGATTCGAAAAAAATAGAGAAACCCCGACTACATTACAAGACAATTAATAGTCACCGAGAGTATAGTTGAAGTCGGATAAAAACAATTACTTATTAATTAACAACATAAATACTGATAACTATTTCCATTTTATTTTTCAATACATTTCAAAGTTTAAACCTAAGACACCCTTGTGATTTCAACAAATACCAAGAACATCCCTTGTCATTTTAATAATACATGAGACACCCCCTCTATATTTTATTGACAAAAACACCCTTGCAACATAATATTTTTTGTTTTTTATCTCATATTTTTTAATTTTTATTTTTATTTTTCTACTCTCGCTCTCTCATTTTCCAATTTTTTATTTTATTTTTCTTTTACTTATTTTTTGTATGGAATTTATAGAAAATAAAAAAATGAAAATCAAAAGTAAAAACCTAAAAATAAAAAAGTACAAAAAAAATCAAACATAAAAACAAAAAATATGAATTCATAAACAAAAACAGAAATAAGAAGAAAAAAAAATTAAAGAAAAACAAAAACCAAAAAAAAAAAAAAAAAAATCATTTCTTTTAAATTTTAAGCGTTTCTTTTTTTTTTTCCTTTTTTTTTAATTTTAGCTTCTTCTATTTTTTGGGTACATTTAATTTTAGCTTTATGTTTTTTTTTTTTAGCTTTTGATTACTTTTATTTTCTATAAACGCCATACAAAAAAAAATAAAAGTAAAAACAAAATAAATTAAATAAATAATACAACAACAACAACTAAGCCTTTGTCCCACTTATATAGAGTTGGCTATATGAATTTGTTTACGTCATAATGATCGATCAAGTGTCATCCCCTCAGTCAGGTTTAATGTCATCAAATATATTCTAATAGTCTCGTCCAACGTCTTCTTAGGTCTACCTCTCCCTCTAGTAGCCCCCTGCACTTGAACTAAATTACATTTTCTCACTGGCGTTTCTATAGGTCTTCTATGCACATGCCCAAACCATTTTAAACAATTTTCTCTAATCTTCTCTTCAATAAGTATTAGTCCTAAATTCTCATTAATAGTTTCATTCTTAATTTTATTCATTCTTGTCTTCGATCTCATCCACCGCAGCATCCTCATTTTTATCACCCCAATTTTCTAGACATGTGCCGTTTTTACTGCCCAACATTCTGAACCATACAGAAGCGCTGGTCTTGTTGCGGTTTTGTAGAATTTTCCTTTAAATTTCAACGGAATCATACGATCACAAATCTCCCTAACTACATTTCTCCACTTTAACCAACCTACCTTGACTCTATGCGTAATATCTCTCTCGATTTCGCCATTTCTCTGAATCATTGAACCTAAATATCTAAAATGATCAACCTTTGGCAACTTTTCATCCCTAATTTTAACCGTACCAACATCTCTACAGGCATTACTAAAATTGCAATGCATGTATTCCATCTTATTTCTACTAACCTTCAAACCTTTAAACTCTAAAGTTTTTCTCTATCTTTCTAACTTAGTATCAAGACCTATTCTATTTACGTCAATTGATACTATGTCATCCGCAAACAACATACTCCAAGGTACTCCATCTTAAATATGTTTTGTGAGCTCATCCATCGCTAGAACAAAGAGATAAGGACTTAAAGATGATCATTGATGTAAGTCTATATTAATAGAAAATGCACAAATATCTCCTCCTCCTGTTCAAACACTAGTGACTATACCTTCATACATATCCTTAATTATTTCGATGTACACATTAGATACCTGTTTATTTTCTAGCATCCACCACAAAACTTCTCTGGGTACCCAATCATAAGCTTTTTCCAGGTACACAAATACCATATGTAAATCTTTTTTCTTTTCTTTATATTTTTCCATTAATCTCCTAATTAAATAAATAACTTCAGTGGTTGATCGGCTGGGCATAAATCCAAATTAGTTCTCTTCAATGCTCGTTTCATGTCTTATTCTATATTATATCACTCACTCCCAAAATTTCATAGTATGACTCATAAGTTTTATACCCCGATAGTTCGTACAATTTTGAACATCCCCTTTATTTTTATAGATGAGCACTAAGATACTCCTCCAGTCGTCAGGCATTCTCTTAATCCTCAAAATGTCGTTGAAAAGTCTAGTCGACTACTCTATCCCAATATCCCCCAAACTTTTCCACACCTCTATAGGGATTTCATCTGGTCATACAGTTTTTCCAATTCTCATTTTCCTTAGTGCTATTCTAATTTCCGAAGCCCTAATTCTTCTATGAAACCTATAAATCCTATCTGAAGATAAACTAGGCAACTCTAATCTAGATTCTCCGACGTTGTTCTCATTAAATAAATTATAAAAATAAAAAACAAGATAGATAAAGAAAGACATAGAGATGAGTAGAAAGTAGAAAATAAAAACAAACAATTAAAAAAATATTATATTATAAGGGTATTTTTATAATCAGAATTTGATAATAGGTGTCTCACATATTATTAAGATGATAAGGGATATCCTTTGTATTTGTCGAAATGACAAGGCATGTCTCGGGTTGGATAGGCAAATCGTGTCATCAGGTCGAATTTCGTGTCGTGTCATAGTCTGACACGAACACGATAAGACGTAACACGAACATGATAAGTCATCGTGTTATAAAACATAAACACAAACACGACAAGAAACTTATCGAATTAACACAACACAACACGATAATTTATCGTGTTACACAATAACACGAAACTTATTGCATTGACACGATACGATAATTTATGATGTTACACGATAACACGAAATATTGACTCAACATAATAAGATATCATGTCACAATAAAGACATGTTAAATCCATTACACATTAAAGACCTATTAATACAATTCATAAAAAAACAAAAACATAAGAAAATTATACAACTCTAACAAAACCAAACAAAACAAAAAAAAAAACACCAATATAATGGAACAAAAAAAAAAAGCAATACAATGAAATTTCTCAAACAACATTCACATTAACAACCAGCAAATATGAAAGGTTCTAAAATAACAGCCAACAAATTCATAATCAATATCGTAAACTAGTAGATGACTTTCCAAACTTTACTCCTGTACAACAAAGAAATTTTATTTTAGAAAAACAATTTACAAAATTATTATTCAACAATTAATGAATTCTATACATAACAAAATACAAAAAGAAATCAATAAACCTAAATAATGGTTGCGCATTGAGTCAACGCTTCTTCTTTGTTAATATCCAAATTCAAGACGCCTTCAGTAAATTCATCCAATTGAACCTTGCAGTTTTTCCATTTAAAATCTCATAGAAAATAAATAACTTACAAATTTATAATTGCAAGACAAATTTAAACTCAATCAAAATATGATGAAAATGAAATGAAAAGAATATTAAAAGATTAAATATAGCCCAAATAACCAATCTTATGTGCAAAGTAAAGATTCGACAGTTTCAGGTTTGAGTGCACTTCAAACTTGATCAATTACTCTTCCACTTATGCTAAATACAACTTCAGAAGCAAAAGTAGACACGGTTATGCTGAACACATCACAAGTCATGGAAGAAAGTTCGAGATAACGAAATTGATTCGATTTTCACAAGGCTAACATATCTAATTTCAAGTTTATATCTATTCTACATTCATCCAAATATAATTCCAAATTATTTTTTTGTGCACCCATACCAAAATCATCACTCTCAAAAGAATCAAACTCCTATAATTAAAATTCAACAAAACAATCATGTCAAAATAAAAAATAATTAACAATTTATTTGTCAAACATAAATCTAACCAACATATAATAAGATATCAATAAAATTAAAAATAGTTAAAAAATAATGATTATTCATCAATACATCTCGTCTTTCCATACTACGACGATTTTCATTAAGGCCATACACTTGTCAGGACCGGGTGATATCGTGTGAGAGAACACTTGGGAGATTTCATATACTCATTAAAAGAAGCATGTAGATTTTCTCAGACACGAGAGAATTCAATTGAACCACTCCCATATAATTTTTTTATAGCTAAAATCAACAAACTAAATTTTATAACGAGGATCCAAGATCACAGCAATAGTAAAAATCATACTAGACTCCGACCAATATTTCTCAAATTAAGCAAGGGTTTCGGAAAATTGACAAGTTATATCATAAAATATAGCCAAAAACTTCTTAATTTTTTCGCCTTTTTCCCAATCACTTGCAGAAGGACAATGCTTATAGTTAGAATCACTTAATTCCAAGTGACCAAAATGCTCCACGATAATATAATGTACTTTCAAGTATTAGATAAGTCGAATTCCTTCAAGTAGGAACATCTTGTTGTAAACCTTTCTTAGTATCGAAAGACAATAAATTCACACATTCCAAGAACTTGTTTCCTTGTGACCCTTTGATTATATCATGGATCTTTTCAATATATGAACTTATCTCTTTTAATTCATCTTGTACTATCAAGTTCAAAATGTAAGCACAACACCTTAGATGAAAGAATTCACCATTACACAAAAGAGCATTTCTCACATTCAATTGAGTAGTCAACATTTTGACAAACACATCGCTAGACAAAACATTATCCAAAATTAAAGAAAATAACTTATTCTCTATTCCCCATTCAGACAACAAAGTCTAAGCATTCTCACTCAAAGAAACATCATTATGTGGAGGTGACATGAAACAAAAACTTATTATTCTTTTTTGTAAAATCCAATCACTATCAATAAAATGTGCCGTGACACATATATAGCCCTTAATAGTGAAGGATGACCACAAATCAGAGGTTAAGCAAATTCTACCGAGAGATGTTTCAAACACATATTTTATTATTTTCCTCTCTTTCTTATGCATTTTGAAAACATTAGACTTGGCACTGTTCCTAGAGATGAAAACCACATCCTCATTCAAATACGATAATAATGCTCTTATGGCCTTGTACTCAACAAATGATAAAACCAAATCATGCATGATAATAGCAGCAATTAACAACTCATTAAATTCTCAAGATCAATTTTTCTACTTCAAATTGATAATGAGTTTTTTTCATGGCCTAACATCATTTGTCTTATATCGTATGTCTTAATTGTAGGACAAACTTTAATGTTGCGATTCATGCTTCCTTTCCCATGCTTACTATCACTGACCATTTATTCCACATTTTATACATTTGCATAATTGCTTACCTTCGTCATTCTTCTCATTGATGATAAAATATCTCCAAACTACACCTCTTTTTACTCTTTTTCGTTTACCCTTTGTGTCGTTCTTGGCATCAACATCCTCTCGACTTATCTAATGCCTAAAAGTGCATTATATTATCGTGGAGCATTTTGTCACTTGAAATTAAATGATTCAAACTATAAGCAATATCCTTCTGCAAATGATTGGGAAAAAGACGAAAAAATTAAGTTATTGGCTATGTTCCTTAATATAACTTGACAATTTTCAAGAACCAAGCACTCTACTGCAAATTTGTATTTTCCTTCGGTATTCATGGCATATTTGACTTTGAAACAATATACAAACTCAAAGGTCAAATATATGAAGGATATGTCTATTCAGATGCTTGCTAAATTTGAAAAATATTGGTTGTAGTCTAGTATGATTCTAGCTATTACTGCGATCTTGGATCCTCGGTATAAGATTCAGTTTGTTTATTTTAACTATAAAAAATTATATGGGAGTGGTTCAATTGAGTTCTCTCATGTCCGAGAAAATCTTCATGCTCTTTTTAATGAATATATGAAATCTCCTAAGTCTTCTCTCGCATGTCATCACCCGATCCCGACAAGTGTAGTAGCCAAGGCAGCCTTAATGAAAATCATCTTAGCATGGAAACAAGAGATGTATTGATGAATAATCATCATTTTTTAACTATTTTTAATTTTTATTGATATCTTATTATATTTTGATTAGATTTATGTTTGAAAAATAAATTATTAATTAGTTTTTATGTTGACATGATTGTTTTGTTGATTTTTAATTATAGGAGTTTGATTCTTTTGAGAGTGATGATTTTGGAATGGGTGCACAAAAAAATCATTTGGAATTATACTTGGATGCACGTAGAATGGATAGAAACTTGAAATTGGATATGTTGACTTTTTGGAAAGCGAATCAATTTCGTTATTCAGAACTTTCTTTCGTGGTTCGTGATACATTGAGCATAACTGTGTCCACTGTTGCTTCTGAAACTGCATTTAGCATAAGTGGAAACGTAATTGATCAATTTCGAAGAGCACTCAAACCTGAAACCATCGAATTTTTACTTTGCACAAAAAAATGGTTATTTGAGGCTATCAATAATCTTTTAACATTCTTTTCATTTCATTTTATTTATAATTAAATTGAGTTTACATTTTCTTGCAGTTATAAGTTTATAAGTAATTTCTTTTCTATGAGAATTTAAATGCAAAAACTGCAAAAGTTCAATTAGATGAACTTACTAAAGACGTCTTGAATTTGAATATTAACAAAGAAAATGTGTCAATTCAATGCTCAACTATTATTCAGGTTTACTGAATTCTTTTGCATTTTGTTGTGAATAAAACTTCATTAATTGTTCAATAATGATATTGTAAATTATCTTTCCAAAATAAAATTTCTTTTATGTACAGGAGTAAAGTGCTTGGAAGTCATCTACTAGTTTACGATATGGATTATGGATTTGTTGGCAATTATTTGAAGACCTTTCATATTTATTGGTTGTTCATGTGAATGTTGTTTGGGAAGTTCTATTGTATTGGTGATTTTTTTTTTGTTCCATTGTGTTGGTGGATTTTTTTTATTTATTTTTTTTGTTGTTGAAGTTGTTTAGCCCCCGTTTGGTAACCGTTTCCATCCCAGAAATTCTCATCTCATTCCCAGATTTTTGGGATTTTTCTCTGGAAATAGCGCTTGGTAATTTTTATTTCCGTTCTCATTCCATTCCCATTTGAGAATTGTGCCCACTTTTTTCTTAAGAAATGAGAAACAAAAAAAAAAGTTGTTTCTCATTATTTCCATCCCATTTACATCCCATTTTCTTCTCACTTCATCCCAACCTCACTTCAGCAATCAAGAACCAAGAAAATCATCTCCTCTTAGTTCGTTGATTTCGCCATCGATCGTGCTTCCTCTTGCCGTCGTTCGTGCTTCTCTGCTCTTCGTCTCCTCCTCCCGTGTTCGTCGCGAGCTTTCATCTTCATCGTCTTCGCCTTCGTCGCCATCGCCTTCATGGCCGTCGTCTTCGCCTTCGTCGTTAGCGTCGAACCCTATTTCGTTGCCTTCGTTGAAATCAGCAGGGTTTCGATTGATTTTTCGCAATCAAAGTTTTGATTTCGATTTCGAGTTTGAGATCGAAACCCTATGTCGAATTTGTTCAAGTTTGGTCGAGTTTCTTTGAAATCGTCGTCTATTTCGTGTTCGTCGTCCTCCACTTCGTCCTGGTTCGTCGCCGTCTCCTTCGAAATTAATTTCGATTTCGAGTTTGAAATGGAAACCCTATGTCAAATTTGTTCGAATTTGGTCAGGTTTCTTCGAATTTGTTCGAAATTTGTTCAGGTTTCTTGGATTTTCGAATTCGTTCGAAATCGATTTCGAGTTTGTTTGAATTCGTTCGAGTTTCTTGGATTTCTTCGAATTTGTTCTTAGATTTGTTCTTGAATTTGTGATTTAGGATTCGTTATTGATTTCTTGAATAAAATCGTTACCAAACGCGATTCTGTTCCCAGATCCAAAAAAAAAATGTCGTTTAAAAAAAAATGTCGTTACCAAACGTGATTTTGTTCCCAAAAAGGAAACAAAATTCTCATCTCACTGCATGAGATGGGCATGAAACGATTAGCAAACGGGCCCTTATCCTTAATTTTCATATGTTTTGTTCTTTTATAAATTATGTTAACAGGCCTTTATTGTGTAATAGATTGTTGTAATCCAAAGTTCCCTCTCCCTGAACCTATCAACCTACAACACCGAAAAATACTAAGAGTGGCACCGATGTAGTGACAACCAAAGAACCTCTGACGTGAGAATAAGTCAATATGTTCAAAGATGAGAGAATTGAGCATGTTATAAATAAACCAATGTCAACCTTTTTATACTTGAGTCCATTGTTGATCGTTGTAATGGTTGGTTGCGTGTTTTTACACGATTTCTCCATCAGTTCATATTCTAGCTTGTGGCCCTGTTACGGGATTATGCCATGAAGAATGGTCACGTACGAGTTGTGGGTGGTTCTTCGGCTGTAAATTTATTGGACTAGATGGATTGTATGGCTCATCTTAGATAGTATTTGTGGGCTTTCAATGACTTATTTCAGAAGATGTCCAGTGGGCTTGGCTTTCCCTAGTCCTCGCAAACTATTTCATTCAGCCCATATGTTAGGCCCATACTGTTTCTGAAGCTTAGGTAACAGTACGGAATCCCAGATTCTGTTACTATTAAAGCCCCGAGTTCTATCGAATGTCCTTTCACCCCTACACCAAATGAGATTTGCTTCTATTTATGGATGTTTGAGTATGATCTTCGTCCTCCCTTTACTACTTTTCTTCATAATCTTTTTAAGTTGTTATGATCTTCATCTTCCCTTTATACTTTTCTTCGTAATCTTTTTAAGTTGTTATGATCTTCGTCTTCCCTTCACTACTTTTCTTCGTAATCTTTTTAAGTTGTTAGAAATTGGCCCAGCTCAATTAGCGCCCAATGGTTTTCATCAAATTATGGGCGCGATAGTTCTTTCTCGAGCAACAATGTCACTTTCACTCCCGAAATGGTAAGAAGTGTTATCTCGAAATTTAAAATGTCTTCCACGAGATTCTATATATCAATTCCGCCCAATTGTTTGTTCCTTACCGATCTTTCTACCTCAATAAAAAAAATGAAAAAAAAAAAAAATTACCAATTCTTAAGTGGTGATTGGGAATTTTCGCCAGAGAAGGTGAGGTTGAGCTCGATAGTTCCGAAAATCTTCTGTTTACCAAGTAATATCTCTCGTCCTGGCATACTGCTAGCTATAGGGTTTGTCTGGTTGTTGGGTATTGACTGCTTTGTTTTGTGTTTAAGTGAATAGGCCTTCAAATCCCTCTCAGTCCAGAAATTGTTGTGGAGCTAGCAAAACTTTTGATACTTGTCGCACGTTCTCACAAGAAGCTAACTTACATCTCCTTTGTTCCCACGAAGATGTCCAAAGAGGGGAAAAATCGACTCTTATCCATCTCCCTGAAAAGGAAAAAGACTTCATCTCGAGGTGCCCCCCTACCGGTCACTCAACATAGCGTGGCTACTCTTGTTGCTTTATCCCTTCCTTCAAATTCCCTGGTAAGTAGTTCCGAGCCTCAAGTATTTGCCGATTCAGATGACAACTGCCCTCTAGTCCACCGTAGGCACAGTGATGCAATCATTTCTATTTCGATGCCTGGGGCTCATCCTCGGTCTCCTACTAAAATTCAAGGACTCGAAGTTGTCACTTGTGCAGCTAGTAGACTGATTATCCCTCTGGCTCCAGTAAACCTTGCTCCGACATCAACCCGTGATACCAGGCATGCCTTGTCTGGTACATGCGTGACACCGCAGACCTTGATGCCTCAACAGTTAGGCGAACCAAGTTCATCTATTCTGGAGGCACAACAAAAAACTGATGATATCGTTCATACTCTGATGGAATAGTCTTGGGATAGAGGTCGGGTCAAAATTAAATCTCGTACCAGGACTGAACTATTTAGGCTAGGAGTTTGTGATAGCCTTCAAGTATGTCTTCATACATTTGTTTCTGGTTTTTTCTTGTTTTTGCTTTGCCATTCCATATTTTCGTGATATCTCGCAATGCATTCATATATTTTCCGCCATGGTCGGAAGTTTGGATACTGTTGAGGAACTTGACTCCTAATTGGTTTTCTAAGTACAGGAGTCATGCAAATTGGAAGAGGACCTTAGAGTGGTCCGTGTTGAGAAGAGGGTACTGGAGACCGAGCTAGTTGTGGAAAAGTCGTCAAAGGAGAAGGCAGTGACCGACCTTATTGCAGCAGTTAGGCAATGTGAAGAACTATCGAAAGAAGTATAGCGGTCTTCGGGTGAAGTTGAGAGCCTGAAAGCAAAACTAGCGACAAAGGAAAATGCCTCATCCGCAACATTGGCTGAGGCCTAGAATGAGAAAGAGGTTGCACTACCTGAACTTGGTGATTTGAAGGATGCCATGATCAAGGCAAAAGGGTTCAAGGGGGCAGAACCGAAGGCCAAATCATCCAAGTTTTTCGCCTGAGTTGAAGAACTCAATCGTTCAGTTCAACAAAAGACATTGTTATTTAAGGCGTGAGGCGCAATGACCCCCGAGGCGGCGAGGCTCAGGCTTCTTTGAAGCGAGGCGCACATTTTAAATATGTGCTCTTCTATTGTCATGGACTCATAAAGTAATAAAATATCACTACAATGAAAGACGTATTGCATGTTTAATAATTGAAAAACACTTTGAACTAGTCTCATGCAATATTGGACTTCAAATCGAACACCGATTCTCGAACAAAAGTAAAAGAAACAATTGATAACAAAATTTCAAAAACAAAACCAATCACTCAACAAACATTAAAATCATGTAGTGCAAATAAGTTAATAAATATAGTTTAAATTATATATTCAACATATGCCAAAAAAACAAATGAAAATAGCGGTTAAATGGGATGTTTTGAACAAAAATAGTGAGATGATGAACAAAAAAACATAGCAATTGAGAAGAAGAAGAAGAAGAGAGAAAGAAGAAGCAAAGTGGGTTTATTTTTTCCAAAAAATAGCGCCTATTTTTCGCAAAAAACAAAGATGAAGAACAGAAAGAAGAAGGGAAAAAGAAGATGAAACAAATAACAATCAAATTATAAAAAAAGAAAATTTGAGTTGCTTCAAAGAGCACGCGCCTCTTTGAAGTCACCTTGCGGCTCTCACCTCAACACAACGAGGCACCTTGGTTGCGCCTCGCCTTGATGATGTAGTCCACAGACGGCGCCAAATGATGTAGCCCAAAGTTCCCTCTCCCTAAAGTTGTCAACCTACAACACCGAAAATACCAAGAGTGGCACCGGTCTAGTGTCAGCCAAAAATCTCTAACGTGAGAATAAGTCACTATGTTCTGAGAAAAGAGAATTAGAGATGTTATAAATAAACCAATGTCTACCTTTTTATACTTTGAGTCCATTGCTGATCGTGGTAATGGTTGGTTGTGTGCTTTTACACGATTTCTCCATTAGTCCACGTTCTAGCTTGTGGCCCCGTTACTAGATCATGTCATGAAGAATGGTCACGCACAAGTTGTGGGTGGTCATTTGGCTGTAAATTTATTGGACTGGATGGGTTGTATGGCTCATCTCAGATAGTATTCGCAGGACTTCAATGACTTATTTCTGAAGATATACGCTGGGCTTGGCTTTCCCTAGTTCTCGCAGGCTATTTTATTCGGCCCATATGTTGGGCCCATGCGTTACGAGAGGGGGATCATTAACAGAAGTCTCATCTCTATCATGGGTTAAACAAGTTTTTATTGTGACATGATATTTTATTGTGTCGTGTCAATATTTCGTATTATCGTGTAATAACATAAGTTATCATGTCATGATGTATCAATACGATAAGTTTCGTGTTATTGTGTAACACGATAAATTACCATGCTATCTCAACCCGATAAGTTTCGTGTCGTGTTCATATTCAGGTTTTATGACACGATAACTTATCGTGTCATGTTCATATTACGTGTTATCGTGTTCGTGTCAGACCATGACACGACACGAAACACGACCTGATGACACAATTTTTCAATCCTAATAATGCACATGATAAATGAAATACAAACCCTAAATGGAACATAAATAATTATTTGCACAAAAGAAGTGTCCATGTGCAATAGTTACAGATTTCACAAATTTGTAATTTTGTATAGTAGAATACAAAATAAAAAGGAGTCTTTCTCACAAAACCAGTGTTTAATTATCACTAACTCCAGAGTCCAAGCCCATTTAATAGAAACAAACATTTTAAATTTAATTTAACAAAACGTGGGGTTTTGTTAAACATTCTTCAAAATTAATTTTAATGTTTTAACTTTTATTTGGTAATATGTGGCTTCGAAATTAATTGATGGGTTTTTCTTAGTTTAAAAAAGTACAAATCGTATTAGATTAGTAAACTATTGAACTTACGGCGTCTATACAAAATTGCCCAAATAAAAATTTAAAACAGACAGGCTAAGATGACTGACCTTCTGCATACATTTGTTCAAGTAGGAATAAGAAAAGAGAATGCTGGGGGCCTGCACAAACAAAAGAAAATATCAACGATATAATACCTAATTAACCAACATGGTATGAAAAAACCCAATAATAAGGCATCATGTAGACAAATGTGCTGTCCTATTACAACAAGATCAAAAACTAATTGTCTTATGATACTGTAGATGTCCAAATCAACTCTCATATCTCCTAGGTTTGTTTCTCAATCTCTCTTTCTCTCCCCTATTTGTCTCCCGATCTCTATCTATGATTCTATGCACAATGTTCTTTGGTGGTTGCGTGCACCAAAATGTACATGTGTTAAGAATGTTGAACAGACTCAGATATTAATAAATCTAATATGAACCCTCTCAAATTTATTAATTTTTTTAAGAATGGCAAGTCCTCATTGTATACTGTTGCAATCTGCAAAAGAAATCTAACAGAAGAAAATGTGAAGCAAGAATTTGTTCCTTGGCAAAGGTAAAATGAAGTGAGACAGTTGAAAGGAAAAAAAAACTGAAGGAAGTGAGCTAATTTATGAGCGTGCTAAAATTATAAAAAGGAAAATGAAAAAAAAAATAATGCCACGGACTAATAAAAAACTTACAAAGTACCAAAAAGAAAGCAAATGATATTTACTAATCTATCGAATAGTGAAAAGAATGAAAAAGTATAAAGAATACTAGCATCCATAGCACGCACACATCATTTATTTTTTAATATATCAAAGGTATATATTGCAACTTACCACTTGGCCAAACACAATTTCTAATATTTCAAGCATATTTATATTTGATTATTGCACCAAAAAAAAAAAAAAAGCATGGACATCTGTCATGCGTAGACAGCTGTCCAAGCAATAACAGGGGGCGCGTGTTTGCGTTAAGGGTTGGAATAGATTTGAGAGGAAAATTCCCGCGCAAAATATAATTGTAAATTCATTATGAAAGTTCGTAACAAAAAAAAAAAAAATTCCACAAGTAATGAATTTGCATGCCCCTCTAATGAAATGACAAAGCTTTTAGAGAGCAATTGCCAATATAATATCATATATCTGTTTTTATAGAAGACTAGCATATAACCCAAAGGCACGGATTATTAAAAAAAAATAATATGAAAAAACAAATCATAATTTAATAATTAAAAATAATAAATATCATTAATTTAAAAAATATATAGAATGAGGCTCATATCTACATTCATTTCAATATATTATGCGTTAATCAACATCTATTACATCAACAACAATAACAATTTAAAAAAAATAAAAAAATAAAAAATCGTACATAATTCAACATTAAGTGATTTCTTAGTCCAGACAAAAAAAAAAGGGCACACTACAAATTGTTTTCTAACATAAAAATGCTATACATATAATTTGAAGAAATATATATAATATCTAAAAAAATATACCGTGTAGTCATATCTGAAACAATATCCACAGGTTGATTTATCAGACTCGTCTGTGATTGAGCGAAAGAATGCATCACTGCACACGTATTCAAGACTAAAATAGAACGCTTCAATCGAAAACACCTCGAAATAGAATCGATTATAAAATTTTATAAATTAAATATTTAAGATATTTTTTCCCAAGCCCTAGCACTTCACAGCTACTTTCTTCGCAAAAAAGTTCCTTCCGAGAATGAACAGATGATGAAACTGTAAACAGACTATGAAAATTTCGACAATCCTAAAACTATAAACAGACATTATTCATTATTTGATTGTTTCGAAGGCCATTCTTGAGATTTTGATAGTAAAATTGTTCAACTGTTTACATCAAACCCAACAAAATCAGCACAAAAAACATCTCCAAAGTTGAGAAAATCACGCACTGGTATAATCTAGCCAAATCTTATATCATACGGACAAACCCTATCAACCTAGAGTAAAAAACAAAGAAAAAAAGGACGGGTAGTGTGTGCATCCATGGAGAGGCAATGGCACAACGACCGCGGCAAGGCAATCATGATGGAGGAACATTAGGATTTTTTTAATAGACTTCAGCCACAAATGGTCCTAGTAAAAAAAATATTTCAACACCAGAGCAAGCATGAAAGCCTACCTTCAGTGAAATTTAACTATCATCATTGGCTAAATAACTCTTAATTTCACGACCAAATACACATTAAAACAAAATAATAGAGTAAAAAATACACATGCTTGTAAATAAGCATTGGTGAATTCAAATAATAACGCACATTCGAAATATCCACAGATAGGATAGATGGCTAGATGGCGTCAGATTTGAAAGATCAGCTAAATTGATATTAATCAGACAGTGATAACTGTAGACTTCCATCTATGCCAAGCATGAAAATTGCAAATCGAATGAGAAAACGATCAGAGATGCATAGAATTGGAAGGGAAAAAAAACACAATCAGAGGCATCAGGTCTTCCTATTCAAGCATAATCAAGATACTCAAAATATTTTGAGCATTCACCAAATAAAAGGCACATCATTTGGCCTCACAGATCCATTAATATATGACCAAAAATCTGGCGGCCATGATTCAAAGACAAATCTATCAATTAGAATCCTCATTAGCTATTTGATGAATATCACCTTGGAGAGAGAGAGTGAAAGAGAGAAACGTACCTGCAGATGGAGAAGATGATGGTTCGGCGGTGGCGGTGGCGGTGGCGGTGACGGTGACGGTGGCGGCCAGCAAAGAGGAGACACTGAGAGTGAGAAGGAGAGGAGAAGCAGGGTAGTGAGAATACCTGATTCGATGATGCTCTTCAGGCCTGTGATGAACGGTTGACAGAATACCTGTGATCAACGAAGAGGAGCGAGGGAAGAAGTGAGATGGAGAGAAAGATTGAGAGACCTACCTGCTGCAGCCGATGGAGAGAGGAGTGTGTGTGTGTGTGTGTGTGAGAGAGAGAGAGAGAGAGAGAGAGCGAGCGAGCGAGAGCAATGGTAAGGGGTCGGCTGATGGGGGGACGTTTGAGGTGGGTTGGGGGTGGAGATGTTGGCGGCTAATTGAAAATATCTGTACGTGAAGCTTAAAATTGGAATTACACTTGAGAATCAATAGCAATCTATAAAATCATTTTTAATCTCCCTAATTTTTTTATTTATTATTTTATTTAAATAAATTTAAATATTATACTTATTTTTAAATATAAAAATTTGAGTGAATTTAATTATTATTTATAATTAATATAATAACTTAAACGATTTTTTTTTTAATTTGAAATAATGAGATTTCTCTTCTAAATAAAAGTCAATTTTTAAAATAAATAATAAAAAATCATACTTGATTTTTTTAATGTAAAAAAAAAAAATTCTCTTTTTGTAACTTTTAATATTTTTTATTTCTCATATAATTGTTTACCGAAATAATGAAACAAAAAAATGATTTCTTTTTTATTCAATATTTCATATACATAAGTTGAAAATGACATCTATATGTAAAACTTAAAATTGGAAACCTAAACTTGAAAATGAATGAGAGCCCATAAAATTATTTTTTTTATTTCTTCATAATTTTTCAATTTATTATTTTATTTAAATGAGTTTAAATAGTACAGTTATTCTTAAATATAGGAATTTGAGTGAATTTAATTGTTATTTATCATTAATATAGTGGGTTTAATAAATTTAAAATATTTTTTTTATATATTTGAAATAATGAGATTTTACTTTTAAATAAAAGACAATTTTTAAAATAAATAATAAAAAATCTTACTAGATTTTTTAAATCAAAAAAGATATTTATCTTTTTTCAACTTTTTATATTTTTTATTTCTCATATAACAATTTATAAAAATAATGAAAAAAAATAGATTTATTTTTTGTGCAATAGTTCGTATACATGAGTTAAAAATTGACATCTATATCATATAACAAATACTAAAAGTGAAAGTCTAAGCTTTCAAATGAATGAGAGTTCACCAATTTTATTTTCTTTATTTCTCATAATTTTGAGTATATTCTAGTTATTAGAAGTATTTTTTACTTGATTTTATTATCATAATTCTACCAATTTAATGCTTTTAATGTGTGAGTATGTCAAAAAATTTCAATCATTTTATTGTCATAATTTCATTAAAAGCACATAATGTCACTAATTATTAGAATTTGAGAGGACTCCAAAATACTCTCTATATAAGGATTCTTTTCTTTTCACCCCATAATTGGGCACACTTTAAAATTGTTTAAATTTTTATATATTATTTTGCTTATTCTTTAAACTTTTGCTATCATCAATATCTTGCCAATGTATATGCCAATAACTTACCAACATCTTACCATTCAATTATAAAACAATTAGTTCAGGTTATATACAATTTTTTATATAAGGACTTCGAGATTGAGATTGACATCGATTGAAAGAGTCAGATCATTAGTTGATATGTCAAGCTAAAAGTGAGAAATGTATTTATTATTTTTATTTTTTGCATGAAATTCAAGTCTAATTTGTATGTGAAGCGTTGGGTTTTCTCTGTATATATTTCATTTATTGGTTTGAATATTTTATTTATATTGTTATTTTGTTTTGTTTTAGGAGATGGATAAATGATATTATTTATGTGCAATTTTTAGAGACTCATAATGTCTCTTCCTCTTCCTTCTATAACATCTCAACTTTTTGAAAACTCAACAACACTATATTCCTTCTTTCTCAATATTTTAAGTATATTTAAATTATAAAGAGTATTTGTTAATTAATTTCATTTTAAATAATTTGAACACGCATATTTCTTTAAAATTAAAAATTATGTTGAACTAAAATTTTATCATTTATCAAATATTAAACAATATTTTTAATTTCAACACCCAAAAGTAAAATATTCATAATATTAATTGAAAACAAATATTACAAAATAGAAAAAATAAATATTTCAAACACTGCAAAATAATATATAGTTCACTCACTGAAATTAAAAAAAAAAAATAATACAAACTCCACTAACTAATACAAAATATTTTTTCAAAATTAACAAATATAAATTATATTTGAATAATCAAATAAAATAAACGAAATAATTATTTCAAAACTCGCGCTTAGCGCGGGGCTAAAACTAGTTAATTTTAACCCTAAACCCTAACTAATATTAAGCTCATTTTAAGAGTTAATCTTGACCGTTATTTATGGGAATATAAAAAATAGTTGAGATTTGTCTAGAAAATTTATGTTCATCCTATTTTATTATATTGATATTCATCACTCAAAGAAAAATATATAAATAAGACAAACGTGAAATGGGCAATCAATAAACAAAAAGTAATTATTACTAAAAAGAAAAAGAAAAAACAACGGGGGCACAAAAAATGGAAGTAGGTGTGGCTGCCATAAAAGCAAATGCTTACAATTGAAAATATTTCCACCTCCCCATTACCCATACTCTCTCGTAAATTTACCTCGCTTGGCTTTTACGTGTGGCTTTCCAAAAAGTCGTATATTTAATGCATATTACAGTTAAGAGTTGTGAAAATTTGCATACACACACACACATATATATATATATATAAGGTTGTGTTTGGGTAAAGGATTTGACAAATTTAAGAGTTTTGGTAACTATTTTAACTGAATAATTTAATTATGTAATTTTATAATTATCTTATTTGGATAAATTAACACTATTTGTAAAATACACTAGAATCGTCGAATTGCACCGAACCCTAAATCGGAACCCTAAACGATTGCGATGAACCCTAAATTGGAACCCTAAACAATTGCGACGAACCCTAACTCGAAACCCTAAAACAATTGCGATTTCTGCAATCAAAAACCCTAAATCGAAATGATGGACGATGATGAAGGAGATGGACTATGGACGATGGCGACGAATTTGATTCCAATGGATGACAAAGAAGGAGATGGATGACGAAGAATCCTAAAACGATGGACGACGGCGACGAAGAAAGATAAGACGATGGACAACGGCAACAAAGAAGTCCGAAGACGATGACGTAGATTGCAGACGGCGGTAAAAAAGATCAGGCCTCTTGAAGTATCGCGAAGACATGAGTGACGAAGATCGACGCTCTTGTTCTCAAATTTGTAAAATCCTTTCATGGGTGGATTTGTGAAATTCCACCTATTTCAAAAGGATTTTTAAATCCACTCTTTCACCCAAATTTGACACTTGAATGCTTTTATAAATTCATCCTACTCAATACCCAAATAAGGTACTTGTTAAAAAATGATTTTGAAATCTCTTATACAAATGAAATCTCTCTCTCAAATCTCTTACCCAAACACAACCTAAAGAACAATAAACTTTTTCTAATTGAAAGAAATAGAGTAAACTGCTAATTCAAAACCCCAAAGGTTGCTTTTGGATGAGGTATTTGAAAAAGAAATTTTATTTCGGGTAAGGATTTGTAAATTTTTTCTTAACAAAATTCCTTAAGAAAAATTTACGAATCACATCCTGAAATCAAATTCCTTCTTCAAATACCTTATCTAAAGGCAACCTAAGAAAATTCTACCAAGAAATAGGTAAAACAAAATACCCAAGAAATCTGAAACACTGATAGAATTATACCCATATACACAGAAAACATGAAGAGGAAAATTACTCATACAACGCAATAGAGTAACCTTATATTTCAGTCCTTAAAAACATTCTATGAACATTTAGATAAAGCAAAATATACCTAAATGTACCCATATACAGATGACAAGAAATTGTCATTTTGACAAGTAGGAAGAAATCGAGTAGAAGTTCCGAAAAGGAGGAAAAACAAGATTAGAAACTAACCCGAGTTTTCTTCGAAGAAGCACAGAAGAACGGTCGTACAATTGCACGAGATAAGATGAGATATGACTTATGAGAAGCTGAGCCAATGAGTTAATACGAGCTCTCCATCATTGGTAGGGGCAAATACCAATATGTTTGGTAGAAAACGCAAGTGCACGAAGAAGAAAAAAGTCAAAAGTGACTTTTCATTTCAAAATTTGAAGCGTTTGAATTATTTTCGCTTTTATGTTTAATGTTCAAAATTTTTGTATGTTATATTTTGTTTTTTATATTATTTATTTAATTTTGTTTATGTAAATTTAATGTTTTGGTATTATTACAAAATTTAATATTCATATATTATTTTTATAATTTTTGTAAATTTAATATCCATAATTTTCGTATATTATATTTCCTCTTTTATATTTCCTTTAGAAACCCATACCTATTTGTCTTTAGATAATTTATGAAAACAACATCTTATGATATGTCTCACAATATTACAGTTAAAATATTTAATAAGATTTTTAGTTTTTAGAGAATAATTTTTTAAACCTCTTTTATTTAATATTTTTCTGAAAATCAATTCTTGCTTTGTCAAAAATATCTCTCGAACTTCCCAAAAGCTTATTTAAATAATTCTATACCATTTGCAAACTCGAGAACAATATAATTCAAATCTTTAATCTTGGATTTCAACTCATTGTTTTCCGTTTCAAAATCTGATGAAACAAGTTTTGAAAATTGTTTTTTGAGATAAATATTTTCAACTTCAAATTTTTCAACTTGCATGTTTAATGTATCAACAGTACTTTGTTGGGCATTTATCTTTGAGCATTGAGTTTTATAATCATTTAATAATTTTTTATACACATCAAATAATTCATCAAAATCCAAATGACAAGTACTACAACATTTAGGTACCTCATCCCCAATGGCCATTCGAGCAAGCATTGTTGACTCGTCACTGTTGGGTTTTTCATAGTTGCTTGATTTTGAATCATCCCATGTTTCATGGATTTTTTATTCCCCTTTTTCACTTTCCTCTTTTTCTTTCATTTCTTCTCTTTCTTTGACTCAGGCCAATCGGCTTGAAAATGCCCGATTTTATGGCAGTTAAAATATTCAATATTATTCATATTGAAGTTGTTTCTTCCATAGAATGTTCATATGGTCATCCTCCTAAAAATTTTAGTTATAAGAGCCACATTGTTTTCTTGCTCGTTGTCAGGGCTTATCTTAACACTATCATCATCATCCCCAACTCTTTGAGTTTTTAGTACCAATGACTTTCGTTTGCTAGTGCCAGCTTCTCCTTAATATCCACGAATGGCTGACTCGTAGGTCATTAGATTACCAGTAAGTTCATCAATCATATATTTTGTGAGATTCTTAGCTTCTTTGATTGTCGTCAAATTGGATTCCCATGCTTTGGTTAATAATCTCAGAATTTTCCATAATATGTTCTCCATTGAGTATAACTTTCCAATTGGCTAAAAACTAACCTTGATTACACATAAACCCAATATGTCTAATCCTTTCACACTCACATAATACAAAAAATATTTTTTTCTTTTCAAAGGAGTTTCTATCACCTCAATTCAAAATATCCTCAATTAATGTCTCGATATACTATGTGATATAGTTACGTGAAAACACAAATATGATTATAATCAATTAAAGCACCAACATTAAGTAAATCAAATTATCAAGCAAAAATTATTTCACAAGATATTCAAAATTAGAAAATAATTTTTCTTTAAACAAATTAATACGAGCTCAAACAAATATGCATATCACGTAAATCACATAATATAGAGCACATCAAGTAATCGGAGATATCTCACTAGAGTTTCCTTGAAAATTATAGATATAAAAGTATAGCACAAAAACCGATAATAAAATGATGAAAGTTTCGATCAATATCTTTTTTTAAAATCTCTCTCAAAAAATATTTCAACAAAAATGATTCTTTTTTTTTAAAATAGTTGATGTAAAACTATTTTTCTTGATTATTTTCACTAAAAAACACAGGTCAATATATATATATAGAATTTAAACATTGCTTATGACAGTTATATTTTCAAAAATAAGCTCATAAATGTCATATATAGACCCCATATATCAAAACCATTTAAATGTGAAATGTTTGACCCAGAATTTTTTTAAATCTCTCGATTTAGTCTCAAAATGATTTTGATTCAAACCCTTTAAAGATAGAAAAATAGTTTTTCTAGTAAATCTCATAGAATCAAATAATATATGGACTAAATAATAAGAACTTTAAAATATATAACATATCAATAAAATATAATCAAAACCCCTCAAAATAAGATATTATAACGTTTAAAGGCACAAGATTAGGGTAGAAGATCTCGAATAACATTCGGGTCAAACTTGCTGAAAACACACCATCAGTCGACGGGCTATACCATCGGTCAACCAGCTGTACCCTTAATGGCTCATTTTCTAGTTGTTAATACGCTTTAACTAAATGTGATTATCAGAAACACCATGTAATGTTTATAAGATAATAAATAAGCACATCATTTATTATAAGTCTTAGAAACCTTACCAACTTACCTAATTAGTAAGTCGGACACCTCTCTCTTTGATAAATTTAATAAATTTAAATTGCAAAAGGTTAGGATTACCTTTAACGTCCTTGGGGACAACTTTGTTTGTTACCTCATTGTAATTGTCAATGTAATTCTTGTTATCCTTTGAAATAGTTGATTAAGTTTACTTGTCAATCTTGGGGTAACCAGTTGATTCATCTCAACAACAAGTTCGTCTATCTTGGACACTACTGATTGATTTATTTTGTTGTGATCTGCAATAATTCTGTAAACCAGTTTCTGCTGATTTTGAGGTTGCATGCTCTCCTAATGATAATCATTTCGCTGAACCCGTGGCTTTCTGATATCATCCATTTTACGTCTTTCTATATTGTTTCTATTCATCCTCTTTGATCCAGCGAGCCTTGTATTTTTATATTGCGAATTATTTCCATTCATTCTCATTGGTTCAATAAATCTTTTATTCATACCTGAATGAAAAAATTTCTTTTTTAAGTATCCAGTTATTTCTGGATCCATTAGGGTAACCACGCAACTGATAACACCATTTTTTAAGATGACCAAATTTCCCATAATAATAGCATCTAAAATTATGGAAAAGCTTCTTAGGATAATCAACTTTCCATACGGGAGCACAATACTAATAATGATGTTGAGGAACTACTTTAGGGACTACTGGTTTTTCAATAATTTTGATTTTCTCAATATCCTTGAATTTATCCACTACCTCATTAAGCTTATTTTGAGTCTTTTCAAGTGACCAATCCAATGAACTAACGTTCCCCCAAAGACCAAAATTCTTCTTATGCATAAATTTAAGATCATTATTAAGAATCCAACAATTATTTTCAATAGAATGAATTTTTAATCGAGCTCTATCAAGTTCACATCGTGCATTATCCAATTCAATATTTAAAGTCTTCTTTAAAGTTTCAATATTTTTCTTTTTAAATTATTGTGCTGAAAATCTGAAATATTATTTTTCAAAATCGCATTTTCTTCTTTAAGAGAGTAAAAAATTTCAAGCAACTTACCGAATTTCAGATTGAGCATTTAAAAATTCAACACTTTCAAAATATTTGTCTAAATTCTTTTTTTGAAGAGATTTAGTGGTACTAAATTTTTTATTTTCAAGAATCGCGATTTACTGAGAAAACTTTAAATTTTCTTTACCAAAAATATATGTAAGCGCAATTAATTTCTCAATAGCCTTATCAGCAGTCTCATTATCACAATCTTTATTATTCCCACTAATATAACATTAATTATCAGAACAAACAGAAGATTCACTAATAACATCAATACATATAGGAGATTCACATACAATATTATCATCTAAACAATCCATGTGATCGTGTTTAACTAGGATGTTACGCCTATTGAGTTAAAACCAATTGTGACACCAATTGTTGACCTAAAGAGCTACCCAAAAGGGGGTAAATTGGGTAGTTACTAAAATTAAACAATTAAGTCCTTTAAATACAAATAATTAA
Source organism: Eucommia ulmoides (assembly GCA_016647705.1). Taxonomy (NCBI): domain Eukaryota; kingdom Viridiplantae; phylum Streptophyta; class Magnoliopsida; order Garryales; family Eucommiaceae; genus Eucommia; species Eucommia ulmoides. Next base: position 34,519,067 of record CM028326.1, on the reverse strand, counting down.
TTTTCCTAAATTAATTATTAACTTGTTACGCAGTGGAAATGTGTTTAATACTAAGTGTATACCCAAACACAATATATGAAATAAAGTAATGCAGTACATAAGAATTTATTTTAGTTCGACAAGCTACTCTTATCTAGGGGTGTGCATCGGATCGGTCCAATCAACCAAAATCGTCCAAACTGCACTGCAAAAAACCTATCCAATACTGATCCACACATTGCGCGGATCATAAACCTTGAAACCCGTACATGAATGGGTGGGTTACGGTTTAGTCTATTTTTTTACGGATTCAACCAGCCTGCCAAGTAGAATACAAAAGACGTTATTTTGTGATGATATAAATAATATCTAAACTGTTACCTAAGATTTTTATCTATTCCAACCATCGTCAATAATTCTTCTTACATATTGTTATCTTTGTTCTTCCTAAATCCTAATTCATTCTCCGCCTTTGTGAAAATTTCTTCCTAAATTCATTCACCGCATTGGGCAATCCACGGTTCTAGTTAGCCCAGCCAAAAAATAGGCTCAACCAGCACACTATTGGGTAACTTACGGTTTAAACTAGCTAACTCGCTCACTCCAACCCGTCCCAACTCGTACATCATTAGGCGATTCACGATTCAAACTAACCCAACCCGCCTAATATTGGTTTGGTCCGCGATTTTGGTTCAAATTGCCCGCTGCACACCCCTACTCTTGCTTACATCTAGTCCCTCAAGCTCCACGGAGATTTGCAATCTACTAAATCCCTTCATTTCTTCACTAGGTAGGAGCCAAACCCTTACAATTCTTAATTCTTTTTACAGACTCAGAATCAATCGTTACAATACCCTGATTCTTTTCACAGGCTAAAAATCAATCTAACACTCTTTTACTTATTCTTTTCACAGGGTTAGGACGAACCTTTACAATTCACTATTTAATTCAATTACAAGCTGAATCAAAACTTAGTTCTTTTTAAGGAAAAAAAATAACCTAACATTTTTAACAGGAAAAATATGAAACCCTAATATTTTTCACAGAAAAAAGATTAAAACCTAACTATCCTAACTAGACACCGTTCCGAACGTGTCTAATCCTCTCAAACTCACAAATACAAAATAAAAAAATGTAAGTTTCTTCCTACAAGGAGATTCTACCACCTCAATACAGATATAATCAATTAATGGACCAAATAATTATGACGTGATAGATACAACGTGCGGCAAATAAAATCTAATTAAATAAATAAGTGGGTAGCACACGTTAAGCACAAAATCAGATAATCAATCAAAAACCCCTTTAAAAGATTTTCAGGCTAGTCAGATCAAAATGGTTTTCTAGGCAATCCTAAACCAAGTAATTAATATAAATATATCTTAGAAATCAAATAACAAGACTTTGAAGGATCTAACTGAAAAACACCAAAGATAAGAAGAATATCGCAATTAGAACTTAAACCAATAACGCCAAATAACAAGTGCTTTAGATCAAGAGCTTAAATAGAATCTCTCGTAGAAATGTCAACAATAATATCACTCTTATAAAAACTCAAAACTGATGTTCTTGATGTCTATAGTCTTATTCCCACAGGTCTTATTAAATAGACCTAGAATTAGCCCTCCAATGACTAATTTTTCAAAGATATCTTATAAAATAACACTCTAAGACACTATATAATATATCCTTTAAATATAGTTATATTTCATTTAAAAATATTATTTGAAACACTCATTTAGGTCCATAAAACTTTTCCCAATTTAAAACTATAAGAATAGGAAGTATTAAATCACTTTAATTAAGAGAGCCTCAAAATATATGGACCAAATCAATAGGGATCACATAATAAGTCAAACATATTTGAATATCACTCAAATCCCCTAAATTCCTCTCTTGGAATCATAAAAAAAGGGATATTTTTTATCAAACAAATCAATCAAAATATTGACTGAGATAGTCGGTTAACCAACCACTACATTCGTTCGACCACCCTGTGCCAAGGCTGAAAATAATCGTTGGCCTTACACCCAGTCGGTTGACCGACCCGTTTAGTGACTTTCTCAATTTCTTCAATTCAGCCATTGTTTCATTTGGTCGACCAACCCGAACCCGTTGGTTGACCGAATTGATCAGAGTGCTAATTCCCTTACTCATTTCAACCACTGTTTCAAGCGGTTGACTGACTGTTTTTCTCAGTTGACCGATTGGATCAGTAGGACTCCATTTCTACTCTAAAAACTCACTCTTTTGATAAATCGATCGACCTCTTTTTTCAGTTGACTGAATTGACCCGAAAATATAACATTTTATACTTTAAAATATTTTTTTCACTTATGTTATTCATCAAAACCTTTTTCCATAAGGAGCATCTAATATATCTCATTTTTAGATCTTAAAATTATCAATTCTTATCAACACATATATAAGATTAATTTATTTTAAGTGTCGTGCGTTATCTTAATTCGAATCGCATTAAGAGTATATAAGTAAATAGTTGTTTTCACCTAATTTTCTTCAGCGTCTTCAAAACTCTTCAATGAATATTCTTCTTAATCAAACACATGAAACTATAAATCTGAAACACTCAATAAAACTATTAGTTCCACTAAAAACATCAATACTTAATTGCTTATCAAAATTTTGGATTCAACCGTAACCATCTTGATCTTTAAATAAATATTATCTTGAAAATTATTATTTTTCTCATTTACTCAATGGGAGCTCAATCATGAAATCCCTCAATAAAATCATTAGTTCTGTAAAATATCAATGTTAATTTGTCCATTAAAACATACAGGGTCAATAATTACCCTAACTGATTTTTATTTGGGCTAATATGTGGAAACATGTAATTCTAAATGTGCACACACAAAGAACTGAGGGAAAGAGAAACTGACACACATAAATTTATAGTAGGTTAGTAAGCTAGTCTTGCCTACATCTACGCCCTTGAGCTCTTGCGGGGAATTAGAATTCACTAACCAATCATAATCCTTTTCCCAAGTAAAAATCAAGCCTTTACTCAAATTCTTTTCCTAGGTAAGAATTACGCCTGTAATACCCTAAAAATTTATATTTTGAAAATATTATTTCATATAAGTTTAATATTTTTTTTGGGTTGTCTTGTATATTATAAAATTTTAAGGTATAAATGAATATTTGACATTTTTGGGATTATTTGATATATTATTTATGGTATAAATAAATATTTGATAATTTTTTATAGTTAAATGTTAATTTTTAATTGACTTTTAAAAGTTTTGGAACTATTATGTTATTTAAAATATAATTTTAAGAGTTTTAGAATATAATTAATATTTTATTTTATTTTAATAAGAATAATTAGTGTAAATAAAATAAAATAATAAAAAATTTGAAACATGTTGTCTTCTTTAAAAGAAGACAGCATATATATGTCATATGTGTATGCATACACATATGACATGTATATATATATATATATTATATTTACATATACATGTTAAGGGAAAAAAATCATTTATAGAAATTTAATTACAAATAAATAAGAGATATTATACAACGTCGATTTCGGTTCGAATTTCAGGTAGAATTTCTAACTCTTTTAAGATATGTATTTAATCTCTCTATGTATTGTGTGGTTTATATTATTACCGTTATAATTGTTGTTTTTCATGAAATAATTATGATCACGTATTAAGTAAAAATTATGTAAGATACATGTTCGTGTGTTATTTATGGATTAATTAAATACACGTATTAAAGGGGTTAAAATTCTACTGAGTTTTGACTCACAACCTCACCATTTTTATTACAAGGTTGGGAAAAATTGAACTGCGTCAAGAATTATAAATGGATTTAGATTAAAATTATTTTTTTGTAATATTAGTATAAATCGTTATTGTTGTAAAATTTCTTAGATTTTTATGTCATAAAATATTCGTTATTCAATCTTAGTTTTAATTCTCTTTGGAAGAAATCGTTTGACGGCCCTAGGAAACCAGGCCGTTACAAAGTGGTATTAAAGCATAGGTTATGACCACCCTAGGCTTGGATTATGGTATCCATTACGCATAATAAGTTAGGTTAAATTTAAAAATAATAATTTTTGTATAATTCATTAATTTATTATATTATTCAAGAAAAAAAAAAAATGACGATACACTGTACATTCCTGAAAATTATTTTTATGGAACAAAAACAAAAGGGGTTTGGACACTTTGTATCCTGAAAGTTTGACCAAAATCTCACTTGGGTCCCTACAGTTTCAATTTGAATGTATAACACCTTAACGGTTATATATTTATTTTAAACCTAAATGATATTTTAGAAATTCAAGTGGGGGGAGTTTATGTAATATTTTTATATACATATGTGAGTATTCAACTCGTTATGCCACGTGAGTATGAAACTTTTGAGGTGTATTAAGTATTTGGAGATGTATTTATATGTTTGAGACGTATTTGTGTGGTTGAGACGTATTTATGTGCTTTATGACATATTTATATGTTTCCAGACGTATTTATGTGGCTCAGTTTTATTTATGTGTTTCGAGGCGTATTTATGTGGTTGAGACATATTTATGTATTTCGAGACGTATTTATGTGGTTGAAACGTATTTATGTGTTTCTAGACATATTTATGAGATTGACTGTTTCGAGACGTATTTATGTGTTTAGAGACGTATTATGTGGTTAAGACGTAATTATATGTTTTGGGATGTATTTATGTAGTTAAGATGTATTTATGTATTTTGGGACGTATTTATGTAGTTGAGAGGTATTTATGTATCTTCAAACGTATTTCAAAAAATTCATTATTTGAAGTTTGAATTGTGTTGATATTTTTATGAAAAAAGTTTATGAGATTATAAGATTAAATTGGGATTTAAAAAATGATAATATTGTGGATATCAAAATTGATGATTTTTAGTCTCACTGGATAGTTCACAAGGAAAAAATAGTTATCTGGATGGTTGTGAGTAGGTTGCTTATGAATGTTGGATGAAATTGATTAATGTTGATTATGAGATATGGCAAGGGACTTGAAATGTCACGTCAAGCGAGAAAAAAAATTTATTGAAGTCGTAGATCTGTTGGAATCGAGATAGACCTAATCCAAATGAGACTACCGTGATATTTTTAAAACATAGTTATTGGGTGTTTATAGACATATATATTTATTGCTATTTTTATCGAAGTTACGTAGTGAAAGTATTTAGAAATATAAGATTTTTTGACAATTGATTATTGGTGTTAGGAGTTACTGACCAGAGTGCACCATTTTGTATTGTGTTGTGTTGGATAAAGTATGGGCCACCGCAAATGCAGAAGTGGCGATACGCAATATGAATTTTGGTGAGATGTGGATAGTTGGTGACTTTCAGTTATGGGATCCTACATAAAGAACAATTGTTCTAGAATCGAGTGTGACTAACATGACCGTGCGATTTTAAATTATTATTGTTTTTAACAAAATTTCGAGTACAAAATTTATTTAGGGGGTAGATTGTAATACTCCAAAAATTTATATTTTGAAAATATTATTTCATATAAATTTAATATTTTTTGGGGGTTGTCTTGTATTATAAAAATTTAAGATATAAATCAATATTTGATATTTGTGGGATTATTTGATATATTATTTATGGTATAAATAAATATTTGATAAATTTAGGGGTTAAATGTTAATTTTTAATTGACTTTTAAAAGTTTTGGAACTATTGTGTTATTTAAAATATAATTTTAAGAATTTTAGAATATAATTAATATTTTATTTATTTTAATAGGAATAATTAGTGTAAATAAAATAAATTTGAAATATGTTGTCTTATTTGAAAGATGACAACATATATATGTCATATGTGTATGCATACACATATAACATGTGTATGTATGTATGTATGTATGTATTATTTACATATACATGTTAAGGAAAAAAAAATCATTTATAGAAATTTAATTACAAATAAATAAGAGAGATTATGCAACGTCAATTTCTGTTCAAATTTCAGGTAGAATTTTTAATTATTTTAATATATGTATTTAATCTCTCCATGTATTGTGCGGTGTATGTTATTACTGTTATAATTGTTATTTTTCATGAAATAATTATGATCACGTATTAAGTGACAACTATGTGAGATGCATGTTCATGTATTATATATGGATTAATTAAATGCACGTATTAAAGGGATTAAAATTCTACTGAACTTTGACTCACAATCCCACAGTTTTTATTGTAGGGTCAGTAAAAATGAAACTGCATCAGGAATTATAAATGGATTTAGATTTTTTTTTTTTGTAATATTTGTATAAATCGTTATTGTTGTAAAATTTCTTAGATTTTATATAATAAAATATTCATTATTTAATTTTAATTCTCTTTAGGAGAAACCGCGTGACGGCCTTGGGAAACCGGGTTGTTACAATACCTTTACATCTTCATTGGGTTAATCAAGACTCTTACTTAGAGCAATTACCTCTAGGTCTAAGCTACAGTTCATAAATATAAAAAAATTACTTGTTTGTTGTTACAAGAGTTTCTGTTAACTCAATTCAAAATAAGATCGATTAATGACCCAATTCTAGTGATAGAATTGTATATATAATATGTGAGAAATTACCAAATTTGGAATATATCAAGATATTCACAAAATAGTTTAGAACCAGATTTTGTAAAAATCATTTTAAAGTATTTTCAATGATTTCAGTAAAAACGATTTTTTATCACAGATATAACAGGCTAAAAAATAGAAATGTATATACCAATTAAAGGCAACAATTTAGAGCACACAAATACAATTAGAAAGGTCTCACCAAAATTTCCTTAAGAAAGATATTTGTAAGAGCAATATGGTAATAAACTCGGTTTTTACAAGGAACTTTTTTTTCTCGATCAAGAATTTCTCAAAACTTTGCCTAAAAAATAATTTGAGAAAAATATTTTTTCTCATTACAAAATATAATATCTCTTTGTAATTCTTCATGATTAATTTCTAAAAAATGCAAGTCTATTAATGGTGTTTTCAAAATAGCCTATAACGGCTAGTTTTCAAAAGATATCCCAAAAATAAAACATATAGACCCTTTTTATAAATTTTATTTGTAAAACCTAAATCGTAAAACGTACGTCATAAATAATTGCCAATTAGAAATTAAAAATTGAAAATGTTAGGGATCAAATTACCATTTTAGAAACTTATAAATGTTAAGTTGAACTCATAAAGAAGGCTTTAAGGAATTAGAGGGGGGAAAGAGTAATTAAAAAAAATAAAATTAATTAAACGCACGCGACGCCATGCATGCGAGACCGTCGAAATGAGAGAAGGACGGAGGGGCAACGTGGCAGGTTAGGAGTATTCTCCACCACTATATCCATGCAATATATACCCCTTTTGTGCATGGGCATTGATCAAATGGCTCCATTGAGTTCGAAATTAGAAAAAAATTCTAGAGAGAGAGAGAGAGAGAGGATCGGAGGAGGACGTCGGGGCTCCGTGATCGGCATTCCGCCGGTGAGAGAGCAGAGTATGTATCTCGTGGCTGCATGTGTGTGTTCCGGTGGCCACTACTTTGAAGCGATCATGTGAATTTCCGGTGGTTCGCTTAGCGGCCGTAGGGGTGAGATCGTCAACGGTGGGATCGATCGTCGTCCGTCTCCATCATTTGGTGAGTCTTTATGAGTATTTTTTTCCTCTACTTTCAGTGGGTGTATGCATGCATGAGGGTTTCAAGTTGGTCGGTAAAGGTTCGGCAGTGTGGGGGGTCGGTGACGTATACCCGGCGATTGTCACGGTGGTGTCGATGGTGGGATATTTTGGTACGTTGTAGGTGTATTTTAGTGTGCATGTGTTGGTGGAGTTTGTGATCGTGTGAGTTTCGGGTGTGGGTGATCGGCCGTTGGTCGCCGGTAGACGGTGGTAGAGTGTGCATGGGTATGTACTGTTCACCAGGTGGGTAGGTTTGGGGGGGTCGTCGGCAGCACTGTTGGGTCGCCGACGAAGTGAGTGTGTGCGTGTGAGGACCGTGTGCGTGTGTTTGTTCAGCTCGCCGGCGATGGCTGCATACGGTGGCGGTGGTTAGCGCTGTTGCGACGTCCGTGTTGACGTGGGTGTGGGTGGGTGTTCGTTCGTTCAGCCCTGTAGCGTGTGAGTATTTCCTTGCGTGTGTGAGTAGTCGGCCAACGGCGACGGACGGTGGGTGTGTGATCGGAAGGGGTGGTCGGCGGATTGACAGCAAACAGAAAACGGAAACAGGAAAAAAAAAAGAGAAGGAAGAAAAGGGGAAAAAAAAAAAGAAAAAAAGAAGAAGAGGAATTTACACAAACCACCCTAAAAAGAATTAAAAACCTATTTCACGGCCCATGAACGATTCGGGATAAGTAACGTTTTCCGTTAAGTTTATTTCAGGTTATTGAATTGAATTCTAACATCAAAATTTCGGAATCGGAATGATAAATTGGGACCGTGTGTATTACTAAATTTTAGGCAATTATTTTAATGAGATAAAAATTACCCGAAACAGTAATTTTCATAAGTAAAATAGGGGAAATGGGAAATTTCGGAACTTAGGGTCTGCATGACACGATTTGATTATTTTGCGTAAAATATTAATTTAGGCCCTATCATTACTAGGTTCGCAAACGCCAACATCCCGGTAGGCTTTGGACGATGCAGTTATTGTAGCACAAGAAGTGAGGTGAGTGTACTGTCTTCTTGCCAAATTGTTTTCTGTATATATATAATGACACATGTGTTTGCGTATACTGTACGATTTCATAAATGATGTGAATCAAGTAGGGTTTTTTTTTTGGAATTGTGTTGGGTTCTAAAGAAGGCTTAAAAAATAATAATAATAATTTTCGTTAGATATGAGTGGATTATGTTTCTCCCCGTAAGGGGTGTGGATTATATTTCTCCCCAAAAAGGGGTATGGATATTTCGTAGGAAGGCATTCCTACGAATGTTACGGTACCGTTGCAACTCCCAATCGTGAGGTTAAAACGATCACTATGGCCTAGCCAGTGTGTGTTGTGGTGGAGTGGTGGTTTGAGATGTGATTTTTATTCATATTGGGTGATTTATTATTTTATTGTGATGATCAGTAGGATATTTACACTAGATAGTTTTGGAATGGAACTTATAAATATTGCTTTATTTTCACTACATATATTGTGAAGACTTTTACACGCTATGTGACATCTAGATATTTGTGCTTGATCCATATTTGAATGATGTATTATTTAGAATGTATTATTATGTAAAGAATGTTTTATTAAAAGAAGGTAGTACACTCGCAGGCGAAATAGTTAGGAGTCGATCCCCTACTGGCATTGGGTAGAGTCCGTCGGCGGTTTAGCGAGGGGGAATTTTGGGAGGTGCGGCCTGAGGCGAACCTAACAGAGGTTTATTGTCGTTTTTACCTTTTGCTGTATTTAAAAATATCAGGGACAAGTGTGTCCCTAGTTAAAGAAGCTGTTTTATGACTTGATTTTGTGATTATATAATTATGAATGCATTCTGTCGTTTTCTAGTTTTGGTTTGTCACCCAGGTGATGTCGTATCGACGTCACGCCGGCCCCAAGGGTGACAGGTGCTCGGGGTGGGGGGTGACATTATTTATAATGGCCATATTTAACAAAAAATATAACTTTTAAAACGTTCAATTTAGTCTAAAAAATAATTTGATCAAAATCCGAAAAACGATTGAAAGAATTTTTACTAAAAAAAATCAGAAAATATAAGGACTAAATAATAAAATCTTCAAAATATATATCATATATTTGAAAAACTATTTTTAGCCAATAAATATGATTTTATAACGTTCAAATAATAAAGATATGGTTGGAAGATCTTTGAAAAATGTTTTCAATTAAAAAACACAAAGAGGATAAGTTGACCAAAAATCAGGTAAGACGACTGCTAAGTTCTAACATTCAAATTTCTAGTCGTTTGCAAATTGATTCGATTGATCAAAATTATTGGTCAGTCGACCGATTTGCTTTCTGTATTTAGCATTTAGTCCATCAGCTGACTGAAATAACTCCTAACACAAATTTCTAAGAACATGTATCTGGCAGCCGATCGACATACCCACAGTCGACTGAAACAAGCATTTTTCAATATTTTTGTACTTTTTCAAAACTTTGGATGATGATATACTTAGAAAACCATTTCGAAAGTTATATTTATCACTTCTGATCACATTCATGAATGCAATTAGACTTAATAAATGGTTTTACTTATTGTGCGTGATCTTTGTTGGATTGCATTAAGAGCTTAAAAATAATTAAGCTATTTTACCTAGAAGTACAAAAAATGTTCTTTCAAAATGTGTTCAACAACTTCCATTACAACAAACTTGAACTTCAAATAGACTTTCTCATTTCTTCTCATTTAAATACTGGAACTAGATTCCTAAACAATAACCAATAAGACCATTAGTCCCGTCAAATATTTAAGTTAATTGTTTATCAAAACATCAAATAATACCTTAAGGTCAACAATACCATTTTTGGACAGGTATCTTGGGGTGCCCCCCAAATTTTTGAATTCTCTAGTTAGGCCATATCTTTTTAGTCAAAATCCCGGTGACCTTGCTCACAATTTAAAACTCAATGTTAGATGACAACTCGTTTTCTTTAAAAAAGATTAGCCCAAATCATTTTTTCGAACCCGATGCCTAAAGAAGCCCTGAACCCCCCTCCCCCTTTTTTTTTTTCAAGAAAATAAAATATATCAAATTGAAATAAGATTATTTTAACGGTTTTTCAACATTTTTTTCCAGAGGTACATTACTAAAATATTATATAAAAGATTTCATAATAGTATCATCATCAATTTTATTTTAATTTTTATTTAGAGGACAACATTTCACATATGCATTATATTTATTTTGAAAACTTACTAACATGGGTTGGAATATAATTATTTTTTTTTCCAACAAATTGGGAAATAGTTTATGCAAAGTGATTAGTTTTCTTTTTAACAAATAGTAAAAAAGTTTATTACGTATTTATAAAATAGAATATGAAAGGATATGAATTCAAACTAAATTTTTAAAAGATATTTTGTATACAATACTTTGTTAAGCATTAAAATTGATTTTTTTGTTTCATTGCCTAAATATTAATTTTTTTAAGTGTTATTCTTGTTTAGTATGTGATTTCAGGCACGGGTAAAAATACATAATATGAACAATAAAAAATTATGAAAAATATTTTTATTACAATTATTTTAGATATGTTATGAAGAGAGAAAATTATGTGAAAATTTTCTTTTTGGAAGAGAAAAATGATATTTGGAGGAAGGTGCTAATAATGACACCAAATTATTTAAAAGGCTTAAGCTAGATATCTATTTTAATTTTAGTCTTATCTATTAGATTTTATGAAAATACTAATTTACCAATTAGGGTTGCATCACCAATCCCCGTTCCACCATAACCGATCGCCAAACATTGACTGCCAGATTTCGACCATCGCCAATCACCAAAACTCTGGTCATCAGTTGTGGAATTATGTTTAGTTACATTCAACTAGTTTTTAGTAACATTTTTTTTTTAATATTTACTTAGTTATAATTTTTAGTCACATTGAACTATTTTTTTTTTGTTGGTCGCCAAAAAATTACATGAATGTAACTAAAAAATACACTAAAATGTAACTAAAAATACACTTAAAAATAAAATCTAAAAATACACTGAAAAATAGTTACATGTAACTAAACAATGTACTAAAAAAATAATTACATGCAATTTAAAAAATTGTGGCGGTCGATGGCTAGACTTTGGCAACCGGTGACCTCAGATTTGACGCCGGGTGGGGGAGGGTGATGACGGAGGGTGGTGCCGACGGTCAACAATGCAAACTTTAATAAAAAATATTTAATTAGAGATATAAGAGAACATCGACCCAATGACTAAAACACAAGTCGCAACATATGTATAAAATTTAGGGTTATTTGGTGGCAAATCCTTTATTTTACCCTTAATTTTAAAAAAGTGTTATGTGCAATTACAATTTGTGTTTTAGTCCCGCCTATTAAAAAAGGCGAAATCCCCAAATATATGTGTCTGCACTTGCGTAGTTACATGTAACTAATTTGTGTGTAAAATACTTCTTAGATGTAACAAATATCTTTGTAATTTGTAACATGTAACTAATTTGTGTGTAAAAATTTGTTACATGTGACAAATATTACACAAATACATGTAATTTTGTAACATATAATTAATATTACACAAAATTACACAAAATACATGTAACTAATATTAAACTAATTTCTGTATAAAATATTTGTTAAATGTAACAAATATTACATAAATATATATATTTATAACATGTAATTAATATTAAACATATACATGTAACTAATATTGCACAAATATATATAATATATTTCTTTGTAACTAATTTTAGTTATATGTAACTGATAATCACTATAATACGAATTTACTCATCAATTTCTCTTTACAATTCCTACAATACGTGTACATGCGTGACTAAAATACAAGTAAAACCCGCTTTAAAGAACTAAATCAAAATTTGTGTTTTAAATGGGACTTTTTTTAAAATTGCATTTGTTATTTGAGACTAATGGCTAATTATCTCTAAAATTTATACTCAAAATTAAAATTAAATAAAATAAATTATGAATTAGACCAAGACTTATCTAAAGGTAAACTAAAAGCAACTCTAAATTAGATTCTTCGACATTGTTCTCATTAAATAATTTATTTATTGTTTTATAATCTCTTCATTATAAAAATTATGGATATGACCAATTATTATTAAAAACAAAAAAAAAACGTATTTGAGTTGTAAACCAACCTCGCTCCAATCAACCCCCCAAATCAAGGGCTCGACTAGTAAGAGGATGGGAACACGGACCCTAGCCGTGGTGACAGACGACGCCACTCTTTTACGACTAGTCTTCCGTCTACTGTTTGTCTACATGCTACATTCCAGACGGGTTCCAAGTCAACGGACCATCTTAGTTCTTTGCTTTTTCTTTTTGATTTTTGCTGTATTTTTTTTGGGTGGGTGTTCGTCGTCCATCTGCCCTCTCTCGGCGTAACAGACCATACCCTAATTCTGCAAGTATGGCTTGAACTCCATGGGAAGAGAAAATAGCTCAGATTTACACTTGAGAATTTGATGTGGTACGGTATGATTCAAGAAGAATTCCGATATTCACACAAGGTATTCTTCTTCTTCTTCTTCTTCTTTTTTTCCCCTTTTCTTCTGAATTTTTTCATATGTAGATTATTGCATGATGCCAGACTGAATACTGTCATTGAAAGTTATGGTTGGTTTTTCATCTCAATTTCTTATAGCAGTATAGTTTACATGGGAAAATTTATTTATTTTTTTCATTAAAAAAATTAAATCATAGATGACATTTCATACAGATCAGTTAATTGAGAATTCGATAGTTTGTTTGTAAGAAGTTAGTGGTAAAGTAATGTTGGGCAGTGATTTTATTTGACCATTTTGACGAATAAATATTATTTGGAATTTTTTACCATGAAATATATATTATTAATAAGTTGAGATGAATATATGACGGTATGTGCGAGAAAAAGCGGCATGTAGGTGACAGGTTGATTACTGAATGGCTATCCAGAGTATAAATACCCTTTTCAATGGCAGGTACTTTGAATGTGATGGCTGGAAGCAGGGATGGAAGTTATGACCTTGGAAGCCACTCAGATGAGAACTATGAATTCGAGAGACTACATATAGAGCCGATTTATGATGCATTTTTATGTCCCCTAACAAAACAAATCATGCGGGATCCTGTTACTTTGGAAAATGGACAAACTTTTGAGCGAGAAGCAATTGAAAAATGGTTCAAGGAATGCCAGGAGAGTGGAAGGAAACTGGTTTGCCCATTAACACTCAAAGAATTGAAAAGCACTGATTTGAATCCGAGTATCGCTTTGCGAAATACCATTGAAGAATGGAATGCTAGGAACGAAGCTGTTCAGCTTGATATGGCTCGTAAGTCGTTGACTTTGGGCAGTTCAGAGAATGATATTTTACAGGCTTTGAAGTTTATCCAGCAACTATGCCAAAAGGATCGGTCAAATAAGCATGTTATTCGCAATGCCGAACTGATTCCTATGATAGTTGACATGTTAAAGAGCACCAGTCGTAGAGTTCGGTGCAAAGCTTTGGAAGCTCTTCGTATTGTGGCAGAGGAAGACTCTGATAATAAGGTTGTCCAAGGCATGGGCTCAGATGCATTTTTTGTCCTATATCTTCCTAGTTTTTTTTCTTTCTTCTCATTTCTATTGGTTTTTACAGGAAATAATGGCTGAGGGGGACACCGTACGCACAATTGTAAAGTTCTTATCTCATGAGCAATCCAAAGAAAGGGAAGAAGCTGTATATTTGCTATATGAGCTCTCCAAATCCGAAGCACTCTGCGAAAAGATCGGTTCGGTCAATGGATCAATCCTCATATTGGTAGGAATGACTAGCAGCAAATCAGAAAGTCTTTCTACTGTCGAGATGGCTATTAAAACTCTAGAGAATCTGGAGAAGAGTGAAAATAATGTGAGACAGATGGCTGAAAATGGTTGCCTTCAGCCACTTCTGACACTACTCCTTGAAGGTACTTACTGTATCCTCATATAATCATGCCTGAAAGTCAACAGTGGTTATTTTCTTGATATTATCAAGTGTGTGGAGGGAGGAAGGGAGGGATCAAGAGTCTTTGATATCCAAACAGTCAAATTATTTTCGAATTTTGCATTTCACACTTGAGCACGACCCACTTGCATTGCAAGTTCTGTTGACAATGGAAACATTGAATCTTCTGCAGTTTGTGAGTTGTCAGCGAGATGAATATCAGCATAGATCACTCCAAGAAGGGATGACTTTTCCTCATCATCCTTTACTACCTTAGTGACTGTCAATCTCTCACTTTCTTGATTTAAACCTGAGAAACCAGTTTCAATATTTATTTTTAATTCTTCTTCCATGATTAGCATATTCGATATAAACATCTCAAAGTTCCAAATCCTTCTCCCTCTGGTTGGAGGAAACTCATTCTTGTGTTTTTTGAACTTAGCATTAATCACCAAATCTTCCAAAAAATGTGACGTGAATTCTAATTTTAGTGTTGGGAGTGATACATAGATGGAGAATAAGTTAGGGAAAGTGGTACAGTGCTAGAAGGAATTATTGTAATTTATGAGAGATTATAGGAGCAGGTAGGAACAATTGGGTGGTCTGATCAACAACTACCAGAAAATAGGAGAACTCATCAATAATCAAAGTCCGAATTCCACAACAATCATAGCTCATACATAAAGGCCAGTGACGTAAAAGGCATGTGCACGAGACATGGTGTTTTGACATGTCTGGAGCGAGGCGCTATATGGCCCATGAAATATATATTAGTAATATTTTTTTTTTCAAATATAATTATAAAAAACTCAATGGACAGTACCTACAAGATTCTTAACTAAAATCTATTCTTCTGTAAGGTAATACTAACGTGACCGGCTTGATAAGCAAAGGTGTTGAGTTAATTCTCGCTAGAGGCACCTAACCAATCTTCAAATTTCATTTTTGTTCGCCGTTGTAGAACAAGGAAAGCTTTTGGTTCATTAGAGATGGAGTACCGACTTTCTTGTGGTTGAAGTATTTGGAAAAAAGCGAATAAATAATATAATTTAGGTTTTCGTAATGCCAATTTTGGTTAAAATAATTTAATGTTGGTTCAAACTTACGGACTACAGTCTCTATTTTTGGGGAAAAACGATATGCACACAACAAGAAGATGCCCCATGTACAAGGTGTCCATCACTCCTTGGGCTTTGTCCACAACTCAAGGGCGTACACTTTGGAGGCCATGCACCCAGCCCAATGCTTCAGTGCATTTTGTTACAACTTGCCCCTGGGCTTACCTGACGCCCTTTAAAACATTGAATCATTGACGATGTCCAACTAGATCATAAGATAATAATTATAATCACTAAGATAATGATTATCCTAATTAAATCATTTGGATAATAACTATAGAAATTCAATTTTTTTTGGAGGCTAAATTGTAGCAACTAATAATGACAACATCATCTCATAAATAAATACACATATTCCTAACCTAATCCAACCATTAGCATATTTCTCCCTCTTTGCCTTCCTGTTCATCCAATTGAAAATTCTCACCAACTAAAAAGAACTAGATTCCGATGAGTTATGCTTCCGGTGTGGTTGTAGACCATATTTTCCAATTTGATGGACAAGGACCAACCAACCAAAATGATGATGTGAAAATAATGAATTTGATATTCAAGAGCATACACCATTCGATCCATGCATGACTTTTTCCTGAAAATGGTGGCGCCGTAGGACACTGCAGTGAAGATACAATCGCTCCACTTGCTATAAAATGAGTAAGCAAGAGAATAGGCTCCAAAGTACTAGGTAGCGTGTCCACATTGAAAATTGAATTAATTCCCAAATACGGTGGAATGTCAAAGTAAACAATTAATATCTATTTAGTCAAGTGTCAAGAATGAAACAAAATAATTGAAAGGGCTTTGACTTGTGCTTGGATTGACATAAGATTAATAATATTAATATAGACTTAGTAGAAAGGTCAAAAGTAAGAGAGGACACAATAGATGAGCCTTTTTTTTTTTTTTTGTTTTTTAAGAAATTTCTAGGACAAATGGTTGAAGGATGTGATAGGAATTTGATCGCTAGATGCGTACACATTACTTATAACCTTTAATTGGTTATTGACCTTATGAAAATCCTTGTAAATTTGAGTAATTTGATTTACTACGTGTACTAATTTTTGCTCGTGGCATCGGGTTAAATACTTGACCTTTTGCTGAAGGGGCCTATCATAATACCTCACCATGCTCATGATATTGCTCAATCTATAGCAAAGAGGTCGGTCTGACAAGATGCCTCACTTTTGGTGAACTCTATAGTGGAAATTTGACACATCCCTCAACTACAACACCACATGTCATCCCAAACGTATGGGCAAACTGAAGTAATCAATCGAATATTAGACAACTTCATACGATGCATTGTGAGAGATAAACTAAAATAGTGGGATATAGCTTTACGCCAAGTGGAATTTGCCTTCAATAGCATGCCGAATCGATTAACATGGGGGATCATCATTTGAGGTCATCTACTCTAATCCCCCAAACCATGCACTAGATTTGGCCCCAATGCCAAAGATCCCAGGTTCTAATGTCGCAACAAAACACTTGGTTGAAGAATTCATGAAGTAGTACGTGGGCACTTGGAGAAGGCAAATCAACAGAACAAGGCAACAACAAATAAGCATCGTCTGAAGAAAGTTTTTGAAGAAGGTGAAATGGTCATGGCTTATCTTCACAAACAAGGATTCTATGTTGGAACGTACAAGTTAAAGGATTGAAAATATGGAGCATGTCATATTTTGAAGAAGATAAATGGCAACGCCTACGTGGTTGGACTACTTGAGGATATGTGCATCCCCCCTACACATTCAACGTTGCCGATTTGCTTCGAGGGCAAGTTTCTTCAAGTGGAAGGGATTGATGTCGGACATCTTTAATTAAATTGCTTATGGTTTACTTTTTCTTCTCCTCCAAGGAACTTACTTGGAGCCTACTTTTCTTAGTTTCTAAAAATTATTTCCATTTCCTATAGGTATTAGGGTTCTACCATATAAAGGAAGTGTGTAAGGCTTATCAGAATCATCAAGTTTCATAATAAACGGTATTTTTCTCTTAGAAAATTTATTTTCTTCTCTCTTTGTTGATTTTTTCCCTCAATTATTTGGCTTCCCATATGTCAAATTTTCTATCCATTCTTTAGAGTCATTAGAAGAGGCATAACACACGACTTTGGAAATAAAGAGGTTCTCTAGGTTTCCTAACCAATGATGTGATATCGGCATGCTTGCAAGAACATCATTTTAAAATCAGCCAAACCAAGCCAAAGGAAAATCCCGCAAAAAATGACCCTTCTTCTTAAACTACCTATAAGAGAACTTCATATTTTATCTCGTTCGAGGCTTTTGTCAGAAAGTAAGGGATCCAATGTTCTATCGGAATTGGTTGGAAACTGAAAAGTTCAGTTTCCTACTTGGTTGTTGATTTCTGACAAGAGTTAAAAAAAATTGTTTACGGGAGTTTACAAACATGCTTATAAGGATAAACTAGAGAAAAACATAAGCCGACCATAGGGAGAGACCTACCCGTTTGGTTTATCGACAATTTTTAGTGAACAAAATTCGCTTTTGCTGTATGTTTGAGTAGCAAGCAAGCAGACAAATGCTATCGCTTAACAAAGGAAGAAGACAACACTATCGAACCAGTTTTCGCGAATCCGCATTAGCGTAAATATGATCTTTTCGGGGTTAATTCTCTGAACAATTGGAATTTCGTACATTTGTCGGATCCTCTGTATCTCTTGATCGTGCTTGTGTAGCTAGATGTTGCCTGGTAGGGCTGATAAAATCACCTAAGGAATTACCTCCTACGAGGGGTTCAACATACCATAGATTTAGTGCCAGGTTCCTAATTTCATAATTCCGCGCATTATAAACTGAATCCTAAAGAATATGAAAAAATTAATAGGCAAGTAGATACATGAAAAAATGAATAGGCAAATGAGATGATGGACCTACTAGGCTAATGAACATGTACTATGACATGTTAATGAGCATGTATGTACTTGAGCCTAAATTAGCCCCTAACTTCAATATGCTAAATGGCTTTATATGATCCTAATCTATCATACAAAGTGAGCATAACAACTTCATGAAAATGTCCTAAAATAATAAGCATGTGAATTGGTGAAGTGGATGCAAAAGTGTCCTAAACAAAATGTTACTATACTACTTATATGTTAAAAGTGTAAATTTCTAATTGGGGACTTCAATGACATATTTAGATTATAATATGGTTTGGTTTAAAAATTGAATGTGATATGTCTAAGATCACGGTACATGATGTCGTAGTCTACTTTATGCAAGATTCCAAGCATAAAATGACCTAAACTAGTCTATCTAACACACGACAATCAACTATGTACACTTTCTAATCTCTAATTAAATGGATTTTTATATGCGCATGGATTTTGACTTGCAAATGAAGGAGAATTGGATGGGGGATGATGTTACTAGTCCCACATGTGAATAGGGTACAATTTTCATGCACAACCCTGACTTAAGTGAGTGCATAAACTATATGCAAAGTGTCAATGGTAATTATGCCATTCTTGTATTATTTAGGGTTTCCTGTATTGTTTAGAGTTTCTGTATGATTTCCTAATTTCTATTATAAATAGAAGGATAGGCTGACACAATTGTTAAGCCTTCTTATTCTTTTCATATTCTATTCTTACTTTAACATGGTATCAGAGTTGGGCATTTTATCTGATGTTGGGTGTGTTGAATCCCACATCAATGTTCGGCCCCTGATATCCGTTGGCAGTGGTTTGTCAAAGTCTACCTTGCACGTAAGGGGGTGTGTTGAATCCCACATTGATGTTGGGCCATTCGATATCCTTTTGCAATAGTTTGGCAAAGTCCACCCTGCACGTGAGGGGGTGTGTTGAATTCCACATCGCCAATGTTCTTTATGTGGTAAGGAGAATCATAGTAAAGAAACTTGTTGAGCCTTAGTTTGTCGTCCACCAAAATTTGCCAATGTAGTGACATATGATCCAAATGATCCTGCTTTAATTCTCGAGTCTTAGGTGGCCAAGGACATATTTGATGAGGAATATGTCCAATTTCTTTAGTATAAGGCATCCCAACAGACATGTCCTCCCAATGCTTCTTTAGCTCAACAGAGTATTTCTACGACTTGTCTCTTAGAAGAGTAAAAACAGACAATAGTGACCTGGTCAAGTGCAGAATCAGAATGTAGGGTGAAAGCTTATACCACTTGTGAGTTAACTTGGTTGAAACAGTCGTTGGAAAAACTTGGATTTGAACATTTTTCACTAATGGACTTGATACGTGATAATCAAGCAACATTTCACATTGCATCCAATCCAATCTTTAATGAGAGGACTAAACACGTTGAAATTGATTGTCACTTCATTCAAGAAAAATTGTTGCAGAAGTTGATTGAGACAAAATATGTAAATTCAGTTGATCAATTAGCTGATTAATTTACGAAACCGTTAGGGGGTTTAAGGATAAAGTATATTTGTAACAAGTTAGGAGCATACAATATATATGCTCCAGTTTGAGGGGAATGTTAAAGGGTATTTATGTCATTCTTGTATTATTTAGGGTTTCTTGTATTGTTTAGGATTTCTGTGTGGTTTCTTAATTTCTATTATAAATAGAGGGAGTGGCAAACATAATTGTTAAGCCGCCTTATTCTTTTCATATTCTCTTCATACTTTAACACAAAGTTTATGACAAAATAAAGAAAAAAATGAGCTAAGTTTGAAATTACATGTTTTCTTGCAATGTTCATGCAACTTAAACTATATGAAGGTGATCTTGATTGGAGAAATGGTAAACTAACAAAATGGAGTATACTGCAAAATCAAGAACTCATATTAGATGACCATTTTACGTTAAACGACTAGATCTAGATGTAAATTTAAATGCAAAATTTCAAAACACCTTACATGACCTATAATGCGACTACATTAACTATGCTTCTTTTCGTTTTTTTGGAGCTTTACTTTTTGTCAAATTATGCCAAAGGGTGTTTCATTTAATTTCCCCACATTTCATTAGATTGGCATTTAGAGAAATTCAATGACAACATCAAAAAAATACTACCACTTGAATCTTGCCATTTCAACCAAAATTACTTGAAATGCTAGTTTTAGGGAATAAATTTTCTCAACCCACAATTGTTTAATTCTACTAAAATTGGGAATCCAAAGGGATGATTTGGAGACCTTTTCCTTAACTGTAATTTTAAATAAAATTGTTTAAAATGGTGTGTATTCCGATTACACTAATAACAATGACTTTGGAAAATGTTTATTTTTTGGGGAAAAAAAAATTTGTTTGGAAATGAGCATAATGACATTACTAAACCCATTATTGCATCGATCACATGGGAAGCCAAAATTGAGCATAATAACCTCCCTTTTCGTAGCAAATCATTGATGCCTTTGGGCATAATAGCACTACACTTGTGTTAAAAAATGAGATTTGCACTAACAAAATGGAAGAACCATGCATTACATAATAGTAAATATGCTCACACAAAAGGGTTTGACGGCTATTTCTCCCCCATCCCCTTAGTTTTATATGCAATGGTTTGATAGAGTTCTTAAGTTGGGAATTTGAAGGAGTATTCACACAAGAATGAAAAAAGAATTGGCCAAAGAAAGTGCCATTGGAGATGAAAAGAGAATTGAAAAGCCAAGTGTAGAGATAGTATTTGATACCTTAGTCTTGAACTTGATTTGTTCTTGAGCTTCCTCTGTTAAGTAAATGTTTGTAAACATAACGACATCAACATGAACTGCAACATTGATGTATTGATCCTTATTTATATTGATGACTTTGCCCAAGTTGAATTCTTCATGAAATGTAGGATCATTGGCTATGGTAGAGTCCTTGATCGTGACAATACCTTCTTCTTCAACATCACTATAGTTCTCAACAACTACATATGCTTCATTTTGTTGACATGTGAAGGGATATCCACTTATTTTGTTGCCTTGATCAAGTATGGTTATAGTTTATTGGAATAATTGCTAGAATATCAACAACTTTTGTGGTGTATGTAATGCTTATATTTAAGGGACCACAAATTGTTTAATATAAAGTTGTTATACCATCATATTACTAATTACGATTCTAGCTGAGGACAATGTACGATACTCATTATTTATGGTGGCTCCTACATGGAAGCAGGTGTTTGTTGAATAAAGAATCTATGGCAATTAGTAAAGAACAAAATAGCGAACGTGATAAAGCAGGTGTATGTTGAATACATTATCTATGGCACTTAGTAAAGAAGAAAATAGTGAACTTGGTTTGAGTTACTTATCTTGGAAGTTCCTTGGTTAGGGCTGACTTAAATTTATAAAAAATATTGTCACTAATGAGTACTTTAGTAAAGATCAAAGGGCATATGATTGAGTTAGGGATTTACTAGTAATCCATGCTCTATTATCTATTTTTGGATATAGAGACAGATTGTCTGAATTGCAGCCTAACTTCATTTGTTTTCATTAGAAAACTGGACATAGTACTGGGTGTCTCTCGGGGCTTGTGTATTCGTTTAATGGAGTTATATCCTTCCGGGGTAAAATCAGAAGAATTCTAATTATATGTAATCAGTTATATTTTACCAAGAAAAAAATGTATCAATAATATTTTTCCAGAACTTTTAGCATAAACATAATGGGTCATATACACAACTGAGGTTATGAGATTTTGCTCGTGGCCTACCTTGACCAATTAAAGAGTTTATGGGGGTCAAAGAAAAGTATATCGAAAAAAAAGTCGTAATCTGATTTGGATTAGGAGAGGCGTTCTGGCTGCCTAATATGTATAGTACTGGGTAACTCAGTTTTTCAATTTGGTAGGATTTAATTTGGGTGGATGGAGGGTTGAGGTGATAAGATGAAATTTGGGGGTTTAGAGTTCCTGCCCAAACCCAATTTCTTCACACCCCTTAATTACGTTTTGTAGCTCCTAGTCCCTCTCTCTCCTCTCCCCCTCTCAATCGGCGTTTCTCTCCTTTGCCGTCAGGAATCAGACAACAAATTGGTATGTTTCCTCTCTCTCTCTCTCTCTGTGTGTGTGTGTGTCTCTCTCTCTTGTACAACTGTGACCCCCACTCTCTCCTCTATGTTTTTAGATTGGCACCACCAACCAACCCTTTGTAGTTTGGAATCTCCAGTGTCCTTCCTGTCAGTAATCTCACTCTCAACTGTATATCCTCTTCCGGCCATCTCCCACCCTCTCAATCAAAGCTCCTCTCTCTACTCAATCACCCTCCATTTAAACCATCAACCCTGTTCAGATTTTGTATCTTTATTTTTTTCCATTTTTCTCATGGTGAACAAATCCTGATCGTGGCATAAGCCTCTTCAATCACAACCATAGCCTCCACCATGCAGCTCACTCCACAATGATATGGTTCCTATCAATCACCTAATTGATTTTAGACTCATATCTCTCTAAATCTAGATCTGGATCCAAATCTTTATTTCTAGATCAAGATAGGGTTCCATAGATCTTGAAAAATAGATTTTGTGGCTGCCGTAATAGAAAGGCCATGTTTGTTTTTGGAATAGAAAGGTTGTGATGCTATCAGATTGGTTGGGTGGTTTGATCTAAGGTTACCGGATCGACCGCTGAAATTGGGAACCAATCTGAAGAATGAACTGCGACCAGTTCGGTCTGGTTTCTTTGTTTCCTTCTCGTCGGCTGTCTCTCTCTTCTTCATCTATTACTTGCCTCATGGAGCCATCTTCCTCCATGATTCCGCCTGTATCTAATAATAGCCCCACTTGTGTGAAAATTTTGAGATAGGTGAATGAGAGGAAATTAGAGTTCCAAATAGATGTTTGTAGATAGAAAAAGTTGCACTGAAGAGAGAGAAAATGGAGGCATTAGATTAGATAAGTTCTTCCCCCCCCCCCCCCCCCCCCCCCTCTTTTTTTTTTTTTTCCAAATTCAGATTTTTCTTTTTTGCTATGGGTTTTGTGTTTTGAGAAAGAATGATATTTCTGGGTTATATGGGATACATTGGGCCTAGATGTGTTTTGGTTTATCGGTGCTCCTTATTTAATTTTGATAGTTTGTTTATATTGATTTATGATGCAATTGTTATATCCCACAGGTCGACCTTTAAAACCCAACAATTGAAATACTGCATTAAATTTTTTACTCTGAAAAATAGGTTTTAATCCCCAATTAGCCTAGATGGGGTGAATAGCAAACAATTTTTTTTGATCTGGAAGAAAATTGACAACCAGCATTAATCTGTAATTAAAACTTAGGCATATGAGCAAGTTAGAGATTAAACAATTACCAAACAAATTTGAATGCAGAAGTGTAAAGGTGGCAAAGATTAACATGGAAAACCCTGCAGGATGAGAAACCATGGCGCTGCTTCGCTACACAATGAAATCATTAGAAAGCAAGTCAAGAAAGCACAATCGACTTGACACGACACTTCTAGTCTCACTCTACTTGCTGCTCTGTCCTACACTGCTCCCCTGAGTCTTACGATGCTAACTGCTCCCTCGGAGGGTGCTACCTGCTCCCCTGAGTCTTACGATGCTAACTGCTCCCTCGGAGGTTCTTACACCTCTGCTGCTTCCCATGTGTGCCCAAGCCTGCTTCAATTCCAATCATGGAATCCCTTGGCTCCGATCACAACCTTGACTGCTTCGAATCAGACTGTAGATCCTCCTGAACTCAGCCCTGACTTTGAACTTCTTTCTAGATGCTTGTGCTTCACAGATTTCACAAGATCTTGCTCTCTACTAGCAAGCAAGCGATTAAGCGCAATCTCGAGATTTGATCTTAGGTTGATGTATGTGGTGGTGATTTTCAAAATGACCTTGAATCAGTTTTAAAACCATTGGAAGTTCCGAAAACATAATGTTCAATTCAAAGTGCGTTTTATGAAACAAAAATGATTTTCAATGAAGAGCCAACTCTATAGATTTTTTTGCACAAAGCAAGGGAGGCCAAGAGCTGATTTAATAGAAATTCAACAGCAATTAGAAACATTCCCTAGCTCTAGAAACACTTAGGGAAGGTGTTTAGGTCAAAACTCCTGCAAAACAAGTTTGGGTGCCATGGCTGTTCGGACAGCCCGTTCTGCCATGCTAACGGTGCTCCTCTAGAGCTTGAGGCGTCTGTAGTACACAATGATTCACAATGTTGAATTAAAAACAAAAACCCACAAATTTTCAGTTGAATTGAAATTAATGCCTTTAGTTCTATTGGCCATGAGATGAGGGCTGATACTTTTCCTCAAGTCCATCACCCCCTAGCCTCTTTGTTTCCTCCTCTTCGCAAGAGTTTCCAAAGGTTGTAGAAGCACCCACAGGATCAGGATGGATTTCCGAAGGATATCTACAGTGACCAAATACTCGTGCAGTTCGAGTGAACCTGCAGTTAATAGATTTTCCAAAAGCACGCTCTAGGACTACTTGGTAGTTTATTTGGTTTGCCATATATCATAGACAATCCTAATTTCAGAGAAAATTTACAAGAATTTAATTAACGGCTGTGCTTGAGAATTCAGAGCCATGTAGCTCATGTGTCCTTGATTTTCTTACAAAAGTATCAAGTAGCAATTATTGCTGTCGAGTCTTTGTGAACCAGTGCAATACTCTTTTTCTTCATGAGCCTGCTGTTGGCCTCTGCTGTTTTGCGTTGCTCCATTGCTTCCGATACTTCAAGTCCCTCTTTGCCCTAGTTTTTCTATCCTGATCTGTTGTCCTGGTCTTTTCCTTCTTTGCTCATTGGGAAGATAGTATGAAGCATTCTCTCCTCCGTACTCCATAGCCATGTTGTGGCTATCGACTGCTGCTATGACCGTTGGTAAGTCTCACATCCTTCTTTTATTAACTCTGCCAGCGGCCATGGTTGCAAGCCATATATGAGGTTAACAAGCTTGTCCTCGTTCGGCAGTTCTTGATGTCCATATCAACAAAGTGGACGACCTACCGTACTCACATATCGAACTTAAGTGGGCTGGTAGGCGAGGAAAGTGGGTTGAGTGTTGAGGGTAGAAAAATATGGGATGGACGTAGATTGTTGTTTTTAAATGATTGTTTGGGCTTCAGATAAGGAGTGTGTAGTGGGTGTGGATCTAGGGTTTAGAGCAAACCGAAAGAAGTCTGAATAGAACTCAACTTAGAATACCCCCAAATCAGCTAGACAAAATCAAAAGGCTTCAAGGGATGAGTGCCGGTGACTGGAATAAAGCAGCAGGCGGCGATTGCCACAAAACAGCATGCAGTCTTTGTGACAGCAATAGTTTGGTTACTATGAATTTGATGGAATGAGTTTAGGCTCTTGATGCGAATTTGATGCAGTAGGGGGGAATTTGAAGAGAAATAATAATCCAGCCAACTGATAGAAGAGCAACCAGTCAATGCACAGTTAGTTTCAATCAATCAAAGTCTAAATTCCAATACAATGGTCCATATATATGCCAAGAAAATATTAGGACAATGATTATCTCACCAAATCACTAGTATATTAATGACCATCCTAATTAAATAGGAAGCATATTCGCTACCTTAAAATTTGAATTAAAATTAAATAATTTAAACTAATAACATCATATCCTAATTTGATAATCATAAAATGAAAATAAACATAATTTTTTATAAATCTACTGCCATGATTAGCTTATTTTGAATAATTCTCCCAACATTGGTTGTATCCATCTCCACTGAGCCTTATTTCCTTTTAAAATATAATGAAGAGGAAATTTGAGCATTTTTAAAGTGGATGATCTGTTATAGCTTTGAGCTGTTTCGTTTTATGCTCTCGTATAATATCTCTATAAATCTTAAGATGCCAAATGTGATAATGCAGGCGCTCCAGAAACAAAACTTTCCATGGCTTTTTACCTTGGTGAGCTGGTTCTGAACAGTGATGTGAAAGTATTTGTAGCCAGAACCGTTGGTTCGTCGCTGATCAATATCATGAGAAGTGGTAACATGCAGTCAAGAGAAGCTGCTCTAAAAGCTCTAAATCAAATCTCATCTTATGATTCAAGCGCAAAGGTCTTGATAGAGGCCGGCATACTTCCACCTCTTGTCAAGGATCTCTTTACATTCGGACCAAACCATCTTCCCATGCGACTGAAAGAAGTCTCAGCGACAATTCTCGCCAACATTGTCAGTTCGGGCTATGACTTTGATTACATCCCTGTGGGACCTGATAACCAGACACTGGTGTCAGAAGACATAGTTCATCAGCTACTCCATCTCATCAGCAACACAGGGCCAGCAATAGAATGCAAGCTTCTACAGGTTCTTGTTGGCCTAACCAATTCTTCCACTACTGTTACAAGCGTTGTTTCTGCCATTAAGAGCTCTGGTGCCACTATAAGTTTGGTACAGTTTATTGAGGCTCCACAGAAGGATCTACGTGTGGCTTCCATTAAGCTTCTCCAGAACCTCTCTCCTCACATGGGTCAGGAACTTGCTGGTTGCCTACGCGGTGCATCTGGGCAGCTAAGTAGCCTAATCAAAGTCATATCTGAAAATATTGGTATCACTGAGGAGCAGGCAGCAGCTGCAGGACTATTAGCTGATCTTCCGGAGAGGGACATGGGCCTCACAAGGCAGTTGCTCGATGAAGGTGCCTTCCCAGTGGTGATCTCCAGAATTGTTGGGATCCGGCAAGGGGAGACTAGGGGTAGCCGCTTTATGACCCCATATCTAGATGGACTTGTTCGTATTCTTGCTAGGATTACCTTTGTCTTGGCAAATGAACCTGATGCTATTGCACTGTGTCGTGAGCATAACCTTGCTGCACTTTTCATTGAACAGCTTCAAGCCAATGGGCTTGACAATGTGCAGATGGTTTCGGCAATGGCTTTGGAGAATCTATCTCAGGAATCCAAAAACTTGATCAAATTGCCCGACTTACCCCCCACTGGGTTCTGTGCATCCATCTTTCCTTGTTTTAGCAAGCCACCTGCCATCACTGGATTGTGTCGGGTCCATCGAGGGATTTGTTCGCTAAAAGAAACCTTTTGTCTTG
The DNA here is from genome assembly GCA_016647705.1 of Eucommia ulmoides. Lineage (NCBI taxonomy): Eukaryota > Viridiplantae > Streptophyta > Magnoliopsida > Garryales > Eucommiaceae > Eucommia > Eucommia ulmoides. The sequence continues at coordinate 34,491,403 of CM028326.1, read as the reverse complement.
TGGAAGGACAGGCCGTGGGGAAGTTGGTGGCCCTTCTGGACCACACAAATGAGAAGGTGGTAGAGGCATCGCTTGCAGCGCTCTCCACTTTGTTGGAAAATGAGGTTGATATTGAACAAGGGGTCAACATATTGTGTGAGGCAGAGGGAATCAGGCCTATACTGGACGTGTTGCTTGAGAAGCGAACTGAGAACTTGAGGAGGAGGTCAGTTTGGGTGGTTGAGAGGATATTGCGTACTGAGGACATAGCATACGAGGTTTCTGGTGATCCTAATGTGAGCACGGCACTTGTGGATGCTTTCCAGCATGCTGACTATCGAACACGACAGATTGCAGAGCGTGCTCTTAAGCATGTAGACAAGATACCGAACTTCTCTGGCATCTTCCCTAACATGGGGTAGCTTTTTCCTTGAGGTTTTGAGATGCATCAATAAATGCAGGTAGATAATGTTGTATTTCCATTTTTATTCTTCTCTTATTCCTTTTATTATTTTTTTAACTTCTCTTTGTATAGTGTCTTGCAAACTGTTAATTATCTTATTCGTGTTGTGTTCATTGGTCTTTGTTTGCCAAAACTTGTATTAGCATTGGGAAAGTGGATGTAATATTTATCCTTTATGAACACTATGCTGCTCGTCTCTCTTGTTTCAGTCATGCATATTGTATACACGTTACTTAATGGAAATGGGTTTATCCCAATTTACCTTCTTCTCGTTGCTCATCACGTCAGTTTGCAGAAAAGTTTTGATCCCAATTACCTGCTCGTTGCTTATCGATATCAGTTTGCAGATAAGTTGGACGATGTTTGGTCATCTGTTTTCTGTCAATAATCTATTCCAGCTGTCTTTTCCTTTTCCAGGTTTGACCTTTCTTCTTGTGTTGGAAGAACACTACCACGAAAGTGAAAACGGTTGGGTTTATCTCACAACGGACGTGGAAGAGACTGATGGTTAGGTTGTAAGTGTGAGAGAAAACTTACTTTTGGGGTTGAGAGAGGTCTAAGACTACCCTACACTGGTATCAGAGACCCCAATGTACAACAACTATGATCCAATAGGCAAAAAGGGAGAGACTGGTCGAGAGTTAGCCGGCCAAAGACCCGATGTGTGAGGGGGAGATTGTTGGGTTTATCCCACATCGAATGTAGAAGGGGTTGATGGTTAGGTTATAAGTGTGAGAGAAAGTATCACCTCATGAGCTACTTTTTGGGATTGAGAGAGATCCAATACCACCCTACATTGGTATCAAAACTCAGATTACAATTCATTTGATTCAATAGCCACAAAGGAAGAGACTCGTCGATGGTTAACCGACTAAAGGCTCAATGTGTAAAAGGGAAATTGTTTGGTTTATCCCACATTGGATGTGGAAATGACTGATGGTCAGGTTGTAAGTGTGAGGTAAAACCTTACCTCATGAGCTAGATTTTAGGGTGAGAGAGGTCCCTGAAAGTGTGTGGACCGGAAAAGACATCTCCTACAAGCATTTGGAGGTGTTTGGATGTAGGATATTTGTTCATGTTTCAAAAGATGAAAGATCCAAGTTTGATGACAAGACAAAACAATGTATATTTCTGGGCTATGGGCGTGAGGAATTTGGCTACAAATTGTGAGATCCAGTTGACAAGAAAGTGATTAGTTTCTCTTAATACGAATAAGAGAAACCTTGTTATAGCCATTTCTGTATATTCAATGTACTCTACGGATAGAGGAATACATAGAGTTGAACATAGTAAAATAAGAAATTGGCCGGCTAACTCTCGACCACCTCCACCACATGCCAGTTGATGTTTAGTTGATAAGGTCCAATAGGGATAGAAGAAATTTTACAAAATATCAGTCTAATGAGTATGTGGTGCTTACAGATGGGGAGAGTCGGAAAGCTATGAAGAAGTCGTGTCGAGTGAAAACAAAAATGAGTGGAGTAAAGTTATGCAAGAAGAGATAAAATATTTGCATGAGAACTGCATTTATGACTTGATATAACTTCCTAAAGGCAAAAGATTTTTGAAGAATAAATTGATTTACAAATTGAAAACTGAATAGAATAACTCACGTCCGAGGTACAAAGCTCGACTTGTTGTGAAGGAATTCAGTTAGAAGAAGTGTTGATTTTGAAGATATTTTCTCCTGTAGTTAAAATGTCTTCAATCTGAGTTGTGCTTAGAGATGTTAATGGTCCGGTTTCGACTCGGTTTCATATAAAACCAAAACCAAAACCGTTAGATATATATAAAACCAAAACCAAAATCAAAATCGTCGATTTTTTTTAAACGGTTTTAAAACCAGATTAATTAATTTTAACCAAAACCAAAACCAAAATCGCGGACCATTGTTTCTTATATATGAACAAAAATATAACTAAAATATAAAATCCAAAAACAAAAGTCAAACCACAAAATTATTAATTGTTATAATAAATATTCCTAACGATAAATAAAATACACTAATACAATCATAGATAATTGTTGGTGTATAAAACTGGTACACATCTCGAGTATGGCCTAATTGGATGACAGACGAGTCCTCTTGGCGAGGTGGAGTCGTCGGTTGAACATTCTTCGGGTGAACTGTACTGGGTCCTAGGAGGACTGACCTACTGTGTCCAAAGTCTTGCTCCTCAGGGAGTGTATTTGCAGAAGGCTTAAACTGAGATTTGTCCTCGTGAAACCCCTCCGGCGTGGTAATCAGTGCTTAGAGAGAAAAGATACAGAGTGCAACAAGTAAATAAATGAACTCAAAGTACTCGCTGGTAATGTAAAGCGTACCTCGGGCTTGCAAAGCCTTAGGTATGTATAGTAGTTGGAGATGGTTAGTCGGGCCTAAACATGGTTAATTAGTCGAAACCCTGTGTTTAGCTGATGATCCGGGGTGCTTAGGAGATAACCGCTGGGCTTGGACTTTCGGGCCCATTTGGCGAAATCCGTGGGCCTTTGCTAGGCTTGTGGCGGTAACCTGGTGGAGGAGAGTGAAAATCCGTGGAGTCTTGGAGGAGAAACGAGCTGGAATGAGGAGCCGGTCAAGGTGAACGGCTGAGCCCTAGAAGTTGGCCGCCTAGGGCACGACGCAGAGCTCAGGGCAGCACGTCCTTACGGGGCACTTTGTTCCGCCCTGGGTGCAAAAGAGATTCCAGGGAAGAGCCGAGGTCGACGTATGTTCCAGCGTGGTGCCGGGGATTCCAGAATGCGTCCATGTCACTAGGAGGATGGACACGTGACTGGGTCCCAGATGCTGACTCAGTGGTGTCCGAAAATACCCTCATCAATAATAGTTATAAATGAATTACAATAATAAAATCATAGATAATAGTCACAACGAAGTGATGAAAAAGGAGCAAGAGAAGAGGTAAGGAGCAGAAGCATGAGCATTGGATCGGCCAAGTAAACAATTGAATTACAACCCTAGCAGTCGATCTATAAGTATATATATATATATATATATACACACACACACACACACACACACACACACACACCAGGGTTGAAGTGTGAATAAATAGAACAATTCCTTAATTTCATAATTAGACACAACAAGTAGCAATTAGTAATTGGAGAGAGAATTCAACACCTTAATTCCATTTTTGAGAGCTGCTTCCATTAACTCCTTATTTGCAATCCCTTATCTCACTCAAGCAGCTCGAGCTATCTATGGAAGCAGCTCGATTTACAATCACTACTAACCCTAAAATCTCTCTCCTAATGTACAATCACTTTCTCTTCCTCTCTCCACAATCTCACTCTTATTCTTCCGATCTGTCTCTCAATCTCTCTTCTTTCACGACCTCTCTCTCTCTCCGATCTCGCAACGACAACGACTTTTCCAAGCCGTCACCATCCTTACATCATCTTGATCTCAACGTCTCGATCCGCTTCTCCGTTGTTCTTGATCGATTTCTCTATCTTGATCTCGATCTTCGCCATCTCGATCGATTCCCAGTCGTTGCCACGATTGATTTCTTCGTCTCGATCTCGATCTCCACCGTTCATCCACCACTGCCATCGTCATTACTGTCGTTCACTATCATTGCTCTCTCTCTCTCTCTCACCTGATCTTGCAACGTATCGATCTCGTTGCTTCCGACCTCGCAGTAATCAGATTTGAAGGTGGTGAAGTTTGACGACGGTATGGAGATGGCCGATGATGGTCAGATTTGGACGCTCTCGATTTCTTACCTCCACCACCGAGGTTTGGTTTGGTTTGGTTTGTTCTAGAACCTTTTAATGTGTTTTTTTTATTATATTGTGTTCCCAATTTATCTGTGTATTTGATTGTAGGGTTTTGATTTGTTTTAGGGATCATTCCCTATTTTTGAATTTATTCCAAGCATATCTAGTTTGATCTGTGGATAAATTACCGATTTAGCATGAACAATTTATTTTTAATGATCAATTAACTGATTTTTGTTTCTAATCCTAGAAATTTCGGCGCATAAATTTCAGGTATGTTCAACCTAACTTCCAAACCGTAATTTCCGAATTAGTGTTTCTGTTTAGTGTTTCATTCTAGCGTTTTTTTTTGTTCCCGAAATTTGTTCTATCTTTCTTCTGTTTTTGTGACTTTTGTTTAGTGTCTTGCGGATGAATTTCAAAAACCAGTTTTCAGTTTCTGCTTCCGGTTTCATTATCTTCTTCTTTAGCGTTTGTTTAGCATTTATTTAGTTGGCGTTTGTTTAGGATTTCCTATCCGTTCACAGAAAACTTGGAACAAAAAAGCGTTTGTTTAGTGGTTCTATTATACTCCCTTGTTCTCTTTGATGGAGTTTGTTTAGTGTTTATTAATATGGTAGTTGTTTAGTGTCTGTTTTCAGAGAAATTGAAATAGGAATGCCTTTGTTTAATGTTTCTGATTTATTCGGCGACTAGATAGGTTAGTTTCAATCCAATTTCAGATTTGTTTACATCAATTGATTTCTCTCTTTTATCCATTGCTCGATTTGCTTTGATTAAAATATTGCTAGTTTGAATTATGAAATATTTCTGATTCGAGATATTGTTGGTTTGAAATCAGAAATATTGCTAATTTGAGATATTTTTGATTCATTCGGTGACCAAACATGTTAGTTTCAATTTAATTCCAGATTTTTTCAAATCAATTGATTTATCTCTCTTATCCATTGCTCGATTTGCTCTGATTGAAATATTACTGGTTTGAAATCTGATATATTATTGATTTGAAATATTCTGAACATTCATACTGCTGGTTTGAAATATTGTTGGATTCTATTTCTGTTTAGTGTTTCCGTTTAGCCTTTTTTTTTTGGTTCCCGAAATTTGTTATATTTTTCTTCTGTTTTTGTGACTTTTGTTTAGTGTCTTGCCAATGAATTTCCAAAATCAGTTTTTAGTTTCTGCTTCTGTTTTTTATTATCTTCTTCTTTAGCATTTGTTTAGTGTTTATTTAGTTGTCGTCTGTTTAGTTCTTTCGTTCTTAGAAAACTTGGAATTAGAATATGTTTATTTAGGTGGCGTTTGGTAATCATTTCTGTTCCCATCCCAACAGTGGGATGAGATGAGATGAGAATTATGTTTCCTTTTTGGGAGTAGAATCGCGTTTGGTAACGAATTTTTTTTTTTTTTTTTTTCGTTTTGGGAACAAAATCGCGTTTGGTAATGATTTTATCCTAAAATAAAAAAAAAAAAAATTGTTTTGAGAACATTTTTTTTTGTTTTGGCCGGACGGTGACTGGCGTTGCTGGACGGTGGGCGGCCAGTGATGCAGGAGGTGACCGGCGGCGGCGGACGATGGATGAACAGTGGTAGTAGTTTTTGGGAATGGGATGGGAATAATGATAAACAACTTTTTTTTTTTGTTTCTTATTTCTTAAGAAAAAAATGGATACAATTCTCAAATGGGAATGAAATGGGAATGGGAACAAAAATTATTAAACGCTATTCCTAAAAAGAAATCTCAAAAATCTAGGAATGTGATGGGAATTTCTGGGATGGAAACGGTTACCAAACGGGGCCTTCGCATTTCTGTTATTAGTTTCTGTTCTACTCCCATATTCTCTTTGGTGGCGTTTGTTTAGGCCCCGTTTGGTAACCATTTCCATTCCATTCCATTCCCAGATTTTTGGGAATTCTGTTCGGGAATAGCGTTTGGTAATTTTTGTTTCCGTTTCCATTTCATTCCCATTTGAGAATTGTGCCAACTTTTTTCTTAAGAAATGAGAAACAAAAAAAAGTTGTTTCTCATTATTCCCATTCCATTCCCAAAATCCATGGTCACTATTCATCTACCGGCCGACCACCGACCGCCGCCGGCCACCGTCCGCCGCCGCCGTCGCGGCCACCGGTCATCTCCGGCGACCGTCGCCGGTCACCGTCCGGCTGGAATTTTTCCGACCACTTCCGGCAGTCTCCGGCGACGGCGCCACCGCCGTCTCCGACGCTGGAGAACCGTTGCCGGAGCGCCGGCGGGCGTCGCCGGAGCACCGCCGGCCGGCCAAAACTGAAAAGAGAAAAAAAAAAAAAAAAAAAGATTTTAGAATAAAATCGTTATCAAACACAATTCCCTTCCCAAAACAAAAAAAAAATTATCGTTACCAAACGCAATTCTACTCCCAAAAAGAAAACAAAATTCCCATCCCATTCCATCCCATTCCCATCCCACTGCTGGAATTGAAACAGAAACGGTTACCAAACGCCACCTTAGTGTTTATTAATATGGTGTTTGTTTAGTGTGTTTGTTTTTAGAGAACATGGAACATGAATACCTTTGTTTAGTGTTTTTGATTCATTTCTCGACCAAACATGTTTGCTTTGATATGATGGATTTGGCTAAATTGCACTTTGCACCCTTAAAGTTTGTGATTGACTCAAGGTAGGATTTGAAGGTGGTGACGCCCTTATATGTTTGAGCAATAGAAATCGCACATAGGGAGGGATCAAAAGTGTTATTATCCCAAATCTAAAAGAAAATCTATGGAAAACTCTGTGTAGGTATATACATAGTATGTATTTGTAACGAATGTATAAATTTTTTTTTTTATATGAGTGAAGTGATACTTATTTCATATATGATTTACAATACAATTTATTTATTACTTGCATGTAATCTGTGTTATGTTTCCTTATTTTATATAGATACAAGTTTTAGTCTTGATTGTTAGTCATTAGTGATGTTTAATTGTTAGTTATTATTGATATTCAAATTAAATAGGTGTATAATGTTAATCTCGATTGTTAGTTATTATTGATGTTCAAATGAAATAAGTGAATTTTTTATTTTGTTTTTGTTGTTATACGCTAGTATACACACACAGAGACTAGGGTTGAAGTGTAAATAAATAGAAAATAGATTAAACTGTAAATATTAAATAAATAAAACATAATATATATATATATATATAGGTTACATTGTTATACAGTCCGGTTCGCGGTTCGGTTACATGGCTTGGTTACGTGGTTACTATCCCAAAACTAAAACCAAAATCAAAACCGCGTCGGTTGCTAAATTTAAAAGCAAAACCACGATCAAAACCATTTAGTCAGTTTCAAAATCAGACTGCTCGGTTCGGTTTCGTGCGCTTACCCTTCGGTTCGATTTTAATTGCCATCCCATGGGGTTAACTGCCAATTTGAATGATTGAACTACTTGACGTGAAAATAACTTTTCTACACGGGGGTTTGGAAGAGGAAATCTATATAGATGAACCAGAAGCTTTCAAAGTCAAAGGTGAAAGAGAATTTTGTGTGTTGAATAAATAAAAGTTTGTACGGGCTTAAACAAACTCCAAGACAGTGTTACGAGAAGTTTAACTCGTTTATACTGGATCAAAGGTATACAAGGACCATTTCAGACTATTCTGTATTCATGAAGATGTTCTCAGATGGTGACTTCATCATTCTTTTACTCTATGTAGATGATATGTTGATTGTTAGTTAGGATGCAAACAATATTCAGAATTTGAAGAAAGATCTCAACAAGACTTTTGCGATGAAAGATTTGGGATCGACAAAACAAATACTTGGGATAAAAATCAATCAAGAAAGGAAAAATAGAAAGCACTGGTTGTCTCAAGAAAGATATATTGAGAAAGTTTTGGAAAGATTCAACACAAACAAGGCAAAACCTATTAGTTTTCCACTCTCAAGTCACTTCAAGTTAAGTTTAAGTAAGTGTCCTTTAAGCGAGAATGACAAGGATGAAATGGACAAAGTACCTTATGCTTTAGCAGTTGGCAGTTTAATGTATGTTATGGTATGCACGAGGTCGGACATTGTTTATACAATTGGCAGTTTAATGTATGTTATGGTATGTACGAGGTCGAATATCGTTTATACAATTGACGTTTTAAGTCGATTTCTCTTGAATTGGGGTAAAGAGCATTGTGTAGTAGTAAAAATGGATTTTCAGGTATCTCAGAGTGCCATTCATCTTTTGAAGAATTCAATTTTTCATACGAGATCCAAACATATTGATGTGAGGTATCATTGGATGCGTGATGTGTTGGATATGAAGTTACTACAACTTAAGAAAATACATACAAATGATAATGGTTCAGATATGATGACAAAAATTCTTCTAGTACAGAAGCTTGAGACTTGCAGAGAGAGAGCAGGTCTCTTGTATTTTTTCCCACATGAGCTGGAGAGGGAGATTTGTTGGGTAGGTCCAACCAACTTGAGCCTCAAGAAAGAAAGAAAGAAAAAGTCCCATTTAGGCTTAATTAATGAAAGAATCTAAAGAAAAAAAAAAGCCTACTAGGACTACCTCTTATACATGCGGGAGTGATTAGAAAAAAGGGTTGCAACAACATTTTTTTGAGGGTTTTCTCAAGAAGAATTCACATTGTAGTAGGGAGAGAGAGAGAGAGAGAGAGAGAGAGAGAGGAGCTACGGTTCGGCTTGACGATCGAACGATGATTCATATTTCGATTGAGCTGAAGTTTCAGGGGTTTGTTCTCAATATCAATTACTTCATTTTCATCATCCTTGCTTTTCGGTAACCCTCTTCTAATTAGTGAATTGATATTTCTCTCTAAACTTGTATTTATCGTTTCTTGTTGAATCTATCGTTTTCAGTGACGTTTATGGGTGATCCAAGAATTTTTCTCTTGAAAGTGTGAACAATTGTAATCCTATTATTTTTGTGATAGTGGAAATTGATATTGGATTTTAGTCCTATGGTTGTTTCCCCGCCTTGGGGTTTTCTAAGTGAAAATCATATCTTCTACTTTATTTGTTACTTACTTTTATCTTGGTTAATATTTGTGAGCGTTAAAATCAGTAATCCCATGTTAATCAGTGAATATAAATTTAAATAATTGGTGATTTTCCCAATAAAGTGGTATCAGAGCCCACCTTGTATTGGTATTAGAACCTAGGTTACGACAACTCTGACCCAATAGCCACAAATGGAAAGATTGGTCGATGATTGGTTGACCAAAGGCCTAATGTGTAAGGGGGAGATTGTTGGATTTATCCCATATTGGATGTGGAAGGGACCGGTGATTAGGTTATAATTGTGAGAAAAATTCTCATATCATGAGCTAACTTTTAGGGTTAAGAGAGGCTCAAGACTATCCTACATTGATATCAGAGCCCATATTATAACAATTATAACCTAATAGACACAAAGGAAGAGACTGGTCGAGGGTTGGTCGATCAAATGCTCAATGTGTGAGGGAGAAATTGTTGGATTTATCCTACATTAGATGTAGAAGGCGTTGGTGGTCAGGTTATAAGTGTGAGGGAAACTTTCATCTCATAAGCTAACTTTTGGAGTTGAGAGAGACCTAAGATCACCTTACAAAAGCAAGAACATATTTTTGTCATAATCTCTTACCACATTGGGCAACATTTATTGCATAAGATTTGGTAGTTTGGGGGCACAAATTTGGTATGTTTTTCTTTTATAAAACTTAAAAAATATACCGAGGTTTTTGTTTCAATTGTTAAGTGCTGAATTTATTAAATACTGGCGTATAATTCTTGTCTGAAGACAATCACTAAAAAAAATAACAAAAAAAAAACTTTAATATTTAAGCGATGAAATGAAAATATAAACTTTGAATTAGTATTATATACAAAAGTATGTTTTGAGAATATAGTTTGAATTTATATTATTTCATATTCTATTGTATAAATATGTAATAAACTATTTTAATAATTAAAAAAAAAAAAATAGTCACTATGCATCACCTGTTTTGTAGTTTGTTAGAACAAAATAATAATTATACACCAATGCGCCAGTAAGTGTCAATTTTTTTTTTAATGTAGATACAATATTTTGTCCATCCAAAAATAAAATAAATTGGTGATCCTATTATGAAGTTTTCTATCAAATTTATTTTTTATTTTATTTTATTTTTATTTTAAAACAATTTATCTTTTAGTCATTTTCAACTTACCTTCTAGTAATATTTAGTAGATATTTACTAAAAGTTAAATAATTGATTAATATGAACTCAAAGACCGAAAAATAAAGAAAATAAAATAAAATTAGAAGTGATTTATTTCAAAGATAATCCAATAATTTCTCCAATACTTTTTTTTATTTAAAAAAAGGAAAAAAAGTAAAAAAGAATAGAAAAAATAAGCTTAAAAGTAAATAATAGAGACATAGAGGGGTTGGATACTTGTCGAATGAAGATAGAGAGATACTGAAGAAGTAAGCTCACTTTGTTCTTGTTTGGATCTATTTTCCTAACATTTAGTTTCATCTTTGACCTTTATTTTTAAATGCTACTAATGTCTCTTAGAAGTATTACTCTTTCCTATTTTATTACATAAATCATAAAATAATTATAAAGAAAATAAAAATAAGAAAGAAAAAGAAATGAGTCATGTAATTTGGGATATTTGAATAAAAAATAAAAATGAAGGGATTGAAAAATAAATAAGAGAGAAATAGAGTATTTAAATATTTGTTCATTAAAGATGGAGAGAAGGAGAAAGATGGGTCCCGCCTATTTTCAATATGTCTCTATAAAAAATATATCGAACATATCGAGCTATTTCCTAATTTTGAATCTAATGGTTAATAATATCTCTTAAAAATATCTTTTAAAAGTATACTCTTTAGTATTTTATTATGTTAGATCACAAAATATAAAAATAAACAAAGTAAAAAAAAAGGTGATGGAATTTGAGTTGTGTTGAATTAAAAAAAAAAAGATTTAAAAAATAAACTAGAGAAGTAGAGGGCTTAAATACTTGTCCATTGAAACTTGTGAGGGCTTAAGGAAAAAGAAAATTTTGAAGAATGGAAAGAATAAAGAGAATCAACACGCTTACTTCCTACAATATTTTCTTAAATGATTAAGTAAAATATGTTTGAAAATATATTTGAAAAATGTATAGCGAGCTATTTTATAATATAGTTCTTTTTTTTTTTTAAATATTTTTTATGTGAACAATTCGATTTTTTATTGTATAAAATTTTCTTGTTCTCTTAAAATGTCTCATTCCTAAGATTTTTCTCTTTACAATTTTACACGTATGTTGTGCTGTAGAAGTAGTGAGTGACATTTTAATGGTTGTAATGGTAATAAAAATTTGATAATTTTAAGTGATAAGTAAGAGGCACATTTTAAGTGCATGTATCATCCTATGTTGTCCGCTAGGATAGCAATATTTATACTAAATCAATATGACCACAACACTTGAGCAAGTTATTAGTAGTTTACATAGCTGTTTATATACAGATAAAGTGTTGTCGCTTTCAGACGAATAAAACTCTGGTACCACTTGTAATGTTTCATGCGGCCCACGGCCTAATAACTTTCGAACTAGATCAATATGACCCAATATGCTTAAGTTAAACTATTAGTAGTAGTCACCATGCTTATTTATATGTAAGATTTATTTACCAATCAATTTCGGTGCGAGATCTCACAATGTAATGTTCCTATGTGATTTTTTGGTCTAGTAACTTTTCGTCCGTGTATCACATCGGTAATGTAATAGAGAGAACCTCGTCTTTTATAAGGGTTCAAATATCCCATAATAGTACATTCATCTAAAATTATTTTGAATGACGACCGCAGTGATACATGTTAATTAAGGTCTTAAATGGAATTGTGTTCGACCGTCATGTTTCTTTACTTATTGAACTTACTAGCGTAGACGACCCATTGGTGCTACTTCCACTGCATGGCAGTGTATCACCATTGTGAAATTCAGCATAGGTTACAAATAACCAATTTTGAAATAATGTTAAATATATATATATTTTTAATATAAAGAAGTGTTTATCCCACGTTGAAAAGTGAGCAAATATTTCTTATATCGATATAATTTGGCATTAAACCCCATGCATCTTTCATATGAATAGAAAGATGTCATCCTATGTGTTTTTTTTTTTTTCCCCCTTCAGATTTGATAGTAAGATGTATTTAAGTCAACTTACGAGTATCTTAGGTTGCGTTTGGTTAGTGTTCTCACTTTTCTCAACTTAACTGGGATGGGTTGAGTTGAGTTGGGTTGAGAATTCTGTTTCTTACTAGGAATATAATTGTATTTGGTAATGACAATTTTTTTTTTTTGTACTGGAAATAGAATTACGTTTGATAACGTTATTATCCTAAAATTGATTTCATGAACCAACCCTAAAATTGATTCAACCAAACTACTAAATTCAACAAAAATCCTCAAATCAAGAACCAACTCTAGAATAGATTTCATGAAATTCAACCAAACTTCTAAATCAAGAACCAACCCTAAACCAAAATTAAGAACTAAGTGCTAAATCGATTTCGTGATAAAATCGAAAATCGAAATGAAAATCGGAAAAGAAATCGAAAATTGAAAATCGAAATCGATTTCATGATGAAATCTAAACCAAATCGATGTCATACTGATTGAAGACGACGACAAACAGATCGAAGAGGAGGTGGACGACGAAGACGAGTTCGAAGACGACGGTGAACAGATCGAAATCGAAATTGATGTCCAACAAATCGAAGACGATGGCGATGGTGATGCGAAGTACGAGGAAGACGACGACGACAGGTAGGAGAGGAGGAGGAACGATTGCGAAGACGAGGAGAGGAGAGGAAGAGAACGATGAGCTGGTGGTGGACGGTGAACGAGGAGTTCGGCGAAGACGAAAAAGACGATCGAAATAGGAGAGAGAAAAATGAAAAATAAAACTTTCTTTGTTTTGAGCTTAACAAAAATTGAACACAGGTCTCACTAACATTTATAATAATTCCGAGCGTGTCCTCTTCTTTGGGCAAAAAAAAAAATTTTTTTTTTTGTTTCTCATTTCTTTAGTATTTTGAGAATCAATTTTCATTTTTGGGTTGGATTGGGTTGGGTTGAGTTTTGTGTTGTCAAACGCGTTCCTAAAAATCAATCCCAGAAATTTTGGGTTAGGTTGGGTTGGAATGGAAACACTAACCAAACGAGACCTTAACTAATCACTTCACTGGACAATCTTAAGGGCGCAATCCCACATATGGTACATTCATGATTAAATTCAAGATTTAATTCATAAAGTGATCCTCAGAAAAGTTGAATACTGATTGATAAACAAATAGAGCACTTCTCCTTATTAACTAAACTACACGTGATCTAATGTCATCGAGACATATTATTTCCACTTAATTTTTAATTTTTTGGAAATTAGTTAATCCAAGAGTTGAACTTTGTGACTATAAATAGAATTATATTGGTACACAAACTATATAATTACAAATTCGTATGAGTCAAAACAAATTGCATTTCCGAAATATTTTTCTCTTTATCTCGAGAAAAAACATTTAAGAATTTCTGAGGAATCCCCATAATGCTATTTGTTGATTGTATCCCGAAAATGGTTTGCCGAAGACCCCTCGCAATCTCAATTGGACTAGTGGTAAATATCACTTAAAAATAGTAATGAAGCTTCGAAGCTCTATTCGGTTCTTCTGTCATGTTTTTCTAACAAAATATCCATCTGTCTAAACTTGATATAGCTTGACATTGTCTCTATGCCAATGAATCAATAGAAAACAGTGACCATGTGTTGAGAAAATGCCTCAAAGCTGTGCAACCTAAACCCTCAAAGATTCTATTCATCCATTGCTACTTTCTGAGAGGTGTGGAAAGATAGAAATAAAGAAGCAATTGAGGAATGCTCCCAAGATATCTTCCTTTTTGCTTCAAGAATCTCTACTGTCTATAGAAACTTGATGGAAAATTTCCCACCTCAACACTTCTTGGAAAGAACTTCCATTATAATATGATTAACTAACTGGTTTCTTCCCTTGACAGGTTTCTACAAACTAAACATTGATAGGAGTTCAAAGGACAATCTAGGAAGGGGACAAATTGGAGGTTTGGTTAGAGACCACCTTGGAGCTTGGATGGTTGGATACTATGGTCAAATCCCATCTTGCACGGGCCTGAAAGCAGAGCTAAGGAGTATCTATACCAGCATACGGGTGACATCTGGAAGAGTACCCAAGAGTCGTCATTGAAACAGACTCAGCTGGAGTGATGCACTCCAGGCTACACTCATCCTAGAGGACTGCCTGGAAAGACGCTGATTCAAAAAGATCCTTGGAAACGAACAATTATATCCTCTAGTTCACTCGTAGGGAAAACAAGTGTTCAGATATCTTGGCTAAGAAGGGAACAGACAGTGGTGTGAACCTGAAGATCATGGATACCCATCAATAGAAATGACCAACCTCGTGTTTGTTGAAATGGTGGAAGGTATAATCGTTGCCCTTAGCCCTTTCTGTCTCATCTTCTGTACCAAAAAAAAAACAACAAAAAATATAGCTTTGACCTGAAGTAGCTTAGACATGGCAAATTATCAAAGTATCCGCCTGCAAGCATTGATTCAATATTCCTACTCGATATGATTTTCTCCGAACAAGATGGGATGCTTGTATCCTCTTATTTGCTCAATCATGCTCATAATTGAAGCTATCAGCTTTCACAAAGTTATAAGGAAAAACAAAACTGGTTAGGTAAAAGAGGGTAAAAATCTGCACAAAACCACCAGACTACATAAACTTTTAACCAAGCAAAGCTAAGCAAAACAAGCACAATATCAATATCTTCATCGCTTCTGAATAAGATTAAATCAAGTCTAAGTTCCTTAAATGATTTCAATTACAAGTGAAGAAAGAAGTCGATACCAGACATAGCAATGGTCACACAAATAAAAAAGAATTTAATTGGGAAGAATGCCGCATGGGAGGACATAGTCGTTGCAGAAACTTCATGGTTCTGCCAAAGATGTTACAAGTGCATCACTGCCATTGCTTTTGTCATACAAGAAGCGGCATCCAGTTCGTGAGGCACGTGATTCCTCGAGATATGACTCCAAGTTGCTCCTGTTTCAGAAACAATACACACAGTCAAGAAGTCAAGAACCTGTCCAAATATTTTGAACATCTCAACCCCAAAAACAAGGTCTCTATCAGAAACAAATGCAGCATTCCAGTCCATTGGGGCATCAGGATGCACTGAAACCTCATTCCAGGTAAGGTACATGAGATCAAGCTCCCACAGCTTTCTAACTGCTTTGTTCCTCCGTCCTATTTGACCATCTCCTTCACACCAGGAGACGGACAGCATGAACATCCTACCCTTGCAGCATATGAGTTTAGGGTAATACTCGTGAACGCGAGAAGGGGCTGCACTAGTTTGAATTCCAATCCAGTAACCTCTTTCTATGTCATACCCTGCTAGCTTGTCACTTTCCGAGTAGACATAGAACGTATCTTTACAAACAACCCCAGAGCAAACAACACCAAAATCCATAGGCAACCTCTGGATTTCAATCCATTTATTTGACAGAGAATCATACATTTCCCCAGTATCAAGCGGCTCGTCCCAGGATCCAACACCTCCAACAGCAATCAGCACAAACCTTCTCGAGTCTTTTGCATTTGAATGTTCACTTCTTTGCTTGACAAATTTGTATGGTTTCACTGTGGACAACAGTGAAACCTCATTATCATCAAGAGAGTGCCTGAATTGACGCCTAACTGAAAGCCTGTGAGGGTCCTCGTAAACGTCTGAAACACCTCCTACTCGCGACCTGAGAAATCGCCTTTCTTGTCGATTTTGCTGATTCCTCGTAATCAAACAATCAGAACCAACCTCATAAACTCCCAAAATAGGCATCGATCTCGCATACTTCATGGATGCAACTTTTCTCCATGATTTGGTTAAGGGACTAAATACCAGCACACCTTTGTGCGTCTTGAATGAGCTCCTATCCACCTTCCCAAAGTTGGTCAAACTAGAACAACCTCCAACCACATAAATATCATCCCGCACGCTAGCAACAGAGAACAAGAACCTTCCTTTAAGAACTTCAGCATCTATTTTGTGCCATTGGTTAAGAGATACATCTAGTGAATGTATCTCCCCAGAGCAATAACCATTTTTGACCACACCAAAGAGAAACAACCATGGACTCTGGTACATGCCTTCCCGTCTTATCTGCATGAACCTAGGTGTTGTCGTTAAATTTCTCCATTTTCTGCAGACAAGGCGAGCATTCATGAGGCTGGTCAGTGGAAGTCTCACCAAGCACATTTCCAGGATGTCATCTGGAAGAAACAAGTTCATGCTACTTTTGCACTGTAATTGATGTTCTAAGACCTTTTTGTTATTCCTCTTCCAGAACTTCTCTTTCATGCCATACGAGAAGCAGTCCACATTGGTTTCTTCAGACCCACATATTGTCGTGTACCCTTTCCCCTCTTCACTGGAACTTGATCGTCTTCTACCCCCCAGATCTCCGAACTCTTCACTTGTTTCAGCACCAACTTTGCAACCTCCGACTCTACCATAAAGTGTAAGGCATCGCAAGGAAATTCCCCTGGAATTATCTGCTTCTTTGCCCTCACCCCTATCGTTCTTTCTTTTCAACTTCTGACTAACGCTTCTCACCAGACGTTTTGACACCCTCAAAGCCTGAAAATCCTGATGAACAGATTCTTCTGCTGTCAACCTTTCAGATGTCATATTGTGGCTTTCCCACATAGAAAAGTTAAACAACTCTCATTTCAGACTTGGAATCAACCAAAACTTTGGATACTGCTTCACAGTCCCCTATTAGAAACAAAGTGTGAGCAAATGAAAATTAGGACTTGCTGTCTGTTTGTATTTCTTGAAAGCAGAACAGTGCAACAGAAAAATACAAAGATGTGAAAATTCAAATTAGGTGAAAGAAGGGAAAAAAACTAACAATTATAACATTCCTTCAATTTTCTCAAAGAAACTTGAAATTAGGAGACAAAGAAATGCTATGGAAGATAAAAAATTGTGTTTGATATCATCTCTGCTGTGCTGAAAGTCCCAACTGAACCAAACGGGTATCTGCAAGGTAAAAAGTGATTTCAGTATTTTAATTTCCTTCAGCCCAAAATGACAAAATGAGGTAAATCAAGTACGACTATGATGTAATGTCCTCATCTTTGGTAAGGACCAGATAAAAACATGAAATAATAGACAATACTAAGAGACAGAAAGAGCTCGGTCAAAGGACCAGAGAAAAACATGCAGTAGGAAACACTATTAATGTTAAGAGGTTCCAACTTAAAACCGATCAAGAGTATCTCCTTTGATTTATATAATGATTTGGGAAAACTCAATTGATTGACGTGGGACAGGAATTTAACAACCGCTCCTAAGTGCAACCCCGCAATCGCATGATTTGACTACGAGAAAATAACGAGAAATGTGCAACCCACAAGCAATTTCACATCCAGTCACTACCAAATCCACCCTGAAGATGCATTAGAGATAAAATTACTTAATCCAATAATATTATCCCCCTAATTTCTTTCAATACCCTGGTTGGAGTACAAATACAACAGAAAGAAAGAACAAGAAATAATAATTATCCGTATATAATGGTTTACGGAAATGAAATCCAAAAGATATTTAGCAGTTCCATCACAAATCCAGAAATCAATTAACAATTTCAGAAGTGTAACGTACGCCACAAATAAACACACAGAGAGAGAGGGAGGGAGAGAGAGAGAGAAAGAACAGTTGAAATTCAACAGAGAAAGACCTCACGCAGGTTTGAGAGTGCTGCTTTATTTTACCACCATTAATCTCGAAGAAAAGCCAAAAGAAGATTGTAAGTAAATCCAAGCACAGAGATCGACCAGCAATTGAAGCTTATCCCAATCGACATACAATCCAAGCCCCAAATCAAAGACTGATTTAGAGAAACAAAATGATCGAAACAGAACACGTTAAAAATGTAGGATCTCACTTTCCGCAAATCGCATAGATTGGAAATTTAGTAAAGCGATCGCTCGGCATCCGACCCTCTATACGCATTCATCACTTCTCCGGAATGGCATTGTCTGCTTTTTGTTTTTTGCTTTTTGCTTTTTCCCATTCCATTTCCGATTTCCGAGAGAGAGAGAGAGAGTGGCAACTAATAATTCAAGAAGAGCGTCCAGGTAGTTAGCCATTTATCGGCCCTTGGATTGATGTTTCCGCGTCTCGAGGCCATTTTGACATTTTCAATTTGTGGGCTCGATTCATGAGGGGAGGAGGAGCAACAACGTGCTCAAGTTGGGTAGAAGGTGAAAAGATAAATGAGAGATTTTTTTTTTTATATTTTATGTTCTTCACTAAAAATGAAAAATAAGTTAAAAATATGTGTTAATTTGATTGGTAAGAGATATTTCATTTCTTTGTTAATCAAATCTTGATTTTTTTTAGAGAATAGTCCGATAATTAAATATTGAATGCATCAAGCCGATGTAAGAAAATGTACCATTAAACTTGTCAAGTAAAATGATTAGTCGAGGTGCGTATAAATTGATCCGAATACACCTATACTAATAAAAATAAAAAGTAACAAAAAAATGTTGAATGAAAAATGATAGGTTTTTAGCTCACCAAAATTTTTCCTCTCATTTTAGGGAGGAAGACTAAGAAAATTGTTTTTTTAAAATAAATTTATCATAATACTCATAGAATAAATATTTATTAAAATGTGGACTACATTTTTTAGGATAAAGTTATTATCTCAATATGATATTATTTTCTTTTCCTCTGCAATTTTTATCTTACATCAATCAATGTAAACCATATTTGTTGAGTTAGGCCCTCTTTGGTTAGTGTTTCTATTCCATTCTAACCCAATCCAACTAAAAAATTCTAGATTTGATTTTTAGGAATACGTTTGACAAATAAAAAACCCAACTCAACCCAAAAAATGAAAATCGATTCTTGAAAGGCTAAAGAAAACATAAACAATTTTTTTTTTTTTTTTTAGTGCCCAAAAAACTCAAGTCAAAAATAGGGACATGCTGGGAATTATTTTAAATCTTAATGAGATTCACAATCGACTTCTTCCGTTCGTTTTCTCTTCTCCGATCGACTTCTTCCGTTCGTCTTCTCTTCTCCGATCACTCTGCTTCTCGCCGTTCTCCTCCCCAAGCCAACCGTCATTCATTCCTCCTCCTCGCCATTCTCCTCCGCCATCTTCGCTGAACTTGTTCTCCGCTGTCTTTGCCGAACTCATCTTCGTTCTCCTCCGTCTTCGCCGGCCTCATTGTTGTCTTTGAACAGATTGAACAGGTAGGGTTTCGATGATCGTGATCGAACAAGTTTAGGGTTTTGAAATCATGAAATCGATTTCGATTTTTAAGGTTTCGAAATCATGAAATCGATTTCGATTATTATTTCGATTTTAGATTTTGAACTCGAAATCGATTTCTATTTTCATTTAGGGTTCGTCTGCTCCAACACTAGCACATAAGAAGACGAAGGAAGAGAACGCACATGAGATTTCGATTTTTAGGGTTTCGAAATTATGAAATCGATTTCGATTTTATTTCAATTTTAGATTTCGAACTTGAACTCGAAATCGAAATCGAAATCGATTTCGATTTTTATTTAGGGTTTATTTGCTCCTACACTAGCACATGAGAAAACAAAGGAAGAGAATGCACATGAGATTTTCATTTCGAAATCGAAGACGAAAGAAGATAATAGAAGAAAAAGAAAACAAAAATAAAAAGAAATAAAAAAAAAAATTATTTGGAAATAATTCTAAGATAATATCATTATCAAACGCGATTCTGTTCCCAGCACAAAAAAAAAAATGACGTTACCAAACGTAATTCTATTTCCAGTAGGAAACAAAATTCTCAACTTAACCTAACCCTTAGCTTTCAATTATACCAAACAAAAAAAAAGGACAATAATTTTTCTTTCTCTAAGAATGAAAATTGTATCTATTAGGTTTCTAGTTATTGTGTTAGCTCAATTCGGTGACTCATTGAGTTGTATTTTTATTTATTTATTTTGTAAGGTTAAAAGGTGCAAGTGTATTATCTTATATCGAAGAATCAAGCCGAAGATTGTTGTCTTTGTTAGAAAAGGCGTTCAAGCACTTCGTATAGTTTCGATAAGGAAAAGACGGTTCATTTTAATTGTAAGGATTGGGTGGTGAAGTTATATGATGCACTATGCGCACACTGCATGACTTTTAAAACATTGATCGGAATGTCATCGTATCGGTTGGTGTTTGGTAAAGTGCGCCATTTACCAGTAGAATTAGAACACCGTGCCTATTGGGCGATAAAGAAGTTGAACTTTGATCTCAATGCTTCGGGGCAACAACGTCTTCTCCAACTCAATGAGATGGAGGAATTCCGGAATGAAGCATATGAGAACGCCAAGCTGTACAAAGACAAAACGAAGAAATGGCATGATAAGAACATAGTCAGGAGGGAGTTTAGCCCTGGACAACAAGTTATACTTTTCAATTCTCGGTTGAGACTCTTTTTCAAAAAACTTAAGTCCAGATGGTCTGGACCATTCCAAATCAAGCATGTATTTCCATTCGGCTTAGTCGAATTAGAAGGTGATGACGAATGGATTTTCCGAGCCAATGGGGAGAGGATCAAACACTATTATGGGAATGAAGAATGAGTTGTGAAGAGTATCTCCCTCGTTGACGACTAATGTGAAAGTTTGCTAAGTCTAGTTAGGAACGGTAAATCAAGCACTCTTTTTGATATACAACCAGAGGGTATGGTTTTTGCCATCTTTTGATAAATAGTATCTTTTTGGAGGTCGAAAAGGTCTCGAAGCATGTTTGGGAGTGATTTGAAGAGTTCGGACATTTGGGGTAGTGTTATGATCATGAAAGCGATGAAAGAACGGAGTAGAAGCAAAATGGTGGTAGGCCTATTTGAGAAAAATGCAGAGAACCAACCAAAATTTGCAGGCCTGTCATCGCTGTAGCGGTGGAACTCACTACTGTAGCGCCTAAATTGCAAAAACTATTCTTCTATTCTATCGCTGTAGCGGTGGAACTCACAGTTGCAGCGGTGAAACAACAAAAAGCCCACCAAGGCTTTCACCACTGCAACGATGGCGCTCCAATTTTGATAAGAGGGGTGCCGTTTCATTTAATCGCCATTTCAAAAACCCTAGCCTCCAAAATCTCTCAATGTTTTCCTCCCAAACCGATATAATACCTCAAATCCTTCCGTTCATATTAAAAAACATAGATCCCCACCATATTTCATCAACCAAAATCGAATTTCAAGCTCAAAATTTGAGATTCTAGGGTTAGAGCTTCAAGGGGCGATTTCATCCGATTTCAATCCATTGGGCACTCAAAATTCGACAAGTAAGTTGTTTTGGACCTACATTACTCATGTGTATTGTAATCTACTTGTGATTTGCATGTTAATGTGAAGAATGGTTGAATTTGGATTGTTCATGTGTAACCCTAGAACCTCCTATTGCGATTTTTATGTCATTGTGGAATTGGGTTGATTTTTGGTGCAGAACAAGTTGATTAGGGATGGTTTGTGTGTTTGATTCAAGATTTGATGCCAAATTTTTGTTGAATTCTTATGATTGGTGTGTGCATATTAGGGATATTTGGTGTTCTTGAAGTTTTGAATCGATTTGTGAATTGTGTTGTTCCGTTGTAATTTGGTGGCTGATTTTTGTATGTTGATTTGATAGAAACCATGCTGAAGAGAGTCGCTGCCAAACGTCCAAGGGGTGAGGGATCCGGTTCACGATTCGCCGACCCCGGCTCGGATTTTGACTCAAGCCGATTTGTTTCAAAACGAGTGAAGCAGCATTTTAATCGATTTGAACACAGGCGTTCTTGCATTCGGGAGCGCGACTTTGATGAATTGGATTAGCTTCCGGCCAAGATTGCTAATATGATAAGGGAGCGAGGTTGGCAACAATTATGCCAAAAATTGGCCCCAGGCGACATAACTTTGGTCTGGGAATTCTACGCAAATTGTGTCGAAGTCGAGAATCACCGGACCAAGGTTCGGACTCGTCCAATGAAGTTTGATTCGGACACGATAAATTAGCTATTGGGGTTGGTTCTTCCGGAACGGGAAGAGGACTCGGATGAAGAAACGGAGGACGAAGACCTACAAACGGTCATCTGGACCCTCTGTTCTAGTAATGTTCAATGGTTTCATACGAAGTTGGGTCTCGCCATTTTTCCGTCCAAGTACCTATAACAATTTTTGAAGATTTGGTTCCATTTCATATGCACTAGCCTCTACCTGACATCTCATTTGTCCGATGTCTTCAAAGACAAAGCTTTGATGCTATACGCTATTGAGATGGGCAAGCCGTTGAACGTCGGGTTCCTTATCAATTTGTCTATTCAGTATGCAATTTGGAATACAAAAATCGGCCTGCCTTTCCCATCTCTTCTCATAGTACTTTTCATGAAGGCGGGTGTGGTTAGCTTGGGCGACAACTTGTGTCTCCCCATGAGACCTATGGATCTCGCGACAATGAGAAAAATTTGGAACGTCGAGGTTAAGAGGCTGGGTGAACAAGAAGCAAAGCTGGATGAAGAAGAAGCAAGGCTGTCTGAGGCCCACGATTCAGAGGTTTCCGTCCACCAGAAAATCACATTAGAGAGCCTTCACCGACAGATGGTTTATCAGGGAGAGCAACTCCAGGCTCTTCGGCTAGACGTCATCGCTATTCACCAGGAGCAATATCAGATCCAGAATGAAAACGCTAAATTCCGGAGGTACCAGGACCACTATAATCCGATGATGTATCAAGCTCATCGGTACTACGAAGTTCAAGCAGGCTACGATATGAGCAGCTACCCGCCAATGCCACCATTCCCGCCACACCTGTTGCAGCCACCACACAATCCATCCCACCATAACGGCGGTGGGGATGACATCCCTGGAGATGAGTAGTAGGAGGTGAGACATCACCTCCCAGGTACGTGTTCGCAACCTATTTTTGTCATCATGCTATATGCTGTTATTAAGATCGCTGATGGGTTATTGTAGACACTGACCAGTTCAAGTTTGGGGGGATGTATATGTTGTTTTGTTATGTAGGATGGATGTTTTTGTTTTGTATTGGGATATTTATGTTTTGTTTTGTTATGTATGCTTTAAGTATGTACGTTTTTCTTGTTTGTAGACATTTTGATGGATATGTAGTTTTAGTTGTTAAACGCTTTATAGTTAAGTCAAATTGTAGTTTTTGTTTATGCATGTTTTGAAGTAAATTGTGGTGTTGTGATTATTTAGTGTAGTGTATGCATATGTATTTAGTTAGTATCAATATGTTTGTGTATGAAGTAGTAATTGTGTGTTAAGTTCTTGAGTTCTTCTGGGCCATTACTCGATGATGAAAATTAGCCCCTAGCTATAATTGGAGGTCAGGGGTAATGTCCATTCATGTGTGTTTTGTATGCTTGGCATTTCGATTAGGTAAAAGTCATTTTGGATCCTAAATTGTACAATCACGTAGACTCAATGTATAGCGATTCAATCGATTTGACGCCGATTATTCAATAGCAAGTTCATGACAATTTTAGGGATTCTAGAACCGGATTGGGGGAAACTTGAGGAGAAATCCTAGGTGAGGTAGTTCAGGAGATATGATTTAGACATTTATTTTGATCGCTTGAGCCATTGAAACCTACCTTGTAATATGTTTACCTCTCGTTACCCTGTTGAAGCTTATAAGTCATTTCAATTCTGAACACGTAACAAATGCCGTGGCCAATAAAACTTTTTCCAAACCTAAGTCGCTAAAGCTAAGGCACAATGTGAGTCAAAATCAAGTGAGCATTTGTAAATGCTACTTGAAGTGAGTGGTTGGGTTTTGGATGAACTTTTCATTAGTTCGGTATTAGAGTACTCACTTGTCATTTTTCTATCGTATTCCCAAACTCCTTTAATTGTACAAATCAAATAAGTTTGGGGGTGTGGTTTTGATAAAAAAAAATTGTATGTAAATATAGTTCTATTTTTGTTTATTTTGACAAGCAACGATAACGTTCTTAAATGTTTGTTCAGGGTTGTTTAATCTTTGGGGTTACGAGTATGATTGAGTGCTAAGCGTTGTGCCTCAAGTATTGTTGAGTTATAACGTTTACCTGTTTTATATTCCTGATATACCCTTGGTCATTTACCAAAAAAAAAAAAAAAAACCGAACCAAGTCATTTTGATGTTTTTGAACTTCCAAGCCTACATTAGTGGATAGTATAACCCAATCTAGCATATGTATATCCTAATCCTTTATGGTTTAAGTCATGAGCTTAGTTAGTGAATAATCCAATCCGGTGTTTAGATATTTGTATATTTGAGTTTTCACACACACATTTTGAATGGATCTAGAATGGAGTTTGCGGATATTGAGTATTGAAATTCTAGAACACCACATAGTGTGTTTTATTTTTTAACTTGATTTGATTGGGTGTTGTTGAGGGAAAATTATATTGGTTTATTAGTTGAATTCAGAACTCGCATGTCATTACTTCTAGTTCGTTTATGGTTTTTTCTTTTTTAGTATTAAAGTTAGTTAATTAGTAGGGATAGTTTATTTTAGTGATAGGGTGTTTTGCTCGAGAACTAGCAAAATTCCAAGTTTGGGAGTATTTGATAGGTTGAAAAAACCTATTTATTTCCAAGCCAAATTTGGTAGTTTTCGAGTGTTTTTGTAATGTTTTAAAGTGTTTATATTCGTTTTTATGTAAATCAGGTATAGGGAGGTAAATGGTTGATAATCAAGCAAATCAATAAGAAATTGGTGGAAAAACATTGAAGAAGATCAAAGATCAAGTATTGCAGCCTCACCGTTGCAGCGCTAGTGTCAAGGGCTACTGACCCTTAACTGTTGCAGTGATGGCCTTTATCGCTGCAGTGGTGAAAGGGTCAGTAGCATTCTACCCAACTACCGTTGCAGCGATGGCCCTCATCGCTGCAACGATGGAAGGGCATAACGCCCACTAATGAACTATTGCTGCAGCGATGACACCCACCATTGCAACAATCAATCAACCAGTTGTCTTTGATAATTTTAGATATTTTTAGGATATTTTGAGCCTTAGTTCATATCTTCCGTTCCTACCTTTGATTATGGACGTTTTTACACTTGTTCTAAAGCCATAGTTCAGACCTAGAAGATGAGAACTCATTTGGAAGAAGAGGAAATGATTTTGGAACAGTTTTGGCAGATGTGGAACACTCCACTCTTCAAATTTTCCATTCTCTCTTTGTTTTCCTCTTTGTTTCTAAACTTTGTATCTTGAATGATGAAGTATTTCTATTGTTTTAATGTTTATTTGGTTGTGATAATGGTTTGCTAAATTAATATTATCTAGGGGTTGACGTAGTTCATGTATATGCATGTTTGATTGAATATATATTTCGTTAATGGTTGTTTATCTATATCCGATTGTGTTTACCGTTTTATTACATCCATGGTATGCTTGTTATGGTATTATGGTTGGTTTGAGAATACGGGGTTGGACACTCGGGAGAGGTAACTCCGGATTCGAACTAGGGTTAAACACAATGCGACAGTCTAATATTTTGGGAGATTATTAGAACGTGTACAATCTGTGAGGTTGAGTCAAGACTCATGTACTCGTTTAGACATTAGGTAGGGATATCGGTGTGGATATGAGGTACATATTCGCTCACTTTACCTTCGGGAGAGGTAATGAGCAAGTTTACGATACCTAGATTGTTGGATAGGTTGAACATGGTTATTATAAACTAACGAAATCAGGCATGTATTAGTGAACGAAATTAATCCCTAGGTAATCCATTTTAATAAAATTAATTCGAAGTAGTTAGGTTTAATTAGTTTTTCGATTAAGCAAACGTCTAGATAATATTAAGCTATGTCAATTGTAATACTTAACCAATCCTAAAACAAATCCCAGTGGACGACACTCAATCTTAGGATCCACTATATTAAAACTTGACCTCGTGCACTTGCGAGTAAAATCAAGCATGAAAATATCGCGAACACTACCCTCATGTGTAACCTTGAGCATGTCCCACATTTTTATTTGTGGATTGTCCTCTTGGTATCCTATTATACTCATATATATTTGAATACTATATATATATATATATAATGCACAAAAATTATATTATTAGTTTGATCATTTATAGATAGCAGTTTAATATTAGACTCATCAAATTCACTGTCAACCTTATCAACCTCACATCCGTACACATTTTTCCGAGGGGAGTACGTACCATTCTTAAATATGCACTAAAACCATAGTTTGTGGCCTGAAGGAATGTTGTGATTCTGGCTTTCCAAAAGGCATAATTATCACCAGTGAACAAATGTGGCCTATGTATGGACTTCTCTTTGGGTAAGGTATAATCGAAGTTATTTGTCGTGGATCAATTTACTATGGGATTTAATATTATGTAGCAACTAACCTCTTGTACCAGTTGTTGGTCCAAATCTACCCAAGAGGGGGATAAAAATTGGGTAGGAAAAATAACTAGGCAATTTTTTGGTCTCCTAAAATCACACGTTATATATTTTAACCATTTTAAACAAGTGTGAATGTGTGCAGCAGAATTACAAAGTAAATAAAAAAATTATACAAACATGGTGAGAGATAGAGGCAATTAACACAATACTTATAGTAGTTCGGGAAGGACCTCTTTGCCTATGTTTACTTCCCCGAGCTCCTTTAGAGATTACTAATCCGCAATACCTTATCTTCTTATCTGGTGAAGATCAAACCTATACCCTAGAGTAAAATCTCTCTTTACTCTATCATCATATTTCTTACTTGATCACTACTTAAACTGATACCTTGGTTTAACTTCACAAGGCACACCTTCACAAATTAAGTTTTTGAGTTACTCGGAACTTCTATCAATACCCTATAAATAAATATACTCTTATTGACTCACTAGGTGATGTATTAGTGTGTACTTCAAAGATAGGCAATACAAAATTCAAGTATAAATAATCACTTAATATTTAGAATCACTAACGCACTATGGATTTTGGATGCTGAACTCTTTTGAGGGTTTTCAAAGCCCAAATTATTTATTTAAAGCACTTCTTTTGAGAATATTTTGAAAACATTTGATGTTTTGGAAAAGGAATTTATTGTACTTCGGGGAGTTGCCACGTAGCACTGGGTTTCATTACTATGCTAGGTTACTGAATTTGAATGGGCAATAATTTTTAATTAGTTGGTTTGAAAATGACTTCTTTTGAAAATAGATATTTCTAGAGATTCTGAAGGGTTCAGAGGTTAGTTACGCTCCGGAAAGGTGTTAGGCACCCCTAAGACACCTGTCTAAATATGGTACGTTATTAATATTAGTCTAGTTAATTCTAACTCAAGTTTTTTAAGTGCTAAATTTATTTAAAAATATTCCTTATTAAAATTGGGTGAAATTTAAGTTCACATGTAATGAGATGCAAGATGGATGGAAAACATAAGCATGAATACATATGACATACAAATGGGCCTCAGATTTCAGGGTACATGTATACAAAATGAAACAAGCATACACAGATATGCAATGAACTTGGACATGTTTGACATACATATGACATATTAAAGGACATGGTTGACATGTAAGAATGCATAGAAAGAAATTAGACATGTTTAACATGTAAGGGAATTTTGAAATGTTTGGCATGTAAGAATGCATATAAATAAAATTGGACATATTTGATGCGTAAGAGTGCATATAAAAAAAGTGGAC
Organism: Eucommia ulmoides; assembly: GCA_016647705.1. NCBI lineage: Eukaryota > Viridiplantae > Streptophyta > Magnoliopsida > Garryales > Eucommiaceae > Eucommia > Eucommia ulmoides. Next base: position 34,463,466 of record CM028326.1, on the reverse strand, counting down.
ATGTTTAACATGTAAAATGACTTTGACATATTTGATATGTAAGAATACAAAGAATATAACATATCAAGGAACTTGGACATGTTTGGCATGTAAAAGATACGAAATTTGAGACGCATTCAATATACGAAACACACACACACACACACATATAATGTTAGGAAAGTCTAACATATATGTTAGGACATTGTTATATATATATAACAATGCGTAAGGAAAGTCTAACATAGATTCAATACATTTTGAGCTCAAATGAAAGTTTAGAGGTCAAAATATAAATTATTTTTCCCAACCTATGCAATGATATGAAATAATTGAGAATGATTTAACATTCATTTTTCAGTTTTTTAAAAACATTTTGCAAGGTTATTGGACCAAATAAAATAAGTTTTATGAAATCGATTTTTAAAGGGAGGGCAAAAACGACAATTATTTGAATGTCTTGTGAAAAATACAGGTTCGGTGAATGGCCCATAAAACTTATCAAAATGATCCTGATTAGAAAAACTTAAAGAACACAAAATATTTGTTAGATAAAAACAAACAAAAAAATTGTCTTGCGTGTAAATTGATTTGATCATATCATTTTGATGGTGAAAAAGTTGATTTAAATGTTTGGAATAGAAAAATTCCAAGTATACATCTTTGGTCAAAATGCATCAAAATCTTTATTAAGATAACTTCAAATGAAAACGTTCAAAATATTGACGTTTTCTATATTTCTGATATCTACAAGTTTTGTGTGATGCCCAGAAGCTAACTCTAACTCTTAGCATATGCCAAAATTGATATGCGAAATAGTGACATTTTTTATGTCATGCTTTTAGTAACATTTGATGCTACTTGTGATTTAAAATGAATATGTCATTTCATGAAGGGATTTTAATTTTATAGTCCCTAAGAGATTCACATCTTACAAAATGAACCTTTGACTAATTTGAATAAAATTTTGAGACCACATGAAATCTTAGAAAATGGTCCTTAACTTATGCCCTTTCAACTTCACTCTATTTACAATCCCATGCCACTGGATGCTCTACAAAAAACATCAAAGAATATATGGGAAGTGAGAGTTCTCAAAATTACTCCATAGCTCAAGAAAACAGATGATTCACCTCGATTCATTGTTCCAAAATCGATAACAAAAAACCAAATTAATCGGAAAAAAATTTCTCTTTCAAATGATGTAGTTTTCAAATTTTTTGGATGAGAAATGAGCATTTGAGAACATTCATTGTAGAAGTTCAGTCGACCATTTTGGTGTTCGATGGCGGTTTTCCTAAAATAGCGCACACGCTAACCCGCTGATCACTCGCCCTCTACCATATAGGGATTCCCCATTTCTAGATAATTACTCATTGTGAAAACACACTCGCCCTTCACCCAGAGCATTTGACAGAAACTCTAAAAATTGGGTTTGCAAACGGCGGTCTACCGCCTGAAAAAAATGACGAAAAAGCTTGATATGCAGTCCTCGCCGTCGCGAAAGTGAGAGAATCTAGAACATTCGCAAGGTCATGGTGTTTCATTCCAACGAGTATGTCGATTTGGACTGTGAATAGTCACTCTGTGCGTTTGGTTTTGTTTTCATCGGGGTTGTTTCCCGATAATGGCTAACATGCTTAGATAATTCTGTTTTATACAGTAAATACAACATAGCACTTGTTTTTATGCTACTGTGTGGTTCGATTTTGTATGTGGAATGTTCATGTGGGTCTCCTTTATGTAAAGTATTTATTTGGTGAATGTTCAGCAATGGAAAAAGTGAAAAACAATATAAAAAATAATGGATAAAGATGTTTGTTTTGAATGTCTTTTGTTTTTGAAAACAAGACAAACAAATATGGCATGTGAATGTCCATCCTTCTTTTAAATTTGTGAATGTTCTTATCGATTGTGGAAGTCCATACGACGTGCATGTCCATACGTCTTTGTGTGTGTCAAATGTGCATATGCCTGTGTTTCCTAAATGCCTATACGATGCATGGCAACAAGAGTGAGATTTATTGGTCCAAAGAGAGCACTCGAAGAAACAAAAGACCCAAAAAGATCCAGTTTGACTAGAAAGTCAACTATGATTTTTTTTTTTTAAGAAAATACCACTTTCTGGGTAGAAACGGCCATATGAGCAAAACGTCGTACTTGGCACGGCGCCGACACGATTTTAGCCAAATTCCATCATTTCGGGGGTTAAAACGACATTTTTTGTTTTTATGCGGAAATTTGGGGTAGTTTTTCAAATTTTCAATAGTTTACGCTTTTCTTCTACAATTTTTATATTTAATGTGTTTAAGGTTTTTCTTTATAATACTTGTAACGCCGCTTGACGGTTGGAGCTACCGACCAATAATTTACATTGAGTGTTCTTCGATTTTTTAATCAATTTCTCGGTATGGTTTAGGGTTTTTCTGCATGCTTTCGTGAGTTGTTTTGACTAATGTTTGCTTTCAATTTTTTTTTTTTTGTGAATGCTTTGATAAGATTGCCCCCTTTTTTTTGTGGTTATTTTTTGTGAATGTCCATATGATTATGAATATATGTTCATATGGCTTGGTAAAATTCCTATCCTTGTTCCAAACTTTTTTAAATGTTCTTACTTGAAATTACCTGTTTTGCTATAGTGTTGTCTTGTGAATGTCCAATCGCTTGTGAATGTCCATATGTCTCGTGAATGTCCAAAACCATATGAACATATAAAAATAAAAAATAAAAAATGATGAATCAAACATTCACAAACACAAAATTTTAGATAGAAAACTTTTAGATCTGAGTTTGCGACAAAGACGAACCAAAATCAACATAGAACATTACAAACATTCATAAAACGAAATTTGGAATGAACATTTAAAACATCCAACGAACAACAAACTAAGATATCGAAAATCCCTTAAGATGAACAAAATAAAAGCAACATAAACAATCACCAACCACAAATAACACATTTATCCCGAAAACCAAATCAAACAGATCTGGAAACAAGAGTGCATATTCTCCGAAAACTAAATCAAACAGATTTGGAAACAAACGTGCACATTCACAAAAACAAATCAAAGAAATATAAAAGAAACTTAGGATCAACGAAAACATCATTAACCTGAATAAACAGAAAAAACTTTACAAAAATCAACAAAATAAAAATAGAATCAACAAAATCTACATAAACAAATCGTAAATGCACATCCACCAAATCACATAATGGGAATAAACATTCAGATCAAGCTATTTTCCATGAACATTCAAATTATATTTTTTAGATCAGTAAAATCGAGGAGAGAGGGAGAGAGAAATAGCACGACGAAGAATTGTAGGCTTAGAACGAATGGAGAACGGTTGAGAACGAAGAACGATGGAGAACGGTTAACAACAGTGAAACCCACTGTCCTCCACCGCCGCAACTATCGAATCGCCTCTTTGAATCGCCTCCCGCCACCGCAAAAGCGAACCATTTGGCAATCCAATGTTCCACTTATTCTCTCTACTGGGTTTGAAATTTGTTTGGGTAGTCTCTTCATTTGCCAAAAATATGGGTTTGATTGAAATGAGAAACATGCCATAAATAAGTTGAATTAAATGAAACTACCTAATTAAGCTGTGAATGAAACTTACCATATTCTTTTCTTCGGCAGAAAGGGAGGGGTATCAACGTCCATGCAACGGTTGTTTTCAACTGCAAAGGTTCATATTATAAGAACGTTTTATAAAAGGTTTAAATAATAACCTCTTTTCCATAATGGTTTGTTGAGGAGAGAAAATGTAGAATTTGGTCTAAAGAATAAAAATCCCTTTCATGAAATGTCAAAGAAGTTGTTTAAACTATTTTGGAAAGTGATTTTTTCCAAAAACTTGGCTTGCATGGTTGTGTTTAAGCCTTTCCAAAATGCATAACCCAGGGAAGAAATTTCCTAATTTTAACATCTCGAGGTTTTCAACTCTCGTGGGGGAAACCGAGATAGCAAACAAGAGATCTCATCCCACCCTCACAATTTTGAATGTTTTGACCAAAATGGTAAAAGACAAATGTACTAGAACAAACACTTCAATTTTGATGGTGAAAAAATTGATTTAACTTTCTAGGAACAGAAAAAATCTAGTATAAAACTTTCATCAAAATGCATCAAAATCTTTGTCAAGACAATTTCAAATTAAAAAGTTCAAAACATGAACGATAACGGTTGATTTTTCCATTTTTGAGTTCAAATTCTGGAGTAATAACGGTTTTATTAATTTTTTGATACCCAAGTCCGGCATAGTAACGGTTAAGGATTGGGAGCATTTCTTTATATTATTTGAATATAATGATGAATGTGATCTTGCTATAATGTAAATGACATTATTATAAATGATTGAGCTCCAAGGTGGGATGTATTTAAGGCTTTGAGCCCCCACCCTTTTCGTCACCCTATTCAAGTAATCAGTGAGGATTCTAAGATACAGAAAACCTTGTCAAGTAAATATGTTTTCAACAAATATCCCTATCTACTAGTATCCATTGCATGCAGATAAAAAAATGAACATAGAAAATGCCAAAGAGTAGAAGAGAAGAGTGCCACATGATATGAAATTGTATCAAAACGTTATACCTATATTGGACGTGATGAATTGCGACCCTCTATTCTTGGATTTGGAAGAGAGTTTCTTGGTATTTTATTTTTGTAGAGTAGGATGCGCAAAATGGTGGTTTAGGGTATTCCCTCTCAGTTGTTAAAGACTTGGCCCCAAAAAATGAAAGGTAAGGGGCTATATTTATAGGTCAAGGAATTTCTAGTGAGCTTGCACACTCATGGATGTGCACATCCATAAATTCAAGAAGCTTGCCCCACCACATTTAGGTTGTCGCTTGGTTGAGCATGGGGGCTGGTACTGTTCTAGGGGTACTACCAGAAGTCTCGACAGTATAGCCCCTTGAAGTGTTAAAAATACCTTCAATTTTCAGTTAACCCCTCATGAGGATTCTAAGATTGTCTTGAACAGAAACATTGTTGAATTTAGCATATTTATCCTATATTTTCACTCCCAAATTTATTGGGGGAAATTTGAAAAAAACAATCAATTAGGTTCTTGAAATTGATATCGTTGAAATATTTGTGTTGGCCCAAAGTACTACTCAAGGACGAGTGAATTAGGTAATTTAAAAATTAAATCTAAATAGTTGTGACCTATTCAAATTTTAACAGATTTTACTTTTGTAAATGGAAGCGTTTTAAAGTAAAGCACACCCAATCACAATCGCACATAGAGAAGGGATAGAGATATTGACAAGGTAATTTTATAGTAGTTCGGTAAGCTACTCTTGCCTATGTTTACTCCCTTGAGCTTTTGCAGGGTATTAACAAATAGTATTCAGATTATCTTCCCAGTGAGAATCAAACCGTTACAAGTAGTTTAAGAAAGTTCCCTTTATACTCAAACACACTTTCTCTTGGATTAGGTACACTTAAGTCTAAGCTACAACTTACTGAATACATGTAAAACTCACTCAAAGCTTCTACCAACACTTACAAATATCAAATATAATTTCAACCCAATATAAATGAGATAGAAGTGCATATGATCAAAAGATATTCAATTTTAGGTTCGTGTTAAATTTATTTGGTTTAAATTAATGAAGTAGTTAAATAGATAATTTAAACAAAATAGATCCAATCGTTTAACTTGTTTCAATTGGTATAATATCCAAGTTCAAAACTCATGAGTTTTGAAAAATGATATTTTCAAATTCAAATATCAATAATATCCAGTTCAATTTTACATGTTTAGATCTAATCAGATAATAATCACAAGTTAGCACAGAACAGATCAATAGATAAACAATGAGAATTTATATTGCTCTTTACAATAATGGATCTCATTGGGATTTCAAATTGTAGATATCAACCGAAGGAATTCTACCTGGAAACACAATTTAGCTCAACCAATCAAGGATATTCTCATAGATTTCGATCTTTGTGTGTTTGCAAGAGCGTAATTTTTTTTCCAGATGTTCTACCTTCTTTAGATCACTTTCTTGTTATTCAAAAAATGATTTTTTTGCAAGTTTAAAAAACCTATTTTCAAAATGTGCAAACTACCATAAAAAAAAATATTTTTTCCCCCTAATATGAAGGCCTAAGATTATTGATTTTTGACCCTAAAAATTCTCCCAAGCATATATGACTTTTGACTAATGAATGAGGACATACATCAGTTTAGATTCCAATCAAAATTCAACAAAATTGACTAACCAATTATTTGAGTTAAAATGTTTTACCAATCGTTTTATGAAATCAGAAAGAATGGGGACCAAAATAATATTTTGATAAAACCATTAATTCAAAAATTTATCTTACCAAAATTCTTCCAAAAATATTTTTAAAAAGTATATCATTTAAGAATACTAAAAAATATTTTAAAAATATTTATCGTTAAAAACTAAGTAAAAATATTCGCAGAAAATGTTCACGAAAGTTCAAAAATGAGAAGAATTCGGTCGACTGATCTAACTATTTGGTTGACTAAATTGAACACTTTCCAAAATCTTTCGTAAGTTGAATAAACAATTCGGTCAACTGAATTAAACGTTTTTTTTTTTTCAATTTTTTCACTATGTGGAAAATCTAGTCGACTTAATTACCATTTGGTCGACTGAATCACTTAAAGACCTAAACCAGAGATTTTGAATCAATTGGTCGACTGACCCTCTAATTCGATTGACTCATTGAACCAGAAACACCATTTCTTAATTTTTTTTTTTAACATTCAGTTGACTAAGTTAGCATACTAGGTTACCAATTTGAACCCTAACACCTCTAAACATGCATGAAAAAGATGTCAATATGCATACTTAACACTTAATCATACAAAATATTGCGTTTAACACATATTCAAGTGTGGTGTGTGATCCTAATCAGAATGAAATAAAGTTGACAAATATAGATGTTGTTTACATTAGAAAATACAACAAAAAAATAAAAATAAAAATAAAAAATTATCAAAAAGTCTTGATCATGCATTTGTCCTTAAATTGTTTTGATTATCCATTTCACTTCGAGTGCAAAATCAACATATTTCATTCACAATTCATGATTAATCTAACCAATATCCTCTTAAATTGTAATCATATCTCAATTGAAAGATTAGTCCATAAAATCACCAAAATTATCAAATACGAATTAAGTCCTTTAGGTTAACAGTTTGATTTCAATTGAGTCCAAAATCTTTTGATTATTTGGAAAACAATTTTACAACTTACAATTTGATGAAATTTAGGATTAAGAAAACTAGGCAAAATTAAGTATTTTTTGGGTGGCCAATCAGAGATCGATTTTCTTGAATTTCCGAATAACATGTTTTTTTATGATTTTTTTATGAATAATATTCAGAAATTATTTTAAAAAAATGACAAGTTTTCCTTTTGACGCCGTTAAAAATGTAAACTTTGAACATTTTGTTTTTGCAAGGGAATGTTATCTTGAATCTTGGAAATACTTTGAGAGGGAGAAACTGTAATTTCTAAAATCACAATACAAACAATAGTGATATGAAAAACCAATCAATTTCAATACTTTGAAATAGAATCAATTATTTAACCAAAGAAGTGCAGTTTTCAGATTTGTTGATTCTAAGTTTTATCAAGATTGTTTAACAAAATAAGTTCAATAAAAACAACCCAGGTTACCTTTTGTTAAAGTCGGTATGGGGGGTTTAAAATTTTGTAGTGAATTGAATCACGCTAGCAGTACGAGTTCTTCCTGTTTTCAATATATAGAAATTAACAAATTAAAGTTTGATATTTTTCTTTGAAGATTTTAGTAAAACAATTTTAACAAGATTTTAATGATAACCAAGTTTTTCAAATCAAAAAATTTCGTTTATGAAATGTTGCAGCACAAGCGAAATCACAACAGTGATTTTCAATGATTTAGCCACAACAGTGATTTTCAATGATTTAGCCAAGCAAGTATAAGGAGATTCAACTCAATAAGATCTAAATTACAAGGATATGCAATAAATCTATGGATCTAGACAATAGAAACATGGAGCACATAAGTAAGTTCAAATTTATAGGAAAATATAACACGAATAAATTATGAGAGTTGGAATAAAATCAGTGGATGAGAATGTATTGACGTTAACGTGTTTAAGCACACCGTATGGAATAAATCAATGCCTCCAAATCTCAAACTTTTACGTGTAAGCTCTCAGGTTTTCACAATATTATGCACACACTCTTGGATTTAAGTGGTTAATGAAACACTTGTGCACTGTGTTTTCTCTCTAATTCTCGTGTTTTTTTTGTATATTTTACTCCGATTTTTATTTGTAAAAACGTGTAAGAGCAATAGGTATATAAAAAGTACCGAACAATTAGATTGTTGTACTTTTCTAGGTTAATTGAAGAGAATTACGTTTATGTGGGTAAATAAACATCGCAATCATCAATTCAGACATAAATCCCTCAATTACATCTCACATATCAGACCAATTCATGCCTAATTAGGGTAGAAGACCAGATTCTAAAGTTTAGGATAAAATCAAGGGGATTGAAAAAAGAAAGTTTACTTTTGCAAAATTAACCCATATATTTTGATTAATAATTCGTGATAATTGTTTCAAACACAAGTTAAAATATCAAATTTAAGATTGGACTATTTGAAATAATTTGGCTAAGAGAATTCAATTTTGAAATTAAAGATCAAAATACCTTACAGCTCGAATCGGTTGACCGGACACAGTGATTGATTGACTGATCTTAAAGGTTTTCTTATTAATTTTGCCTCTAGTCTAATTAGTCGACCAGTTAGCTCACTAAAGTAGGGAATCATGAATCCCTACTCCAATTAGTTGACCAAACACATGGATTTTAGTTTCTTAAATTTCTAGCCTAATCAGTTGACCAAGTTGGGTAATCGATTGACTGAATTAAGCTGAATTAAAAATTTTCAATCCTCCGTAGAGTTCGATTGACCAAACTTGGGGGTTCGGTCAACTTACCTCTACAGATTTTTTTTTTTCCAATTATTTTCTTACTTTATTTCTACACTAATTTGACGCCTTATTTTTATACAACCTTTTTAAGCATGTTTCATACGATTGAAGGATAATATAAATACAATTAAAATGCCACATAGGGATGTGCGCGCGCGTTCTTCCTAGTGGAGTCAAGCTATAAATTGGGGTATAGAGTATTGTTTACCTTACGATATAGCATGAAGTTTTCTAATTTCTTCAGCTTTGAACTTTCCGTTGGCCTCTTGATCATCTTTCTCGTGGTGTTGTTCTACCATTCCGGATGTCTTTCTTCTAGCTTAATTTGTTTCTCACACTCAATAAGCACATTAAATCGTTTAAACCACAAATGATTAATTATCATTAAAATTACTGAATTATAGTTTTAAACCCTTTGGGATAACATATAAATTTTTGAATTTTCAACCTTTATGAGAAATGGATCAATTACAAGTCGAATATTTAAATATCAAAAACATTACATCTTGCTGCAATCTTTACATAGTAAAAGAAATAATATAGATTGCAGGGAATCGAGCAAGGTTCGTCCACGGAGGGTGAGTCAGGCCTTAGGAAGTGCTTTATTTAGTGTCTAATTATTCTAATCTTTTTGTCAAGAATAGTGTTTTTAAAAACTAATATGAAGAAGCAGTTTGATCGAGTTAAATTGGGACCTAAAAAAAAGATAATTTTAGTGAAAATCGAATGAACGGGGCCGTCTAACTGTCAGACCCAGCAAGCTGGAAAGATTTTAGTAGAACCAGTACCATCCTATTCTCTGAAACCAAAATACTTTAATCAAATAAAAAGTGGAGCAAAACATATATCCACTACTTTCTACAAGTTCTTACGAAGCAACTACGGTGGTGGAGTAAGATGAGAAGTATGTTTCTGTTGTCAATAATTCTTGAGACATAAATGCATTTAGCAATGACAATTGTTCTTAAAAACAAAAGCAAACAAACATGTTAGGTTACAACATCCGTTTTTATTTATTTATTTTTTTTTTTTAAATTGTTCTAAATGTAAAAAATGGATTTACATATTTCTTTTAGACAATCAATTTTCGTAAATTATAGCAAAATAAAAATACATACATAAGATTAATTACAACTAAATAAAATAATTATAGGAAATTACTTTATTGTATTTCTCTTGCCCTAAATTAATATGAAATGGGAAAAGAAAAAGAAAAAAAAACCACTTTTCTATTTTTGGGGCTAAAAAAGTTTGAAGGAGGGATCTCATTAAGAATTCTAAAAGTACTGATAGTATCCCTTTAAGTGAGAATAAGTTAGAACTGACTGAAAACAACTTCTTTTTGTTTCTTAAAATCCACAGTATTTCGAGATTAATCTAATTTTTTTTTCCAAATATTTGGGAACAAAAACATGTTAACTAAACATGTTTTAGTTCTCTGAGAACAAAAATTTGGGAGCAGTATTATGTTTATCTCACATCGGATGTAAAAGGGACTGGTGGTTAGGTTACAAGTATGAGAGAAAACCTCATCTCATGAGCTAACTTTTAAAATTAGGAAAGACTCAAGACCACCCTTTCCACATTCAATGTGGTATAAACTCAATAATCTCCCCCTCAGATATCAAGTATTTGGTCGACTAACCCTGACCGATCTTTTCCTCTATGGATATTGGGCCAAATATATTCTAACCTAGGTTCGGATACTAGTGTAGGGTGGTATTGTGTCTATCTCAACCCAAAAATTAACTCATGAGGTGAAACTTTCCCTTACATTTATAACTTAACCACCACTTCCTTCTACATCCTATGTGAGATAAACCCAACAATTTCCGCCTTACATATCGGGTCATTGGTCGGTAAACACTCGACTAGTCTCTCCATTTGTCTCTATTGGGTCAAAATTGTTGTAACTTGGGATCTGATAGCAGTGTAGGGATAGTCTTGGGCCTCTCTTACCCCTCAAAAGTTAACTTATTCTTTCAATTGCCTTTGCTTATATTATTTCCTATTGGAACTTAATGAATTTTAAATTGTTTTTTTTTTTTTTAAAGTGTCATAAGGTTTCCCTTCATTTCCTCTATCCCACATTAGTTGGGAGAAGAATTGATGAGATGTATAATTAAGGGCATGTGGGATACTTGGGGTGTGCCCCAAGGGGTACCCACATTTTGTGGAGGGAAGAGGACTTACATCCCTATTTGTTTACCACATGCGCGTGCCGCCACCGCCGGCCGTTCGGCCGTGCCGTGTCGAATCGAGTCGAGCGTGCGTGTGATGAGGTGACACTTATTTATTTTGGATAAAAATTATTTAATAAATTACAGAAAATCAGATCAAATTTTTTAAAAGTCTGATCTGTTTAAAAAATAACTCTAAAATTCAACAGTTATGAATTTTAAACAAAAGCATTAGTTTATGAAATGTTTAAAAAAAACAAAAACCGTCTGTTTTATGAGCTTTAAAAAAAAACGTTTGCATTATGAATTATTAGATTAAATGCCTTGATGGTTCCCCCCCCCCAACGTTATGAAAGTTTTTTGCCTATAAATATGGTTCTTTAATTTGTTTGAAGGTATAGAAAACAAAAACATAAAACTTTCTACTTCTTTGGTTCTCAAAGTTTCGGTTTTTTCCAGAATTCATTTTTTTTTTAATTTCCAAGTTTCTGAGCTGTCTGTTCTTTTTCAGAATAGTATTTGTGGGTGTTCGTGTTCCGGCCTTATGTTGTGCAAAGATGGTCTTAGATAGAAGTGATTTTGGGCTGTTTTATCCTGGGGACGACGAGACTTTTACACTGCTTGCACATTCTTGGGCAGAGCTGCGAAATGTCTTAAAGAGAGCGACCTAGTCTGCTACTCAACCCAAGATTTTTTGGTAAACTCGTTCATTATTTATTTTTTTCTTTAACAATTTTAAGATGTTTTATTCTTCCGATTATCTACTAAGATGTCTACTGATCACGAATTTAAACAAGTTACTATTGATCTCAACAAACCCTTTCGATTTGAAGGATTTCATTTTAAAAGATAGAGACAAAAAATGTTATTTTTTCTAACTATCGAAAAAGTAGCATATGTCTATACAATCGAAAAACCTCAATTACCTCAAGTTCCTAATGACGCTCAAATTCAAGAAGTTAAGTCTTGGGAGGAAAATGATTTTCGTTGTAAGAATTTTATTCTTAATGGTATGTTTGATGATCTGTATGATTATTACTGCTCTAACAAAACTGCAAAGGAAGTTTGGGATGCTCTTTCGAAGAAATACGACATTGAGAAGGCTGGAAGTAAAAAATATGCTGTTAGTCGGTATCTGAAATACTAAATGACCGACGAAAAATCTGTGGAAGTTCAGTCTCATGAACTTCAGAAAATCGCTCATGAAATAATTGCTGAAGTTATGTCCCTTGATGAACAATTTCAAGTTACTGTTTTAATTGACAAATTACCCTCTTCTTGGAAAGATTTTAATAATACTTTGAGGCACAAAATTAAAGAGTTTTCTTTATAAAGTTTGATCACTCGTCTTCGGATTGAGGAGGAGGCCCGAAAACAAGATCAGAAAGATAAAGTGCTTGTTGTTTCTAACAACGCTCACAAAAAATCATCTTATGCTGTTCTGAAACCTAAAGAGAAAAATATGAAAAATCAAAATCAAAATCGCAACCACAACAATCAGAACAGAAATGTGCATCAAAATAAGAATAGAAACAAACCCCCTTCAAGAAATAATTTTGAACAGTTTACTTGTTATAACTGTGGGAAAGCGGGCCATTTGGCTCGGAACTGTCGGCAAAGACGTCGTCCTGCTCCACAGGCGAATCTTATTGAGGACCAACTTATAGCTAGGATTTCTAAAATCAATATAGTTGGTGGATTCAAAGGGTGGTGGGTAGACACTGGTGCTTCACGCTATGTCTGCTATGATCGTACTATATTCAAGTCTTATTCTGAAATTGAAGACAAGAAGGTGTTGTTGGGTGATTCCCACTCCACTATTGTTGCTAGTTCTGGTGAAGTGGAATTAGAGTTTATCTTTGGAAAGACAGTCATCCTTAAAGATGTTCTCCATACTCTAGAGATGAGAAAAAATTTGATTTCGGGCTATCTTCTTAACAAAGCGGGATTCACTCAAACTATTGGGGCTGATTTGTATACCTTAACCAAAAATAATATTTTTGTTGGGAAGGGTTATGTAACTGATGGAATGTTCAAACTGAATGTTTAAATTAATAAAATTTCTTCTTCTGCTTACATGTTGTGTTCTTTTAATATATGGCATGCTAGATTTTGTCATGTTAACAAACGTATTATTAAAAACTTAAGTAACTTAGAACTAATTCTTAAATTATTTTTGAATGATTTTGAAAAGTGTGAATTTTGCAGTCAAGCCAAGATTACTAAAACCTCTCATACATTAGTAATTAGAGAATCTGAATCTCTTGACTTGATACATTATGATATTTTTGAATTTGATGGTGTCTTGACTAGGAATGGTAAACGCTATTTTATTACATTCATAGATGATTATTCAGATTATACTTATGTTTTTCTTATAAAAATAAAAGTGAAGCATTAGATATGTTTAAATTGTTTGTGACTGAGATTGAAAATCAGTGCAATAAGAAAATTAAGAGGCTGCGTAGTGATAGAGGAACCGAATATGATTCTGATATGTTTATTGAATTTTATAATTTTCATGAGATTATTTATGAAAAAACTACACCGTATTTTCTTGAAATGAATGGTAAGGCTGAAAGGAAAAATAGAACTTTTGCAAAATCTGTAGTTGCTATTTTGCTTAACTCCGATGCAACTTCTCATTAGTGGGGTGAAATTTTATTGACGGTTTGCTATGTGCTTAATAGAGTTCCCAAATCGAAAAGTAAAATTTCACCTTATGAAGTTTTTAAAAATAAGAAACCAAATTTGTCTTATTTTAAAACTTGGGGTTGTTTGGCATATGTTCGAGTTCCTAATCCAAAAAGAAGAAAACTTGCCAGTAGAGCTTATGAATGTATTTTTATTGGTTATGCAGTGAATAGCAAAACTTATAGATTTTAGGATTTGAAAGATCGAGTTATCATTGAATCAAATGATGCTGATTTTTATGAATATAAATTTCCTTTCAAATTGAAGAATAATGGGGACTCAACATCTAGTAATGAACCTGTTATTAGGATTAATGAATCTGATAAAGAATTAGATATTGAATCTAGAAGGAGTAAACGACCTCGTATTGCTAAGGACTTTTGTTCGGATTTCTTTGCATACACCTTAGAGGAGGATCCGCTCACCCTCCAAGAGGCATTATCCTCTATAGATGCCAATTTTTGGCAAGAGGCTATAGATGATGAATTGGACTCTCTCGAGTTAAATAGAACTTGACATTTAGTAGATTTACCTCCTGGTTGTAAAACAATAGGATGTAAATGGATTCTTAGGAAGAAATTGAAACCCGATGGAACCATTGATAAATATAAGGCTCGTCTCGTAGCCAAAGGGTTTAGATAAAGAGAGAATGTAGATTTCTTTGATACTTTCTCACCTGTCTCTAGAATTACATCTATTCGTATACTTTTATCTCTTACTGCAATTCATGATCTTGTTGTACACCAAATGGATGTTAAAATTGCTTTTTTGAATGCCGAATTAGAAGAAGAGATTTATATGGACCAACCTGAAGGATGTGTAATTTCTGGTCTAGAAAACAAAGTGTGTAAATTAGATAAATCTCTTTATGGTTTAAAACAAACACCTAAGCAATGGCATGAGAAATTTGATAATCTAGTAATTTCAAATGGTTTTAAAGTAAATGAAATTGACAAATGTATTTATTATAAATCTGAAAATGATGTTTGCACTATTATATGTCTTTATGTGGATGACTTGCTGATTTTTGGTTCTAACATTCATGTTGTGAATAATGTGAAATCCATGCTATGTGCTAATTTTGACATGAAAGATCTTGGTAGAGTAAATGTAATTCTTGGTATTAAAATAACTAGGTCTAAATAAGGAATTTCTTTGGATCAATCTTATTATATAGAGAAGATTCTAAAGAAATACAATTATTTTGATTGTAAATCAACACGTACTCCTTATAACCCTAGTGTGAAGTTATTTAAGAACACCGGTGACAGTGTTAGACAATTTGAGTATGCGAGCATCATAGGCAATCTTCGATATGCCACTGATTGCACTAGGCCCGACATAGCGTATGCTGTGGGATTACTATGCAGGTTTACAAGTAGACCTAGTATTGAGCATTGACATGCTATTGATAGGATCATAAGATACCTAAAAAGAATCATGAACCTTGAATTACATTATCAGAAGTTTCCCGCTGTTTTGGAAGGATATAGCGATGCTGATTGGAACACCCTTTTAGATGACTTTAAGGCAACTAGCGGCTATATATTTAGTATAGCTGGTGGAGCTGTTTCTTGGAAATCTAAGAAACAGACTATTTTGGCTCAATCTACTATAGAGTCTGAGATGATTGCACTAATTTCGGATAGTGAGGAAGCAGGGTGGTTAAGGAGCCTGCTTTCTGATACCCCTTTATGGGAGAGACTGATTTCAGCTGTCTTGATCCATTGCGATAGTACCGCGACTATTGCAAAGATTTAGAATCGTTATTATAACGAAAAAAGACGACAAATACGTTGCAAACACAATACTATTAGGGAGTATATCTCTACAGGGGCTATGAGAGTGGATCATGTACGGTCTGGTGATAATTTAGTCGATTCTTTGACAAAAGGATTAGCTTGAGAAAAGGTTTAAAAAACCTCGAAAGGAATGTGACTCAAGCCCATGGACTGACGAGTCACTTGTGAGGGAAACCCAACCTATAGACTGGAGATCCCAAGAAATAGGTTCAAAAGGTAATAACAACTCATGAAGTGATATGAAGAGAATCATACTATAATAATAATTTTGAGTTCTATTCCAAACATGTGTTGTTTGAAGCATGACATCCTGAAGCAATAGAAGGTTGAGTTTTCTTTTATTAACTCTTAATGAGATCTATACTCTATTTGGAGTGGAGTACCTAGCTATAGGAGTACTCTTGATAGACTCAGCTATGTGAATATGGAAGTGTGAATTTTGGGTAAAATTCTCAAAAGCATTCACTATATTGGGATACACGTGCATAGTCGTAAAGTACGGGCTTTTGGACTACACCCTGATAGGGTTGTGTGTGTGATGTTGTTAGAGATAGAGTTCAAAACTACGAGTTACTCTAGTATAATCTAAATCATCTTCACTATATAAAGGTTCAAGTTGACTGACACCTTTGCTTATGCACAATCTTATATTGTATTATACTGCTCGATGAAAAAACTTGTTTTTAAAAATTCAAGTGGGGGATTGTTGGAATTTAATGAATTTTAAATTATTATTTTTTAAAAAATGTCATAAGGTTTTCTTCTATTTCCTCTATTCCACATTGGTTGGGAGAAGAATTGATGAGATGTATAATTAAGGGCATGTGGGATATTTGGGGTGTGTCCCAAGGGGTACCCACATTTTGTGGAGGGGAAAGGACTTACATCCCTATTTGTTTACCACACGCGCGCGCCGCCGCCGTCCGTCCGTCCGACCGAGTCGAGCATGCGTGTGATGAGATAACACTTATATATTTTTTGGATAAAAATTATTTAATAAATTATAAAAAATCAGATCAGAGCTTTAAAAACCGTCTGCTTTATGAGCTTTTAAAAAAACGTTTGCATTATGAACTATTAGATTAAATGCCTTGACCTTTTTTTTTTTTTTTTTTTTTTTTTTACCAACGTTATGAAAGTTTTTTGCCTATAAATATGGTTCTTTCATTTGTTTGAAGGCACAGAAAAAAACCCAGAAAACTTTCTGCTTCTTTGGTTCTCAAAGCTTCAGTTTTTTCCAGAATTCATTTTTTTTATTTCCAAGTTTCCGAGCTGTCTGTTCTTCTTTAGAATAGTGTTTGTGGGTGTTCATTTTTAGGCCTTCTGTTGTGCAAGATGGTTCTAGACAGAGGTAATTCTGGGCTGTTTTATCCTGGGGACGACGGGGCTTTTACACTGTTTGCACATTTTTGGACAGAGCCGCGAAACGTCTTAAAGAGAGCAAATTAGTCCGCGACTCAACCCAAGAAATTTCGGTAAACTCGTTCATTATTTATTTTCTACTTTAACATTTCCTAGCATCTATACGTATTCTCCGAGCTACGAAAGAGGTCGTAATAAAGATATAGGTTGCCAAATGATTATGCAACTCGAGAACCGGAAGATATGAAATTGATGAACTCTAGAGGTAAGTTTAACTTTGTTATTTATTTTTCCATTTTTTTTTTCAATTTTATTTATTCAACCTAGATTTCGATTTCATGACAATGACCCTCACGGATGCTTTGTTCAATGGTTGTAATTTTGTAGTAGTTTCAAATAAATTATTAGAGCTTTTTGCGCTTTGCTTCCCAGAAGATTCATAGCAATCCCGTTTTAATCCCCATTTTTTCAATTTTAACACATTAAACCCTAAAATATCTAAATCGTGTAAAATCATTCTTTTTATTATATTTTATGACAAAATTCACTCATGTGGTGATTTCGTATTTGACGCCTAGCTGATTTTTGTTATAAAAAATAATAGAGTTACCAATTTGGATTGACTTGACACTATTTGGATATCAGAGTTTAATGTGTTCAAATTTCAAATATAGGGACTAAAGTGAAATTTCTCCGAAACGTCAGGGTTACAAAGTGACAAAAACTCAAATTATTATTAAATTATTTGGTAGTTTTGGTTTGCTTATGTTTTATTTTTATTTGTTAATTATTTTTAGGTTTGATCTTAAGAGAAGAGGTGGTTTAAGGGAA
This sequence comes from Eucommia ulmoides, assembly GCA_016647705.1. Classification (NCBI taxonomy): domain Eukaryota; kingdom Viridiplantae; phylum Streptophyta; class Magnoliopsida; order Garryales; family Eucommiaceae; genus Eucommia; species Eucommia ulmoides. The sequence continues at coordinate 34,445,636 of CM028326.1, read as the reverse complement.
TTGAATATCTGTTAAAAAAAATTGATAACTGCTTATGCCTTCTTTGTTTTTCACGCCCATTTGATAAATTATGTTTATTTCTTTAATTATTCAATGCTTACTTATTGAAATTTCCTTATTATATTTAAAAAAAAAAAAATTGACGTGTGAACAGAGACTTTGAAAAAGATGTTCAAAGAAATACCATTATTTCCCACGCACAAGGAGATAAATCACAAGTTCCCTTCATTCATATTCATTTTACTTTTGTTATGGACTTTTCCTACATATATTGTTTCTAAATCTCTACAGTTTCACATTTTCTAAATATCAATATATCGCTCCATATTCTTCTAACATTCCGCCTCCTAATTATTATAACATAGTAGCAAGAGTCAATTTTTTTTTTACTCTGTTCCGACTAAATTTTTCCTAACTCTAATATTTTCAAGTCTTTTACCACACCACTGCTTTCGTTTTCATCATTCAACACCCAACATCGTATTCATCCTCACCATTGGACTCGTTTCGTCAAAACGAGTTCAACGACACGAAAATCACCGCCATCGGGTTCTCACGTGCCTCCACTCGTTGCCTCAAGCCCCCACAGGTCTGCAACATCTATTGGCTGCTGTAGGCCTCCTCGCCGCTGCCATATCAATACTCATCACATCATCAACTTTATCTTGAAGAGACGATTCCAACGCCACCAAAATCACTGCAATCAGAGCCTCCATGCGCCGCCAACAGTCCCACTGCCACCGTCAATTTCGTTGACTCCTATGGATTCAATATCAACCTAAATTCATCATAGAGTATACCATTAGAAGCATCTCATTGAGACGATTCTAACGACACCAAAATCACCTCCAAACGACACTGGACGCGCCCTTATGCGCCTTTCAAAAATTCTGTCTCTTTGTCGTTGTCAGACCATGTGCTGCCATACCAGTTCAACGTTTTTTATTGACTGGTTCACTTATTTTGGGACCAGTTCTTGAAGATCTAACACTGATTCTTGGCTAATTTTGGCATTCTGCATCCATTGGTGGTCTCTATTTACTCAAATTCGGATCATACAATATAATTTTTTTTCTATTCTTGATTCGGTTCATCATGGTGGCTTGAAAGGTTCAAAGGTTCATCAATCGGTTCTTTATGATTATAGATCGATTCTTGGGTAATTTTGGAGTTTTGAATCCATATGTTGCCTTCGTTTACTCAAATTTGGATCATACAATATAATTCATTTTATATTATTGATTAAGTTCATCACAGTGGTTTGGCTGGTTCAAGAGTTCATCAATCGGTTCTTCATGATTATCAATCGGTTCCTGGACAATTTCAACATTCTTAATTCCTCCGTGGTCTCAGTTTCTTTAGATTCCTATCATATAGAATATTTTGTTGTATATTGTTGATTTGATTCAACAACAATGTCTAAGGGTAGCTATTCCTTGATCATTTTCAATGCCAAAGAGGGTTCTGATCTTACCTCTACTATTGTTGCTGTAATATCTCGAAAATTTATATTTTTTATAAGTTTAATATTTTTGGAGACGATTTTGTAAATTTGTGGTATAAATATATACATTATAATTTTTGGAGATTAAATGTTAAATTTATATTTTTGATAATTTTTAGAGTTAAATGTTAAATTTACATTTTTTGAAAATATTATTTTTGGGTTGTTTTGTATATTATGTAAATTTAAATAATATTTAATAATTTTGAGGAGATAAATGTAATTATTGGATCTAATATGAATTATTTTATAATTATGGGTGCTAAATGTAATTTCTTATATCTTCACAATTAAGGAATTGATTTGGGGCCATGAAACTTAAAAAAAAAAAATAATAAAAAAAAGAAGATAAAAAATGATGGCCACAAAATGGTTTTCATGATTGCACACATATGTATATGTATATCATGGAGCTTACACGTGGAGGAGATTCAAGTATGTATCCATATAATTATATGTAATGGAAGCTTACACATTAAGCACATAGATATATTAGGAAATGGACATGACTTTAAAAAAAGGGGGGTGATCAGTTTAGGAAGCATATATGACGCATATATATGAACATAATTATATTATTTTGGAACAAGAAAAATATTCCGGTCGGATTTCGATTTTGGATTTCAGGTAGAATTTCTAACTCTTGTAGTATATGTATTTAATTTTTTCATGTATTGTGTGGTTTGTGTTATTATTGTTATAACTGTTATTTTGCATGAGATATTGTCATCGTGTCTTATGTGAAAATTTTGTGGAAGACATGCCTATGTCGTTATCTGTGGTGTTAATTGGATACATGTATTAGGGGGGTTAAAATTCTACTGAGCGTTAACTCACAACACCATAGTTTTGATTGTAGGACTGGTAAGAGCGAAACAGTGCCAGGAATTACATTAGAAATTATATTTGGAATAATTGTATTTATTATTTAATATTGTAAAATTGACTTGAAAATTTCAATAATTCTAAGGATTTGGAGCCACGGAATTGGACATTTGAAATGCCTGCATAACAAAAATAAATATATTATTATTATTATTATTATTATTATTATTATTATTATTATTATTATTATTATTATTATTATTATACGTGTTAGTATTATCTATATATGTATATTGTGGATAATTATGGACAATGTACATGTGACTATATACATAATTAATATACTTAATTATGGAGATTGATTTTTAATTATGCGTGCATAATTAATATACATGTTAATATTACAAGGAATTGGTTGTATAATTTCTTAGATTTTTATCGAAAATGAAATATTGGTTATTCGGGTTTGATGTTAATTCTCCGAGGGGAGAAATCGCATGGTGGCCCTGAAAAACTAGGTTATTACAAAGTGGTATTAGAGCGGAATTACTAATAATTCTAATTTATCTATAAATAGTGAAATATATAGAGTAAAATTTCTCTATAGGAGAAGCCAAGTGGCGACCTTGAAAAATCGAGTCGTTACAGGTGGTATCAGAACGGGTTAGTGACTACCCTAGGCTTGGGTTGCAGTACCCATTACTCATAATAAACGAATTAATATTTTAAAATAATAATCATTGTATAACCTGTTAACTAAAAAAAAAGAGGCTTTATTAGCAAATTCAGAGTGTATTATGTAACTGATCTCCAACGTCGGATTTAGGAAAGCAACATTGGGGGCAATTTTTGAACTGATACTATAAATGGAACAAAGAGTTTAAATGAAATTTCATGGGGCTTTTTATTGATTTTTTTTTTTTTTGAATTAAAGATCAAAATCAACAATCCTCAGAAATTAGGGGAGGGAGCTCGAGTTTCCCTTTGGCCACTTCGTGTGTCTGCCATTGCCAATTTTTTTTTTTTTTTTTTTTTTAATTTGTGATATTGAGGTGATCAGGGGATTGCATGTTAGGGACTTGGTGGGAAATGGTGCTTAAAATGCATGGAACTCTTTTAGTTATGGCGATTTGCTATTTAGTTGAGCAATTCTAGCAAAACCTTGATGGTAATTGCATTTTAATATGTTGTGTGCTTGTGGTGGATGATAATGCTAAGGTTGTTATTAACACGTGGATTATCTTGAATAAATCAAAACCTATTATTCAGGAAAAAAAAATGTTGATATAAATTCCAAAGTTAGCTAGTTATTTGTTGGGATATATATATATATATATATATATATATATATATATATTATAATTTCATAATTGCTAAAAGTACTCTTTTATATCTTAAATTGATGAATTTATTATTTCCTTTTTATTAATCGATAAAAAAATATATATGAATCTTGCTAGTTAATGTACTAATGAAGATGTCGGCACTTGAGTTATGACGGATCAAATTGAACCGTTTTTAGTACATTAGTTGAAAGTGAAAAGTATATCCTTTGCCAATTTATTATCATGTCTTTGTTTTGACATTTTATATTCTTGAAGTTTGACCAAAATCTCATTTTGGTCCCTACAAGTTTCAAATTAAACATATTAATATTTTAGGTGACGTATGATTAATACAACTTACTAATAATAAGTTAAATAAGTCTTAGTGAGTGCCGTGTTAGCTGTGAACCATAGAAATTATCGTTGAATTGAAAATATTAATTTAAAAGTGTTTACTGTCTTCTATATAAATTATCAAACTATATTTTCGTATTAAATTGCGGAAAAAAAATGTTGATGAAATAGACAGTTTTACGATAATTAATGGATCAAGTTTTTTTTTTTTTTAAAAAAGGTGGGGATTGATTTTTATTATTCTACTATGCCATAATTACCTATCAGGCAGGTCCTGTAGGGTGGACATATTATTACCTGTCGGGCAACTCCTGCAGGATGAATATATTATATATATTATTATTTATCATGCAAGTTCTGTAGGGTGAATATATATTTATCATGCAAGTTCTGTAAGGTGAATATATATATATATATATATATATATATATATATATATTTATATATTATTACATGTAAGACAAGTTTTGCAGGGTAGACATATTGTTACTTGTCAAGTAAGTCTTGCAGGGTAGATATATTATATATATTATTATCTGTCAGGCAACTCCTGTAGGGTGGATATATTATATATATTATTACCTGTCAGACAAATCCTGTAGGGTGAATATATATATATTATTACATGTCAGACAAGTTTTACAGGGTGGGCATATTGTTACCTGTCAAACAAGTCCTGCAGGGTAGATATATTATATATATTATTACCTGTCAGGCCAGTTCTGTAAGGTAAATATATATTGTTATCTGTCAGGTAAGCCCTGCATGTGGATATATTATATATGTTATATCTCTGTTGTTACCTGTCAGACAAATCTTGTAAGGTGGATATATTATATATGTTGTTACCTGTCAAACAAGTCCTACAAGGTGGATATATTATTACCTGTTAGGCAAGTCCTGCAGGGTATATATATATTATATATGTTGTTAACTGTTAGACAAGTCCTACATGGTGGATATGATAACTCCCGATCGTGGGGTAAAACGATCATATGACTGACAAGGAAGTATGATATTTTATTAGATAAACGTGCGTTGACCAATTAGTTTAAATTCTATTGTTCTGTTATGATGATATTTTTGTTGGGGTTTGGATACTGTCCAGTGTGACTATATTTTATTGAAAATAGAGTTTGATAAAAATATTTGATCCATAAAATATTTTTCTATTATGAAGACAGTACACCGATAAAATATTTAGATAGATATTGGTCCACTACTAGCGTTAGGAGGAGTAGGAGTGTGGGGTCACTGTGAGACTACTGGGAGCCAATTGTTATTTAAAACTATTAATTTGAATTTTTGAGCTTAATTGGTGTTATAGAAATGAGAGTGGAGATTTTATGTAATATTTTTGTTGGTATAGTTTACGTGATTATTGAATCCAGTATTGAACCTGTTATGTTACGTGGTTTTGGAGATGTAATTATGTGATTTGAGATGTATTTGATTTTTATAATTTGACACGTATTGAGGTGTTTGAAACATATTTATATGGTTCAGACGTATTTATGTATTTCGATACATATTTATGTGGTTCAGTTATATTTATGTGTTTTGAAATGTATTTATATGTTTTTTTACATATTTAGGCGTTTTGAGACATTTTTATGTTTTTGAGATGTATTTATGTGTTTTTAGACATATTGTAAAAAATTTATTATTAGAAATTTGGATTGTGTTAATACTTATGAAAAAATTTACGAGATTATTGAAATTTTAATGTGAATATTGTGATTGATTATTTTTAGTCTCATGGGATAATCCACAAGGAATTGGGCTATCTATTGAATAGGATGTTAGTTGCGATATGTTAGCTTGGAATGTCAGATGGAATTAGTAAATACTGGTTATGGAATATGATAGTGGATTTGAAAAGTCATACCAAACAGAAAAATTATCAAGGTCGTGGACTTGTTGAAATTGAGATAGATCCAATCTAAGTGAAATTACCGTGATATTTAAAATATATTTATTGGGCATATATATTTATTACTATTTTTATTAGAGTGCGCAGTGGAAACATTTAGGAATATAAAATTCTTTGGCAATTAGTTATCTGTGCTTGGTGTTACCGACCAAAGTGTACCCTATTCGTATATTGTTGAATATAAGGTAGGCCATTGTGAATGCGGATGTAGCAATGGGTGGAATAGATTTGAACGGTATTGAATTATGGGTGATTTTCGGTTATGGGACCCTGCATAGAAAATAATTATTGCAGAATTGAGTGCGACTAACATGACCGTGTGATGCAATTCTAAAGTATTATGGTTTTAAACGAAATTTTGAAGACAAAATTTATTTAAAGGGAGTAGATTGTAATACTCCGAAAATTTATATTTTTGGAAAAAAAATTTATTTTATATAAATTTAATATTTTTGGAGACGATTTTGTAAATTTGTGGTATAATTATATACTTTATAATTTTTGGAGATTAAATGTTAAATTTATGTTTTTGACAATTTTTGGAGTAAAATGTTAAATTTATTTTTTTTGAAAATATTATTTTTGGATTGTTTTGTATATTATGTAAATTTAAATAATATTTAATAATTTTAGGGATATAAGTGTAATTATTGAATCTAATATGAATTAATTTATAATTATGAAGTGCTAAATATAATTTCTTATATCTTCACAATTAAGGAATTGATTTGCGCCATGCAATTTAAAAAAAATAAAGAGAAAGAGAAAAGGAAAAAAAAGGATGGCCACAAAATGGTTTTCATGATTGCACACATATGTATATGTATATCATGGAGCTTACACGTGAAGGAGATCCAAGTATGTATCTATATAATTATATGTAATGGAAGCTTACACATTAAGCATAGAGATATATTAGGAAACGGACATGAATTATATGGCGTATATATTTGAACATAATTATATTCTTTTGGAATGATTTTGGAACGAGAAAAATATTCTGGTTCGATTTCGGTTTCGAATTTCATGTAGAATTTCTAATTCTTCTAGTATATGTATTTAATTTTTGCACATATTGTGTGGTTTGTGCTATTATTGTTATAACTGTTATTTTGCATGAGATATTCTCATCGTGTCTTATGTGAAAATTTTGTAGAAGACATGCCTATGTCGTTATTTGTAGTGTTAATTGGATGCACGTATTAGGGGGATTGAAATTCTACTGAGTATTAACTCACAACCCCACAATTTTGATTGTAGGACCGGTGAGAGTAAAACAGCGTCAAGAATTGTCTTAAAAATTATATTTAGAATAATTGTATTTATTATTTATTATTGTAAAATTGACTTGAAAATTTCAATAATTCTAAGGATTTGGAAATGCGGAAATGGACATTTGAAATGCATGCATAACAAAAATAAATATATTATTATTAGTATTATCTATATATGTATATTGTGGATAATTATGGACAACGTACACGTGACTATTTACATAATTAATATACTTAATAATGGAGATTGATTTTTAATTATGCATGCATAATTAATATACATGTTAATATTATAAGGATTTGGTTGTTCCTAGTATTATATTATTATTGTATATATATGTATATTGTCGACAATTCGATAATTATAATTATCGCCGCTGCTATAAAATTTCTTGGATTTTTATAAAAAATGAAATATTGGTCATTCAGGTTTGATGTTAATTCTCCGAGGGGAGAAATCGCGTGGCGGTCTTGGGAAATCGGGCCATTACAAAGTGGAATCAGAGCGGAATTACTAATAATTCTAATTTATCTATAAATAGCGAAATATATAGAGTAGAATTTTTCTATAGGAGAAGACAAGTGGCAGCTCTGAGAAATCAGGTCGTTACTGTTGCCATCTCTATTACGGATATGGATTTACTCTCCCACCAAATTTTCTTCGGGTATGGTACAAATGTTTTGTTGATCTCGAGATTTTGATGAACAATTAAGTGTTGATGTTTTTTGTGGAAATAAAGTTTTTATTGAATGTTTCAATTCAAAGAGTTCCAATCAAGATAATATCACGAAGAAATTATGAAGGATGCAGAGACAGACATTAAGAGATTGAAGATTCTGAAGAATCTAGGTAAAAACAACTCAAATCTATTTTACTCTTAATGTATCCCGATTAGAATCACATACGACACAAAAATGATTTATATTTATGTGTGTTTAAATTAAGGTCTTAATAATTATTGAATTATTTGTTCCAATGTGAAATTGAAAAAGAAAAATTGATTTAAGCAAGATTAGTGTTTAAAATTGATTAATAGTGCCAATTTTGGTAACTGAGAAAAAAAATCGGTTAAAGGGTCTAAAACGTTAAAGATTGGAGTTGAAATATAAATGAGATTGGGTGTTTCAGTAAGTATCGGTCAACCGACCACAAGGGATGGTCAACTGATGGGCGTAAGTTGGAAAATAATGAGTCTTTGAATTGATCGGTCAACTGGACCAGGGGAGATCAGTCAACCGATAGTCGATATAAAACTCTCTGAATCGATCGGTCGACCGAACATTGATGATTAGTTAACCGACCAGGGCTGAAAATTGGCCTAGAGAAGCATCGTGAATTTATCGGTCAACTGACCCATGGGGGATCGGTTAACCGACCGTTGTTTGAGAAATGGCTTGGGCTACAACTTGAAACGATCGATCGATTGATGGCCTATGATCGGTTAACCGACTGAGTTGTTTTAGATTTCGAGAATTTTCGGGATCTGATCCAAAACTAGCTGTTTTTTGGCTGATATTTTGGGGATTTGAACATATTATAGATATATTACTATTATTTGGATATTCCTATAGATATGTTATATGAAATTAAAGTGTTTCTAAAATTAATGCATTTAATACTTCTTATCTAGTTTAATTTGAGATTGAGAATTATTTGGAGGACTTAATTGAATGTTTTAAAAGCCATATTGAAGTGAATTGGACCAGTATTAAATGGTATTGATATATGGGGTCTATATGTGCATTTAAGTGTCATATCTTGTGGAAACTAACCGTTAGAAGACCTGTTTCAAATCAGTTTATATAGACATGCGTTTTTCACATATCAAGACATCATATCTATCAAGAACTTTCAGTTCGTGAGCTTTCTAAGAGTGATTAGTTTGAGATTATATAGAGAGATTATTGTGAGATCATTTTGTGAGAAAAGTTCTTGAGAAAAAGTGCTAAGTGTTTATGCTTCACCAATCTAAGCTGTCTAGCGATTCTATTTTCATCCTTTCGGTGTTATCCTGGTGAGATCTTTCCAAGCTATTATTTCTTATTTTGATTTGATATTATTCTATTTTCTTAGTGGATAAGATCGTAGTAAAATTGTTTTCAAACTTTAAGAGCATAAAAAATTCTTTTTAAAATGATTTTTGTGATTATCTGATTACGTGCTTAATTTTGTTCTACCCATACTTTATATAATCAAATATTGTATTTATCACTAGTAACTATCGGGACATTAATTGAGTTTAAATTAATTTGAGGTGATAGAAATTTCAAGTGGGAAGAAACTTATTGATTTGTGTAATTGGTGAGTTTGTGCGGATTAGATGCTATTGGGAGTATCTAGTCAGAGATAGTAAGGGTTTCAATCTCTTCCGGTAAAGAAATTGAGGTTTAATCTTTACCTAAGGAACATTATCAATCCTAAGATTTTGATGGACAATTAAATATTGATATTTTTTGTGGAACTAATAGATTTATTGAGTGTTTCAGTTTATAAGTTCCAGTGAAGATATTATCATGAAGAAAATGAATGCTGAAGAGACTAACAAAGATGATGGACGTTAAGAGACCAAAGAAATTGAAGAATTGAAGAATCTAGGGAAAACAACTCAGGTTAAATTTTTACTCTTAATGTATCCCGATTAGGATCATACACGGCACAAAATATTTTTACAATTATGTGTTTTTTTTATAGAATCCCAATTAATTAACAAATTTGCTCCTATGTGTAATTGAAGAAAGATAATTGATTAAAATTGCATTTAAGGATTTAGTGGAGCTAACCGAGAAAAGAAATCGGTCAAAGGGGCAAAAAGGTCGAAGAAATTGAATGAAAATGAATTGAGGAGAGGTGTTCTAGCAATCGTTCGGTCGACAGGTAAGTCGACCTGTGCTTAGAGGATGAACTTTTTAGATATTCCAGTCGACAGGTAGGTCGACTTGTGAAAGTTTCTAGATCGTCTGGTCGACAGGTAAGTCAACTGATGGCGAAGCAATTTTGGCTTGGGCTACGTCCTGAATTGGGCAGTCAACCGATGGGTGTTGGCCAGTCAATCGATGGTCAGTTTCAGGATTTGTGGAATTTCGAGATTTATTCAAATACTAGTCTTTATATGGTTAGGATATGAGAGATATCTTAGGGATCTAAACTTAATTGAGATATGATCTATCTATTCTATTATCCCTATTAATTTAGTCTATTTAATTAAATATTATTTTAATTAAAGTGCTTTAATACTTTCTATTTTAATGAATTTCGATTTAAAAATGTTGAAGGAGCAAAATGAGATCTCCCAAGAATATTTTAAATGAAAAATATCTATTTTGAACATATATGATGTATGGGGTCTTGGGGTGTCATTTAATGACATAGTATTTGAAAAGTAGCCGTTATACGATATATTTGAAATTCCTATATTTAAACTTGCGAATTTTGAGTTTAATTATTACTATTTTGGTGGAGAATATTTTGGGCCAAAGATATGAGAGAGATTTAAGGGATTTTATTTTTATCTTACTATTTAGTCCATGTACTTAAATATAATTATTTCTATACTTTTATTGATTAAGATCAAATTATTTTGGGGACTAAATTGAGAGTTTTAGAAGTTATATTGTTGGTTAAATATAGTCATTATAAATCTATATGATATATGAGGTCTATATGTATCATTTATTGACACAACATTAGAAAACTAGCCGTTGGAGGTCTAGTTTGAGGGCTATTGAAAGAGACTTGCGGATTTCACATACAATACACACAATATCAAGAACTATTCATTTTCTAAGTTTTCTAAGAGTCATCATTCTGATATTATTTTGAGAGATCAATTGTGAGATCGATTATTGAGAAGTTCTTGAGTTAAAGCGTTATTTGAGTTAGCGTCACCGATCTAAGCTGTCTTGTGATACTACGTGTAATCTATTCGATGCTTTCCTGGTGAGATCATTTCAAGATTATTCTTTAATTAAGTATTTGATTATTATTACTTGCTTGGTGAATTGATCTTTTTGAGAAATCATTTTTGAACTTTAAAAGCATAAAAATATTTTAAAATTGATTTTTGTATTAATCTGGTTACGTGCTTAATTGTGCTACTTGCATTCTTTATTATAATCAGATTTTGTTTTCTCACTTTATTTCTATCACTAGTATCATGACATTAATTGAGTATTAATTAATCTGGGGTGGTAGAAGCTCTGAGTAAGAAAAATCTTATCAATTCTGTAATTAGTGAGTTGTGTGCAAATTAGATGTTATTGGGAATATCTAATCAGGGGTAGTTTTGGGTTTCGATCTCTTCCTGTAAAGATATTGATGTTTGATCTTTACATAGAATACAAAAAGGTTAAGTTACTCTTTTCCCATTGAAAAGAGCTTAGGTGTGATTTTTTCTGATTAGGATCAATTGTGAGTGAATGATAAATATTCCATCCTTACCTGGGAAAATGATACTTGGAGTGATTGTGATGTTTAATTCTTGAGCCTATGGTATAAAAAGAATTAGGTTGTGATTCTCTCTGTAATAAAATTAGGTTAATCCTTAACCTGTAAAAGAATTAGGTTAGTCTTGAATCTGGAAAAAAGATAAGGTTGTTCCTGAGCCTGTGAACATGCATTGTAAAGGTTGATTCTGAGCCTGCGAAAAGAATCATTGTGAGAGTTTGGTTCCTATATGTAAAGAAATTGTGAGTTTAGTGGGTGCAAATCTCCATGGGACTCAGAGGACTGGATTAGCCAAGAGTAACTTGGTGAACCAAGATATATCATAGTGTGCTGCTATTTTCATTATTTATTTTTGTTGTTTGGGGTGCACCTAATTGATATTATATTTTCTCTGTTTTATAAAGATAATAATTAATTTAGGATTAAAATTAATTATTTGATTTTTTGAAGTATTTTCTCTGATAATTTTTTTATCTACCCAATTCACCTCTCTCTTGGGTAGCTCACTGGGCTAACAAAAATGTTAGGTTACTCTTTTTCCTTGAAAAGAGTTAGGCGTGATTCTTTCTACTTAGAATTAAAATTGTGCGAATTGTAAAGGTTCTATCCTTACCGGTGAAAAAGATACTTGGAATAATTTTTGTGGAGTTTGATTATTTTTCTTAGGTATAAAAGAATTAGGTTAGTTTTTAGCCTATTAAAAAGATAGAGGTTCTTCCTTAACCTGTGAAAAGAAAATGGTAAAGATTGATTTTGAGCTTGTAAAGGAATTATTGTGTAAAGGCTTAGTTCCTACGTGTTAAAAGAATCTAGTGGTTTAGTGGGTGCAAATCTCCGTGGGACTCGGAGAATTGGATTAGCCATAACTTGGTGAACTAAGATATATCCTTGTGTAGTGCATTATTACTTTATTTATATTTTATTATTTGGGTGTGCACCTAGAATTAAATAACACTTATTCGTTGCGTTATAAAGATAATAATTGATTTAGAACTAAATTGATTATTTAAGTGTTGAAAGATTAAAATTTATTTAAATTTTTATAACTATCCAATTCACCCCCTCTTGGGTAGCTCACTGGGCCAACAATTAGTATCAGAGCTGGTTTAACTTGATACACTAACTAACAAAGATCACATGGCGCACCCGATAGGCACACTAGATGAGGGGCAGTCTATGCACCGACCAACTTTGTTTGCAGGTGAAAATTATGCATTTTGGAAGGAAAAAATGATTGTATTTTTTCAGGCTACAAATTATGACGTGTGGTTAGCGATTGGGATGACTCGTTTGTCCGTATGAAAAATGGAGTTGCCAAGAAGAGAGAGCAGCTGACCACTTTTGATAAACGAAAGCTTTTCATTAATTCTCATGCTATTAACATTTTGTTTTGCTCTTTAGATGCTAACGAATATTCCAGGGTCTCATGTTGTGGATCGGCGAAAGAAATGTGAGACAAATTGCAGGTTACCCACGAAGGAACTGGTCAAGTGAAGCAATAAAAAATCAATGCTTTAGTCCGACAATTCGAATTATTCGGAATGGGTGAAGAAGAATCGATTCAAGAGATGTACACATGATTCAACAATATTTGCAACTATTTGAATCAACTCAGAAAGCCATACTCTATGGAGGATAAATTTCGAAAGATCTTGAGATCTTTAACTAAAGTATGGGAGCCGAAGGTGACTGCGATTGAGGAAGCAAAAGAATCTTGCAAAGTATGAAATTGATGACCTTATTGGCAACCAAATGACACAAGAGATGGCAATTCGAGGATATGAGGATGACGCCGGGAACATAAAAAAGAAATCCTTGGCATTGAAGGTTCAGAAAAATGATGAAGAAGATGACAGTGATAATATGAGTCCTGACAATGAGCAGGAAAAAGATGTGGCGCTTCTTACGAAAAATTTCAGAAGGATGACTCAACGTACATTTTGGGGAAATAAGATTTTCAACATAAACAATGTGGAATGTTATAACTGTCACAAGACTGGCCACTTCTAAACCGAATGCCCCGAACCGAAAAAAAGACAAGGAAAAAGAGAAGAAAAGAAAGGAGAAGAAGAAAGGAAAGAAGAGCAGGAAGAAGTCAATGAAAGCTACCAGGGATGATTCCGAATCGGGTTGTTTGGAAAAATCAGAAAGTGAAGGATCATCCATGATTGCGCTAAAGTCCACTGGTGATGAGGTTTTTAAATGTTCAAGTTCTTGTTCTTTAGATTTTGATGATTTATTTTATGTATATCAAGAATTTACGCATGATTATAAAAACCAGTGTTCCAAAATTAATACCCTTCAAAGTATAATTAACACATTAAACAAGAAAGTAATGGATTATGAATTTGAAAACATTGAATTGAAATTCAAGATATTGTATTTATATTCAATAGTTCTAAAATTCACCGGCGGTGAGAATAATATGAAAATGCTTTTTGGAAGTTCAAAAGGTATCTTTGATCAAACCGGTATTCGATTTCAGATTTTTTTTTAAATAAAAATGCTTTCATAAATTCTTTTCTGAAACCAGAGGTCTTGTTAGATATTTTAAATGTAATGTTGTGGGACATACTATTTGTAGATATTTTTCTAAAATATCTAACTGCAGACAAGTTTGGGTTCCAAAAAGAACTAAAATTATTCCGATTAACAAGATCGGACCTACGTAAACTGGGTACCACTTAAGAACTATTTGAGGTTCTCCTTGCAGGTTATTCTGAAAGCATCGGTTAGCAGGGACAAATGGTTCCTGGATAGTGGTTGTTCTCAGCATATAATGGGAGATAAATCAAAATTTACATATTTGACGCTTAAAGATTGTGGTCATGTGACATTTGGAGACAACGCTATTTATTAGTTGATGGTCTTAAACATAACTTGCTTAGTATAAGTCAACTATGTGAAAAAAGTTATAATGTTATGTTTGATCATGATAGATGCATAATTAAGAATGAGTATGGTAGTAGCATCTTATTAGTTGCATCACGTTTTGAGGCTTGGGCATGCTAGTATGGAATTGATATCTAATTTACTTAAGAAAAGTCTCATACGTGGCCTACCTGATTTAAAATTTATAAAAGATAAAGTGTGTGATACATGTCAGTAAGGTAAACAGTCTAGATCATCATTTAAGAAAAAAGATACATACGTCCACATCTAGATGTCTTGAAATGTTGAATCTTAATTTGTTTGGTCTAAATGCTATTGCTAGTCTAGGATGTAAATTTTATGCATTTGTGATAATTAATGATTATTTTAGACTTACTTGAGTGTTTTTCCTCACTAAGAAGAGTGAAGTTGCTTCTGTGTTTTCTAATTTTTGCAAACGTGTTCAAAATGAGAAACAATGTTCTATTATCAATATCCATAGTGATAGAGGCAGAGAGTTCAAAAATGATGAGGTAATTAGTTACTGTGATAAACACGGATATGCTCATAACTTTTCTGCACCAAGATCACCACAACAAAACGGGGTTGCGGAATGGAAGAACATGATGCTTCAGGAGATGGACATAACGATACTAAATGAAAATCATTTAATAACTTATTTCTGGGCCGAAGCAGTAAGTACCGTTTGTCACGTGGTAAACCGGGTATCAATTCGTAGAGGATTTAATAAAACTCCTTATGAAATTTGGAATGATAAGACTCTAAACATGTCCTATTTCAAAGTATTTAGTTGTAAATGTTTCATTTTGAATGATAAGGATAATCTAGGTAAATTTGATACTAAATATGACTATAAGATTTTCCTTGTATATGCTACTAATAGGAAGACTTATAGAGTTTATAATAAACGTATGCTAGTAGTTGATGAGTCTATGCATGTTGTTTTTGAGGAAGCTGATTCATTTTTGTCGAGAAAGGTTTTGGATGATTATGATGCAGATACTTTAAATAACCAAAACCACGGCGATAATGTAACAAAAGAACCTGAAAAAGAGGAGCCTAAAGGAGAGAATTCGTATTACCACAAGTTATAAAGACAGTACCGGGACACTCGGTAAAAGAAATCATTGGTAATTTTGAAAGATATGTAAGTACTTGTTCCTCCCTTAGAGAAATTATTAATCTTGTTTATTTATTTATTTATCTCAAATTGAGCCTAAGAGTGTGAATAAGGCTTTAAGTGATGAATCTTGGATCTCCGCGATGCGAGAAGAGTTAGTTCAATTTGAGCGAAATAAAGTATGATCTCTGGTTCTTAGACCGAATTTTCATCCAGTAATTAGTACTAAATGGGTTTTTTTCGAAATAAAAAGGATGAAACTAGTATAATAATTAGAAACAAAGCAAGATTAGCTGCACATGACTATAATCAAGAGGAATGAATTGATTATGATGAAACCTATGCACCTGCGGCTAGATTAGAAGCTATGAGAATGCTACTCGCTTTTGCATGCTCACGTAATTTTAAACTATATCAAATAGATGTAAAGAGTGAATTTTTGAATGGCTTTCTAGTAGAAGAAATTTATGTGGAACAATCCCTGGGATTTGAGAGTGATAAATTTTTCGATCATGTGTTTAAACTTCGTAAGACTTTGTATGGATTCAAACAAGCTCCGAGAGCTTGGTTTGAGAGACTTAGCCGATATTTGATCGAAAATGATTTTCGAAGGGGTCTTAGTGATATAACGCTATTTATTTATCAAACTGAGTCTAATATCCTATTAGTACAAATATACGTTGATGACATTATTTTTGGATATATTAATGAGGATCTTTGCCAAGAGTTTGCCAAGATAATGCGGGTTGAATTTGAAATAAGTATGATGGGAGAGCTGAATTTCTTTCTTGGATTGCAAATCAAGCAAACCAAAGAAGGAATATGTTGATCTTAAGATTTTGATGGATAATAAAAGGTTGATATTTTTGATGGAACTAACGATTTGATTAAGTGTTTCAGTTTATTAGTTCTAAATGATGAAGATATGATGATAAAGATGATGAACGATTAAGAGGTTAAAGAATTTGAAGAACCTAGGAAAAATAACTCAGATTAAAATTTCAACTCTTAATATCCCAATTAGGATCATACATAGCACAAAAAAAATTTCAAATGATTTTTATAAAGATGTGTGTTTTTAATAGGATTCCAATTAGATAAATTATTTGCTCCTATGTGTAATTGAAAAAGAAATATTTATAATTAATTAAAATTGAATTTAAATATTTAGTAGAGCTAACTAAGAAAAGAAATTGGTTAAATGGGCGAAAATGTCAATAAGAATGAATTAAAAACGAGTGTAGGAAAGTGATCCAACATCCATAAGTCGATAGGTAAGTTGACTGGACAAAGAAGGAAAACTCTCTGTATCTCTCGGTTGACAGGTAGGTCGACCTGTACTTAAGAATGAACTTTTTGTATCTATAAGTTGACAGAGCGATCGACTTGTGAAGAGAAATAGAACTCTCTAAATCTCTAAGTCGACCGATAGGTCGACCGGTGGGTATAAAATCTTTGGCTTAGCTACATCCTGAATCGAGTGGTCGACTGCTGATTTGGGTCGGTCGACTGGTGTGTCTATTTGAGGACATTATGGAATTTTAGATTTCAATCTGAAAGTAGCCGTTACTAGCCGTTTTTTTATTAGGATTCATGAGAGATTTTAGGGATTTAATCTTATTTGAGATATGCTACACATATTATGTTATCCCTATTTATTTGGTTCATTAAGTTTGAATATTTCTCAATTTAGTACATATAATTGTTTTTATTCTATTTAATTATGATTGAGAAATATTTAAGGGACTTAATTGAGAAATTTAAAAGATATAATTAAGTGAATTGAACTAGAATGAAGTCTTAATGATATAAGGAGTCTAAAAGAGCAATTAAGTGTCATGACAAATGGGAACTAATCGTTAGAGAGCTTATTTTAATCCCATTTATATAGACCTGCGTTTTTCATATTATTAAGAGAGATCAAGAGATCATATTGAGCTTTCTGAAATAAATCATATTGAGTTTTTGTGAGAACGTTTCTAAGAGACATTCTTGAGAATCAATTACTTTTAATCATTGCTGCTACCGAATCTGAAATAACATTGCGCTAATTATTTTTTCGGTAGATTTCAGGTGAGATCTTTCCAAATTACTTTCCATATAGTATTGCTTGATTAATTTTTGGAATTTGATCTTTAGAAATTATTTTTTGATTTTTTTATTGAAAAATATTTTTTAAAAAATAATTTCTTGAGTTAATCTGATTACGTGCTACCCATTTTTGTTTAAAATAAGATTTTGAGTTTCTCACTTTTCTATCACTAGTTTTGGGATATTAATTGAGTTTTAATTTATCTGGGGTGGTAGAAGCTCCGAGTGAGAAAAATCACTTGTCAATTTTTTAATTGGTAAGTTGAGTGACAGATTAAATACTGTTGGGTGTATTTAATCAAATGGTAACTGGTTTCAATCTCTTCCTGTAAAGAGATTGAGGTAGTAATTCTTCCTGAATTGAATTATTTTGTGTGGATTTTGTAACAGTTCAATCCTTACCGGGTAAAATGATATTTGGAGTATTTTGTGAGGTTTTGATTCTTTAGCCTTTGTGTTAAAAAGAATTAGGTTGTTCTGGAGCCGGTAAAAAGTAGAGGTTACTTCTTAGCCTGTGAAAATGAAATTTTGTAAAGGTTGATTTTGAGCCTGTAAAAGAATTTTTGTGAGGGTTTGGTTCTTACCTTTAAAGGAATCTTCAATTCAGTGGGTGCGACTCTCCGTGGGGCTCGGAAGACTGGATTAGTCAAGAGTAGTTTGTGAACAAGTATAAATTTTTGGTGTGTTGCAATCTTTACTTTATTTATTTTTGTTGTTTGGTATGCACCTAGTTGATTTTATAATTCCGCTGTGATATAAAGATAATAATTAATTTAGAATTAAAATTAATTATTTGAGTTATTAAAATATTTTTTTCTCTGATATTTTTTAATTAACCAATTCACCCCCCCTTGGGTATTTCACTGGGCCAACAGAATCTTCATAAACCAAGTTAAATACACCAAAGAGTTGCTAAAAAAATATGGATTGGATGGGGATAAAGAGTACAAAACTCCCATGACAACAGTTACAAAGATTGACAAAGATGATACTGGCAAAAACGTAAATGAAAAATTGTATCAAGGTATGATTGGTAGCTTATTGTATTTAATTGCTAGTAGATCTGACATTATGTATAACATTTTTTTATGTGCTAGATTTCAATCTTGTCCTAAAGAATCGCACTTAACTGCGGTTAAGCGAATCTTTCGATATTTAAAAGGGACGACTAACCTAGGATTATGGTATCCTAGAGGGAGTGATTTCAGGTTAATAAGCTACTCTGACGTTGATTTTTCGATTGCAAAGTTGAGCGAAAAAGTACAAGTGGGTCATGTCATTTACTAGGACATGCCTTGGTTTCTTGGTCAAGTAAGAAACAAAATTTGATAGCTTTATCCACTACTGAAGCTGAGTATATGGCAGCTGGTAACTTTTGTGCTAAAATTTTATATATTAAGCAACGATTAAATAATTTTGGAGTATGTATGAAGGAAGTCTTGATCTATTGTGATAATAAAAATGTTATTTGTATAAGTAAGAATCCTACACAACACTCACGAACTAAGTACATAGAGATTAGACATCATTTTATTCGTGATCATAATTAGAAAAGAGACATTATTATTGAGTATATTGATACCTCCGACCAACTTGCAGAAATATTTACCAAACCTTTAGCAGAAGATCAGTTTGTGAAAATCATCTGAGGTTTAGGTATGGTTAGGCATAATGATGTTTGCCTAGAATAGTGGTTTTGGTTCCCCTTCCCCATTTTTTTAGATGACAAAGGGGAAGAGTATGTTGATGTTTATCAATTATTCTTTAATGAGTTCAATTGATTGATAAAAAAAAAAATATATAAAGGGGAAACTATTGTTGACCCAATGATCTACCTAAGAGGGGGGGGTGAATTGGGTAGTTATCAAAATTTAAACAATTTTTGTATCTTTCAACACTTAAATAATCAAATAATTAATTTTATCCTAAATCAATTATTTATCTTTATAACACAACGGATAAGTGTTATTAATTCTAAGCGCACACCCAAACAACAAAAATATAAATAATGTAAATCAATGCAACACACAAGGATTTATCCTAGTTCACCAAGTTACTCTTGGCTAATTCAGTCCTTCGAGCCCCATAGAGATTTGCACTCACTAAACCACTTGATCCTTTTAATAGGTAGGAACCAAACTTTTATACAATGATTTTTTTAACAGGCTTAGAATCAACCTCTACAATTTTCTTTTCACAGACTAAGGAAAAACCTTATATTTTTTCAGGCAAAAAACTAACCTAATTCTATTCAGGAGGATCACCACCTAATCATTTTTCTAAGCGTAGGAATAACCTTATCTTTTTACCAGGCTCAAGACTAATCTAATATTTTCATAGGTTAAGAATCAAACCTCACAAAACACTCCAAGTATCATTTTCCCTGGTAAGAATGGAACCGTTATAATTTACCCACAATTAATTCTAATCAAGAAGAATCAAGCCTAATTATTTTTAAGGGAGAAAAATAACCTAAACTTTTTATTCACTAGGTAAAGATCAAATCTCAATCTCTTTCCCGAAAAAGATTGAAACCCAAACTACCCCTGATTAGATACTCCTAACAGTATCTAATCTGCACAAACTTACCAATTACAAAAATCAATAAGTTTCTTTTCACTCGGAACTTCTACCAACTCACATCAATTAAACTCAATTAATATCCCCGATAATTACTATATGATAGAAATTAAGTGAGGAGATCAATATCTAATTATAATATGTGTGGGTAGCACAAAATTAAGCACGTAATCAGATAATCACAAAAATCGTTTTAAAAAGAATTTTTATGCTCTTATAGTTCAAAAACGATTTTAATACGATCTTATCAACCAAGAAAATATAGTAATACGATTTTATAATAAATAATAATAGCTTGAAAAGATCTCATCAGCAAAATATCGAAGAATGCAAATAGGATCGCTAGACAACTCAAATCGGTAACGCCAATTCAACAATTAGCGTTTTAGATCAAGAACGCAACACAACATCTTTTCTCGAATAAATCTTAGTAGAATGATAATTTTTAGAAAAACTTAGGAATTGATAGTTCTTGACGTGACATTATCAATTTTTGTAGGTTTGTTTAAACTAATTTGAAATAAGCACTCTAACATCTACTTTGCACAAGATAAGTCTTTAAAGAGAACTTATAGACCCCATATATCATAATCATTCGATTATAATGTATTTCACTCAAATATAACTTTTAAATTTTTCAATTAAGTTCATAAATTATTTCTCAATTACTAATCACAAAGATACAGAGTATTTAATAAACTAATGTGAGAAAACCTTTAATTATATGTACCAAATCAATATATTTTTCAAAACATATAGATCATATCTTTCATAAATTCAAATCCCCCAAATTTCTCCCTTGGAACCATAAAAAATGGTTAGTTTTTGACCAAAAGTCCAAGTTCCTCAAGATCTCAACCGAAATAGTCGGTTGACCGATCCCAGTAGTTGGTTGACTAATTGTATTTACAGGTACAACAACTTCTATCTCTCTGTCAGGCTTTCCAGATCATTTTGAATCACCTCAAGTTTTTGACCAAAAGTCCAAGTTCCTCAAGATCTCAACCGAAATAGTCGGTTGACCGATCCCAGTAGTTGGTTGACTAATTGTATTTATAGGTACAACAACTTCTATCTCTCTGTCAGGCTTTCCATATCATTTTGAATCACCTCAATCAGAGTTTGGATGAAAAAGTTATTGCCAAAATACGAACAGGTACATAAGCCCAGTCGGTTGACCAAACTCCCACGGTCGGTTGACTGACAGATTCAAAGAGTTTTCCCATCTAAAACATGCCACGATCGGTTGACTAACCCTTACATGGTCGGTTAACCGATCAATTTAGAGAGTTTCGTCTTTCCAGCCCAATGCCAATCAGTTAACTGATTCGATACCCTTCGGTTGACCGATTACTGCTGGAACCTCTCATTTTCAACTAATTTCAACTCCAAACTTTATCGTTTTAAACCCTTTAACCAATTTATTTTCTCGGTTAACTAAATTAACATTAATAATAAATTTTAAACACTAATCTTGTTTAGGTCATTTTTTTTTTCAATTTCATATTAGAGCAAATATTTGAACTAAATTAGGACCTTAATATAAACACACATGAATATAAATTATTTAATTTGTGTCGTGTGTGATATTAATTGTGATACATTAATGGTAAAACAGATTTGAGTTGTTTTCACCTAGATTCTTCAGAATCTTCAATCTGAAGAATCATTGTGTAAAGGTTTGGTTCCTACCTATTAAAGGAATCTAGTAGTTTAGTAGGTGCGAATCTCCGTGGAGCTCGGAGAATTTGATTAGCCAAGAGTAATTTGGTGAACTCGGATATATCCTTGTGTGTTGCATTATTACTTTATTTATATTTTGTTGCATGGGTGTGCACCTATAATTAAATAACACTTATCCGCTGCGTTATAAATATAATAATTGATTTAGGACTAAATTGATTACTTAAATATTGAAAGTTTAAAATTTGTTTAAATTTTTATAACTACCCAATTCAACCCTCCCTCTTGGGTAGCTCACTGGACCAACAGTGATAGAATTTGCATAAAGAATACAGTATCTGATTATATAAAGTATGAGTAGTACAAAATTAAGCACGTAATCAGATAATCACAAAAATTATTTTAAAAAGATTTTTTTATGCTCTTAAAGTTTGAAAATGATTTTACTATGATCTTATCAACCAAGAAAATAGAATAATATCAAATTAAAATAAGAAATAATAGCTTGAAAAGATCTCACTAGGATACCATTGAAAGAATGAAAATAGAATCGCTACACAACTTAAATCAATGACGCCAAAACACTAGGCACCCAAACAACAAAAATATAAATCAATGCAACACACAATAATATATTCTGGTTCACCAAACTACTCTTGGCTAATCCAGTCCTTCGAGCCCCATGGAGATTCGTACCTACTAAACCACTTGATCCCTTTAACATGTAAGAACCAAACCTTTACGCAATAATTCTTTTCATAAGCTCATAATCAAGTTATCATTCTACTAAGATTTATTCTAGAAGAGATATTGTGTTGTGTTCTTGATCTAAAGCGTTAATTGTTGAATTGGCATCACATATTTGAGTTGTCTAGCGATTTAATTTTCAATATTTCGGTGTTATCCTTGTGAGATTTTTTCGAGATTTTATTCTTAATTATGAAGTTATATTATTATTGCTTGCATGATTGAAAGATTTGTGTGAAATTGTTTAATCAGATTTTAATTTCCTCACTTAAATTCTATCACTAGTAAATTCAGGACATTAATTGAGTTTAATTAATTTGAGATGGTAGAAACTCCGAGTGTGAAGAAACTTATTGATTCTTGTAATTGGTGAGTTTGTGCGGATTAGATACTGTTGGGAGTATCTAGTCAGGGGTAGCTTCGGTTTCAATCTTTTTCGGAAAAAAGATTGAGGTTTGATCTTTACCTAATGGATAAAAATGTTAGATTATTCTTTTCCATTGAAAAAAATTAGGCTTGATTCTTCCTAATTAGAATTACTTGTGAGTGAATTGTAACAGTTCCATCCTTACCGATGAAAATGATGCTTGGATTATTTTGTGAGGTTTGATCCTTAGTCTGTGAAAGGATTAGATTAGTCTTGAGTCTGGTGAAAAGATAAGGTTATTCTTGTGCCTCGAAAAATTATTAGGTGGTGATTCTTTCTTAATAGAATTAAGTTAGCCTTAGTCTGATAAAAATATAAGATTCTTTCTTAGCCTATGAAAATGATAATTGTAAAGGTTGATTCTGAGCCTGGTAAAAGAATCGGCGTAAGGGTTTGGTTCCTACCTGTTAAAGGAATCTTGAGTTTAGTAGGTGTGAATCTCCATGGGGCTTGGAGGGCTGGATTAACCAAGACTAGATTGGTGAATTAGGATATATCCTTGTGTGCTGCATTAATTTACATTATTTATATTTTTATTGTTTGGGTGTGCACCTAGATTAAATACACTTATTTGCTGCGTTATAAAGATAAATAATTAATTTAGAATAAATGGATTATTTGATTTAATAATTGTTGGAATGGATTTAGCATGGTATGAGATAACACCTTTAATACACATGTTATTATTGAGATATGATTCATGTTCATGTGCGTTAATGATTATATGTTTATTAGAAACATGCTACTTGAGAAGATTCAATTTGAATTAATTGGTTTGTAGGATTAAAATTGCTTGAAATTGATTAGTGATCATGCATGATATTGAGAATAATTGATAAATATATGTTCACTTGATTTCTACTAATGACCTTCTTTCAAGTGTATTTTAAAGAGTTTCAGGTTATAAGATTACTCAAGGGAAACAAATATTCATATGGAAATTCAAAATTTAGTTAAGAATAAGAACGAGGTTGATTCAAGGAGATAATTGATTGGAGTTGAATTTTTATTCAATTCAGTGTTAAAACAATCTCATTCTTGCATGATTATGTAAGAAATTTAAATATCATACTTTGATTATATGCCTACAAGGAATTCCATTGTTAGCTAATACTAGTTTATTGATGAAATATTTATTGCTAAGAAATACTTGATAAAATTAGTATTAATCATGGTCTTACCTATTGGTATACCATATGAATTTAAACTTACATGGTTGATATCACTTTATGAGATCGCATTAATCTACTTATGATACCATATATTAGATCGTCTGAATATATATGACATTTCAATTTGTTGCATATGGATATATTTATAGGCATACAACTAATATCTCTTGCTCTGTAAATGATTATTATTCTAAAAGAGAGTTGAAATTTTATGAGATAAATATGCATTTATCTATGTTTATGCATGCACTAGGATTATCTTGATAAATTATCATTGAGATATGTTTCCTGACTTAGTGTGTAAAAGATCACATGATTCTTGACTCTATCTAAAAGGAAGATATTAATTGGTATCATGAGTAAGGTATATTGACGTAATTGAAAATATATGATTGCATGTTATATTGTTGAAATATTTTGATTACCTCAGGTTTATTCTCCTAAGAATGAATTTGCTTGTTTACAATTATATAGGGGGGGAAGTTTTTATAAGTGGGGCAATAATGTGTTATACTTAAATCGAAAAAGAGGATATTGAATGTTTTGATACTTTCGATTAGCTTGTTGATATATTCACTAAACCTCTAGCGGAAGATTAAAATTCATGAAAATCATTCGAGGTTTAGGTATGGCTAGACATAATGAGTTAGTTGATGTTTAGGATTTGTTCGCCTAAGCATTGCACTGTTATAGGGGGAGAACATTGTTGAAATGATCATTATATGCTTTATTGAATATCTATAATTGTTTATTGATCTATGTTGTGCTTGGTTGAATATCTGATGAGATTTTTGAATTATCTTCATGATTATTCTTTAACGAGTTAAAACAATCCGTCCTCAGATTTAGGGGGAGCATGGTTACATTTTTGTTTTAAAGAAAATATCAAAGTTAATTGTCATCATAAAAAATGGAGAGATTGTTGATCCCGAGGTTTTGATGGAGAATCAAGGGTTGATATTTTTGTGGAACTAATGTGTGTATTTAGTGTTTCAGTTTAAGAAGTTTAATTCAAGATCTAATCATGAAGTAATTATGAAGAATGCAGAGACGAACATTAAAGATATGAAGAATATTGAAGATTATGAAAAAATTAGGTGAAAACAATTCAAACCTCTTTTACTCTTAATGTATCCCAATTAAGATCACACACGACACAATTAATTGAGTTATATTTATGTGTGTTTAATTTAATGAAGTTAAGGTCCTAATTAGTGTTTAATTATTTGTTCTAACGTGAAATTGAAAAGTAAAAATTGACTTAAGTAAGATTAGTGTTTAAAATTGATTATTAGTATCAATTTAGTTAACCAAGAAAAAAAAAATGGTTAATGAGATTAAAACGATGAAGTTTGGAGTTGAAATTAGTTGAAAAAAAGAGGTTCCAGCAACGATCGGTCACCAAAGGGTATCGGATCGGTCAACCGATTGGTGTTGGGCTAGAAATGTGAAACTCTCTAAATTGATCGGTCAACCAACCATATAAGGGTCGGTGAACAGATCGTGGCATGTTTTGGATGAAAAAATTCTCTGAATCTATTGGTCAACCGACCGTGGGAGTTCGGTCAGTCGACTTGGCTTATGTACCTGTTCATATTTTGGCCATAACTTTCTCATATGAACTCCAATTGAGGTTATTCAAAATGATCTAGAAAGATTAGAAAGAGAGCTACAACGTTCAGGTTTTGAGTTTTTCCAAAATTAGATTGAATAATGGTCAAAATGGGGCTTGACGTTGCTGTACCTATAAATACAATCAGTCAATTGACCATTGAGATCGGTCAACCGATTGTTTCGGTTGAGATCTCGAGGAACTTGGACTTTTTGTCAAACACTAGTAATTATTTATAGTTCCAAGGGAGAGATTTGGGAGATTTGAAATTATGGAAGATATGGTTTATATATTTTGAAAACATATTGATTTGGTACAAATAATTAAAGGTTTTTTGAATTTGGTTTATTAAATACTTCCTATCTTTGTGATTAGTAATTAAGAAATAATTTATGGACTTAATTGAGAAATTTAAAAGCTGTATTTGAGTGAAATACATTATAATTTAATGGTTATGATATATAGGGTCTATCAGTACTCTTTAAAGACTTATCTTGTGAAAACTAATCGTTGGAGGGCTTGTTTCAAATTAGTTTGAATAGACCTGCGAAAATTAATCATATCAAATCAAGAACTATCAGTTCCTAAGATATTCTAAAAGTTATCATTCTATTGAGATTTATTTGAGAAAAGATATTATGTTGCGTTCTTAATCTAAAATGCTAATTGTTGAATTGGGTATCCGATTTGAGCTGTCTAACGATTTAATTTTTATTCTTTCAGTGTTATCCTGGTGAGATATTTCCGAGCTTTTATTCTTAGTTGTAAAGTTATATTATTATTGCTTGCTTGGTTGAAAGATCTTTATGAAATCATTTTTTGAATTTTAAAAAACATAAAAATTCTTTTAAAATGATTTTTGTTATAATCTGATCATGTGCTTAATTTTATGATACTCGCTTATTTTATAATCAGATTTTGATTTTCTCACGTGAATTCTATCATTAGTAAATTCGGAACATTAATTGAGTTTAATTAATTTGAGATTGTAGAAGTTCCGAGTATGAAGAAATCTATTGATTCTTGTAATTGGTGAGTTTGTACAGATTAGATACTGTTGGGAGTATCTAGTCGGGATAACATGGGTTTCAATCTTTTTTGGAAAAAATATTGAGGTTTGATATTTACCTAGTGGATAAAAAGATTAGGTTATTCTTTTCCCTTGAAAAGAATTAGGCTTGATTTTTCTAATTAGAATTAATTGTGAGTGAATTGTAACGGTTTCATCCTTACTGGTGAAAAGGATACTTGGAGTGCTTTGTGAGGTTTGATTCTTAGTCTATGAAAGGATTAAGTTAGTCTTGAGCCTGGTAAAAAAGATAAGGTTATTCCTGCGCCTGGGAAAATGATTAGGTGGTGATTTTTTCTTAATAGAATTAGGTTAGTCTTTAGTCTGACAAAAAGATAGGGTTCTTCCTTAGGCTGTGAAAGGGATAATTGTAAAGGTTGATTATGAGCTTTCTAAACGAATCTGTGTAAGAGTTTGGTTCCTACCTATTAAAGGAATCTTGAGTTTAGTGAGTTCGAATCTCCGTAGGGCTCGGAAGACTGAATTAGCCAAGAGTAACTTGGTGAATTAAGATATATCTTTGTGTACTGCATTGATTTACATTATTTATATTTTTTTGGTTTGGGTGTGCACCTATTAAATACACTTATCTGTTGCAATATATAGATAAATAATTGATTTAGGATAAATGAATTATTTGATTTAATACGTGTTGAAAGATAAGAAATTCACTTAAATTTTTTTAAGCATCGTGTAAAGGTTTGGTTCCTACATGTTAAAGGGATCAAGTGGTTTAGTGGGTGTAAATCTCCGTGGTGCTTGGAGGACTGAATTAGCCAAGAGTAACTTGGTGAACCATGATATATCTTTGTGTGCTGCATTGATTTACATTATTCATATTTGTTTTGGTGTGCACGTAGAATTAATAACATTTATCCGTTGCGTTATAAAGATAAATAATTGATTTAAGATTAAATTAATTATTTAATTATTTAAGTGTTGTAAAATATTTTTTGTAATTATCTTATTACATGCTTAATTTTGTGTTACTCATACTTTATATAATCAGATATTGTATTCCTCACGTAAATTCTATCACTAATTATTATCGGGACATTAATTGCGTTTAAATTGATTTAAGGTGTTTTCACCTAGATTCTTCATAATCTTCAATCTCTTAATGTTCGTCTCTGCATCCTTCACAATTTCTTCATGATATTAGATTTATCTCATACCATGATAGATCATATGAACTATCATCTCCAGAAACCCTCTAGAGTATTACCCTTTGTCGATGGGCTTTAAAAAGTGTTTAACCACTTTGGAGTGGAAATTGACGTTGATGAAGAAAAATTATTCTCGGTTATACCGGGATAGATAAATGTGGGTAATATTGTGCTGATGGGGTATGAGTTTAAGAAGGACAGATGGGTGAAAAAGAGGAGCGAGAAAAGACAGAGAATGGTGGTTGAGGAAGAAGATGAAGATGAGATGATGAGGAAGAATTGAGCTCAGATCAAAAGATGGATTTGCTTCGAGATGAGGTTGATGATCTTCGGGTACATGCAAACATGATTGATTACCAAATGACTTGACTTGAGAGCAGTATGGATGAAATGAATATAAACATGAACAGTGGATACAGACGGATTGTGGACACCATAGAAACAGGA
This sequence comes from Eucommia ulmoides, assembly GCA_016647705.1. Lineage (NCBI taxonomy): Eukaryota > Viridiplantae > Streptophyta > Magnoliopsida > Garryales > Eucommiaceae > Eucommia > Eucommia ulmoides. The sequence goes on along the minus strand of CM028326.1, from coordinate 34,416,971 downwards.
TTCGAGAGAATCACAGGTAACATGGAACAAATATTTCAGTTTATGCAGACCTCGCAGTACGTAGCCCAGTAGCTGTTTAGTGTACAACAACATTACACCGGACAAACTGCATTTAGAGCACAATAGTACTTTCAAGGACTGTCTACAGCTGGACCGTCAGGAGCAGGACCATCAAGAGTCGGACCATTAGGGGCAGGGCCATTAATGCCATATTATCAACAAATGCCCTCAAGTTCGAATGTTCAGCCAGTCGTTCAGTGTGCAGCAGTCTGCGACCAGTCCATTACAACCATATTATCTGTTTACCGGACAGGGTCCTCAATAGTTCATCTTCTATCTTTCTTAGTTTAGTTATGTTATTTGAACACTCCTTAATATTTTGAATTGTAATAATTAATTTATGATTGTGTGGAACTTGACTAAGGAGTTTGTGGATTTTGATGGTTTGAATAGATTTGATTATATTTTGCTAAATATTTATCTCTATGATGATCCACAAATAATTTGAAAAGTTAAAAATGATTTTTGAGCTTAAAGATGATTTTGTTATCTTATTTGATAAAATACTTTTGAAAAGGGTTTTTGTTGATCCTGGGATTTTGATGGACAATTAAGCGTTGATGTTTTTGGTGGAACTAATATTTTTATTGAGTGTTTCAGTTTAAAGAGTTCCAATCAATATAATATCATAAATAAATTGTGAATGATGTACAGACGGACATTAAGAGATTGAAGATTCTGAAGAATCTAAGTGAAAACAACTCAAATATATTTTTACTCTTAATGTATCCCGATTAGGATCACACATGATACAAAAATCATTTATATTTATATGTGTTTAAATTAAGGTCCTAATAATTGTTAAATTATTTGCTCCAATGTGAAATTGAAAAAGAAAAATTAACCTAAATAAGATTAGTGTTTAAAATTGATTAATAGTATCAATTTAGGTAACCGAGAAAAGAAATAGGTTAAAGGGTCTAAAACGTTGAAAATTGGAGTTGAAATATAAATAAGATTGGGTGTTCCAGCAAGTATCAGTCAACCGACCACAAGAGATCGATCAACCGATGGGTGTAGGATGGAAAATGATGAGTCTCTAAATTGATCAGTCAACTGGACCAGGGGAGATCGGTCAACTGATGGTCGATATGACACTTTCTGAATCGATTGGTCGATCGACCAGGGCCAAAAAATGGCCTAGAGAAGTATCCTGAATCGATCGGTCAACCGATCTATGGGGGATCGATCAACCGATTATTGTTTGAGAAATAACTTGGACTACAACCTGAAACGATCGGTCGACTGATTGCCTTTGATCGGTCAACCGATTGAGCTGTTTTAGATTTCGAGGATTTTCGAGATCTGATCCAAAACAAGCCATTACTAGCTATTTTTTGGCTGATATTTTGGAGAATCATCAATGGTCTGATCTATCATGATATGAGTTGAATTGATTGATAAAAAAGGAAGATATGAAGGGGAAACCATGTTTGAGCTTAAACGAGTTAGTTAATGTTTAGGATTTGTTCGCCGAAGTATTGCACCGATACAGGGAGAGTTTATTGCTGTTATGATCATTTTGTGTTATTGAATATCTTAATTCTTTTATCATATTTTGTGCTTCATTGAATATCCGATAAGTTTTTAAATTATTCTTCATGATTGTACTTTAACGAGTTAAAAAAATCCGTCCTTGGATTTAGGGGGAGCATGGTTACATTCTTATTTTGAAGAAAACATCAAAGTTAATTGTCATCATAAAAAAGAGAGATTGTTGATCCCGATATTTTGATGGACAATTAAGTGTTGATGTTTTTGGTGGAACCAACTTTTGTATTGAGTGTTTCAGTTTAAAGAGTTCCAATCAAAATAATATCATGAATAAATTGTGAATGATGCAAAAACGGACATTAAGAGATTGAAAATTCTGAAGAATTTAGGTGAAAACAACTCAAATATATTTTTACTCTTAATGTATTCCGATTAGGATCACACACGACAATTTTTTTTTTTGTTTTTTATGTTTATGTGTGTTTAAATTAAGGTCCTAATAATTGTTAAATTATTTGCTTCAGTGTGAAATTGAAAAAGAAAAATTGACTTAAGCAAGATTAGTGTTTAAAATTGATTAATAGTGTTAATTTAGGTAACTGAGAAAAGAAATCGGTTAAAGGGTTTAAAATGTTGAAGATTGGAGTTGAAATATAATTAGATTGGGTGTTCTAGCAAGTATCGGTCAACCGACCACAAGGGATCGGTCAATCGATGGGCGTAGGCTAGAAAATGATGAGTCTCTGATTCGATCGGTCAACTAGACCAGGAGAGATCGGTCAACCGTTAGCCAATATGAAACTCTCTGAATCAATCGGTTGACCGACCATTGATGATCGGTTAACTGACCCATGGGAGATTGGTCAACCGACCGTTGTTTAAGAAATGTCTTGGGCTACAACCTGAAACGATTAGTTGACTGATGGCTTATGATCGGTCAACTGACTGAGCTATTTCAGATTTCAAGGATTTTCGGCATTTGATCCAAAACTAGCCGTTATTAGATGTTTTTTGGCTGATATTTTAGAGATATTCTGAAGATTTGAACATATTATAGATATATTATGATTATTTGGATATTCATATAGATATGATATATGAAATTAATGTGTTTCTCAAATTGGTACATTTAATACTTCCTATCTTGTTTAATTTGAGATTGAGAATTATTTGGGGGATTTAATTGAATGTTTTAAAAGCTCTATTTAAGTGAATTGGACCATGATTAAATGGTATTGATATATGGGGTCTATATGTGCATTTAAGTGTCATATCTTGTGGGAACTAACTGTTAGAAGATATGTGTCAAATCAGTTTATATAGACCTGCGTTTTTCACATATCAAGACATCATATCTATCAAGAACTTTCAGTTCGTGAGCTTTTAAAGAGTGATTATTCATAGATTATATCGAGAGATTATTGTGAGATCATTTTGTGAGAAAAGTTCTTGAGAAAAAGTGCTAAGTGTTTTGGTGTCACCGATCTAAACTGTCTAGCGATTCTATTTTCATTCTTTCGGTAGTATCCTGGTGAGATCTTTTCAAACTACAATTTCTTATTTTGATTTGATATTATTTTATTTTCTTGGTTGATAAGAATGTAGTAAAATCGTTTCCAAACTTTAAGAGCATAAAAAAATATTTTTAAAACAATTTTTGTGATTATCTGATTACGTGTTTAATTTTGTGCTATCCATACTTTATATAATCAGATATTGTATTCCTCATGTAAATTCTATCACTAGTAATTATCGGGACATTAATTGAGTTTAAATTAATTTGAGGTGGTAGAAGCTCCAAGTGAGAACAAACTTATTGATTTTTATAATTGGTGAATTTGTGCGGATTGGATGCTGATGGGAGTATCTAGTCAGGGGGTAACAAGGGTTTCAATCTCTTCCGATAAAGGGATTCAGATTTAATCTTAACCTAAGGTACAAAATAGTTAGGTCATTCTTTTTCCTTGAAAAGAGTTAGACATGATTCTTCCTGATTAGAATTAAAATTGTGTGAATTATAACGGTTCCATCTTTACCGGTGAAAATGATACTTGGAGTGTTTTTTGTGAGATTTGATTATTTTTCTAGGGTATAAAAGAATTGAGTTAGTCTTTAACCTGTTAAAAAGATAGAGGTTCTTCCTTAGCCTGTGAAACGAAAATTGTAAAGGTTAATTCTGAGACTATAAAAGAATCATTGTGTAAAAGTTTGGTTCCTACCTGTTAAAGGAATCTAGTGGTTTAGTGAGTACAAATCTCCTTGGGGCTGAGAGAACTGAATTAACCAAGAGTAGCTTCGTGAACTAGGATATATCTTTATGTGCTGCATTATTACTTTATTTATATTTTGTTGTTTGGGTGTGCACCTAGAATTAAATAACACTTATCCGTTGCGTTATAAAGATGATAATTAATTTAGGATTAAATTGATTATTTAAGTGTTGAAAGATTAAATTTTGTTCAGATTTTTATAATTACCCAATTCACCCCCCTCTTGGGTAGCTTATTGGGCCGACACATTTCCCCTGCCCTCTCACTTACTACGGGTAATTCTTTTTTATTCTTTGATTTTTTTTTTTGTTGTAATCATGTGAGTTCTGATCCCAACATCTTCTCATCTAAACTATCCGCTATGAATGCTCCTTGCATTTAAACCACTGATGGTTCTCAAATGCGTGTTACTTATGCCGGTCAGATTTCTATTTCACATCTTTCTATTCCTCACATGTTTTTAATTCTAAAACTCATCTTAAATCTTGTTTTTTGTTGGGCAACTTTGTAAATTAGGACTTAAATGTTTTCTAAAAGTGATTGTCATGTGCAGAATCTTCAGACAGGAGAAACTCTTGGGACGGGTCGTAAAGTTGGACATCTTTTTGAATTTAGCAGTTTGCACCTTCCGTCTCAAACCCCACCACCCCACCACATGTTCTTTCATCAACCTATGCAACCTCACCGTCAACACCGCCATCCTCATCCTCCCCATCATTATCCTCCTTATCTCCACAACTGCTATTACTACTATCACCATCATATATTTGGCATTTTTTGTTAGGTCACACTTCATCTAGCCGACTCAAATCCCACCGCTGCCACCACATGTCCCTTCATCAACAATCCCCACAGCCACCATCCCATATCTTTTTATCGATTCGTGCAACCTCACTGCCACCACAGCATCCTCATCCTCCTAATCATCATCCTCATTATCTCCACCATCGCCATTTCCAATATCACCATTCTATATTTGGCATTCTCGGTTAGGTCACACTTCATCTAGCCGACTCAAATCGTTTATCTCTAGCGGTCAGTTAGATTTAGTTTAGTGTGAGTTCTTCAATTGTATTCATTGCCAACTTGAAAAACAACCAGCCCTACCTTTCAATGAGAGTTAGTTTATTTCCCTTGCACTATTTGCTCTAATTCATTCTAATGTTTGGGGTCTTCTCCTCATGAAACAATGGGTAGTTCTCGTTATTTTTTTTATTTTTGTGGATGACTACTCTCGATATATATGGTTATTTCTTATGAAAAATCTATCCGAACTATTCCAAATATATTCTGAGTTTTCTTCTATGGTTCAAACTCAATTTTCTCAAAATATCAAAGTTTTTCATTCAGATAATGCAATGAAAATAAGGATCGTGCAATTCTCAACATGTTTCACAAAAATGACACGTTCTTTTACCGCTCGTGTCCTGAAACCTCCCAACAAAATAGACGAACCAAACGCAAACATCAACACATTCTTGACATTGTTCGTGTCCTCCTCATTTCTGCATCATGTTCTGCGCGCTTCTGGTGTGAGATTTCCATAACCGCTGTATACACAATAAACTTTGTCCCCTCTGCTACAATTTAGCATCAATATCTATTTGAGCGTCTTTTTGGTAAACCTCCCGATTACTCTGAATTCAAAATCTTTGGATACTCTTGTTTTGTTCCTCTCAAACCACATGAACACAACAAGCTAGAACCAAGGGCCCACCTATGTTGTTATCTAGGATATGACATTGAACATAAAAGGTATCGGTGTTGGGATCTCATCTATAAAACTTTTCGTATCTCTCATCACGTCTTTTTTTGGGAACATGATTATTACTAAGGATGATTTATGCAGTATCTATGAACTCAAAAAGTGTCACACCCCACCCCGGACACTCATCACTGTAGGGCCGGCGTGACGTCGACACGACCTCACCTAAATGACAAACACTATAGACGACAACATACACACATAAATATATATCACAAAAGCCAACCAAAAAAAATATATATATACACATTCTCTACTCGAGGACACTCTTGTCCCTACAAAATTTCTCAATAACATCCAAGATACAAAACCCAAAACCTCTCATTTGATTCGCCTCAAGTAATACCCCCGAGAAACTCCTTCCCTATTGCACCTCCAGAATCGACCTATTGCCAGTAGGAGACAAACGCCTATTTACAGCACTTGCGAGTGTACTGCATTCTTAGTAAAAATATTTTATAATAATAAATCATTCTACAACATCTAAATGGATCAAGTGTAAGTAAATAAACACCACATAGCTTGTAAAATCTCCAGTATATAAGCAGTGAAAATAAAGCGACATAGATAGGTTTCATCAAAATCCATCTAGTATAAAATCATACCAATCACCATAATAAATAATAAATCACCTAATATAAGTAAAACACCATATCTCAAACACACATCTCAAACCACCACTCCATCACAACACATATTGGTTAGCCATAGTGATCATTTTAACCTCACGATTGGGAGTTGCAACGATACCGTAACATCCGTAGGAATGCCTTTCTACGAAATATCCACACCCCTTTTGGGGAGAAATATAATCCATATCCCTTACGGAGAGAACTATCCACATCTCATGGGAAGAATCCACACCCCTTGTGGGGAGAAATATAATCCACACCCCTTTCGGGGAGAAACCACATCTCTTTCGGGAAGAAAACTATCGCATCGTCCAAATCAACAATATCGTCAAAAATTCACATCTCTTATGGGAAGAATATAAACCACACCCCATTCGGGGAGAATTTCCAGAATCACATTTATTTAAACCACATCCCCGACGGAAAGAATTTCCAAATCACGTTTTTCTCTCTTTTTAAAAGTACCACACATTTAGTAAAAATCATTTTTCCAATTTCCTTTCTTTAAAACAAAACCAACATAATTTACCAAAAATCCATTTTCCCTAACGCACCCAAAATCTGCTTGATCCACGTGGTTTTATAATCATCCAAGTCAAGTAAAATCCATTTTACACACACACACACACACACACACACACACACACACACACACACACATATAAATAGTTTGGCAAGAAGACAGTACACTCACATGTCCGCTCCGAATAGTTTTCACTGACTACCCTCTACCGATACTCCAGTGCATGCGAACCTAATAATAAGAAGGCCTAAATTAATATTTTATGCAAAAATAGCCTAATCATGTAATGCAGGCCCTAAGTTCCGTAATTTCTCATTCCCCACATTTTATTTATAACCATTATTATTCGGTAAATTTCATTCCGTTAGTTACTGCATAAAAATTTAATAATACGACAGTCCCAAATTTATTTTTTCGGTTACAAAATTTTGATGCTAGAATTTGATTTAATAAACTTAACGAAAAACATTACCCGTTCCGAATCGTTCACGGGCCGCAGATGAATTTTGAATTTTGTTGGGGTTATTTGTGTAATTTTCTTTTTTTTCCCTTTCTTCTTTTCTCTTTTCTTCTTCTTCTTCTTCCTTCTGTTGCTTCGCCAAATAACAGCCGACACCCTTACCACGTCCTCACCCTCTCCGCCGACAGCCAACCATCGATCATGCACACCTACCGAAACGACCACCCACTCACACGCCGGAACACCCACACCGCACTTCATCTAATCGACTGGACACTCACATGCACACACAAACACACACCCATATACACACAGTTGGCAAAAAGAAAACAGAGCACCCACCTACGCAAATTGCCGGCGTACGCACACAGGTCGACTCATACACACATACTATCTGACGAGGGACACACACGCACAACAACAATGAAGGACTGTGGACACACACTCAGTGACCGAACTGAATATAGAAACCTATCGGCAACTCCCCACTCCACCGACGACTGACAAACACGCCACCCTATCGACGATCACATACCCACACACCACTGCCGACCCATGAACAACACACACACACACACACACACACACACACATACACTGATTAGAATGGAGCATACATACACAAACATAACACATGCACAGTACACACAATCGCCATCGACAACACACCCACAGCATACGACGACGAACGGTGACGATCACACATGCAATCCACACACCCACAATCACCGTCTCTGTTTCTGTTTCGTCTTTGCCAACCGACGAAGCCCCACCACACGAAATCAACAATAACACTCATACTACCCACACCACCGACGATTACCGGCTGAACAACTCACACATACCAAACACAAGATCACGATTGTCTGAACCACTGTCGGTCGACTCCTTTATCTCTTTCTTTATCAACCTCACATGGCTACCGGATGGACAAGACAGGATACCCTCACAAAATCGCCGAATGAACACCTCCCTCAGCAACTGCTCACTGTTGCCCAAACACATCCACAATTGAAACCCAGTTTCTCTCTCTCTCTTCTCAGTTTCTCTGATTTCTCGATCTTTCTCTCCCATTTTCTGATCACAATCTCTGCATGGTCATTTATATGCATGAAATTAGTGGATGGAAATTGATCTAATGAGGCCACGTCTCCCACTTCTTGATCTAGCTTTGTCTCCGGCGGATCTCACAACACACACACACACTGCTATATATATATATATATATATATAAAATTTTGGTTAGTTTCTCCTTTCTCCCCCTAATTTCTTTAAAATCTTATTTTTAGTCCAATTTTCACATTTAAGATTTTTCTAAATTGTAATTTTAGCCCCAAAAAGTTTCAATTCAAAAGTTAAATGCCAATTTTGGATAGAATGTTTTCTAACTTTGAAATTTAACCCCATAACTTTTAAATTTGAATTTTTAATTGACCCCATTTCACCTCGAATTTTTCCCAATTACTCTAAAATGCAACTAAATGACGCACGAGCATGAATCGGGGTCTTACAACTCTTCCTTCCTAAAAGAAATTTCGTCCCAAAATTTTTGTCAAACTAATAATACGTCAGATTCGCACCACATGGTCACGTTCATCTCACGTGATTCTAGAACACTGTTTTCTATGTAGGGTCCCATAATCATAAGTCGTCCAAAATTTATTGTCATCAGTTTTTGCCAAATCATATCCACCCAGTGTAACATTTTTATTTGCAGTGGTTGATATTATATCCAACACCCAACAAACAGGGTGTAGTTAGTCGGTCACGCTCAACATGAACAACCAACTGTCGAAGAATCTCATGTTTCTAACTGCTTTCGCTGCGCTACTCCGATAAAAATCACGATTAGCTATAATATATGCTGAAAATATCGCGATAATCTCAATTGATTGGGCCTATCTTATTTCGATAATAAGTTTTCCATAACCAACACTCATCCATTTCATCTGACATTTCCTGTCAACCAGTTCGTTACAATATCTCCCTTTAACATTTAAACCAATAATACTCACAACCAATCTCATACGCACTTTCATAAGCACAGATAGGCCCCCAAAAAATCATCAACCTCCATATCTACCTTAGAACTCCAATACTCTTATAAACGTTTTTATAATATTACTACTAATTAATTATTTCGAAATACGTGAAACCACATAGAGACGTTTTTAAATCACATCCAAAACATATCAATGTTCCTCAAAACATATTGATATCACCAAATCATATTATTACGTCTCAAATTACATCAAACGGGTCATCTATAAGAATTCCTTTCATGCCTTCACATTTAATCAAGTTCCTAACAAGGTCACGTGCTTCAATTCCCTTTCAATCTACCCAACATGCTTCAAATATATATATACGTATAAATATGAATCGAAGGATATAGATACGTCCCATTTACAAAAAAAAATCGATACATCTCAAAAGTCATTAGTTACTGACTGTAAAGTATTATATGATGAGTACATATCAACTTATGAACATTTCGAGTTATCCGTTTTCCCATGAAGTCTTAATGACCTCCACATGCCGTCTCCGCTTATTGTTACCAGTGGTCCAATACATCTAGTTCTGTTCTCCTATCTCAGTTCGATCGATTTGATTAACGTCCTGCATCCTTTTCATATAGTGTTTTATACAATGCCACCCTTGATCATCAAAAAGGTATTTATTATTTTAAACAAAAAGGTATCTCAATTCGACCCGAACGTTAAAATAACTATCAGCCCTTGGTACTACAGTCTCCCTTATACAGCTTCTCCAATAGAGAATTTATCACCTGGAATTAACTACCCGACTCTCCATATTTACAACATATCGATTTTACGATGGTATTCATTACATATAAAACTCACCTTTTAAGATATCACAATTCAATACTGCATTTCAAATTCCTCCGCGGACTGTTTAGACAACAGTGACTTAATTTGTTTTGATAAAAATTATCTTCCAATTACAGTACGGTGGCAACACTTACACATTAACAAGTCAATTTATCAAAATATGGTCAATCAATTTATCCAAGAGCAACTATCAATTATCGAACGAATAAGTCACACTAGTATCTTATCCCAACTTTATTCGACACTTACATTGAACTGGTGCCTCATGCAACCGAACAATCCCGTCAATGTACACTTAGCATACGAATCAAGACTCCTCTTTCCATTCTGGAATAGGTAAAGGCTACAATGACCTACCTGGATATTAATGCTCGACCTTAATTTTTGCTAACATACATGTCACCTAATAACAAATTCTGCGATTTTTTATTTTTTTTCATTCTCCTCCAAACTACCAATAATGCTCCCGCAATCTCGATACAGTTTGATATCACTGGGGTGCATTGTGTATATTGGACTACATACTTCTTTAAGGTCTCTTTCGTCAAATGGGCATCATTAGGAACACACAGTCTACTTTCAATCATCAAGTCTTCATCATTATTTCTAACACGATCGTCAGTTTTGCGACCATTTCCTACTTTATCTCTAATCTTTCCCAACTGGACCTCCGACCTCTATGCTTCTACAACACAGTTGATTAATGTTGATTTCCAAAATCAAAGTATCAAACAGCGTTGGCATCTGATCAACCACCCACTACACTCACAAGGCCACTCAATACATAATTTAGTGTGAAAAACCTGAATGTACACAACCCAACTTACCAATTTCCGACTTAAAGCATTTGCTTCAACTTTGGTCTTTCCTGAAAAATAATGGATGGTGCAATTGTAGTTTTTGATCAATTTTATTCAACGCCTCTACCTCAGATTTAGTTCCTTTTTGAGTAAGCAACTATTCCCAACTTTGGTGGTCAGTGCATATCTCACAAATCTCGTCATACAGGTAAAATCACTAAAACGTCAAAATAACTACAATCATTGCCATTTCCAAAAGTTTCGAGTTCCAGGTACACTTTTTGGCCCTTCTCATTAAACCATAGCTTTAACTTCCTTTGGATTTACGTGAATACTATTTCTCAAGATCACATGTCCCAAATTTACCACTCGATCCAACCAAAACTCACATTTACTGCACTTGGCATACCATCACTTTTCTCGCATCATTAGCAACACAATCTGGAGATGTTCTACAAGCTCTTCTCTACTCTCGACCGGATCATCGTTTTTACCACGTCATAGTCCCTGACCTCTAACTGGTAATATTCTACTCAAAATCTAACACCCTGATCTTTCGCAGTTGATTAAACAAACCATTAATTTTAATCGATGAGTTACCGATACTGGGTCTTCATGGAGAGAAACACCAGGTCTAAGTTAATCGTGAGTTAACAGTCTAATTTATTGTAACAACCCGATTTCCCAGGGCCGTCACACAATTTCTCTTATAGAGACTTTCTAAACTGAAAACTAACTCACTTGAATTTTCCATACTTAGTAACTTTTAATTACTGATTTTACCATGGAAATTACAAGGTGCACTCACTCTTCTTCTTCAAATTAATCCACTCATTTTGTCTACACCACGATGATCAACTTTCAAGTCCCAAGGTTATCATTAAAATTCCAATTTCCCACATTTTTATCAACACGATTATATATAATCAACTTAATGAGCTGAACGTTCACCTCCTTAAAATTTTGGAACTTATTTTACGACAACTATGGTTGTTAATCACGCTTCCTAGCACCCCGACATTACCTCTAGGAACTACTTAAGGAAATCCCTAGCTATTAAAATATCCACCGCCTAACTTGTTTCGACTGGTGCCCAGCACCCACGTACAGTGTTCTGATATCCTTGCTTTAATATTTTTCTGACCTCTTGGACCCATTATCAATTAACTGGGGTACTAATTACGCCTTCCCAACAATACACACTTTGATTAATCTAAGATAAGATTTAACTCCACCGACAACTCTATATTTTTTAGCACTTTCTATTATCCCAGACCCACAATTCTTGGCTATTTTCTACATATCATTTTCTATTTCGTTTGCTATATCTACAAGTTCCATAAGCTTTTGCTCTATTTTCCCGTTAACCTAGTACGTACTACTTTTGCCACATATAAGGGTCTTTTTTTTTTTATTTATTTATTATCGTCACGTAATACGCATATAGTTGTTTCTCACTTCCACCCATTTCCACCACCAACAACACCACATCACTTATATCTACCACTTATATCCACCAACTGGCAATATCACCACTTTGTCGCATTTACTACCTGTCAACAAGACAACCCGCCATGCACGATACCAATACACTAATTAATATGATGAAAAAACTAACACTCACGTACTGCACTCACCTATCGACACCCAATCTCATATCCCCTACTGACTAGATGACTGGCACGTCCTCCTATCTCATGGTCCTCTACTAACACAACAGTTGACAAGTCTACAGAACCTATAACCTAGGCTCTGATACCAAAATTGTCACACCCCACTCCAGACACTCGTCACTGTGGGGCCGGCGTGACGTCGACACGACCTCACCTGAATGACAAATACTATAGACAACAACATACACATATAAATATATATCACAAAAGCCAACCAATATATATATATATATATATATATATATATATATATATACATTCTCTACTCGGGGACACTTTTGTCCCTACAAAATTTCTCAATTACATCCAAGATACAAAATCCAAAACCTCTCATTTGATTCGCCTCAAGTAATACCCCCAAAAAACTCCTTCCCTATCGCACCTCCGGAACCGACCTATTGCCAGTAGGGGACAAACGCCTATTTACAGCACCTGCGAGTGTACTGCCTTCTTAGAATTTTTTTTTTATAATAATAAATCATTCGACAATATCTAAATGGATCAAGCGTAAGTATATAAACACCACATAGCTTGGAAAATCTCCAGTATATAAGCAGTGAAAATAAAGCGATATAGATAGATTTCATCCAAATCTATCTAGTATAAAATCATACCAATCACCATAATAAATAATAAATCACCCAATATAAGTAAAACACCACATCTCAAACACATATCTCAAACCACCACTCCACCACAACACACACTGGTTAGCCATAGTGATCGTTTTAACCTCACGATCGGGAGTTGCAACGATACCGTAACATCCGTAGGAATGCCTTCTTACGAAATATCCACACCTCTTTTGGGGAGAAATATAATCCACATCCCTTACGGGGAGAATTATCCACATCCCATGGGAAGAATCCATACCCCTTGAGGGGAGAAATATAATCCACATCCCTTTCGGGGAGAAATCACATCCCTTTCGGGAAGAAAACTATGGCATCGTCCAAATCAACAATATCGTCAAAAATCCATATCTCTTATAGGAAGAATATAAACTACACCCCATTTGGGAAGAATTTCCAAAATCACATTTATTCAAACCACACCCCTGACGGAAAGAATTTCCAAATCACGTTTTTCTCTCTTTTTAAAAGTACCACACATTTAGTAAAAACTATTTTTCCAATTTCCTTTCTTTAAAACAAAACCAACACAATTTACCAAAAATCCATTTTCCCCAACGCACCCAAAACCTACTTGATCCACGTGGTTTTATAATCATCCAAGTCAAGTAAAATCCATTTTACACACACACACACACACACACACACACACACACACACACACATATATAAATAGTTTGGCAAAAAGACAGTACATTCACCTAGTTATCCGCTCCGAATAGTTTTCACTGACTACCCTCTACCGATACTCCAGTGCATGCGAACCTAATAGTAACAGGGCCTAAATTAATATTTTATGCAAAAATAGCCTAATCATGTAATGCAGGCCCTAAGTTCCGTAATTTTCCATTCCCCACATTTTATTTATAACCATTATTATTCGGTAAATTTCATTCCATTAATTACTGCACAAAAATTTAATAATACGACAGTCTCAAATTTATCTTTTCGGTTACAAAATTTTGATGCTAGAATTTGATTTAATAAACTTAACGAAAAACGTTACCCGTTCCGAATCGTTCACGGGCCGCGGATGAATTTTGACTTTTGTTGGGGTTATTTGTGTAATTCCATCTTTTTCCCTTTCTTTTTTTCCCTTTTCTTCTTCTTCTTTTTCTTCCTTCTTTTGCTTCGCCGAATAACAGCCGACACCCTTACCACGTCCTCACCCTCTCCGCCGACAGCCAACCACCGATCACGTACACCCAACGAAACGACCACCCACTCACACGCCAGAACACCCACACTACACTTCATCTAATCGATTGGACACTCACATGCACACACAAACACACACCCATATACACACAGTTGGCAGAAAGAAAATAGAGCACCCACCGACGCAAATCGTCGGCGCACGCACACAGGTTGACTCACACACACACTATCTGACGAGGGAGACACACGCACAACAGCAACGAGGGACTGTAGACACACACTCAATGACCGAATTGAATATAGAAATCCACCGACGACTCTCCACTCCACTGACGACTGACGAACACGCCACCCCGTCGACGATCACAAACCCACACACCACCGCCGACCCATGAACAACAACACACACACACACACACACACACACACACACTAATCAGAACGGAGCATACATACACAAACATAACACATGCACAACACACACAATCGCCGTCGACAACACACCCACAGCACACGATGACGAACGGTGACGATCACACATGCAATCCACACACCCACAATCACCGTCTTTGTTTCCGTTTCGTCTCAGCCGACTGACAACGCCCCACCGCACGAAATCAACGACAACACTCATAGTACCCACACCATCGACGATCGCCGGCTAAACAACTCACACATACCAAACACAAGATCACAACCGTTTGAACCACCGCCGGCCGACTCCTTTCTCTATCTCTTTATCAACCTCACACGGCTACCGGATGGACAGGACAGGATACCCTCACAAAATCGCCGAATGAACACTCCCCTTACCAACTGCTCACCATCGCCCAAACACATCCACAATTGAAACCCAGTTTCCCTCTCTCTCTTCTCGGTTTCTCTGATTTCTCGATCTTTCTCTCCTATTTTTCTGATCACAATCTCTGCATTGTCATTTATATACATGAAATTAGTGGATGAGAATTGATCTAATGAGGCCACGTCTTCCACTTCCTGATTTAGCTTTGTCTCCAATGGATCTCACAGTACACACACACACTGCCATATATATATATATATATATATATATATATATATATATATATATATATATATATATATATATATAATCTTTTGGTTAGTTTCCCCTTTCTCCCTCATAATTTCTTTAAAATCTTCCTTTTAGTCCAATTTTCACATTTAATATTTTTCTAAATTGTAATTTCACCCCCAAAAAGTTTCAATTTAAAAGTTAAATGCCAATTTTAGATAGAATGATTTCTAACTTTGAAATTTGACCCCTAAACTTTTAAATTTGAATTTTTAATTGACCCCATTTCACCCTGAATTTTCCTCAATTATTCTAAAATGCAACTAAATGACGCACGAGCATGAATCGGGGTCTTACAAAAAGTTTCTCAGTGGACAATTCAATATGAAAGATCTTGACATGCTCACCTATTTTCTTGGTCTCGAAGCATCATCTAGTTTAGATGGATATTTTATTTCTCAAGGCAAATATGCATATGATTTTCTTACCAAGACTGGCATCACTGATTCTACCACTGCCACTACTCCTACTCATCTAGAGCCGAATATCAGACTCACTCTACTAGATGGTTCACATTTTTCGAATGTCACTCTATATCGCCAACTGGCTGGAAATTTGGTATATCTCACTGTTACTCACGCAGACATCGCCTATGCTTTCCATCAAGTTAGTCAGTTCTTGTTCGCACCTTGGACAAGTTATTACTCGGTTGTTTTTCGCTTTCTTCGGTATGTCAAGGGTACCTTATTTCATGGACTTCATTTCTCTGCTCAGTCTACTCCCACCTTACAGGCTTATTCTGATGCCGATTAGGTCGAAGATCCCACCGACAGACATTCAACCATTGAATATTGTTTCTTATTGGGCAAGTCTCTCATTTTTTGGCCTAGTAAGAAACAAATTGTGATTGTTTACTCCAGTATTGAAGCTAAATATCATGCCATTGTTGATGTAACACAAGAACTATTTTTGGCTTCGCTGGCTCCTTATTAACATGTGAGTCTTCTTCCTTACTACCATTGTTCTGCATTATGACAATAAGAGTGCTATTGAGATTACCCACAATGATGTCTTCAACGAGTGTATAACACACATCAAGACTGATTATCACTTCATCCATCACTACATTCTTCAGAATATTGTTTGTCTACAATCTATCAGTTCGCCTGATTAGATAGCAAATATTTTCACCAAAGCTTATCCACCTGGACACTTTTACACTCTGGTTTCCAAACCAAATTCACATCTCATTTACAACTTTGAGTTTTAGGGGGGATTTTAATACACACACATATGAGCTTGGCCCATTAGGTTAAACCGAAATTCTAAGGTTTCCCTACTCTCCTATATATAGCTCCATTTTAAATCTCTACAGTTGTACTTTTTCAAAATATCAATATATCACTTTATGTTCTTCCAACATTCTGCCTCTCAATTATTCTAACAACTTTAATCAAATTAATTCCTCTTTTATTGATTTAAATGTTAGTTGCAATAAGAATTCTTTGAAGTTTACGATTTTCTTGATTGAGTTGGAGGCCTTTATTCATAACTTATTATTCACATTCATTAGATCTAAACTTTTACATAATTATTGAAGGCCTAAAATTAATATATATATATATATATATATATATATAATAGTAGTTTTTCTAAAAAATAATTCATTGTAAAATGTAAGAGAACTTTGATCTTGCAAGTTAGTCTTTTGCATCATTGCTTTAAATTAGAATTATGGGTTTATACCACTTACTTTTTCTGTCTTTTTGCCGTTAACAAAATACCTCGTATGTCATTTTACAAATACCAATAACCTTTTATCATTTTTAGTCAAAGACTACTTAGTTCCAAGAGAAAAAGTTACTAAATTTTTATTGTAATGACAATTTTATCCTTTAAGCATTTAAAATAATTAAATAATAAAAAACTAAAATGAATAAATAACCCTTAATTATATTCATATTTTCTTCATTTCTCCAACCCACCTCATTCTTCTGTTTTCTTCTTTATTTACCCAACCCCACCCCACGCCACCCTTGCCGGAAAACAAAACAATAACACACAAAAAAAAAATAGGTCATCAGGCAATTCATCTTTCTCCTCCTCCTCCCTCTCTCTCTCTCAATCCGTCGCCAGATTTGTGCGTATAGCATCGATCTTTGCGTTGGAGCATAGACATAGGCTTCGACACACATATCGATTGTGTACCGGAGCGCAAAGAGAAAGAAGAAGAAGACCACGGCCGCAACGATCCGAGCAATTTTCCAGTTACTTCTTGTAATTCCTTCTCAAATCCAACTTCTGGCATGTTTGAAACTAGCGATTTGGCAGGTGGAACGGCGACAGAGGCGGTAGTTCTAGGGTGGTTGTTTTGTTGTTGTTTTTCTTCTCCTCCCTCTCTTTCGCTACGATCTGCGCAGCACGACATGAACCCAACCTTCGATTGAGAAAACACTTTAATTGTTCATCAATCAATGGACATGAACCCAATTTATACAATGGATATAATTCATCTTTCACCCAATCTCCATCATAGAAATCACACTAACTCAAAGAATTTATCAATTAAGGAATACCAGAAGTGGAATCATTGTTATATTCCTTCAACATTGGATGAGTGAGATCTGTGGATTATGGATCTCTGGATCAGTGGCAGTGGCGGTGGCAGCGAGAGGGTGGGGTGGGGATATGGGGTAATGAATTTGTTTAAAAAATATTAGGGATAAAAAATAAATTTTAAAAAATAAGGGTTGTTAGTGATTTTTTTTTTTTTTTAAATATAATAGAATAAAAAAACAAAGGGTATTTATGTCTTTTTACAAGAAAAAATTAGTCAAAGGGAGTGATTGATATTTTTTAAATGATAGAGGAGATTTGTGATTTTGGAGAAATGACAGAAGAGAAGAGGTAAATGGAATAAACCCTTAAGAATTATTTATTATATTGGCAAGTTATTTTCAACCTTTACCTTTGGGCACTGGCATATCTATCGATATATCTACATAGTTGTTGTTAGAATTTAAACCCGAGATACTCTCTGCCACCAAGAATAAGAACTCTAGAAAGAGTGACACTAACTTCGGAGGCTTGCTCCAAGGGAACCGCCAACACAATCTATGGAGATGAGGAATGGCACACCAAATTAGAAGAACACCTCGACTAATACTCGGTTGACCAAAAGGGAAACGAAAGGCCAGGGGCGAGGAAAGCTAAATCTCAAGCTGTCGGAAGAGGCATAAGTCGAAGTTGTAAATAGAGAATTGCAAATCAGAGAAGGAGTCCCCACAAAACAGGAAATGGTCAAGTCACCTGATGATGCTCTGTATTTTATGGAGACTTCTTTTGGGACATATTCACAAATGCACCGTTCGTGTCGAGATCGTCAATCCAATGCCGATCTTCGGGATCAAGTGAATGCAATCAATAAGAAACTAGACCAAATTAATAAAAAAGAGTCGAATGTTCAAGATATTGTAAAGAGAAATATCCCGCCATTCACTACTTGAGTTTTTAGACAAAATGTGCATGTCAACTTCAAACTGCCATCCAAGGTCAGGACGTACCAAGGAAACATCAACCTTGTTAAACACTTGGATTCTTACTATTCCCTTATGAACCTAGGTGGAGCATCATATTTAGTCAAGTGTCATGCGTTACAAGTCATCCTAACCGATACAACCAGGAAATAGTACAAGGACCTTAAGCTAGGTATGTTCGATTCTTTTAAATCTTTTGAGTACTGCATTCGTCCACGTGTTCATAAGCAACAAACGATGACTCAAGAACTCTCCTCATCTGATGGACATTCAGCAAGGGAATGATGAAAAGATGGAAGCCTTCATAGAAAGTTTTAGGCAAGAGTCTTGCTAAGTCGAAGACTTTAATGATGAGATGTCTATTGCGACATTGATGGGAGGAATTAGGAGAGGCCCTTTCCTCTACAAGATGGCCCGGGTACCTCCACAGACTTTAGCTTCGGCGTTTCCCTTGTTGACCGAATCTATCTCAGACGAAGATGTTTATTGAGCCCGTGCTGAAGAAGAGGAAAATCGAAGAATCAAGCTACAATACGCCTAGTCATAATGAGGCTAGGTCGAAGAATAAAAAAGGCGACAGAGAGGGGATGGCCCAATA
The DNA here is from genome assembly GCA_016647705.1 of Eucommia ulmoides. Lineage (NCBI taxonomy): Eukaryota > Viridiplantae > Streptophyta > Magnoliopsida > Garryales > Eucommiaceae > Eucommia > Eucommia ulmoides. The sequence continues at coordinate 34,397,485 of CM028326.1, read as the reverse complement.
AGATATTTGGGATGTCAAGATCCCTTCCTTGCTACACGAACTTTACCCCCTTAATGGAACCACGGGAATGTTGTTAATGGAAATAAAGGAAAAGAAGTTAGTTAGATGGTACCAACCCCCGAGAAATAAGGGAATGGACACTAATTTGGATAAGTGGTGTGATTTTCATTGAGATCATGGCCACATTATCGATAATTGCTATGACATAAAAAACGAAGTCGAAAACCTCATCCAAAATAGTTAAAACAGTTTACAATGAACCACGACCTGAATAACGGAAGAGAATAAGAGATACCGAATTGACTTGAGGTTTGTGGGGAGATAAAGACTATCCAAGGAAGCTTTACCTCGGGAGAATTGTCCAAGCCAAGCACAAAGCCCACGCTTCAAAAGGTAAGAAGAAGGCGAAAGATTACGTCTTCCAAGCAACAAAGACCTCCACGATTGAATGAGAAGCTATTATGTTCACTAAATAGGATCTAAGAGGGTTTCACACCCCACATAATGATGCTTTAATCATCACTCCTTAGATTTCCAAGTGCTAGTTTATTGTGGAAGTTAGGTAGAAATCATTTATGTTGTGGCGTACAACAAGATGGGGATCAACCATCATAACTTGAAGCCCATGAATGACCCCCTTGGTTGGATTTGGGGGTAAGATTGTCAAATCGCTGGGTTGAATCACACTACAAGTAATTGTCGGAACTGAGCCCAAGCACGCTACTATCAACATTAGGTTTATGGTGGTGGATTTCCTGTCAGCTTATAACACCATCATAGACCGACCCTACTTAAATGTGTTGAGTACAATCACGTCAACATATTACTTGATTATGAAGTTTCGGACCAAAAATAGAATCGGGGAAGTACGAGGGAGCCAGAGCGTTGTGAGAAAATGCTTCATAACCGAGATGGAGATTCCCAAATAGCAACTATAGATTTGTGAGAAGGACGAAGACACTCTTCCAAGAGACATGGTTGAATCCCTGAAGAATGAGAAGACTGATGACCCAAGAATTGAGTAGCTGGAGCAGATTCATCCTCATCCGAACGAGGAACGGGTTAAAGTTTGAATCCATCGGATAATCAAAGATTGAACCATCTAGATTGATTCGACGCTGCTCAACAAACTAAGAGGGAAACTCGTCGATCTGGTTCTAGTGAACTATGATGTGTTCACCTGGTCACATGAAGATATGTTCAGTATCGACCTGGCCATCTCAATGCATCACCTGAAACTGTAAATGAGATTAACGACCCACTTTAGCTATCTAACGTGGTTTAAGTAAAGAAAAAAAAAGAGGCAAATTACACGTGTGTGAACTTCACTGACCTTAACAAAGATGTCTAGAGGATTGTTTCCCTCTACCGAAGATTGACGATATTGTGGATGTAACAGCAGGCTTCAGGCCATTGAATGTTTTCCACACATTTTTGGGGTACAACTAAATCAACATGTATCCCCCCGACAAGGATAAGACAACTTTTATAATCAGTTTGTACCAAGTTATGCCTTTTGAGTTCAAAAAATGATGGGGCAACCTACTAGAGACCCGTCAACAAGATGTTTGCCTGCGTGTTGGGAAAAATCATGGAAGTCTACATAGTCGACATGCTTATGAAAAGCAAAAAAGTAATTGACCACATCGCAGACCTGCAAGAATGCTTTGACATCCTAAGGGAGCACAGGATGAGACTCTACCCGAGCAAATATGTCTTCGGTGTTGGGGTTAGAAAATTCCTCAGTCACATGGTTATGAAGAGAGGCATTAAGCCAAATCTTGAGTAAATCAAATCCATTCAAGATATGAAATCATCGAGGACGATTAAAGAAGTCAATGTTTGACTAAAAGGCTGGCAGCTCTCTATTGATTCATCTCAATATCCTCGAACAAATACCTTATATTCTTCAAAACACTTTGAGGAAATAAGGCCTTAGAATGGATAGTTGAATGCGAAGATGCTTTCCAATCTTTGAAAAAGTACATCTCGTCCATACCAATCTTAACCACACCAAGTCTTAGGCAAGAGATGTACATGTATCTCGCCACTTCTACAACGATAGTGAGCTCGACACATATGGCAGATGAGGCCGGGACTCAAAGGTTGGTCTATTATGTCAGTCATGCCTTAACTGGAGCCAAGACCTGGTACCCTAAATTGGAATTGATTGCATACACCCTAATCAAATCCGCCGGAAAGCTTAGACACTACTTCCAAGCTCACTCGATGGTGGTCTTTATGAACCAACTCTTGGAGGCAATTATGCACTGATTGAAGAATTTGGGTAGACTGGTCAAATGGTCAACTGAACTCGCAACATTTTACATCGAATACAAGCCACGGAATGCTATAAAAGGCCAAGCCCGAGCCGATTATATTGCTAAAATGACGTTACCCGAGAACAAAGACTCGACGATTAAAGTTACAGATGAATGAAGAAACCGATCGAGCATAACTATCTGGACTACTTTGTACGTAGGTCATCAAAACCAGAATAACACTAGGGTTGGTCTGGTAATTCAAACGCCAGAGGGCGATACTCTGCAATACGTTCCTCAAACTCAATTTCAAAGGAACCAACAATGAAGCTGAGTATGAAGCATTAGTCTCTACACTAAAAATCTTGGGATAACTCAGAGCAACCGAAGTTGAACTTTACTGTGACTCCATGCTGGTCAGTAATCAAATAAATGGCGTCTATGTTTCTAAGAAAACCAAGATTATCTATTTTGGTAAAGCGAAGTAATTGGCCTAGAAGTTCGCCAAATTCTATATCAAACAAATCCCAAGGGAAAAACACAAACACGCAGACTCCTTAGCAAGTTTGGTGTCTTTATTCAGAATAAAAGACCCGAGAACAATTACGATTGAAACTCTGGTGCAACCATACTTAAAAAAAATGAATTGGAAAGAATTAGTCTAGTCATCGAGGGCGTATTACCCAATCAAAGGAACGAGGTGAGAAGGGCTCACTACTGAGCATCATAATTCATTATACTACGAGGAAAGGGTGTACAAAAGGTCTTTCTCAGGGCCATTGTTGTGTTTCCTTCGACCTGAAGAAGGTAATTATGTCCTTGAAGAAATTCATGAGGGCATCAGTGAAAATCACTTAGGGGATTGTTCTTTATCCAAGAAAGTGCTCCAGCAAGGATAATTTTGGCCTACAATAGAGATCGACACCGAAGACTTGGTGAGAAACTATGACAAATACCAATGCCACGTCCTATCATCTACTTTCTCGCTATTGAGATAAATCCCATAGTTGGACCATGGTCGCTCGTGCAATAGGGGATTGAAATATTGGGCCCATTCTTTATGGTAGTGGCCCAGAAGAAGTTCCTAATTGTGGCAATCGACTATTTCATGAATTAGGTGGAAGCTGAAGTAGTGGTTAAGATAGCCGATGCCAAAATTAAGGATTTTTCTTGGATCATTTGTCATTTTAGGATTGCAAAAGCTAACATCATTGATCATGGAACCCAATTTAACTGTATTGTTCCAGACATTGTGCCAAGATTTGGAGATCAACCCTTAAGCTATGCATCCCAAGCCAACGGGCAGGTGGAGGTCACCAAAAGGACCATCTTACATGGCCTGAAGACCTGATTAGAAATGTCTAAGTCCAGATGGGTTGAGAATCTACCAGTATCCTTTGGGCTTATCATACTACTTCAAGGGTGTTAATAGGGGAAACCACGTTCTTGATGACTTTGGGGACCAATGCGATGATCTCGATAAAAAAAGGAGTGCTTACACTAAGGGTCTAGAATTATGAGCTCGAGTAACATGATTCCAAATTTTCGATCAACTTAGACTTACAAGAAGAAAAATGGGATAACGCTCAAGTGCAACAAACAACTAACAGATAACATATTGCACGCTACTACAACAAAAAGGTAAAACCTGGATTGTTTGATGATGGGACTTGGTCCTTCGAAAAGTAACATTTGCTACTAAGGTTCGAGCAAAAGGAAAGTTCAGACCTAATTGGGAGGGACCCTACAAAGTCATTAAAGTTGTTCGACTAGTAACTAACGAACTAAAAGACATGGAATGCCAACATTTGAGAAATCCTTAGAATGTGGAGCACCTGAAGAAGCAATACCAATGAACATTGTTTGCAAATATCTAAGTATTGTACTTGCCTTCTACGAATAAATAAAGTTGAAATTTCTACAAATATTACTATTCAACCAAATGCGAAATCTACAAATTCTATATGCAAGGATTAGGCACGGCCTATCTGACCTTGCGAGGTCTTAATCGAGTAGGTTTGAGTGTAACCAGGAAATTGGGATGAACTCTACTGACTAACCCTAAAGCCCTTAAAGGTGGACGATACGAGGATGACTTGAAAAACTCACTTAGAACAACTTTGATGCTCAAGTGTGACCTGGCCAATGAGACAGACCGTGCAAGAGGGCCAAGATGAGGAGGTCATCTATTCAGTTGACTTATTTCTATGGGTCTTGAATCACCTAGTTGGTTAACTCATCTTTATAAGTTTCAACATATTCAAAATTTAAAGTCCTTTCTACAAACAATAACAACTTTCTACGATCGAAATTTTGCTACAAGTTTCTACAAATTTTGATATTCAATATTTAAGTTACACTTTCAAACTAATATCCAACCACCCCTAAACGAGTGGTTAACCTTTTCCAACACAGCGAAAAGAGAAAAAGGGTCACCTGTTTGGTCAAATGGGACAATGAAATACGCAGAGAAGGTGTAAGGGGACATATCATAAGGCTAAGAGCTAAACTACCATTGTTTAAATTAAAAAGAACAGGTACATAAATTGCCTGAAGCTTGATTAAAAGAGTAAAAAAAAAAAAAAAAAACGTAAGAGTGGGAGAGGTTTTTTTTTTTTTTTTTTTTTTTTTTTTCTTCTTTTCCTCTTAATCTACTTTATCTACAAAGAGAGAAAGACAAAGGACTCAAAACCTGGGACGAGCATCCTTATCTCGCTAGAGGAATAACCGTCCACCTCCATATACTAGCGAAGCAATGCAATGAGTCCCGCATCTTTTTGCTTTAGCCCTCCGCCCAATCCCTGAGATAGCGACAAACCTCTAGTTGAATCCTCAACAAATTTTACCTTTTTTTCGTTCATCCTCCATCGCCACCTCAAGTTCCAGCACCCTAGTCTTTGTTGCCTCTGACCATTCCTACGAATCCAACATATCTCAAAGATGTTTGCGTAATGATTAGAGTCCAGGTTGAGATACACCACATGCAATTCGTCCAACATTCTCAGCCAATTGTGCATTCTAAACCTTGTCTTCAAGTCATGAACCAGGTTATGGACTTTGAGGCGATTGTGATTCTACTTCTCCAAGAATTCCTCGATTGCATAGTGAACCTTCATATTCGCACTGACGAAATGAGAAAAATAGACAAGTAACGAGTTTAATGGTGGTTGGAAATGGAGAAGGGAAGAGATGCATCGATTATAAATAGGCCAATAAGGAAAATGTTAAATGCCGATGCATCTAAACATAAAATGTATGATTGGACTAACCGTCAAGCAGCAAGTGATGACGTCAGCCATAATTAATAATGATTTCCCTTGAAATGAGGCGATTAAGATTTGCTAAGCTCATACACCAAGGCGCCTCTTACTCTCCCCCTGAACCTGCTGTGGTAATTTTGATCGTCACCCATTAAGACCCTACTTGGATTAAACTGAGCAGAATGCAAAGTCGACCAAGATTTCCTTGGGACTACAATCATGCTCAGGTATGACCTGGTGAAATGATTTATCAAAGAAAGAGGGCAGGTCATGTGTTGCCCTTTACAACGAAGCGCTTATAGGTGAGTCCTGAGCACAAGTACTGTTTCTTCTATAAAACTTGTTCTATAAGGCAGTTATGGATAAACCTGAACACTAGTCCAACGCATGATGACCAATGAGTGGTTAATTTTCTTAATTAGGGGAGCAAGCATTTATAACATTTTGTGAAGTGTTGGACTTCGATCGGGATATAAGAAACTCAAAAACCATCAACTAATGCACAAGTGTTGGATTTTACTCAAGTTAAAACTTACAAGGCAATAAGTTTATGCCTTGGTAAACCTTAAAACACTTTGGAAAATCTGCATTTGAAATTCCCTTAAGTGCATCTTTCTACTCGGAGAATGCAAACACGGAATAAAGTAAGCCGAAATTCCCTTAAGTGAAACTTTGCTAGGAACTTATCCATTTTGGATCGAGCATGCTTGAAACAACTAAAAGTGTCATCCCTTGCCCTAGCCACCTCTTCCAGCGGCTTCTTTACTATCTCGACATCTTTCTCGGTTGTCGTCTTGGCCAACCCAAACTCTTTCAAGGCTCTTACCTCGTTCCCCAACTCAAATTTTAGGGCCTCCTGGTCACTCACCAAAATCTGAAGTTATTCACCCTCATATTTAGTCTCATCGAACACCAAAGAGACTCGAGCCAAAGCCTGTAGCTGAAACACGAAAATACTTCGCAAAGATACAAAAGGAAAATAGAGAAATAAGCGATATAGAATGGACAAGAAAAAGATTTTACCTCCACACGAGACGAAAAAATCCGCCAGCTTCTTGGGCTTATGTTCAACTCTCACTAACCACAGTCTTGGGGGAGAAGATGGGCCCAGGCATAAGTCCTAACAATCCCCTAAGACTGCAAAATCGAGGCCTTGACATTAAAGTTGGTAGCCTTAGGTACCAATGGGTGGAGTCTAGGTTGTTGCAACCATCCACTTTCGGGAGACCTGAACAAGAGATCGATCCGACATTTTCCATACTCTTATCTTTTGGTTTGAGGGAAGCTCCCTTAGCTTTCTTCACAGATGGAGAATCAAGGCAAGGATCTTTTGCTTAGAGCTCTTTCTTGGGAACCTTGCCTGGGAGTAGTAGCGGGTCCAAGCAAAGGTACGGGAATGTTTGGACCCAAAGTAAAAGTATTTTTTGCTGCCACATCTCCTCTTTTCATTGCCTCTATAGCCTGGAGGAATAACGTCGTGTCTGCAAAAAAGAAAAATTCAGGAGGAAAGAGGGGAAAAAGATACATAACAACAATGTGAAAAAGATTTCTCCAAGATCAAAATACCTTCTTGGGAAGGACCTTTAGAAGCAAATGGTCCTATCAAGGGATTGTTTGGACTCTTGAAGTAGAGTTGGAAAAAGTGGCGGAGAGGAACCTGAAATCCTTCTTGTCATCAATAACTTCCAACAATGAAAAAGTGTCGTCCTCTTTGACAGAACTATATAAAGGAAAAGGGTGAGGCATTGCAAGACAAAGTTGACAAGTAAGAAAAAACAAGCTACAACTGACTTGCTAAGTAGGAAAACAAAAGAAAAGGTGGAAAAAGTTTGATACATACTAGGAACCGACCACTAGGATGGAACTGGGAATGCGTTCGCCTCGTTAGCTGAGCACTCCTAGTCACCATCTAACACAAACCATTTTCCATTCCAACCATTATTATTCTCAAGATATTTCAATATCAATTTCGGCATATGGGCTCAAGTTCGAAAGTGCCACCAACTCAAGGCCGATGTCGGGTTCCTCACCAATTGGTAAAAAGTTGAAAATTGAAGATAGGTGGAAGTAAGGTCATGACTACAATAGATCAAGACAAACCCAACCATTATCCTCCAAGCGTTGGGGGCAAGCTAGGGAGGATAAAGGTCAAATTGATGAATGATTTCCCTAATGATGATGGGCAAAATGAACTGATCTCCCATCGACCGCATCCTCATAAAAAGAGACGTTAACCGAGAAGCGACCATGCGCCCTATGAGTGTACTTCGATTGGAGAGACATTCTTGTGGACCTAGGACTATGATATCGGGCCCGAAGGTCATCCAATTCAGTCTTAGTCATAATACTCACAAAATCCTGGACGGGATCTTGCAAGGCCCATGGGCAGGATGTGCCACAGAAGGTGAAGGTGAGTGTTCATCAACCCGAGCAGGGGGAATAGGTTTATCCACCTCATGTTGGGCCATTAACGGCCAAACAACGTCAGAAGAAGTCGGTCGAACGGTTGACAACACATGCTTTTAAGGGGGCAGATAGGTTGAAACCTTCAGTTTATCCTTCTCTTCAGGATTGAGGCCCAACCACCAAGACATGCCAAAAAGACCATGTTTTCTTCAAGACATGTTGTGGAGCAAGCGGCACTAGAAAGGTATAAAGAAGAAGACATAGAAAGGGAAACGAGAAGCGACGATAAAACAAATAAGAAAGAATAAAAGAAGAAACCCAGAGCAACAGTGGCAAAAAAGAAAGAAAAATGGAAAAAGAATAATGGTTCAAAATGTAAAAGTATTACTGGATTTGAGAAAATCGCTTGCTGGAATACGAAATAAGTTGCCAAAAAAGCTTGACGAACGACGATTCTTGCATAGAACAAATGTTTACTCGAAAATTTAGATGTGGGATTTGCATATCTGAAAAATTCAAATCGAGAATTTCCAAATCTGAGTGTGAGAGAGAAGGTGAGTGTTAATTTGTAAAAGAGATTAAAAAATCAAAACTAAAACTAAAATATGGTGTAAAAATGTAATTATTTACACTATCATCTTCATCATCCATGGTCATTATTGTTCTTGCTGCTCTTGCAACAAAAAAGAAAAAAAAAATGGATAATTCTTTCAGATCTATATATAGGGAATACAAGACCCACAATTTCCTCATTCTTCCCATTACCATCACCGTTGGGTGTTAATGATTTCAGATCTGGGCTTAGAGAGAGAGAGAGAGAACCACCGTTCAGATCTGGGCTTACAAAGAGGCACGATAGAGTGAGATCTAGGTTGGGTGTTAACGATTTCCTCGTTCTTCCCGTGGCCGTCGTTGGATGTTAACGATTTCAAATATAGGTTTAGGGATAGAGAGAGAGAGAGAGAGTGAACCACCGTTCTTCCCGTCACCGTCACCGTCGGAAACCGACGATTTCCTCATCTACGACAACGCCATGCTCGGGGAAGTAGTCCACGCCGACAATCTGAACTCGTCTTTCAACGATCACTACGAAGAACGGATGCTCGTGCAATTGGCTGCTTCCGATGACAACCTTCGTCGGCAAATTCAACCTGCTGTCGTGATTAACTAGGAATGAGTTCGACCACCACTCAAAGGCCACCATCGGAGTGGAGTGAATGGATTAGGGTTTTCTTGAACGGTGGATGCAGAGAGAGTGAACTAGAATTTAGAGAGAGATAGAGAGTGAGTGATCAGAGAGAGAGAGAGAGAGAGAGAGAGAGAGAGAGAGAGAGAGAGAGAGAGAGAGCATAATAACGGTTAACGTAAATGAGAGAAGAGTTTTGTTTCAAGGGTATATGAGTCTTTTTATTACTTTTTTTTTGTCTGCCAAAGACCAAAAACCTAATTGGTTGTACTTGAAGGTCTGATCTCTAACCAAACTGTTCAAAATGATTTTTCTCTACATGACCTCTTAAATAAAGACTAAATAATAAAAACCTCTTAAAATACATAATATATTTTTAACACGTAAGAAATTCAGCACGTAAAATTGAACACTTCTGAATTTTCAGAACCTAACAGACCCTTAACTTGATGGCATTAATTCATCGGAATGTGCTCCCACCAGTTGGCTTCGTCAATGCCTCAATAAGTCTGTACATCCATCGGTCTAGCATTCCTATCCAGAGAACAACACATAATCAAAGGCAGGAAGCCAGAAACGTAATTAGATTCAAATGAAAAATATGAAGTATTAAATAACTCATATATTCAGATGTTAATAGATGATATATATATATATATATATATATATATATATATATATATATATATATATATATATATATATATATATATATATATATATATATATATTGATGTGCGCTAAGATTGTGCAGTAATTTTATTAAAACCCAAACCCCCAGTGAGCCTACAAATGCAAAAAGTCTGCAGGCAGACTCCAATTTTTATTTTTTTTTGGTGAGTCCATCACCCGAAGGTGAGTGAAACGGATAAGCAGTATAATGCTATTGTTATTGATCCTTGGACATCTCGACTTTGCATTTCTTCCCCCCACCTGCTCAAGTTCTTAAAAAAACTGAGGCCATCGGTTACCCGAAACCCGTAGAGCCTAGCCCAGCCCGAGCCCAAAATTTGACCAGCCTGGCCCAAACCCATAGCGCTGCCAGTCATGCTTGTGCTTTGGGTTTTTTAGAGAAACCCAACTCGAAGACCGAGTCTGACACCCAAAGCCAAGGCCCATAAACTTCACATATACACACACACTATATATTTTGCTATATCAATATCAATAACCATAGTAGACATTTTTAAAATAGTAAAATATCTATATTATATAGATAGATATTAAAAAGAATGGTTAGTGAACGGTCAAATGGCCATATCTATCTATATTCAATTTTGAAATTGTCACTTGATCAATAGATACTTAAAAAGTGAAAATTTATCTTTAAAATTTTAATTTAAAAGGTTTAGACATATAATTTTAAACTTACTTTTATTAAGTTTGAAAGCTTGAATAGAATCTATGTAAAAATTTCAATTTACAAGTTTAGATTGATACTTAAAAAATAACATTTTAACAAAGTAAAAAGGAAAAAAAAGTCCTAAATTATAAATTTCATCAGTTAAAGTAATTTATTTTCTCTCTATGTTAATAATATATAATTAATTCACACAAGAAACTTTAAAATAAAAACTTTTTATTAAAGAAAAATAAAAACTCATCAAGCACAGGCTTCCTTCTAGAAATGGACTGTTTGACTTGAGCTAGGCCTCGGCAACGGGCCGATTCGGCTCAGAAATCTTGCAGCCGGTAGAGCCCAGGTCCAAACTGTCCATTTCTAGACGGAAATGCCTTTTTGCACCAATTTCCAGATTTCTCGTTTTCAAAACATTCTTCCCAAAAGTAAATGGATGGGTGTCAGGTTAAGATCACCTTTCGACTGTTCAAAGTGGAGTGAAACAAACCTGAAAGAGCAAATGTACCGCCTAGTACTGCAGATAGTCGAGTCATGAAGTGGAGAAAACTGCGGCGTTCTTCTTTAATGGTCACAGTAATTGGTGAGAGGTCATACAGAAAGTAAACAGCTGGATCACGTTAAAAAAGAAAAAGAAAAAAAGAGCAATGAGCACCCAACTTTGACGGGAAAAAAAGTGAGTGTAGAGAAATAGGAAGGAAACAATAGGAACAAGCAATAACGAAAACAAACTGATATAAATTTCAGAGATGAACAAGTTTCCAGACAAACCTGGCCATGTCCTATCAAATTCATTCATGGGGGAGAAGTACTCGGTAACTGAAAATTGGTTGGTTGGTAGAACTTCTTTCGATATATATCTATATTCAGTCGGCACAATCTATATCAAAATAAACAGAGACTTCCGAAGTTTAGAACTACTAACACAGAAATCAATATAAGTATCGTTATGTGAATGGTAAGAAATTTGAACATGTCAAGTGCGTACAATAATTGCAATGATAAAATTACAACATGTTCTCAAACAAGTGGATATAATTAAAATGAGGGGTTCTTAGTATATACAACTTGATTTTTGGGTTTTTAATTTTTTTATCCCATTTATAAAGCAACTTATTTTCCAATTTATTTTCAACTTATTTGTTAGTCCTTAGTTCACGTTAACGACAACACCGTCGCTGTCCACCTCTGACGTCGCCAACGCCATCAATGTCCAGATCCAAAGCCTCTACCACCATCGTCATCTAGATCCAAAGCTGTAACCACCAACCACCTCCGATGCTTCCATCGTTGCCTCTGTCCAGATCCGACGCCGCCACTGTTGTCGCCGTGCTCTGGCCACCTCTAACGAACCTCACGACACTGCCTCCGTCAATCTGTGCTGCCTCTGACCTCCGACGATGGCTTCCAGAAAAGGCTAGATTCTCCCTTTTATTTCATTAATTAAAAAAAGAAAAGGGAAAAAAAAACAGAAAAATAGAAAAAGGAAAGAAAAACACTAATATTAAATGTAATAATGTCTTTCTTTTGAGTTATAGTACTTTACATGTTTGTTTGTTTCCTTGTCGTATGTTTCATCATAGTTAGTCTATCTCTCATTATATATGTAGAAAAATATGGTTGAGAGTTATTAAAAAACAAAATCGCACAGACAAATATATTATTTCAAAGCAAAACCCTTTCCAGTAATCAAATACATTTGATTATATATTTTTTGAAAACATTACTCGATTCTTAAGCATCCGAACTTTTGAACCTTCACCACCATGAGTCCCTCTACCAGACCAGCCCACATTTTTTGTGCTTATGAGAATGTGATAGTATATACAGAATAAAAAATCATTACATCTTAAAATGCGCCAAATGTTTTTTCAACGGGAATCAAGTCACCTTGCCTGAATATTGAATAGTTTCAGAAAATAAAAAACATCTCGAACCAATGCCTGGCCAAAGCATCTAAATGCATCTGACAAGATTCGTAGCTTTGATCCTAGATAAGCTATATGTTGAAGCATTTCGTGTAAGAAAATAACTATGTAATTGTTCATTGATTCAATCAAGGAAATATTGCTTTAATTTATTATCCTTTTCAAGTACTGAAGTAAGTCAAGATGAAAGTATAGAAACTGCCAGGTTTAAGCAGAACTTTAAGATTACATTGGTAGAAGTTATGGCTAGTGTACTAAACCGTGAAGGCTACATCCAGGGGCTACTTCACAAAAGACGGATAAGAAAACTCTTGACATTAGAAGCAAGAAGCAGAATGGCTGCCCCAAAGTTGTGTGGGATCAGAACTTAAATCAAATTGACCACTTAATGACTTAGTTTTGATGGGAGTCAGATCCAAACGTGACAAGGGTGAGGTTCCGTTGATACTTTTATCTGGTAAGAAATCAAACCTTTATGTAATATTTGAAAGTTCCACTTGGCCCATGAAGAATCCGGGACGTCCCATCAAGTGGGTTATGTATTCCTGGATACTTTGGCCCGAATGATAAATCATGAATGATGTGGCTCACATTTACATGAGTAGCTCCTTCAAATATCTGTGGATGAAAGAAAATATAAAAAAATAGAGCGGAAAGTGGGTTGGTAATTCATTAAGATAACTCGTATGGCAAAATAAATATGTGACGCAAAATTTTGAGTTGCCCAAATCAATGAAAACATGATTGCGAAATGCTACCGGTAAAATACAAAAATCTACAAATAAATTAGCCAAGATAAGTAGAAAGGCACCATCTCCATATAATAGACAACAAAGAGAACATTCTTGATGGGCACCAATGCTGTAAAAGGATCTCGTGGGGTTTGCCCAGGGGCAGGGTGCTCGGAAATTGCCCGGGGGCAATGGGGGGCGAAGATCCATGTGGGCTTACACACCCAGTGATGTTGGGCTATGCCCAACTCCGCCGAGGGCGTTGTGGTACTAGGCATATGCCCTGTTTTCACTTCATTTTTTTTATTTTTTATTTTTGTTTTATGGCAACTGGTCTAGACCCTACCCATTAAAAAAAAAGGAAAAAAAAAGCTAAAGTATGTGGGATTTTGTTACAAAAAAAAAGGCTGCTACTCCAGCTCCTATTCCAAACACTCCAATTTCCCAAACGTTCTGCCCATTTCAACCTAAGATTCTACCAGAACCAGCAGCTTCAACAGACTATTCTACATTTTGAAACAGAGCAGCACCAGTTCAACCTGGTATTTCATCTTCTTCCGTTTTCTACTCTATTTCCTCTTCTATTATCTGTTTCTTACTGTTTTTTCCCCTCAATTTCTCTGTTTAATTTTCTCTGTTTATTACTTTATTTTTCTATGTTAATTTTTTGTTTTTTTTTTTGTCCGAATTTCTCCAAATTTTTTTTTCTGAATCTCTATTTATTACTCTATTTTCTCAGTTTTTTTGTCTGAATTTCTCTGTTATATTTATGTTTTATATCTGAATTTCTAATCTCTATTTATTACTTTATTTTCTCAGTTATCTTTCAATTTTTGACTGAATTTCTCTGTCATATTTATGTTTTTTCTCTGAATTAATTATTTATTAATTTTTTTAATTTCCATTTTCTTATCGCTCGTCACTATCAGAAACAGAAAAACAAAGTTAATTTGTCAGCCCGATTTTGTTTTTTTGTCTCAGAATTCAGATTTTCATGCTTTCATCAATTATTAATAATAATAACTTGATTTTGATTTTGTTTTTGCTTACACTTTACACTTCACATAAAATCAATTTTAATTGTCTAATATTTAGATATCATAATTTATTGATGAATTTACACAAGATTTCAGTTTTCCCATAGATAATAACTCTGAAGTCGAAACTAAAGAAAGAGAAGGAGAACAAAATAAGGATTTTACTTGGAAGTACGCAATATAAGTTAAAGGAGATAAATATGTTGTGTGCCGATTTTGTAATTAATAAAACAGTGGCACCATTAATAGGTTCAAACACTATTTGGTTAAGACACAAAGGGATGAAAGCATGTCCTACAGTTCCTGTAAATGTTTTGGAGGAATGTATGAAGGCATTGGAGGATTCACAGAAAGTTAAAATGCAACGAAAGTTAGTGCTTCAAGAGATATGTAAGGGTGGAAGTGAAAATCACCATGATCCAGTGGATTTGGAAAGCCAAAGTAGTTGTGCTACATCTCAACCAAAAGCTAAGGGTCCAATGGACACTTTTGTCAATAGCCAAGCTCGTCAAGCCACTCTCAACTTGAAATGGAAGAAAGAAGAAAGAAAAAAAGGCTTGCCGACCTAATGGACACTTTTTTTGTTCTCAAGTGGACTAGCATTCAATAAGATTAATGACCCATACTTTGAGCCAATATGTGGTGGAATTGCTAAAGAAGGGCAGGGATTTGTTCCCCCTATGATGCATGGGATGAAGACATGGATCTTGATGATGAAGTTACATACATCGATTCTATGTAGAAAGAACATGAGAGAGAATGGCAACAATATGGATGCTTGATAATGTCTGATTGTTGGACGGATAGAAAAATAGATGCCTCATCAATTTTCTTGTGAATAGTCTAGCTGATACATGGGTTTTTAAGTCCATCAATGCATCCGCTTCTATTAAAACTGGTGAGTTGTTATTCAAGTATCTTGGTGACATTATAGAAGAAATTGGAGAAGAAAATGTGGAGCAAGTTATCACAGATAATGCCACAAATTATGCGAAAGCGTGGAAGAGGTTTATGGAAAAAATGAAACAATTATACTAGACTCCATGTATAGCTCACTATATTGATCTAAGGTTGGAAGACATAGGAATGTTAAAGGTTCAAGAAGATGTTGTTGCAAAAGCCAAGCAAGTGGTGAGGTACATTTATATGCATACTCTGGTTTTACAGATGATGAGGTCCTTTACAAAGAATGCCGAACTTCTTTGTCCTGCTGTTACACGATTTACTACAACTTATCTTACTCTTCGGAGCATTTACAAGCAAAATTAATCACTAATTTCTATGTTTTCTTATGAAGTTCGGGACAACTCACCTTATGTCAAGAAAATAGATGACGTGAAAGTACGAGCTATTGCATTGTTTGATTCACTATTTTGGTCTCATGTTGCTCATTGTATCAAAAGCACAATTCATCTAGTTAGTGTGCTACGAGACGTTGATTCAGAGAAAATACTTGGAGTGGGATTTATTTATGAGTTGATGGACTCGGCAAAGGAGAAAATAGCAAATAATTGAGAGAGAAATGAAAAAAAATATCTATCAATTTGGAAAGAATTGATGATAGATGGACTCCACGACTCCTTCAAACATTGCATGTTGGTGGTTATTATCCCAATCCTCAGTTATGTTACAAAACGAGCTTTTCTAATGAAGAGGAATTGAGGCAAGGATTGAGTGCATGGATAGGATGTTGGGTTATAAAAGCGAACATTCAATTAAACATATATGATAATGCAAGGGGAGACTTCGTACTAATGTGGCAATGGATTCTAAAAAATTACGTTCTCTAGGTAATTAGTATTTGATTTACTTTTAATTTTTTAATTTTTATCTTTTCATCTTTTCTAATTTATTATTATCTTGTATTTATTATTATTTTTTCAATCAAGTAGTTGACTGGTGGATACGATTTGAAGGTAAAACACCTAAACTAATGAAGTTTGCAATGTGTCTTAAGCCTTACATTTAATGCCTCAGATTGTGAAAGAAATTTGAGCATTTTCCAAGCGCTATATATATATATATTTTTTTTTCTCTCAGTGTTGTTTTTATTTATATTCTTTTATTTTTTAATTCTTTTTTTCACTTTCTCCAGCTTAAATGGCAGATTCAAACAAAGAAGAGAAATAAGCTTCAACATAAAAGGTTGACTATAGTTTATGTGATGTATAACACCCGGCTTAGAGAAAGAAATATTAGAAGAAAACATAAAATTGATAGAATTTTAGTTGATGAGATTGATTCTGATGATGAATCGATTGGTGAGAAAAAAAAAAAACTACTTCTCCAACAGATGCATCTTGGGTTGATGATGAAAATTTGTCTGATGTTATTGCGGTTAAGATAATGCCTATAATTACTTATGAACGAGATGTTGGTAGACCTTTTTTGCTTGAGATTGATCCCTCTCCTAAGCCTCTAGGTCCACCATAAAAGAAGCAAAAGATGATGGAGTGTTCAAGTAAGTACCAAATAATAAATCATTCATTTTTATTTGTTCAGTCTTTTTTTAGCATGACTTGCTATTTTGTTTTAAGAGCTTTTTGCACTTTGCACCCCTAAAGTTTCGGAGAAATCCCACTTTAGCCCCTGTACTTTTAATTTGAACACATTAAATCTTGAAGTATTCAAATCGTGTTAAATAAGTCCAAATCGGTAACTCCGTCATTTGATATGACAGAAATCAGTCACGTGTCACACATGGAATCATCCACATAGGTGAATTCCATCATAAAAAATGACAGAATAACTGATTTGGATACTTTAGGGTTTAATATGTTTCAATTGAAAAGATATGGACTAAAGCGAGATTTTTCTAAAATTTTAGGGGTACAAAGTGCAAAAAGCTCTTTGTTTAATATAGGCACAAACAAAGAGAAAGACAAAGGAGAAGGCGACGAACAAAGGTACTACTGGGCCAAGTTCTAAGAGATAGAGGCAGAAGATATGGAGAAGGATGGTGGAAGAATAATTGACTTAGACGATGATTTAGATATTGACGATGATGAAATAGATGAATAATTGGAGTGAAATGAATTTGACTTTTGAGCAACAATTAAACTAATTAATACTTTGTTGGTTTTTCGTTTTAGTTAAGACTTTCAATCTTTCATATATTGTTCATTATTTTATTTTATTTTGGTCTTCTTATGATTTTATCTGTATCTATTCTTCATATAAAACCTATTTTGGAGGCACAACAATAATTTGTATTCTCAAATGATACCACAAGGATTTGGAAAGGTCTTATTCAAAGAGAAAGTGATGAAGCTCCATCAATCCAAGGAGGCGCATGGTTTTGAATTGAATTCCGATAATGAATAAGTAAGGAACAATGGCATAAATGTTTCGAATAGATTCCATTTGGGGAGAGTTGAAAAGGCACAATCTCGTTGAGGTGAAAATCTCACGTACAGAAATGTTTTTAGGTGGTGCTAACGATTTAATAACGATCTTTGTAGTTCCAAAACGTTTCAGTTAATGCTCCGACCTATTATTAGGATATACCAAGAAAACCAACCATCATACTATCAATCTAAACAAAATTGCTGATAAAGGTTGTACATAGTGAGGAATTCTCAACCTCTCTCGAGACCTCTCACAAAATTCTAAAAGAAAAAACAATTTTTGAAACCGTCTTGATCCTGCTTCCCTTTTCCATATGACATATCCCTTTTAGTTATTGTTTTGGTAGTTTTTAATTATATATAATATAACTACTTTAAAATATTAAAAGTTCATGTATCCTGGGCTTATACCCCCGGTCCGGGCCTTACGCTTCGCCCTGGATAGATCAAAACACCCCGCTCAACACCCCTGCCTTTTACAACACTGATAGGAACATAAACCTTCTCATAGATAAAGTTTTCCTTGATACAACATCAATACTTTGAAGGAAAGGGTTACATAAGAACAATGCCGAAACACTAAATACTTGAAATCAGGCAAAACATGGATTGACATCTTGTCTAATTTCACTTCTTCGATAAATTTGTCCTCAAAGTTTCCAATTTCTAATCTGTAAAACACATTTAACCTTCAAGCAAAGAAATATTTAGCCTGCATACAAAGGTTCTATCAAAATCCGTAGTGTCCAACTCGTCTGCAGCCATCACAAGCTAGATAAAAGGTGCAAAAGAATTCAATTAAAAACATTTCTTATTCAATTTTGGGTTCATTGCATTACGCCCCCTTGTACTTAGGCTCACTTTTACTTTACCAACTTGTACTTCGGAAATACGCTCTTTACCCTTTTGGACATTAGACTAACATACAAAAAATAATATTCCCATTAAATCTAGAAAATTGCCAAAAAGCCCAAAATGCCCACAATGCAGATCAAATCCTAACTTTGGAATACAAATTGACTAGCCAAACAAACCCCCCCCCCATTTGGATGATCTATATAGGCATGGATTCGTCTTACAGAGTACTAGAACTTATAATAAAAAATTTGACAAGAACATAGAAATTTTGACTCCCGAAATCGCTTACTCCATTTCCTAAAAACAATTATTTCACATGAAAAAATATTTCAATTATTTCACATGAAAAAATATTTTTTTAAAACACAAAATTGATGAATTTTTGTCTTTCACAAATAATTTATATATGTTTTCCTAGGGTTTAAGGGGTGGTATACAATTTTGGGATCAATTTTGACTTGCAAGGTACAACAATCAATGTATTTTAAAGACTCCAATACATTATATTTTTAATAAACACATTAAAGGTCAAAATTATTTGAAAATTTTATTATTCACCCCTTAAAACATAGGAAAAATGAAATACATTATTAAAAACAAACAAATAAATTAGATCAATTTCATACTTCGAAAATTTGAATTTTCCTGTAAAACAAGCATATTTCTTGAAGGGGGCAAGTGACTCGGGTGCGAAATCTTAATATTTTTGTCAAATTTTTATTCCAAGTTGTAGTACTTTCTAAGACAAATCCATGCACATATAGATCGTGCAAAACTAATTTTGTTTGAGTAGTCAATTTTTATTTCAAAATTAAGGATTTGGGTTGCGTTAAGGGCATTTCAGTCTTTTTACCAATTACGTTAAATTTAATCCGAAAAACTAATTTAACCCCAAAAAAACTAACTTTTGCGTCAAGGGCATTCCAAGGAGGTAAAATGCCTATTTTCAAAGTACAAGGGGGTAAAATGAAAATGGCTCCAAGTACAAGGAGGTTGACTGTACTTAACCCCTTATTTATTGCAGTTTTTAAATTTTAATATTCCTTATTTTCAGGGGAGGGTACATGCGTAGAAAACTAGATCTGAAATTGATATGCTTAGCATTCAACATAGACGCACAGGAAAATCATCAAGTAAATAATGCTCCTGGAACCCATTCTTAATTCATTGGATCAACCAATCAATTAAAAGGCACAAGTAGTTTTAAGGAACATTCCATGAATAACCAAATGAATAAATCCTAATGCATACAAGGCTAACCAAAAGGCAGAGGCATTTTTAACAAAAATATCACTGAACCCCTGAAAGTAACTTATGTTAAATTTATTTAACGGAAAATGCTAATCGCCACTTTAACCCTTTTAGCTTTTTATTTTCCTTTCATTTCTTTCACTCTCTTATTTGTTTTCTTCAGCCTTCTTCACGTTTAAATCTCCCTCTTTCTAATCCTTATTTTTTCCTTTTCTTTTCTTCCTCAAAAGAGCCCTTTCAAGAACACCTTCATGCACCTCCTCAAACCAAAAAATCTTATCCATCGCCACAACAAGGGATCACCTTCATTGTCGGCCCAACAGATTCCATCCACCTCGCAGCAACCACTCACCTCCATTGCCGCTGCAATCATCTTTTGTTCTTATCTATGTCTGCACAAACAAATTACCAACATGAACACCAGATCTAATGGTGACCACCCCAACCCCAAGAAGTGTCACTACCGCTCTTTCTCAGTCTCCGCACCTCCCCCCTCTCTCTCCCTCGCTTACTCTCCCCGCTCTCAAATCCAATCAAACAGACCACCATCACTGCCAAACATCAGATTTTCCACCAAATGTTTAGAAATTTCAACCACAAATGCAACATTTTTATACAAATTGATTATTTGACCTAATTTATCAATATCCAGCTTAAATAAAGATCATCCTAAACCCTATTTTAAGAGAGATGGATAAACATAAGGATATATTCCCTAATGACTTTGATTTGTTGATCGTTAAATTTTCTGTAGAGTGATGGAGAGATCTTAGTGGTGGGTGGAAGCTCATTTGAGTTTTAAACCAAATCAATGGATTCTCTCACGGAGAGCTTTGGTCAAATGTTCGAAAATATAGTTGCTTTAGATTCAATCCCTATCAATTTCCATCTATTTCAAACCTCTCATCTGCTTGGGAATCCTTGAATTGCACAGCCCAGTTGCATCAGAAATATGAAAGTTTTCAACTCATCTAAACTTGAATGAATATGGTGAATGAGGGTTGACAGAAGTTGACATGGGGAGTGGAGAGGGTGACGCTAGGCGTCATTTTTTAATTTCTCTAAATTGGTTCAATTTCTCTCTCTCCCAAAGATGAAAATGATAAAGGACATACAGACAAGGATTGGATATAAAGAGTAAAAAAATACTGTCATTTAATTTGAATTTTCTTTTATTTTTAATTTTTTTAAATTTTATATATGTTGAGTTTTTTGTAGTTCATTTCTAATTGTATAATTTTTATTTGTTATTTTATTTCAAATTATTTTATCTTACAATTTCGTAAAAAGAAAAATAGAACTTTATTTAAAAGCTAATAATTTGTTGAAAAAAATAGTGAAAATGGAAAGAAAAAAAAAATAGAAAGTGTGGATTTTTTAAATATAAATCTGTATTTTTTGTAAGGGTCAATGGGTATGTTTTTTAAGGGTAAATGGGGACTTTTTGGATAAGTAATTTGACAATAAACGTTGGACTAACAGTGCCTTAGTGGGGAAATCTTATACAAAATCCCAAACCTCTGGGAAGTTAATGATATCGTTAGAAGAGTAAGGTAGTTTCTTGAAATTATACCAAATCTCAGGGGTGGTAAATGAGATTTGTCCAGATAAAGCAATCGAAACAAATCTTGTTCAGTCCGGTTGAATGCACTGATTGCATATGGTCATGGTTTCTATTTTTTTGGGACATCAAAATGTAGATGTGGCTTGCTTTTCTGGGGTCATGTGGTGTGGGAGAATCATTCAGGTAATTCCACATTTTATTTCCTTGAAACGAAAAAGAACTACGACAATTAATCACAGGAAGTCATCCTTTAGTATTATAACATGGCAACAATAGCCGATCATTAAATTGTTTTTTCTTTTGATAATTGATCATTAAATCATTCTAGGCAACATTATACATATCTTACTCCAGATGAAATAGATAAGATTAATAAATTAGATTATCTTACCCTTGCTTAATAGTTAATACATTCTTATTAAATAAAACTATATTGAAAGGAACATGATGTTTCAGAAAAACATACCATTTGTGCAACAAAAATATTTAACCCATGAACAGAGATGTGGAAGTTCCCAGCAACCCTTTGGACATCTAAAACACCATAAACCTGTGAGGAGGTTTTCCTTATCAATTATTTCACAAGTAATCAACCCATTAAAATCTGAAGCAGGACAAAGTGCATACCCGGCATCCTTCTCCATTAGCCATTGCTTGCTTCACTTGCTTGATCATACTTTGAGCATCCTGATCGAAATCATTGGTTTGAACGCTATGGTTGGAACCCTCATGATGACCTTTCCCGTCCTCTGGTCAATGGCTTATTGTGAGAAACATGTGATATGATCAATAGAACCAAGCTATAGTAACTTCGGTTGCATTTGTTTAGGGTTTCTGTTTTTCGCTTTTATTTTTGTTACTATTCCCAATAAAACATAGAAAAGAAACAGGAAAAAAAAACTTTAAGTTCTGATCCCAATAGTTTGTTCTAAAAATCTGGGAACAGAATAGAAAGAATTGGGAACACAAATTAAAAAACATAAACAAAAATAAGAACAAAACGGCACCTTCACAACCAATAACCATATATAAATATCAAGACAATGCAATAAGTAACATCATAGTTATTAAAGGCACGCCTAGGTGCAAGGTGCACGCAGGCGCAACCTATGCGCCTTGCTAGGGTAAGGTGCACAGCTTTCCTAAAGTGTGTGCCCAAGGTTGTAAAACACAAGGCTCAAGGTGCAGGTCAGGCACTTGCTGAAGCCCAGGTATGTTCTTCACTTGTTCGGTTCTTCTTCTTCTTCTTTTTCTCTGTGCTGCTGGCTTCTTCTTCTTCCTCGATTCTGGTTGTTTTTTAACGGCTGCAGCAAGGGCTGCTTCCCCTGATTTCTCCCTTTTTTTTTTTTAATTTTAAATTCTAGATAGATTTTTCAATTTCCCTTTTTTAAGATTTTTATAGTTACGCTATAATTGTTGATAGCGTTATAGTGTAGATTTGCAATATAACAATACTATCAATTATTCTCATTTTTTTATGTTGTGTGTCTTACGCTTAGGCTAGCTCCCCGCCCTGCACCTTGCACATAGGTTCCAAGAGACCTTTGAGCCTCAGAGCGCCTACAGCCTTAAATAACCATGGGTAACATAACATAAACAACTTCGTTCTTCCCCCCATGGTTCCCAGCACCATGCCATCCAAGTGAGTGATAAATCAAAATCAAGAACTTTTCAGGAAAACTGGAAAGGTAGAAAAGTCGAAGGATGGAAAAGTCAGTTCAGTTTTCATCTATAGAGGAAAGATAAGAGGAAAGAATGTTATGTTTCCTCCTTTCTGTTTGGTAGAGAAGATGGAAAGCATAATGAAATTCTTCTACTAATATGATTTTGAAGAAAATGAGAGGAAAGAAAAAAATTACTTGTCTAATTTAAAATTTTCCCCCTAAAAAAAAGGGGAAACTGAATGAAATGGTATGATTTGAGGGCATAAAAGTAAATTTAGAACATTCCCTGAAGCTTTTGTCCCAATGTTGGAAGATTACTTTGAACTCAGTACTCTTTCCTATCCTTTTTTCCTTCCTAATTTCATTTCATAAGAAACAAGAGAAAACTGAACTTCACATGCATTTTTTACCATCCCCAATTTCCTTGCTCCTTATTTCTCATTTGACCAAACTAAGATACTGCATTACTGACGAAATCGAGAGAATATCAGGGATCAGGAGTTCTTTTCAAATACGATACTGATTCCATGTTACAAATGTGAGTCATGATAAGTATGAAAATGAAAAAAGAGAGAATATTAAGGATCAGGAGTTCTTTTCAAATACAATACTGATTCCACAGCAGCTCGTTACCAGCCCTAAATTAAGCACACATACACATGACAATTGGCCCAGGTTTGTTCTTTTACCATATGTGATGGAACAGGTTGACAAGTATGTTATCATTTTTTTCATTTCTATTTCTTTTTCCTTTCTCCTTTTTTTTCTTTTTTTTTTTTTTTTTGTTTGTTTGTTCCCGGAAAACTTGGAACAGGAACAAAACTATGAGAATAAAAAAAAATACGTTTTGACAAATTATTAGGAACAGAATAGACAGATTTTTTCCCCAAATGTTCTTGTTCTATGTTTTTAGGGAAGAGAGAACAAGAAAAACAAATCAAACACAAAACAAATGCAAACCAAGATACTTCAACCCACATAAATCCAGAACAACCCCCATTACCAAGTAATCATGATATCTGTCACAAAACTTACTATCCACTAATTTATTAAGCAACCATCAGAAGCTCATAGATGTTCTAACTTCTACCTGCAAATGAGTTTACATTTTGGATACAGTGTTCAGAAACACCTATGATGACCTACTGGCTATTTGAACACATAGGACCCATGTTTGGTCAACACTCACAGGAAGGATATTTCTACATTTCCCCACCCCATTGTTTACATAACCATCAAAAATTGTTCTTGCATAATATATTCCGATCAAGAGTGCACTTAAAATACCGCAATATGCAGTAGACCATCAGACTGACTAGTATATGGAGCACCCAGCAACTGACTAGTCACGCTGACTGCAGATAAAATGTATGGTTTGGTAACAATCAAACAATGCAGTTGTCTAACCCGCCTTCCATTTTGTGCTGAACAGGTAGTAACTCTCCCCAATCTACCAAAAGTTTATTATTATAACCCATAGGTGTGTCCATAGGTATACAACGTTACATCCTGCTTAACTCAATAAGTCACCATATTTTGTTTGAGATATGTCCTGACTCAATTGAGCTACATCAATGCCCAAGATATACTTTAGTTGCCACATATCCTTCATGCAAAATTTCCCTTGTTGGAATAAAATTAGTTATTAGATAAATGTAGAATCATCACCTATGATCACAATATCGTCGACATACACCAATTAGCATAGGCGTCATGGCGAAGTATACATATAAAACACCAAATAGCTTACCGACACCTATCGAGATCAAACTCAACAACCACATCACCGAATCTGTCAAACAAACCATAGAAGACTGTATGACACAGGATAGTGATTTATTTAGACACTAGGTGCAAGTAGGCACATGGTATTCGCTAGTTAACAATAAATTCAAAATGAAATAAAAGATTACGGTTGTTTTCTGATACTTGTTTAATTGGTGGATAACGTTGCTTTGGCTTAATTGGAGTGTGCCCTGACATACCAACGAAGATTTGGGGGGCAGCTGAAGGTAGAGAGAGAGAGAGAGAGAGAGAGAACATTTTGACACTGGCTCACCGACTTCACCCTGTCTTTGGCCTGACTCACGAACTCACCCCATCTTTGCCAATAAATTCAGGTTGTGTTTGAGTAAGGGATTTGGGGAGGAATTTGATTTGTTCAAAGGATTTCAAAATTCATTTTTGACAAATCCCTTATTTGGGTATTATTAGGAGGAATTTGTAAAATCACTTGGATCTAAAAAATACGGTAAATGAAGGATTTCTAAATCTTTTTGTTTTATGTGTCATTTACAAATCCATCCGAGGGATTCAGATCCAACCGCCGCCGCCCACCACCACCACCGCCTGCCACCACCAACCCCCATGGTGGTAATGGTGGTTATCCAAACAAGGAATTTATAAAATTACTTGATCAAATTCTTCACCTAAAATAGTTATCCAAATAAGGAATGTGTAAATAATAGGATTTTAAAATATAGCATTTTGAAATCCCATCATTTACAAATCCCTTGAATTTGTCAAATCCCTCACCCAAACGCAGCCTAAGATCTAGAGTTGGCTTATTATATTATGCATAGTTACATACTCGTATACCTTCACATAACATAAAAAATAAAATAAAATAAAAATAAAAAATGGACATACACAAGTTTTGCCATAAGCCCTCTGCATGTCACATTTTTAAAGGGTATATTGTATCTCAATGGCTATTTCTAAGATCTCATAGAAAAATATGCATCCTGCCTAATTTGTCAGTACTCGACAGTGAAGAACAAAAGGTACCACGTGCTAAAGATTTGTTTCAAACATACATGGTTCAAAGCCTACAAGCTTGCATCTTTAACCAGAAAATACAACAGTAATATGAAGAGAAATAAACATGATGCATGATTAATCAGCTATACGAAAATACATTTAGCTGATGCACCAAGGCCAATACCATGCTTATGGGCTGTATGTTCCTTTTCTACAAGGTCTGACAAGTACTCCGTACCAATGATATAACCATCCTTGTTCAACCGAAGCTGCAAAAATGCTCCACTGGTAAGCAGAAAAAAGTAAATGGGGAGAGAGAGAGAGAGAAGTACTCATTATAAGAAACAAGGTATTGTTAACTAGATGACAAAAAGTACAAAAAAGATAATTGTGCAAACAAGTTCACTGAACCCATATCCCAGAAAGCATGTTTTTCAGCATAACAGGCATGAGAAATATTCAGTGTTAGTTTCTCATAATTTTGAGTCTTTAAATTACTTTTTAATGATGTGTTCATTTCTTAGTATATTTAGAATTTATATTTTATAAAAGAATATCAATGCAGCTTTAAATAACAAAATCATAACATTCCGAACAGACTCTTCAGTCTACTACCCACTTCACACGTTCAGGTTCACAAATAAAATAAGAAAAACATCACCGTAGCCAAAAGGTTCACTGAAATCACTTTACCCTCTTCTGCCTGATTTCTTTTGGAATTCATTTTCCAAAAGGAAAAGAAAACACCCAACATGGTTCCAAGTCCTCCTACTTCCAAGTTCCAGCTTAGCAACTACCCCAATCAACCAAAGGTTGAATCATCACTCCACAAGTTTATACAATTTGAGGCAAGTTTTTATAAATTTCTGCATTAAATTGTCTGTAACATTATTACACAGATACAGAAAAAAATCAATGTAGTAATATCACTAGAGAGAGGAGGGACGATTGAATCTTCTTTACTGTGAAAATGGGGCCAAATCATTCAAACATGTGGAGAACACTCAAAACAGTAAACGCTGATCCCTATCTATCTTCGCCTGCTAAATCATTTCTTCTTCTGCATCTCATGTAAGTGAGAAACATAGGACTAAATGGGGAGAGAAAGGAGGCTTGACAACATTATTTATCCTTGCTGCTAACAGCACATCTTCTCCTCCAGCGATTAATAGACTTGGACATGCTGACATACAGCGGAACTCATGTGAAGAGATTGAGAATAATAGGTGGCTTTTAACCAGAGTAGTACAGAGAAGGAGCTTTCAAGGAGGAAGAGTCTATAACATCAGATGTTAGGGGTATGGAAACCTATATGTTTATTTTCTTGACTCAGATTCCGTTCAATACGATTGGTAGGTGCGTTTACTGCTACTCAAATACATAGAACAACTTATTCGTTACCAATTGGGCAAGATAGGCTATAATTGGATGGTAATAAAATTCTAATAAATGCAAATAAATAAAATAAGTAACTAGATATTAAAAATATCTATTTACTTTAACAATAAATTTACTTCATCACTTAAATTTTACAAATTAACACTTTTATTTGATTGTTTATTTCAGAACAGAATAACCCATAACAATATTTTTTTACTACTTCCCATGCATCACACTGGCCACCTCTAGCCAAAGCATAGGGCATTGTTTCCAAAACTAATAGAGACTTGAAGTCATAAGCTTAAGAAAAGCATGGAGTTCATAAGAGCATTAGTGATGTATGACAAACAAGGGGCCAATCTTTTAGGAATTCAATGCCGAATTTGATTTCAAGAGACTTAAAATTTAGGGTTTTGGAGTTGTATTGGTGGCTGAATATCAGATAAACTACAGAATTCTTAGGGTTTTAAAAGGGTTAAAGAAGGATGTAGGAATTTAAGGTTGCAGGAAGCAATAGGAAAGGAGGGATGTTGTGAACAGTGATCCGTGAACAGTAATAATGAAAGAAAGAGAAGAAACCCCAGGCTTCACACCTACCTTGGGCCACACACCAAATGAATGGAATTTCACCAAACAATCCTTGAAACAAAACAAATAGTTATTTCTGAAAATCATTCTCCCCTTTAATTAAGAAGTACAAGACTTTATATTGGCTTTAGATATTCCACTCTGATACACTCTGATAGCCCTTGGACTCTTAATTTGGAAAATACCAATTTGACTCGAACTGGAAGATTCCTATCAAAAATCAAATACAATGACCCAAAACATAAGGACTCAAACTACAATCCATGTGCTGCAATACGACCCATGTTCAGAATAACAAAATTACAAAAATACCCGGCTACCAAAATTTGCTAAGCAAGGTCCCAATTTAGTGTCATCTCATCCGAGTTAACCAGCACTTAAGCCTGTGAAATATCTTTTCCACATCATTTATAGACCTTTATACAGTGTTGCCAGTGCCATTTATCCCTACCATCGCTCCCTGGCTTGGAAAAACTCGACCCTGACAAATTAAAGGCATGAAATTGATCATAAAGATTAGGATTAAGGTGATGAAATTCTTCGTTAGAGAGACAAGCACAATCGGAAAGTGGCCGATCCTTCCATTTAATGAGGTATTTTTAATAGGTGCCATCTAGTAAAAAACATTGGTGTGATCAACACCATCTTTGATTTCTTCCTTCAGGCATGGTCCCGGTGGTAGTCGAGCAGCAGTAGCATCTTGAATTGCATCATCATTGTGACCACAATATAAAGTTAGATCTTCAATGTTAAACACACAACTTATGCCCATATCTTCTTGTAAATCAAGAACATATGCATTAGAAGAAATCTTCTTCAAAATCTCTCTTACTGGCCAGCACTTTTCAAGTGAAGCTTCTTGTACAAGCCTTTAGCATATATTTAGCATATCTTTTTGGTCTAATACGCACCATAAGCATGTCACCTTCATTACATTCAGCAAACTTTTTCTTCAAATCAGCATATGTTTTTTAACTTGCACCACTTATAGTTCTTCTGCAAACCTCGTCATTTATGTTGAAGTAAAAAAAGTAAGAAACGAATGAGATGACTCAACAATTGTGTTAACCTCTCCCTTTATTTATAATAGAAACTAAGAAACAATACTGAAAACCCTAAACAATGCAGGAAACCTTAAACAATATAGGAATGACATAAATACCCTTTAACACTCCCCCTAAAGCTGGAGCATATATATTGTATGCTCCTAATAGTTTCGTAAATAAATCAGCTAATGGATCCGCTGGATTCACGTCTACTCTTAATCAACTTCTGCAACAGTTGTTCCCATATAAAGTGACAATCGACTTCTACGTGTTTCGTTCTCTCATGAAAGACTAGATTAGATACAATACGAAGAACTGCTTGATTATCACAAACAAGGTTCATCGGTGAAGAGTGTTCAAATTCAAGTTCTTCCAACATATGTTTTAACCACTTTAACACACAAGTGGTGTGGGCCATCACCTTGTATTCCAATTCTACACTTGCTCGGGCCACAATTGTTTTTTTTTTTCTTCCAAGAGACAAGATTACCTCCAACAAACACACAATACCCTGTAGTAGACTTCTTATCCGAGAGAGATCCGGCCCAGTCTGCATCTATATATCCCTTAATTTCAGTGTGGCCAAAGTTTAGATACAACAAACCACAAGTAGCACATTTCAGATATCGAAGAATACGAATCACTATATCTCAGTGACAAGTCGTGGGACGATTCATGAATTGGCTAATGACACTAACAGCAAATGAGATATCCGGTCTCGTAACTGTTAGGTAGTTCAACTTCCCAACTAACTGTTTATATTACGCTAAATCTGTCAGTGGTATTCCTTGATCTGCCAATAGTTTCGTGTTTGAATTCATAGGTGAGTCAATCGATTTAGCTCCTAGCATTCATGTTTCGCTCAATAGATCAAGGACATTGTAGACAAACATATTTCCTCTGAGAGAGGAAAATGCCTTGACTCGATCAAACTACCTCAATGCCCAAGAAACACTTCAACGGACCCAAATCTTTGATTTGAAACTTATATGCAAAACTGTTTGAGTTCTTGAATACCACTATGGTTGTCTCTGGTAATCACTATGTCATCCACATACACAATCAATAATATTCTCCCATTTGTACCATGCCTGTAAAACACTGAATGATCGACTCTACAGCACAACAGACCAAACTCGGTAATCACATCACTGAATCTCTCAAACCATGCTTGAGGAGATCCATAAATACATTTTCTCAAACGACAAACCAAACCGGATTCCCTCTGAGCAACAAATCTAGGAGGTTGCTCTATATAAACTTCCTCGATGAGATTGCCATTCTGGAAGGCATTCTTAATGTCGAGTTGATGTAACAGCCAACGAAAGGTGGTAGCAAGAGAGATGAACAACCAAACATAGGCGAGCTTGGCAACGGGAGAAAACCTCTCAGAGTAATCAAGACCATATATCTAAGAATAACATTTGGCAACTAAGCAATCCTTGAGTTGATCAATGATTCCATCCGGAAGAACTTTGACTGTGTATATCCATTTGCACTCAGCTATTGTTTTACCGTGTGGAAGCGACAAGGGGTTCCAAGTACCATTTTGATGTAAAGCATGCATTTTCTCCTTCATTGCAGTCGTCCAATCAGGGTGACAGAGAGCCTATGAAACAGAGTTAGGAATAGAAACCGAGGACAACGAAGCAACAAAGGAATAATATGATGGAGATAGGAGTGCATATGAAATGAAATTAGAAATATGATGATTAGTACACGAGTGCTTACCCTTTCGGACAATGTTTTAAATTGGGGTATCGGGTTTCGTAATGATAACGGTTGTGGTGTAACGGTATTGGGAGAATCGGCCTGTTTGTAACGAGAATCGGCCATAATGATCTTGAATTTTTTAAAATCACTAGAACATCCTAAAAAACTCAATAATAGTAATTGTTTTACTCATTAAACTCTTAATAAATGCATTATAATAGATATTATGGCATTTAATAACATATACAATACAATAAAGATATAAAGACGAATTCTCCATTAAGGCTGAAGAAAGGCTAAAATCTAAACAAATGATGAATTTCCAGCCATCAAATGGCCTCTACACAAGGCTAAAATTACAGCCTGCTGATGGGAGGGGTGTTTTTGATGGGAGAGGGTCTGCACAAGGCTGATTACAACCTGTATTTGATGTGAGGGGGCCTACACCAGGCTGAATATAGCCTGTATCGGCCTTTAATGGCTCACTGTAACAGGAAAAGACACCGTTACGGACTCATATCGGCCCAAGCATGATATATTGCCCCGTAACCGTAACAGTGGGCCAATTTTCCGTTACGTAATGAAACATTGCTTTCGGATGACAATGGGCAATGTCCAAATCAAAAGAGGATGGCTGGACTGGAGAAAGATCTAAGGACTCAAAGACGATGGGCGTAACGGTAGAAGAATTTTCTTGCGATGAGAGTATACATGTAAATGAGGTTTTGGACGATTGTGTGTGACAGGTGCGGGAGTGGAAGGAGTTGAAATAGGGATTGGAAAACTTGGCAAATGAGTGTAACATTCATATCATCTTGAGAGTAGGGCACAGAAAGATAAGGGTTGGACTCAAAGAAGGTGACATCTACACAGTTGAAAGAGCAATGTAAAGAAGCACTATAACATCGATAGCCCTATTATGTGCGAGAATAACCAAGGAAAACACATTTTGTGGCACGAGGATCTAACTTATCCTTACCGGGAGTCAATTGATGGATAAAACAGACACATCCAAAGATACGGAGAGGTAAAGCAAACCAAGGTGATCGGGAAAAAAGAATTGAATGAGGAACTTTACCTTTCAAGATAGAAGATGGCATCCTATTGATTAAAAAGCAAGTTGTAAGAACCACATCGGCCCAGAAGTATTTGAGAACATTCATCTCAAACATCAGAGTTCGAGCCACTTCCAAAAGAAGCCGATTCTTATGTTCAACAACTCCATTTTACTGTGGTATGTAAGGACAAAAGGACTAATGCAGTATACTAAACTATGACATAAAGGAAGTAAATGGTTGAGAAAAATATTCTCGAGTATTATCATTGTGGAATATACGCACAGACGCATTAAATTGGGATTTAATTTCAGCACAAAAGGCAGAAAAAATGAAAAATAATTCAAAACAATCTTTCATTAAATAGAGCCATATAGCTCTTGAAAAATTATCCAAAAATGTAACGAAATAATAAAAACCTAACGTAGAGGCAACACAAGAAGGACCACGAACATCTTAATGAACTAGACTAAAAGGACTCGATGCTCGAACATTAGAAAATAAAAGGACTCAATGCTTGAACTATAAGAAATTAAAACTCAATATTTTTCTATTACGGAGAATCAAATTTATACAAGAGCTATAATGAAAGATTTGTAATTTGTTCCTAAATAGTAATGAAGAAGATTTGTAATTGGACAGATTTGTAACTAATAATCAACATAGGTTTAATACTTCCCCGCAAACTTGGCTAGCCTAGAGAGACGAGATTGGTTCGGAGAAGATGAAAGCGTGTCTTGTGAAGTTCTTTGGTAAATATGTCGGCAAGTTGATCAGTAGAAGGGACAAATTGAACTCAGTGTGTGCCAGTAAGGATGCGTTTCTATATAAAGTGATAATTCAGTTCAATATACTTAGTACGAGCGTGGAACACAGGATTTGAGGGCATATATATAGTGCTGAGATTATCACAAAGTAAGGAGATAGGCGTGGATATGGGAATTTGCAACTCCTGGAGTAGATGAAGTATCCATGTGGATTCGGCACAAACATGGACAAGGGATCGATACTCAGCTTCGGCATTTGATCGAGAGACAGTAGATTGTTTCTTGACGATCCAAGAGATCAAATTGGAGCCCAAGAAAACACAAATATCAATGGTAGAGCGATAGGAGTCAGGGTAGCCTGCCCAATCAACATTAGAAAAAGCCTTGAGGGTCAAGGGGATAGCACTACGCCAAAAAAGGGGGCCAAAGTTCAGAGTCCCTTTAAGGTACCGAAGGATTCGTTTGGCGGCTATAAGGTGGTGTGCCTGAGGTTGGCTCATGAACTGAGCAATGTGATGAACAACATAGACAATGTCAAGTCAGGTGAAAGTAAGATACTGCAAGGAGCCAACCAATTGGCGATACTCAATAGCATCTGACAAGAGATCCCCAGTTTGAGATGACAACTGAGTTTTAATACCGGCAGGTGTGTTGCAAGGTTTGCAATCTGTTATTGAGAAACGTGCAAGAAGATCGATAATATACTTGAGCTGAGAAATACGTAGGCCAACAGAAGAAGAAGTTGCTTCAAGGCCAAGAAAGTAAGATAGGGAACCAAGGCCACTAAGCTTAAACTCCTTGCCAAGAGTGGTGATACATGATAAAACTAGAGACGGTTGATTGCCAGTGAGTATAATGACATCGACATACAGAAGAAGAAACATCTCAGTAGAGTTAGAGCGATAGATAAACAGAGAATGATTAATTTGGCTCTAGGTAAAACTATGCAGTAAGAAGAGTGTGCTGAGACGTTGGAACCAAGCGTGAGGTGCTTATTTGAGATAGACAGTTTCATCCAAAACGCCATAAAGAAATGCATTTTTCACATCAAGTTGGCGCAATGTCCAACCAAATGATACGGGAAGGCTTAGTACAGTACGAACAATGGTAGGTGTGATTGCGGGACTAAATGTTGACTCTCTTGTTGATGGAAGCCCTCGGCAACTAAACAAACTTTGTATCGCTCAATGGAATCGTCTACTTTGCACTTAAGTTTGAACACCCACTTATAACCCACAACATGTTGATATGGGGAAGAAGTGACAAGAACCCAAGTTTTGTTCTTCAATAAGGATTCACTGGACATGGCTTGACGCCATTCAAGGACACGAATAGCCTGAGTATAGCAGGTAGGGCTCGTCAGTGGGAGATGGAAACTGAGCAAGTAGAGCCTGTGGGAAAGGATATCGGATTGTACTATCTGTCCGAATAAGAGGATGACGTGTGCGATCCCAATGACGTGTGACCATCAAATGTTGCAGAGGAACTACAGGAGCCTCAGGGGCAATAGTAGCAATAGGATTAGTCTGTGAGGGTTGAATTTGTCAGCGCTGATAATGATACGAAAACAGTTGAAGAATAGGAGGCGGAACACTATTTTGTGTAGCCAATTGTAGAGGTAGAACCGGAGCTAGTGGTAGTAGAGAAATAAAGGCCCATGATGATGAGTTGTTAGATGCAAACGGGAAGTGGTGGTTCATTGAAACAAACATGCCGAGAAATGTATACTCTGCCAATTGTCCGATCCAGACAACTATTGCCCTTGTGCTGCAAGTTGTTGCCTAGAAACACACATTCAACAGTCCTTGGTGAAAGTTTATTAGTTAAGTAAGCACCTAAATGCGGATAAAATGCACAACCAAACACACATAACTCATGAGTAAGAAGGATTATGGCCATAAAGACAGGAGAATAGTGAAGACCACTGAAGTTTAGAGGAGGGGAGATGATTGATTAGGTAAATGGCAGTAGAGATTGCTTCGGGCCAGTGATGGAGAGGAACGACTTGTGAGAAGGAGGGTACGGGCCATGTCAGCAATGTGGCGGTGTTTCTATCAAGGCCATTTTGTTTGGGAGTGTAAGGACAAGGGAGTCTACAATGAATACCTAGGGAAGAACAAAGAGATTTAAGGGGACCACTATCATATTCCCCACCACCATCACTCTAAAATTGTTGTACGTGTATGGCAAATTGAATTTGGATATAGGTTAAGAAGTTTTTGAAATGTTGGAGAATTTCAACTTTTTGTTTCATAAAGTATAGCCAAGTAAAACGAGTGTAATCGTCGATGAACAACACATAATATTTATAATCAGAGCCAAAAAGCACAAGAGATTGCCATACATCAAAGTAAACTAAAGTGAAGGGAAAAGAAGTTTTTATTTTATGTGAGCTTGAAAAATGGGAAATGTGTGGATTTACCCAAAGCACACCCGGAGTAGAAAGAGGATTTAAATTTAAAAGTTGTAGATAGCAATTTATTAGAATCCAAGTAAGACATGACTTTTGCAAATGAATGACCTAGCCGATTGTGCCAAAGCGTGGACGATATGACCGAGGTAAATAAAGCATGTAGCCGGGGAGAGATGGCTGGTAACTTGTAGAGACCATCCTTACATAGACCCTAATAGAGAAGATAATCAGAGGTAAGATCAAAGATATAGATGTGGTGAACATCAAAAGCACAAAGAACATGATTATCAGTGTAGCAATGGAGAGTAAATATTTACGCATTGAAGGAATGACATATACATTATTGAGAAGAAAGGAAGAAGAGTCAAGTGGTAGTGTCATATTAGCCATATAAGTTCTTGGTAGGTGATCACCATTGCCAAGTTGAATAGAGTTAGGCTCACTGTATGGCGTGGACTGCTGCAGGAGAGTGGGGTTGCCCGTCATATGGGTAGATGCACCAGTATCAAGATACCAACTGGGATCATTGATGGACCACTGTGAAGTATGTCTATTCTAATGCATATGAGGTAGAGCAATCTGTAGGCCTGCAAAGGCATAGTTTAACTACGGAGGAACGGATGATTATGCAAATGATGAGAGCCGGTAGCAAGTGCAGGTAGAATGACCAATCACTAAGCACAATTAACATTGTGATGGATTTTGAAGCAGCGCTAAGAATACCTAAGGGATTGGCACGCTTTGTGGATGGGCGACCATTGGGTTTGCGGCCTTTGTGGGGAGAACTATTGCGCGAAGCGGCACCAAAAAGAGTAGATGCAAGAAAGGCGGAAGGTGAAGGAGAGGAAACGGTTTTGTGTCGAGCCTCATAGCTGAGTAGTCAAGCACGCAAATTAGAAAATAGTGGTAGTAAGTCGAAACTCTCAATAGCGGTGACTAACATGTCAA
Organism: Eucommia ulmoides; assembly: GCA_016647705.1. Lineage (NCBI taxonomy): Eukaryota > Viridiplantae > Streptophyta > Magnoliopsida > Garryales > Eucommiaceae > Eucommia > Eucommia ulmoides. The sequence goes on along the minus strand of CM028326.1, from coordinate 34,361,965 downwards.
ACTCGAAACCAAGGCCGTTGAGAACGGCATTAACCAGATCTTTGTTGGAGACAGGCTCACCTATAGCAGCAAGGGCATCAGAAATAGATTTGGCATCCTATATATATTCAAATACAGATCGGGTATCACGCTCGAGAGTGGTGAGTCGTTTTCGGTATAGGGAGGAGTTGGCAACAGTTTTCTGAGAGAAATAATCTTGAATAAGCGTCCAAATAGCAGTCCATGATTTGCACTCAACCATAGAAACTAATATAAGTTCAGATAGTGTGGCAAAGATAACATTGATAAAGGTTTTGTCAGCTCGGAGCCAAATAGATCGATGAGGTTCATGATATGAACCAAATCGGTACTATGAATTTTATTGAACGAACTAACAATTACAAAGATAAACCAAACATTCAGGAGGCTTGGGAACTCTCCAACCAAGTAATTCGAGAGACTTGGGAACTCTCTAAATGAGCTAAGCTGAATACCAAACAATTATCAATTTCTCAATATCCCCCTTCAACCTTAGCTACCCCTTTTTATGCTCATCATTCACTCCCTAACAGAATAGTAGAACAAACCATAATAGAAAGATGCCTAACATTACCTGCCACGCAAACATTCACCTTGTCTTTAAGGTGAAATTCAAGAAACTAAAGTTTATTATTTATCAATTTTGTTATTTGGCCACTTCCCGGGATCCCACACCATTCTTTTAGATTGATCTCGATGATTTTTGAGAGCTTGGAGCAATACACTGCTGGGCTTGAATGAATGGGCCACCAATAATTTTTCCAGTCTCTGGGCCCAAGAAGGATTCCCTTTTGAGCTGCTGGGCTGAATCCCTTTGGAGCTGCTGGGCTTGTTTGAATGGCCCAACAATTTGTCATGAATCCAAAACTTTGTTATGAATGAATGACCCATCAATTTATTTTTCATTTTCTGGCCCAATTCCATGGCCTGGCCCACAAACCACAATGCAATTGCATCTTCTTCTTTGAAGGGCTTCTACATTTTGAAATACAATCCCTAATACACTCCACGCCCTAAATGACTGAGATCATCGCCCCATTTGGAGAAGCTATAATCAGAGAAAGGAGAAGTGTCATCTTCGCCGAGATCGCCGCCACGTTTGGAGGAGCTAGAATCGGAGAATGGAAAAGCGATGTCTTCGAATTTGGCCTTGCCGGTGAGAATATCATCATGGAGGGTCTGGAGCTGTCAAACGGCGGCGGCGCTGGTGCTATCTTCAGAATTGTCATACAAAGATGACGAAAGCCATTGTTCATGGCTGCCGCCACATTTGGAAGAGCCGTCGGGAGTCGTTCCATCGCCAAGAGCCATCTCTGATTTCCGAGATCGGAAATCTTGGCGCGAACTGCTGTTGCCGTCAGCTGCCTGCGATTCTCTCACCATCGGTTTGAGAACCATGGCCGTCAGCCTTCTGATAGACGACGACTTAGCGATTCGAGCTGATTCTTCTTTGAGCCTAAGGAGCTGATCCAACTTTTTGCTTATCTTTTGTATCTCCTCTTTCATATTCTGCATTTCTTCCTTCATCGCGTCGAGTCTTTCAGCAACATTCTTGGCTGCCATCCTACCCAGGTATCAAATTGCTCTGATACCAATTTGATATGAACCAAATCGGTACTACGAATTTTATTGAACGAACTAATAATTACACAGATAAACCAAGCATTTGTGAGACTTGAGAACTCTCCAACCAAGTAATTCGAGAGACTTGGGAACTATCCAAATGAGCTAAGCTCAATACCAAACAATTATCAATTTCTCAATATCCCCATTCAACCTTAGCTAACCCCTTTTCATGCTCTCATCATTCACTCCCTAACAGAATAGTAGAACAAACCATAACAGAAAGATGCCTAATAACAACTATTAATAGGATCTACCCAAACTACCATTTCTTCTAGAATATGGGGCCTAAACAGTTCATCGCTAGGACAAGCGTAGGACTCATCAACAAACCTAAGAAGGTTTTGGTCATAGAGAAAAACTTCCATTTGGTGCAACCATAGAAGAAGGTTGTCATCTGTAAGTTTGACAGTGATAAGGTTGGTGATAATGGGAATGGATAGGGTTGGGGGTTCAGTAGAGATGGTGGAACCGCTATTGGGATTATCAGACATGATGGATATGGGGAAGCAGGTGAATTGGTAATATGTGGAAAATTTGGGGTGAAAATAGAAACTTGTATAAAGTTAAGGGAAGAGATCAGTAAATTCTGAAAAATATGGGGCTAATTTGTAACTTATTCGATATTCAGTATGGTTTAAAATATACTGGGGTAGTTTCTGCAATTTAGATAATAAAAAAGGCTAAGGCCTTATATTGCTCAGAATGTCCAGGGCAACAAAAACGAAACAGATGTAATGAAGCTCCCGGTCATTAATTTCAATTGCGGAACAACTAGAAGAACAACGACGCTGGTTTGGTGGAGGCTGAAGACAGCGGTCATGGCGGCAAGGCTCGGAATGGATTGAACACACCAGATATAGGGTTTTAGATCGACAACAGCGGCCAGTGGAATCGGATCTTAGCGATTTCGAGATCGAGAGAGAGAGGTTGCAATCAAGAGATAGAGAGGTTAGGCAAAACCCTAGAGGCTCTGGATGTATAAAAAGGACAAGTCTCGAAGCAGTAAGGTCAGACCCGTTGGTGCAGGGAGGCGGTGGCGCCCAAGCAGTGACGTCGGCTGAAGAAGCGGCTAAACAAAGGCAGCAGCAAAAGTGAACAATGGTGAGAAGGAAGACGAAGACAAACAACGATTTCACTGTTCGGAAATCGGATACGGACAGCGACTTCGTAGGTCCGAAATCGCAAATCTGGGATCTAGAATAGGGGGTTTTCTGAGAAGAGAGGATCGTTATTGGGCTGATATCATGTAAGAAATCAAAACTCAATGTTTTTAATTATGGAAAATGATCAAATTTATAGAAGAACTATGATTTGTAACTATTCCTAAATAATAATGAAAAAGATTTGTAACTGTTCCTAAATAGTAATGAAGAAGATTTGTAACTGATATAATAATACATAATCAAGAGAGATTTAATAAGAACAAGCTTAAGCCTATATAATGATGCTTTATTGTATTGGAAGGGAACTTGATTATTGATTATTAAATTATTCAGAAAATTTTATTATTTTATTTCTTTTCTTTTCAATTGGCTTCCAGCATCAATACCCCTACTACTCGAGGGGCAACGCATAATGCATATGCCTTAAAGTAATATATAATATTAAACGAGAAATTAAGAAAGAACTGGTCTGCAATAAACTCACAACGATTACCATCCAATAAGATACCCATCAATGCATAAGAAGGGCCGGCGTCCATTTTTATATATGAAGAAACGATTTATATGACCAATATCATGCAGGTAAGGTTACATGCATGGTGTTTCTAAGGTGCCAAATTCACCATGTCAGCATACAAACCATTCTTTTTCCCCATGGATCACAAGATTAAAACTATATGTCAACACCCCCACATTGCCAAACCAGGCTATGGAATGCATAATTCATTCTTTTACAACATGGCATCAAACTGTAAATCAAGTTTAAAGTGCGAATGCAAATGAAATCTCCCTTCATCAAGGTCTTACTTTCCATATGTTAGTATCAAGATCCACTTCATGCTTGCCCGACATATCAATAGCATCCACGCTTAAAACTGCAATTAGTCAATGTGAACTATGTATAAATACATAAGTACAACAATTCCAAAATCATATCAGTGCTGTGATGAAGACCAGAAAAATTATAAGCATGAGACAAGTTAAAAAAAAAAAAAAAAAGAACGTGTAGAATAAGCCATGCTAACCATCACAAGGTAATGATGGGAACGTCATGTTTATGTGGATTGGAAGAGTTTCTCCACGTTTTAAGTCAACGGCCATCTGCCATCATGCATATTTCAAGTATGAGCCCAAAGAATTACCAAAGAATAATTCATTACGACTATCTTACATAGAAAATGATGAAACAGAACGGTAGAAAAATTCAAAAATAGAAGCACAAAGTTACTTCAAGGTGGCAAAAGATACAAACCTGATGAACCGTATATGTAGTGAGATAATATGTAAGCTCATGCAAGAACAGTGTGGCCATTATGGTTAGACCAACAATGGAGACTACAAAAAATGGAGGGACAAAAACTCAAGTTAGTCATGGAAAGAGAACCTTAAGTACAAAAGATAGGAAATAGACAGTAAACTTAATTCTACCATTGAGATAACCTAATATGTAAATTCATGTAGCAAAATCAAACTCTGAATGATCTTGTAATGTTACAGATTGACTACATATTTTAGTTTCAGCAGAGCATCACCGCATCTGTTTGGGAGTTAATTCATCAAATCTGAAATCATACAAAACGAAGAACTTTGCAGTAGATAGATATTACGCGAACTATGAATTTAATACATTTACGATCCTGCTCTGTTCTGAATGCAGTAAAATAATTTCAAGAAAAAAAAGCAGGTAGTGAAACTATACAGGTATAACATCAAAAGAAGAGGGGACAAAGGAAAACACAAAAAAACACAACAGCAGTAGAGAAGACTGAAAATGAACAAAACCGATGTTCTATCAGAAAAGTCTTTGGAAATGAAGCCAAAGTCACCATGCAATTCAGATTGCATGACAAAAGTCAGACAAGCCAAGGATAGAGTAATTCGACTAATTGATGAGGCAATTATTCATTGTTCAAATAGTATCCAGATTGCAGTCTTAAATCACAAGCACATCAATCTGTTATGGAGTTTCTTGTGACTAGCATTGTTGAAAATTGAAAACATATAATGGAAAATAAAGAAACAACTAAAACACCAGACAAAATTGTTTGAAAAATTAAAAATTCAGCTTAATATGAATTTCATAAGTTTTAGGATATTTAGAGAATAATAGAGCTTAACCCATCTAACTAGATCCTCCATCTGCTTAAATAAACTGAATACATCACACAGACTAAAATACACTTAACACTCCCCCAACTTGGAGCATATATATCATATATTCCAAGCTCGTTAAAAATAAATTTCAATCAGGAACCAGCAAGCCTATCAGTTGATCTACAAATTTCACGAATCACTTTCTGTAGAAGCTACCATTGAACAAAATAGTTGTTCTTCCGTGAACACCATATTTTAGAGGCACTATGGATTGTTACTTGATTATCACATGGTAAGTTCATGGGTTGAGTGTACCCAAGCACTACGAGCATCAGGTTCACCCAAACTAGGAAGCATTGAAAAGTTCTAGTAGGTATGTGTCGGAAACGTATTAGACATGGACACACCATAAAGATGCTTGGATATGTATCCGACACACCTAGTAGGCCAAAGATTATGTGTCAGAAATGTATCAGACATGGACACACCTTGGCGATGCTTGGATGTGTATTTGACACGCCTAAATCAACATCCTAATATTTTATATTTACTTTATTGCTTGGATACTTCGTGAACATGCGAACCTTAATTCCATGTTCTTGAAAAATATGTAGTCCCTTCCTCTTAAAAGAAAGACAAACTACTAGTATTGTGTGGTAGTAATGCTCTTTTTTTTAATCATTTAATTTTTGCATTAATCTATTTTTAAGCAAAGATTAATCAATTTAATTTACATGCCTCTATGTATTTAAAAAGATAGAATTATTATTTGTTGTACCCCGTATAACCAAATCCGTATCCAACTTTTTCCGGATTAGTTGTATCGGCGTATATCCATTTCTCATATCCTCGTTGGTGCTTATTGACACCTAAATCAACTCACATTAGCATAGATTATAGATCGATACTTGAATTTGGCATTCGATCCTAGAAGCTAGATTATCCCACTAGCAAACACACAGTAACTGGTAGTAAATTTCCTACACGCTAGAGACCCAACCCAAAAAGTAAATGTTATAACCAACCATTGACAATTATTCTTGCATAATATATTGTGACCAAGAGTGCCCTTAAAATACCTCAATACACATTAGAGCATCCTATTGACTAGTATATAGAGCACCCCACAACTGACTAGTCACACTCACTGCAGATAAAATGTCTGGCTTGGTTCCACACAAACAGTTCAATTTTCCATCCCACCTTCTATATTGTCCAGAACTGGCAATAACTGTCCCTAATCTGCCACAAGTTTATCATTATAACCCATAGGTGTGTCTATAGGTTTACAACCTTGCATTCTTGCCCCACTCATTAAGTCAATATATTTGTTTTAGATATGTCCGGACACGATCGAACTACATCGATGGCCAAGATAAAATTTAATTGCCAAATATTTGTTATACTATGAAACTTTGGGAGAGAGTGTTAGAATATAAAATAAGACATGAAACAAGCATAGAAGAGAACCAATTTGGATTTATGCCCAGCCGATCAACCACCAAAACTATCTATTTACTCAGGAGATTAATGAAAAAATATAGAGAAAATAAGAGAGATTTACATATGGTATTTGTGGAACTGGAAAAAACTTATGATAGGGTACCTAAAGAAGTTTTGTGGTGGGTGCTAGAAAAGAAACAAGTATCCAATGTGTACATCGAGGTAATTAAGGATATGTATAAATGTATAATCACTAGTGTTCGAACAGGAGGAGGCGATACTTGTGCATTTCCTATTAATATAGACTTACATCAAGGATTATCTTTAAGTCCTTACCTTTTCGTTCAAGTGATGGATGAGCTCACAAAACATATTCAAGATAGAGTACCTTAGAGTATGTTCTTTGCAGATGACATCGTATTAGTGGACAAAAGTAGAAAAGGTCTTAATACTAAGTTAAAAAGATAGAGAGAAGCGTTAGAATCTAAAGGTTTGAAGGTTAGCAGAAGTAAGACGGAATACATGCATTAAAATTTTAGTAATGCCTGAAGAGACGGTGGTGTGGTCAAAATTGGAGACGAGGAGGTGCCGAAGGTTGATCGTTTTAGATATTTAGGTTCAATGATTTAGAGCAATGGCAAAATCGAGAAGGATATTATGCATAGAATCTAGACAGATTGGTTAAAGTGGAGAAGTGCGGTTAGGATGATTTGTGATCGTAGGATTCCGTTGAAACTTAAAGAAAAATTCACTAAAACTGCCATAAGACCAGCGTTTCTTTATGGTTCAAAATATTGAGCGGTAAAAACGAATCATGTCCAGAAAATTGGGGTGACAGAAATGAGGATGTTGCAGTAGATGAGTAGGAAGACGAGAATGGATAAAATTAAGAATGCAACTATTTGAGATAATTTAAAAATAGCACCAATCGAAGAGAAAATTAGAGAAAATCGTTTACAATGGTTTGAGCATATGTATAGAAGACCCATATAAACACCAGTGAGAAAATGTGATTTAATTCAAGTTTAGGGACTACTAGAAAGAGAGGTAGACCTAAGAAGACATTGGACGAGACTATTAGAAATGATTTTGCAACATTAAACCTGACGGATGGGATGACCCTTGATCGATCTGAATGGCGTAAATGGATTCATGTAGCCGACCCTATATAAATGGGACAAAGGCTTAATTATTGTTGTTGTAGTCCTAACTCGCCTCAGGAGCAAACCCTAAATGTTATTCTATATAAACTTCTCTCCGCAAGCACTGTATGAAAAGGCATTCTTGACATCCAACTAATTTAAGACTCAAACTTATATGGCATAAAGGGTATAAAACGGCAAACAAGAGCATGGAAATTGATGAGAATGTGCTATCAAGGCCATAGATACGTTTAGCCACCAAATGAACCTTTAACCTAGTATGTTTAAAAAGACGAGAAGAATCAGCAAACTCGGATATAAATATTCTGAAGATTGTTAAAAATAACTAGCCTATTCACCCCCTCTCAGCTAATGGATACCTGAATCTAAAAAAAATCAATTTTGATCGCACAATCATTACTCACTTCGGCCGACAATTATTGATTCTACTACATTTATTAATTCGTATATTTTATTGAAAATTAATTTTGATGTCATAACATATATATTAGTTTTAGTTTAATGCAACACAACAATTGATTCAGCCACATACCACACTAAATCACATTTTATATTGCAGTCAAATTTTAGTATATTTGGTATTAATCCCTCTGCATCATTTTAATTGTCATGTTTGTTTAGGTACATAGTTTTTTATGGTGCTTTCTGTATCTTAATTTAATATATTGCCCTTATTACTTGCGGGGTAAGAAGTATGAACTTTATAAATTTTGAATAAATTGTTAAAAGAGGCCTAGTTTGAAAATTGACAAAGTTGTTTCCTTTCCAAAATGAAGAAATGGATAATTATTTTTTAACATCCTGAAGAAGTACAATAATTTGTGGAGGGAGAGTATATTTTTAATTGATTCAATGATATGTGCATTTCATATAAGTCAAAAATAACTGCAATAATTGTTTTTTTTTTAAACTATTTTCTTTCTATATTGAGTGAAATTCTATTGAATTCCAACATAACAATAAAATCATAGGGGATATTCTAAGAATTAGTGAAATTTCACCATAAGTGCTAATGGATAGAGTCAAAGAGCTCAAGGAAACGAGTCGAATGGTATGTTACTTTGTATATTATAATTTGTTTTAAAGAAGTCATTTGCAAATCATCAAATGGTAGGTTTATCTTAACACGACTAATATTGAATGTTTCAGGCAATTTTGTCATAAAAATAGACTAAAACAAAATGGCAGGCCGAAATGGGGAAAATGCTCCATTTCAGGTACCATGGAAAAGCAGCCTAAAACAATAAAAGGTCACCAAAATGAAAGGGAAAAAAACAATACCAAGTGCGCCCGACTGTGTCTTCTGCATCAAGTGCTCTTCGGCACGAGGAAAAGCATCCAGGCTTTTTATTGCTTGTTTTACACCCATCTTTACTTACTGCAAAATTTACCCCAAAATTAAAAAGAACTTCATAAATCATATACAATTCAACATATCACACGACGAAATTTACAAATTTGATTCAGCTATAGAAGCTAAAGAGATAAATGAAAGATTATTAAATAAGAAATTATCAGTATGGAAAATTATACGAAGTTAGAACAATAGAATTATGTACATTGCATCGGTAGAATAAATAGGTATCAATATAACATCAGTTGCAGGTCAAAAAGTGATTAATATATCACTACATACTTACTAGTGATCAAACACATTCACTGCCAAGACTTATCAAAAAAGCTCCCACTGCCCAAAGAAACAAAACACTGAAACACAAATCCAGAACTTCATAAACGCAAAAGGAGAGAACGAATCCATTAAAGAGCAATTGAGCAAAACACAGAAGTTCACCATTAAGGAGAGAATTGAACGAAATACCTGTCGCCGGAGAAGCTTTGCGGCGGTCCTGGCTGCTCTAGCTGCTCGGAGACCAAACGGCGCGGCGGAAGCTCTGTGTAAAGATCCAAACAAAAATTTGATCCAATTCTGAACTATTTATGAGATACGAAAGTTCTGAAGGTTGAATTTGTTCTCGGAAGAGAACGGCCACAACGGAAGGTGAATCGAGATACCAAGATCAACAGTTCGTCCAAACCAGGAAACCGAAATGGTCTCCTCGTTTCTTCTGCGATTCGCAGGGTTCGGTGTACGAGACAGCTTTGGATCGATCACTTCCAAGGGTAATTCTATGTGAACACCCTTTCTTGCAAAGCGTACATTCTCAATTTAATTAATTAAAAAAAAATTATATATATATATATATATATATATATATATATATCTTTTATTAAATAATTATTTTTTTCCCCATTTATTTTAATACCCTGCTAATTACTAGCAAAACGGGTATTTACACGATAGCAAGACACAAAACCGATATAGAATTATTAAATATAAGTTTAGTTTATTGGATAACGGATCGTTATCGAGTCGGACACGTTAAATATGATAAGAAACAAGTCGAATTTTGGATTTATCTAATAACCTGATAAGCGCCAAAAATGAAACAATAATAATTAGTCAGGTTTTTAGGTTACATGATAAAAAAAATACATAATACGTCACATGATAATTTCATACATTATTTCTAAGATAAAAATATACCAATAAATATTTGTAAACATTCTATAAATTTGTCTAATACTATAGTTTAGTCCATATTATATATATAAGTTTTAATAATATTTTCTCAAACCCTAATTCACTTCGTTGGTTCATTGGTTATGGATTATGAAATTGTCGACAGTTATTTTAAGACCTTTCATATTTGGTGGTTGTTCATGTGAATATTGTTTGGGAAGTTCCGTTGTACTGGTAGATTTTCTTTTTTTTGTTTGGTTTGTTTTCTTGAAACTGTATAATTTTCTTATGTTTTGTTAATTAATGAATTTTGTTAACATGTCTTTAATGTATAATGGGTTAAACAGGTATTTATTATGACACGATATCTTATTATGTCATGTTAGTATTTTGTGTTATCATGTAACACCATAAATTATCATGTTTTGTCATATCATGTTAACTCAATAAGTTACGTGTTATTGTGTAACATGATAAATTATTGTGTTGTGTCATGTCAACCCAATAAATTTTGTGGCACATTCGTGTTTAGGTTTTATGACACGATAACTTATCATGTTGTGTTCATGTTATGTGTTATCATGTTCGTGTCAGGTCATAACATGAGACGAAAGACGATCTGATGGCACGATTTGACAGCCCTACCTGCCATCCCCATCTTCATCCCCACTCCCCACGGGTCCCCCCAACCCTTTGTCTACTTTTTACCCCGACTCCCATCGATCCCCCACCCCATGTCCATCGCCTTCTTCCAACTCGATTAGGGATCATTGGCAGGGCATAAATGGGTTATAAGACGAGAGAGAAAATATAGAGAAAATTCGACAGCCAGCGCTAGCCATTAGTGGTGGTGGCTCGTAGGAGAAGAAGGGGGAGGAAGGAGGAGGAAAATGTAAATAATAAAAAAAAAAAATTAAGGAATACGTGTATTAGTAATTCACAAAGTAAAATAGTAATTAAATTAAATGATTTTTTAAAAGGGTGTACATTTAGAAGCACCTAAGTTCTACTCGGTGTGAGGTTTGTTTAGAGTTTATTTGGTTTTGCTTTCGTGTTTTACATCAAATTTATGGACTTATGTCATTCCACCCTATTATTTTATTCTTAACCAAAAAAACTCCGCTGTCATTCGCAAAATATCAATCAACCCCTTGAAGTGAATTTCTAAAAAAAAAATCACTAACTGTCTTATTTAAATATATATATATATATATATATACTACTTACTCCTTTTACTTTTCAAAATTATTTTTAACCCCCACTTGTAACCCCTAGTTTTCCTTGGCCTTCGTCTTCTTCCTTCTTTCTTTTTTTCTTATTATTTTTTTTTTCTTCCTCCTTCTCAAGTTGGCACTGTTGGAGATAAGCCCTCTAGGGAGGTTTATTTCTAGTAATAATCTTAAGTAAATAATAAAAGGTATTTTTATTTTATCATTTAATTGTATCAATATTACTGCAGACTTTGGATATTGAATAGAATGTCCAGGTATTTATTATGATTAAAAGAAGGAGACCAAATACATTTGGTAACTCGGTATTCTAAATTATTCTTAGTTGGTATTGGATTGTTGAAAAGGGTCTTCAACAATTTAGGTTAGCTTGATCCGATGTTTTCTCTTTCGAGAATAATGAATCTCAATCCATTAGTATGAGTTACTCTAACATTTGCAAGAGGATTTATTAATAGTAGTAAGAAACTGAATATGATCATCTTTGATATCCTACATGGTCGTTTTGTTCAAGTCAAAATAGAATATTTGAGATGTGATTGTAGTTCGTGAACTTTTGGACTTGAGGTACTGTAGATTACTTATAGGACTTGCTATATATACTTTGTTATTACTAAGTGGTGGTCTCTAATCACAAACCTTCAAAGGTATTCATTGGATATAGTGAGATATACATTTAAATATACAACTATGCAAGAAAAGATCTATCACTCTTAGCAAAAGAAGACATGATCCATGTGATTCGATTTAAGATAATTCATCCAAGCCTCAAACCAGAATAGTATAATGGTTAGGATGAGTTTTTAATTGGTATCACAAAAAATTATATTATCAATCAAATACATATAATTGGACTAGAGCTTTGACTTAATTATATCTTGTTGGTAATTTCGAGTACACTGATAAAGAGATCATAGAATACACTTATAACATTTGAGGAGGTTCTCTTGGTTAAAAAAACTTCCAACTAGATATGGTTGTGATATGTGGGTAGAAGTGGCTCACAATTGGAGGAGATGCTTTAAAGGAAGAAAAATATTTTTTCTTGAAAGAGCAAAATTAGAATTTTTTTTAGTTTTTATTGATTAATTAATTAATAAATTAATGATTTAATTATTTTCACCATCTAACTTTTAGTATGAATCTAATGGGTCACACACAATAGCAAATTTAAGTTAGAAGAGTCCTTGAAAAATGAATAGATAGTAATGTTGAACTTAAGAAGTTCGAGAGTCAAAGTGTAAATATGAAAAATATGGGGTCCAGGTTTATGAATCTTGGACAAATTTTATAAGTAGATAAAGCCATTATGGCCACCATCCTAAGGAAAAATCAGCCACCCTTGTTCTCTCTCACAGCTTTGTGTCTATGAGGTTTCATTATCCAATTTCACCTACTAATTTGAATATTACTATCCCCTAGATTAAAATCAAAGTTATCTTAGAGTCTTGGATTATATCTAATTGTTATAAATTCCAAGAACATTTTTCTTTCAGAGATACTCTGTGTGGATACTTTAGAGGAAAGCCAATTGTTTCACTTCTAAGATAATCGAACCTCTAGTACCTGTTTTTGTTTGTGTTCACGTGCTCTCGAAAGAATAGATTCAGATCACGCTTAAGAAACTACCAGTTTTAAGGTTGAAGCGCCGGAAGAGGTCACAATTATATTAAATGTGATTTAATATTGTCTACTTTATCGTTTTAATATTAATACAGTTAAATCCGGCTTTAAGGAATTATATATTATCTATGATTTTAATTTTTTATATTTCACAGTGCAAATATGTTATTTTTAATATTTTATCCGTTCAAGTGGTATCAGAGCCACCTTTGTGATTAGTTTAAAATAATTCTTTGTTATGTTTTATGAATTGTTGGATCATAGGAGTATTGATGATACATCGATCGCGTATAAATCCAAAAGAGCTTTTTTTTTTTTTTTTTTTTTTTTTTTACTTTATAAAATTATTTTTTACAATGATTTTTAAGAAACATAATTCGGGGAAATCAAGGGAATGATGTCATGGTCAAAACTAAGATGTCGGTGGGAGCCAAATGGTCTGAGGTAGCGGCGGCGGCTTCACCGTAGAGCACTGCCATCCAAGGTGGCGTCCCTCTCTAGGGATGATGTTGACGCAAGTTGGACAGGCATATCACACACTTTAGTGGTGCTTTGGTATTGCAGCGGCATATTAAAGGTGGTGCAAACTACAACGGCAACATAATGGCGTGGTGGTTTGATTCTCGTTCCAACAGAATTTGAATTGCCTGTAATTTCGTATGATGTCAGTCGCTAGTTCGATAATATTGTCATAAGACCAACGAATGCATACTGATATTTTCTCAACAGGGTTACCAAGTATTTTCTTTCTTGGTTGGGTAGAGATTTCCCAATCTTGGTCTCATTTGGGTCCTCGAGGTCCCCTAGATTTACTAATTTTATTTTGTCCTTAATCGAAATCGATCGATCTTTGAATTGTTCTAAGGCTTTCTGGACTTTTGCAGTATTCGCAAGGATGAGGTAATTAGTTGTTTCGATTTCCATTAACTCAAAATTTATTTCTTTGTCAAAATTGTACTCATTAAGCAAATGGGTTTCATTATTAGACGAATTATATACGAATGTACTTGGACAACTAAAAAATAAGCATGAATATTGAATTTTAATATGAAATTTTTTAAAATAACCACCATTTCATTACATTGAAAGAAAGTACAATAATGAAAGCCTACAACAAGGATAGGCTTGATCATTTAGTGGCTAGTCAGACGAGAGAAAATGTACAATTTTTTCAAATTTGACCAAGATCTAGGCACACAGGAACCGGGTGCATTTCTTAGTTGGAGAGACTTTAAGCAGATCCCAGTCTTCTAAAGGCATTCTTCTCATTATCTTTCTCTCCTAGTATTCCAAAACTTCTGTCTCTTTAGCTAACAACATGTTTTATTTTCTTAAGTACGTTGCCAGATTGGTGCCAACATTCTTCAGAGTCAACACGAAATTTGGTTGTTTCTTATTTTCTTTAAATTCGGGTTATAGTACTTTAACAATAAATGGGAAGGTGACCCTAATTTGTGGGATCAACCTGGGCTTCCCTCATTTACGAAACATGCCTCCAAACCTCTATCCTTTATCTGAAGTGTATCCCAGTTCGTGGGTGTCTCGTGTCTCCTTGATATTAAGTGGGGCTCACGCTTCTATTCTGTATTTCCCTAACCATTTGCTAGGGTTGAAGTCCATGGCGTATAGATGGGTGGCCAACATAGTCGTGGTGACTGACAATCTAGGTACGACATCCAGTTTCCTTCGCGAATAAAAGTGGCATTGGTAATGTTAAATGCCTGGAATGACGTTGGTAGTTTGGTTTTCCCTTCTAGCAGCATCGGGATAACTGAGGATCGGTAAATGGCATAATTATTCTTCACATGGATTGTTACGATGTTGTCTTCAAAGATAAACTTCAATTTTTAGTAGAGTGAAGAGGGTACTACCTCAGTCGTGTAAATCTCGGGTCGACCGAGAAGCAGATTATAGGTCGTTGGTATGCCCAATACATGCAAGTCTACCTGAAAAGTGATCAGGCCTATAGTGATAGGCAGTGTAAGCTCTCCCATCGATTCCCTTTTCATGTCGTCGAAAGCCCAGATTATAATTGTGGTGATCCTAATTCTTTGCATTGATTCATATCTTCTCGAATATGTGCTTAAAAGGCATATGTTTTGAATCGACTAGTTGTCCACAAGCACCCGACATAAAATGAAGTCTTTACACTACACTGATATGTTCAACGGGTTGATGTCCCCAGTTCTGTCTGCTAGAATCTCATCACCAATGAAATTAACAAGACTTGTACTCAAGATATTCTCCATTATATTAACGAAAGGTTCTTTCGAGATAGAGTTAAGTACATGAGATTCATTGAGGACCTTCAGTAGAGCATTTCAGTGGACTTTTAAGGACATTAACAGAGATAGTATCGAGATTTTTTATGGATCTTTACTTAGTTGTTCAATGATCAGGTACTCAATGTTTTACATGGCCTTAACAAAGTCTAGTCCTCCGAGCCCCACGGAGATTCGTACCCACTAATTCTCAAGATCCCTTTAAAGGTAGGAACCAAACCTGCACACCAATTCTTTTACAGGCTCATAATCAACCTTTACAATTTCCTTTTCCAAGGCTCAGAAATAACCTCTATTTTTTACAAATTCAAGAATCACCTATCTGTTGGCCCAGTAGATTACCCAAAAGGGGAGGTGAATTGGGTAATTAAAAAAAATCAGAATAAAATACAATAAATCAAATAATTAATTTTATGTCTAAATTAATTATTATCTTTATAACACAACGGAATCAATCAATCAACTAGGTGCACACACAAATAGCAAAAAACATACAAATTAAGAAAGCAGCACACCAGAGATTTATACTGGTTCACCAAATTACTCTTGGCTAATCAAGTCCCCCGAGCTCCACGGAGGTCGCACCAACTAAAACCATGATTTCTTTAAAGGTAGGAACCAAACCCATACACTGATTCTTTTACAGGCTCAGAATCAATCTTTACAATTTCCTTTTCAAATGCTAAGGAATAACCTCTACAGGCTAAAGAATAACCTAATTCTTTTTAACACTTAGGCTCAAGAATCAAAACCTCACCAAAATACTCCAAATATCATTTTATCCGATAAAGATTGAACCGTTACAAAATCATTCACAAATACGCAATTCTTATCCAGGAAGAATCATTACCTTAATCTCTTTACAGGAAGAGACTAAAACCCTTCTACCCTTGATTAAATATCCCCAATAATATTTAACCCGTCATAACTCACCAATACAAAAAATGATAAGTAAATTTCACTCGGAGTTTCTACTACCCCACATATATATAAACTTAATTAATATCCCAATTAGTGATAGAATTATGTGAGATGCAGAAACCTGATTTTAACAATATATGGGTAGCAAATAGGAGCACGTAATCAAATTCAAGAAATTGTTTGAAAGAATATCTTCTTTAAAAATCAAAAACAATTTCTAAGATCAATTTCCAAGATACAATAATAAACAAATATTAATCAATATGGAAAGATCTCACCCGAAATCCACAGAATTAATGATGAAAATAATGTAGCTTCAATTCCGATATCAGCACAAATTGATCGCAGTTGATTATCAGAATCACTCTCTTAGAACAGCTCACAGTATCAAAGATTGATAACTCTTATAAGCGCTCTCTCAAAAAAATATAGATTGATTTTTTCTCTTAGAATAATTAGAATGATTAAGCTCTCTTAGAAAATTCGTAGGTCTATATAAGGGCACATGTAATCAGTCTCCTAACGGCTAGTTTACAAGTGTCATAAAAATAAAATACTCTTATAGACCCTTCATAACATGAGGACTTCATTTAGGTTCAATTTCACTTAATAACAACTTTTAAAACTCTCAATTAAATCCCCAAAGTATTTCCCAATTAAAACAAATAAGTATAAAATTCATTTTATGTACTATATTGAGAAACTTTAATAATTAATTAACCATATTGAAAGGATTTAATTTGTATATAAACTATATTTCAAATGTTAGGAATATCCCCGAAATTTCTCTCAAATCTTAACCAAAAACGGCTACTTTGGGATTTAAAATCGGATTAACTAATATCCAAAAACTGTGCGTCCAGTCAACTGCCCAATCGACTGAAGGATACTGGAAGTAGCCCATGCACTTTATCGGTCAACCCCTCAGTCGACTCGCAGATTCAGAGAGTTTGCGAAGCTTCCATCGGTCAACCGCTCTATCAACTCGTAGATTCAGAGAGTTTATCAAGCTTATATCGGTCGACCTCTCAGTCGACTCTCCCCTCCTGAATCTCTTCTCTGATCTCGTTTTTAACTTACTTTCTTTTACAATTTTGTCCCATTTATCCATATTTATAAATAAACTCCACTAATACTCTTATATTCTATTTTAGTCATTCAAAAATATTTCGTTTTGATTCACATAGGAGCAAATAAATATACTCAACCAAAACACACATAAAATATAAAATTCATTTTGTGCCGTGTGTGTGTTCCTAAATGGGATATTAAGAGTTTATATTTACCTGGATTGTTTTCCCTAATTTATTCAAACTCTTAATACTTCTTCATCATCTTGATATCTTCATTTCACATCCATTCACTTTGACATCTTTATTATTGGAACTTTAAATCACTGAAACACTTGATCAAACATTAGTTCCACCAAAACATCAATACTTAATTGTTCATCAAAATCTTGGGATCAACAATCTCCCACTTTTTGATGATGACAATTAACTTTGATGTTTTCTTTAAAAATAAAATATAACCACACTCCCTCTGAATCCGAGGATGGGTTATTTAACTAATTTAAACATTATAATGAAGATTTCAATAATTCACAATTTAAAAATACTCAATAAAGCATAATTTTTTAAATTTATCCCTTTTGATTAAAACACACAGTTTTAGAATTCTCCCTCTAAATAAAACATCACTCAGTTTTAGAATTCTCCCCCTAAATAAAACATCACTCATTTCTCCTTCTTTGTCATCTTCAAAAAACAATTTAGATAGGGAAAGAGAAAACACCAAACATGAAGTCACTCTAAGTAAACATTATTATAAGCGCATTTGATTTAAAAAATTTTAAGCCCAAAACTTTAACACTTATAGATAAATATCACATCTACTCAATTCATTTAGCATATTAAAATCAGATATGATGTGGATCATTACTAAAGATAAAAATCTAACCAACTGGATCAAGTCTAGGTACTTCATCAAAATCTAAACACTATTAATTAATGAAATCTAAACAACCTAGATTAACTATTACATACCAAAAAAAAATGTTGTAGATCATGTTTTTAACAACACAAGGATAAAATTTAGGGAGGGCTCTGTCTAGAGAAATGGTAGTAAAGTCCCATTGGACTAGTGGCTGCCTGCTGTGGATATGGGACACCTGGCTGAATCACTGGTCCAGGAGTCATCTTCTGGTGAAATGGCATTGAAGGAACTGCTCCCGATGGCCCTGTGCCTGATGGTCCTGCTGCAGTAGGTCCTCCGAAGGACTGTTGTGCTCTATACATAGGATGGACAACAAAATGTGGCTGAGCACTATACTGCTGTGGGTATCCATGGTGAGATGACTGCATATACTGAAACATTTAATCCAGACTTTCTATTATTTTTCCAAACCCAGCTTCTATGTGCATATTTATCTGAACCATTTTATTTTCCAGCCCAGTCATCCTCTCATCCATCAAATTGGCATGAATTCTTAAATCATCAATCTGATCATAAAGATAGTCCATCTTCTGATCCAGGCTCAACTCTCCTTCTGCAGCCTGTGCTTTCTGTCTTTTCTGAGACTTCTTATTTACCCATCCATTTATTTTGAACTCATACCCCCATCAACGATGCATTTTGTACATTAATCCACCCCGGCGTCATTTTCATAAACCTTTGCTCATCTGGATAAATCATTATTCCAAAGTAATCAAATATTTTATGAAGTGCATCTGCGTAGGGTAGTATTCCTGAGGATTTGTTAACTTGATGCATCATATGCTCCATCATGAGATGCGGTAAGTTCAGCTTTCTCCCTTCCATAATTTCATTCATCAAGTACAAATCAAAGTCATTTACATTAGCATGACTTCCTATTCTAGGCACAACCGAGTAGGTTAGCACTAAGTGAAGAAATCGATGCTCAATGGATAACGTGCCTGTTTTGTCTTCCTCTAAATCAAATTTTTCTGCAATTGGTCTTCTATTAAAATTTCTTGAAATCCAATGAGACGTATTATATGGAAATACATCTCCTCTTGGTAATTCCAAAATGCGGCTTAACAATATCGCATCGAAACGAATTATTGTTCCTTTAACAAAAGATTTGATTTCAAGTTCATTGAAGGTCATATTATTGTGGAACATTCATACCCATACTGGCATCCACTCTTCCTTTTTATTGACAAACTCAATCCATCCCAAATTTCTAAAATATACTTCAATATCAATGTTTTTCTCTTTTAACTCAACAAAATAAGTGGGTTTGCATCCTAACACTCTTCGATTGACAAATTCATCATTGTATTTTCTCTCGGCCTCTTCACTTCGAAAGTGATCGGTATCAAACTTAGGCATATTCGCACGACTCTTGATTCTAGGCATTTTTGCACAATCTCAAGCAATCAAACTATAATATCTCAATAAACCAAAGCCAAAACAACCAACTAATCTGAAAATAATCAACAAGCTATGGTCAATCCTCAAGAACAGTCGAAACCTTAGAATGAGAAAAGACGAACCTGTTTTTGCGAGGAAGAGAGCGCTCCCAACAGAAATTCGAGCCTTAGGCTTGTTGATTCATCCAAAACTCCTTCAGATTTGAGCCGAAATGGACTAATTTCGTGGGTTTTAGGCTTGGGCCAACTTGGGAAAGGAAGGGTTTTGAGAGAAAGGGTTTTAGGGTTCGGATGAAATGAATTAAAGAAGTGAGGTTTTTATATGCCGACACATTCGGTCGACCATTCAGTTGACTGATTGAGTTATACTGACTCTTGGGATTCCAACCTGAAACCTTCGGTCAACTGGTCAGTCGACTACTCGTTTATGTTTTGTCTGATTTTCTGCATTTAATCCTAATTTGATCCTCTTAGCTCAATTTTTACCTATTGTTTTGATCCACATATATTTAAGAAATATTTACTCACACACTTAAGGGCGCACACACACACACACATATTGCAAACATCTAAATTTCAAAATGAACAGGCTCAGTTTCCCTAACAAAATTAATAAATTTGAATTTTAAAAATTTTGACATACCTGAATCATCTTTGGGAGCAAATGACGTGTGTACCTTAGGTGGATTATTAGTCTCTGATTTTAAGTTCTTTGTCTCAACCAATACTTGATTTTTTTCTTTGATCTCCTCCTTCTTAGAAACAACAATTCTTTGAGCTGATTCGGTAAGAATCTTTTTGCCTTTGTTTGTTGCTTCATGCTGTTTTGGAACAACTTTGTAAATGAATCTTCTTTTGTGCTGGTATTTTATCGTTTGTTGTGGATAAGCTTTGTCAGCTCTCACATATTGAGCTTGTTGCTATTGTACTCTTATATTTGGCACGTGCTTATTCTTCTCAATAGATACATTGAACCTTGATTCCCTCTTTGGTATGACATATTTATTGTACTTTTTTGTTTGTTCATATCTCCTTGTCGGCACATGGTATTCATTGCACTTTCTTGTCTATTCATATCTCCTAGTCGGCAGATGGTATTCGTTGTACTTTCATCTGAATCTCTGATTTGTACCTACATCAAAATTTTCTATTTTTGGTATCCAGTTATTTCTGGATCCAACAGGATAACCATGCAATAAATAATAAGAGTTTTCATAGTGACGAAATTTACCACAATAGAAAAACTTAATACTATTAGTACGCCTCTTCGAATAGTCAGTGTTTCTTATCGGAGCATAGGATTTTCTACGATTTTGAGAAGCAGTTTTAGTAACTATTGGTTTTTCAAAACATTTAGTTCTTTCAACATCCTTGAATTTATCCATTGCTTCCTTAAGCTCCTTTTGAGTCTTCTCAAGTAATTGTTCATTGGTGCTAACGTTTACTTGTAGACCAAAATTCTTTTTATGCATAAATTCAAGATCATTCTTAAAAATTTGGCATTCACTTTCAACAGAATGGATTTTCAAACGAGCTATATCAAGCTTACACCTTGTATTGTCCAATTCAATACTCAAGGCCTCATTCAAAGTTTCAAGATTTTTTTTTTAAATTCATTTTGTTGAATCTCATAAAAATCGTTTTTCAAAACCTCAGTCTCATTCTCAAGAGACTCAACTTTATCATACAATTTACTAATTTCTGATAAAACATTTTTAAACTCAATAGTTTCAAAATATTTATCCAAATTCTTTTTCTTGAGAGATTTGATAGTACTAAACTTTTTGTTTTCAACAGTTGCAATCTTTTGCTCTAATTTAAAATTCTCTTTTCCAAAAATATAAGTAAGAGCAATAAGTGTCTCAATAGCTTTATCTGCATTCTCATCATTGCAAATAATATCAGACTCATGATCATAACAATGACTATTAGAATAGGCAGAGTTAACAGTAGCACACATAATATCAGAATCAGGACAATCCATATGATCTTTGTTAGCTAATAAATTCGAGCTAAACCAGCTCTGATGCCAATTGTTGGCCCAGTAGAATACCCAAGAGGGGGGGTAAATTGGGTAATTAAAAATAATTAGAATAAAACTCAATAAATCAAATAATTAATTTTATGTCTAAATTAATTATTATCTTTATAACATAGCGGAATTAATCAATCAACTAGGTGCACACACAAACAGCAAAAAATAGACAAATTAAGAAAGCAGCACGCTAGAGATTTATACTGGTTCACTAAGCTACTCTTGGCTAATCCAGTCCCTCGAGCTCCACGGAGGTCGCACCCACTAAATCCAAGATTCCTTTAAGGTAGGAACCAAACTCGCACACTGATTCTTTTACAAGCTCAGAATCAACCTTTTCAATTTCCTTTTCAAATGCTAAGGAATAACCTCTACTTTTTACAAGCTAAATAATAACCAATTTTTTTTAACACTTAAGCTCAAGAATCAAAACCTCACTAAAACAATCCAAATATCTTTTTACCCGGTAAGGATTGAGCCGTTACAAAATCACTCACAAACACGCAATTCTTATCCAGGAAGAATCACTATCTTAATCTCTTTAGAGGAAGAGACTGAAACCCTTCTACCCTTGATTAAATATCCCCAATAATATTTAACTCGTCACAACTTACCAATATAAAAATTGATAAGTAAATCTCACTCGGAGCTTCTACCACCCCAGATATATATAAACTCAATTAATATCCCAACTAATGATAGAATTATGTGAGATGCAGAAACCTGATTTAACAATATATGGGTAGTAAATAGGAGCACGTAATCAGATTCAAGAAATTGTTTGAAAGAATATTTTCTTTAAAAATAAAAAATAATTTCTAAGATCAATTTCCAAGATATAATAATAAACAAGTATTAATCAATATGGAAAGATCTCACCCGGAATCCACACAATTAATGTTGAAAACAATGTAGTTTCAATTCTGATATTAGCATAAATTGATCGCAGTTGGTTATCAGAATCACTCTCTTAGAACAACTCACAGTATCGAAGAATGATAACTCTTATAAACGCTCTCTTAAAAAGATATAGATTGATTTTTTCTCTTAGAATAATTAGAATGATGAAGCTCTTTTAGAAAATTCGCAGGTCTATATAAGGGCACATATAATCAGTCTCCTAACGGCTTTTACAATTATCATGATAATAAAATACTCTTACAGACCCTTCATAACATGAGGACTTCATTTAGATTCAATTTCACTTGATAACAACTTTTAAAACTCTCAATTAAATCCCGAAAGTATTTCTCAATTAAAACAAATAAGTATAGAATTCATTTTATGTACTATATTAAGAAACTTTAATAATTAATGAACCATATTGAAAAGATTTAATTTGTATATGAACCATATCTCAAATGTTAAGAATATTCCCGAAATCTCTCTCAAATCTTAACAAAAAATGACTACTTTGGGATTTAAAATCGGATTAACCAATATCTAGAAATTGCGCGTCCAGTCGATTGCCCAATCGACTGAAGGATACTGGAAGTAGCCCATTCACTTTATTGGTCGACTCCTCAGTCAACTCGTAGATTCAGAGAGTTTGCCAAGCTTCCATCGGTCGACTGCTCTATCAACTCGTAGATTCAGAGAGTTTGCCAAGCTTATATTGGTCGACCGCTCAATTGACTCCCCCCTCCTGAATCTCTTCTCTGATCTCATTTTTAACTTACTTTCTTTTACAATTTTGCCCCATTTATCCATATTTATAAATAAACTCCACTAATACTCTTATATTCGATTTTAGTCATTCAAAAATATTTCTTTTTGATTCACATAGGAGCAAATAAATATACTCAACCAAAACACACATAAAAAATAAAATTCATTTTGTGCCGTGTGTATGTTCCTAAATGGGATATTACGAGTTTATATTTACCTGGATTGTTTTTCCTAATTTCTTCAAACTCTTAATGTTTCTTTATCATCTAGATATCTTCATTTAGCATCCATTCACTTCGACATCTTCTTTATTGGAACTTTAAATTATTGAAACACTTGATCAAACATTAGTTCCACCAAAATATCAATACTTAATTGTTCATCAAAATCTTGGGATCAACACTATCTTTTCATAGGCTAAATATTAACCTAATTCTTTTTATCACTACGACTCAAGAATCAAAACCTCACACAATACTCGAAGTATCCTTTTCACAGGTAAGGATAGAACCTTTACAATTTACTCACAAAACGCAATTCTTATCTAGGAAGAATTACTACCTCAATCTCTTTACAGGAAGAGACTGAAACCCTGTTACCCTTGATTAAATATCTCCAATGATATTTAATCCGTCACAACTCACCAATACAGAAATTGATAAGTAAAACTCACTCGGAGCTTCTACCACCCCAGTTACATAACAACTCAACTAATATCCCAACTAGTGATAGAAAAATGTGAGGTGCATAAATCTAATTTTAACAAGATATGGGTAGCAAATTGGAGCACGTAATCAGATTTAAAGAATTGTTTGTAAAAATATTTTCTTAAAAAATCAAAAACAATTTCTAAGATCAATTTCCAAATAATAAACAAATAGTGCAATAAAAGAATATAATTGGAAAGAACTCACCCAAAATTCACAGAAAGAACGGATAAAGCAATGAAACTTCAGATACAGTAGCAACACAAATTAATAACAGTTGATCTTCAAGATCGTCTCTCAGAAAAGCTCACAATATTTCAGATGGATAACTCTTATAAAAGATCACAATATAATATGATATAATTTCTCTCTTGTTTACTGCTTTTTTACTAATAAAATTCACAGGCCTATATAAAGGCACATGTAATCAGCCTCCTAACAGTTAGTTTACGAGTGTCATGACAATAAAATACTTTTATAGACCCCTTATATCATAATAACTTCATTTAGGTTCAATTTCACTTAAAAATAACTTTCAAATATTTCAATTAAATTCTCAAAGTATTTCTCAATCTCAATTAATAAGAATAGAAACTATTTCAAGTACCAAATTGAGAAACATTAATATTTAATGTACTAAATTAATAGGATTTAATTAATATATGAACCATATCTTAAATATCATCAAATCTCTTAAATTTCTCTCAAATCTTAACAAAAAATGGCTACCTTTAGATATGATTTCGGATTCAAAAATTATCCTGAAACAAGACACTCATTCGACTGTATGATTCAAGGAGTAGCCATCGTAGTTTATCGATCGACTGCTCGGTCGACTCGCAGATTCAAAGAGTTTGTCAAGCTTCCACCGGTCGACCGTTCGGTCGACTCTTCAATTCAAAGAGTTCAACCACCATATGCTGGTCGACTCCTCGGTCGACTTCTCCCTTTTGAATCTTTTCTCTAATCTCGTTTTATACTCTTTCTCTTTTACATTTTCATCCCTTTAACTAATTTCTTTTCTCAATTAGCTCTACTAACTTTCTCAAATTCCATTTTAACCATTTATAAATATTTCTTTTTAAATACACATAGGATCAAATTAATTCATCTTATCAAAACACACATAAATAATAAAAATATTTTGTGCCGTATGTGTTCCTAAATGGGATATTAAGAGTTAAAATTTACCTAGGTTGTTTTCCCTAATTTCTTCAAACTCTTAAATCTTCAACTTCAGCATCCATTTAATTTGATCTTCAATATCTTCAACTTCATCATTTAGCACCATTTAATTTGACATCTTCATCATTGAAACTTTAAATCACTGAAACACTCAATTAAAATATTAGTTCCACCAAAACATCAATACTTAATTGTTCATCAAAATCTTAGGATCAACAGATGTTTTATTAATGTGGAGAATTTAGTTGATGTGTTATTAAAGGGGAGTTTATTAATGAGTTTATTGTGCTTTATTGATTATGTTTTATAATATCTTTATTATTATGCTTTAATGAGTTAAAGAACCCGTCCTCAGATTCAGGGGGAGTGTGGTTATATTTTTATTTTGAAGAAAATATCAAAATTAATTGTCATCATAAAAAAATGAGAGATTGTTGATCCTAAGATTTTGATGAATAATTAAGTATTGATATTTTGGTAGAACTAATGTTTTAATTGAATGTTTCAGTGATTTAAAGTTCCAGTGATAAAGATGTCAAATTAAATGGATGCTAAATGATGAAGTTGAAGATTTAAGAGTTTGAAGAAATTAGAAAACGACGCAGGTAAATTTCAACTCTTAATATCCCATTTAGGAACACACACGGCACAAAATATTTTTATTATTTATGTGTGTTTTGTTGAGATGAATTTATTTGTTCCTATGTATATTTGAAAAGAAATATTTATAAATGGTTAAAATGAAATTTGAGAAAGTTAGTGGGGTTAATTGAGAAAAGAAATTAGTTCAAGGGGCGAAAATATAAAAGAAAAAGAGTATAAAATAAGATTAGAGAAAAAATCCAAAAGGGAGGAGTCGACCGAGCAGTCGACCGGTGGAAGCTTGAAAAACTCTCTGAATCTGCAAGTCGATCGAGCGGTCGACTGGTGGAAGCTTGACAAACTCTCTGAATCTGCGAGTCGACCGATCAAGTGCATGGGCTACATACTGAATCTCTTAGTTGACTGGTGGCTTTGTTTCAAGATAATGTTTGATTAGAAATCATATCTAAAGGTAGCCGTTTTTTGTTAGGATTTGAGAGAGATTTAAGGGATTTGGTGATATTTAAGATGTGGTTCATATATTAATTAAATCTTATTGATTTGGTATATTAAATATTAATGTTTCTCAATTTGGTACTTGAAATAGTTTCTATGCTTATTAATTGAGATTGAGAAATACTTTGGAAATTTAATTGAAAGATTTGAAAGTTGTTTTTAAGTGATATTGAACCTAAATGAAGTCCATATGTTATAAAGGGTCTATAAGAGTATTTTATTGTCATTACACTTGTAAATTAGCCGTTAGAAGTCTGATTACATGTGCCTTTAAATAGACCTACGAATTTCATTAGTAATAAAGCAGTAAATAAAAGAGAAATTATATCATATCATATTATGAGCTTTTATAAGAGTTATCCATTTGAAATATTGTGAGCTTTTCTGAGAGACGATCTTGAAGATCAACTGCTATTAATTTGTGCTGCTACCAGATCTGAAATTACATTACTTTATCTGTTCTTTCTGTGAATTCTAGGTGAGATCTTTCCAATTATATTCTTTTATTGCGTTATTTGTTTATTATTCGGAAATTGATCTTAGAAATTGTTTCTGATTTTTTAAGAAAATATTTTTACAAATAATTCCTTAAATCTGATTACGTGCTCCAATTTGCTATCCATATCTTGTCAAAATCAGATTTCTGCATCTGACATTTTTCTATCACTAGTTGGGATATTAATTGAGTTGTTATATATATGGGGTGGTAGAAGCTCCGAGTGAGTTTTACTTATCAATTTCTATATTGGTGAGTTTTGACGGATTAAATATCATTGGCGATATTTAATTAAGGGTAGCAAGGTTTCAGTCTCTACCTGTAAAGAGATTGAGGTAGTGATTCTTCTTGGATAAGAATTACATTTTGTGAGTGAATTGTAAATGTTCCATCTTTACCTATGAAAATGATACTTAAAGTGTTGTGTAAGGTTTTGATTCTTGAGCCGTAGTGATAAAAAGAATTAGATTAATCTTTAGCCTGTGAAAAGATAGGTTATTCTTGAGTCTGTAAAAAGCAGAGGTTATTCCTGGGCCTTGAAAAAGGAAATTGTAAAGGTTGATTCTGAACCTGTAAAAGAATCGGTGTGCGGGTTTGGTTCCTACCTTTAAAGGGATCTTGAGAATTAGTGGGTGCGAATCTCTGTGAGGCTCGGAGGACTGGACTAGCCAAGAGTAACTTGGTGAACCAGGATATATCTTGGTGTGCTATATTATTAATTTATTTATTTTTATTGTTTGGGTGTGCACCTAATTAATTGATTTATTTCGCTGTGATATAAAAATAATAATTAATTTAGGAATAAAATTAATTATTTGATTTAGCAAGTTTTATTCTGATATATTTTTTAATTACCCAATTCACCCCCTCTTGGGTATTCTACTAGGCCAACATAATCTTCTCCTGTCCTTTACTTTCTCTTGTCTGATCTTCAAATATCTTTATTTCTGATTGGTTTGCCTGTGTTTTCTCATGTTGGTGCAACCACATTGACCTAACACGAATCTTCAAGGGTCTATTTGGAAACCCAAACCAACTTTTGCATTCTGGTGATCACCTCTCTCAACGCGTCTTTTGATGTTGCTATGCTCGATGTCTACTTATATCAGGTTTTACCCTTCTCAAATACTTTTTTGGGCGACAATAGCAACGGGTAGCTGGGTTGCTTATTCTTGTGGTTTGGTGTAGTGATAAGGTGGTACATGTCCAGTACCTTCCCAATCATATCGGTCATCTTCAAGATATTATCGCTCATGATTTTTATTTCATCCCAAATGTGATCTAGCTCGTCCTGGTCATGGGACCCTATATTTTTCCTAATTTTGGGTTATCTTTCCTCAATGAACATTGTAAACAAAAATGTTTTTTTTTTTTTAATTAATCTCTTAGTATTTAATCCTTTGGTAGTTCAAAGAAATAGTAAATGGACGAGTAAACCCATATAAAAATATAAGAAACCCTAACCCTAATCCTTTATCTCTCTCATAGCCTCTATATCTCTTTCCATTGTTTAGTTCCATCTCTCCCTCTCTATCTCCAACCTTAATCCAGATCTACTTGTCCAACGCCGGTCGTCCATCGTCATTCATCCAAATCTTCTCGTCTAGCTTCGGTCGTCTAGATCTGCTCGTCCACTGCCATTCATCCTCAGCCTTTCGTTCATCGCATTCATCCACAGTTGTTCATTCCCTACGACCGCCGTTCGTCTACCACTATTTGTCTACCACTTTTTTCCACTGTCATTCGTTAGCAGTTTGACCACTGTGATCGTCCACCGCCGTTCGCGTTCATCCATAGCCGTTCGCCACATCTTTCTTCCTCTCTCAACTACTCTCTCTCTTTCTCCTCCTCAGATTTGGAAATTTCCAGATTTGGATTTTTGAGATCTGGAAAATTCCAGATCTGTTGTTGCCATGCAGTTTCATGTGAATGTTTTAGATTTGTGAATTTTGAGTGGATTTTTTTAGGTGAATGTTCAGACCATCATGAATGTTCATGTGAATTTTTTGTTGATTATTTTATGTTCACATTCAGATATGTAAATGTACATGTGAATTTTTTGTTGATTTTTGTGGAGTTTTTGTTTATTTACGTGAATGGTTTTTTGTTGATTTTGTTTTTGTTTTTCGTGAATGTCTATTTCGGTGTGTTTTCGGTATTTTCGTGAAAATACACATCGGTTGGTATGTTTTATGAATGTTCATATTGGTGTATTTTTTGGGAATATTCATATCAATATGCTTTTCGATGTGCTTTGGTAAAAGTACATATCAGTGTGTTTGGTAAAAATTGTGAACATTCACAACAGTACAATCAACTCATAAATATGTATTAAATATTTTAAAAATAGCAAAATAAAAACGTAAATGGTCACATCTTGCTATATTTAACAGAATGACATTTATGTAAATTATGAAAAAATGATGGTAAAATAATAGATGACAATTTTTTTAAAAAATATATGAGAACTAAAAACTTTATTATAGTAGTTGGGGGTTCATTTTATTTTTTCTATATTTTTTTAGGACCAAATAATAAATTTTCCTTTTCTTGTTTTTTAATATTTTTCTAGAAATAAAATGATAAAATAAAACATACTTGAAAATTTCCTTTTTATTTTATTTTATTTGACATGAAGGGGGATTTTTATAAAACTGATACAAGAGAGAAGATGATTATAATATTTTGGTGAAATATAATATGTGTGTGTGTCTTAACATGAATCATTCCTTAAAAAAATACATATTTTTAATGTATTTTTTTTCCGGACGAACCTCCTTTTAATGATTTTTTAGAAAATAAAAATCTGTTTTTTTTTTTTTTAATTAAAAAGGATAAAATTTCCTATAAAACAAGAAAATTTGGTATGTATTTTTTAGTGCATTTCTTCAAAGAACAAAACAAAGGATCATTTTTCTTGAAAGGCATTTTTTTTTTCAGTGAAAGAAAATGACAATGAAAAAAGCAACAATATTTTTTTTTTGATGTTATGATAAAAAAAATATATATATAGAATGCAGTGAGAGTTTTTCCTTTTTATCCTTGCTTTTATCAACTTAAGCTAAACTCAACGTTTTAGTATTTGACATATGTCGAGAAATTCAAAATGATGGTATAAAAAACTCTCAATTTTATTTGATTTTTAATTTTTTTCTTTACTAAAAAAACCTTCTCAAATATCTAGAAGATTCCATTAACTACTACATTTTTCTTCTACTTCTTTTTTTTTTTACACATTTTTTTTAACATGAACAAGACATTACAAGAGTAAAAAAACATAGCATAAGGTAAAATGAACAAGAAAAATTAAATGCTTGCAAAGTAAATAAAGAAAAGAAAAATCAATGCATTTTTTCTTTTCTTTTCTTTTTTAAAATTTTTTAGTGGTGCTTCGTCGACCCCACAAATGGACTTGTTTACAACATCAATTTGTGTCCTTACAATATTTTATCGGGTCTATAAAGCAACCGTTTTATTTTGGTTATAGTAAGAACATTATTTAGTGAGGATTTAAGTTAAGAGTCCTTTAATCCGTAGAGATTTAGAAAAACAAAAGATTTGTAAGTCTGAGAATTTGAGTTCTTTACATAATAAATAGTTTTTTTTAAAAAAAATATTAAGAATGAGTGGTTTTCAACTTATTTATCAAACAGAGGCTACCCGGGGTTGTGAACCCTGGGTACCAAAACTAAGTTCTTGAAAACACGATTCTCTATACCTTGTGTTCGCATCACTAGGTATACGAATTTATTTATATTTTTTTAAATCCATGTACCCGGGGATCATATCCCCGGGTACATATTGGGACCTGGGGATACATCCCTGGGTATGATCCCCAGGTCCTTAATCGTAAAATAATAATGGGAACGGGCAAAATTTTTTTTGCCCATTCCCGAGGTTGCCACTACAGTGCAGGGTTAAAAGGATTTGACCTTGCATTGCAGTTCGTGCAGAACAATCAAAAGGATTTGACTGTTTTGCACAGAACGGTCAAATCCTTTTGACCGTCTCAGGGCTCACATCCCCGGGTCCAAAAAACCTATAAATGCTCAAAGCCTGTAATTTTTTAACTGTTGTTCTATTGTTCCTCCTTGCTCTGGTGCGTTTTTTCCCTCCTCATCCTTCTACAAAAATTATTTATCTTCCCTCCTTAATCCTCTTTCTTCCTTAGCTATCGAAAATTATTTTTTACGGTAGTTGTTCATCAAAGATTTCACAACTTCACGTCAGATTTTCTTCCTCCTGCTAAAGGTAAGTTTATTTTAGTTTGTTTTATTTATTAGTTTGATTATTATGTTTTGTACTTGTTTAATTATTTAATTTATTAGTTAGTTAGTTTGTTTTGTTACTTAGTTAGTTTAGTTGTTAATTTAGTTATTTTTTAAAACATCAAAAAAATATCTATTATATAAAACATGATGGTTTTTTGGCTGATTAGGACAAACTTATGATTAGGATAAAAAAATATGACTAGGACAAATAAAATTGCTGACGAGGATGAACAAATTTG
This sequence comes from Eucommia ulmoides, assembly GCA_016647705.1. NCBI lineage: Eukaryota > Viridiplantae > Streptophyta > Magnoliopsida > Garryales > Eucommiaceae > Eucommia > Eucommia ulmoides. The sequence continues at coordinate 34,330,788 of CM028326.1, read as the reverse complement.
CTGGGTAGGATATTTTACCTACTTAAGTTAAGGAATATATAAGAAAATTAAATTTGTCTAAAAGGAAACAAACTTATATTAATATTATTTTTGACTTATAAAAATATAAATAATGATATAAAAAAAAGGTATATAATTTCTTAATTGTTTAATTTTCTCTCTCTATCTCTTAATTCTCTCTCTCTCATGGCCTTAATTTCTTAAATAGTGACACCAAAATTAATTAAAAAATTTAGTCACTTTTTAATTTATTATATTATATATATATGGACATTTTGGCTTATAAAAATATATAATCTATTCTATAAAACTTTTCAGGACATAAATTAAGGGCCATAAAAGGAAACTGGATTTGTTGAAATGGAAATAAGGCTATATATATGGACGTTTTGATTTATAAAGACATATATAATGACAAAATGGATATATAAATTTTTAATTCCCTAATTTTCTCTCTCTATCTCTTAGTTCTCTATCATAATCTTAATTCCTTAAATAGAGTCACCCAAATTATGAAAAGAAAGATGCCTAATTTCCTCAATTCCTAATTCATAATTCCTAATCGTCTATCAATATTATGGAACAAAGATGTTTAATTCTCCTAATTTTTTCTCTCTTCTTACAATTAATTTCTCACCCTAATTGTCTCTTAAATAAAATAGCACCACTATCTCTCTAATCAATTGCATTTCACTCCCTCGCTCCCATCTGCCCATACCCTCTATGTTTGCCCTTCCATGGCCACCACCGCGTCATCGCCGTTCCATCTCCATCGCCGTGCCATCTCTGTTATCGCCATCACCGCGACCAAGTATGTTTTTCTCTCTCTTTGTCTCTTGCTTTCTCAATCGATGCATGCCACCACGCTAGACTCCTAATCTGAATCCTAACGCTGTGAAGATCCAGATACCGAACACCACTGCAAACCCTAACATCGACAAACATATATATTTGTTTTGTAATTTATTGTTCCTTTATATGCATTCACTAGATATAGTTAGGAGCTTAACTGTCTGGATTTTTGGGTGTGTTGTTATATCTACATTTGTTAGGTTGTGCTAAGGATGAGACCTGTTTATTTATTTATTTTTTAATTTCAATTCCTATGTCTAAATTTGTTTGGTTGTGCTAAATTTCAATTCCAAAGCCTAAATTTGATACAACCAAACACTACCTTCCTGATTTATTTATTTATTTTTTATTGAAAATGGGTTTGATTTTCTAATTGATTTGCAGGAACAGTGTTCTAAGGATTGGAAACTAAATTAAGGAGGCTAAAATGTGAAAATGAGAAACTGAACTTCAATCTGCGAATTGAAGGTTTTGTGCAACTAATTATGGTTAGTGAGTGTTTCTGTTTTGTTTTGATGGGCGGAGCTTGAGGTGAACTCATATTTTAATTCCTATCAGTTGAATGAATCGTTGTTGCAATTTGAATTGAAATTGAGAATTCAGTTTGTTCTTGAGGTTCATTTCTCTATTTTATCATTTGGTATCTTCGATGCAGATCTCTACTTGAGTTCTCAATTTTAGTTTTTGTTTAATCATTTGGTTTCTTCAATGTTGATGATTCCCTTCAATTTCAATTTTCTTTCAGTTTTAAATTCGTTTACACTTGAATTTTCAGATGATTTTTTCTTAAATTCTTAAATTGTGTAGATTAATAACGGATCTGATGGATTTGGCAATGACAACGCTAACGATATCGGATCCAATGGATTTGGCTAAATTGTACTTTGCACCCTTAAAATTTGCGAGTAATCCTAGGTAGGATTTGCAATAGAAATCGTGCATGGGGAACTTCGACCCGTATCTTGGCTGGGCAACTCGGAATGTACGTTAGAGGCATCGATCCTATCGTCGCTCTCTTACGCCCAATCGGTGTTGTAGCCCTGGCGGTGTCGCCTCCTCATGCCTGAACAAACACCAAATTTGAGCCTCTATAACTAATTTTTCATAATTATTGTTTTTTTTGGATAACTAAAAATTTGTTTTCTTTGATCCATATTCACTCTTTTGGTTGTCGATATGAATTTTCGTTTGATCTAAATTTATTTTACCATCATCTAATTTAGTTAGTTCTTTTTTTGATTCATTTTTATATTTTTTCCAACTGTGATTTATCCCTTGAGTGAGTACTTGGAAACCACTGCTATATTTCTGTGTCATCACGTCCCGAAGGTAAGATTTTAGTTTAATATTTTTTACTTTGATTTTGTTTTGGTTTAACTCATGCTTAGTTTTGATTATATTAGTATCTGAGTATTAATATTATTGATACTTATTGTGCCATATTTGTAATAAACTGTTAGTATCAAACAAGTGTAGAATGTTGTACAAACAGATGATGTTATATAAAAAAATTAATAATCTTTTTAGGTTCAATTTGAGCATTTGCTACCGAATCTGTTTGTTCGATGTTTTATATTCACATGGAAATAGAAATGTCAAACCAAATTTGTTATGTTTGAATAAATTTGTTCTAAAGTTTTTGGAGTAGAATTTGAGGGATTAGATGCCCAAGGTGAGTTGTACTATTTCAAATGTATGAATTTTGGAGCAGAAATTCGTTTTGTATTTCAGGGATTGGAAGTTTGGTTGGTGGTCGAATTTTAAATGTATAAATCATATTGTTTGTTTTAATGAGGTCGATGTTAATTCAATTAAATAAAAGAAGTTAAAACTGTTTTGTTTTTCCATTTTAAATTGCAAAGGTTTATTTGTAATTTCTATTTGTTTATAGATTTTGTAACTTTAATTCTGTTTTTATTTTTGAATTACATGTGCGAAATGTAACATTGACATAATAAGATTTGGATAAGCAATATACATTTTTAGTTTTGATTTTTTTCGGTTCAACTCATGTTTAATTGTGATATTATTTTAATAACCGATTTTTTTTGTTACTGAATAATGATTGTGTTCTAATTATAATATATATTGTTTGTCGGTAATAGTATTTAAATATTAATTATTATTGTTTTAATGTGATAAATGTAGAATGTTATATAAACTAAAGAGATTATATTATTTTTTTAGTTTAATTTTTTTTTTTTTTTACAACTGTGCCTTCAAGCACGGGTTATACACTATTTAGAATATAAATTATAATATATTGTTTAAAAATAATAGTTAGTTAGTTAATCAATTAGTTTAGTTGTTAATTTAGTTATTTTCTAAAACATTAGAATATAAATTATAATATATTGTTTAAAAAAATAGTTAGTTAGTTAATTAATTAGTTTAATTGTTAATTTAGTTATTTTGTAAAACATCAAAAAAACATTAGAATATAAATTATAATATATTGTTTAAAAAAAATAGTTAGTTAGTTAATTAATTATAATTTATTTTTTAAAACATAAAAAATAGTTAGTTAGTTAGTTAATTAATTAGTTTAGTTATTAATTCAGTTATTTTTTAAAACATAAAAAAAATAGTTAGTTAATTAGTTTAGTTGTTAATTTAGTTATTAGAATATAAATTATAATATATTGTTTAAAAAAATAGTTAGTTAGTAAATTCATTAGTTTAGTTGTAAATTTAGTTATTTTTTAAAACATCAAAAAAATATTAGAATATAAATTATAATTTAGTTAGTAAATTAATTAGTTTAGTTGTTAATTAGTTATTTTGTAAAACATCAAAAAAATATTAGAATATAAATTATAATTTGTTTTTCAAAACATAAAAAACAATAGTTGGTTAGTTAATTAATTAGTTTAATTGTTAATTTAGTTATTTTTGAAAACATAAAAAAAACATTAGAATATAAATTATAATATATTATTTAAAAAAATAGTTAGTTAGTTAATTAATTAGTTTAGTTGTCAATTTAGTTATTTTTTAAAACATCAAAAAAATAGTTAGTTAGTTAGTTAATTAGTTTAGTTGTTAATTTAGTTATTTTTTAAAACATCAAAAAAACATTAGAATATAAATTATAATTTAGTTAGTTAATTAATTAGTGTAGTTGTTAATTTAATTATTTTTAAAACATAAAAAAAGGATATAAATTATAATATATTGTTTAAAAAATTAGTTCGTTAGTTAAAACATTATAATTTGTTTTTTAAAACATCAAAAAATAGCTAGTTAGTTAATTAATCAGTTTAGTTGTTAATTTAGTTATTTTTGAAAGCATCAAAAAAACATTAGATTATAAATTATAATATATTATTAAAAAAATGGTTAGTTAGTTAATTAATTTGTTTAGTTGACAATTTAGTTATTTTTTAAAACATAAAAAAAAAAAAATAGTTAGTTATTTAATTAATTAGTTTAATTTAATTAAATTAAAATATAAATTAAAATATATTGTTTAAAAAAAATAGTTAGTTAGTTAATTAATTAGTTTAATTATTAATTTAGTTATTTTTTAAGACATAAAAAAAAAACTTGCAACTAGAAACAAACTTGCACAACATTGAAGAAACATGTGTGAAATGGGAAATAACGAATCCACTGCTACCTTAATTAATGCTCTAATCAGTGTTGATATTTTCACGAAATAAGCTCATGTAGAGGGATAAACAATGGGACAATAGGTGTTTCCAAAATTTAGGGCGTGAATGATTTCAAATGTTTCTTTACAATAGTCATTTGAAAAAGTTATTATTCAAAAGTGATACTAAAAACAGATTAAGGACTTGCAATAGGATAAAAAATAATTATTTTTTCATTAAAAAAATGCACTTTGGTCTTTCAAAATTTGAGCAAATTACACATGTGGGAAAATATAAATTTAAATTTAAATATAAATTATATTACTTTGTTTTAAAAAAATTTGTTAGTTAGTTAGTTTGAGTTTAATTTGTTAATTTAACTATTTAATTAAAAATTGTTTAATTACAAAATATGCACTTTGACCCGTCAAAGTTTGAGCAAATTATATATTATGTGGTAAAATATATTAATGTGTTTGGAAATATATATTTTTTAAAATAAATATATTTTAGTCTTAGTTGACGACGATATTTTCTTATTCTGTTTTGCCTTATCAAATGATAACCACTTGACATGGAAAGCGTCAGTTTGTTATTATATATGGGGTGATAGAATATTGGAAGGTATTGAGTTTGGAGTATCTTACAGTACCTCATTTGTAAAATCTTTGGTTGTCCGCAGGAGAACAACCTTAAATGAATTAACTGAGATGCTAAAACCGTGTATTCTTGAGGATGGGACTGATGGAAATTTGAAACTAAAGTGTAGGATGCCGATGGCCTTTTTCGGGGGGAATTTTCAATATACCTTATTTTCTATCGGAGATGACTCAATATTAAATCAAGTGCTTGAGTTACCTCTTTACATACCCTCGCTTCTTGTTGTTGAGGTGTATGTAGAAGTAGAAGGAGCATTTGATCATAGTCCGAAATTTTCTCTCAAACTGGTAATTTTACTCACTTAATGACTTAGAGTTTTAATTCGTATAGTACCCAATCTGACCTTACATTTTTCGGCTAAAATATTCCTTTGCCGTACCCCCAAGTAGTCTAGTCTAATTGTATCGTTCCACCCCCATACATTCTAGAACAATATCATTCTCATAGTATTCCCATGCTGCACCCTCAATTAGTTGAGTCTAATTACACCATCCCACCCTTATATTCCAGAACAAGATCATTTGCATAGTATGATCGACCATTATGGCAACAGTTCTGCTCTTCCACATTACCATTTTTACCAAGTAGTTCACCACAATACAACACAAGTAATTATGGTGGTAAGTTTAATACAGTTGATAGTCATGGTATGTCAGAAGAAGAGTTAGATGCAGATGTTGCGTTGGAGCCAAAGGAGAATGATAGGAATAGGAATGAAGATCTAGATGCTGGGCTTAATGGGCAAGGGAGTTAGAGTTAGCAATTTGAGTTGGACGGGGCTATTTTATTTTTTAATAATTTGCACTGGGGTGATGACGATGACATGGCAAAATACGAGCCGAAGTTGCAAAAAAAATTCTGGACACCGGAGATGGATGAATTTCGTATCAGTATGGTCTTTAAGGACAAGAAATATGTCTAGGAGGCTGTGAAATATTACCATGTTATGAAAAACAAATAGTATTGTGTGAAGGAAACGAACAAGAAGATTTGGGCGGTTAAATCTCTGCATGGATACGGTTGGAGGTTACAGGCGATTATGAAAAAAAGCCATGGTATGTTTCAGATTACGCAGTATGAGGGGGCAACACACATGTTTCTATAATCATACGACCTTAGATCATAAAAATTTGGATGTTGGTGTGATTTCGAATTTAATACTTAGACAAGTCGAACAAGATCCAAAATTAAAGATGAGCATTATTGTCGCTTATGTGAAGGAGTCTTAGGGATTCACTATCTCCTACAGAAAAGCTTGGTTGGATAGATCTAAAGCCATCAAGACCCTATTCAGAGATTGTGATGAATCATATAGGAAGTTACCGAAATTTATGGTTGCATTGCAGCACTACAATCTGGGTATGATTGTCGAGTAGAGTATTGTTCCGATTGATATGCCTGGCTACATGACATTTGACATAGTGTTTTGAGCATTCAAACCTTCAGTTGATGGATGACGTTATTATCGACCTGTCGTCGCGATTGACGGGACCTATTTGTACGGTAAATACGAGGGGAAGATCTTGATTACTATTGGAATAACACCGTCCAACAAGTGCTCTCCTTTAGCTTTCACCATTATACCGAATGAGGACTACCGTTGCTGGCAATGGTTCATCTACATGCTTAAGCGCTATATTGTGGGAGATCGTCCTGAGGTAACATTGATATCTAATAGACACACAGGCATTACTAGTGCAGTTAAACAGCCTGTGGATTAATCAACAGAACGAATCCGTTTGATATCACCGATTTTGTTTGCGACACCTTTATAACAATTTTAACAAGATCGCTAAAAAATAGTAACTGAAAGAGCTTGCTTGGAATGCGGGTGCTGCGATACAAATTCAGAAATACAATAAAATCATGGAAGAGATAAAAAATATTGATGTTGGGACATATAGGTGGTTGGACAGTGTTAAAGCTTACAAATGGACCAGCGGCACATGACGATGGCAAGCGTTGGGAAGTGATGATGACCAATTACGCTGAGGTATTTAACAACTACTTGAAGGGTATAAGAAATGTTCCAATTACTGCATTCGTGAAGATTACTTTCTACAGGATGGTTAAATACTTTGATCTTGGTCGACAAGAGGCTCTAAAGGACTCAGCCAACGATTACATATACGTTAACCACGTCGTTGAAAAAATACAGAAATCTCAAATCAAGTCCAAAACATACGAGATTCAAATATTTAATCGGTAAATTATTAGTTATTATTTACTTTTTTCATATTACATATAATTGTTGCCACACATAATTTAATTAAATATATATTTTTTAGAAAGAATGCAATCTATTATGTGAAAATTAGAAAGACTCTTACTGGGGGCCTGATCGTTCATTAAGTCACATTAGGGGATAACTCTGATTGCATATGTGAGAAGTATAAAATTTGGTGATATTCATACTCTCATATACTTGCGGCCACTGAGTATAGTGGTGGTGATGCGTTCTGGTATATTACCGCTGAGTACACAATGGCTAATCAACTGGCGTGGGAGTCATCGTTCTGACTGATTATTCACAAGGACTACTTCCCATAGACCAATTTGTCGAACCTAATTTCGGACCATAATAGACTTCGAGTGGTGTAGTGTGGTCGACCAATATCCACTCGTATTCAAAATGAGATGGATGAGTTGCGAAGAACAATGACAAATCGGTGCGATTTGTGTTCCTATATTGGACATGATAGGAGGATGTGTCCATCTTGACTCCGCCATCCACCCAATTGATCTTGTTAAATCATTATTGTAACAACTCGATTTTCCAAGGTCGACGCTAAAATCGAATGACCAATATCTCATTTTATAAAATCTGAGAGATTTTACAATTATGGCGATAATTATGTTAATCAATATTTATTTTAAAAATATTTTTATTATTTATCCAAGCAAAAATAAATAAAAATTGTGATAAAGGGACGAAAGGAAAATTTCTGTCAACTTTAGGGGAGCAAAACGTCAATATTCCACCATGCCTTTATTTAGTTGAATTAGTCCATCTTCGAGATCATCATGTTAATAGGAATTGCAGGCATTGAGCTATGAAGAAACAAATTAACTAAATACAATATTGAATACAATTATCAAGGAGCCTAATAATTTGAATTAACTGTAAACAATTTCTTGATAATTGATACAATAATATAGGCCATTCAATTACTAATATAAGTTAGTAGTACTATTTTATATTAGTTAACATCTTCAATGACTAGATAATATAGGCCATTCAATTATCAGGTCGTTACACATGGGAGATATTATATTAAATGAAACAAGAAATTAGTTAATACAGGAAATATTACAGTAAATACTAACTACAATTATTACACATAAAATTTCTAATATAATTCATATCGCCATTTCGTTCTTACCGGCCATGCAATAAAAATTGTGGGATTATGAGCTAACGCTCGTAGAATTTCAACCCTGCTAATACGTGTATCTAATCAAATCTCAAATAAACACATAAACACGTATCTCACATAATTTTCACATAATCATAACTATTTTATGAAAATTAATAGTAATAGTTCGTTCACAATAGTAACATAAATAAGATTAAATATATATATTAAAAGAGTTAGAAGTTATACGTGAAATCCGAAGTCGAAATTCGCACTGCAATACTCGAAACATTCCAATATATATATATATATATATATATATATATATATATATATATATATATATATATATAATATAATCAGTTTGAGTTAAAAAACCAAAATGAAATATTAATTACCCCACTAATACGTGTATCTAATCAAATCTCAAATAAACACATAAACACGTATCTCACATAATTTTCATATAATCATAACTATTTCATGAAAATTAACAGTAATAGTTCATCCACAATAATAACATAAATAAGATTAAATATATATATTAAAAGAGTTAGAAATTCTACTTGAAATCCGAAATCGAAATTTACACCGGAATACTCAAAACATTCCAATATATATATATATATATATATATATATATATATATATATATAATATAATATAATATAATATAATTAGTTTGAGTTAAAAAGCCAAAATAAAATATTAATTATATCCCAAAACTCTTAAAAGTATATTTTAAATAACACAGTTGTACCAAAACTTTAAAAGCCAATTTAAAATTAACATTCAATCCCAAAAATTTATCAAATATTATTTATACCATAAATTTATAAAACAATCCAAAAAATATTAAACTTATATAAAATGATATTTTCAAAAATATAAATTTTTGGGGTATTATAATTGTAATGAATGTTTATGCTAGTTTATTTATTTCATATGCCAACTTTTATGTATCATAAATTCCATGCACTTATTGCACACATTTTTTTGTAATGAATGTTTGTGCTAATTTATTTATGTCATATGCCATCTTTTATGTATCATAAATTCCATGTACTTGTCGCACATATTTATTTGTAATGAATGTTATATTTTGTTTATAAATGTGATTAAATTTTAATTTTGTACTAATAAATTTGAAGCAAGTATTAGGGGAAAATTTTAGTTATGTTTGAGCCTGACCCTGTAGATCCTTCAGTTCTCCACTTGCAGTCGGAGCACAGGTCTGCATTAGTCTGGGCAGGACAGGTATTTAATCTATTATATTAACTTTTTTTATTTTTATTTTTTTATGTTATTTATTGTGTCTTAATTAATGTTTCAGGATACTAGTGCGCTCGACTATGCTGGATTTGATGTGGGGCGATGGAGAGAAGACACCCCGGTCAAGTTATAGAGCTGATATAATTAGCCGGTTTGTTCGGCCCTTACAGGCTGTGGCCGAAGCGGTTTGATAGGTGTCTCATAGCCGCTTTGGTAGAGAGATGGAGTTTAGAGACATACACTTTTCATCTACCCGTTGGGGAGATGACGATCACCTTACAAGACGTGTCCATATTGTTAGGGTTGCCTATGTACGGGCAACCAATTATCGGCCCTAAGGATATGTGATTGGTAGATAGTTGGAAGGTACTTTGCCATGATCTCCTCGGCGTGGCACTGCTAGAGGATAAGATAAGGAATGGTTGTTTGAAGCTCAATTAGCTAAAGACAACATTCGACCAAGTTCCTGAAGATGCCGATAAGGAGGCCATGCATTGCTATGCACGTGCGTATTTCTTGATTCTGTTTGGCACGATGTTACTTCTTGATAAATTATAGAATAACATCAAGTTAGCCTACCTCTCATTGCTCTGCGACTTGTCACCTCCTCTCAAGTATAGTTGGGGAAGTACGACAATAGCGGTCCTCTACCGTGAGCTATGCAAGGCGTCGAAGGGCACGGTGAAAGACATAACTAGCTGCCTATTTTTGTTGGAATGTTGGGCCTAGGAACAGTTGCTGAGACTTTGACCGGGAGTTGTCCCTTTTCCCGATTATGATAAAACATTCGGAGAGTTGGCTTTCGGGGACTTTTGGTTCCCAACGGCTCCGAGGGATACCTGGTAAGTAATTAGTATTTTTTTTTTATTTCATTATCATACAATGGATATTTATTAATATTTACTTAAACTTATGATTTATTTTTTTGATGCACATGTGGACCCTTGAATTCAATTTGGAAAACGTGCCTATGCATGTTTTGGTAGTCTATCGCGATCAGTTAGATCGGTTGCAGGATGAAGAGATTAGTTATTTATTTATGTCAAAATTTTCAGTTTTTTATTTGTTTATTTATATATTTTTTGGACAGGTCGTTTGGATGCCCTATCTTCTGTTTACTTTACCTTCATATACTAGAGATAGGGAGGATATATGGATGGCAACCCTGCCCCTCATCTGCTACGAGATCGTCGAGTACATGTATCCGCTATGCGTGTTACAACAGTTTAGTTATCGATAACAAATTCCTCAGCCGTGTATTTGGGATCAAAAGTTGCACAAAACTACTCAACGAGGACACTATGGTGCGGACTAGACTGTTAAGCACCGCTAGCATATAGTTACGTGGAATTGCTGGCGAGCACCAGATGTGAAAAACTTCGAGTAAGAGATAGGAGTTGACCATGAATACATGGACTGGTATTGGAGAATCACACAAAGGTTCTTGGTCAACTTGGGGTACTGACTTGAATTCGGTTATCTAGCAACAAGAGGACAAGCGCGGTTAGAGGTATGATCACATTAACACTACCATGTATTTACTTATATAAGTTTGATTATCTTGTAATTATTCATGTGTTAACTTAATGATCATATGTATTTCGTAGGATCCGAATGTATCGCAACTGATGCGTTTGAGTCATCTTTCTTTGCGGACGAAAACTCTAGACTCATACCGCGAGACTTGTCATATCATTTTCGACACATGTTTGGTGGTGGTGTACCGTCGGGTACCGTGCCATATGCCAGTTGACGTTTCTCCATCTCTTCAGCCTGCTTCTTAGCCTTCTCCTCAGCCATAGACTTGTGACGCTTACCGCCCAAGTAGTGTAGATGATGCTGGACCTTCTACAACGTACAACATAGGTGCTAATGCTGGATCATCTAGTATATATGGCATGGGTGATAATGTCGGACCATTTAGTATGTACGGCATAGGTGATTATGTTGGGCCATCCGACGTGTACTAGATGTGTAACTCTTATTCACATTACACATCGCAGCTAGGTACACGATCATCATCGTCATTTGTCACTGCAACGATGGATGAAGTTGTGTCAACTTCAGGTGTGATTCTTTCTATGGAATTTGTCCAACCCAAAAGATTGGAAAGACAAGTGTCACCGGTGCCGTGATTCGGGGATGACGTGGATGCCATCCCGAGGATGATGCAACAATCATTCATGGACTATGGACATGTTACACAGGTTCATGAGGAGGCTAAAGAACCTCCTATTACTCAACGCTGAGGACGGAGGAATGTCTAACGTAAGGGTTGCGATATAGTTAGTTATATAGTTGATAGTTTAGCTATAGGAATGTAAATACCTTTTTTTTTTTGCTCCAGATAGTTATGTACAAAATTAGTAAATACATTTTTTTGTAACATTTGTAACTTTAGAAAATTGTTGATCTATCGTATATATTACTTCACAAATGGATAAAACATTTGAATGGGATATTGAGAAAGGTGTCTAACATTCCGGAAAAATTCTTATAAGGCAATATATATGGTAGATCAACAATTTTCTATGTAAATACATTTTGATGTACATTGTTAGACACGTTTGTTGTATTTTCTACTTCATCTTCGAGACTTGTATATACATATTTATTCATCGTCAATTCGAAAGATTATTTTCCCAAGGCTGACATGATATAGACAAGATATAGGTATACGTATAGGTATAGGCATCACTAAAAAACTTATAACCAAGACAATACATAACAAACATGTTTAATGATGTTACCTATAAAACACATTACAAAGACAATACGTAAGAAATAAAGTACATAACATGAGGAAAATAGTTATAAGAAAGCACTTAAAAAGACAATACAACTGGCCAAACTTCTTTATTCTTCATTGGATATATATCCCTTAGATAAATAATCATTGTACAACCAAAAAACTTTGTGTCGGGAGATGCAAAGAAAATGGTTTGTAAGTTAAAGAAATCCATCTATGGGCTTAAGTAAGTTTCTCGTTAATGGTATTACAAGTTTCATCAAGTTATCATCTTATTTGGTTTTGAGATGAATGTGGTTGATGATAATATATACCACAAGTTCAATTTGAGTAAGCATATTTATTTGGTTTTATATGTTGATGACATATTGCTTGCCACCAACGATATAGGCATGTTGTAAGAAACTAAGAGATTTTTATCAAAGAGATTTGAGATGAAAGATCTTGGTGACACTTATTTTGTGTTGGATATACAGATACACCGGGATCGTTCTCAGGGTATGCTTGGTTTATCACAAAAGAGCTATGTCAAGAAAGTTTTTAAAAGGTTTGGCATGCATGATTGCAAACTAGGTGACGCCCCTATGGCTAAGGATGACAAATTTAGTCTCAGTCAATGCTCCAAGAATGATTTTGAGATTCAAGAGATGCAAAAGATTCCTTATGTGTCAGAAGTAAGAAATCTAATGTATACTGAAGTATGTATGCGTCCGGATATTGCATACATTGTTGGTATGTTAGGTAGATACTTAAGAAATCCTAGAAATGATCACTGAATAGCAGCAAAACAAGTGATGAGGTACTTACAAAGAACAAAAGACTGCATGCTAATGTATCGGAGGTTAGATTAGTTAGAGATCATTGGATATTCTGACTTTGATTTTGCTAGATGCCGAGATAGTAGGAAATCTACTTTAGGCTATATCTACTTACTTGTTGGACGTGCTATATCTTGGAAAAGTGTTAAAAAGACTCTTATAGCTTTTTCCATCATGGCAGTTGAGTTTGTAGCATGTTATGAGGCGTCCAATCATGGAATATGGTTGCAAAATTTTGTCAAGAGGCTGTGTATTCTAGATCGCATTGAAAGACCACTTAAATTATTTTGTGACAATAAATTAGCAGTACTGTATTCCAACAACAACAAAAGTTCGAAAAAGTCAAAATTTATAGACATCAAGTTCCTAATTATCAAAGAAAGATTTTAGAGTGGACTTATGTCTATAGAGCATATTGGGACAAACTCCATGATTGCGGATCGGCTGACTAAGGGATTACCACCCAAGGTCTTTTCAGGATATGTCATTTTAGTGAGAGTTTGTATTTTATATGCTTTCATTTATAAACACATTTGTTATGGATTTTATGGTTATTATATGGTTGTTTACTGCAGTAAAATATTCAGTTTACATTTACTCTGATTTTTATATCTCACTAAGGTTTGAGGAGGATCAGTTGGAAATAGGCATGTTAAGATCACAATGCATGAAATTTCCATGCTACACATCCACACTTGATCTTTGTCATGAGTTACATTGATATATGTGATCATTGATGAGTCTAATTACGAAATATATAACGACAATCGCTTTGATTCTATATTGATGTAGTTAATGGATAGGATTGTTAAGATACATAAAGTTTTGATAGCAAAACTCATAGGCTTATAAAGTATAGTTTACGTTTATAAAGTTATATATATAGCCCAAGTAGGAGATTGTTGGAGTAAAATTAAATATATGGGCTTATATATTAAATAAATGTGAATTATAGGTTATCAAATAAATTTAGGCCAATTCAAGTGATTAACTTAAGTTTTGGGGCCTTAATTAATATATCATTACGTGTCGGTTTTAATGTGTAGAGATAAGGGTAATTTCTATTTTTATGATGGGTTAAAATAGAAATACGAACAAATACGAATGTTTATAAATAAGGGTCATGATCCCCAGATCACACTATGTTATTTTCTATTATTCTAATTCCCATTGTCAGAGATAAATTTAGACAGAAAACAAAAGTGTCAATCTGGAAGATCATAAAATCTCAGACTCGAATATTTCAATCTTCTTGTTATGGATTTAGGTGCGCTTCCTCAAATTCAATATTTTAATTCTTAATAATTCAATATGAATATTCCTATTTGTGTGATGGTTTTTCACAAAAGGAAATTAATCTTACAATATATACGTATATTAACATCAATTTTTTTTTCCTTTTTTTTTTTTTTTCATTTCTATTAATTGGTTTTAGATTGTAAACCAAACAAGATATAAATGTTATAACGCAAACTAGTTATGTACATGCAATTGACGTAGTTTTTAATAGCTGGCTAGCTAACTCCATCTGTGGGTAGGGGAAAAAAAGCCAATAAAAAGAATTGTTAAATTTCATAAGGTTTTCTTTGGCTAGAAAATCGTGTCATCGAGTCGTGCTTCGTATCGTATCATGGTCTGAGACGAACACAATAACACGTAACATGAACACGATACGATAAGTTATCGTGTCATGAAATTTGAATATGAACGCAACACGAAACTTATCGAGTTAATACGGTACGATAATTTATAGTGTTACACGATAACACGAAATATTGACACAACATGATAAAATATCATGTCACAATAAAGGCATTATTAACCCATCACACATTAGAGACCTACTAACACAATTTATAAAAGATCAAAACATAAAATTTATATCACTCTAAAAAAATATGTCAAACAAAACAAAAAAAATAAAATCTACCAATACAATAGGAACTGAAAACCCTGATTAATCATTATCATGTCATTCGTGTCGATTATTGAGTTATTAGGTAAATCCGAAATTTGACTCATTTCTTATCGTTTTAATCATCTCCGATCCGATAACGACCCGTAATTCAATAAGTTAACCCATACCTAATAATTTCGTGTAGTTTTCGTGTCGTGCTATCGTGTAAATACCTGCTTTGTCAACTCTAGATTTTTCCCCTTGAAAATTTTGACTCATTGCTTCTTATTTTCCAATTTCAAAACAGATCTTTCAATTATTAAAATCAACAAACCGTAACATTGAAATGGTGGAAATAGAGTTACCACTCAATGAGTTTGGCAAAGGTGAGCTAGAAGAGAGTGATCATAGAGTGTAGAACTCAATAAGTCAGCCATTGCTGATCATCAACCTCTGCTTTGCTTTCAATTGCCCTAATTGAGGCATATCTGTTCCAAAAAAAAAGAACAAAAAACATACAAGTAAAACTCAAACTTTACTTCTCTAATATATATATATATATATATATATAAGAAACCCACATTGAAATTCGGCAAGAAGGGAGAAAAAAAAAACCCTTTATCGAGAAGAAAAAATGATTAAAAAAAGAAAAAAAAAGAATCCAACTTATAGAGGATAAACAAGACTAACCATAGGCCTGGAAAACCAACTAAATTCGAATGTGTGGAATATTACTGAGATTTGAAAATTTGAAAAAATAAAATACTAACTGAGATTTGCATTATGAGCTTTAGAAAGACAGATAGTTACCCAGCGAGAACATCAAAATTCTTAGCCACCACCTTGAGGAAGCTTCTAGCCCCGGATCCCATTTTAGATTTTCCCTTGAGCCAGAGTTTTTCTGATTCGTCTTATTTAAAAGTAGAAGAAATAAGACCAATAAGAAGAATCTGTATACTAATCAGGTTCTGTTGCGTGAGGTACAAAAGTGGTGGTTCAGACTCTGAGGAGATAAGACAGAGGAAACTTGGTGCTGCCTGCTACTTTACAAAGAGCAAACGCCGAGCGTCGGCGAAACTTAGCGTTGCGTTGATGCGGACTATGAATTGCTACTTTTTGTTAATCAAAATTGTTTGAAGCAGAAAATTAAATAATGAACGATTTTACCAAAATTTCTTGGAATGAGTCGCGGACTAGGTTACTCTCTTTAAGATGTTTCGCGGCTTTACCCAAGAATGTGCAAGTAGTGTAACAGCCTCGTCGTCCCTAGGATAAAACAGTCCAGAATCACCTCTGTTTAGGACCTTCTTTGCACAACAGAAGGCCTGAATACTAAACTCTCACTCACTGTTTGAACAAACAAACAAATAAACTATTCGAAAATCGAAGTTAAAAGAAATAAAATTATTTCAGATGAAGAAGAAGACTGAAAGTAATTCTGTATTTTGCTGTTTCAGATCAAGAAGAAGGCTAAAGACTAATTCTTTGTTTTAAAACTGTGGAAGAAGCCAGTATTTATAGGGGAAAAAAATCTGAACGTTTGGAAAAAATCTGAACGTTTGGAATTTATTCTTGAAACTGAAAAATAAAAAATAATTAATTCTTAAACGTTATTATTTCTTAAACGTTCAAATAATTAATTATTATTTATTTATATATGCATATATATTTTTAAACGTTTCGTTTTATTAAAAACGGTTCAAGAATAAAAAATGTTTTTATTAAAATGTTTTTTAATTAAACTGTTTAAAAAAAAATATAAATATTTTTTTTTCTAAAAAGTAAATAAGTGCCACCTCATCACACGCTCGACTCGATTCGACACGGCACGGCCGGACGGACGGCGGCGGCAGCGCGCGCGCATGTGGTAAACCAGTAGGGATGTAGCTCCTCTCCCCTCCACAAAATGTGGATACCCCTTGGAACACACCCCAAGTGTCTCACATACCTCTAGATATCCTCATCAATTCCTCATCTCCCAACCAATGTGGGATAGAAGGACTAGAGAAAATTGCACATTTGACACTTTCTATACTAAATAACAATTTAAAATTCATTTGTTTCAACAATCCCCCATTTGAATTTTTAAAAACAATTTTTTCATCGAGCAGTATAATTCAATATAAGATTGTGCATAAGAAAATGTATCTATCGACTTGAACCTTTACATAGTGAAGATGCTTTAGATTATACTAGAGTAACTCGTAGTTTTGAACTCTATCTCTAACAACATCACACACACAACCCTATCAGGGTATAGTCCAAAAGCCCGTGTTTTACGGCCATGCACGTGTATCCCAGTATAGTGAATGCTCTAGAGAATTTTGCCCAAAATTCCATAGGAAGCGGCCACACTTCCATATTCACATAGGTGAATCTATCAAGAGTACTCCTGTAGCTAGGTACTCTACTCCAAATAGAGTATAGATTTCATTAAGAGTTAATAAAAACTCAACCTTCTATCGCTTCACGATATCATGCTTCAAACAACACATTTATGAAATAGAACTCAAAATTATTATTATAGCATAATGTTTCTCATATCACTTCATGAGTTGTTATTACCCTTTGAACCTATTTCTTGGAATCTCCAGTCTATAGGTTGAGTTTCCCTCGCAAGTGACTCGTCCATCTATGGGCTTGAATCCCATTCCTTTCGAGGTTTTGTAAACCTTTTCTCGAGTTAATCCTTTCGTCAAAGGATCGACTAAGTTATCATCAGACCGTACATGATCCACTCTCATAGCCCTTGTAGAAATATACTACCTAACAGTGCTGTGTTTGCGACATATTTGTTGCTTTTTTCTGTTATAATAACGGTTCTGAATCTTTGCAATAGCCGTGGTACTATCACAATGGATCAAGACAACTGGAATCGGTCTCTCCCATAAAGAGGTATCAGAAAGCAGGCTCCTTAACCACCCTGCTTCCTCGCTAGCCGAAACTAGTGCAATCATCTCAGACTCCATAGTAGATTGAGCCAAAATAATCTGTTTCTTAGATTTCCAAGAAACAGCTCCACCAGTTATACTAAATATATAACCGCTAGTTACCTTGGAGTCATCTGAAAGGGTGTTCCAATCAGCATCGCTATATCCTTCCAGAACAGCGGGAAACTTCTAATAATGTAATCCAGGGTTCATAGTTCTCTTTAGGTATCTCATAATCCTATCAATAGCATGCCAATGCTCAATATTAGGTCTATTTGTAAACCTGCATAGTAATCCCACAGCATACGCTATGTCGGGCCTAGTGCAATTAGTGGCATATCGAAGATTGCCTATGATGCTCGCATACTCAGATTGTCTAACACCGTCATCGGTGTTCTTGAACAACTTCACACTAGGGTCATAAGGAGTATATGCTGGTTTACAATCAAAATAATTGTATTTCTTTAGAATCTTCTCTATATAATGAGATTGATCCAAAGAAATTCCATGTTTAGACCTAGTTATTTTAATACCAAGGATTACACTTGCTTCACCAAGATCTTTCATGTCAAAATTAGCATATAGCTTAGATTTCACATTATTCACAACATGAATATTGGAATAAAAAATCAGCAAGTCATCCATATAAAGACATATAATAGTGCAAACATCATTTTCAGATTTATAGTAAATGCATTTGTCACTTTCATTTACTTTAAAACCATGTGAAATGACTAGATTATCAAATTTCTCATGCCATTGCTTAGGTGCTTGTTTCAAACTATAAAGAGATTTATCTAATTTGCATACTTTGTTTTCTTGACCAGGAATAACAAATCCTTCAGGTTGGTCCATATAAATCTCTTATTCTAATTCACCATTAAAAAAAAAAACAGTTTTAACATCCATTTGGTGCACAATAAGATCATGAATTGCAACAAGAGTTAAAAGTACACGAATAGATGTAATTCTAGAGACAGGTGAGAAAGTATCAAAAAAATCTATATTCTCTCTTTGTCTAAACTCTTTGGTTACAAGACGAGTCTTATATTTATCAATGGTTCCATCGGGATTCAATTTCTTCTTAAGAATCCATTTACATCCTATTGTTTTAGAATTAGGAGGTAAATCTACCATATGCCAAGCTCTATTTGACTCAAGAGAGTCCAACTCATCATCTATAGCCTCTTGCCATAAATTGGCATCTATAGAGGAGAATGCCTCTTGGAGGGTAATTGGATCCTCCTCTAAGGTATATGCACAGAAATCCGAACCAAAGTCCTTAACAATACGAGGTCGTTTACTCCTTCTAGGTTCAATATCTAATTCCTTATCAGATTCATTAATCCTAATGATAGGTTCATTACTAGAAGTCGAGCCCCCACTATTCTTCAATTTGAAAGGAAATTTATATTCATAAAAATCAACATCATTTGATTCAATGATAACTCGATCTTTCAAATCATAAAATCTATAAGCTTTTCTATTTACCGCATAACCAATAAAAATACATTTATAAGCTCTACTGGCAAGTTTTCTTCTTTTTGGGTCAGGAATTCGAACATATGCCAAACAACCCCAAGGTTTAAAATAAGACAAATTTGGTTTCTTATTTTTGAAAACTTCATAAGGTGAAATTTTACTTTTCGATTTGGGAACTCTATTAAGTACATAGAAAACCGTTAATAAAATTTCACCCCACCAGTGAGAAGTTGCACCGGAGTTAAGTAAATTAATAACTACAGATTCAGCAAAAGTTCTATTTTTCCTTTCAGCCTTACCATTCATTTCAGGAGAATACGGTGCAGTTTTTTCATGAATAATCCCATGAGAATTATAAAAATCAATAAAAATATCAGAATCATATTCTGTTCCTCTATCACTACGTAATCTCTTAATTTTCTTATTGCATTGATTTTCAATCTCAGTTACAAATATTTTAAACATATCAAAAGTTTCACTTTTATTTTTCATGAGATAAACATAAGTAAAATCAGAACAATCCTCTATGAATATATTAAAACAGCGTTTACCATTCCTGGTCAAGACACCATCAAATTCACAAATATCAGAATGTATCAAGTCAAGAGATTCAGATTCTCTAATTACTGATTTATGAGGGGTTTTGGTAATTTTAGTTTGACTACAAAATTCACACTTTTCAAAATCATTCAAAGACAATTTAGGAATTAGTTCTAAGTTGCTTAAATTTTTAATAATGCGTTTGTTAACATGACAAAGTCTAGCATGCCAAATATTAGAAGAACACAACATGTAAGCAGAAGAAGAAATTTTATTAATTTCAACATTCAGTTTGAACATTCCATCAGTTGCATAACCCTTCCCAACAAAAACATTATTTTTGGTTAAGGTGTACAAATCAGCCCCAATAATTTGAGTGAACCCCGCCTTGTTAAGAAGATAGCCCGAAACCAAATTCTTTCTCATTTCTGGAGTATGCAGAACATCTTTAAGGCTGATTGTCTTTCCAGAAGTAAACTTTAATTCCACTTCACCAGAACCGGCAACAATAGTGGAGTGGGAATCACCCAGCAACACATTCTTGACTTCACTTTCAGAATAAGACTTGAACATGATATGATCATAGCAGACATGGCGTGAAGCACCAGTGTCTACCCACCACCCTTCGGATCCACGAACTATATTGATTTCAGAAATCATAGCTATAAGTTGGTCCTCGGTAAGATTCGCCTGTGGAACAGGACGACGTCTTTGCCGGCAGTTCCGAGCCAAATGGCCCGCCTTCCCACAGCTATAACAAGTAAACTGTTTAGAATTATTTCTTGAAGGGAGTTTATTTCTATTCTGATTTTGATGCACATTTCTATTCTGGTTGTTGTGGTTGCGATTCTTATTTTGATTTTTCATATTTTTCCCTTTAGGTTTCAGAATAGTGTAAGATGATTTTTTGTGAGCGTTGTTAGAAACAACAAGCACTTCATCTTTCTGATCTTGTTTTTGGGCCTCCTTCTCAATCCGAAGACGAGTGATCAAACTTTCTAAAGAAAACTCTTTAGTTTTATGCCTCAGAGTATTCTCAAAATCTTTTCAAGAAGGGGGTAATTTGTCAATTAAAACAACAACTTGAAACTGTTCATCAAGGGACATACCTTCAGCAATTATTTCGTGAGCGATTTTCTAAAGTTCATAAGACTGAACTTCCACTGATTTGTTGTCGGTCATTTGGTATTTCAGATACCGACTAACAACATATTTTTTACTTCCAGCCTCCTCAGTGTCGTATTTTTTCGAAAGAGCATCCCAAACTTCCTTTGCAGTTTTGTTAGAGCAATAATAATCATACAGATCATCAGATATACCATTAAGAATAAAATTTTTACAACGGAAATCATTTTCCTCCCAAGACTTAACTTCTTGAATCTGAGCGTCTGTAGGAACTCGAGGTAATTGAGATTTTTCGGTTGTACAGACATATGCTACTTTTTCGATAGTAAGAAAAAATAATATTTTCTGTCTCCATCTTTTAAAATGAAACCCTTCGAAACGAAAGGGTTTGTTGAGATCAACAATTACTTGTTTAAAATCGTGATCAGTAGACATCTTAGCAGATATTGAACGTCTTAAAATTGTTGAAGCAGAAAATTAAATAATGAATGAGTTTATCAAAATTTCTTGGGATGAGCCGCAGACTAGGTCGTTCTCTTTAAGACGTTTCGCGGCTCTGCCCAAGAACGTGCAAGCAGTGTAACAGCCCCGTCGTCCCCAGGATAAAACTGCCCAGAATCACCTCTGTCTAGGACCTTCTTTGCATAACAGAAGGCCTGAATACTAAACACCAACTCACTGTTTGAACAAACAAACAAACTGCTCAGAAATCGAAGTTAAAAGAAATAAAATTATTTCAGATGAAGAAGAAGACTGAAAGCAATTCTGTATTTTGCTGTTTCAGATCAAGAAGAAGGCTGAAGACCAATTCTGTGTTTTAAAACTGTGGAAGAAGCCAGTATTTATAGGGGAAAATATCTGAACTTTTGGAAAAAATCTGAGCGTTTGGAATTTATTCTTGAAACTGAAAAATAAAAAATAATTAATTCTTAAACATTATTATTTCTTAAACGTTCAAATAATTAATTATTATTTATTTATATATGTATTTTTTAAACGTTTCGTTTTATTAAAAACAATTCAAGAATAAAAAAACGTTTTTATTAAAATGTTTTTTTTTTAATTAAACTGTTTAAAAAAAATATAAATATTTTTTTTTCTAAAAAGTAAATAAGTGCCACCTCATCACTCGACTGGGCAAGGCCGGACAGCGGCGGCGGCGGCGCTTGCTTGCTTGTGGTAAACCAGTAGGGATGTAGCTCATTTTCCCTCCACAAAATGTAGGTACCCCTTGGGGCACACCCCAAGTGTCTCACATACCCTAGATATCCTCATCAATTCCTCCTCTCCCAACCAATGTGGGATAGAAGGACTAGAGGAAATTGCACATTTGACACTTTCTATACTAAATAACAATTTAAAATTCATTTGTTTCAACAAAAATCAAACCATTAATCTCTCTATCTGTCCTCTCTCTCTCTCTATTAAATCTAATCTAATACTAGAAAGAAAGAATATTTTAATGAGGTCAAAGAATAACCCTTTCAAGTTTTTTGGTGAATTTTTACCATTTTTATTTTTTATTTTTATATATTAAATAATGAATGGTTTAATCCAATTTTGTCTTTTTTTTTTTAATTAATTTAATTTTTTTTAATTCTAATATATAAAAGTGGAAGAAGAGATAATATTTTAATGACAGAGAATAACTTTTCAAGTTCATTTTGGTGAATTCTTACAGTTTTTATTTTTTATTTTTACATATTAAATAATGAATGGTTTTACTCAATTTTGTCTTCTTTTTTTTTTGCTTAAATTAATTTTATTTTTCTAATTAATGCACAAATATATAATTAATTCGTGGACCACATTGTAAATTATTTTAAAAATAATTGTGATTTAAAAAATATTTTCACCCAAAAGGAAATTAGATACGATATAAATTAATTAAATTAGAATTTGTTAACTCACAAAAATTGATAATGTTAATCCTAATTTATAACTGTTTGTTTATTATTTTATAGTATATTTTTAAAAGTCAATTTGTAGAAAATATTATTTCACTTTATATTATTTATGTAATTTTTAATAGTATATTTATATTCGCTATTTATGGAATGCCTTTACTCATTGAAATTTATGTATTCGCTCCCAAATTTGCTACCAAATATTGATATCTATGTGTTTCATACCTCAATATTAAGAATCTATTATAATTTTTTTCTAAACCCGTCCAACGCGTAGGTCTAAAACTAGTATAAATTCATTTTGAGGATAAACTGGATTTGCAGTCTCTACATGGTATCATTTTAATCACATGCCAATTTTATGTCATTATGTTGAGGTTTACTTTGGGAGGCTGCCTCTAAATTTTTAATTAGTTTAATTATAACATTTAATGTCATGAAATCAAGTTTTCTAGGGAAGAAAAAAGGATTTTTATTATTTGTTGTTCCAAAATAATATAAACTACAAAAAAACCCAACTGTCGAAAATATATTTTTGTCCCTGAAAGATTTTTTAGAAAACAATCATTGATTTCTCCTAATATAGATAAGGGTTTATATCAATCACCTCCCCTGTCATTTTTCACTAAACCAAATTTCTCCTCTATCATTTTACAAATATCAGTCATATCTCTTGTCATTTTAGTCAATTACCACTTACCTCTCTTATAGATACAAAATTAATAACTTTTTATTATAATGACAATTTTACCCTTAACTATTTAACAATTATTAAATAATTAAAAAATAAACCACATAAATAACCCTTTAAGTTTATTATACATTTAGTTGATTTTATGGGGATGAATTAAACATATTCAAAATTTTTAAAGGTACAAAATGAAATTTAAGCAGTAGCAACAGTGCTTGGGCGATCAATTAGGTTTCCACCACCCCCCTTCTCGATATCCCAAGTCGTGCAAGTTTTGTCGATACTGGAAGTTCCGATTCGCCAGGTTTCAACCTTGTTCTAATAGAAGGAGGTGAGCAGGGCGGAGAATTCTCTGCTCTTGCTGTTGTTGAGAATAGAGAGCGGCTTAATTGAGTTGTTGTAGGCTTTCTAGAGGTGGAGAAAGTCGTCGGAGGAAGCGAGAAGGTCGGAGGATTTGACGGAGAGGGTTTCGTTGTCGAACGTAGCCACGTTGACCCGGTTGCTCAATTCCTCAATAAAGCTACCGAGGGCAAGGTGGCGGTGGTTGCGGTGGTGGACGGTAGAGGAAGAGAAAGCGACCATGTAGATGGGGGGTAAGGAGATTCATGGGTGACGATGGTGTTTTATGATTTGAGGTGGGATTCTTGAGTTGAATTCTCTATTTTTTCTGGCATGGGGGTACGGCGTAGATATTTGGAGTGGCCGGCGTGGATGGTTGGGTTGGGGGTGGCTGACGCGGTGGATTGTGGCGTTTGTGGTGGTTGGTACCCAGAAGAGAGAGAGAGAAAAGATGATGAATAGTATTATTAAAATACACATTGACCTATTAAGTTCTATAAAATTTGCAAATAGACCTCATTGAATTAATTAGAACAAAGTGACGAAATTACCCTTAATTTCAAAGTGAACTGACACAATTACCCATAATTTTAACCGTTACACTTAAATCCAAGACCACAGGGGGATAAGTACCAAGAAAAAAACCATAAAGGGGCAAGTGCAAATCGGCCAAATTACAGGAAATAAAGTGCTATTACCCAAAATATAATTTAAAAATAAAATAAAATAACAGAAGGATATTATGTCTTTTACATAAAAAAATTGGTCAATGGAGCTGACTAGTATTTATAAAATGACAGGGGAGGTATCTGATTTATGACAAAATGACAGGGGAGGTGAGTGGTATAAACCTATATACATAATATCTATTCATATTATAAAAAGGAAGCTTTGAGTTACTACTCATTTGGATATGTAGAATTACATGATTGCCCTAAAAAACATATTACTTTTCACTTACTACTTTTTTTCTATATCTATAATTATTTGCTATTATTTATAATTATTCTAAACCTATTAACTTTTATAAAAATCAAACTTTTTTTCTTATTCATTTGTATAAGAAAAAAAATGTAATTTTATCCTTATAAAATACACAATAGCCCCTAAGTTTCTGAATTATATAAACATAGTCCATATTAAAAAATTTGAATGGTATTTATGTCATTTAACATTAATTAACAGATTTTAGTTGACTTTTACCCATTGACCATTAACATTAAAGAAAAACTTAACCACTGCATTTAAATCTGAAGCACAAGAGGTGTAGGTGGTGACAGAAATATCATGGAGGTAAAAAGTGCAATTTTGCCAGGGGTGTTGAGTGTAATTAACACTACAAAATTGAACAAATATTATAAAATTGACAAATTTTATATTTTAACAAATCAAATGGTAGGGGGAATAATGATTGTTTTGTGATGACTTGTAGTGATATTAATAGAGGTTGTGCGTTAACCATTGGGTTTGAAAGTGTGACAACGGGCTAGGGATTGAGAAAGAAAACGAACGTGGATTTTAATAGAGAAGATTTTCATAGTTAAAGATCTTTCGAAGGAAAATTGTGGGAAAAAAATTGAAAGAATCGAAAGAGATCCATGTGCAATGACATATTATTTCCTTTAATGTCCCCCCCCCCCCCCCATTTTTTTTCTTTTATGAAAGCAAAATATATCTGAAAATATATATTTGAAAAATAGATAATGACCTATTTTATTACATAGATAGATGTGTAATATAAATATATCTTTTAAAAAAAAAACTATAGATAAAATAAATTTACAAATTGCATTTAAGCCATTAAAAAAATAATATACCAAGTTTTGTATTGTTTACTTAAAAATAATACTATATGATGTAAAAGAAAAGACTCGAACTATTTAACAAAAAATAAAATGTGAAAATAATTAAATAAATATGTAACCACAAAAATAAATATAGATATTTAATTTAACTAACTTTATTAGAATTAGGGTTTTTGAAGTACTTTCAGTTAGGAAAAATATTGATATTTTTATCTCTAAATGTTTATATAAAAAATAAAAAACACTATTCATTTGTTTACATAATATTCCCAAAATACCCTTCAAAATGTTAAAAATAAAATAAACTTGTCCTTCAAGGCACATTTTTTCGAATTTTTAAAGAAAAATCATTTAACATATCTATCTATATACCATAATATATATCTATATTTATATTCTTATATAAGAAAATGTTTAGTTTATTATTCATTTGATGTAAAATTACTAAATTGTCCTTTAAAATTTTAAAAACAAAATCTGATGTCGTCAAAAAATCCCCTGTATGTGTTTCAGCCTCTCATGTACTGGAAACCCCCACAACCAACAATCTAACCTGCAAAATCACTTAGTTCTATGGGAGGACACCAGTGTGGTGTCAGCCAAAGAACCTCCGGTGTGAGAATAAGATTATATTGCTTTTAAAAGATAATGAAAGTTTAAGAGAGTATGTTCTGTGTAATATTAAGAGTTGTGTGTTATACCTAATTTCCTTCTGCATATATAGGTTGTACCATTGGTAATCGTCCCTGCCATGATCTTCTCCACGTACCATACTTAACTGTTGTGAAAATTGCCCGAGCTCTCTTTATGGGATGTCGCGTTAATCACGTTCGTGCATGGGGAGGGTGGTAGGTGAGGTAACGGCTACCGTTGACCTACCATCCTTGGATCTGATGATCGGGCCTCTCCTTGGAGGCTTTGCCTTGTGCCGGATAAGCCCATGTATGACTGATCTTCATTAGCAGGCCAGGTACCTCATTTTTGGGCTGTTAGAGCAGCAGACCCATGAATAACTATTGGGCCACTACTCCCGGGTCGGGTCCTACTAGAAGCCCTGATCTGGTATTCTACCATTTGTGCTTCAAGTCATGGGCGGGAATTTTTCCCACATCAACTTATCCTTTAAGGCATACATTTTCGAATGTTTAAAG
This sequence comes from Eucommia ulmoides, assembly GCA_016647705.1. Lineage (NCBI taxonomy): Eukaryota > Viridiplantae > Streptophyta > Magnoliopsida > Garryales > Eucommiaceae > Eucommia > Eucommia ulmoides. The sequence goes on along the minus strand of CM028326.1, from coordinate 34,303,621 downwards.
AAAAATTATTTAACATGCGTATGCGCACACGCATATATTTGTAAATAATTAAATATATGCATAAAAGTATTTAATATTTTTATTAAAAAAATAGACGACTAAATTGTACTTTTTAAGGAAAAAAACTAATTAGTATTTTTGGTATAACAAACACGTAAACTATACATAGAAACATAAAAAGTGTAAAGAATTATGAAAATATGTAACACCATAAATATTAAATATGTATATCCCATTTAAAGTAATTTATTTTGGCCATGAGAATTAGATTTTAAATTTTTAATTGAAATAATTTTATCGATACATACACAGTCTTATATAAGAGAATGTTTAGTTTATTATTCATTTGTATAATTAAAATTACAAAATGGCCTGCAAAATTTTTAAAAAACAAAATCAACTTTTCATTTAAAGTACATTTTTTCAAATTTTCTATACACTTGTATAAGAGAAGAATCAACTTTCTATTCATCTGCATAAGTAAAATTACCAAAGAGTTTTTCAAAATTTTGAAACAAAATCAACTTGTCCTTAACGCATAATTTTTCAATTTTTTAACGAAAATCATTTAACCTCTATATCTAGACCCTTATATAAGGGAAAGTTTAGTTTATTATTAATTTCTATGAGTAAAATTATCAAAGTGTTCAAAATTTTAAAATAAAATCAACATTTCCTTTAAGTTACAGTTTTTAAAATTTTGAGAAAAAAATCATTTAACACATATATATATATATATTATAAATAATTAAATAAATGCATAAACAATATTATAAATAATTAAATAAATGCATAAACAATCTTTTTGTTTAATGTTTTTGTAAGAAAATATATTTTCAAATTTTACTTTTTAAAAAGAAACAAAAAACAAAATTAGATAGTCTCATTGGGTGTAAAAAAATACTCCAACAATGTGTAAAAAAGTAAAAAATATAAATAATTATTAAAAAAATGTAACAACATAAACATAAAATATATGTATTCAGTTTAAATTAATTTTTTTTTACCGTTAGATTTAGATTTTGACTTTTCAATTGAAATAGTTTTAATAAAAAAAATTTGTAGATATTTGAGTATTTCTACTTTTATGAAGAAAAAAATTAAAAATATTATATATTCAAAGTACATTACATATTATCTCTTGTCACTGAATACATAGATAGACTTTTGTTTATACTCCTAAGGTATCAAGGGGCAATTATGAAAGATTTTGCCGCAATCAATAAAATAGAAACTCGTAGGTTATTTTTTCAACAAATAAGTCATTATAGGAATGGAATCTTGATATAATTCGAAAGAGTAAAATAGTTCCAAGGCATTCAAATATGAAAAATCTTTATTTCTCACATAGTTTTATTAAGATTAAACAAAAAAGATTAGCAAATAACAATGTTAAGGTTACAACCAGTCCATAAATAGTTAAAGCTTCTACCAAAGCTCTAATAAAGTACCTCGTATTTTTCCTTCCTCCTCAGGCTATCTCGCGATACCTTCTACAACTTGAGTCCAATAGAAGCAAGCTACGGCTAATTTAGCAGCAATCATGGAAGCGATAAAAATCAATGGATTCATTTTAAGAAATGGTTGATTATACAAGCAACCAATAAGTTACGACTTAATTAGTCCATCATTAGGACTAATCCAAGTAACTAAGAACTTCGAAATCAATAAAGAATAAAAAAAGAAATAATATTTATTGAATCGTTAGAAGAACTTTGATGCATATTTTTTCGTTTCTATCCCTAGATTCTTCGTGAATCCACACATCTTTCGTTCTTCGAAGAATAAATCAAAGAATTTCACTAGATCCCTTCTAAGCGTTCTATTTTGCGTTAAGGTAAAGGATACACCGATAAAGTACAAAATAAACCTCTTTTCCATTTGAAACTAAATTACTATTAAATATTATAAATATTAAATAAAATAATTAAATATAAATAAATGTAATAATAAATATATAAATATAAATAAATTAAAACTAATAAAATAATAATAAATATATAATTATAAATAAATTAAAACTAATAAAATAATAATAAATATATAAATATAAATAAGTTAAATATAAATTGAAACTAATAAGAGAGATCCTTGACTGACTAAATGAAATATATACTTATATTGGGATGTCTCTAAGTAATGGATAATGGTTGCTCACTCGATTTGGAATGGCATAAGAGTAAAGAGTAGTAAAGATTAATTAGATTGTTCTATGTTTTCTATGTAAAAGATGAATCAACTCTATCTAAGAACTTCTAATTGAGATATGAATATACATGAGGCTGCATAAAAGGTCATTTTTCAATTAATCCAAAGCCTTGAAAGGATTTTAGAAAATGCGAAAGGTTCGCTCAGCGCCTCACGGCTATGTCATAATACATTTGAATACTTGTCTCAAATAAACTTCTAGATCATCATTGCTCTAGTGAATAATTAAAGAAAATAGATGGATGGAAGATTGAAAATTAAAATAGAAACAAACTACTTATAGAAACATCTCTCAGAGGTTCACTAATTATTTAATTGTTAGCGGGTCTTTGTATGTGTTGTCTAGAAAGAGAAGGACTCAACGATTATTCGTTCGCTAGAACTAGAAGTGAAAATTTTGGTAGATAGGGATCACATAAAAACTTTTTTCAAGGAATGGACCAGACTGGGTCATTTTTCAAGAACAATAGTTAAAGGCTCTAATATTACCTATTGGATCTGGAACCTACATGTTGATGCTCATGATTTCGATAGCCATACTGGTGATTTGGAGAATATCTCTCGAAATGTCTTTAGTGGCCATTTCGGTCAACACTCTATCATCTTTCTTTGGCTGAGTGGCATGTACTTCCACGGTGCTCAGTTTTGGAATTATGAAGCCTGACTGAGTGATCCAGCTCACATTAGGAGAGCATCTGGAATAACTAGTGAATTACAACTCTATTGTGTTACAATTGGTGGATTAGTCTTTGCAACGTTAATGCTTTTTGCTGGTTGGTTACATTATCATATAGCAGCTCCAAATTTAGCTTAGTTTCAAGATGTGTAATCTATGTTGAATTATCATTTAGTGGGGTTACTCGGACATGGGTCGCTCTCTTGGGTGGGGCATCAAGTACATATGTCTTTACCCATTAACCAATTTCTAAATGTTGGCGTCGATCCTAAAGAGTTACCACTTCTTCATGAATCTATCCTGAATCGGGATCTTTTGGCTCAACTTTAACCCAGTTTTTTTGAGGGGGAGAAACCCCATTTTTCACCTTAAATTGGTCAAAATATACAGAATTTCTGACTTTTCGTGGTGAATTAGATTCAGTAATTTGGGGTCTATGGCTAACTTATATTGCACAACATAATTTAGTTATTACTATTCTTTTCTTGATAGAAGGTCACATGTATAGGACCAACTAAGGCATTGGTCATGACCTAAAAGATATTTTACAAGCCCATAAGGGTCCGTTTATAGGCCAGGGTCATCAAGGACTATATGAGATCCTAACAACGTCATGGCATGCTCAATTAATCATATCTCTTAACCATAGCTAGGTTAGGGTCTTTAACCATTGTTGTAGCTCACCATATGTATTTCATTCCTTCTTACCCCTATCTAGTTATTGACTATGGTACCCAACTTTCATTTTTCACACATCACATGTGGATTGGGGGATTTATCATAGTTGGTGATGTTGCGCATGCAACTATTTTTTATAGTAAAAGACTATGGTCCAACTACTCGATGGTAAGAGACTATGGTTGCATATGCAACCATTTTTATGGTAAGAGACTATGATCCAACTACTCGATACGACGATCTATTAGATCGTGCCCTTTGGCATCATGATGCAATCATATCCCATCTCAACTGGGCATGTATCTTTTTAGGTTTTTACAATTTTGGTTTGTATATTCGTAATGATACCATGAGTGTTATAGGGTGCCCTCAAGATATGTTTCAAATACCACAATACAATTACAACCCATCTTTGCTCAATGGATACAAAATAACCATACTTTAACACTTGGTAGAATGACTCCTGGTGTAATAACAAGCACCAATTTAACTTGGAGAGGTGGAGATTTAGTAACAGTGGGTGGAAATGTAGCTTTGTTTCTTATTCCATTAGGAACTGTATATTTTTTGGTACACCACACTCATGCATTAACATTTCATGTAACCATATTGATCTTACTGAAACGTGTTTTCTTTGCTCGTAGCTCCCGTTTGATACCCGATAAAGCAAATATTAGTTTTTATTTTCTTTGTAATGGCCCTGGCAGAGAGAGGACATGTCAAGTATTGGCTTGGGACTATATCTTCTTAGAACTATTCTGGATCTACAATGCCGTTTCAGTAGCAATATTTAATTTCAGTTAAAAAATGCAGTCAGATGTCTAGGGGAGTATAAGTGATCAAGGGACAATAACCTATATCACAGGAGGAAACTTTGCGCAAAGTTCGATTACCTTTAATAGATGGTTCCGCGATTTTCTGATGGCCACAGGCATCCCAGGTAATTTTGCCTTATGGTTCATCATTATCTGTATATGGCCTGTTTTTTCTAGGTGCTCATTTTGTATGAGTTTTTAGTTTAATGTTTCTATTCACCAGACGCGGTTATTGGCAACAACTTATTAAATATATCATTTTGGCTCATAATAAATTAAAAGTTGCTATGTGGTTCAGCTGAGAGCTTTGAGCATTGTACAAGGACGTGTTGTAGGAGTAACCCATTACCATCTGGGCAAAATTGCCGAAACATGGTGGTGTTGTTTTTTAGCAAGAATTATTGTAGTAGGATAATGGCTAGGAGGATTTGAAAGGTATTATGACATCAAGATTTTTTAAGGTTTAGCTAGGGCTTAGCTCAAGACCCCACTACTCGTTGTATTTGGTTTGGTATTGCTACTGCACAAGGCTTTGAGAGTCGTGATAATATTATGGAAGAACGTCTTTATGAGAATATTTTTGTGTCTCAATTTGTGTAATTAGAAATAATTTTTTTACAGACGTCCGAAAATTTGTTTCATATAGCGTAACAAGGAAATTGGAGGCATGGGTATAGGACCCTTTACTTGTAAGACCTATTACTCATGCAATTTGGGATCCCTATTGTGGTCAACCACCTATAGAAGCTTTTATTTGAGGGGTGCTCCAATCCCGGTAAATGTTGCTTATTCTGGTGTTTATCAATGGTGGTATATAATTGGTTTACGCACTAATAAGGTATATTGTTGCTTTTTTTCTATTATTTTTGTCTGCCATATCTGTAACAACCTGGTCTTCTATGGCTGACGCTTGGTTTACCTGAGAACAATATAGTTAATTTATCCACTCTATAGTTAAGAAATTATCCAATTATTAGGTAAATATCTAAATCATTCTTTCTGTTGGCCCAGTGAGCTACCCAAGAGGGGGGGGGGGGGGGGGGGGGGGAATTGAGTAGTATTTAAAAATTAATCCAAGTAATAACATTTCAAAAATCAAACAATTAATTTTATCCTAAAATTAATTATTATCTTTATAGTGGCAAATAAGTGTAATAAGCTCTAGATGCATACCCAAACAACACAAGATAAAATAAAGGAAATAAACAATGCAGTACACACTGATATATCTTGATTCACCAAACTACTCTTAGCTAATCCAGTCCTCTGAGCCCCATGGAGATTCGAACCTACTAAACTCAAGATTCCTTTAAAGATAGGAACCAAACCCTCACAATGATTCTTTTCATATGCTCAGAATCAACCTTTACAAATTCTTTTTTCCAAGCTCAAGAATAACCTCTACTTTTTACAAGTTCAAGAATAACCTCATTTTTTTTATACCTTAGGCTAAAGAATCAAAACTTCACAAACACTCCAAATATTATTTTACTCGGTAAGGATTGAACCGTTACAAAATTGCTCACAAATCAATTCAATTACGGAATAATTAACACCTAATCTTTTTATAGGGAAATATCAAAACCTCAATCTCTTTACCGGAAGAGATTGAAACCATCTACCCCTGATTAGATACTCCAAATAGTATCTAATTCGTACACAACTCATCAATTAAAAAAATTGATAAGTTCTTCCACTCGGAGCGTCTACCACCTCAGATTAATTAATACTTAATTAATGTCCCGATACTAGTGATAAAAATAAAGTGAGGAAACAAAATATGATTATAATAAAAAATACGGGTAGCACAATTAAGAACATAATCAGATTAACACACAAATCATTTTAAAAGATTTTTATGCTTTTAAAGTTCCAAAACAATTTCTCAAAAAAATCAATTCACCAAGCAAGTAATAATAATCAAATACTCAATTAAAGAATAAACTTGGAATGATCTCACCAAGAAAACACCAATAGATTGCAAAACAGATCGCTAGATAGCTCAAATTGGTGACGCCAAATAAATTAGCACTTTAACTCAAGATCTTAACTTCAGAATAATCTCACAATATTTTTCAGTATAATATCAGAATGATAAATCTTAGAAAAGCTTAGGAACTGAATAATTCTTGATATTGTGTGTCTTAATTATGTGAAATCCACAGGTCTATTTATAATCACTTGAAACAAGCCCCATAACGGCTAGTTTTCACAAAATATATGTTTTAAAATCACCTATAGACCCTATATATTGATACCTTTCTTTTAAGGTATATTTCACTTAATAATAACTTTCAAAATATTCAATTTAGTCCCTCAAAAGAATTTCCAAATCTAATTCGATAAGATAGAAAGTATTATAAGGATTAATTTGAAAAACACTTTAATTCCATGTATCAAATCTATAGGAATATTAAAATAAGAGTATTATATCTTAAAGATATCCACATCCCTAAAATCACTCAATCAGGTAACCAAATAATGGCTAGTTAACGGCTAGTTTTGGATCAAATCCCAAAATTCCATAAAACCTTAAACAAACATGTCAGTCAATCGACTAAGGTCTGTCTATCAACCGCTTGATTCAGGATACTAGCCAAGGCAAAGATTATGTGCCTATCGATCGACCTATCTGTTGACTTAGAGATTCAGAGAGTTCTATTTCTCTTCACAGGTCGACCGCCCTGTCGACTTATAGATCCAGAGAGTTCATATTCAATTACAGGTCGACCTACTTATCGACCGAGAGATACAAAGAGTTTTTTTCTTTATTCCGGTCGACTTACCTGTCGACTTATGGATGTTGGATCACTTTTCTAAACTCGTTTTTAATTTATTCTCATTGATATTTTCGCCCATTTAACTGATTTATTTTCTCAATTAGTCCACTAAATTCTTAAATTCAATTTTAATTAATTATCAATATTTCTTTTTCAATTACACATAGGAGCAGATAATTTCACTAATTAGGATCCTATCAAAACACATATAAATTTAATTTTTTTTTGTGTCATGTGTGATCCTAATCGGGATATATTAAAAGGCAAAATTAATCTGAGCTGTTTTCGCTTATATTTTTCAAAATCTTCAGTCTCTTAATGTCTATCGTTTTTGTCAATCTCTTTAACATGCATTCATTACTGGTCATCATATTTTCATCATTGTAATTAATAAACTGAAACACTTAATCAAACTGTTAGTTCTACCAAAAACATCAACCTTTAATTGTTCATCAAAATCTTATGATCAACACTTTCAAAACCAAAATTAAAATAATCCTCACCAATTTGATTGAAACTAACAAATAACCTATGACAACAATTCCAATTTGGTTTCAATTTACAATTGAACATTTTGTTAAGCTATTGGACGAAATAAATTACTTTGGGGATATTTTTGTTATTTTTCACATTTCTTTCTCCTTTTAGATTTATAGGAGTTATTTTTCTTCCCAAACCTATTTAAGAATTAGGAATATTTATTAATTTTTATTAAAACACGGCTAAAAAAAAAAAATCGACCTCTATAATTTTGCGATATATTACTGCAAAATAGTTTTGTAACAAAATTAGCTTCTTATAGCTACAGAAAGAAAGAGGAATGCAAAAAAAGTATGAAAATATATGATAATTAATGGCATCCTTCCAATTTTCATAACAAAAATTTTGGTTGAAGCCAATTGAAGACGAATTACAACAATTTAAAGCCCACCCAAACTTAAAGGGGAAAGTTTGACTTAAACATCCCTATACTAATGGTATTTCATCCGATCGTGTTTATAGAATTTGCAATTGGACCAGATTGAAAATTAATAAATAAATAAAAGTACAATAAAATAAAATAAAACATGTGGAACTTTATGTGCAATTTTTTAAACCTTAGGTGCCAATAAACACTCATCCAAAACTTTAGGTACCAAAAGTATAATTTCTCTTAAATATATATTGACTATTATATTTAATTACTAGATTTTTCACAATTAATAATCAATATTAAAATTAAAAACTATATTCGTCCTACTAACAAACCTATGTAAACGATAAAATTAAATATTTCTATTTGGTTGAAATTTGAGTCGCCAAATCTATATGTTGTATGTTTAGTAGATTCAATTGACTAATTGGCATAACTAATAAAAACATGATGAAAATACTAGATATCATTCTAGTGGATAGCATTTTAGAAGACAAGAGGGCTTGAATCCACAAGAGAGAAAAAAATGTCAAAATATTTTAAATTTGAATAATTTAATGATTAACCACAGGTTATCAAAGGTATATTTATAATCCTCAATTAATTCCTAAATTAGTTGGAAAAGAAAACCTTAAGCCCTGGAGAAAAGGAAACAAAATAGGTTTTTTTTAATGTTTAACCCAATTTCAGACTCTCTCTCCTTAATAACCCTTTGAAGCAAAAATATTATTATTTAGTCCTCAATCAAAACATTGTTGGTTTTTAGTCTTTGCCAGATAGTGAATGAACATATTTACCCTTTTATATATATAACCAAAAAACCCTAATTGTCCATTCATTTTTTATGTCTCAACCATGCTAATCTTTCTCTTTCTTTTCTCAGCCGCAAGCCTGGTGCACATTCACCCTTCAGCACCAGCAAACGTGACATGAGCTTCTTGAGGCTAGAATCGAGGTCAACGATGCTTTCAAGCAAGAACCGGATTCAGTTCAGCCCGACACGAGCATATTTGAGCAAAAATGCTGAAGGATTAGGCCCCATGTAATGTGGATCGATGATGAAAATCGAGTAGCGACACTTAGAGATCTTGTAATGGTGGTTCGCCATCACAGCGGTAGGAGAGAAATGGTGTTTCTAGATTTGATGCTCAACTTTTCTCTCTCTCATCATTTCTCTCTTCTCTCTCAGCTGCGAACGGTTCACTGTTGCGGTAATCAAAGGGATGCAATTTGGTGTTGTGGCAGCGGGTGGTTCTAGATCTGATGCTCAACCTCTCTCTCTCTCTCTTTGTTAGATGCGAACGGTTCACCGTTGCGACGGCCGGAGGAGGTTCACTATTGTGGAGAAAACACCCCATGGTATGGAAATTTAAGGTGGAATTGGAGAGAAAAATACTATTGGAGGCACAAAATCCCTAGAAAAGGGGCTTAGAGTTGAAGCATATTAAAGATTTGAAGCTTATCTCCACAAAAAGAGTTTTCTCTTCCTTTCTCTCACCCTAATCTTTTGTGAATTTATATTTCTTATTTTACATTTATGGATTTCTTGAAAGTATTAGTTATGGATTTAGTAATGTAGAGTTAGTCATTTAATCTAGAGCTTGATGTAATCTTATTTTAACCATGTTTTGAATATTTTCTTAATTGTTAGTTTTAATTATATTTTTTGCTTCTCTATGTTTAATGAGTTTGATTCATGTAGCCAATGAGTTAGATGATTTTAGGTTGTGAATTTTATACTTGAGAGGGATTAAATTTGTGACCAGAATTGAAAGTGCATAATTTAGGTTGTTGTGAATCTAGGAAAAGATCAACAACTTGGTGATCGAGTTGGGAATTTAGGGTTTTGTGATATTGGGAAGTGATCAAGTCATAGATTTCTCAACTAGGATTTCTATTTAATAGTATTTGCCTTAATAATGTTTCCAAGTTATGCTTCCATATGATATCTTGGTTGATTCGAAAACTTGGGATTCGACACTTGAGAGAGGTAATTTTGGGTTCGGACTTAGGTTAAGCACAACATAAGTTTTAATAGATCGGGAGATATTTAAAGCTTGGGTAATTTATAAGGTCGGGGTATTATGAATGTTCTTACCTAAATACTAGATAGAGATATTAGTTTTGAAATGTTTATATATTCTCTCGCTTGACACTCGGGAAAGGTAGTGATGGAGCACAAGTAACCTTGATTATTGAATGAATGAAATTGGCTAATAATTGCTTAATAGGATAACATAGGAATTACGAGATGAAATCAAGCTCCTAGAACAATTGTGCATAGAAAATCCATATTTTATTTTGTTTGTTGATTTTATATTTGTTTTTTATTTTATATTTAACCACATTTAAATTTGGTTGCCTAGATAAAGTTAGATTACGATAATCGCGATACTTAGCGATGATTTAAACCAATCCCTATGGATACTCTACTCTACTCATCCTATACAATTAAAACTTGATCCGTATACTTGCGGTGTAGCAAAATAATCACTAACAAGTTTTTGACGCCATTGTCGAGGATTGACGTTTTAGATTGTTGTTAATATTGTGAATAAGTAACTTGATTTTAATTTAGGCATTTTATCTTTATTTCTAATTTTTGCTTTTGAGTTTTGTTTATTTTGTAAGGTACTTGAAGATGTTTGATCAACAAGTACTCATGAGATTACGAGCCTTTTTATTGTGTTTGGGAAGATACAATGAGTTGCTTATTCAATTCTCCAATCATGGCTTTCCGAAGGATTGTGAACTACTAAACTTTCTCGACGGGTTATAAGCCGCAACAAGAACTTGGGTGGAATGAAGACGTGGTACCACCTCTTTTTATGAACTAACTGCGGATGAAGCCTTTTTGTTGTTGGAAGACATGACCGATTTTGACTATCGGAGTTGAAAAGTTTTGACAAGTCACTAAAACTTGGGGGATAGTTCCAACATTTCAGTGTCATGGTTTGACACTCCACACCAACTTGTGGAGTCTTCTCCCATCCTGGGAGACACGTCCACTGTATTCATGATGGAAAATAAGATTATCATGATAGAAATGAGAGACACACAAGCCACATTCATATGTGAGTTTGTTCAATTACGATGATTCTAAGGAGGAGGAGATCCGAGAATTGATCGACGATGCAGAATCACAAGACAACACTTGTGAGTTTCCACCTTTTAAGATCCAAAAGTGTGATGCTACCATCGATCAAAGATGACTACATCTATGAGGATCTGATGTGGCTCTCTTGTCATCTACTACCTCTAGTAATGTTCATTCATGCCCACCAAGCACAAGGAGCTGAGTTAGGTTGACCATACATGCCAATTATTTTCACATCTCGCCAAGCTTGATGGCGTTCAAAACCAAGACCCATTTATTGTGTTGTATGACACATACTATGGGCGAAAGCTGCTCTTTGATGAGCCCTTCTACATTGTCAAGCCGAGGACATTAAACTAGGCGCTTCTTCAGAGATAACCTAAGTTTTCAAATAATTGAGCCTAATGATGCAAGTTATGACAGAAATCCCCATACCGGCTACTTTGCCCAGAGCATCACCACTGACCACACTAGGAGGCGAGATTGTCTCGCCTCCTCGGTACGTGTTCTTATTCCCTTATGCTTAATTTGAATACATGTTTGACTTTGATTTTGGGGGTAAGACACATATTGGCTTATGTTTGTTGGGTTTAGAAAATACTTGTGTTTATGACGTTTCTTCATATAACTTGTGTTCTTTTGGCCATATTTTTAGTTTCTTTTCTTTAGGTTTGTTTGAATAAATTGTGAGTTTTGTTGAGATGAAATGACTTGATATCGATGATGAGTATAGACACTTGATGTTCTCTTAGGTCTTTTGAAATGTATTGCATTGAGATTTTTGTGTGCTCGACATTTATTGATTGAAGTTCACTCTTGATTCTTTACATTTGAGCACCATGAAATATGATCACTTGGCCTTTTGAGTACTTGGAGAACATTTATGTACTTTAGGTTGGATTTGATATCTCATGAGCACTAGAACTCATTTGAGTGAAACTTGAGGCAAAATTCTATGTTATGTGTTGTTGGAGAAATGATTTAAGCATTTCTTTGGATCATTTGGGCCTTTGAAGTTGACCCTTGAAATTTGTTCATCATTCGTTACTCCCGTTAAGCCTTATTGCATAATTCTTTCAGTAACCTTATATGTGCATCCAACCCACTAAATGCCTTTCTACTTTCCAAACCCATCACTAATTGACATGTTTGCATGGATCATTAAGCATAAAGACTAACATGGGCTGTGTTTGGAAAATCGTTAGTAGATTGAGTTGTGTGTTTCATTTTGTTATTGAGTTGGTTATGTTTTATTCCAAAAAAACAAACAAAACATAATTGGGTGATGAGTTAAGTCACTTTCCCTGCAATATTGAGGACAATGTTGATTTCGAGTTTGGGGATGTGATTTGTATTTCTTATCAAATTGTTCTTTTTGTGAAAACAAAAGTACGTTTTCGTTTGTTTTGGAATTTAATACCTTGTGGGATCAATTGAAAGAAGACATATGATAAAAAATTTCTTAGAAATCTTACAAGATCCATGAGTTGTGATACATGCCTAGGGTGATTTGAGCCTAAATATGACATTCTTATCTATATTCTACCCTAACCATACATTACACCGCTCGAAGTCCTTTTGATCTCAATGACATATGAACCTATGCATAATCAGTGGAGAATGACACGAAAAATGATCTTATGGTTGTTCTTAAATTCACTATCTAGAGATCATTCATTATCTCTTTACCACATAAATATATTTGAGGCTCAGTTCGTTTGCTAAGAGTGATTGTGTACACACTTACATATCAAGAGTCTTGAGTGAAAGATATTGATGCTTGAAGCTGAAATTCTAGATAATCTCATTGTTTGTATTACTCTTGAACTTAGAGCATTTGTTGGCTTCAGAGATAATTGCACAAGCTGTTGAATCGGTATGGAACTCACATTTTCTCATTCATTTGCTTAGTACTTGATTTGTGTTCTCTTCTATTTTCTTTTATTTTACTTGAGGACAAGTAAATATTTGAGTTCGAGGGTATTTGATGAGTGGTTTATTTAATCTAAGATCATATTTCTCATTTTTTTTTAAAAACGTCTAATTTCACCAAAAACCATTTTTTCACCCTTTCTTTTTAGAAAACCAGGTATTTTCCACTCTCTTTTAAAACCACCAAATTTCAACGAAAAATCATTTTCAACTTCCTTTCGAAACCAACACAATTCATCGAAAATCCATTTTCTCAACTCACCCAGAAACCTGTTTGATCCATATCATTTTGAAATCATTTAATTTAACTACAATCATTTTTCATCATCATCATATATATATATATATAAATAGTTTGGTAAGAAGACAGTACACTCACCTGATAATTCGCTCTCAAAAGCTCCACTGATTATCCGCTACTAATCATCCGATAAATGTGAACTTATTTGTGATAGGGTCTAAATTAATATTATAGTGAAAAAAATAACCTACTCGTGCACATGCAAGCCCTATGTTTCATAATTTCCCATTCCCCTCATTTTATTATGTAAAATTATTATTCGGTTTAATTTTTATTTTGTTAAAATTGTCTACATAAAAATTTAGTAATACAATGGTTCCCATGGTTTCCAAATTTGTATGCTAGAATTTAATTTAATTGAAAATAATATTTAATGAAAATATTATCCGTTCCGAATTGTTCACGGGTCGCTAGATGATTTTAAATTTTTGTTGGGGTTAAAAGTGAAATTTTCCTTTTTCTCATTTTTTTTTGTTTTATTTTCTTCTTCTTGTTTCAGCCGGACCGCCGGCAACGCTCTTTCTCTCTAACTCTCATACACACTCATAGCCTCTGTCGGCCGACAACCCACCTACATTCACAGCAGGGCCGACCGACGACACCACACACACTACACACACAGTCGCCAGACGTACAACGACACCCAGTCGCTGTCGACGACACACGCATGGCGACTTCGACTGAATGCACTCCCACTACCGGACCAACACACACCCACAGACGGTGACTGAACAACGTATACACACACGGCACTCGCACACACACATGCACGCGACCCAACCTGTGATATACACACACGCACAATTTGATCACACCCACATACTGTCGGCAAATAAAACAGAGCACACACCGCCAAAACTTTACCAACCGAACTCACAACACCCATGCATGTATATACTCACCAAGATTAATTACACAATTACGTATCAAATCGATGATGATGAACGACAATGTTTTTACAGGGTTAACGATCTCGCTCCACGACCGTCGATCCTGCACCGAACTGAACGGCAATGATCAATCCATCCTACGATCACCGGAGAGTAGTCGACGAACGGAGAGCAGAACACACTCAAACTACCCCACACACATGCATGCTAATTCTCTCCACCATCACCGGAGGAGACACTACCGAGAAGCCCCCTCCATTTTCCCCCCTATCTCTAGAAATTTCTTCATATGGGTTTGAGATTCTTTTTTTTTTTTTTTATTATTATTAATTTCTCTTGCATGAACATATATATATTGTATGGTTTGAGTGGATGAAAGTTTGATCTCCTTACGTCACATTGCCCACTTCCCGATTCCTATCTGGTCGGTGATCGTCGCATACACAGCTCATATATATATGTGTTTAAAATAAACTTTTAGTTAATTACCCTTTTCTCCCCCAACTTCCTTAAATTCTTAATTTTTATCAAATTTAGCTTTAAAAAAATTTCTAAAATTTTCAATTTCACCCCTAAAACTTTTAATTAAAAGGTTAAATGTCAATTTGAAATTTTAAGTTTTAAAATTAATATTTTCAAAATTTTCAAATTGACCCCTAAACTTTTTATTTGGATTTTTAATTAACAAAAGTTTTTCCCAATTTCCTGATGCTCTAAAATGCAACTATTAATGATGTACATGCTATGATTTAGGTCTTACAATGGATGCCTATTTGAACTTACTAGTTTACACTTTCCATCTCCAACTCCACTATTACCACAACCAAATATCCCTTCATCAACCTATGTAACCTCACTACTACAGCCAATATTCTTTTTCTCATCTATATCTCCACAACCACCAATATCTCTCTTACCATCCCAACTTTGGCATACTCGGATAGGCCACACTTCATCTAGCCTACTCAAATCGCTTCTCTCTAGTGGTTAGTTAGGTTAAATTCAACATGAGTAATTCAAATGTATCGATTGCCAACTTGCCAAACAACCAACCCTACCTTTCAAAGAGAGTCAATCTATTTCTCTTGTACCCTTTGATCTAATTCATTCTGATATTTGAAGGCCTTCTTGATAGGTGTAAATTAAATATCTATTTTCAATCTGAATGTTGTTAGTTTTCGAGTATATTTAGTACGTTTTAATATTTTTTTATGTGTTTTTGTCTAAATTAGGTGTTTGAGGTGAAAATATATGTAAACGGATAAAAAACAATCAAATCGGATCAAGAACGGTAAAAACAAAGTGGAAATGTGCAAAACTAGTACAAGTGCTATAACTTGAAGGCTATTTTTGACTATGATTCAATCTTATTTTGGAACAACTCAAAACGTAGAAGTTGTATATATTTCTTTTATCTTTCCATTGGTTTTTAAATCACCTCAATCGGAGCTCGGACGAAGAAGTGCAGAATCAAGGCTAAACTCACTGCTGTTCCACCGCCTAGGCGGTGACCTCTGTGCTAAATTAGATACTATTTTAGATATTTTATGATATTTTGATCCCTATTTTCTCTTCCTCTCCTCTCCATTCGTCCAAGAGATCTCCATAGACTCTAGGAGGATAGTAGAGAGGTTTTGGGAGTGCTCATTCAAATCCTAAGGAGAAGATCATGTTTCCAAGAAGGGGGAGCGATCTCGAAACATTTTTAGCGATAAATGTTCTGACTAGGCTAAGTTTCTCTTGTTCCTTCTTTTATTTCTTAACTTAAGGTTGTTGTTTAAGCATGTTTAGCTTAGTTTTCATTGTATAATTGGCTGTGACCATGAGCTAAATGGGTTTTTTTTTGTCTAGGGATTAATATATTTATGAAAATGTTGTTTTGTTGAGTTTGTGTTTGGTTAGCAGTTGTTTTTCATTATATTGATTGTGTTTGATGTATTGTTTGTTTGTTTATTATGCTTAGATTTACATATCGAGAATACGGGGTTTGACAAATCCCAGATTTGGACTAGAATAAACAAATACCACGATTCTATAACCCGGTCGGGGTTTGGATTGTGGATAATCGATAATGTTGGGGAAAGACTCACGTGACCTAGGGTCGTTAAGACATTGAGGGGGACTTCTTCGTTGACTCAAAGTCATGTATTCCCCCGTCTTACACTCGGGAGAGGTGGCGGTGGAATTTTAAAACCAAGATTGTCGATAGTGTAAACACAACACGACGATTCAATGAGCCGGTCAGGAGTTGGATTGTGTGTAATCAATGACGTTGGGGCGAGATTCACTTGACCTAGGGTCGTTAAGACGTTGAGGGGGACTTCTTCGTTGACACGAAGTCGCGTTATATCCCTTGTCTTACACTCAGGAGAGGTGGCGAGGGAGTTTATGAACCGAGATTGTCGGATAAGTCGAACGCCGTTAACATAAACTAAAATGAGACCAAACACGTTTTTGTAAACAAAAATTAATCCCTAGGCAATACTTTCCCTAAACATCTCATAATGGTATTAGTATAGTTAATTTAATTAGATTAATTAACTTAGTATTAGTATTATTAATTTTAAATACATTTATTTTCGCCTAGATAAAGTTAGGTCATGACAAACGCAGTACTCAATAATAGTCAAAACCAATACTTGTGGACACGATAACCCTAACTCTCCCGATCTATATTAAAACTTGACTTCATATACTTGCGAGTGAAAGTAACGACGTATTTCATGCGCTACCAAGTTTTTGGCGCCGTTGCCGGGGATTGGTGAATTTGGTTATTATTGATATTATGAGTAAATGACCAAATTTTACTTTAGGCATTTCTTTTGTGTATAATTTTTGTTTGTAGTTTTGTTTTTTATTTCTCTTGCAGAGTACTCGACGATGTTAGATCTACGAGTATTGATGCAATTCTTTCAATGGGATTCTGAGCCATTTTATAGTGCTTGGAATCGATATAGGGAATTGCTACTCTGGTTTCCGAACCATAGCCTCCCGACAGAGTCTTAACTCTTCCATTTACTCAATAGGTTACAAGCCGCAACCAGAATATAGGTAGAAGGAGAAATTGCTAGCACCTCATTCTACGACCTAACCGCAGACAAACGAAGAGTCTTCCCCCAATCTGGAAGAAACGCTCACAACCGTTATGGGGGAGACTTAGAAATTATTGAGAGAGATGCATGACTGGATCAACGAGCATGAGGATCATCTTGTTCATATCGAGACGATCTACGTCGATATCGATGAGATCGTAACGTCTCTGCACACGCAAATCATTCATCTTCTTTGCTTTGTTGAGTCCGAGGCAAAAGCAGTGGCACTAAGAGGCGAACAAGTCTAATTTGATTGTGAAAGCCAATGTGAGGAGTTGAAAATGAGCAAAAGGAGCTTGAAAAAGTTCAACTATGTTTATACGAATGAGACGGGAACCTAAGCATGGATCGATGATTGTGATTCATTACTATTGGAGATCTAGATAGGGATGTTGCCATCGATCCCAGACGATCACATCTATGAGAATTCGATGTGGCTCACTTGTCCCTCACTGCCATTAGCAATGTTCTTTTATGCCTACCAAGTACATAAGTCAATGAGGCAAGACGTTGAAAGCTCGAGCTATACATTACCACATCTCACCAAGCTTGAGGGCGTAACCAAGACCTGTTTGTAGTGTTATTTGACACGTACTATGGGCGGAAGTCACTCTTTGATGAGCACTTCGGCGTGTCAGGCTGACGACCATAAACCAAACGCTTCTTGGGAAACAACCCAAGGAAAAGAATAAGTTAGATCCGTCATAACCGATTTGATTCAGAGGCGAGTGTCTCTTGCCTCCCAGGTACGTGTTCTAAACCCTAGTCTTTATTATAATGCTTTATCATGTCATTGGAATCGCTGACTAGGTTATTATAGGTATTTCCTGTTTGAGTCAGGTGTGATGTGTAGTATGTTTTTAGTATATGTTTTAGTTAGTATGTTTTATTGTTTCTACATGTACATGTCTGTTTAGGATAGCTGTTGTGTTATGTTCTGAGTTTTGACGTCATCTGGGCCATTACCCAATGATGAGTCTGTCCCCTGGTTGTTTATTGAGGTCAAGCGTAAAACTCATGCATGTATGTTCTGTGTGCTCAACGTTATGTTTTAGTAATATTTATTATAGATCTTACTTGCACGAACATGAAAACTCATTATATAACCATTTAATTGATTTAAAAACGATTATCTATCACTTAAATTCATGACATTAGGGTTTCTAGAACTTGATTCGGGGCAAATTCGAGGTGAAATCCTAGGCGAGGTAGTTCGGAAGATATGATTAAGGCATTCATTTTCTCGCTTGAGCTTTTTAAGCTTACCCTGATATATTATTATCCCTCATTCCCCTGTTAAAGCCTAAACATTGTTTCGATTTTGAACACTTAACAATTACCATTTGACCAATAAAACTTCTTTCCAAACCTACATCGCTAAACTGAAGGCACAATCTAAGAGAATCAAGATAGTAGATTGTAAATGCTACTTGATGTGAGTGGTTGAGTTTTGGGCGAACTATTAATTGGTTCGGTATTCAAGTAATCACTTGTCTTTTTTTGTTTGTATTTCACACACCCCTTCAATTGTAAAAATCAAATAAGTTTAGGGGTGTGTTAGTTGAAAAAAAAATTCAAATGTAAATAAGGTTTTTATTTTTGTTTATTTTTGACAAGTGAGTACGTCGTTCTGAACATATGTTCAGGGTTGTTTCAAATTTATCTATGGGGTTTTGAGTTTGAGAGTGTCAATTGATGTGCCTTGGGTAGCGTCAAGTTAACGACGTTAACCCGTTTTCTCTTTCAAAATTATCCTTGGCCATTTGTCCTAAACTAAACCATGACCTATTTATCTTTTTGAACTTTCAAACCTACATTAGTAGAGAAGAGATACTAGGTCAAGCCTATGGATTCCTTATACCTTTGGGTTTTTTCTATCATGCGCTTATATGGTGGATAATCCAATCCGATTAATGGATAATTATATATTTTAGTTTTAACACACACACACACACACACACACACACTTTAGCAGGATCTATAACGGCATTTACTATTATAAATGTTGAAATTCTAGAACATTACATGGTGTGTTTTATGCCTGAACTCGATAAGATTGGGGGCCGATGAGTGATATTTCGTTTAGCCGATAGATGATACTAAAAACTTGCACATATTTGTTTTTCGTGTTTTTCATTTTTAGTTTTTAGTTGTTATATTTTCTTTTATTGCATAAGTGTTTTGCTAGAGAACCAGTAAAATTCCAAGTTTGGGGGTACATCTCCTCATGCCTTGATGGGTGGCCTTCGTTACTTTGTTATCTTTGTGGACAACTACTCTCGATATATATATGGTTGTTTCATATGAAACATCGATCCAAACTATTCCAAATATATTCTGAGTTTTCTTCTATGGTTCAAACCCAATTTTCTAGAAATATCAAATTTTTTCACTCAGATAATGTAATCGAATACAAGGATTGTGCTTTTCTTAACCTACTTCGTAAAAAATGGCACGCTCCCCCATCGCTCGTGTCGTAGTACATCCCAACACAATAGACAAGTCGAATGCAAACATAGACATATTCTTGACACAGTTCATGCTCTCCTCATTTCTTTATCGTGTTTTGAGCATTTATGGGGTGAGGCTGCCTTCACAGCCATCTACACAATAAACCGTGTCCCTTCCGCTACAATCCAAAACCAGTCTCCATTTTATGTCTTTTCAGTAAAACTCCTGATTACTCTGAACTTAGAGTCTTTGGTTATGCCTGTTTTGTTCTTCTCAACCCATATAGACACAACAAATTGAAACCAATGGCTTATCTGTGTTGTTCTCATGGATATGGCAGCGAACATAAAGGGTATCGGTGCTAGGATACTATTTCTAAAACCCTTCGTATCAACTCTTTTGGGAATATCAAATGTTTTCTTCCTTAAGGTCATTTGACATATCAACCCTCACCAACTCCAAATTCTTTACTGATACATCCATTGAGTTATTTCCGGATGATACAGTTCCAGTTACTATTGAGTCCACTCCAGCACCACCAGTTGAGCCTAGCCTTACATTTTTTGCTAAGTCCATCTTAGAACCACCAACTGAACCCACTCTATAACCACTAACTGATCTCACCCTTCCAACTTCAGCGACCATGACTAAGACTTCTCCTACGGTCGATGATCCTGTACCGCCTTCCATTAACACCCATACCCTATATCACCCTCACCGCTCTACTAGGGTAACTTATCCTCCACATTACCTTTCTGATTTTTATTGTTTTTTCACTATACTTCATCTACACAAGCCTCAATCCTATAAGGAGGCTAGTACTAATCCTCTTTGGTAGAAAACAATGGATGAAGAACTTCAGGCCCTCACAAAAACTCATACCTGGGATATTATAGATCTGCCCCTGGAAAAAACCTTATTGGGTGCAAATGGGTGTTTAAGATCAAGACACTTTCTAATGGTTCTGTTGAACGATATAAAGTCTGACCTGTTGCTAAAGGATTTGCTCAAGAAAATGGTATTGACTATAAAGAAACATTTGCTCCAATGGCGAGGCTAACATCGGTCCATACACTTCTTGCCGTCTCCGCTATTCGAAAATGGACTCTTTTTCAAATGGATGTCAAAAATGCATTTCTCAATGGTAATCTTATGCATACCCCTCCTGTCCTGACTGTTCCTCGAAATAAAATCTGTCACCTTTGTCGTGCTCTATATAGTTTGAAACAAGCTCCACGTGCCCGGTTTGCAAAATTCAGTACTACTATTCATCAGTTTGGGTTCACACTTAGTGCTCATGATTCAGATCTGTTTATTCGCCATACTTCTAATGGTATTATCCTTCTTTTACTATACGTGGACGATATGGTTATCATTGGAGATGATATACGTGGCATTTCTGAACTCAAAAAGTTTCTAAGTGGCCAATTCGAGATGAAAGGCCTTAGATTGCTCACCTATTTTCTTAGTCTTGAAGTCTCATCGGGTTTTGATGGATATTTTATTTCTCAGGACAAATATGCATCGGATCTCCTTTCCAAGACTGGGATCACTGACTCAACCACTGCCACTACTTCTCTCAAGCTGAATGTCAAACTTACCCCACTTAATGGTTCACCTCTTCAGGATGCTACTCTATATCGCCAACTTTTTAGAAGCCTTGTATACCTCACTGTCACTCGCCCTGACATTACCTATGTCATTAATCAGGTCAGCCAATTCTTGTCTACTCCTTGGACTACCCATTACTCGGCTATTTTTCACATTCTTCGATATTTCAAGGGTACATTATTTCATGGGCTTTATTTCTCAGCTCAGTCTGCTCCTATCTTACAAGCGTTTTTTTTATGCCAATTGGGCTGGAGACCTCACCGACAGACGTTCAATCATTGGTTACTATTTCTTTTTGGGCAATTCTCATTTCCTAACTGTAGTTGTTCACTCCAGTACTGAGGCTGAATATCGTGTCATGGCTGATGCAACTCAAGAACTTCTCTGGCCTCTATGATTCTTTGCTGACATGGGCATCTCTTCTCCTACTGCCAGTACCCTACACTGTGATAATAGGAGTGTTATTCAGATTGCTTACAATGATGTATTCCACAAGCATACAAAACACATAGAGACTGATTGCCACTTCATTCATCATCACATTCTCCAGAATACGGTTCGTCTACAATCTGTTAGCTCAGCCGATCAGACAACAAACATTTTCTCTAAGCCTCATCCACCCGGACGCTTTCACTCTCTGGTTTCCAAACTCAAGTTTACCTCTCACTTACCGCCTTGAGTTTGAGGAGGGATGTTATTGTTTTATGTTAATGTATTATATAGGTTTGTCCCACGTAGCCCATTAGGGCAAAACCCTATCCCCTACTTTCCTTATAAATATATGTATATCGTTGTATTGTACTTGTATCACTTTTCATAATATCAATTCATGATTTTTCTCCCACTTCTCAATTATCTTAACAAAAAATAAATCAGATAACTCAATAACTCGCATCACACTTAAAGTACTCGAGTTTTGCATCAATTGAACCCTGTTTGGGCATTTTGGACACCTAAGCCGTTTTTAACTTCCTTAAGTGTTCAAATTCTATTTTTCTCATAAATCCTAAGCCGCTCATCCAAATTCATTTCCATTGCCAAATTTATTTTCTTAATACAAGTCTTAATAGCCTAGATCATGCTAATTCTCGATTTTCATACCAATCGGACCCCGTTTGGGCGTTTTGGACACCCGACCCCTTTTTAATTTCTTTAAGTGTTCAAAATATTTTTTTTTTGCATAAATTCAAAAATACTTATCGAAATTTATTTTGTTTCTTCCTACAATTATTACTAGTCGAGATGGCACTAACCCTCGAGTTTCGTATCAATCGGACCCTGTTTGGGAGTAGACACCTAACTCTTTTTCAACTTTTTTTAAGTGTCCAAATTCTATTTTTTTGCATAAATTGTAAACCGCTTATCTAAATTCATTTCTTTTCCTTTCTACAAATCTTAATGGCTATGGTAAAGCACATTTCCACCAACAAATCCCTATGAGTACAATCAATTTCCAGGTGCACATTTGCCAACGTGGGGTTTTAGAGAAAACCTCTAGCATTGCGCAAAACACGACCTGGAAAGCCACACCAAGCTTTATGAGAAAGGAAGATTGGGAGGGGGGAAATTTTAATTCCTAGTTGTAGTCACAAGAATTGTACTAATCTACCATATTTATCTACTGCAATGGGTATTTGTTATGTAAATGGAAACTCATTGTCACAAGGCACGCGTAGGGATGTTGACCTCTCCTATTAGCGCATTCATCAAATATCTGAACCTTTATCTTGTCAAGCTTAAAAAAACTACGCCTCATAGAATCAAGCAAGATTGGTGGTGTCATTACAAACACCTAGACATGAAGCAAAATGCTAGTGCAATTTAGCACTATGTTTTTAAAATCGAACGAAACCGAAACCGAATGGTCTGATTTTAAAACCGACTAAATGGTTTGGTTGCGATTTTTGTTTTAGAACAGTAACCGTGTAACTAATATTTTAGATATATTTTTATGATATATATACCCTCACTTTTTTATATATTAGTTTAACCCCTAATATATATATCTTCTAGAGTCAACTAATACGATCAGTAGGCTCATGACTCTTGATAGTGAATATTGCTTGCAATGGCCGCTCTGATAGCGGAAGCCTTTCACAAAAAATTTCATATGCTACCTCCTGAATGGAGAAAACGTAGTAGAGGAAATCTTGGCCTCGATGCGTCCTACTTGTGTCATCTTTGAAGCCTGTAATGCTTCCTTGATTCATCTACCATTCCTTTAGTTCCATTTTTGGTATGCCTCCTACTTCGTTTCAAAGAAAATCAGGTTAATATATATATATGTTTATTTGGGTTAATAAGAATATTTATGGATATTTAGGCCAATTGAAGTTAAATCAAACAGCTATGTGTAATTAAAGAAATTGCTAATTCTCCATCTCTTAATTATACAAATTAGACGCCCAGGCTTGGCAAGTTTCTATCTAGGGCACACAATTCATCGAGCATTTCTCTTACTGGTTCTTTTTTTTTTTTTCTCTCTCATATCCCTTAATTCATAATTCTTTATTCCTCATTCCCTCTGGCTACAAAATTCATTATTCCCCCATACCCTAATTTTATTTTAGCCCTGTCACCCTCTCTTTTTGTTGTTTTAACATTTCTTACTGCACCATCTCTCGAACCAGATATCTCTTTGGGTGTTTATCGCCGCCGCCATTTGTCTCTCTTTGGGCTTCTATCACCTCCCTACACCATTAAACCCCTATGCCATTTGTCTTGCTTTAGGTGTTTATTACCTCTGATCTTATACTCTGCCCTAATCCCCCCCTCTATCTCTCTCTCTTCCCCCATCGATGTTTATTTCATCGCCTAAGTAGGATTTGTTTATTTTATATTGCAATTTTGGTTTTGATACTCTGCCCTAACTTAACAATTTTCTATTTTTATTATCTGTCTATTGATTTTCTTTTTTTCCTTACGTATTGAGATTTTTATTTTTTTACAATTGTAGATCCAATTGATCCATCTTATTCCCCACTGATGCTTTGCGTCCATCGCCCAGTTACGATTTTTTTGTTTTTTTGTTTTTATTTTTGCTTAGCTCTTCACTTGATTCTTTGATATGTAGTTTAGTGTTTGGCTACTAATTTTTTGTTTTCACTTTACAATGAGCTTGATATAATTTAGGTATGTAATAATTTGTTGATTTCCCAAGATGCTTAATCTGAAATGACCCACATGAGTGTTTTTTTTTTTTTTTGGGGGGGGGGGGGGGGTTGCTTTTGATTATCTCTTTGTGATTTGTATGGATTGTTTTTTTGCTTTTGATTATGTCTTGGGTGATTCGGATTGATTGTCAATGGTCAATGTTTACGTCAGGCATTTTCTGCAGTGATTTTGATTGTTATAAATTGCTAATGTAATATATGGACTTGGCCCGTTAGGTCCAAATCCTAACCCTCGGGTTACTCAATACTCTTATTGTAAATCTCTGTAACATACACTATTTTCTTGAATATCAATACAATCGTTTCATATTCACCATTCCACTTCTCAATTATTCTAATATGGTATCAAGAGCCAATGTATGCTAGTCCTGTTCCAGTTAAAATTTTTGTAACCCTAACTCTAAATCTTCGGCCGTGCCGTTGCATCAGTAGTTTTCTATATGGCACATCAGCCTTACTCTCAACCCATTCAATGCCCAGTCAGTGCCACATCAGTTGTTGACTGCCATGTCAGTCATTAACTCTGCCACATCAGCACCCAGTTAGCCTCCTTCTGCCACATAATCGGTTCTTTGAGGTAACTTTCTTTGAACCGACTCTAGCCTTCTTAGACGGGTTTTCTACAAACTTGGACTGGTTTAAAGGGTGATTAAACATTTTGAATCTATTTTCGAACTCTGTTTTGTGATTTAAGGGTCACAAAATATAGTTTCTTTTATATTTGTGTGGTTTCGACATCGTTTTACCCCCTTATTTGCGCCTATGGAAAACTCAGACTCATCTCGAGTTATCAATACTATTTTGGATTAATCCAATAATATTGTGTGGGCTCCAGAGATGTTTAATTTTTTCCATAGATGGAAATTGTGGCGTTTCGTAACTGGAGAAATTATTGAACCCAATAAGAATGAAGATGAAGATACTATAGGATATACTAACTGTCTAAAGGAATAGGATAGCAAAAATCATCAGATTCACACTTGGTTCGGTGCCACTACTATCCCAGAGATCAAAATCCAATTTGGTATACTCTAAATAGTTAAAGAAGTTTGGGATCTTTTCCAGCATCGCTACACCAAGGCAAACATATCACATTAGTATCGCCTCTTTTCCACCCGCCAATGCATGCGCCAAGAACCTAGGCAAACCATCAATAATTTCCTATCTCATATGACTGTCATGTGGGATTAGGTGGCTATCACTGAGCCAATCTGTTAATGTACAAAAGATTCCACCATTGAGACAAGCTACCAAACTGACACAAGCATTATGCCATTCCTAATGGCCTTGAGGGAAGAATTTGAGCATACACGAGCTTCAATCCTATACTGGGGCAAGATATCTTCCCTAAACGTTGTCATTTCTGATCTACTCAGCTAGGAAACACGCCTTGCAACATTACAAGGACCAAATATAGATACTGCTCTTGCCACACCAATTGGTCTTGCCACACCAATTGACAAGTCAAACTCATCTCAGAAGCCCTTATACCATAGGTATTGTCATTCACAAGGGCACAAATTGCTCAAATGTCCTTCTCGCCTATGTAAGGTATGCAAAGAACTAGGCCACTATCTTATAGATTACCCTAAACTTCTAACATCATCATCTAGAAATCAATCAAATAGAAATTAGTATTGCTCTCGATGCTCTAGCAATTGGCTTTTCTCCAAGCCAAAGAACGATGCCGCTGCAGCCACTTATGCTACATCGACTTCATCGCACTCTCTACCTGATTGGAGTGGTTTCTATATAGTACTTACCGAGACTCTGTCTAAAACCAATATAGTCATGTCAGCTACACCAGGTATATCTCGATGGTATTTTGATTCAACTTATTGCAATCATATGACATTTGATGCCTTTATCTTTTCCTCTAAAATCTATGATGAGTATGCACCTATTATTCACACTGCCAATAGATCAAATATGTTAGTTAGCCATATTGGCCATATTGATAAATCTCATTTATCTCTTCAGGATACATATTTGCACCCTAATCTTACGCTTAATCTTATATCTGTTGGACAACTCTGTGATCTTGGATTTGATTTGCATTTTTCTTCTACTAGTTATCGTGTGCAAGACACTCAGACGGGAAAATTCCTTAGAACCAGCCGTAAAGTTGAACACCACTTTGAGCGCACTCACCTTCAAATTCTATCTTCATCATCACCAAACTAATCAACCGCATCCATCCCAGCACTCTCACCCGTAGAATTGTGACTCTCTCAATTATGTCACACTTCACTCAGTTGTCCTTGTTCTCTTATTTCTAGTGGACCGTTAGATTTAATTCAGTATGAGTCTTTTTCATCGTATTCATTGTCAACTTGCAAAACAATCAGTTTTACCTTTTAATAAGAGTCAGTTTGTTTCTCTTGCACATTTTGATTTAGTGCATTCTGATATTTATGGGTCTTTTTCTCATGCAACAATGGGTGGTGCTCACAATTTTGTAGTATTTGTGGATGACTAGTCTCGATATACTTGATTGTTTCTTATAGGGGTGTGAACGGGTCGGGTGGGGGTATTTTGGGCAACTTCAACACCCGACCCGAATAAATCGGGTCTGGAATATCTGAATCCAATTTTGACCAAAGCGCCTGATAATCCGAAGTTTTCGGGAGTTGTCATATTCGTTCGAAATTCGGTCGGGTAGCGAGAAATTAGAACAGATTTAGGATTAGAAAAGAACTTACAACAGATTCAAAGATAGAACATATTCTTCACAAATAAATAAGGCATTAGAACAAAAATGTAGAAAGATTCAGAAACAAATACCTGCTCAGTGCTCATGCCTAACAATCACCACTACATCTTCTCTAATTCTTTAAACGATAAACCTATTATCGAGATAATGCTCATGGAAATCGAATATAGGAATCAAAAATTAAGGTTCTCATGGTAATATATCTACATGAGAATCGAAGAAATCGAAGTAGAATAATCAAAGAAGAAGAGAATAAGAAGAAGAGATGAAAAATCACAAAAGATTGGAGAGGAGAAGAACAAAAGAAGAGGCGAAGATGAAAAATAAAAAACGAAGAGGCTAGTGATGGAGGATTGGAGGTTAGTGGACGGCTGGATAATTTGTGGATGTGGAAATCGCGAAGGCATTGAAAAGCAGTAAATTGCAAAAAAGGCTAGAGCGGCGGCTACTTGGAAATTATGAAGGTATTGAAGAGTAGTAAATGAAGAAGAATCCCTTATGCAACTATATAAACAGTGCTCTACAGTTGGGTCGGGTGATATCGGGTTTGGTATGGCCAAACCCCTTATCTGACCCTGTACCCAAGAAATTACACTATGTCCACCTGATATCTGACCCTATATATCATAGGCCCAATTTTTTGCAGGGCGGGTCGGTCGGTGGTACCAGGTGGGTTGGGTCATTCGGGTCCATTGCACACCCCTAGTTTCTTATGAAAAATAGTTCTAAACAATTTCAAATATATTTGTATTTTTCTTCTATGTTTCAAACTCATTTCTCTCAGAATATCAAAGTTTTTCCATCAGATACTACAATGGAATACAAAGATCGTGCTTTTCTAAACTTATTTCACAAAAATGGCACGCCCCCTACCGCTCGTGTCCTAGAACATCCCAACAAAATGGACAAATCGAATGCAAACATAGACACATTCTTGACATTGTTTATGCTCTACTAATTTCTTCATTCTGTCTTGAGCGTTTCTAGGGTGATGCCACCATAACCGCAGTATACACAATAAACAATGTCCCTTCCACCACAATCCAACATTAATCTCCATTTGAGCATCTTTTCGGTAAACCTCCCACTTACTCTAAACTCAAAGTCTTTGGTTGCGCTTGTTTTGTTCTTCTCAAACCACATGAACACAATAAACTTTAACCAAGGGCTCACTTGTGGTTTTTTATTGGATATCGTATTGAACATAAGGGGGTATTGGTGCTGGGTTCCATTTTCTAAAACTCTTCGTATCTCTTGTCATTTTAATTTTTGGAAACATCAAATGTTTTCTTCCTTACGATCATTTGACATTTCAACCATCATTAACTAGGGGTGTAAATGAGCCGAGCCGAGCCGAGTAGTAGATGTACAGGCTTATTTATTTAAGAAAAAATTTAAACAAGCTAAGCTCGAGCTGAGCTTTGAACTGCCCGTTCAGACTCGGCTCGAGTTGAAAAAATGGAGCTCGAGCTTGAGCTCGAACTTGTTAAGTTAAGCGAGCTTTTGAGCTCGAGCTCGAGCTCGAAAAGCTCGAACTCGAGCTTGAAAAGCTCATTAGTTATTTCGAGCTCGAGTTCGAGCTCAAATAGCTTGATAAACATAACACATTTAACTATAAAAACTTTATTTTAAAGAATTAATCAATTTACCTATTCATGTGTTAAAGATGACTTCAAAATACATGCTCATATGACTAAATAAAATCACTACTCAGATAACCAAAGAAAACACATTTTCAAACTCCAGTACCAAACTATTACAATACATTACACAAATCACAAAATCCAAAAATACATCAATCTCATTAACATTTGACCAAATAAAACCTATTCAAAAACCAATCCAAACCATTACACAACAGCGAATGTCCAAAACAAACTCTGTTCAAAGTAGTCCAAAAAAGGTCAAACCATTACAGTAGCTTTATCCAAACAAATAGTCCAAATCACCGAGGACCATTCTAGCATTTTCATTCATGAAATAAAAACCTGAGCAGAAACAAAAACCTGAATATGGACCAAAAACAGAAACAGAAATATAAACCTAAAACAGAAATATGAGTCCATAATGAAAGAAGAAAACATCATAAAAGGTGTAAATTACTAACTACCCTACGCTGGGGAGAACTAGAGAAGCATGACAATCAAGAGAAAATCCACCAAAATAAGCAATATTTTGTTGCAATCCATTTTCATTCTATGTTTGATCTCTAATTTTGTTTTTTTTATAATGGATACCACAAACTTATATATAGACTATTTGAACACATGCATATGGCTTCATTGAACTGTTGATTTTTATTGAAATAAAGTTATTTGAAGTTGAGATATTTTCGGTAGTATTAGATACATAACTTCCTTGTATCTCTTGCTGGAAACCCATTTTATGTAATGGCTAAAATTGATAAAAACAGCTACAATCGATTCAAGTTAAAAATTGAAGGGTATGTAAACTGCAAAGTATAAACAAAACAAAAGCCGAGAGAGAGAGAGAGTACCAGTCCAGATCGCATCGGAGAAGGCAGGAGGCATTGTTAAGGTTGTAGGGGCTCGACACAGTTGAGAAAATCAGTCTTAGTGTGAGAACATGTAAAGCAAAGATTGGACTTAGTGCTAGTAGATCGGCGGCAAAAGAAAGAAATGGAGATGGAGAAGAGTCGACGGAGAGGGAGATCGGCGTTAGTGCTAACAGATCGGTGGCGAAGCAAAGATCGGCGGCGAAAGAGGGAGATGAAGATGGAGAATAGTTGACGAAGAGGGAGATCAGCTTTAGTGCTAGCAGCGGCAAAGCAAGATCGGTGGCTAGAGAGGGAGATGGAGATGGAAAACGACGGAGATGAGAGAGTCACGATTCGGAGGAGCTGATTTGAGATTTGGGAAATGGGAATGAATTTCAATGAAACCCTAATGTATAATATATATATATTATTAAATAAATATTTTATTGTTCACGAACATATAAATGAGCTAGCGAACAGACTCGACTCGTTTTGTCTTTGTTCGCGAACAACAAACGAGTAGCTCATGAACAAGCTCGGCTCGGCTCGTTTATTAAACGAACATTTTTAGGAGCTCGAGCTTGGTTCATTTATTTTAATAAACAAGTTCGAATGAGATTTTTTTGAGCCGAGCCCGAGCTATTCATGAACAGTTCGATTAATTTACAACGCCATCATTAACTCTGGATTATTTACAAATGTATCTATTGAGTTTTTTCTTGAGGATATAGTTTCAGGTACAGTGGAGTCTACATCAGAACCACCAGTTGATCTCACCTCTTCAATCCCCGAACCACTAGCTGATATCACCTCTCTAGCTCCAACTGCAACTCCAACTCCAGAACTCTCCAAAACTTCCAGTTGACCTCATCCCTCCGACTCAATCGGTTGTGCTCGAGGATATTACTTTGTCTGATGATTCTATACCGACTCTTTTTGAGAGCCATCGTCCAGATCATTCCTGTCAATCTACCAGGGTAGCTCATCCCCCCTTATCTCATTGATTATTATTACTTTTCTACTATACTTCATCTATATGAGCCTCAATCCTATAAGGAGTCTAGTACTAATCCTATTTGGCAGAAAGGAATGGATAAAGAACATTAGGCCCTAGCCAAAACTCATACCTGGGATGTTGTTGGTTCTCCTCCTTAGAAAACTCCTATTGGATGTAAATGGGTGTTTAAGATCAAGACACTTTCTAATGGTTCTATTAAATGATATAAAGCCTGAATTGTTGCCAAGGGATTTTCTCAATAATATGTCATTGACTTTGAAAATACATTTGCTCCAGTGGCGAGACTCACATCCGTCCGTACACTTCTTGTCGTCATTGCCATTCGAAAATAGACTCTCTTCCAAATGAATGTCAAAAATGAATTTTCCAATGGTGATATTCTTGAGGAAGTTTATAAACATACCCTTATTGACCTAGTTGACCCCCAAAATAAAGTTTGTCACCTTCGTCGTTCCTTATATGTTTTGGAACAAGCTCAACGTGCCTAGTTTGTCAAATTCAGCACTACCAGGCATTAGTTTGGGTTCACATTTAATGCTCATGATTCAGCCCTCGGACCACTCATTACTCATCTGTTCTTCATATCTTTCAGTATGTCAAGGGCACCATATTTCGCGGACTTCATTTCTCAGCCCAATCTACTCTCACCTTGTAGGCTTATTCTTATGTCGATTGGGCCAGAGATCCCACCGACAGACATTCAACCATTGGTTATTATTTTTTCTTAGGTAATTCTCTCATTTTCTGGCGTAGTAAAAAACAAATTTTGGTTGCTTGTTCCAACACTGAAGCTGAATATCGTGCCATGGTTGAGGCAACTAAAGAACTACTTTGAATTTGGTGGCTCCTCGCTAACATGAGAATCTCATCTTCTACTACCTTTGTTTTACACTATGACAATAGGAGTGCTCTTCAGATCCCCCACAATGATGCCTTTCACAAGCATACAAAACAAACCAAGACTTTTGCAAGCTTTCTCACTTGTAGCAAAGACCCCAAAAAAGACATCAAAACCACTTGAATGGAATTCCAAAGAGATCAAATTATTAAGAGAATAAGAAAGAAAATTACTTGGGGTGTTGAACCGCCTCATCACAACTGAGGATTTCCCCACTTCTTCAAGAGAGAACTCCCAGTCACGTGAAAAGAAGAAGTACCATTGTTGCCAGTCTCTCACCTTAAATGGAAGGTCAATAAGAAAAGAACATTTTTGGGAGAATGAGTAGTAATATCTCGCAAGATTGGTGAGGAATTTAAGGTATCCTATACTCCTAATTATATCTACAAAGACATACATTTTATTTGCTCCTGTAAGGGCAATGACTCCGATGATTTGGTGAAATCCATTTAGGGTTAACTGGGCAAGGGTGATTTCTAATTGATAGAAAAGATTGCAAAGAAAAGGGGTAAGGGGAAGTATGAGTCCGTACTCAAACATTCACAAAAATAGGCATATTTTATCCTCTGTGGCATCGTAGGGATGTTCGTTCTCAAACAGAACCCTAATCAACATAGACGGAGGAATACCGTATTGTTCTCTAAATGGTAAAAGCCATTCATGTGGAACCTTGCTCGGCCCATGATCACCCCAGTTTTCTGGTGGATTAGAGGGCTGACTAGCCTCAACCATTGTCATTCGCTCCGTAAAAGGATTCAACGACGATGCAGGTTCGACAGGACTATTCAATTGACTCAACAATATCCTAGGACTGTACAAACAACAATCGAAACAAAGAATCTGAAGAAAAAGCACTACAACTAAAGGATTTGGAGAAGGTGAGAACTTACATGAAATGGAAGTGATCTTTCGTATTTCTTATCTTGAATCACCACGAAAGCTAGGACAGCAAATGATGTGGAAAAACTCTCGCTCACCACTAACATAGGTGTGGAGCCTTAGCAGGTCGAATCGGGTTAATAATCCGATCCGGAATGAATAGACCCAATATGTTTTCTAGGCCGAGAATAATAAGCCCATCTGAGTAAGGATTATGGCAGTCACCATTCTGGTTAAACAAGCCTCATAAATATGTCTCAATCATATAAATACATCACAACCACATAAATACGTGTCAAACTACAAAAATCAATACGTCTCAAATATATAAATGCGTCTTAATCCCATAAATACATCTCAAACACATAATTATGTCTCTAAAGTCACATAACATAACGAATTCAATACTGAGTTCAATACTCACATAAAATGTATATAAAAAAATATTACATAAAGCCTCCAATCGAATTTCTAAAATACCAGTTAAGCTCAAAATTCAAATTAACTTTTCAAAATAATAATTGGCTTCCGATAGTTTCATAATAACCCCACACTCCGAACAACTGAATTAAAATTGACAAATTAACTCTCTTTTATATAATAAAATACATTTCCTTGCTAGTCATAGGATCATTTTTCTCACGATTAGGAGTTATAACGGTACTGTAACCTGTCCATCTATGCAATCTAAGGTTACAATCAGTGTTAGGGTTATTTAATATCTCCAATGGTAGAAGCCAACATATGGTATAAACCATCATATCATGATGATAATCATCATCATCAACAACAATAACAACAGATATCAACTACCCTGTAGGACCTGCACTCCTGTCAGGTCACAACATAACGTCTTACAGGACATACCCTCCTGTAAGGACCAATCACATCTCGTAAGACATGCTATCTTGACGAGACAAACTATGGCATAGTAGAAAAATAAAAATAATTTTTTTCCACCTTTAAAATTTTACTTGATCAATTAATCATCGTAAAACTGTCCGTTTTCATCAACACTTTTTTTTTCTTCCCATTTAATGTGAAAATAAACTTTAACGATTTATATAGACGACAGTAAACACTTTTAAATTGGTCATTTTAATTCAAAGACAAATCCTATGGTCCACGACTAATACGACACTAACCCAACCTTACTTAACTTGCTATTGGCTAGTTACCTTAATCGAACACCACTTAAGATGTTAATATATTCAAATTGAAATTGTAGGGACCAAAGTGAGATTTTGGTCAAACTTCAAAGATACAAAGTGTCAAAACAAATACATGATAACGAATTGGCAAAGGATATACTTTACACTTTCAACTAATGTACTAAAAACGGTTCAATTTGGTTCAGCATAACTCAAGTACCGACTAGCAGGATTCATTTTTTTAATTTTTTATCGATTAGTCAAACAAAAAAAGATAATAAGTTCATCAATTTAAAATATAATATAGTACTTTCAACAACTATGCAATTATAAAAATAAAACAAAAAAAAAATAAAAAATAAAAAATAAAATATATATATATATATATATATATATATATATATATATATATATATATATATATATATATATATAAAATCCCAACAAATGACTAGCTAACTTTGGAATTGGTGTCAACATTGTTTTTATTATCTTTTTTTGTCCAAGCATACCATCATTGCCAGCGTCACTGATTTATTTTTCAAAAAATAACAAGCGGCAATAGTCAAACAGGGCATAATTTATTAACAAAATAACACTAACAACAGTAGTTAACTTGCTTGTGTAGTATTGGTAATCTCACTAATTCTATCGAAAGTATGTTTAATTAGCAGTTAAAAAAAATCACGTTCTATTGTTCTAATTGTACAACTTACGGAGATCAAGCCCAATATGGTTTATATAAGAACTGAGCGTTCAATAAACGTGGTTTGGAATTTCTAGTCCAACAACATTTTGCCCCAAAATGAGTTCAGTCTTCAAAAGGTCCCCAAACGGGCTCATCTATTCATTGTAACCAATGACAATAATTTGGTCATAGCAATAGAAATGCCTCAATGATTCCAAATTTATTTAAAGTAAAGAATACCCTGAGGTAGAATAGAATGCAAGGTATTGTATTTCATAATTGTTATACAGCAAAAAGACAGTACACGATGCAGTGTTTGGTAAATTATTAATATATATTCCATATCAATATGTATTTTTTTTAATTAACGAGTTATTCAAAAATTATTATTTTTAAGTATTCCTTCATTTATTATGAGTAATGGGTACTATAACTCAAGCTTAGGGTAGTCGCAAACCCACTCAAATACCACTTTTTAACGACTCGATTTTCTAGGGCCGCCACTAGGTTTCTCCTACAGAGAATTCTTCCAGAAATATTTTACCATTTATAAATAAATTAGAATTATTAATAATTTTTCTCTGATACCACTCTGTAATAGCCCAGTTTCCTAGAGTCACGACACGGTTTCTCCCCTTGGAGAATTAAGACTAGAAACAAATGACCAATATTTCATTTTATTAAAACTGAGAACTTTTAAAATTTTACATGGTCCACAATCCACATCATTATATATAGAAAATTGTCAAGCCATTATATCAAATTTGACACATTCGAGAAGCAATGATTTATTATGTACTAAAAAGATCAACTTCTTTTGCCAAATACTGAACAAATCAACTTTTTTGAGTAATTTTTGTTAGGAAAATCCAATACTATTATTTTTCTTTGTATTGTCGGTTTAGATGTATCACAGTCGTTTGTGTTCTGTGATAATTATATTCAATTTATCGAATTATCGAGTCAATTTTACAACTATAATAATCAATTTGACTAGTACAAATTAAATCGAAATTCAAATAAATTTCTCATCGCCGTTCCATTCGCACCAGCACTGCAATCAAAATTGTGTTGGGTTCAGAGGCGACAAAAATATGAAAATAGAGAATATCGGAAAGTGGAAAAAATGGAGAATACAAAAGAGACAAAAGATATAATGTGGTTCGACACAACTTGTCTACTCCACGGGCAAAGAACAACGAATGGTTTCATTAATATGAAGAAAAATACACAAGAAATAATGTGGTTCAGTACAACTTGAACTCAAGAACTAACAACAAAATCTTCCTAAAAATCTCTTTCAACAAATACACAATCATTGAGTATGGGCACACAAAATTCCTAACCGGAATTTCAATACACCTCAAGAGAAATACACTCACAATTGGTGTGATCAACCTTCTGTACATTTTGAGAGATCTACACACTCTACATCTTGAGAGCTCTATTTTTATCCCCTACTCATGTCCTCTATTTATAAAGAAGTCATGAAGAAAAAAAAACACTCAAAACCTTCAAGAATTTGATCGCAACCGTCTACTACCTTCTCCATTCTTCAAAAGTTGTTGCCTTCTTCTACCTTCCTTCAACAAAAATGGTCCCCAAACAAATGACTAAGAGAAAAACAAATCTATTTCTCTTTTAAACAAAACCCACAAAAGGGGCCAAAAGAGAAAAACCCAATTAAAATGCTGTCGGTCACCTATTTCACAAAATAAGAAAAGTTGTAATTTTTGTCAAAAAATAAAGGGCCCACTTGTTGAAAATGGAGTAAAAAATCCAACAATCTCCACCTTGGAGAGATTTTCAACCAAACAAATTTTTCTTCATATTTGAGGACATTCTTCCTCATGTTGTCTTTTCCAACAAAATCTTAATTTTAGAGATTAACTCCGACCAAGTTCAAGAGTTCTTTTGAAATTGTTCATCGGTTCCCAAACATCAACTCGATGTACCAAAATCCATTGGACAGACTTACTTATTTTGACAATTCTGGAATATGGAACCCCCATATTCCTTTCCACAACAAGTGTTTCACAAATCTATACTTTTCATCCGAGAATAACCAACCTGTCTTATCTGAAAACTCTCTTCCACGGACTGAAAGACTACTAACTAGTACTCCACCAAATTATCTCATTTGAAGCTCCACTTGCTTCTTAAACCCCGAAATACTATAGTACCAACTATACCACCTTGCAGAACATGAAGGTCGCCAAACTTTTTCCTTGTCAACGAACAGGCCTACAACCTGATCATAACTACCTTCGCCATTCAACTGAGTCCTCAACTCTTTTGTGTTCGAGGATGCCTTGACGTCGATCAAGAAAAATGAATCGCGTCCATATAACATGGAATTAACATAGGAATCATATGAAATTGGTTGTGAACAGAAAATGATAAGAGCCTGATCCTTCTTGTCAACCTTGACGTCAAAATTCTTTAAATCTATGATAATTCGATTAAAACTATCAAGGTGCTGGTGTATAGACATACCTAGCTCCATCATGAGAGTATACAACTGTTGCTTCAAATACAACTAATTCATGAGAGATTTTGTTATATACAAGCTTTCTAACTTGTCCCAAAGCCCTATAGTTGGTTCTTCAAATATCAACTTTTGTCACAAAAGTGCGCGTATTTTTATACGCCACAAACTGAAGTCATTCTCACCATCAAACTTCTCTATTTTATATTTCATGGAATACATTGAACCTTGGGCTTCGATACTACTTGTTAGGTTTACAGGGGACACAAATATGAAAATAGAAAATTTACGGAAGCGGAGAAAATGGCGAATACAAAAGAGATACAATGTATAACGTAGTTCGGCACAACTTACCTACTCCACGGGTGAAAAATAACGAATGGTTTCACTAATATAAAGAAAAATACACAAATGAAGAGAAGTTCTTGAACTCATGAACTAACAAAATCTCCCTAAAAATCTCTCTCAACAACTACACACTCTTTGAGTATGGGCACACAAAATTTCTAACTGAAATTCCCAATACACCTCACAAGAGATACACTCATAATTGGTATGATCTACCCTCTTTACATTTTGAGAGATCTACACACTCTACATCTTGAGAGCTCTACTTTACTCCCCTACCCATAGCCTCTATTTATAGAAAAGTCATGAGGCACAAATTCCATCTGAACAAAACACTCAAAACCTTCAAGAATTCGGCCGCAACCATGTACTGCCTTCTCCATTTTTCAATAGTCACTGCCTTCTTCTATCTTTCTTCAACAAAAATGGCCGCCGAACAAATGACTAAGAGAAAAAAAATTCTCTTTATCTTTTAAATAAAACCCACAAAAGGGGCCAAAAGAGAAAAACCCAATTTCAAAGTTGTTGGCCACTTATTTCACAAAATAAGGAAAGATGTAATTTTTGTCAAAAAAATAAAAGGCCCAATTGTTTAAAATTGAGCAAAAAAAATCCAACAAACTGTGGGGTTGTGAGTTAACACTCAATAGAATTTTAACACCGCTAATATGTGTATTTAATTAATACAACAAATAAAACACATAAACATGATTTTTACATAATCATAATTATTTCATGAAAATTAACAACTATAATTCAACAACAATAATAGCACAAATTTCACAATAGAGAAATTAAATATATATATTAAAAGAGTTAGAAATTTTACCTGAAATCCGAAGCCAAAATTTGAACCGGAATATTCAAAATATTTATAACATCCCCTACTTTGTGTATATATGTGTGTGTGTTTTCATCTTAAGTTCCCTTTTTAATCCCTCCTCATCCATATATATCAGGATTGATCACTTATTATTTTTATTATAAGTATTATTATTACAAAAGTCAAGCTCATACACGTGTAAGTTCCTTTGATTTTATTATTATTATTATTATTTCTTTAACATCTATGGGTAGACAATTTGAGGACCACATACTTAAAGAGTTTGGTTTCCTTCATTAAGAAAGAAACCAACTCAACCACCCATTTATTTATTTAGTTACACAAACACTCTTCTTAAAATTAAGAAAATATTAATTACATCTCAAAACTCTTAAAAATATATTTTAAATAGTAAAATAATTCCAAAACTATTAAAAGTCCACTTAAATTAATATTCAATTCCAAAAAATTATCAAATATTATTTATACTATAAATCCATGAAACAATCCCAAAAATATTAAACTTATATAAAATAATATTCTCAAAATATAAATTTTTGGTGTATTATAGTTTATATGGAGGTTTTTTTTTGCTGAATGTTCATTGTGGTTCGGTGAACGTTCATAACAACCTCCAAAAAAATTTGTTGATTTGTTCACTTGAAAAGCAATGAGAATTTACAGCAAAATTTAAAATGTACTAAAATGTTCAAAAATAGCAGAATAAAAATATGAATGATCACATTCTGATTTTTTACCAGAATGACATTGTATGTAAATAATTGAAAAAACATGGTAAAAAATTAGAGGACTATTTTTTAAAAATCTCTAAGGACTAAATTTTTTATTATGGTAGTTGGGGCTCATATTATCATTTTCATATCTCTTAATGTCTACATATTAAATTTCTATAATTTACGTATATCAATTAGTGAGAATTATTTCTAATAAGGGAAAATTAGAAATTTTTATAATATTTTTATATTTTTTATATTAATTAGTTAAATTATTTCTAACTAGTGGGAATTAGAAATTTATGTAATTGGGTATAATTTTCGTATATTAATTAGAGAAAACTTTTTCTACAATTTCAGTATGTTAATTAGGGGAAATTATTTCTAATTTGGGGACTTAAAAATTTATGTAATTATTTCTATAATTTATTTATTTTAATTAAGAAAAATTATGTCTACAATTTCAGTTATTATTTCCAATTTAATATTTTTCCATATAGTCCTCAACAAGTGGAGCGAAAAAGTATAAGGCAAAATGTATATTGTCCTATGTTATTGATTCTACCATATAACCCGTACCAAAAGACACGATTTTAAAAAATAAACCTAATATGAAACGATCCTATTTAAGCACGGGTTATGTGCTTGAAAAATTGTAAAGAAACAAGAGAAAAATATAATTCATCCACATATATTCTAAAAGTAAAAATAAATTTCAAAAACATATAGTCTAAATGAAAAAATAAAAAAATACAATATAATAAACAGATGAAAATACTTTTAGTGGTCCTTTTGTTGTCAATGTCAATATAAAAACCTAAAGTGAGTAGTGATCTTTATTAGTCACTTTTAAAAAAATAAACACAAATAAAAAAACAATTTTAGAAAGAAAAAAATTATTAAGTAAATCAAATAAACTGTAAAATTGAAATAATTTAGAATTGAAATAGCCTTTAATATCACGAAACAAATGAAGCAAAAAGACTTAATATCATAAACAATAATGAGAAATAAATTTGAATCAAGCAAACTAAACATAGAAAAGGGCAACCACACACCAATTACTTAATATTTATTTTAAAAAATATAATAAAGTACACTAAATTTAAAACTACAAAACAAAAAACTTTCCATTTCGATGATCAACATCACAAAATATCATAGTTGAAGTCAACTGATAGTTGTTTAAATACAAAAAAACTCAACCCTAAAACATAATAAAGGTAAAGTAAAGGTAGTTTAAACATTTGATCCAGTTTGAGACACACAATTCTATGAATTTAGGAATAAGAATCAGTATTTTTTATACACCGGGATGGGATTCTAAGAAATTCAAAAGTCAAGAGTAAAAAATTCCATCCGTAATAAATTCTAATCATTTGATTTAAACTTTCCATCATTCTTAATTGCATCGGCTTTCAATGTGACATTGAGATTATTTGTACTGCATTTATCGTTTTCATTTCATTTGACTCTGGTAGTACTAACTTTAGTTGAGCTAAATTATTATAAGAAAAGCTTCAAAAGAAATTAAAAGGACTATATGGTTGAAAATAATGGTGCATAACAATCATACCCCTAAAGATTATAATAATTTTTTCATGGAAATCTGACTTCTAAGATTAATTTTTCTAGTAGAAAAATATTTTCACTCCTGCCGTAGTCAAAAAAATAATAAAAATAAATAAATAAAAGAAAGAAAAGAAAGAAAAAAGAAAAAGAAAAAGTTGTCATATGAGAAATCGAACTTCTAAAATTAACAATTAAAGAATGCAAGTTCTCATGTAAGTCCTAATTGAAAATCATAAATTAGAAAAACCAAAATTAACTAAAAAGTATTCATATTTTTTGGGTAGAGATTACTTGAGAGCAATACAGTTATCCCCCTCTATTGCTAAAAAATTACCCAATTATTGGATAAAAATCTCTCAATCATTCTCTTAGAACCAAAACTAAAATAATCCATGACCAATTTGATTCAAAGTAACAAATAATCTATTACAACTATTCCAATTTGGTTTGAATTTACAATTGAATATTTTGTCATGCTATTGGACAAAATAAATTACTTTAGAAATATTTTTGGGAAGAAGAGGTTACAATTTTAAATCATAGACGTTACTACAAGATCAATGGGAAGAAGGTATCACTACGGTTATATGAATGAGTTTTTGTATTGGACTGAGTGATTTTGATTTTGATTTCAATTTTCTATTCTATTTTTTTTTCCCCTTTCTTTCTATTAGTTTTGGCCTAATCCCCTGATAGGTTTGTTCTATTTCTTTTTTGCTTTTATATTATTTTTTTTAAAAAATAAAAATAAATGATAAATTTACCCTATATTTCAATAAAAATTCTATTAACATTCTTTAATTTTTATACAAATCCCTTTTTAATGAAAATTGAAATTAAATTTCTTAAATTTTTATGCAATCCCTTCTGATTCTTATATATAAAAATTTATACCCATATAATTTAATAAAATTCAATTAAAAATATTAAATTTTTATATGAACCCTCTTGATTTTATAAATCTTATATTATAATTCTAACAATTTTTATTAAAATACAGTGGGAAAAAAATTGATCTTCAAAATCATGAGATATATTAGTGCGAAAACCATTCCGTAACAAAATTAGCTTCTTATAGCTACATAAAAAATTAAACTGTAACAATAACAATAATCCAACTTAAGAGTACTAGATAATTAAAACGAATACAAGTTTCCTTTTTTAATTATTCCCAAATTGATAGTCCAAATTACATTATGCGGCTAATATGACAATACAAACTGTAAAAGTGGGATAGCCTAGAAATAGTGTTTAATAGTACATAAAATGAACAATTTCAATTATCTGAAACCAAACACAAAATCGTTTAGACTACCATTTTGAGACACGTGGCGTGGACTAGCTAGGTGGTGCTGCCGTCACCAGGGTTGATCTTTGCCTTGCTATTATGCTTTTTAACGGCGGAATCCACCTTTTGGATTATGGCCTCTGCCATCATTTCCTTCACCGACTTCTTCTTTGGAACCAGGCTCTCGTTCTTGATTTTCTTCCCGGAGCCTCCTCCTCCACTCGAACTCTCCGCAGTGTCCGACATCTTTGTTCCTCTTTCTCTCTCTAAAAGTATCTCTCTGTGTCTCTCCCTCTCTTAATGCTTGTGATTTTGAAGATGAAGAATGCTCATATGCATGTATATATAGACTGATTTGCTCTTCATTCTCCCATGTGTTTGTGCGCGTTAATGTGTGTGTTAATTGTATGTTTTTTAAGATACATGTGTGTGTGTGTTAATGTATGTGCATGTGTTCGTGTGTGTTAATGTGTGTGAAGAAAATTTCTCCATGTACGCGTCTGATGTAAACTCAAACACACACATTTGGTGTGTGTTCTTGGTGTATTTGGGCGGACTTGCTCCGTTTGATTTCTCTGACACAATTTACAAATTTTCAGGTGTAAATTGCAACCAAACAGTAACTTCAGGGGTTACAAATGTAATTTAAGCTCAATGTAAATGATACTTGAAAAACGATTAAGAAATGAGAAGGAAATCAAGATTGTTTGACGGCTCATGTCTGAAATAACAAACAAACGTTAAGGAACTTGTCTGGAATTTTGTTCATAGACACACACAACCACACAAATTAAACAAAAACTTTATATATTAATTTTAACATGTAAAATTCAGGAGGCACCCAACACCAAGAACACACCACATGTGTGTGTGTGTTAATATATGTGCATGTGTTCGTGTGTGTTAATGTGTGTGTTTATGTGTGTGAAGAAAATTTCTCCATGTACGCGTCTGATGTAAACTCAAATACAAACATTTGGTGTGTGTTGGTGTATTTGGGTGGACTTGCTCCGTTTGATGTCTCTGACACAATTTACAAATTTTACGGTGTAAATTGCAACCAAACAGTAACTTCAGGGGTTACAAATGTAATTTAAGTTCAAAGTAAATGATACTTGAAAAACGGTGAAGAAATGGGAAGGAAATCAAGATTGTTTGATGGCTCATGTCTGAAATAACAAACAAACGTTAAGGAACTTGTCTAGAATTTTGTTTATAGACACACAACCGCACAAATTAAACAAAAACTTTATATATTAATTTTAACATGTAAAATTCAGGAGGCACCCAACACCAAGAACACACGCCAAATGTGTGTGTTTTAGATTACACCAGACGCTTACATGGAGAAGTTTTCTTCACACACAAACACACATATAATAACGCGCGCACACACACACATGGGAGAATGGAGACGAACCAGCCTATATATACATGAATGAGCATTCTTCCTCTTCAAAATCACAAGCATTAAGAGAGAGAGATATATACTTTTGTAGAGAGAAAGAGAGAAAGATTTAGAGAGTGAAAGAGGTAGAGAGATGTCTGACACGACGCAGAGTTCGAGTGGAGGAGGCAGCTCCGGGAAGAAAATCAGGAACGAGAGCCTGTGTCCGAAGAAGAAGTCGGTGAAGGAAATGATGGCGGAGGCAGTAGCCCAAAAGGTAGATTCCACCATTAAAAAGCACAAGAGCAAGGCAAAGATCAATCCCAGTGATGGCAGCTCCACCTAGCAACTCTGTGCCTAAAAATGGTTTTAGGTTTTCAATAATTGAAATTGTTCATTTATGTATTATTAAACGCTATTTAAAAAAATATTTATTTTGTGAAGAAGATTATTGT
Organism: Eucommia ulmoides; assembly: GCA_016647705.1. Classification (NCBI taxonomy): domain Eukaryota; kingdom Viridiplantae; phylum Streptophyta; class Magnoliopsida; order Garryales; family Eucommiaceae; genus Eucommia; species Eucommia ulmoides. The sequence continues at coordinate 34,260,065 of CM028326.1, read as the reverse complement.
AATATTTTTGAAAATATAATGCATTTTTAATCGTAAGTAAATATTTGCTGCTCACATTAAAGTTGGGACCTTTCGTCGTTCATCAATAGTCAATTATGAAAAATATTTTTATTTTTGTATTATTGAAATGCTTGTTTCTAGGGAGTTTTGCAAGTTACATGGTAAGTCTCTTTCCGTGTAATAAGGAATATCCATTCCCTTATTCTAATGCAAATATTTGTCTATAAAAAAAATTATGAAAATTGTTCTCCTGGTTTTCTTGAAAAGAATTAAAGGTTTTTATTATTTAAACATATATTAAGAGTTCCTATTAGGATGGCAACAAAAATTGAACCAACGGGTAATTGAGCAAAACTAAATCACTACAAGAAAAAAACTTTTTAGTGAGAAAATATTTTCATCGCCAAAAGTAGTAGATTCGTCACTAAAGCTTTTTAGCAAGGAAATTGGTTTGTCACCACATTTTGTTGTAAAAATATCGTCGACAAAAATTTTTAGTGACGAATTTTGAATTTTTTGCTAAAACAAATATGTATTTAGCGAGGAATCACTAAAAGAAGTACTTTGGTAACAGAATTTATTTGAAAAATTTTCTCACTAATAATTAGAGGCCAACTAAATTTCTTACTATAAGTAAATATTTGAAATGATTTTTTTTTTTTTTATTTTGAATAATTTCCTCACTAATAATTCTTCTTTAGCGACTAACTAAATTTCTCTCAAAAAGTAAGAATTTGCAATGGAATTTATTTGAATAATTTTCTTGCTGAAAAAAGCATACACGGAAAAATATTTAGAACAATACATATTTATCACATTCAAAATTTAAAGAGAAATAAAAATCCATAACATACATTCCAAACATATGTAAATAAAACTCCAATGACGAATAAACATGTCTCAATTAAAGTTCATAATGTAAAAAATATCAAACTAAATAAATATTTCTTTTAACTTCTCAAACAGTACATAAAAGAAAGTGTGGATAGATGTACCTAAAGCAATCTCATTATTGCCCAAAAAAAAAAGGCCAAAGTAGTTGTATCGAATTTCTTCTCTTACAAAAAAATAGTCTTCGTAATTTTAGATCAACGAACAACCAATATGCATCACTGTTAATGTATTATATGGGTTTGACCCACGTTACCCATTAGGACAAAACCCTAGCCCCCACTTCTCCAATAAATATGTGTATATCGTTGTATTATACTTGTATCACTTTTTATAATATCAATTCATAATTTTTCTCTCACTTCTCAATTATCTTAACATGGTATCAAGAGCAAATATTTTCTAGATTTGTTCTATCTAAATTGTTTTCAAAGCCCTAAAGCTTCCGCCGTCGCTGTCTCTTTTCTCATGCGGATTTCGTCACTAGTATAGGCTTTATCACCACTCCAGCATAAACAACCACCACACCATCAACTTCCTCTTGTAGAGACGAACACAACACCACCAAAATCACTAACATCATAGTATTAACGCGCTTAGATGCACTACCAACAGCCTGCAGTAACAACTAGCTGCGTTGTCTCGAATTTTTGGCTCTACTGGCTCAACTAGAGCTCCAAATTCACTCCACAATATACCAACAGAACTGTCTTGACGAGATAATTCCAATACCATAAAGTCCATCTCCAGACACCGCCGCACGCGCCGCCCATCAGTGGCGCTTCAGATCTACTCGCAACCTAATCTATCAGCAACCCACTCAACACCACCTCAACACACAGTCAACGCCACGTCATCATTGACCAGTGTCATATCAACATTGACCAACTGCCATATCATCGACACGTCACCAGCCACATCAGCTGTCACATCAGCACCTTGGATAATTTTATTGCCACGTGTCTGCCATGTCATCGTTGACTAGCATTGACCATCGCCATGTCAAAGTCCAATCATCAAATCTCTGTCACGTCATTAGTTTATTTGTGAATTTTTTCTTGGATCGGTTCAGCAATTTTTAGACCGATTTTCTTCAAACTTGGATTAGTTCCTGGGGTTGTTTTGGCGTTCTACTTCTGTTTTCGGCCTTTGTTTTGTGATTTGAGACTCACAGAATATACTTTCTGTTATATCCGCCTGATTCCTACACCGGTTCACTCAATTTTTACCTGGTCCTTGAAGATTAAATATCTGTTCATGGATAATTTTGGCATTCTGAATCCATCTGTGATAACAGCTTCTTCAGGTTCAACAACAATGTTTATGGGTTCTTCGCTCATTTTCAATGCCAAAAAGGGTTCAGATCCTACCTAATCTACTATCACCATGTCTATTGCAGATTTGACCTCATTCCTCATTCATATCTTCTCCAAAATTGGTATTAGTACAAATCTTTCCCCTGCTCTCTCACTGACTACAGGTAATTTCTCTTCGTTCATTGATTCTGCCTGTTGTAATCACATAACATCTGATCCCAATATTTTTTCAACCAAACTATCCGCAATAAATATCCATTCATACTGTTGATAGTTCTCAAATACCTACTACACATATCGGTCAGGTTTCTACTTCCCATTTTTCTATTCCTGACACGTATAATGATCAAATTTTACTTTAGGCATTTCTTTTGTGTATAATTTTTGTTTGTAGTTTTGTTTTTTATTTCTCTTATAGGGTACTCGACGATGTTAGATCTACAAGTATTGATGCAATTCTTTCAATGGAATTCCGAACCATTTTATAGTGCTTGGAATCGATACAAGGAATTGCTACTCTGGTTTCCAAACCATAGCATCCTGACGGAGTGTCAACTCTTCCATTTCCTCAATAGGATACAAGTTGCAATCAGAATATGAGTAGAATGAGGAATTGCTAGCACCTCGTTCTATGACCTAACCGCAGATGAAGCCATTTGATCGTTGGAGGAAATGGCGGCTTTTGATTTTCAGAGTTGAAATTATTCACCAAGTCACCAAAACTTGGGGGATTTTTCCAACACCATAGTGCCATGGATTGACATTCTGGATCACGACGAGAAGTCTTCCCCCAATCAGGAAGAAATGCTCGCAACTGTTATGGAGGAGACTCAGAGATTATTGAGGGAGATGTATGACCGGATCAACGAGCATGAGGATTGTCTTGATCATATCTAGATGGTCTACACCGATATCGATGAGACCATAACGTCTTTGTAGATGCGAATCAATCATCTTCTTTGCTTTATTGAGTTCGAGGCATGAGCGATAGTACTGAGAGACGAACAAGTCGAATCTGATTGTGAAAGCCACCGTGAGAAGTTGGAAACGAGCGAAAGGAGCTTGGGAGAGTTCAGTTATGTTTAACCGAATGAGACAGGAATGCAAGCATGGATCAATGATTGTGATTCGTCACCATTGGAGATCCAGATAGTGATGCCACCATCAATCCCAAATGATCACATCTACGAGGATCCGATGTGGCTCACTTGTCTCTCGCCGCCATTACCAACGGTTTTTCATGCCTACCAAGTATATGAGCCAGTGAGGCAAGACGTTGAAAGCTCGAGCTATACATTGCCACATCTCGCCAAGCTTGAGGGCGTTGATAACCAAGACCCGTTTGTAGTGTTACTTGACACGTACTACAGGCGAAAATCTCTCTTTGACGAGCACTTTGGCGTGTCAGGCTGACGACCATAAACCAAGCGCTTCTTGGGAGGCAACCTAAGGAAAAGAATAAGTTAGATCCGTCATAACTGATTTGATTCGGAGGCGAGACTCTCTCGCCTCCCAAGTAGGTGTTCTAAACCCTAGTCTTCATTATAATGCTTTATCATGTCATTGGGATCGCTGACTAGGTTATTATGGGCATTTCTTGTTTGAGTCGGGTGTGATGTGTAGTATGTTTTTAATATATGTTTTAGTTAGTATGTTTTATTGTTTCTACGTGTGCATATCTGTTTAGGATAGTTGTTGTGTTATGTGCTGAGTTTTGATGTCATCTGAGCCATTACCCAATGATGAGTCTGTCCTCTAGTTGTTTATTAAGGTCGAGCGCAAAACTCATTCATGTATGTTCTGTGTGCTCAACGTTATATTTTAGTAATAGTTATTATAGATCTTACTTGCACGAGCACGAAAACTCATTATATAACCATTTAATTGATTTGAAAACGATTATCCGTCATCTAAATTCATGACATTAGGGTTTCTAGAACTTGATTCGGGCGAAATTCAAGGCGAAATCCTAGGCGAGGTACTTCAGAAGATATGATTTAGGCATTCATTTTCTCGCTTGAGCCTTTTAAGCTTACCCTGATATATTATTATCCCTTGTTACCCTATCGAAGCCTAAACACTGTTAGTCACATTCGGTAAGCCCTTCCTCTATCTTGCTAGAAAGCTTGGTGGTAATATTTTTAGATAACATTAGTAGTAGTTGAATTTATTACCTTTTTTTTTTTCATGTTGAATTCAACACAAACTTTCTAACTAGTGAAAAATATTTGATTTTGGTATAGTTTTTGAAATTAATGATCCGACGATCATAAATTTGTAATCAAATCAAACATACTATACCCAAAACAAAAAAGTTATCCTTATTTTAAGAGCACACTAGTGGTTTAGTTTCAATTCGGTAACCGTCTCTAGTTTTTATGGTGTAGTTATATCAGGCAAATCAATCACTTGTTATTTAAGCAATGAGATATCAGTAATGGAAAATCTGACTATATAATCGAAAAAGATTGGAATGTAACCCGCAAAAAGCTTTGGTTATTTTGGTAGTTTTTACCCCCTAATGGGGGCCGGGTAACCACCCCCCAATCAATTATTTATTATTATATCATAATTGTACTAGTTCATTGTTCTGGGCTATGTTTCTGTTCCCAGAAATTGTGTAATAAAAACAAAAACTTCAGAGCAAAAGAAAATATTTCTCTGTTCTGTTCCCATAAATTTGTTCTAAAAATTTAGGAAAAGAGCATAAACAATTATTTTCCCAGCTAGTCTGTTTCTGTCCAAGTTTTCATGGAGCATAAAAATAGAAGTGGCATTTGTTTAGTGTTTCTGTTCTCAAACTCTATTCCTGTTCTTAGAAAACTTAGAGCAAAAATAGAAATCTAGAAGCAATTCTATTATGTTTGCAAAAAAATTATTCTAAGTTTTTTAGAGCTAAACGGCAACACACACACACGCACATATATATATATGTTTTGTTTTCGTATTTGTGCTTATGTTCTCAGCTTTCTGATTATAGAAACAGAGATCTGGGAACTTAAACACTAAGTCCCCATTTGTTTAGTGTTTTTTTCTAATTGTTTTTATTTTGTTCTCTGAAAACAAGGAACAAAAACACACAAATATAGGATATAAATAATTATATTCTCTGCTGCTTCCAGTTTATTCGAACAAATTATTTGGAACAAAATTGAATTGTTTCTAGATTTATGTTTCTGTTCTAAGTTTTTGGGAACAAAAACACTAAACAACCCCAACCTAAGGTGTCTTATGTTTAGTGTTTCTGTTTTCATATTTAGTTTATGTTTCAGAACATAAACAGTGAGCCGCGAAGTTTTTGTGCATTGTTTCAGTTTTGTGTTGTTTCGGTTCAATTTTCTGATGCTTAGGTTCTCTTTCAGTGCGAGGTATTATCATAATTTCTGCATTTAGTGTTTTTTTTCCTAGACTTCTATGTTCTGTTCCCAGAATTCTGTCTGTTCCCAGTATATTATACATGTGTGTGTGTATTTGTGTGCATTTATACAGTTATATCTGTGGCGTCGGTACCAATTTTGGTTGCCGGTACCAATTTTCGTATTATTTAAATTTATTTTACCATCATTTAGATTTAATTTAGTTAGTTCTTTTTAGATTCATTTTTATATTTTAACCAACTGTGATTTATTCTCGAGCGAGTATTTGGAATTAACACTGTTATCTTTCCACTAACTTCGCTGTCATCACATCTTGAAGGTAAGACTTTTGTTTCGATTTTTTTATATTTTGGGAGCAGGGTTCAATTTCATGTATAAGGCATGGTTACATGTTTCCTTTTTATCATTCTTATTATTATTACAGGGTTGCTATGTGTGTGACACAAATGGGAAAAAGAACTTTGATGCTCTTGCTGGTTTATGGTGCACAGCTTTAGTTATTTACCATCCCTCTTTGAGATGCATATTACCTAGTTACATCCAAAAGCATTAAATAAAATACATCTGAAAGCATTAAATACAAAATATAGATATAAATATGTAGTATATTGATTTATCAGTATGCGATGTGATTTTAAAAAAAGAATTCAAGCTTAAAAGTTAGGGTTAGAGTTCTAGAGTTAGCCTTGAAGGTAAAATTTTATTCTATCAACTAATATATGCTTATATCATGTGTTATCTAAACTGAGATTATTATTCTTTCTGAGACACGATACTCATTCTGACAAGCTCCGTGCTAGAATCAATGTATTGTTATTGTATGAAATTTGGGTGATTTTGTTCTTCTTGATTGTTATTTATTTAATTTGTTTAGACTACCATTTTGAGACACGTGGCGTGGACTAGTTAGGTGGTGCTGCCGTCACCGGAGTTGATCTTTGCCTTGCTCTTGTGCTTTTTAACGGCGGAATCCACCTTTTGGATTATGGCCTCTGCCATCATTTCCTTCACCGACTTCTTCTTTGGAACCAGGCTCTCTTTCCTAATTTTCTTCCCGGAGCCTCCTCCTCCACTCGAACTCTTGTAGTGTCCGACATCAGCTCACCATTAAAAAGCACAAGAGCAAGGCAAAGATCAATCCCAGTGACGGCAGCTCTACCTAGCAACTCCGTGCCTCAAAATGGTTTTAAGTTTTCAATAATTGAAATTGTTCATTTATGTATTATTAAACACTATTTATTTTGTAAAAAAGATTATTGTTATATTTTTGAAAATATAATACATTTTTAATAGCAAGTGAATATTTGCTACTCACTTTGAAGTTGGTGCCTTTGTTGTTCATCAAAAGTCAGTTATCAAAATTGTTTTTATTTTTGTATGATTGTAATGCTTGTTTCTGGGGAGTCTTGCGAGCTACATGGTAAGTCTCTTTTCGTGTAATAAGGGATATCCTATCCCCTTATTCTAATGCAAATATTTGTCTATATATAAAAAAAAATAAAAAAAAATATATGAAAATTGTTCTCTTGATTTTCTTTAAAAGAATTAAAGGTTTTTATTATTTAAACCTATATTAAGAGTTCTTATTAGGATGGCAACAAAAACTGAACTGAAGAGTGACCAAGCGAAACCGAATCACTACAAGAAAAAAACTTTTAGCGAAAAAATATTTCGTCCCCAAAAGTAATTGATTCATGACTAAAGCTTTTTAACAATGAAATTGGTTCTTCACCAAGTTCGTTGCAAAAATATCATCGACAAAAATCTTTAGTGATGAATGTCTGAATTTCTCATTAAAAAGTACGTATTTAGCGAGGAACTATTTCGTCACTAATGTCCTCACTAAAAAAAAATACTTTGGTAACAAAGTTTATTCGATTAATTTCCTTACTAATAATTAGAATCCAACTAAATTTCTCACTACAAGTAACAATTTGCAACAAAGTTTTTCTGAATAATTTTAATGCTAATAATTCTTATTTAGCGACCAAATAAATTTCTCGCAAAAAGTAAGAATTTGCAACGAAATTTATTTGAATAATTTTCTTGTTGAAAAAAACATACATGGACAAATATTTAGAATAATACATATTTATCACATCCAAAATGTAAAGAGAAACAAAAATGCATAACAACATACATTCCAAATATATGTAAATAAAACTTGATTAACAAATAAACATGTCCCAATTAAAGCTCATAATATAAAAAATATCAAACTAAATAATTTATTTATTTTCAAATTCTCGAACAATTCATAAAAGGAAATGTGGATAGATGTACCTACAGCAATCTCATTCTTACACAAAAAAAAGGGGAAAAAAAAAGGCTAAGTGGTTGTATCGAACATCTTCCCTTGCACAAAAATAATCTTCGTAATATCAAAGCAACGAACAACCAATATTCTACATAATAAATAAATTAGATAAATCAATAACTCACATTTCACTTAAAGTACTCAAGTTTTGCGTCAATCGAACCCCATTTCACATTTCACTTAGAGTACTCATAAATCCTAAACCGCTTATCCAAATTCATTTTTATTTCTTTCGACACGTCTCAACGGAGGGGGCGACGCTAACCCTCAATTTTCGCGCAAATTGGATCCCGACCTAATCCCTTTTTAACATCTTTAAATGTTCAATTCTATTTTTTTGCATAAAGTCAAAACCGATTATCTAAATTCATTTTCATTTCTTCCTACGCGTCTTAATGGCCGAGACAGCACAAATCCTTGAGTTTCGCAGCAATCGGACCCCGTTTGGACATTTTGGATACCCGACTCCTTTTTAACTTCTCTAAGTGTTCAAATTCTTTTTTTTTTTTTCCTTATAAATTCAAAATCGCTTAACAAAAACTATTACATTACCCTTGAAATAATTCACTTTTTTCTCTATCTTTTGTCCTTTGAACAAACTTTTCCAATGTGCATGATGCTCATTTCTCTAGAGACCGCAGCTATTGATTGTTCATGTTTAGGGCTTAGTTTCTGTGTGGATGACTTATGGAAAACCACCACCAACTCTAACTTCAGGGTAACATAAGTGACTTCTAATTTTATTCGTTATTTCAAGAATAAGATTGCTTTCACTTGTCCAAACCTGATCTTTACGAAATATCTAGAAAGTACAACTTGGTGTTTGTTAAAGCTTGGGCCATTGTGGAATATGGAGCCTCATAATCTCAAATGTTCACATTTTCTGTTATTTGTGTATGAATTTGATATTATAACGTAGTACTAAAGCTTTGTCCAGGAGTTGATGGGTTAATTCATAATTGTTGTTTTTGTGGCTTAGTTAGTCACCTACAATTCTGGGAAGATTGTTTGTTTTCTAGGAACTATTTATGGGAACTGTTTTATTTTGGTTTTAACAGTACATTATTTTTAGTTTTATTTTTCATTATTGAAATGGATCATGTAGAGTGGAGTGTTAGTGTTGTTGAAGAGCCTAACAAACATAATAGAAATTGTGGTGAAAGGTTATGTCTCCAATATATATAGAGTCATCGGCACAAGTAGGCTGAGAAGAATTAGGGCCCAATTGGAGTGAAATACATGTCCAAGTCCCGTTCAAATCAGATGAACATCTAATTAGACATTATGGACCAAAGTTTTAAATCGCAGTATCGGGTTACGTAACGGTAACATTCGCGGTGTAACGGTATCGGGAGTATCGGCCTGTCTGTAACGAGAATCGGCCGTAACGGTCGTAAATTTTTTAAAATCATAAGAACATGCTCAAAAACTCAATAATAGTAATTGTTTTACTCATTTAACCCCTAATAAATACATTTTAATATACATTATAGCATTTAACTATATATAGAACACAATAAAAATATATATAAAAAAATAAAAAATAAATTAAAAGGGTTAAAACCTAAAATTAAACAGAATATGTGTTTTTTTTTAAATTTGCATAATATATAATTATATATACATAATTACATATATATATGTGTGTGTGTAATATATACACAAAACAATGAAACATTTAAATTATTTATTAAAAAATTTGAAGGTTAATATGTTAATTTTTATTTGATTTTAAAATTTTTGGGGGTCAATTGTTTTTTTTTAACTCTTTGGACCAAATTTCAATTTAACCCAAATTACAACCCCCTTTTCCCCCCGAAATTATAATCCATCCACCCAACCCTAGCCCTTTCATTTCCAAATCTGATAGAAGAGTCGCAAAGGAGAGAAAGAGAGAGAGCGAACAACAAAGATCTGGAGATGGCGACAAAGAACAACGGCAAGAAGTGAGTGAACAATGAAGATTTGGCGACGGCGACGAAGAAGAATGACTTGGAGTTGCGACAGCGACGGCGATGAACTCGATATCGGATAATGGTTTTTTAGTCTATTTGTTCTCGATTATTCTCTGTTTTCTTCTATTTTCCTTTGGTTGTTCTCGATTGTTCTCTGATTTCTTTCATTTTCCTTTGTGTGCTTCTTATCTCTCTCTCTCTCTCTCTTTCTCTATGGAAGCTGTATCGATGTAACGGCCTGTAACGGGAGTGGATCCGTTACGCGCCCGTATCAGCCCGTAATGGACCAATACTGTGTGAATTAGCCCTAGACTCGAGTATCGGCCCTGTAACGGTATCAAAGGGTCCAATTTCCGTTACGTATCGGCTGTTATGTAACGTAACAACCGATATTTAAAACCTTGTTATGGACTTTTTAAAACAATTGATGATGCCATTGGACCACCGATTGCATGGTCATTGTCGTTGGTATGTTTTTCTTAAATATTATGAATTTTATTTAATATTATTAAGAGTTACGACTTAATGATTTTTTATGCATATGTTTTGTTTATATACATTTCTTTGGATGGAGATTGAATTATGGTAAGCTGGATAAAGCTGGGGGAAACTATGGTATGTTATTATTTTGTAGATGAACCATTAAACTTTAGTAATATAGTTTTGTTGGTTGTTTTGGTTGGAAGAAATTTTTGTTTAATGAATCTTGTTTTGGTTGTAAGAAATTTTAGTTTATGAATCTTTTATTAGAGAACAAAAACATGTTGACATTATTTTTGGTCAATGGTTAATGTTATTTTTTGTTACTAGCTTCTATATTTGGGTAATTTGAGTTATTTATGTATTTCTATTGATATAAGAAAACTCCCGCTCACAACTGACATAAGTGTGGAGCCTTAACGAGTTGAATCGGGTTAATAATCCGATCCGGAACAAATAGACCCAATATACTTTCTAGGCCGAGAATAATAAGCCCATCTAGGTAAGGACTATGGCAGTCCACCACTTTGGTTAAACAAGCCTCATAAGGAAACCCATTAGTGGGCCGATCAAAGCCCACGGTGTCTACGTCAAAAGAATGAACAAGTCAGCTCATCGTGACCGTCTCCCCTACACCTGAAAAGCATTATAACCGATTAACTATAACGGCCCATGATAAATGGGGTACATTATAAAAGATCTCTCCTATGATATGAGGAAAAGATAATGGTTGTCGTTAGGAGCGTATCACGTAACAAACGACCTCTCTAATGAAATGACAAAGAATCACTGAGCCTATATAAAGATAAGGCATCACTGTTTATTACTTACGACACAATTAGTGAATTATTTTTCTCCATTACCAGATTAACTTATTCTCACGCCAGACATTCTTTGGCCGACACCAAATCGGTGCCCCCCCCCCCCCCCAAGAACTAAATTCTTTTGCAGGTTTGTGGAGGAAGGTGAAGAGTTTTTTTACACGTGCGGAGCTATTACACATGCTGAGAATTTCTGACAGCATCATTTGGTGCCGTCTGTGGGAAACGCTAACGTAAAAAGGTTATCATCGCAACAATTAGGCAACTACAAGAAAAATGAGCAGCTCTTAACCAAAGCAATGACTTACCATTATAGGCTAACAACAAAGTTCTGGCAAAAATACATGAAGAAGTTCATGCTAATCCTCCTCTAGCAGTTTAGAGTATAGATGCAAATATTGTCACTCTAATTGGGAAAATATCAGAGATGGCCGATATAATCAAATACATGGTGAAGATAATCTCGAAAAGCAGGCTACAACCCTCAACTATCGAAGATGATCTGGGAGAAAAGGCTAAGTCTCCAAGGTCAGCTAACCCACAATCCCGAGAAGAGTAAGCTACCCAGGGAAAAACCAACAATCAACAGTAGGAGAGAAGGGTCTACAACCAAACTGAGACTGTTGATTCACGTCAATAGCTCAAAAGTAAGGTGGAGAATAATTAACCCTTGGATGAGCTGGATACAATATTGAAGGGCACCAAAACGTCGTTCACTTCAGAAATCTTGATTGTAGAACTATCGGAGAGGTTTAACCCCCACCAAGTTTGAGAATTACAATGGGAAAGCAGATCCGGTGGACCACATCCACTAGTTCAAGCATGTCATGAACTTGTAGGGAGTAAGCAATTTAGCTCTTTGTAGAGCTTTCACAAAAACTCTAAAGGGTTCTGCTGAGTGGTTGCATACACTCCCATCCAACTCCATATCTTCATTCAATGAGTTCGGAAAAATGTTCATGAATCGCTTCATAACTTGTTAAAGGTTGATGAAGGGACCTGATTACTTGTAGGCCCTACGTCAAGAGAAATGGGATACTTTGCGCCAGTACATGATCCGGTTCAACGAGAAGGTGAAATGCATTGAGGGTTGTAATTCAAACCTCATCATCAATGCATTTACATCAGGGTTACGCCATGGCAAGTTCCAAGACTCTCTCACAAAGAAAAACCATAGGAGCATGTCGGAGCTTATGGAAAAAACTAAGCCCTACATGAAACTATAAGATGTCAATCTTGTGAGAGAAAGTAGGGGATCTTCCAAAGATCACCCAAGGTAAAATGAGAAGGACCATGGAAAGTCAAAAGGTTACAGTTTTGATCGGTGTAAAGATCGGCCTAGGAACTTAGGTTCAAGGCTAGAATCATGTGAAGAGCCAAATCTACCTGGCCTATGGATGCCAATTTCCAGAATCCTTCATGAGATTCATACGTCTAAGGTGGTCCAATGGCCTCCCAGGCAAAATGTTAATTCCAACAGGAAGAACAGGTCAAAGTACTGTGATTTCCATAGGGACCATGGTCATGACATGGATGATTGTAGGGAGCTCAAGAAAGAAATCAAGCGACTCATTGATATGGTTTAGTTACGTGATTATTTATGAGAAAGCTCAAGAGATAGAAAGAGGCCTAGAGATGAAGGTCGTCGAGATGAAAATCATGATAAGGAGCGAAAAGAGGATCGTTTTGAGGAAAATCATGAAGTAATCTTCATGATAAACTCAGTTAGCCCAGCAACCGGAGAATCCAATCGTGAATGGAAAAAGGAAGGTCCGTGAAACGACACTGGAATATTGTTATGGAGGAGCAATAACCATAACCGCAAATCAGAGACTGGTCATCACTTTCTCTGATGAGGATTGCAATAGGATTGTTCATCCCCATGAAGATGCCCTGGTCATCACTCTCTAGATTTCCAGCTTCCAGGTAAGATGGATTCTGGTTGATAATGACAGTTCTGCTAATATCATATACGTGGACATTCTAAAGCAGATGGGAGTGCCCAGTTCGGATGTTAGCTCTACCCAAACCATTATGGTGGGATTTAATGGCAACCTCAGCTTGCCACGAGGGAAGATCACATTATTTGTCACCGCAAACAAAGAGGAATGAGGGTACACAAAGGCTATGGAGTTTATAGTAATGGATTTATTATCACCTTAAAATACGATACTAGGGCATCCATGGCTGCATACGATAAAAGCAGTAGCATCAACGTACCGCCAGTGCATCAAGTATGTAAAAGATAGTTCTGTGGCAGTGATATGAGGTGATCAGTGGCTTCAAGGAAATGTTTTACAATAGCTATGAAGGGTAGGAATAAGTCCTTATAGAAATCAAAGCAGGAGCGAGAAGTAGCTCTGTCAAATAGTTCGGCCCATGAAATTGATGATTTCAGGAACACCCCAGTGTGATTCACCTTGTTAAACATATACAAGAGATCACCTTCAATAAGGGAGCTTAGAAGCTAATGATAGGGGGATCCTTAAGCCAAACTGAGATAGAGAAGATCAGTAGGCTACTCAAAAAGAATCTAGACATTTTTGCTTGGACTCCAGAGGATATGAAGGGTATAAGCCCCGACGTTGTAGTCCACTACCTTGATATCTCTAGATCTTATCCTCCAGTCAGGCAGAAGATAAGAACTTTCATCCCTGAAAAAGAACTGGTGATCGAAGCTGAGGTAAAGAGGCTACTCTCGATTGGCCACATAAGCAAAGTAATGTACCGAAAGTCGGTGGCTAACCCAATCATCGTCAAGAAGAAGAATGGAAAGTGGAGAATGTGTGTGGAATTCACTAACCTCAATTAAGCATACCCAAAAGACTGCTACCCGATGCCAATGATAGAATAGATGGTGGATGCCGCTGCAGGGCACTAACGGTTGTCCATAATGGATGCTTATATAGGCTACAATCAGATTTGCATGGATAAGAAAGACGAGGAATGGATGACATTCATCACACCCAGAGGTACTTACTATTACAAAGTAATGCCATTTGGTTTCAGAAATGCAGGAGCAACATATCAACGGTTTGTGAACCGTATTTTCTAAGATCAGATCAAAGCAACTATAGAGGTCTACATTGATAATATGCTGGTCAAAATCTCAAGAAAGAGGATCACCTCAACTATTTGGCATAAGTTTTTTCCATTTTGAACAAGTTCAACATGAAACTAAACCCAGATAAATGCGCTTTCGGAGTGACATCTAGAAAAATTTTGGGTTTCGTGGTAAACCAGTCCAGTATCATAGTGAACTCAGGTCAGATTGAAGCAGTCAGGAATATGAAGTCTTCTCCAAATATACGCAAAGTTCAGGTACTGACAAGGAGGTTAGTGGCACTAAATAGATTTGTCTCCAAATTTACAGATAGTTGCGCCCATTTTTTCAAAATCTTGGGGGGAAGTAAGACCTTTCAGTGGACTGATAATTGTAAACAAACACTACAATCCATTAAAGACTACTTGGGCTCGGTTAAGACATTACCAAAAGTACTTCCTAAGAAAGAGCTCTATTTTTGTTTGGCAGTAACGGCCGTAGCAATAAGTACCGCACTAGTAAAGGATCACATAAGAGGGCAAAGGGCAGTCTATTACATCATCAAGTCATTAGTTCCAGTAGAAACTCGCTACACTAAGTTGGAAAATCTTGCCCTGGCTCTGGTGACCGCAACACGAAAGCTTAGACCGTATTTCCAGTCACATGTGATCAATGTGCTGACTTCATATTCACTTCAAGAAGTAATGCATATACTAGAGGCTTCTAAACGTCTAATGAAATGGGTTGTAGAGCTTGGTAAATTTTTCATTAAGTAAAAACCCGGAATCGCAATTAAAAGGCAAGCCTTAGTAGACTTTATTGCCGAACTGACACCACCAGCTAAAGTAGTAGTAGAAGAAGGAGACTGTAATGATCAGACAGCAACGTTGTGGAAGCTTTGGGTTGACAAAGCTTCAAACATGAAGGGGTGTGGTATAGGCATAATCCTACAAACACCTGAGGAGATCAGCTTGAAAAGGCAGTACAGCTCGGTTTTTGAACTTCCAACAATAAAGCAGAATATGAGGCAGTGATCATTGGGTTTACTCTTTCCAGAGAATTAGGAGCCCAACATCTAGAGGTGGAGTCGGACTCCTAATTGATGGTCAATCAGATCAACGAAATGTTCACCATAAATGAGGAAAGACTATGCATTTACATTGAAAAAATAGAGGAATTAATTTTCACACTTCAGAGTTGTAAGTTCGAAGCCGTCCCAAGAGTTGAAAACATGAAGGCAGATGTTTTGTTGGTATTAGCTTCTACATTTGAACCTGATCAGTAGTTTGAACTGGTGGAATTCCTTGAGCAACCTTCTGTAGCAGCACCAGCTAACCATTGCGCATGCATTGGTCAACTGGATCAAAAAGAAGATTAGAGAACTCCTCTAGTTCGGTGTCTCAAAAAAGGGATCCTACCGGAAGACAAAGACTCTGCCAGGAAAGTCCTATACAAATTATTAAGGTATGTACTGACCAATGATAAATTATATAGACATTCTTTCTCCCAAACTTTATTGCTATGTCTTAGCCCAAAGGAAGCAATGTACGTCCTACAAGAGCTACATGAAGGAGTCTGTGAAAATTATCAAGGAGGGAGGACGTTGGTTCACAAAGCACTAAGAGTTGGGTACTACTAGCCAACGATACTCATTGATGCACAAGAGTACGTCAAGAAATGTGACAAATGCTAGCAATTCTCCAATGCCATTCTAGCTCAATAGCATACCCTAGTAACTAGACCTTGGCCATTTGCACAATAGGAGATGGACGTGCTTGGACCGTTCACTCCAGTACCAGAAAACAAGAAGTACCTGCTTCTTGTGATTGATTACTTCTCCAAATGGGTCGAAGCTGAAGCATTTGCAACTGTGGGAGAGAACAAAGTTAAGAATTTTCTTTGGAATAATATCATATGTCATTTTGGTATTCCTGCAGTACTCATTTTTATAACAGAACAACTTTCACCGGCCGTAAAATTGGATGGATGTATGATGATCTGAAGATCCAACATCGAAGATCTAGCCCAACGTACCCACAAGCCAATGAACAAGCTAAGGTGACAAATTGTTCCATCAAGAGGGCACTCAAGAAGTGATTGGATGATGCCAAAGGAAAATGGGTAGAAGAACTCCCAAGAGTATTGTAGGCTTACCGAAAAATGCCAACATCCACCACAAGGGAGACGCCTTTCTCCATGACCTACGAAATTGAAGTATTTGTTCTAATGGAGATAGGATTGTCGTCCAGATTGGATGGTACAATCAATCTGGTGGAGAATGAAGAACTCAAACGAGAAGAAATAGAGTAGTTGGAGGAAAGAAGTGATAGGGCATTGATGAGGATGGCAGCTTACAAGTAAAAAATGGCACGAATGTTCACCCAGAAACTCGCTTGGGAAAACTAGCACCAAGCTGGAAAGGCCCTTACCGAGTAGCCAAGGTGAACAAACCAGGAACCTATTGGCTAGAAGATCTTGATGGTGTGCCAATCCCTAAACCCTAGAACATTTCTCATCTACGCAAGTATTTTGTATGAATTTCTATTTATTTTCTGATTTTTGTCTTCCATTGAATGCTTTGAAGTTATTTTATCTCTTTTCGGGATACACGCTTTAAATAAAGAAAATAAATTTTCTTTCCATCGATTTTGCAATGTTTATTATTGCAATGCTATGGTTCTGTTCATGCATTCAATATTTAGTGATTAGGAACTAAGTGTGAAACATGTGACATTAAAGTAAAAAAACTGAGCTCATCAGCTCATAACTAATTGATCTTCTTAGCTCAGCATTAAGTATAGCTTATATGTTTACTCATCACAATTGAGTAAAGCATATCATTTTTTTTCACTAAAACGGAGTTTCTCAGCTTAGCATCAACTAAGCTCCTCAGCTCAGCACTCAACTGAGCAACTTAGCTTAGCATTGAGCAGAGCTAATCTATTTACTCAATCACAATTGAGTAGAGCATATCAGTTTACTTACTAAAACTGAGCTCCTCAGCTCAAAATCAACTGAGCTCTTCAACTCAACACTCAACTAAGCAACTTAGCTCAACATCTGGCAGAGCTAATATGTTTACTAAATCACAATTAAGCAGAGCAGATTAGTTTACTCATTAAAACTGAGTTCCTCAGCTCAGTGAATAACTAAGCCCAGCCCAAATTGATCACCTAAGCTCAGCAATCAACTGAGCAACTCAACTCAGCATTAAGCAAAGCTGATCTATTTACTCACTAAAATTGAGCCCTTCAGCTCAGCGTGATCAAATCAGAACGGCTTAATCTCATAATGCTTAAAGAAAGGAAAGTAGCATAGCTCGCACGATGATAGTAGAATAGATTAGTCCAGCATTAAACAACACTGCTCATATTTGAGAAGTAAAGAATCCATTCACTATCTGCAAACTTCTAGTCTTGTAAACTAAGGAAAGTCAGTGTTAGTTTAAGAATCAACGTAAACTCATATAAATCTCCATGAGTTTCTTGTTGTCAATGCTATTAACTCATTCAAGATACAAAATCCAGAAAACTTATTTAAGTGATAAGGTCAAGACTGGATAATATCTGAAAATCTTTATTTTATAATGGTATATTTGATTACCTACATGTTATGATGCTGATTATTATGACTAAGTGTTTTACTTACTGCCTGAAGTCTAAAGTTTAATTCATAACTAGTTTAGATTTCTAATCATGTTATGAAGAAAAACAGGCAAGAAAGCAACACAAATGCAAACAGTTAACAACGCAACAACATAACACAAGACAATATCAAGAACCCCCATATTTTTGTATTATCATCAAAGGAAGAGATGGGATATATGGCTACCCCAAAAAAAAAAAAAGGTTTTTTTTTCATTACAACCGAGGCTGAGGGTGGTCATTCTGACCTCGAAGAAGAAGGCAAACCCAAATCATCAGAATCTGAGTTGGAGAAGTAGAAGGCATGCTCATCATATTTGTTGAGCGTGTTGATCAAATCTCATATCTTAGCCTTCTTCGCTTCATCTCTACGAGCTTGTCCTACTTCGCCTTAACGGTGTCTGTGAAAACCTTGTGGTAGTCGAAATTAGTGGCCAAATCACATTTTCTCCTTTAAGACTTCCTCAGATCATCTCTGAGTTCATGAAGATGGAAGATTGCTCGAACGTATGCCGCTTCCATGGCAGATAAAACAACGGTGGCTTCCTCTAAGGCACGAAGACGAGAATGATCTTCTCTAGTAGTCTTGGTCATCGTCATTAGGACACAGAATACGTCCCCCAATTCTATATATTTTTGTCTCTTGAGTTGGATTGCCTCAAAAGAGGAAGGGGTTGGTCATGGTTTGAAAATAGTTAGCAACGCCATCACTACTGAGAGATTAAACTGCAAAAAAAAAAAAAAAGATTCAAATCAGGATATTCCTTTGACACTCTCCATTGACAAAAGGTGAAGCCCAACTTTTGGAGCTCTTTTGATCTACTCTTGAATTCAGCCCTGAGGTCTTTAATCTCATGCTCAGACTCTTTTATCTTGGTTGTCAGCTCATTCATTATCTTCTCCACCTCATGTGCCAGATAAGTAGACTTTAGCTTCTCTTGGTCTAACTCAACCATCAGATGATCTCTCTTAGTTTGCAATAGCTAGAGGGTATTCTCCTTTCCTTTAAGTATATAATCTTTGACCTGTAGGACAACATCGTTAGCCTTGAGATCACTATTCTTTTGATTGATTATAAAGCGAGTCAGGCTGATCTCCTCAGTCAAAGTACAAACATCATCTCTCAAGGATGAGCTATCTCCTCTCAAAGTAGTATTTTCTGTTTGGAGTCTATCATTCTCTAAGCAACAAAGCTCGTTACTTTTCTACAAGGTCTCCCTATGCTCGTTGGCAAAGCGCAACAACATCTCTAACCTCTCTTAAGAAGACGTTATCAGTGCTAGATCTATCTCCAAGCTAAGCTTCTGTATTTCTAAGGCACGATTCTTCTCTTCCAGCTTGCCGAACTCAATTAGCTGATACATGAGTTGGGCATCCAGCTCATTTTTATCATCAGCATAGATAACCATGGCATAAGACATATGGATACACTACAACAAAAAGGCAAGCAATAAGGAAATAATAAACATCTTGGAGGAAGAAAAAACTTGTTAAAAATTAAGGAGGTTACCTAAAGAAGTAGACAAATCATCATCCTGGATAGCTCAACCTTATTACGGCCTTCAGTCATCTCTTTACCCTCCCAGGATCTCTCATACAGAAATTTGCTAGGATTATCAAAAATTGCAAATCGGCCTAGGACTGAAGGTCTAACCTCATCAATTAACTGGCACATTTTTCGCTTGGACATACCTCGGCCACTTGATACCCTATGGCAGGAAGCTGAGGCCTGAAAAGCTTGACGATTGACTGATGGAAGCTTTGCAACAACATGATCAACAGACGTTCTTGCAATAGGTATTGGCTCACTAACTTCTACTAGGGATACGGTTGGTGCTGTGATTGTTAGGCTGGTCATTTAGATCACCCTACACCTATAAATACTCAAAGGCTGGGAGTCTTCTTCAGATTCAATGATTTCTGGAATAGCGGGTTGAGAGTCGACAACAGGTTGAACATCGGGATGAACTAACTGCCTGACCTCTAATACAACAGAAGGCTCCAATGTCTGGCGAGCTACTGGTCTTACAACAGCAGTAGTGGGCTGAAATGATGACTGCCTGGCCAGCATGAAAGATTTTTTCGTGGGTCTTCTTATTTTTATTTTTCTTCCAATTTGCAACTTAGCCAGTTCGTTGAATTAAAATGGATTCATTTCTAGTTTGATGAATGGGCGATGAGTCAAGACTTTGTAAGAATGCTCGGCTGGAACTAGCAATCTTCTCAGCTCTCCTTTGGTTCTAACTGTGAGGCCAAGACTTTTGCAATTTTTCTCACCTATAACAGAGACCCCAGAAAAGACATCAAAACCAATTGAATGGAATTCCAAAGAGATCAAATTATTAAGAGAATAAGAAAGAAAATTACTTGGGGTGTTGAAACGCCTTGGCACAGCTGAGGATTGCCCAACTTCTTCAAGAGAGAACTCCCAGCCACACACAAAAAAGAAGTACCACTGTTGCCAATCTCTCACCTTAATTGGAAGGTCGGTAAGAAAAGAAATTTTTTTTGGGAAATGAGTAGTGATATCTCGCAAGATTGGTGAGAAATTTAAGGTATCCTATACTCCTAATTGTATCTACAAAGAGAGACGTTATGTTTGCTCCTACAAGGGCAATGACACCTCTGATTTGGTGAAAGTCGTTTACGGTTAACTAGGCAGGGGTAATTTCTGATTGACGAAAAAGATTGCGAAGAAGGGGGTAAAGGGAAATGTGAGTCCGTACTCAAATATTCACAAATATAGGCATATTTCATCCTCTGTGGCATCATTGGGATGTTCGTTCTCAGACAGAACCCTAATCAACATAGAGGGATGAATACCGTATTGTTCCCTAAATGGTCAAAGCCATTCCTGTGGAACCTTGCTCGCCCTATCATCACCCTAGTTTTTTGGTGGATTAGAGGGATGACTAGTCTCAACCATTATCATTCGCTTCGTAAAAGGATTCGACGACGAACCAGTTTCGGTAGGACTATTCGATTAACTCAATTACATCCTAGGACTGTACAAGCAATAATCGAAACAGAGAATGGGAAGAAAACGCACTGCAAGTAAAGGATTTGGGGAAGGTGAGAACTTACATGAAATGGAAGGGTTCTTTCTTATCTCTTCTCTTGAATCATCATGAAAGTAAGGACGACAAATGATATGGAAAAACTCCTGCTAACCACTGACATAGGTGTGAAGCCTCAACATGTCGAATCGGGTCAATAATCCGATCCGGAACGAATAGACCCAATTTGCTTTCTAGGCCGAGAATAATAAGCCCATCTGAGTAAGGATTATGGCAATCACCACTCTGGTTAAACAAGCCTCATAAGGAGGCCCATTAGTGGGCAGATCAAAGCCCATGGTGTCCAGGTCAAAATAATGAACAGGTCAATCCATTGTGACCGTCTCTCCTAAACCTGAAAAGCATTATAACAGGTTGACTGTCACGGCCCATGATAAATTTAGTACGTTATAGAAGATCTCTCCCATGATATGAGGAAAAAATCATGGTTATCTTCCAAGCCGTTAAAAGCATATCACGTAACGGGCGACCTCTCTAATAAAACGGCAGAGAATCACCGAGCCTATATAAAGGAAATGTATCACTGTTTATCGCTTACGACATAATCTGTGTATTATTTTTTTCCATTACCAGATTAACTTATTCTCACGCCAGAAGTTCTTTGGCCGACACCACACCGGTGTTCTCCCTCAAGAACTAAACGGTTTTGCTAGTTTGTGGAGGAGGGTTAAGAGGTTTTTAGCATGTGCGGAGTTGTTACACGTGCTAAGGATTTCTGACAATGTCATGTATTGTGATGAATTTTTAGTTTTTATTATTTAGATTTAGAGTATTTTGTTATTTTCAAATAATTTTAAATTAAAAAAAAAACTTTTTGAGACACTAAAATTTATATCATAAAATAAATAAAAAGTTTATTGGAACGCTAAAAAGTGTCTTATAAGATAGTTATTAGGGCATAATGTACTGTCGCAATAATTTCTATTGAGACGGTAAATAGTGTCATTTATATGTTGGTTCCCTTGGACACAATTCGTGACGCATTTGTGTGTCCTAATATAGAATTTTTACAATACTTTGTAGTGCTCGATTATATATAATTTGAAAAATATCAAATAATATAGAGTCAATATATAGTGTCCTCATATCACATTTGTTATTGCCTTCACAAGTTCAAACGAAAATGACACTATTTGGTGTCTTAATAACCTATTGGGGCGACGTTTTATAGGGCACATGCACAAATGTCCCAAAAATACCAAGTGGTGCAATAGCACTACAAGAAAACAACTTTTTAGCAAGAAAATATTTCCTTGCCAAAAGTAGTAGATTCGTCACTAAAGCTTTTAGCGAGGAAATCGGTTCGTCACCACGTTTGTTGCAAAAATCTTGTCAACAAAATTCTTCAGTGACGAATTTCTGAATTTCTCGCTATAAAGTATGTATTTAGCGAGGAATTATTTCATCACAAATTTCCTCAATATAGGAAATATTTAGTCACCAAAAATCATCTTTTGCAACGAAAATTATTTGAATAATTTCTTTGCCAATAAAAACATACATTCGTCACCACTAGAATTTGGGACAAATATTCAGAACAATAGATGTTTATCACATCCAAACTTTAAATAGAAACAAAAATCCATAACATACATTCCAAACATATGTAAATAAAACTCCCATAACGAATAAACATGTCTCAATTAAAGCTCATGTAATATAAAAAAAATATCAAACATGATTTTTATTTTTATTTTAAATTATCAAACAGTAGATAAAAGAAAGTGTGGATAAATATAACTAAAACAATCACATTCTTGCCCCAAAAAAATAAAATAAAATAAAAAGGTCAAAGTAATCATATCGAATATTGCCCTTGCATAAAAATAGTCTTCGTAATTTCTTATCAATGAACAATCAAACTGCATTAAAAATAAATCAGATAAATCAATAACTCACATATTATTTAAAGTACTCGAATTTTACATTGATCGGACCCCCGTTTGGGCATTTTGGACACACAAGCAGTTTTTTAACTTCATTAAGTGTTCAAATTCTATTTTTTCTCATAAATTCTAATATTCTTATCCAAATTTATTTTTGTTTCTTCCTACAAGTACTCCTGAATGGGGTGACACTAATCCTCGAGTTTTGCACCAATCGGACCCTATTTGGACATTTTGTACACCCAATCCATTTTTAACATCTTCAAGTGTTCAATTCCATTTTTTTTACATAAATTCAAAACCGCTTATCTAAATCCATTTTTCGTACAAGTCTTAGTGCCCAAGACATCGCTAATCCTTTAGTTTTGCACTTACCAGACCTCGTTTGGGCATTTTGAACACCCGACCCTTTTTTAACATCTTTAAGTGTTCAAATACTATTTTTTTTTTCTTATAAATCCAAAACTAGTTATCAAAATTCAATTCCGTTTCTTCCTACAAGTCTTAATGGCCGAGACAACACTAACCCTTGAGTTTTGCACCTATCGGATCCCGTTTGGGAGTTTTGGACACCCGACCCATTTTTTACTTCTTTTAAGTGTTCAAATTCTCTATTTTTTGCATAAATTCTAGACGGCTTGTCTAAATTCATTTTTGTTTCTTCCTACAACTCTTAATGGTTGTGGTAAAACACATTTTGACCATCAAATCGCTATGAGTACAATCAATTTCCAAGTGCACATTTGCCACAATGGGGCTTTAGAGAAAACCTCGAGCATCGCATAAAACATGATCAGGAAAGCCCACCAAGCTTTATGAGAAACGAAGATTGGGAGGGGGGAAATTTTAACTCCTAGTTGTAGTCACAAGAATTGTACTAATCAACCATGTTTATCTACTGCAATGGGTATTTGTTATGTAAATGGAAACTCACTGTCATAATGCACGCGTAGGGATGCTGACCTCTCGCATTAAGGCATTCATCAAATAGCTGAACCTTTATCTTGTCAAGTTTCAAAAAACTATGCCTTAGAGCATCAAGCGAGATTGCTGGTGTCATTACAAGCACCTACACATGAAGTAAAATGCTGGTGCAATTTATGACTCTGTTTGACATTCCCTCAAATTCTATAGGGATAAAAATCAAGGAAAATCACGGAAACAAGTTTTGCCGAAATTAACTCTTATAAGACTTAAGTGAGATCTAACGAGGCGATTTACCGAGGAAAGAAATTTCCTAAATTAACCGTTTATTAATTCCACTCCATTAGGAGAATCCAATAGGTAGTATAAAATCTCTCCTTCAATTTATCGACTTATTGAATTTACCTTAAGGTTGGTAAGAGTTAATTCCTACAAAACAAACTTCATGTTGTTATTGTTGTTATTAGTAGTAGTAGTATTAGTATTAGTATTAGTATTATTAATTTGATTCTTTTATTGTTTTGAATTTAGATATAACAACTACATAAAAAGATGATAAAAAATAAAAAGTAAAAAAGAATTAAAAAAAAAATAAAATCCACCTCTAACACTATATTTTTATTTTCTTATTTTTTTTTTATTCTTGGATATAAATGTAACAGCAACATAAATAAAAAGGATGATAATGAATAAAGCAAAAAAGAAACAGAACACGGGAAAAAAAAGGGTTTCCTCATCTAACATTATTTTTATTTATTGTTATTTTTTTATTTTTTGGACTTAAACATAACAACAATATAAATAATGATTTTTTAATGTTTAGCACAAATTCTACACTCTCTCTCCTCGATAAATCTTTTAAGTAAAAATGTTATTTTTTAATCCTCTTTTTAGTATTTAGTCTTTTAACAGTTAAAAATAATAGTGAAGAGATAATCATACCCTTATATAAATATATGTTATATGAAACCGTAACCCTAAACAATCTCATAGCCATTCTCCTCCTCTTTTTCCACAGAGTTCTTCTCTCACTCTCTATTCTTATCTCTTAACCGCCACAACCCCTAAATCCCTATAGTAGCATCCCGCCACAGCTGAGGAGGATCAATTCGAACGGCAGACGGCGGCGGTGTGGCTTGACGATGGCGATGGAAGTGATCGTGGACATCAACCAGATATGAAGCCAGAGCTCTCTCTCTCTCTCTCTCTCTCTCTCTCTCTCGCCATCTTCAGATCTGTAGATCCGGCGATTGCTTGACAGTGTGGCTTGATGGGTTGACATTGTGGCTTGACAGTGGCCACTGCCGTTGTCCACCACCTTCGTCTACAATTCACAAGTTCCACACCACCGTCGACAACCTGTTCGTCCATCGCTCACATAGTCGCATCTCATTGTGCTCGCTGCCTCGCACGACGGTGAATGTTAGATCTTCGATTGGTGAATTTTAGATCTGTGTGTGAATGTTAGATTTGCAATTTACTCACTCTTTTCGTTGATTTTTTTTTTCGCACTTTTTAATTTTTTTTTTTTTTTGTGAATGTTTGCATGGATTTTTAGATATATTAATTCACTTTTCGAGGTGAATGTGTTATTTGTGGGTGGGTGAATGTTCATCTTAAATATCTAGATCGGGTTGCATGTTCATATTGAATGTTAATGTAAAAAATCTAGATTTGAATGTTAATTCCTAGTGTGGTTTGATGGATGTTCATTTTGTAATTTGGTGAATGTTCATATGAATTTTGTTAGATCCATTTTAACTAATTTTTGTAAAGTGTTTTTTGGTTATTTGGATGAATGTGTTTTTCGTTTATTTTAGGTTTCTTTCATATTTCTTGATTTTTTTGTGAATGTTCATACAGGGTTTAAAACCTATTTTGATTTAGTTTTTAGGGTGAATATGTCATTGTGTTTGGTTAATGTTCATGCCGATTTTGTCATTGTTGATCTTAAGAGAGTTTTCGATGTCTTTGATTTGTTGTTCGTGGTGTTTTCAATCATTGATATGGTTTGATGAAATGTTCACATCGATTTGTTTTTTGTCTATCTAATTTTTTTTTTCATCATTTTTTTTCCTAGTGGTTTTGGTGAAAGTTCATATATATCGGAATTGTGTTTTGTTAATTTGTTCATGTAAAGAATAATGAACATTCACAACAGCATAATTAGATTTAAAATATGTTAAATGTTTAAAAATAGTCGAATGAAAATATAAATGTTCACATATTTGATTTTTTAACATAATGATATTGTACGTAAATAATAATAAATAGATGGTCAAAGAATAAAGGACCATTTTTTAAAAATCTTTGAGGATTAAAATTTTTATTAAGGTAGTTGGGGGTTCTATTCCAATTTATATATCTTTGAAGGATAATAAATTTCCGAATAAGTAAGGGGATCATAAGGAATAAAGTAAAAAACGAAAAAAAGAAAAAAGAAAAACAAAAAAGAAATTTTCCTCATCCAACGCTAATTTTATTTTATTATTTTTACAATTTTTTCTTGGATTTAAATATAACATCATAAGTAAAAAGATGATAAAAAAAAAATAAAAAAATAAAAAAATAAAAAGAGAGAAAGAGAGAATAATAAGAAAGACGAAAAAAATCCTCATGTGAAACTATTTTTATTTTATTATTTTTGGATTTAAATATAACAATAATGAAAAATTAAGTCAAAAAACAAATAAAAAATAAATCGTCATCTAACGCTCGCAGGCTAAACTTGAGAAGGAAGAATCTTGTCTTGGTGTTTTTCATCGAATCCTCAGATGATTTTATTTCTAGTTTTTTGTATGAATAGTAACAATTAAAATAAAATATGGTAATAAATTTAAAAAAAAAAAAACAGTGAAACAAAAATAAAAACTATAATCGTCTAATGCTCGAAGGTTAAGCTTGAGAAGGACGAACCTTGTTCCGATATTTTCATCGAATCATTGGATGATTTTAACAAAATTGAACTTGTAGGAATTTAAAATGCGATAACAAAAGAAAGCAATGATCAAAAGAATAAGAGAAGACACATATATGTCTTGGCGAAACTTCCCAATAGACGGGTGTTTTTTTTCTCTCAAAGACGACTTCTCGACTGAGTTTTCCTTGAGAATCGTCCCTGGGAGGATTTCTCTTTGAATTTCAATAACTAAACTGTGAGAATGAGGGTCAAATTTATAGAAAAAGACATAGAATGAAAAAACACTAAAAACCCTTAGAAACCCTAATAATTGGCTGCCCAATCCTAGGCCCCGTTGGAAGAAAAAAAAAAAAAGAAGGAAAGAGTCCCATTCTTCTAGAAACAACTGACACGTGGGCAGTTGTCTGCATGGCAACTGTCCACGTGACAACTCTTTAGTTTATTATTATTTTTTTCTTAATATCAGCATTGACCTTCCTTATTCTCTTCTATCTCTCTTTCACTCCCTCTCTCTCTCTCCTTTCACTTTCTATTCTACCACTCTCATCTCTTCTCTCTCTCTCTCTCTCTCTTCCCCTACCGTCCTCTCTCTCTTCTCCCTACTTTTTTATTTTCTTTTGTCTCATTTTCCATCTCGTTTTTTTCCATTTATTTTCCCTTTTTCTTTTTTATCTGTTTTTTCTTTTTTCTCTTTTATTATTTTTTTCATTTATTTTATTATTTTCTATTTTCTCTTATTTTTCCCCAAATTAAAATGAAATAAAATAAAATAATATAAAATGAGAAGAAGATGCAATAAAGGCAACGCGTGATCGAAGATGATGTAGTGTGTGAAAAACTTGGGCTAAATTTACTTTTCTTTCCACATTTTTATGTTTTTGAGATATATATTTCTAATTTTTTAATAATTAATGAGGAAATTATTTTTTAGCTATATATTTTTAATTTTTAACCCAAAAAATATTTCTCCCCAACATTTTTTAATTTGTTGGATCAAAAATAAATTGCGCCAATGTATTTCTCACTAATTTATTGACAAATTTTATATTTAGTGGCAAAAGAAAAAAACTTGTGGCTGATATTTTGATAATTAGTAAGGAATTATTTGGTGGCTATATATTTTAAATGTTTTTGGCCACAAAAAATAATTGTTAATAATTTTTTATTTGTTGCTAAAAAAATTAAATAGCAAGAATGCATCTTTACTGATGAATATCATATTTCGTTACTAAAACTAATTTTTACTGAAGAATGTTTTGTATTGTGGTCAATAGTCATTGAGCCTTGGCATGAGAATCAAATTTCCTTGCCAATACTATCATTTTGAGACGAATTTCATTTTCTTTACTAAATTTCGGCACTAATCGAAGCGGTTTTGGTTTTGATTTTGGTTTCGAGATAGTAACCTGGTAACCGAACCATGTAATTGATACTTTAGATATATTTTTATGACAAATATACTCTCACTTTTTTATATATTTATAGTTTAACCCCTAATATATATATATATATATATATATATATATATATATATATATATATATATATATATATATATATATATGTATGTATGTATGTAAATGTAGGGGTTAGATTTATCATTGTGACGACCATTTATCATTGTATTTTAATTATGATTACGAACTTTTATTGTAACAATTAATGGTTTTTTACTTTGGTTTTTGGAATTTATATTTTATATTTTACTTATATTTTTAGTTAGATACAAAAAATAATAATTGTACAGCAACAAACCATAAGTAAACAAATACTAAACATATTGGAGATGCGGTAATGTGAAAATTTTAAAATACATAACCACAAATTGAGGAGCATGAAAAATTAGTTTGGCTTGCTAGATGGGGAATTGAATAAAAAAGGACATATAATATGGGTTTTTAGTATCGTGAACTAACTCATCGGCTAAGAAAATGGTTTACAGATTTCATAGAATGCAAAAACTCAATTAATGGATCGATCATAGTTAATTCATTCGTGTGTTTATTTTTCACATTTAATTGATTCCTGTGTTTACTTTTCACAATTAACTAATTTTAATCAAATCTCTAAAACATATAAAATAGAAAGAATAGTCATTCTATAAACCTTGAACCATAAAATATTGAAAAATTGTTCAATAGAGAAAGGGAGGGTCTTACCTGTGAACTCATGATATTGGCTTGCAGTGAAAAAGAGAAAGCTCGACTTACCATGAGTGAGACAACGACTGATGTAGGGTTATGTCCGATGAGGGTGTTGTGCATGTGTTATAGAGAATGATTATAGCCAATGAAGGGTTTTTATTTATGATTTAACTATTTTATAGAAATTGAGGGAGATAGAGGTAAAGTTTAATTGTTATTTCTTTAATTTTCATATATTAATTATTGGAAATTATTTTTAGTTGAGATAAATTAGATTTTTCTATAATTTCCATAGGTTAATTAGAGGAAATTATTGTTAATTAAGATAATTATATTTTTCTATAATTTTGTTACTATTCATTAGGTGGAATTATTTCTAATTAGGGAGAATTAGTATTTCCATAATTATTCAATAATTTCAGTATGTTAAATAGAGAAAATTATTTTTTATAATTATTGCTATATTTTTTGTATATTAATTAGAGTGAATTATTTCTAATTAGGGGGTTTGAAATTTCGATAATTAATTTTCTAATGTTGTATATTAATTATGGGGAATTGAAAAATTTACAAAATTTTCCATAATCTTGGTATATTAATTTGGGTGAATTATTTCTAATCAGAGGAGATAGAAATTTCTATTATTATTTTTATAATTTTTTGTATATTAATTAGTAGAAATTATTTCTAACTAGGGATAATTAGAAATTGGATTTTTTTTAATGTTTATCCTAAATTTCACATTCTCTCTCCTCACTTAACCTTTTAAACAAAATGGTTATTAACGTTATTATTTACACCTCCAATAGAACATTATTAGTTTTTAATCTTTGATAGATAGTAAATAGACACAGTTACCCTTCTATATATATAAAAGATAAAAACCCTATTTCTTCATTCAATTTTATAATTTCAAGTTTCAAGCACTGTTACCCTAATTCAAGCACTGAGATTTCAGTTGATCTCTTTCTTTATATCCGTTCCCCGCAAGCCTGAGACGATCGCCGTTCATCTGCAACAGTTGTCGTTCGTCTTCTCTCTCGTCAATTTTTGAGGTGGTTGATTGCGGTGGTGGTCGATTGACGTCAGCATTGGTGGTGGACGGTCGTCTTTTTCATCCTCTCTCTCTCTCTCTCTCTCTCATCTAGAATTCTAGATAATCATGAGTTCGAATTGATTTCTATGTGTATTTCCGCCACCGAATCCGGATGAACACAACCATTTTTTCCCCTTGTGCGTTGGCCTTTGGATTATCTGCTCTGGAATTAAATTCTACAACTGGATTTTTTTCAGATCTAGTCCGATTTTGTTCTAGATTTATTTTGATTTGTGTTCTTGTTGATTTTGTTGGAGTTTTGTTTATTGATTTGTAATTGTTCTTTGCTTGACGGTTATTTTTTGTGAATGTCCACACCGATTGTGTGTTTGTGGCGAATGTTTATTGTGGTTTGGTGACAATTGTACCTCTGGAATTTTTCATATCTGGAAAATTTCAGATTGGGAAAAGTAATTCACCATTTTCAAATCTATTTTAAATTGTTGATTTTGGTGGAGCTTTTGTTTATTCATTGTGAATGTCCTTTTGTTGATTTTGTTTTATCTTTGTGAATATTTTTATATCGGTTTATTCGTTTTGATTTGTTGATTGTTTGTTGATTTTTTGTGGAGTTTTTTGTTCATTCATTTGTAAATGTTCAATGTTGATATTTTTTATTAATCTACGAATGTTTGTTTATTGTTTCGGTGAACGTTCACATTGTTTGGGATCTGTTTTGATTTGTTTGTTTTTTTTTTATTTTTCTGAAATTTATTGTTTATTCATTGGTGAATGTTCTCTTGTTGATTTTGTTCAGCACAAATTGTGATCTGTTCTAAATGATTTTATTTCGTTCTTTGAGAATGTTCATGTGGCCTTTTTTTGTGGAAGTTTTGTTGTGGTCTGGTGAACGTTCTTGCTGCTTCAGATTTGTTTTGATTTGTTTGGTTTTTGTTGATTTTGGTGGAGTTGTTTATTCATTGCGAATGTTCTTTTTGTTTATTTCGTTATTTTTTTATGAATGTTTATGTAACGACCCGATTTTCTAGGGTCGCCACCAGGCTTCTTCTACAGAGTATTTTACCCCAAATATTTCACCATTTATAAATATATTAGAACTATTAATAATTTCTCACTAATCTCACTTTGTAACAGCCTGGTTTCCCAAGATCACCATGCAGCTTCTCCCCTTAGAGAATTAACACAAGAAGCGAATGATCAATATTTCATTTTATTAAAATTGAGAACTTTTAAAATTTTACACAGTCCACAATCCACATCATTATATATAGAAAATTGTCGAGCCATTATATCAAATTTAACACATTCTAGAAGCAATGATTTATTATGTACTGAAATAATCAACTTCTTTTGCCGAATACTGAACTAATCAACTTTTTGAGTCATTTTTGTTAGGAAAATCCAATACTATTATTTTTCTTTGTCTTATCAGTTTAGATGTATCACAGTCGTTTGTGTTCCGTGATAATTATATTTGATTTATCGAATTATTTAGTCAATTTTACAACAATAATAACAAATTCGACTATTATAAATTAAATCGAAATTCGAATAAACTTCTCGTCGCCGTTGCATTCGCACCAGCCTTGCAATCAAAATTATGAGGTTATGAGCCAACGCTCAGTAAAATTTCAATCCCGCTAATATGTGTATTTAATTAATACAACAAATAACATAAATAGACATGATTTTCACATAATCATAACTATTTCACGAAAATTAACAACTATAATTCGACAATAATAATAATACAAATTTCACAATAAAGAAATTGAATACATACATTAAAAGAATTAGAAATTCTACTTGAAATCCAAAACCAAAATCCGAACTGGAATATTCAAAATATGTAATACCATCCCCTGCTTCGTGTATATATATGTTTATTTTAAGTTCCTCTTTTAATCCCTCCTGATCCATATATATCAGGATTGATCACTTATTATTTTTATTATAAGTATAATTATTATAAAAGTCATGCTCATACACGTGTAAGTTCCTTTGATTTCATTATTATTATTATTATTATTATTATTATTATTATTATTATTATTATTATTTGTTTAACTTCTACGCGTGGACAATTTGAGGACTATATACTTAAAAGGTTTGGTTTCCTTCATTAAGAAGAAAACCAATTCAACCATCCATTTATTTATTTAATTACCCAAACACCCCTCTTTAAAATAAAAAAAAAATCTTAATTACATCTCAAAACTCTTAAAAGTATATTTTAAATGGTACAATAGTCTCAAAACTATTAAAAGTCAACTTAAATTAACATTTATTCCCTAAAAATTATCAAATATTATTTATACTATAAATTCACAAAATAATCCCAAAAATATTAAACTTATATAAAATAATATTCTTATCGGGGTATTAAAATCTACACCCTTAAATAAATTTCGTGCTCAAAATTTCATTCAAAATAATAATAATTTAGAATTGCACCGTGCTAGTCATATTAGTCACACTTAATTCTAGAATAATTGCTCTCTATGTAGAGTCCCGTAACCGAAAGTCACCTACATTTCATAACCGACAAAAAATATTTCACACATCGCTACATCTACAATCGCAGTGGCCCACATTATATCCAAGAACTTACGGACAAGGTGTACTTTGGTCGGTAACACCTAGCACAGATAACCAATTGCCAAAAAATCTTATATTTCTAAATGTTTTGCGTTATGCACTCTGATAATAATAATAATAATAATAATAATAATAATAATAATAATAATAATAATAATAATAATAATAATAATAATAATAATAATAATAATAATAATAATAATAATAATAATAATAATAATAATAATATATTTTTAAATATATCACAGTAGTCTCACTATATTGGGTCTATCTAAATTCTAACAGGTCTACGACCTCAACAATTTTTTTCACTTGGCACGACTTTTCAAGTTCATTGCCATATCCCATAACCAGTGTTTATAAATTTCATCCCAACATTTCAAATCAACATATCGCAACAACCACCATCATAAGCAATAAATAGCCCAATTTCTTGTAAATTGTCCCATAAGACTAAAAAAATAATCGTCTCCAATATCCACGTTAAAATTCCAATAATTTCGTAAACTTTTCATAAATATCAACAAAATCCAAACTTTAGAAATAAATTGTCAACAATACGTCTAAAAGTACATAAATATTTCTCAACCACATAAATACGTCTCAATCATATAAATACATCACAACCACATAAATACGTGTCAAACTACAAAAATCAATACATCTCAAATATATAAATGCGTCTTAATCCCATAAATACATCTCAAACACATAATTATGTCTCTAAAGTCACGTAACATAACGAATTCAATACTGAGTTCAATACTCACATAAAATGTATATAAAAAAATATTACATAAAGCCTCCAATTGAATTTCTAAAATACCAGTTAAGCTCAAAATTCAAATTAACTTTTCAAAATAATAATTGGCTCCCGATAGTTTCACAATAACCCCACACTCCGAATAACTGAATTAAAATTGACAAACTAACTCTCTTTTATATAATAAAATACATCTCCTTGCTAGTCATAGGATCATTTTTCTCACGATTAGGAGTTATAACGGTACTGTAACATGTCCATCTATGCAATCTAAGGTTACAATCAGTGTTAGGGTTATTTAATATCTCCAATGGTAGAAGCCAACATATGGTATAAACCATCATACCATGATAATAATCATCATCATCAACAACAATAACAACAGATATCCACTACCCTGTAGGACCTGCACTCTTGTCAGGTCACAACATAACGTCTTATAGGACATACCCTTCTGTAAGGACAAATCATATCTCGCAAGACATGCTATCTTGACGAGACAAACTATGGCATAGTAGAAAAATAAAAATAATTTTTTTTCCACCTTTAAAATTTTACTTGATCAATTAATCATCGTAAAACTGTCCGTTTTCATCAACACTTTTTTTTTCTTCCCATTTAATATGAAAATAAATTTTAACAATTTATGTAGACGACAGTAAACACTTTTAAATTGGTCATTTTAATTCAAAGACAAATCCTATGGTCCACGACTGATACGACACTACCCAACCTTACTTAACTTGCTATTGGCTAGTTACCTTAATCGAACACCACCTAAGATGTTAATATATTCAAATTGAAATTATAGGGACCAAAGTGAGATTTTGGTCAAACTTCAAAGATACAAAGTGTCAAAACAAATACATGATAATGAATTGGCAAAGGATATACTTTACACTTTCAACTAATGTACTAAAAACGGTTCAATTTGGTTCAGCATAACTCAAGTACCGACTAGCAGGATTCATTTTTTTTATTTTTTATCGATTAGTCAAACAAAAAAAGATAATAAGTTCATCAATTTAAAATATAATAGAGTACTTTCAACAACTATGCAATTATTAAATATATATATATATATATATATCCCAACAAATGACTAGCTAACTTTGGAATTGGTGTCAACATTGTTTTTATTATTTTTTTTTTTTGTCCAAGCATACCATCATTGCCAGTGTCACCGATTTATTTTTCAAAAAATAACAAGCGGAAACAGTCAAACAGGGCATAATTTATTAACAAAATAACACCAACAGCAGTAGTTAACTTGCTTGTGTAGTACCGGTAATCTCACTAATTCTATCGAAAGTATGTTTAATTAGGAGTTAAAAAAAATCACGTTCTATTGTTCTAATCGTACAACTTACAGAGATCAAGCCCAGTATGGTTTATATAAGAACTGAGTGTTCAATAAACGTGGTTTGGAATTTCTAGTCCAACAACATTTTGCCCCAAAATGAGTTCAGTCTTCAAACAGTCCCCAAACGGGCTCATCTATTCATTGTAACCAATGACAATAATTTGGTCATAGCAATAGCAATGCGCCAATGATTCCAAATTTATTTAAAGTAAAGAATACTATGAGGTAGAATAGAATGCAAGATATTGTATTTCATAATTGTTATACAGCAAAAAGACAGTACACGATGCAGTGTTTGGTAAATTATTAATATATATTCCATATCAATATATTTTTATTTTTTTTTATTAACGAGTTATTCAAAAATTATTATGTTTAAGTATTCTTTCATTTATTATGAGTAATGAGTACTATAACCCAAGCTTAGGGTAGTCACAAACCCACTCAGATACCACTTTGTAACGACTCGATTTTCTAGGGCCGCCACTAGGTTTCTCCTATAGAGAATTCTACCCAAAATATTTTACCATTTATAAATAAATTAGAATTATTAATAATTTTTCTCTGATACCACTCTGTAACAGCCCGATTTCCCAGGGTCACCACGCGATTTCTCCCCTTGGAGAATTAACACTAGAAACAAATTACCAATATTTCATTTTATTAAAACTGAGAACTTTTAAAATTTTACATGGTCCACAATCCACATCATTATATATAGAAAATTGTCAAGCCATTATATCAAATTTAACACATTCGAGAAGCAATGATTTATTATGTACTGAAAAGATCAACTTCTTTTGCCAAATACTGAACTAAACAACTTTTTGAGTCATTTTTGTTAGGAAAATCCAATACTATTATTTTTCTTTGTCTTGTCGGTTTAGATGTATCATAGTCGTTTGTGTTCCGTGATAATTATATTCAATTTGTCGAATTATCGATTCACTTTTACAACAATAATAATAAATTCGACTATTACAAATTAAACCGAAATTCAAATAAATTTCTTATCGCCGTTCCATTCGCACCAGCACTGCAATCAAAATTGTGTTGGGTTTAGAGGCGACAAAAATACGAAAATAGAGAATATAGGAAAGTGGAGAAAATGGATAATACAAAAGAGACATAAGATATAATGTAGTTTGGTACAACTTGCCTACTCCACGGGCGAAGAACAACGAATGGTTTCACTAATATGAAGACAAATATACAAGATATAATGTGGTTCGGCACAATTTGAATTCAAGAACTAACAACAAAATCTTCCCAAAAATCCCTGTCAACAAATACACAATCATTGAGTATGGGCACACAAAATTCCTAACTAGAATTCTCAATACACCTCAAGAGAAATACACTCACAATTGGTGTGATCAACCTTCTCTACATTTTGAGAGATCTACACACTCTATATCTTGAGAGCTCTATTTTTAACCCCTACTCATGGCCTCTATTTATAGAGAAGTCATGAAAAAAAAAAAACACTCACAACCTTCAAGAATTTGATCGCAACCGTCTACTGCCTTCTCCATTCTTCAAAACGTTGTTGCCTTCTTCTACCTTCCTTCAACAAAAATGGTCACCGAACAAATATCTAAGAGGAAAAAAAAAATCTCTTTCTCTTTTAAACAAAACCCACAAAAGGGGACAAAAGAGAAAAACCCAATTTCAACGCTGTCGGTCACCTATTTCACAAAATAAGAACAGTTGTATTTTTTGTCAAAAAATAAAAGGCCCACATGTTGAAAATGGAGTAAAAAAATCCAACAATTTTCACCTTGGCAAGATTTTCAGCCAAACAAATTCTCCTTCATACTTGAGGACATTCTTCCTCATGTTGTCTTTTTCCAACAAAATCTTAATTTTAGAGATTAATTCCGACCAAGTTCAAGAGCACTTTTGAAATTGTCTATCGGTTCCCAAACATCAACTCGATGTACCAAAATCTGTTGGACTGACTTACTTATTTTGACAATTCTGGAATATGGAACCCCCATATTCTCTGCCACAATAAGTGTTTCACAAATCTATACTTTTCATCCGAGAATAACCAACTTGCTTTCTCTGAAAACTTTCTTCTACGGAAAGAAAAACTACTAACTCGTACTCCACCAAATTATCTCATCTAAAGCTCAACTTGCTTCTGAGACCCTGAAATACTATAGTACCAACTGTACCACCTTGAAGAACATGAAGTTCGCTAAACTTTTTCCCTATCAACGAACAGGCCTACAGCCTGATCATAACTACTTTCTCCATTCAACTGAGTCCTCAACTCTTTCGAGTTCAAGGATGCTTTGACGTCGATCAAGGAAAATGAATCATGTCCATATAACATGGAATTAACATAGAAATCATATGAAATTGGTTGTGAACAGAAAAGGATAAGAGCATGATCCTTCTTGTTAACCTTGACGTCAAAATTCTTCAAGTCTATGATAATTCGATTAAAATTATCAAGGTGCTAGTGTATGGACATACCTAGCTCCATCATGAGAGTATACAACCATTACTTCAAATACAACCAGTTCGTGAGAGATTTCCTTATATACAAGCTTTCTATCTTGTCCTAGAGCCCTATAGTTGGTTCTTCAAATATCAACTTTTGTCACAAAAGTGCGCGTATTTTTATACGCCACAAACTGAAGTCATTCTCGCCATCAAACTTCTCTATTTCATATTTCACGGAAGTCATTGAACCTTGAGCTCCGATAATACTTGTTAGGTTTACAGGTGACACAAATATGAAAATAGAAAAATTACGAAAGCAGAGAAAATGACGAATACAAAAGAGATACAAGATATAACGTGGTTCGGCACAACTTACCTACTCCACCGGCAAAGAACAACGAATGATTTCACTAATATGAAGAAAAAATACACAAATGGAGATAAGTTCTTGAATTCAAGAACTAACAATAAAATCTCCCTAAAAATCTCTCTCAACAAATACACACTCTTTGAGTATGGACACACAAAATTCCTAACTGGAATTCCCAATACACCTCACAAGAGATACACTCATAATTGGTGTGATATACCCACTCTACATTTTGAGAGATCTACACACTCTACATCTTTAGAGCTCTACTTTACTCCCCTACTCATAACCTCTATTTATAGAAAAGTCACGAGGCACAAATT
Source organism: Eucommia ulmoides (assembly GCA_016647705.1). Lineage (NCBI taxonomy): Eukaryota > Viridiplantae > Streptophyta > Magnoliopsida > Garryales > Eucommiaceae > Eucommia > Eucommia ulmoides. The sequence goes on along the minus strand of CM028326.1, from coordinate 34,222,342 downwards.
CTGTCTGAACAAAACACTCAAAACCTTCAAGAATTCGGCCGCAGTCGTGTACTGCCTTCTCCATTCTTCAAAATTTGTTGCCTTATTCTACATTCCTTCAACAAAAATGGCCGCCGAACAAATGACTAAGAGAACAACAATTCTCTTTATCTTTTAAACAAAACCCACAAAAGGGGCCAAAAGAGAAAACCCAATTTCAAAGTTGTCGGCCACTTATTTCACAAAATAAGGAAAGATGTAATTTTCGTCAAAAAATAAAGGGCCCACTTGTTGAAAATTGAGCCAAAAAAATTCAAGAAATTGTGAGGTTGTGGGCCAACGGTCAGTAAAATTTTAACACCGCTAATATGTGTATTCAATTAATACAACAAATAAAACACATAGACATGATTTTTACATAATTTTCACATAATCATAATTATTTCATAAAAATTAATAACTATAATTCGACAACAATAATAGTACAAATTTCACAATAGAGAAATTAAATACATATATTAAAAGAGTTAGAAATTCTACCTGAAATCCAAAGCCAAAATTAGAACCGGAATATTCAAAATATGTAATACCATCCCCTGTTTCGTGTATATATGTGTGTGTGTGTGTTCATCTTAAGTTCCCTTTTTAATCCTTCCTCATCCATATATATCACGATTGATCACTTATTATTTTTATTATAAGTATTATTATTACAAAAGTCAAGCTCATACACGTGTAAGTTCCTTTGATTTCATTATTATTATTATTATTATTATTATTATTATTATTATTATTATTATTTCTTTAACAGCGTGGACAATTTGAGGACCATATACTTAAAGAGTTTGGTTTCCTTTATTAAGAAGGAAACCAACTCAACCACCCATTTATTTATTTAATTACACAAACACCCTTCTTAAAATAAAGAAAATATTAATTACATCTCAAAACTCTTAAAAATATATTTTAAATAGTACAATAATCCCAAAACTATTAAAAGTCAACTTAAATTAACATTCAATTCTCAAAAATTATCAAATATTATTTATACTATAAATCCATAAAAAAATCCCAAAAATATTAAACTTATATAAAATAATATTCTCAAAATATAAATTTTCGGTGTATTATAGTTTATGTGGAGGTTTTTTTTTGTTGAATGTTCATTTTGGTTAGGTGAACGTTCATAACAATCCCCAAAAAAATTTGTTGATTCGTTCACTTGAAAAGCAATGAGAATTTACAGCAAAATTTAAAATGTACTAAAATGTTCAAAAATAGCAGAATAAAAATATGAATGATCACGTTCTGATTTTTTAACAGAATGGCATTGTATGTAAATTAGGGGAAATTATTTCTAATTTGGGGACTTAAAAATTTATGTAATTATTTCTATAATTTATTTATTTTAATTAAGAAAAATTATATCTACAATTTCAGTTATTATTTCCCATTTAATATTTTTCCATATAGTCCTCAACAAGTGAGGCGAAAAAGTATAAGGCGAAATGTATATTGTCCTATTTTATTATATTTTACCATATAACCCGTACCAAAAGACACGATTTTAAAAATAAACCTAAACGATCCTATTTTTTTAATCATGGCTTTAAGCACGGGTTATGTGCTTGAAAAATTGTAAAGAAACAAGAGAAAAATATAATTCATCCACATATATTCTAGAAGTACAAATAAATTTCAAAAACATATAGTCTAAATGAAAAAAATAAAACAAATACAAAATAATAAACAGATGAAAATACTTTTAGTGGTCCTTTTTGTTGTCAATGTCTATATAAAAACCTAAAGTAAGTAGTGATCTTTATTAGTCACTTTTAAAAAAATAAACACAAATAAAAAATCAATTTTAGAAAGAAAAAAATTATTAACTAAAACAAATAAACTGTAAAATTGAAGTAATTTAGAATTCAAATAACCTTTAATATCATGAAACAAATAAAGCAAAAAGACTTAATATAATAAACAGTAATGAAAAATAAATTTGAATAAAGCAAACTAAACATAGAAAAGTGCAACCACAAACCAATTACTTAATATTTATTTTAAAAAATAAAATAAAGTACACTAAATTTTTAATTACAAAACAAAAAAACATTCCATTTCGATGATCAACATCACAAAATAGCATAGTTGAAGTCAACTGATAGTTGTTTAAATACAAAAAACTCAACCCTAAAACATAACAAAAGGTAAAGTAAAGGTAGTTTAAACATTTGATCCAGTTTGAGACACACAATTTTACGAATTTAGGAATAATAATCAGTATTTTTTATACACCGGGATGGGATTCTAAGAAATTCAAAAGTCAAGAGTAAAAAATTCCATCCGTAATAAATTCTCATCATTTGATTTAAAGTTTCCATCATTCTTAATTGCATCGGCTTTCAATGTGACATTGAGATTATTTGTACTGCATTTATCGTTTTCATTTCATTTGACTCTGGTAGTACTAACTTTAGTTGAGCTAAATTTTTATAAGAAAAGCTTCAAAAGAAATTAAAAGGACTATATGGTTGAAAATAATGGTGCATAATAATCATACCCCTAAAGATTATAACAATTTTTTCATGGAAATCTGACTTCTAAGATTAATTTTTCTAGTAGAAAAATATTTTCACTCCTGCCGTAGTAAAAAAAATAAAAGAAAGAAAAAAAAAGAAAAAGTTGTCATATGAGAAATCGAACTTCTAAAATTAACAATTAAAGAATGCAAGTTCTCATGTAAGTCCTAATTGAAAATCATAAATTAGAAAAACCAAAATTAACTAAAAAGTATTCATATTTTTTGGGTAGAGATTACTTGAGAGCAATACAGTTATCCCCTCTATTGCTAAGAAATTACCCAATTATTGGATAAATCTCTCAATCATTCTCTTAGAACCAAAACTAAAATAATCCATGACCAATTTGATTCAAAGTAACAAATAATCTATTACAACTATTACAATTTTGTTTGAATTTACAATTGAATATTTTGTCAGGCTATTGGACAGAATAAACTAATTTAGAAATATTTTTGGGAAGAAGAGGTTACAATTTTAAATTAGAGAAGTTACTACAAGATCAATGGGAAGAATGTATCACTTCGGTTATATGGATGAGTTTTTGTATTGGACTGAGTGATTTTTATTTCAATTTTCTATTCTATTTTATTTTTTCCTTTCTTTCTATTAATTTTGGCCTAATCCCCTGATTGGTTTGTTCTATTTCTTTTTTGCTTTTCTATTATTTTTTTAAAAAAATAAAAATAAATGATAAATTTACCCTATATTTCAATAAAAATTCTATTAAAATTCTTTAATTTTTATACAAATCCCTTTTTAATGAAAATTCAAATTAAATTTCTTAAATTTTTATGCAATCCCTTTTGATTCTTATATATAAAAATTTATACCCATATAATTTAATAAAATTCAATTAAAATATTAAATTTTTATATGAACCCAATTGATTTTATAAATCTTATATTATATTTCTAACAATTTTTATTAAAATACAGTGGGAAAAATTGATCTTCAAAATCATGAGATATATTAGTGCGAAAACCATTCCGTAACAAACGCGAAAAAAGTATGAAAATATCCCCCCAATTAATGGAATGCATCCAATTTTAGTAACAAAAATTTTGGTTGAACCAAATTGAAGATGAATGACAATATAATGGACCATATGTGCTCCCTTTGGAAATCGCTTGGTCAATTTAAAACCCCACCCAAACTTAAAGGAGAAAGTTTGAGAAAATTATCCCTATACTAATGGTATTGCATTCGATGTTGTTAATGGAATTTGCAATCGGACTAGATCGAAAAGAAAAATTAAACTTGAGGAATTGTATGTGTAACTTTGTAAACCTTAGGAACCAATATTAAACACTCATCCAAAACGTATACCAAAAGTGTAATTTCTCTTAAATTTATATTGACTATCACCAATAATTTCCATAGTTTTCACAATTAATAATCAATATTAAAATTAAAATTATATACTTTCTACTAACAAATCTATGTAAACGATAAAACTAAATATTTTTATTCGGTTGAACTTTGCATCCCGATTTAGTAGATCCAGATCCAGTTGACTAATTGGCACAAAGAAAAAATGATGAAAATACTAGAAATCATTCTAGTGGATAGTATTTAAGTAGACAAGAGGGCTTGAATCCACAAGAAAGAAAGAAAAAATGCGAAAATATTTTAAATTTGAATAATCAAATAATTGAATAATTTAATGATTAACAACAAATTATCAAAAATGTGTATTTATAACCCTCAATTAATTCCTAAATTAGTAGGAAAAGAAAACCTCGAACCCGAAAGAAAAAAAAAATTCAACAAAATAAAAAGAAAAGGAAAGAAAAAAAAAATTCAACAAAATAAAAATAGAGAACAGAGATGAATATGTTACGCCTAATTTCACTTTTCACCCATGTGGTATTTTCATCACCACTTACACACCATGTATTTAAAACTTAAGTGCAACAGTTAACTATTTCATTAATTTTGAAATCCTTTAATTAAGATTGTTTCTTTCGATGCTAAAAAATTTCTGTCAATTTTTTATATCTATATATCATACATATGTGTGCGAGCACTTTTATATGAATATATATACACATGAGAGAGAGAGAGAGAGAGAGAGAGAGAGATTTGATTTGCAATGGTGGTGGGCTAGGAGTGGGGGGGTTGTTGTTCGCTTAATCGGAGAGACCGCAACAGTATATGAAGAAGCTGCTACCAAAAAAAAAAAAAATAACCCACCATTGACCCTTAAGTTATAGAATAGTATCAAAATAATACCTATTAAAAAATTTACGGGGTATAAATGTTATTTAACTTCAATTAATAGATTTCCATTGACTCTGTTCCATTGACAGTTAAAATTAACGGAATAGTTAATTGTTGCACTTCAGTCATAAGCACAATGAGGGAAGTAATGAGTGTCGAAAATACTATAGGAGTGCAAAGTTTAATTAGACCTAAGCACAAGGATACAAAATGTAATTAAAGGAAAAAAATTATAACAAGAATCCAAACTAAGAGTAGTAGACAATTAAAACGAATACAAGTTTCCTTTTTTAATTATTTCCAAATGGATAGTCCAAATTACATTATGCGGCTAATATGACAATACAAACTGTAAAAGTGGGATAGCCTAGAAATAGTGTTTAATAGTACATAAAATGAACAATTTCAATTATCTGAAACCAAACACAAAATCGTTTAGACTACCATTTTGAGACACGTGGCGTGAACTAGCTAGGTGGTGCTGCCGTCATCGGGGTTGATCTTTGCCTTGCTCTTGTGCTTTTTAACGGCGGAATCCACCTTTTGGATTATGGCCTCTGCCATCATTTCCTTCACCGACTTCTTCTTTGGAACCAGGCTCTCGTTCCTGATTTTCTTCCCGGAGCCTCCTCCTCCACTCGAACTCTCCGCAGTGTCCGACATCTTTGTTCCTCTTTCTCTCTCTAAAAGTATCTCTTTGTGTCTCTCCCTCTCTTAATGCTTGTGATTTTGAAGATGTATATATAGACTGATTTGCTCTTCATTCTCCCATGTGTTTGTGCGCGTTAATGTGTGTGTTAATTGTATGTTTTTTAAGATACATGTGTGTGTATGTTAATGTATGTGCATGTGTTCGTGTGTGTTAATGTGTGTGTTTATGTGTGTGAAAAAAATTTATCCATGTACGCGTCTGATGTAAACTCAAACACACACATTTGGTGTGTGTTCTTGGTGTATTTGGGCGGACTTGCTCCGTTTGATTTCTCTGACACAATTTACAAATTTTAAGGTGTAAATTGCAACCAAACACTAACTTCAGGGGTCACAAATGTAATTGAAGCTCAATGTAAATGATACTTGAAAAACGGTTAAGAAATGGGAAGGAAATCAAGATTGTTTGACGGCTCATGTCTGAAATAACAAACAAACGTTAAGGAACTTGTCTGGAATTTTGTTTATAGACACACACAACCGCACAAAGTAAACAAAAACTTTATATATTAATTTTAACATGTAAAATTCAGGAGGCACCCAACACCAAGAACACACACCAAATGTGTGTTTTAGATTACACCAGACGCGTACATGGAGAAGTTTTCTTTACACACATTAACACACACAAACACACATATAATAACTAACACACACACACATGGGAGAATGGAGACGAACCAGCCTATATATACATGAATGAGCATTCTTCCTCTTCAAAATCACAAGCATTAAGAGAGAGAAAGATATACTTTTGTAGAGAGAGAGAGAGATTTAGAGAGTGAAAGAGGTAGAGAGATGTCTGACACGGCGCAGAGTTCGAGTGGAGGAGGCAGCTCCGGGAAGAAAATCAGGAACGAGAGACTGTGTCTGAAGAAGAAGTCGGTGAAGGAAATGACGGCGGAGGCAGTAGCCCAAAAGGTAGATTCCACCATTAAAAAGCACAAGAGCAACGCAAAGATCAATCCCGGTGATGGCAGCTCCACCTAGCAACTCCGTGCCTCAAAATGGTTTTAGGTTTTCAATAATTGAAATTGTTCATTTATGTATTATTAAACGCTATTTAAAAAAATATTTATTTTGTAAAGAAGATTATTGTAATATTTTTGAAAATATAATGCATTTTTAATCGTAAGTAAATATTTGCTGCTCACATCGAAGTTGGGACCTTTTGTCGTTCATCAATAGTCAATTATGAAAAATGTTTTTATTTTTGTATTATTATAATGCTTGTTTCAAGGAAGTCTTGCAAGTTACATGGTAAGTCTCTTTCCGTGTAATAAGAAATATTCATTCCCTTATTCTAATGCAAATATTTGTCTATAAAAAAAATTATGAAAATTGTTCTCCTGGTTTTCTTGAAAAGAATTAAAGGTTTTTATTATTTAAACATATATTAAGAGTTCTTAGTAGGATGGCAACAAAAACTGAACCAATGGGTAACTGAGCAAAACTGAATCACTACAAGAAAAAAAAAACTTTTTAATGAGAAAATATTTTCATCGCCAAAAATAGTAGATTCGTCACTAAAGCTTTTTAGCAAGGAAATTGGTTCGTCACCACGTTTTGTTGTAAAAATATTGTCGACAAAAGTTTTTAGTGACGAATTTTGAAGTTTTTGCTAAAAAATATGTATTTAGTGAGGAATCACTAAAAGAAATACTTGGTAACATAATTTATTTGAAAAATTTTCTCACTAATAATTAGAGTCCAACTAGATTTCTTACTACAAGTAACAATTTACAACGATTTTTTTTTTTTAAATAATTTCCTCGCTAATAATTCTTCTTTAGCAACCAACTAAATTTCTTGCAAAAAGTAAGAATTTGCAATGAAATTTATTTGAATAATTTTCTTACTGATAAAAACATGCACGGAAAAATATTTAGAACAATACAAATTTATCACATCCAAAATTTAAAGAGAAACAAAAATCCAAAACATACATTCCAAACATATGTAAATAAAACTCCAATGACGAATAAACATGTCTCAATTAAAGCTCATAATGTAAAAAATATCAAACTAAATAAATATTTCTTTTAACTTCTCAAACAGTACATAAAAGAAAGTGTGAATAGATGTACCTAAAGCAATCTCATTATTGCCCCCCAAAAAAAGGCCAAAGTAGTTGTATCGAATTTCTTCTCTTACACAAAAATAATCTTCGTAATTTTGGATCAACGAACAACCAATCTGCAAAACTGTTAATGTATTATATGGGTTTGACCCACGTAGCCTATTAGGGCAAAACTCTAGCCCCCACTTCCCCTACAAATATGTGTATATCGTTGTATTATACTTGTATCATTTTTCATAATATCAATTTATGATTCTTCTCTCACTTCTCACTTATCTTAACATGGTATCAAGAGCAAGTATTTTCTAGACTTGTTCTATCTAAATATTTTTCGAAACCCTAAAGTTTTCGCCATCGCCGTCTCTTTTCTCATGTGGATTTCCTCACTACTATAGGCTTCATCACCACTCCGGTATAAACAACCACTACACCACCGACTTCATCTTGCAGAGACGAACACAATGCCACCAAAATCACTGTCATCGGACTATTAACGTGCTAAGACGCACTACCAACAGCCTGCAGTAACCACTAGTTGCGTCGTCTCGAATTTTTGGCTCTACTGCCTCAACTAGGGCTCCAAATTCACTTCAGATTATACCAACGGAACTGTCTTGACTAAACGATTCCAATACCATAAAGTCCATCTCCAGACACCGCCGCACGCGCCGCCCATCAGTGGCGCGTTAGATCTACTCGCAGCCTAATCTATCAGCAACCCATTCAGTACCACCTCAACACACAGTCAACGCCACATCATCGTTGACCCGTGCTATATCAACATTGACTAACTGCCATGTCATCGACACGTCACCAGCCACGTCAACTGTCACATCAGCACCTTGGATAATTTTATTACCACGTGTCTGCCCTATCATCGTTAACCAGCATTGACCATCACCACGTCAAAGTCCAATCATCAAATCTCTGCCACGTCATCGGTTTATTTGTAAATTTCTTCTTGGATCGGTTCAGCAATTTTTAGACTAATTTTCTTCAATCTTGGACCAGTTCCTGGGGGTTTTTGGCGTTCTGGTTCTATTTTCAGCCTTTGTTTTGTGATTTGAGACTCACAAAATATACTTTCTGTTATATCCGTGTGGTTCCTACAGCGGTTCACTCAATTTTCACCTGGTCCTTGAAGATTAAATATCGATTCATGGATAATTTTGGCGTTTTGAATCCATCTATAATAACAGCTTCTCCAGGTTCAACAACAATGTCTATGGGTTCTTTGCTCATTTTCAATGCCACAAAGGGTTCAGATCCTACCTCCTCTACTGTCACCATGTCTATAGCAAATTTGGCCTCATTCCTCCTTCATATCTTCTCCAAAATTAGTGTTGGTATAAATCTTTTCCCTGCTCTTTCACTTACTACATGTAATTCTTCTTCGTTCTTTTATTCTGCCTATTGTAATCACATGACATATGATCCCAATATTTTTTCAACCAAACTATCCGCGATGAATATTCTTAGTATTCATATTGCTGATAGTTCTCAAATGCCTATTACACATACCGGTCAGGTTTTTATTTTCCATCTTTCTATTCTTGACACATATTTGATTCTAAAATTCACCTTAAATCACTTGTCTGTTGGGAAACTTTGTGAATTGGAATTTAAAGTCATATTTTCTAATAGTGATTGTCGTGTGCAGGATCCTCAGATAGGAAAAACTCTTGGGACTGGTCGTAAGGTTATTTGAACTTACTAGTTTACATTTTTCATCTCCAACTCCACCATTACCACAACCAAATATCCCTTCATCAACCAATGCAACCTCACTACTACCACCAGTATCCTCTTTCTCATCCATATCTCCACAACCACCAGTGTCTTTCTAACCATCCCAACTTTGGCATGCTCGGTTAGGCTACACTCCATCTAGTTGACTCAAATCGCTTCTCTCTAGTGGTCAGTTAGGTTCAATTCAACATGAGTCCTTCAAATGTATCCATTGCCAACTTTCCAAACAACCAACCCTACTTTTCAAAGAGGGTCAATCTATTTCTCTTGTACCCTTTGATCTAATTCATTCTGATATTTGAAGGCCTTTTTGATAGGTGTAAATTACTTATCTATTTCCAATCCGAACATTGTTTGTTTTCGAGTATGTTTAGTACGTTTTAATATGTTTTTATGTGTTTTTGTCTAAATTAGGTGTTTGAGGTGAAAATATATGTAAACAGATAAAAAACGATCAAATAAGATTAAGAACGGTAAAAGTATAGTGGAAATGTGCAAAGTCGGTACAGGTGCTGTAACTTCAAGGCTATTTTTTACTATTATGCAATCCTATTTTGGAACAACTCAAAACGTGAAAGTTGTATATATTTCTTTTATATTTTCATTGGTTTTTAAATCACCTCAATCAGAGCTCGGACGAAGAAGTTACAGCCAAAACAAAAAAGTGTGTCACCGTCTAGGCAGTGGTACCACCGCCTAGGCGGTAAAAGTGCAGAATCAAGCCTAAACTCACTATTGTTCTACCACCTATGGGGTGACCTCTGCGCCAGATTAGATATTATTTTAGATATTTTAGGATATTTTGATCCCTATTTTCTCATCCTCTCCTCTCCATTCGGCCAAGAGACCTCCATAGACTTTAGGAAGATAGTAGAAAGGTTTTGGGAGTGTTCATTCAAATCCTAAGGAGAAGATGACATTGCCAAGAAGGGGGAGCGATCTCGAAATATTTTTAGCGATAAATCTTCGGACTAGGCTAAATTTCTCTTGTTCCTTCTTTTATTTCTTAACTTAGGATTGTTGTTTAAGCATGTTTAGCTTAGTTTTCATTGTATAATCAGCTATGGCCATAAGCTAAATGGGATTTTTGTCTAGGGATTAATATATTTATGAAAATGTTGTTTTGTTGAGTTTGTGTTTCGGTAGCGGTTGTTCTTCATTATATTGATTGTGTTTACCGTATTGTTTGTTTATTATGCTTAGATTTACAAATCAAGAATACTGGGTTTGACAAATCCTGGATTTAGACTAGAATAAACAAATGCCACGATTCTATAACGCGGTTGGGGTTTGGATTGTGGATAATCAATGACGTTGGGGCAAGACTTACGTGACCTAGGGTCGTTAAGACGTTGAGGGGGACTTCTTCGTTGACTCAAAGTCATGTATTCCCCCATCTTACACTCGGGAGAGGTGGCAATAGAGTTTTCAAACCGAGATTGTCGATAACGTAAACACAACACAACGATCCAATGACCTGGTCGGGAGTTGGATTGTGTGCAATCAATGACGTTGGGGCAAGACTCACGTGGCCTAGCTTCGTTAAGATGTTGAGGTGGACTTCTTCGTTGACACGAAGTCACGTTATATCCCTCCTTTTACATTCGGGAGAGGCGGCGAAGGAGTTTATGATCCGAGATTGTTGGATAAATCGAACGCCGTTAACATAAACTAAAACGAGACCAAACATATTTTTGTAAACAAAAGTTAATCCCTAGGAAATACTTTCCCCAAACATCTCATAATAGTATTATTATAGTTAATTTAATTAGATTAATTAACTTAGTATTAGCATTATTAATTTTAAACACATTTATTTTCGCCTAGATAAAGTTAGGTCATCACAAACGCAGTACTTAATAATAGTCAAAACCAATCCCTATGAACACGATAACCCTAACTCTCCCGATCTATACTAAAACTTGACCTCGTATACTTGCAAGTGAAAGTAACGGCGTATTTCACGCGCTACCAATTTTTTGGCGTCGTTGCCAGAGATTGGTGGATTTGGTTATTATTGATATTATGAGTAAATGACCAAATTTTACTTTAGGCATTTCTTTTGTGTATAATTTTTGTTTGTAGTTTTGTTTTTTATTTCTTTTGTAGGGTACTCGAAGATGTTAGATCTACGAGTATTGATGCAATTCTTTCAATGGGATTCCGAGCTGTTTTATAGTGCTTGGAATCGATACAAGGAATTGTTACTCTGGTTTCCAAACTATTGCCTCCCAACGTTGTATCAATTCTTCCATTTCCTCAATAGGTTACAAGCCGCAATCAGAATGTGGGTAGAAGGAGGAATTGCTAGCACCTTGTTCTACGAACTAACCGTGGACAAAGCCATTTGGTTGTTGGAGGAAATGGCGGCCTTTTATTTTCAGAGTTGGAATTATTAACCAAGTTACCAAAACTTGGGTGATTTTTCCAACGCCACGGCACCATGGATTGACATTCCGGATCTCGACGAGGAGTCTTTCCCCAATCTGGAAGAAACACTCGCAACCGTTATGGGGGAGACTTAGAAATTATTGAGGGAGATGCATGACCAGATCAACGAGCATGAGGATCGTCTTAATCATATTCAGATGGTCTGTGCCGATATCGATGAGACCGTAACGTCTTTGCAAACGCAAATCAATCAACTTCTTTGCTTTGTTGATTCCGAGGCAGGAGCGGTGGCACTGAGAGGCGAACAAGTCGAATCTGATTGTGAAAGCCACCGTGAGGAGCCGAAAATGAGTGGAAGGAGTTTGGGAGAGTTCAGGTATGTTTATCCGAATGAGACGGGAACCCAACCATGGATCGATGATTGTGATTCATAACCATTGGAGATCCAGATAATGATGCCGCCATCGATCCCAGACGATCACATCTACGAGGATCCAGTGTGCCTCACTTATCCCTCACCGCCATTAGCAACGTTCTTTCATGCCTACCAAGTACATGAGTCGGTGAGGTAAGACGTTGAAAGCTCAAGCTATACATTGCCACATCTCACCAAGCTTGAGGGCATTAATAACCAAAACTCGTTTGTAGTGTTATTTGACACGTACTATAGGTGGAAGCCGCTCTTTGACGAGCACTTCGGCGTGTCAGGCTGACGACCATAAACCAAGCTCTTCTTAGGAGGTAAGCCAAGGAAAAGAATAAGTTAGATCCGTCTTAACCAATTTGATTCGGAGACAAGAGTCTCTCGCCTCCCAGGTACGTGTTCTAAACCCTAGTCTTCATTATAATGTTTTATCATGTCATTGGGATCGCTGAGTAGGTTATTATGGGCATTTCCTGTTTGAGTTGGGTGTGATGTGTAGTATATTTTTAGTATATGTTTTAGTTAGTATGTTTTATTGTTTCTACATGTGCATGTCTATTTAGGATAGTTGTTGTGTTATGTGCTGAGTTTTGACGTCATCTGGGCCATTACCCGATGATGAGTCTGTCCCCTGGTTGTTTATTGAGGTCGAGCGTAAAACTCATGCATGTATGTTCTGTGTGCTCAATGTTATGTTTAAGTAATAGTTATTATAGATCTTACTTGCACGAACACGAAAACTCATTATATAACCGTTTAATTGATTTTAAAACGATTATCTATCACTTAAATTCATGACATTAGGGTTTCTAGAACTTAATTCGGGGGGAAATTCGAGTCGAAATCCTAGGCGAGGTAGTTCGGAAGATATGATTTAGGCATTCATTTTCTCGCTTGAGCCTTTTAAGCTTACCCTGATATATTATTATCCCTTGTTACCCTATCAAAAACTAAACACTATTTCAATTTTAAACACTTAACAAATACCATTTGACCAATAAAACTTCTTTCCAAACCTACATTGCTAAACTGAAGGCACAATCTGAGAGAATCAAGGTAGTAGATTGCAAATGCTACTTGATATAAGCGGTTGGGTTTTGGGCGAACTATTAATTGGTTCAGTATTTGAGTACTCTCTTGTCATTTTTCATTTGTATTTCACACACCCCTTCAATTGTAAAAATCAAATAAGTTTGGGGGTGTGTTAGTTGAAAAAAAAAATAGAAAAGAAAAAAAAAAATCAAATGTAAATACGATTTTTATTTTGTTTCTTTTTGACAAGTGAGTACGTCATTCTTAATATATGTTCAGGATTGTTTCAAATTTATCTATGGGGTTTTGACTGTGAGAGTGTCAAGCGATGTGCCTTGGGTAACGTCAAGTTAACGACGTTAACCCGTTTTCTCTTTCAAAATTACCCTTGGCCATTTGTCCTAAACTGAACCAAGACCTATTGATATTTTTTAACTTTCAAGCCTAAATCAGTGAAGAAGAGATCCCGAGTCAAGCCTATGGATTCCCTATACCTTCGGGTTTTTTCTATCATGCGCTTATATGGTGAATAATCCAATCCGATTAATGGACAGTTATATAATTGAGTTTTAAACATACACACACACACACACACACTTTAGTAGGATCTATAACGGCAATTACTATTATAAATGTTGAAATTCTAGAACATTACATGGTGTGTTTTATACCTGAACTCGATAAGATTTAGGGCCGATGAGGGATATTTCGTTTAGTCGATAGATGATACTCAAAACTTGCATATATTTGTTTTTCGTGTTTTTCATTTTTAGTTTTTAGTTATTATATTTTCTTTTATTGCATGCGTATTTTGCTCGAGAACTAGCAAAATTCCGAGTTTGGGGATACTTCTCCTCATGCCTTGATGGGTGGCCTTCGTTACTTTGTTATCTTTGTGGACAACTACTCTCGATATACATGGTTTTTTCTTATGAAACATCGATCCAAACTATTCCAAATATATTCTAAGTTTTCTTCTATGGTTCAAACCCAATTTTCTAGAAATATCAAAGTTTTTCGCTCAGATGATGCAATGGAATACAATAATTGTGCTTTTTTTAACCTGCTTCGTAAAAAATGGCGCGCTCCCCCATCACTCGTGTCCTAGTACATCCTAATAAAATAGATGAGCTGAACGTAAACATAAACATATCCTTGAAATAGTTCATGCTCTCCTCATTTCTTCATCATGTCCTGAGCGTTTTCGGGGTGAGGCTACCTTCATAACCATCTACACAATAAACCATGTCCCTTCCGCTACAATCCAAAACCAGTCTCCATTTGAATGCCTTTTCGGTAAAACTCCTGATTACTCTGAACATAGAGTCTTTGGTTTCACCTGTTTTGTTCTTCTCAAACCACATGAACACAACAAACTGGAACCAATGGCTTATCTGTGTTGTTTTCATGGATGCGAACATAAAGGGTATCGGTGCTAGGATCCCATTTCTAAAGCCCTTCGTATCTCGCAACATGTCGTCTTTTGGGAACATCAAATGTTTTCTTCCTTAAGGTCATTTGACATGTCAACCCTCACCAACTCCAAATTCTTTACTGATACATCCATTGAATTATTTCTAGATGATTCAGCTCCAATTACTATTGAGTTCACTCCAGTACCACCAGTTGAGCCTAACCCTACATTTTTTGCTGAGTCCATCCCAGAACCATCAACTGAAGCCACTCTAGAACCACTAACTGATCTCACCCTTCCAAATCCAGTGACGATGCCTGAGACTTCTCCTACGGTCGATGATCTTGTACCACCTTCCGTTGACACCCATACCCCAAATTACCCTCACCGCTCTACCAAGGTAACTTATCCTCCATATTACCATTCTGATTTTTATTGTTTTTCCACTATACTTCATCTGCATGAGCCTCAATCCTATAAAGAGGCTAGTACTAATCCTCTTTGGAAGAAAGCAATAGATGAAGAACTTCAACCCTCACCAAAACTCATAACTAGGATATTATAGATCTGCCCCCTAGAAAAATTCTTATTGGGTGCAAATGGGTGTTTAAGATCAAGACGTTTTCTAATGGCTCTGTTGAACGATATAAAGTCTGACTTGTTGCCAAGGTATTTGCTCAGGAATATGGTATTGACTATGAAGAGACATTTGCTCCAATGGCGAGGCTAACATCTGTCCGTACACTTCTTTGAAATGGATGTCAAAAATGTATTTCTCAATGGCAATCTTCTTGAGGAAGTATATATACATACCCCTCCTAGCTTGGTTTGAAACAAGCTCTACGTGCCCGGTTTGCAAAATTCAGTACTATTATTCATCAGTTTAGGTTCACACCTAGTGCTCATGATTCGGCTCTGTTTATTTTCCATATTGCCAATGCTATTATCCTTCTTTTACTATACGTGGACAATATGGTTATCACTGGAGATGATATACGCGGCATTTCTGAACTCAAAAAGTTTCTAAGTGGCTAATTCGAGATTAAAGGCCTTGGAGTGCTCACCTATTTTCTTGGTCTTGAAGTCTCATCAGGTTTTGATGGATATTTTCTCTCTCAGGCCAAATATGCCTCGGATCTCCTTTCCAAGACTGGGATCACTGACTCAATCACTGCCACTACTCCTCTCAAGCCGAATGTCAAACTTACCCCACTTAATGGTTCACCTCTTCAGGATGCTACTCTATATCGCCAACTTTTTGGAAGTCTTGTATACCTCACTGTCACTCACCCTGACATTGCCTATGTCGTTTTTAGGTCAGCCGATTCTTGTCCACTCCTCGGACCACCCATTACTCGGTTGTTTTTTGCATTCTTCGGTATGTCAAGGGTACATTATTTCATGAACTTCATTTCTCAGCTCAGTCTGCTCCCGTCTTACAAGCGTTTTTTTTATGCCGATTGGGCTGGAGACCCAACCGACCGACGTTCAACCACTGGTTACTATTTTTTTTTTGGAAAATTCTCATTTCCTAACTATAGTTGTTCACTCCAGTCCTGAAATAGAATATCATGTCATGGCCGATGCAACTCAAGAACTTCTCTAGCTTCAATGATTCTTTGCTGACATGGGCATCTCTTCTCCTACTGCCACTACCCTACACTGTGACAACAGGAGTGCTATTCAGATCGCTCACAATGATGTATTCCACGAGCGTACAAAACACATAGGGACTTATTGCCACTTCATCTATTATCACATTCTCCAGAATACGGCTCATCTACAATCTGTTAACTCAACCAATCAGACAGCAGACATTTTTACTAAGGCTCATCCACCCAGACGCTTTCACTCTTTGGTTTCCAAACTCAAGTTCACCTCTCACTTACCGCCTTGAGTTTGAGGAGGGATGTTATTGTATTATGTTAATGTATTATATAGGTTTGGCCCATGTAGCCCATTAAGGCAAAACCCTAACCCCCACTTTCCCTATAAATATGTGTATATCATTGTATTATACTTGTATCACTTTTCATAATATCAATTCATGATTCTTCTCCCACTTCTCAATTATCTTAACAAAAAATAAATCATATAAATCAATAACTTGCATCATACTTAAAGTACTCGAGTTTTGTGTCAATTGAACCCCGTTTGGGTATTTTGGACACCTAAGCCGTTTTTAACTTCCTTAAGTGTTCAAATTCTATTTTTCTCAGAAATCCTAAGCGGTTCATCCAAATTCATTTCCATTTCCAAATTTATTTTCTTAATACAAATCTTAATAGCTGAGATCGTGCTAATTCTTGATTTTCATGCCAATCAGACCCCGTTTGGACATTTTGGACACCCGACCTCTTTTTAACTTCTTTAAGTGTTCAAAATATATTTTTTTGCATAAATTCAAAACCGCTTATCGAAATTTATTTTTGTTTCTTCCTACAATTCTTACTAGTCGAGATGGCACTAACCCTCGAGTTTCGTATCAATCGGACCCTGTTTGGGCGTTTTGGACACCCAACTCCTTTTCAACTTCTTTTAAGTGTTCAAATTCTATTTTTTTGCATAAATTATAAACCGCTTATCTAAATTCATTTCTTTTCCTTTCTACAAATATTAATGGCTATGGTAAAGCACATTTCCACCAACAAATCCCTATGAGTACAATCAATTTCCAAGTGCACATTTGCCAACATGGGGTTTTAGAGAACACCTCTAGCATCGCGCAAAACATGACCTGGAAAGCCACACCAAGCTTTATGAGAATAGAAGATTGGGAGGGGGAAAATTTAAATTCCTAGTTGTAGTCACAAGAATTGTACTAATCAACCATGTTTATCTACTGCAATGGGTATTTGTTATGTAAATGGAATCTCACTGTCACAAAGCACGCGTAGGGATGTTGACCTCCCCTATTAGCGCATTCATCAAATATCTGAACCTTTATCATGTCAAGCTTCAAAAAACTAGGCCACATAGAATCAAGCAAGATTGGTGGTGTCATCACAAGCACCTACACATGAAGCAAAATGCTAGTACAATTCAGCACTCTGTTTTTAAAACCGAGTGAAACTGAAACCGAATGGTCTGATTATAAAACCGACTGAATGGTTTGATTGTAGTTTTCGTTTTGGAACAGTAACCACGTAACCGAACCGTATAACCGATATTTTAGATATATTTTTATGACATATATACCCTCACTTTTTTATATATTAGTTTAACCCCTAGTATATATATCTTCTAGAGTCAACTAATAGGCTCAGTAGGCTCATGACTCTTGATAGTGAATATTGCTCGCAATGGCCGCTCTGATAGCGGAAGCCTTCCACAAAAAATTTCATATGCTAGCTCCTGAATGGAAAAAAAGTAGTAGAGAAAAGCTTGGCCTCAATGCGTCCTACTTGTGTCATCTTTGAAGCCTGCAATGTTTCCTTGATTCATCTACTATTCCTTTAGATCCATTTTTGGTATGCCCCCTACTTCGTTTCAAAGAAAATCGGATTAATATATATGTTTATTTGGGTTAGTAAGAATATTTATGGATATTTAGGCCAATTGAAGTTTAATCAAATAGTAATGTATAATCAAGGAAATTGCTAATTCTCTCTCTCTCTCTTAATTATACAAATCAAACGCCCATGCCTGGCAAGTTTCCATCGAGGGCACACAATTCATCGAGCATTTCTCTTACTAGTTGTCTCTTTTTCTCTCTCTCTCACTCTCTCTATCTCTCTCTCATATCCCTTAATTCATAATTCTTCATTCCTCATTCCATCCGGCTACAAAATTCATTGTTCCCCCTTACCCTAATTTCATTTTAGTCCTGTCACTCTCTCTTTCTGTTGTTTAGATATTTCTTACTGCACCATCTCTCGAACCAGATATCTCTTTGGGTGTTTATCACCACCGCCATTTGTTTCTCTTTGGGCTTCTATCGCCGCCCTACACCATTAAACCCCAACGCCATTGTCTTGCTTTAGGTGTCTATTACCTCTAATCTTATACTCTGCCCTAATCCCTTCTCTCTCTCTCTTTCTCTCTCTCTCTCTCTCTCCCCACCAATGTTGCTTTCATCGCCTAAGTAGGATTTGTTTCTTTTATATTGCAATTTTGGTTTTGATACTCTGCCCTAACTCACCAATTTTCTATTATTATTATCTGTCTATTGATTCTTTTTTTTTCTTATGTATTGAGATTTTTATTTTTTTACAATTATAGATCCAATTGATCCATCTCTCTCCCCACTGATGCTCTGAGTCCATCGCCCAGTTACGATTTTTTTGTTTTTTTTTTTTTTGCTTAGCTCTTCACTTGATTCTTTGATATGTAGTTTAGTGTTTGGCTACCAATTTTTTGTTTTCACTTTACAATGAGCTTGATATAATTTAGGTATGTAATAATTTGTTGATTTCCCAAGATGCTCAATCATAAATGACCCAGATGAGTGGTTTTTTTTTTGTTTTTTTTTTTTTTTTTTGGGGGGGGGGGGGATTTTTTTGGTTTTGATTATCTCTTTGTGATTCGTATGGATTGTTTTTCGCTTTTGATTATGTCTTGGGTGATTCGAATTGATTGTCACTGATCAATTTTTACATCAGGCATTTTCTGCAATGATTTTGATTGTTACACATTGTTAATTTTGATTTTGATTGTTCTGCAATGGTTTTGATTATCTCTTTGTGATTCGTATGGATTGTTTTTCACTTTTGATTTTGTCTTGGGTGATTCCAATTGATTGTCACTGATCAATTTTTACATCAGGTATTTTCTACAATGATTTTGATTGTTACACATTGTTAATGTAATATATGGATTTGGCCCGTTAGGTCCAAATCCTAACCCTTGGGTTACTCAATTCTCTTATAAATACTCTTATTGTAAATCTCTGTAACATACACTATTTTCCTGAACATTAATACAATCGTTTCATGTTCACCATTCCACTTCTCAATTATTCTAACATGGTCTCAAGAGCTAATGTATCCTGGTCCTGTTCTAGTTAAAAAATTTGTAACCCTGACTCTAAATATTCCGCCATGCCATTGCATCAGTAGTTTTCTATATGGCACGTCACCCTTACTTCTACCCATTCAGCGTTCAGTCAACGTCAGTCAATGCCACGTCAGTTGTTGACTGCCATGTCAGTCATTCACTCTGCCACATCAGTACCCAGTCAACCTCCTTCTGCCCAATAATCGGTTCTTTGAGGTAACTTTCTTTGGACCGACTCTAGCCTTCTTAGACTGGTTTTCTACACAATTGGACTGGTTCAAAGGGTTATTTAACATTTTGATTCTATTTTTGAACTCTGTTTTGTGATTTAAGGGTCACAAAATATAGTTCCTTTTATATTTGTGTGGTTTCGACATCGGTTCACCCCCCTATTTGCACCTATGGAAAACTCAAACTCATCTCGAGTTATCAATACTGTTTTGGATTAATCCAATAATGTTGTGTGGGCCCCAGAGATGCTTAATTTTTTCCATTGATGAAAATTGTGGCGTTTCGTAACTGGAGAAATTATTGAACCCAAGAAGAACGAAGATGAATATACTATAGGATATACTAACTATATAAAGGAATAGGATAGCAAAAAATCATCAGATTTACACTTGGTTCTGTGCCACTACCATCCCAGAGATCAAAATCCAATTTGGTATACTCTAAACAGCTAAAGAAGCTTGGGATCTTCTCCAGCACCTCTACACCAAGACAAACATATCACATTAGTATCGCCTCTTTTCCACCCGCCAAAGCATGCGCCAAAAACCTAGGCAAACTGTCAATAATTTCCTATCTCAGATGACTGTCATGTGGGATTAGATGGATATCACTGAGCCAATCTGTTAATGTACAAAAGATCTCACCATTCAGACAAGCTACCAGACTGAGACGCGCATTATGCAATTCCTAATGGCCTTAAGGGAAGAATTTAAACCTACACGAGCTTCAATCCTATACCAGGGTAAGATATCTTCCCTAAACATTGTCATTTCTAATCTACTCAGCTAGGAAACATGCCTTCTCACATTACAAAGATCAAATACAGATATTGCTCTTGCCACGCCAATTGGTCTTGCCACAACAATTAACAAGTCAAACTCATCTCAGAAGCCCTTATATCGTAGGTATTGTCATTGACAAGGGCACAAATTGCTCAAATGTCCTTCTCGCCTATAGAAGGTATGCAAAGAACCAGGCCACTATCTTACAGATTACCCTAAACTTCTAACATCATCATCTGGAAATCAATCAAACAGAAATCAGTATTGCTCTCAATGCTTTAGTAATCGGCTTTTCCCCAAGCCAAAGAACGATGTTGCTGTAGCCACTGATGCTACCTCGACTTCATCGCACTCTCCACCAGATTAGAGTGGTTTCTATATAGTACTTACCGAGGCTCTATCTAAAACCAATATAGTCATGTCAGCTACACCAGGTACATCTCGATGGTATTTTGATTCTACCTATTGCAATCACATGACATTTGATGCCTCTATCTTTTCCTCTAAAATCTGTGATGAGTGTGCACCTATTATTCACACTGCCAATAGATCAAATATGTTAGTTAGTCAAATTAGCCATATTGATAAATCTCATTTATCTATTCAGGATACATATTTGCACCCTAATCTAACGCTTAATATTATATATGTTGGACAACTATGTGATCCTGGATTTGATTTGCATTTTTCTTCTACTAGTTATCGTGTGCAAGACACTCAGACAGGAAAATTCCTTGGAACTAGCCGTAAAGTTGAACATCTCTTTGAGCTCACTCACCTTCAAATTCCATCTTCATCATCACAAAACTAATCAGCCGCATCCATCCCAGCACTCTCACCCGTGGAATTGTGACTCTCTCGGTCATGTCCCACTTCACTCAGTCGTCTTCGTTCTCTTATTTCTAGTGGACAGTTAGATTTAATTCAACATGAGTCTTTTTCATTGTATTCATTTTCAACTTGCAAAATAATTAGTTTTACCTTCTAATAAGAGCCAGTTTGTTTCTCTTGCACCTTTTGATTTAGTGCATTCTGATATTTATGGGTCTTTTCCTCATGCAATAATTGGTGTTGCTCGCAATTTTGTTGTATTTGTGAATGACTAGTCTCGATATACCTGATTGTTTCTTATAGGGGTGTGCACGGGTCGGGTAGGGTTATTTTGGGCAACTTTGACACCCGACCCGAATGAATTGGGTTTGGAATATCTGAATCCAATTTCGACCGAAGCGCCTGATAATCCAAAGGTTTGGGGAGTTATGAGATTCGTTCGAAATTCGGTCGGGTGGCGAGAAATTAGAACAGACTCAAGAGTAGAAAAGAACTTACAACAGATTCAAAGATAGAACATATTCTTCATAAACAAACAAGGCATTAGAACAAAAATGTAGAAAGATTCGAAAACAAATACCTTCTTAGTGCTCATGCCTAACAATCACCACTACATTTTCTCTAATTCTTCAAACAATAAACCTATTATCGAGATAATGCTCATGGAAATCGAAGATATGAATAAAAAATTAAGGTTCTCATGGTAATAGATCTATATGAGAATCGAAGAAATCAAAGTAGAATAATCAAAGAAGAAGAGCATAAGAAGAAGAGGTGAAAAATCGCAAAAGACTGGAGAGGAGAAGAACAAATGAAGAGGCGAAGATGAAAAATAAAAAATGAAGAGGCTAGTGATGGAGGATTAGAGGCTAGAGGACTGCTGGACGATTTTGTGGATGTGGAAATTGCGAAGGCATTGAAGAGTAGTAAATTGCAAAAGAGGCTAGAGCGTCGGCTAATTGGAAATTATGAAGATATTGAAGAGCAGTAAATGAAGAAGAATCCCTTATGTAGCTATATAAACAGTGGTCTACAGTTGGGTCTGGTGATATCGGGTTTGGTATGACCAAACCCTTTATCCGAACCCAATACCCGAGAAATTACACTATGTCCACCTGATATCTGACCCTATATATCACAGGCCCAATTTTTGTAGGGTGGATCGGTCGGTGGTACCAGGTGGGTTGGGTCATTCGGGTCCATTGCACACCCCTAGTTTCTTATGAAAAATAGTTCTAAACTATTTCAAATATATTTTGATTTTTCTTCTATGTTTCAAATTCAATTCTCTCAGAATATCAAAGTTTTTCCCTCAGATAATGCAATGGAATATAAAGATCGTTCTTTTCTAAACCTATTTCACAAAAATGACACGCTCCTCCACCGCTCGTGTCCTAGAACCTCCCAAAAAAATGGACAAATCGAATGTAAACATAGACATATTCTTGATATTGTTCATGCTCTACTCATTTGTTCATCCTGTCTTGAGCGTTTCTAGGGTGATGCCACCATAACCGCAGTATACACAATAAACCATGTCCCTTCCACCACAATCCAACATCAGTCTCCATTTGAGCGTCTTTTCGGTAAACCTCCCACTTATTCTAAACTCAAAGTCTTTGGTTGCACTTGTTTTATTCTTCTCAAACCACATTAACACAACAAACTTGAACCAAGGGTTTACTTGTGGTTCTTTATTGGATATCGTATTGAACATAAGGGGGTATCGGTGCTGGGTTCTCTTTTCTAAAACTCTTCATATCTCTCGTCATGTCATTTTTTGGAAACATCAAATATTCTCTTCATTATGATCATTTGACATGTCAACCATCATTAATTAGGGGTGTAAACGAGCCGAGCCGAGTAGTAGATGTACAGGCTTGTTTATTTAAGAAAAAATTTAAACAAGTCGAGCTCGATCTCAAGCCGAGCTTTAAACTGCCCGTTCAAGCTCGACTCAAGTTAAAAAAATAGAGCTCGAGCTTGAGCTCGAGCTTGTTAAGTTAAACGAGCTTTCAAGCTCGAGTTCGAGCTCAAATAGCTCGATAAACATAACACATTTAATTATACAAACTTTATTTTAAAACATTAATCAATTTACCTACTCAATTGTTAAAGATGACTTCAAAATATATACTCATATGAATAAATAAAATCACTCCTCAGATAACCAAATAAAACACAATTTCAAACTCTAGTACCAAACTATTACAATACATCACACAAATCACAAAAGCCAAAAATACATCAATCTCATTAACATTTGACCAAATAAAACCTATTCAAAAACCAATCCAAACCATTACACAACAGGGAATGTCCAAAGCAAACTCTGTTCAAAGCAGTCCAAAAATAGTCAAACCATTACAGTAGCTTTATCAAAACAAATAGTCCAAATCACCGAGGACCATTCTAGCATCTTCATTCATGAAACAAAAACCTGAATATGAATCAAAAATAGAAACAGAAAACTTGAAACAGAAATAAAAATAGAAACATGAAACAGAAATATGAGTTCGTAATGAAAGAAGAAAATATCATAAAAGTTGTAAATTACCAATTGCCCTGCGCTGGGAAGAACTGGAGGAGCATGACTGATAGGTGTGAAAAACCTATCTATTTCTAAATTGGATTTGTTAGTTTTCAAGCGTTTTAGTAATATTTAATTGTATTTTAGTTTGTTTTAGTGTAGAACAGGGAAAGGACGTCAAAAGGCAAGAAACAAGTGAAAACGGTGGAGAAACAGCGAACAAAATGTGCAAAACAGGATTTCGGTGAATGAAGATCACCGCCTAAGCAGAATGTTGGAGTGATGAAGGGTTGAACCACTACCTAGGCGAGAAAATCACCGCCTAGACAAAAAAAGATCAGAATGATATGCCAGCAGCCACCGCCTAGGCAGAAAAACCACCGCCTAGCGAAGTTACCGACAGAAGCTTAACTGACTTAAAGCCACCGCCTAAGCGGTGAACCACCGCCTAGACGGTGACACTCTGCACAAAAATATCTATTTTTAGATATTTTGAAGATATTTTCCAAATCCCTCCTTTTAACCTCCTTTCTCCACCAAACCTCAAAAAGGACTGAGACCCCTTAGAACCTTACCTTAGACGTGGGAGAGGGCTTGGTTGTTCTTGAGAGCTATTTTCTACCTTAGTTAGATTAGATTAGTTTAATAGGTGTTCTTAGACAATCCTTGAAGAGCTAAAAGAAGAAGTTCATCAACGAAAAAGAGGAAGCTCGGGAGGATTGTTCTTTAGCGAAAGTGGACTACTCCACTTTGAGATTTGGTTTTTCTTCCCTTGTTTCCATCTTTGTATTAAATGTTTATTGTTGATAATGATGATATCCTCTTGATTTAATGTTGTATTGGCTAAGAACATGTTAGTGTAATTTAGAGATTAGTTAGGGCAATGTGTAGTTGTGTAAATACTCGTTTGGTTTGATATACGTTTCTTTAACGGTTGTTACTTTTAAGTCCAATTGTGTTTATCATTTGATGACAATATTAATATTATTGTTATGGTATTAGAGTTGGATTTGAGAATCTAGGGTTTGACACTCGAGAGAGGTAACCCTGGATTCGGACTAGGGTAAACACATCGTTACGACCTAATGACCCGGGAGGGCGTTAATTAGTGTGCAATCGATGACGTTGGGTCAAGACTCACGTGGACTAGAGTTGTTAAGACATTGAGGGGGACCTCTTCGTTGACACGAAGTCGCGTATTCCCTCGTCTTACACTCGGAAGAGGTGGCGGAGGAGTTTACGAACCGAGATTGTTGGATACCTAAACTCTGTTATTGTTAACTGAACGAAATCAAACGTGTATTAAGTGAACGAAATCAATCCCTAATTAATCAACCTAGTTAGAATTAACTCACTAATTGTATTTTAGCTTAGTTTAATTTCAATTCATGTCTTCCGTCGTCAGGATAACATGAGACTACGTCAATTGCGGTATTCAATTCAATTATTCACACTTGTCTCTGTGGGAACGATATCCGATTTTCAAGATCCACTATATTAAAACTTAGACCTCGTATACTTGCGAGAGTAAGTAGGCGTGCACATTTCACGCCCCTACCAACGACAATCAAGAGAAAATCCACCAAAATAAGCAATATTTTGTTGCAATCCATTTTTATTCTATGCTTGATCTCTAATTTTGTTTTTATGTAATGGATACCACAGACTTATATATAGACCATTTGAACACATGAATATGGCTTCATTGAACTTTTGATTTTTATTAAAATAAAGTTATTTGAAGTTGAGATATTTTCGGTTGTATTAGATACATAACTTCCTTGTATCTCTTGCAAGAAACCCATTTCATGTAATGGCTAAAATTGATAAAAAAAAAAAAAAATAGCTATAATCAATTTAAGTTAAAATTGAAGGGTATGCAAACTACAAAGCATAAACAAAACAAGAGCTGAGAGAAGTAGAGAGTACCAGTCCAGATCGCGTCGGAGAAGGCATGAGGCGGTGTTAGGATTGTAGGGGCTCGACACGGTTGAGAAAATCAGCCTTAGTGTGAGCACATGTGAAGCAAAGATCGGCCTTAGTGCTAGCAGTTCAGTGGCAAGAGAGGGAGATAGAGATGGGGATGAGTCGACGGAGAGAGAGATCGGCGTTAGTTCTAACAGATCGGTGGTGAAGCAAAGATCGATGGCGAGAGAGAGAGATGGAGATGGAGAATAGTCGACGAAAAGGGAGATCGGCCTTAGTGCGAGTAGCGCTAAGCAAGATTAGTGGCTAGAGATGGAGATGGAGATGGAGAACGACAAAGAAGAGAGAGTCACGATTCGGAGGCTCTGATTTGAGATTTGGAAAATAGGAATGAATGTCAATGAAACCCTAATGTATAAATGGGTATATATACTATTATTAAATAAATATTTTATTGTTCACAAACATATAAATGAGCTCGTGAACAGGCTCGGCTCGTTTTGGCTTTGTTCGCGAACAACAAACGAATAGCTCGGGAACAAGCTTGGCTCGACTCGTTTATTAAATGAACATTTTTAGGAGCTGGAGCTCGGCTAGTTTATTTTAATAAACAAGTTCGAACGAGCTTTTTTCGAGCTGAGCCCGAGCTGTTCATGAACAGTTCGATTCGTTTACAGCCCTATCATTAACTTTGGATTATTTACAGATCTATCTATTGAGTTATTTCTTGAGGATATAGTTTCAGGTACAGTGGAGTCCACATCAGAACCACCAATTGATCTCACCCCTTCAATCCCCAAACCACTAGCGGATATCACCTCTCTAGCTCCAACTCCAACTCCAACTCCAACTCCAGAACTACTAGTTGACCTCATCCCTCTGACTCAATAGGCCGTGCTCAAGGATATTCCTTTGTCTGATGATTCTGTACCGACTCCCGTCGATCGGCCAGGGTAACTCGTCCCCCCCTTATCTCATTGATTATCATTACCTTTCTACTATACTTCATCTGTATGAGCCTCAATCCTATAAGGAGTCTAGTACTAATCCTCTTTGGCAGAAAGCAATGGATAAAGAACATCAGGCCCTAGCCAAAACTCATACCTGGGATGTTGTTGATCCTCCCCCTTGGAAAACTCCTATTGGGTATAAATGGGTGTTTAAGATCAAGACACTTTCTAATGGTTCTATTAAACAAAATAAATCCCAAATTGTTGCCAATGGATTTTCTCAAGAATATGTCATTAACTTTGAAAAAATATTTGCTCCAGTAGCGAGACTCACATCCATTCGTACACTTCTTGTCGTCGTTGCCATTTGAAAATAGACTCTCTTTCAAATGAATGTCAAAAATGCATTTTCCAATGGTGATATTCTTGAGGAAGTTTATATACATACCCTTATTGACCTAGTTGACCCCCAAAATAAAGTTTGTCCCCTTCGTCAAAATGCATTTTCCAATGGTGATATTCTTGAGGAAGTTTATATACATACCCTTATTGACCTAGTTGACCCCCAAAATAAAGTTTGTCCCCTTCGTCATTCCTTATATGGTTTGGAACAAGCTCCACGTGCCTAGTTCGTCAAATTCAGTACTACCAGGCATTAGTTTGGGTTCACATTTAATGCTCATGATTCAGCCCTCGGACCACTTATTACTCGTCTGTTCTTCGCATCTTTCAGTATGTCAAGGGCACCATATTTCACGGACTTCATTTCTCAGCCCAATCTACTCCCACCTTGCAAGCTTATTCTTATGTCGATTGGGCCAGAGATCCCACCGACAGACATTCAACCACTGGTTATTGTTTTTTCTTAGGCAATTCTCTCATTTTCTGGCGTAGTAAAAAAAAAAATTGTAGTTGCTTGTTCCAACACTGAAGCTGAATATCATGCCGTGGTTGATGCAACTAAAAAACTACTTTGGCTTCGGTGGCTCCTCGCTAACATGAGAATCTCCTCTTCTACTGTCTTTGTTTTACACTGTGACAATAGGAGTGCTCTTCAAATCCCCCACAACGATATCTTCCACAAGCATACAAAACACACCAAGACTTTTGCAAGCTTTCTCACTTGTAGCAAAGACCCCAGAAAAGACATCAAAACCACCTGAATGGAATTCCCAAGAGATCAAATTATTAAGAGAATAAGAAAGAAAATTACTTGGGGTGTTGAAACATCTCGGCACAACTGAGGATTTCCCCCACTTCTTCAAGAGAGAACTCCTAGTCACGCGAAAAGAATAAGTACCATTGTTGCCAGTCTCTCACCTTAAATGGAAGGTCGATAATAAAAGAACATTTTTGGGGGAAGGAGTAGTAATATCTCGCAAGATTGGTGAGGAATTTAAGGTATCCTATACTCCTAATTGTATCTACAAAGAAAGACGTTTCATTTGCTCCTGCAAGGGCAATGACACCTATGATTTGGTGAACGCCATTTAGGGTTAACTGGGAAAGCGTGATTTCTAATTGATAGAAAAGATTGCGAACAAGGGGGGGTAAGGGGAAGTATGAGTCCGTACTCAAACATTCACAAAAATAGGCATATTTTATCCTTTGCGGCATTGTAGGGACGTTCGTTCTCAAACAGAACCCTAATCAACATAGACGGAGCAATATCGTATTGTTCCCAAAATGGTCAAAGCCATTCATGTGGAACCTTGCTCGGCCCATGATCACCCCAGTTTTCTGGTGGATTAGAGGGCTAACTAGCCTCAACCATTGTCATTCACTCCGTAAAAGAATTCAACGACGAAGCAACTTTGCTCGAACTATTCGAATGACTCAACGACATCCTAGGACTTTACAAACAACAATCGAAACAAAGAATCCGAAGAAAAAGCACTACAACTAAAGGATTTGGAGAAGGTAAGAACTTACACGAAATGGAAGTGATCTTTCGTATCTCTTCTCTTGAATCGTCACGAAAGTCAGGGCGGCAAATGATATGGAAAAACTCCCGCTCACCACTGACATAGGCATGGAGCCTTAACAGGTCGAATCGGGTTAGTAATCCGATCCGGAACGAATAGACCCAATATGTTTTCTGGGCCGAGAATAATAAGCCCATCTGAGTAAGAATTATGGCAGTCACCACTCTGGTTAAACAAAACTCATAAGGAGGCCCATTAGTGGGCAGATCAAAGCCCATGGTGTCCAGGTCAAAATAATGAACACGTTAGTCCATCATGACTGTCTCCCCTACACCTGAAAAGCATTATAACCGGTTGATTGTGACGGCCCATGATAAATGTAGTATGTTACAGAAGATCTTTCCCATGATATGAGGAAAAAATCAGGTTATCTTCCATGCCATTAGAAGCGTATCACGTAAGGGGCGACCTCTCCAATAAAATGGCAGAGAATCACCGAGACTATATAAAGGAAAAGTATCACTATTTATTACTTACGACACAATCTGTGTATTATTGCTTTCCATTACCAGATTAACTTATTCTCACGCCAAAAGTTCTTCGGCCAACACCACATCGGTGTTCTCCCTCAAGAACTAAACGGTTTTGCAAGTTTGTGGAAGAAAGTTAAGAGGTTTTTAGCACGTGCAGAGCTGTTACACGTGCTGAGAATTTCTGACAGCATCATGTATTGTGATGAATTTTTAGTTTTTATTGTTTAGATTTAGAGTATTTTGATATTTTAAAATTATATATATATATATATAAAAAAAAAAAAAAATAGATAATTTTTTAGACACTAAAATTTGTATCATAAAATAAATAAATAAATTATTGGAACGCTAAAAAGTGTCATATAAGATAGTTATTAGAGCGTAATGTACTGTCGCAATAATTTCTATTGAGACGGTAAATAGTGGCATTATATATTGGTTCTCTTAGACACAATTAGTGACACATTCGTGTGTCCTAATATATTCATTACAATACTTTGTAGTGCCCGAATATATATAATTTGAAAAATATAAAATGATATAGAGTCAATATATAGTGTCCTAATAATTATCTTATATCACATCTATTATTGCCTTCACAAGTTCAAACGAAAATGGCACTATTTGGTGTCTTAATAACCTATTGGGGCGGCGTTTTATAGGGCACATACACAAATGTCCCAAAAATACCATGTGGTGCAATAGCACTACATGAAAAAAGCTTTTTAGCAAGAAAATATTTCCTCACCAAAAGTAGTAGATTCGCCACTAAAGCTTTTTAACGAAGAAATCGGTTCGTCACCACGTTCGTTGCAAAAATCTTTCTTCAGTGACGAATTTCTAAATTTCTCACGATAAAGTATGTATTTAGCGAGGAATTATTTCATCACAAATGTCCTCAATAAAAGAAATACTTAGTCACCAAAAATTCTACTTTTGGAACGAAAATTATTTGAATAATTTCCTTGCCAATAAAAACATACATTCGTCACCACTAGAATTTGGGACAAATATTCAAAACAATACATGTTTATCACATCCAAATTTTAAATAGAAACAAAAATCCATAACATACATTCCAAACATATGTAAATAAAACTCTCATAACGAATAAACATGTCTCAATTAAAACTCATGTAATATAAAAAAATATCAAACAACATAAATATTTTATTTTTTTCAAATTATCAAATAGTACATAAAAGAAAGTGTGGATACATATAACTAAAACAATCACATTCTTGCCCCAAAAAAATAAAATAAAATAAAAAGGTCAAAGTAATTGTATAGAATATCGCCCTTGCATAAAAATAGGTTTCGTAATTTCTTATCAACGAACAATCAAACTACATCAAAAATAAATCAAATAAATCAATAACTCACATCTTATTTAAAGTACTCGAATTTTACAATGATCAGACCCTGTTTGGGCATTTTGGACACACAAGCTGTTTTTTAACTTCATTAAGTGTTCAAATTCTATTTTTTCTCATAAATCAGCTTATCCAAATTTATTCTTGTTTCCTCCTACAAGTACTAATGAATGGGGTGACACTAATCCTCAAGCTTCGCACCAATTGGACCCTGTTTAGACATTTTGGACACCCAATCCATGTTTAACATCTTCAAGTGTTCAATTCCATTTTTTGTACATAAATTCAAAACCACTTATCTAAATCCATTTTTCATACAAGTCTTAGTGCCCAAGACAGCGCTAATCCTTTAGTTTGGCACTTATCAGACCTCGTTTGGGCGTTTTGGACACCCGACCCTTTTTTACTTTCTTTAAGTGTTCAAATTCTATTTTTATTTTTTTTTATAAATCCAAAACTGGTTATCAAAATTCATTTTCGCTTCTTCCTACAAGTCTTAATGGCCGAGACAACACTAACCCTTGAGTTTTGCACCACTCGGATCCCGTTTGGCAGTTTTGGACACCCAACCGATTTTTTACTTCTTTAAGTGTTCAAATTCTCTATTTTTGGCATAAATTCTAGACGGCTCATCTAAATTCATTTTTGTTTCTTCCTACAACTCTTAATGGTTGTGGTAAAACACATTTTGACCATCAAATCTCTCTGAGTACAATCAATTTCCAAGTGCACATTTGCCACAATGGGGCTTTAGAGAAAACCTCGAGCATCGCACAAAACATGATCAGGAAAGCCCACCAAGCTTTATGAGAAACGATGATTGCGAGGGGGGAAATTTTAACTCCTAGTTGTAGTCACAAGAATTGTACTAATCAACCATGTTTATCTACTGCAATGGGTATTTGTTATGTAAATGGAAACTCACTGTCATAATGCACGCGTAGGGATGTTGACCTCTCGCATTATGGCATTCATCAAATAGCTGAACCTTTATCTTGTCAAGTTTCAAAAAACTATGCCTTAGAGCATCAAGCGAGATCGCTGGTGTCATTACAAGCACCTACACATGAAGCAAAATGCTGGTGCAATTTATGACTCTGTTTGACATTCCCTCAAAATCTATAGGGATGAAAATCGAGGAAAATCACGGAAACAAGTTTTGTCGAAATTAACTCTTACAAGACTTAAGTGAGATCTAACGAGGCGATTTACCGAGTAAAGAAATTTCCTAAATTAACCGTTTATTAATTCCACTCGATTTGGAGAATCCAATACGTAGTATAAAATCTCTCCTTCAATTTATCGAATTATTGAATTCACCTTAAGTTTGGTACAAGTTAATTCCTACAAAACAAACTTCTTGTTGTTATTGTTGTTATTAGTAGTAGTAGTAGTAGTAGTAGTAGTATTAATTTGATTCTTTTATTGTTTTGAATTTAGATATAACAACAACATAAAAGATGATGAAAAATAAAAAGTAAAAAAGAATTAAAAAAAAAAAATCCTCCTCTACAACTATTTTTTATTTTCTTTTTTTTTTTCCTCCTTGGATTTAAATGTAACAACAATATAAATAAAAGGATGATAATCAATAAAGCAAAAAAGAAATAGAAAACGGGGAAAAAAATAAAAAAAAATAAAAAGTTTCCTTATCTAACATTATTTTTATTATACTGTTATCTTTTCATTTTTTGGATTTAAATATAACAACAATATAAATAATGATTTTTTAATGTTTGGCACAAATTCTACACTCTCTCCTCAATAAGTCTTTTAAGTAAAAATGCTATATTTTAATCCTCTTCTTAGTATTTAGTCTTTTAACAGTTAAAAATAATAGTGAAGAGATAATCATACCCTTATATAAATATGTGTTATATGAAACCGTAACCCTAAACAATCTCATAGCCACTCTCCTCCTCTTTTTCCACAGAGTTCTTCTCTCACTCTCTATTCCTATCTCTCAGCCGCCACAACCCCTAAATCCCTATAGTAGCATCCCACCACAGCTGAGGAAGATCAATCCGGACGGTAGTGTGGCTTGACGATAGCGGTGGCAGTGATCATGGACATCAACCAAATCTGAAGACGGAGCCAATCTCTCTCTCTCTCTCTCTCTCTCTCTCTCTCTCTCTCTCTCTCTCTCGCCATCTTCAGACCTAGAGATTCGGCGGTAGCTTGACAGTGTGGCTTGATGGGTTGACATTGTGGCTTAACGGTGGCCACCGCCGTTGTCCACAACCCTATAGTCCACCACTTTCGTCTACAATTCACAGGTCTCCCACCACCGTCAACAACCTGTTCGTCCATCGCTCACATAGTCGCATCTCGTTGTGCTCCCTCTCTCGCATGGCGGTGAATGTTAGATCTTCGATTGTTGAATTTTAGATCTACGTGTGAATGTCATATTTGCAATTTACTCACTCTTTTAGTTGATTTTTTTTCACACTTTTTAATTTATTTTTTTGTGAATGTTTGCATGGATTTTCAGATATATTTTGATCCACTTTTCCGGGTGAATGTGTTATTTGTGGGTGGGTGAATGTTCATCTTAAATATCCAAATCTGGTTGCATGTTCCTATTGAATGTTAATGTAAAAAATCCAGATTTGAATGTCCATTCCTTGTGTCGTTTGATGGATGTTCATTTTGCAATTTAGTGAATGTTCATACCAATTTTGTTAGATCCGTTTTGACTGATTTTTGTAAAGTGTTTTTTGTTTATTTAGATGAATGTGTTTTTCGTTTATTTTAGGTTTCTTTCACATTTCTTGATTTTTTTTGTGAATGTTCGTACGGGGTTTTAGATCTATTTTAATTTAGTTTTTAGGGTGAATATGTCATTGTGGTTGGTCAATGTCCATGCCGATTTTGTCATTGTTGATCTTAGGAGAGTTTTCGATGTCTTTAATTTGTTGTTCGTGGTGTTTTCACTCATTGATGTGGTTTGATGAAATGTTCACATCGATTTGTTTTTTATCGATCTAATTTTATTTTTTTTCATCATTTCTGGTGGTTTTGGTGAAAGTTCATATATACCGGAATTGTGTTTGTTGATTTGTTCATGTAAAGAATAATGAACATTCACAACAGTAGAATTAAAGTTAAAATATATTAAGTGTTTAAAAATAGTTGAATGAAAATATAAATGTTCACATTTTGATTTTTTAACAGAATGGCATTGTACATAAATAATGAGAAATAGATGGTAAAGAATAGAGGACCGTTTTTTAAAAATCTTTGAGGATTAAAAACTTTATTAAGGTAGTTGGGGATTCATATTCCAATTTATATATCTTTTAAGGGTTATATAATAAATTTCACGATAAGTAAGGGGATCATAAGGAATAAAGTAAAAAAAAAAGAAAAAACAAAAACAAAAAAGAAAGTTTCCTCATCCAACGCTAATTTTATTTTATTATTTTTTTTTGACTTTTTCTTGGATTTAAATATAACAACATAAGTAAAAGTATGATAAAAAATAAAAATAAATAAAAAGAGAGAGAGAGAGAGAGAGAGAGAGAGAGAATAAGAAGAAAGAAGAAAAAAATCATCATGTAACACTATTTTTATTTTATTACTTTTGGATTTAAATATAACAACAATAAAAAAAATAAATCGTCATCTAACGCTCGCAGGCTAAACTTGAGAAGGAAGAATCTTGTCCTGGTATTTTCATCAAATCCTCAGATAAATTTATTTCTAGTTTGTTTTTATGAATAATAACAATTAAAATAAAAGACGATAATAAATTTAAAAAAAAAAAAAAAAGTAAAATAAAATAAGAACTATAATCGTCTAATGCTCGAAGGTTAAGTTTGAGAATGACGAACCTTGTCCCGATATTTTTATCGAGTCATCGGATGATTTTAACAAAATTGAACTTGTAGGAATTTAAATTGCGATAACAAAAGAAAGCAATGATCAAAAGAATAAGAGAAGACACATACATGTCTTGGCGAAAATTCCCAATAGACAGGTGTTTTTTTTCTCTCAAAGATGACTTCCCGATTGGGTTTTCCCTGAGAATTGTCCCTGGGAGGATTTCTCTTTGAATTTTAATCTCTAAACTGTAAGAATGAGGGTCCTATTTATAGAAAGAGGCATAGAATGAAAAAACACTAAAAACCATTGGAAACCCTAATAATTGGCCGCCCAATCCTAGGCCTCGTTTAGCAAAAAGGAAAGGAAATTTATGGAAGTTGGATCTTGCAAGGCGTGCATCGTATTCTTCTAGAAACAACTGACGCGTCAGCAGTTGTCTGCGTCGCAACTATCCACGTGACAACTCTTTAGTTTATTATTTTTTTTTCTTAATATCGGCGTTGGCCTTCCCTATTATCTTCTATCTCTCTCTCTCCCTCTCTCTCTCTCTTTTCACTTTCTCTTTTATCACCCTCATCGCTTCTCTCTCTCTCTCTCTCTCTCTTCCCCTACCGTCCTCTCTCTCTCTCCCCTACTAATTTTTTCTTTTTTTTTCTCTTTTTCCTTCTTTTTTTTCCATTTATTTTCTCTTTTTTCTTTTTTATCTATTTTTCTTTTTTCTCTTTTATTTTTTATTTTTTTTTTCATTTCTTTTATTATTTTTTCCTTTCTCTTTTTTTTTTCCCCAAATTAAAATGAAATAATATAAAATGAGAATAAGATGCAATAAAAAATTTGGGATGGGCAAAAATAGCATGTCAAATGCACTCCACCGGCAACGCGCGATCGAAGATGGTGTAGGGTGTGAAAAACTTGGGCTCAATTTACTTTTCTTTCCACATATTTATGTTTTTGAGATATATATTTCTAATTTTTTAATAATAAATGAGGAAATTATTTTTTAGCTATATATTTTAAATTTTTAACCACAAAAATATTTCTCCCCAACATTTTTTAATTTGTTGGATCCAAAATAAATTGCTTTCTAACTAATTTAGTGACAAATTTTATATTTAGTGGCAAAAAAAAAAAAAAAAGTGGTGGCCGATATTTTGATAATTAGTGAGGAATTATTTGGGGATATATATGTGTGTGTGTGCGCGCGCGCGCGCGTGTGTATGTATGTATATGTATATGTCGGGGTTAGATTTATCATTGTGGCGACTATTTATCATTGTATTTTAATTATGACTACAAACTTTTATTGTAACAATTAATAGTTTTTTAGCTTTGTTTTTGGAATTTATATTTTATATTTTAGTTATATTTTTATTTAGATACAAAAAATAATGATTGTACAGCAACAAACCATAAGTAAACAAATACTAAACATATTAGAGATACGGTAATGTGAAATTTTTAAAACACATAATCACAAATTGATTACGCATAACATGGTTATTTGCAAATTAAAAGGCAAACAAATGATCCTTGCGAACCTCAAGAACATGAAAAACTAGTTTGGCTTGCTAGATAGGGAATTGAATAAAAAAAGGACATATAATATGGGTTTTTAGTACTGTGAACTAACTCATCGGTGAAGCAAATGGTTTACGGATTTCACAGAATGCAAAAACTCAATTAATGGATCGATCACAATTAATTCATTCATGTGTTTATTTTTCACATTTAATTAATTCTTGTGTTTACTTTTCACAATTAACTAATTTTAATCAAATCTCTAAAACATATAAAAAAGAAAGAAGAGACATTTTATAAACCTTGAACCATACAATATTGAGAAATCGTTCAATAGAGAAAGCGAGGGTCTTACCTGTGAACTCATGATATTGGCAGGCAACAAAGAGAGAAAGCTCGACTTACCATGAGTGAGACAACGACTGATGTAGGGTTACGTCCGATGAGGGTGTTGTGCATGTGTTATAGAGAATGATTATAACAAGTGAAGGGTTTTTATTTATGATTTAGCGGTTTTTATAGAAATTGAGGAAGATGGAGGTAAAGTTTAATTGTTATTTCTTTAATTTTCATATATTAATTATTGGAATATTTTTAATTGAGATAAATTAGATTTTTCTATAATTTCCGTAGGTTAATTAGAGGAAATTATTTTTAATTAAGGGAATTATATTTTTCTATAATTTTGTTACTGTTAATTAGGTGGAATTATTTATAATTAGGGAGAATTAGTATTTCCATAATTATTCAATAATTTCAGTATGTTAAATAGAGAAAATTATTTTTTATAATTATTTCTATAATTTTCGTATATTAATTAGAGTTAATTATTTCTAATTAGGGGGTTTGAAATTTCTATAATTAATTTTCTAATGTTGTATATTAATTATGGGGAATTGAAAATTTTACAATTATTTCCATAATCTTTGTATATTAATTTGGGTGAATTATTTCTAATCAAGGGGAAAGGGGAGTTAGAAATTTCTATAATTATTTTTACTATCTTTTTGTATATTAATTAGTAGAAATTATTTCTAACTAGGGATAATTAGAAATTGGATTTTTTAATGTTTACCCCAAATTTCACATTCTCTCTACTCACTTAACCTTTTAAACAAAAAAGTTATTAAGGTTATTATTTACTCCTCCATCAAAACATTATTAGTTTTTAATCTTTGATAGATAGTAAATAGACACATTTACCCTTTTATATATATAAAAGATAAAAACCTCCAATCGATTTTATAATTTCAAATTTCAAGCACTGAGATTTCAGTCGATCTCTTTCTTCATATCCATTCGCCGCAAGCCTGAGATAGTCGTCGTCGTCCTCGATGGGCGCCGTTCATCTTCTCTCTTGTCAATTTTTGTGGTGGTTGATTGCGGTGGTGGTCGATTGACGTCGGCATTTGTGGTGGATGATCGTCCTTCTTAGCCCTCTCTCTCTCTCTTTCTAATCTAGAATTCTAGATAAGCTGGAGTTCGAATTGATTTCTATGTGTATTCCCGCCACCAAATCCGAATGAACAATACCAATTTTTCTCTTTGTGCATTGGTCTTTGGACTATCTGATCTGGAATTAAATTCTAGAACTGGATTTTTTTCAGATCTAGTCCGATTTTGTTCTAGATTTATTTTGATTTGTGTTCTTGTTGATTTTGTTGGAGTTTTGTTTATTGATTTGTGATTGTTCTTTGCCCTGACGATTGTTTTTTGTGAAGGTCCACACCGATTGTGTGTTTTTGGCGAATATTTATTGTGGTTTGGTGACAGATGTAACTCTAGAATTTTTCATATCTGGAAAATTTCAAATTGGGAAAGTAATTCACCATTTCAAATCTATTTTAAATTGTTGATTTTCGTTGATTTTGGTGGAGCTTTTGTTTATTCATTGTTAATGTCCTTTTGTTGATTTTGTTTGTTTTTTATGAATATTCATATCGGTTTATTCATTTTGATTTGTTGATCGTTTGTAAATTTTTGGTGGAGTTTTTTGTTCATTCATTTGTAAATGTACAATGTTGATTTTTTTATTAATCTGCGAATGTTTGTTTATTGTTTCAGTGAACGTTCATATTGTTTGGGATTTGTTTTGATTTGTTTGGTTTTTGTTGATTTTTTTGAAATTTATTGTTTATTCATTGGTGAATGTTCTCTTATTGATTTTGTGATCTGTTCAAAATGATTTTATTTCGTTCTTTGAGAATGTTCATGCAACCTTTTTTTGGTGGAAGTTTTGTTGTGGTCTGGTGAACGTTCTTATTGCTTCAAATTTGTTTGGTTTTTGTTGATTTTGGTGGAGTTGTTGTTTATTCATTGCGAATGCTCCTTTTGTTTATTTCGTTATTCTTTTATGAATATTTATGTAACGATCCGATTTCCCAGGGTCGTCATTAGGTTTCTCCTACAGAGAAGTTTACCCCAAATATTTCACCATTTATAAATAAATTATAACTATTAATAATTTTTCACTGATATCACTCTGTAACAGCTGGTTTTCCAAGATCACTATGCGGTTTCTCTCCTTGGAGAATGAACACTAAAAGCGAGTTACCAATATTTCATTTTATTAAAACTGAGAACTTTTAAAATTTTACATGGTCCACAATCCACATCATTATATATAGAAAATTGTCGAGCCATTATATCAAATTTAACACATTCTAGAAGCAATGATTTATTATGTACTGAAATGATCAAATTATTTTGCCGAATACTGAACTAATCAACTTTTTAAGTCATTTTTGTTAGGAAAATCCTATACTATTATTTTTCTTTGTCTTGTCGGTTTAGATGTATCATAGTCGTTTGTGTTCTGTGATAATTATATTCAATTTATCAAATTATCAAGTCAATTTTACAACAATAATAATAAATTCGACTAGTACAAATTAAATCAAAATTCAAATAAACTTCTCGTCGTCGTTGCATTCACACCGGTCCTACAATAAAAACTGTGGGGTTATGAGCCAACGCTCAATAGAATTTCAAACCCGCTAATACGTGTATTTAATTAATACAACAAATAAAATACATAGCCATGATTTTCACATAATTTTCATATAATTATAATTATTTCATGGAAATTAACAACTATAATTCGACAACAATAATAATACTATTTCACAACAGAGAAATTAAATACATATATTAAAAGAGTTAGAAATTCTACCTGAAATCCAAAGTCAAAATCTGAATCGGAATATTCAAAATATGTAATACCATCCCCTATTTCGTGTATATATATGTTCATTTTAAGTTCCTCTTTTAATCCTTCCCAATCCATATATATCAGGATTGATCACTTATTATTTTTATTATAGGTATTATTATTATAAAAGTCATGCTCATACACGTGAAAGTTCGTTTGATTTCATTATTATTATTATTATTATTATTATTATTATTATTATTATTATTATTATTATTTCTTTAACATCTATGCGTAGACAATTTGAGGACTATATACTTAAAGGGTTTGGTTTCCTTCATTAAGAAGGAAACCAACTCAACCATCCATTTATTTATTTGTTTATTTGATTACACAAACACCCCTCTTAAAATAAAATAAAAAATATTAATTACATCTCAAAACTCTTAAAAGTATATTTTAAATAGTACAATAGTCTCAAAACTATTAAAAGTCAACTTAAATTAACATTCAATCCCCAAAAATTATCAAATATTATTTATACTATAAATTCACAAAACAATCCCAAAAATATTAAATTTATATAAAATAATATTCTCAAAATATAAATTTTTTGGGTATTAAAATCTATCCCCTTAAATAAATTCCGTGCTCAAAATTTCGTTCAAAATAATAATAATTTAGAATCGTATCATATTAGTCATATTAGTCAAACTCGATTTTAGAACAATTGCTCTCTATGTAGAGTCCCGTAACAGAAAGTCACCCACATTTCATAACCGACAAAATTTATTTCACACATTGCTACATCTACATTCGCAGTGACCCACATTATATCCAACAACATACAAACAGGGTACACTTTGGTCGGTAACATCTAGCACAGATAACCAATTATCAAAGAATCTTATATTTCTAAATGTTTCCGCTGCGCACTCTGATAAAAATAACAACAACAACAACAACAACAACAATAATAATAATAATAATAATAATAATAATAATAATAATAATAATATATCTTTAAAAATATCACAGATTGAGTCTATCTAAATTTCAACAGGTCTGCGATCTCAATAATTGTTTCCACTTGGCACGACTTTTCAAGTCCATTGCCGTATCACATAACCAATGTTTATCAATTTCATCCCAACATTTCAAACCAATATATCGCAACAACCACCATCATAAGTAATAGATAGCCCAATTCCTTGTAGACTGTCCCGTGAGACTAAAAAAATAATCGTCTCTAATATCCACATTAAAATTCCAATAATTTCGTAAACTTTTCATAAATATCAACACAATTCAAACTTTAGTAATAAATTTTTCACAATACGTCTACAAGCACATAAATACTTCTCAATCACATAAATATGTCTCAATCATATAAATACATCACAACTACATAAATACATGTCAAACTATAAAAATCAATACGTCACAAATATATAAATACGTCTTAATCCCATAAATATATCTCAAACACATAATTATGTGTCCAAAGTCACGTAACATAACGAGTTTAATACTAAGTTCAACACTCACATAAAATGTATATAAACAAATACTACATAAAGCCCTCAATCAAATTTCTAAAATACCAATGAAGCTCAAAATTCAAATTAATATTTCAAAATAATAATTGACTCCTAATAGTTTCACAATGACCCCACACTCCGACTCTACCAATCGTTAGTAGTAGACCAATATTTATCCAAATATTTTATCGGT
Organism: Eucommia ulmoides; assembly: GCA_016647705.1. NCBI lineage: Eukaryota > Viridiplantae > Streptophyta > Magnoliopsida > Garryales > Eucommiaceae > Eucommia > Eucommia ulmoides. Next base: position 34,181,453 of record CM028326.1, on the reverse strand, counting down.
GTACTGTCTTTATAATGTAAAGGCATTTTATGAATCAAGTATTTTTTATCAAAATTCATTTTTCATAAAATATAACCACACTAGGCAGTATCCGAATCCCAACTAAAATATCATCATAACAGGACAACCAAATTGAAATTAACAAATCAACTCTCTTTTATATAATAAAATACCACACTTCCTTGCTAGCCATAGGATCGTTTTTCTCACGATGGGGAGTTATAACGGTATTGTAACCTATCCATTTATGCAATCTAAGGTTGCAATCAGTGTTAGGACCATTTAATATCTCTAATGATAAAAACCAACATGTGATATAAATCACCATATCATGATGATAATCATCATCGTCAACAGCAACAACAACAGATATCAACCATCCTGCAGGACCTTCCCTCCTACCAGGTCACAACATAACGTCCTAGAGGACATGCCCTCCTGTAAGGACCAATCACATCTCGTAGGACATGCTATCTTAACGAAAAAAATTATGGCATAGTAAGATAATAAAAATAATTTTTTTTCTACCTTTAAAATTTTACTTGATCAATTAATTATCGTAAAACTGTCCGTTTTCATCAACACTTTTTTTTCTTCCCATTTAATATGAAAATAAAATTTAACAATTTATATACAAGACAGCAAACATCTTTAAATTTGTCCTTTTAATTCAATGACAAAACCTATGGTCCACGACTAATACGACACTAACCCAGCCTTACTTAATTTATGATTAGCTAGTTACCTTAATCAAACGTCACGTAAGATGTTAATATATTCAAATTGAAACTGTAGGGATCAAAGTGAGATTTTTGTCAAACTTCAAAGATACAAAGTGTCAAAACAAAGATAGGATAACGAATTGGCAAAGGATATACTTTACACTTTCAACTAATGTACTAAAAACGGTTCAATTTGGTTCATCATAACTCAAGTACTGACTAGCAGGATTCATATTTTTTTTTCATCGATTAGTCAAAAATAAAAAAGATAATAAGTTCATCAATTTAAAATATAATAGAGTACTTTAAACAATTATGCAATTATATAAAATAAAAAAAAAATAAAAAAAATAAAAAAAACAAAAAAAAAAAAAAAAAAAAAAGAAGAAAAAGAAGAAAAAGTAAATGACTAGCTAACTTTGGAATTGGTGTAAACATTTTTTTTATTATTATTTTTTTTTTTTGTCCAAGCATACCATCATTTCCAGCATCACCGATTTATTTTACGAAAAATAACAAACAGCAACAGTCAAACAGGGCATAATTTATTAACAAAATAACACCAACAACAGTAGCTAACTTGCTTGTGTAGTACTGGTAATCTCACTAATTCTATCAAAAGTATGTTCAATTAGGAGTTAAAAAAAAATCACGTTCTATTTTTCTGATATTTTTCAAATCGTACAACTTACGGAGATCAAGCCCAATATGGTTTATATAAGAATTGAGTGTTCAATAAATGTGGTTTGGAATTTCTAGTCCAATGACATTTTGCCCAAAATCAGTTCAGTCTTCAAACGGTCCCCAAACGGGCTCATCTATTAATTGTAACCAATGACAATAATTTGGTCATAGCAATAGCAATGCCTCAATGATTCCAAATTTATTTAAAGTAAAGAATACCATGAGGTAGAATAGAATGCAAGGTATTGTATTTCATAATTGTTATGTAGGGAAAATACAGTAAACGATGCGGTGTTTGGTAAATTATTAATTGTTGATCCTAAGATTTTGATGAGCAATTAAGTATTGATATTTTAGTGGAACTAATATTTAATTAAGTGTTTCAAAGATTTAAAGTTCCAGTGATGAATACGTCAAATTGAATGGTTGCTAAATGAATATATCAAGATGATGAAGAGGAATTAAAAGTTTGAAAAAATTAGAAAAAACAATTCAGGTAAATCTTAACTCTTAATATCCCATTTAGGAATACACACATGACACAAAATGAATTTTATCTTTTATGTGTGTTTTGGTTAAGTGTAATTATTTACTCCTATGTGAATTGAAAAGAAATATTTTTGAATGACTAAAATTGAATATAAGAATATTAGTAGAGCTTATTTAAAAATAAAAATGGATAAAGGGGCAAAATCGTAAAAGAAAGTAAGTAAAAAACGAGATCAGAGAAAAGATTCAGAAGGGAGAAGTCGACTGAGCAGTCAACCGGCCAATGGTGGCTGAACTCTCTGAATCGAAGAGTCAACCAACAGGTCGACCAGTGAAAATAACTGAACTCTCTGAATCGAAGAGTCGACCGAGCGGTTGACCGATGAACTGCATGGGCTACTTCCAGTATCTTTCAGTCGATTGGGCAGTTGACTAAACGCGTAGTTTAAGGATACTGTTTGATTCGAGTTTAAATCCAAAAGTAATATTTTTTTGTTAGGATTTGAGAGAGATTTCGGGGATATTCTCTATATTTAATATATGGTCCATATACTAATTAAATCATTTCAATATGGTTCATTAAATATTAATGTTTCTGAATTTGATACTTAAAATGGATTCTATACTTATTTATTTTGATTGAGAAATATTTTGGGGTTTAATTGAGTGTTTTGAAAGTTGATATTAAGTGAAATTGAACCTAAATGAAGTCCTTATGTTATAAGGGCTCTATAAGAGTTTTTTATTGTCATGACACTTGTAAACTAGCCGTTAGAAGGCTGATTACATGTTCCTTTAAATAGACCTGCGAATTTTATTAGAAAATCTAATTATTCTAAGAGAGTTCATCATTATATATCATTTTGAGAGAGCTTTTATAAGAGTTAGTACTCTACGTTACTGTGAGTTATTCTAAAAGTGATTCTGATAATCAATTACGATCTATTCTTGCTGATACTGGATTTGAAGTTATACTGTTCTAATCATTATTTATATGGATTTCGGGTGAGATCTTTCCATATTGTTTATTGTTTATTATTTTATATTTTAGAAATTGATCTTAGAAATTGTTTTTGATTTTTGAAGAAAATATTCTTTCAAACAATTTATTGAATCTGATTACATGCTCTAATTTGCTACCCATATTCTTATTAAAATCAGATTTTTGTATCTCACATATTTCTATCACTAGTTAGGATATTAGTCGAGTTTTTATTTATCTGAGGTGGTAGAAGCTTCGAGTGGGATTTACTACTTATCAATTTTTATATTGGTGAGTTGTGACGGGTTAAATATCATTGGGGATATTTAATCAAGGGTAGTTGGGTTTCAGTCTCTTCCTGTAAAGAGATTGAGATATTAATTCTTCCTGAATAGAATTAGTGTGAGTGATTTGTAAAGGTTCCATCCTTACTTGTGAAAATGATAGTTGGATTTTTTTTTTATTTTTTATTTTTTTGTAAGGTTTTGATTCTTGACTCTCAGTGTTAAAAAGAATTAGGTTATTCTTTAACCTGTAAAAAATAGAGGTTCTTCCTTAACCTAAGAAATAGAAATTGTAAAGGTTGATTCTGAACCTGTAAAAGAATCGGTGTGTGGGTTTGGTTCTTATCTTTAAAAGGATCTTGGTTTTAGTGGGTGCGACCTCTGTAGAGCTCGGGAGATTGGATTAGCCAAGAGTAGCTTGGTGAACTAGTATAAATCTTTTGTGTGCTGCATTATTATTTTGCTATTTTTGTTCTTTGAGTGTGCGCTTAGATTGATCATATTATTTCGCTGTATTATAAAAATAATAATTAATTTAGACTTAAAATTAATTATTTGATTTATCAAGTTTTATTCTGATATATTTTTAATTACCCAATTCACCCAACCCCTCTTCTTGGGTATTCTACTGGGCCAATATTAATATATATTCCATATCAAATTTTTTTTAATTAATGAGTTATACGAAAATTATTATTTTTAAGTATTACTTAATTTATTATGAGTAATGGGTACTATAACCCACGCCTAGGGTAGTCACAAACCCGCTCAGATACCACTTTGTAACGACCCGATTTTCTAAGGTCACCACTAGGTTTCTCCTACAGATAATTCTACTCAAAATATTTTATCATTTATAAATAAATTAGAATTTTTAATAATTTCGCTCTAATACTACTCTTTAACAAGCCAGTTTCTCAAGATCACCACACGGTTTCTCCCCTAGGAAAATTAACACTAGAAACGAATTACCAATATTTTCATTTATTAAAACTGAGAACTTTTAAAATTTTACATGGTCCACAATCCATATCATTATATATAGAAAATTGTCTAGCCATTATATCAAATTTGACACATTCTAGAAGCAATGATTTATTATGTATTGAAATTATCAACATCTTTTGCCGAATACTGAACTAATCAACATTTTGAGTCATTTTTGTTAGGAAAATCCAATACTATTATTTTTCTTTGTCTTGTCAGTTTAGAAGTATCACAGTCGTTTGTATTCTGTGATAATTATATTCAATTTATCGAATTATCGAGTTAATTTTACTACAATAATAATAATAATAAATTCGACTACAAACTTCTTATCGTCGTTCCATTCGCACCGGCACTGCAATCAAAATTGTGTTGGGTTCAGAGGTGACAAAAATATGAAAATAGAGAATATAGAGAAGTGGAGAAATGGAGAATACAAAAGAGACACAAGATATAATGTGGTTCGTCACAACTTGCCTATTCCACGAGCGAAGAACAACGATTGGTTTCACTAATATGAAGAAAAATACACATGATATAATGTGGTTCGGCACAACTTGAACTCAAGAACTAACAACAAAATCTTCCCAAAAATCTATCTCAACAAATACACACTCTTTGAGTATAGGCACACAAAATTCCTAACTGGAATTCTCAATACACCTCACAAGAAATACACTCACAATTGGTGTGATCTACCCTCTCTATATTTTTTAGAGATCTACACACTCTACATATTGAGAGCTCTACTTTTCTCCCCTACTCATGGCCTCTATTTATAGAGAAGTCATGAGGCACAAATTCAGTCTGAACAAAACACTCAGAACCTTCAAGAATTTGATCGCAACCGTCTACTGCCTTCTCCATTCTTCAAAAGTTGTTTCCTTCTTCTACCTTCCTTCAACAAAAATGATCGCCAAACAAATGACTAAGAGAAAAACAATTCTCTTTCTCTTTTAAACAAAACTCACAAAAGGGGCCAAAAGAGAAAAACCCAATTTCAAAGTTGCTGGTAATCTATTTCACAAAATAAGGAAAGATGTAATTTTTGTCAAAAAATAAAAGGCCCACTTGTTGAAAATGGAGTCAAAAAATCTAACAGTCTCCACCTTGGCAAGATTTTCAACCAAATAAATTTTCCTTCATACTTGAGGACATTCTTCCTCATGTTGACTTTTCCAACAAAATCATAATTTTAGGGATTAACTCCAACCAAGTTCAATAGCTCTTTTGAACTTGTCTATCGGTTCCCAAACATCAACTCGATGTACCAAAATCCGTCGGACAGACTTACTTATTTTGACAATTCTGGAATATGGAAACCCCATATTCTCTGCCACAATAAGTGCTTCACAAATCTATACTTTTCATCTGAGAATAACCAACCTGTCTTCTCTGAAAACTCTCTTCCACGGACTGAAAGAGTACTAACTCGTACTCCACCAAATTATCTAATCTGAAGCTCCACCTGCTTGTGAGACCCCGAAATACTATAGTACCAACTGTACCACCTTGAAGAACATGAAGGTCGCCAAACTTTTTCCCCGTCAACAAACAGGCCTACAGCCTGATTATCACTACCTTCACCATTCAACTGAGTCCTCAACGCGTTCGAGTTTGAGGATGCCTTGACGTCGATCAAGAAAAATGAATCTCGTCCATATAACATAGAATTAACATAGGAATCATACGAAATTGGTAGTGAACACAAACGGATAAGAGCCTGGTCCTTCTCGTCAACCTTGATGTCAAAAATCTTCAAATCCATGATAATTCGATTAAAATTATCAAGGTACTGGTGTATGGACATACCCAGCGCCATCATGAGAGTATACAACCGTTGCTTCAAATACAACCAGTTCATGAGACATTTCGTTATATACAAGCTTTATAGCTTGTCCAAAAGCCTTTTAGCTGGTTCTTTAAATATCAACATTTATCACAAAAGTGCGCGAATTTTCATACATCACAAATTGAAACCATTCTCACCATCATACTTCTCTATTTCATATTTCTTGAAAGTCATTGAACCTTGGGCTACGATACTACTTGTTAGGTTCAGAGGCGTCAAAAATATGAAAATAGAAAATATACAGAAGCGGAGAAAATGGCGAATACAAAAGAGACACAAGATATAACGTAGTTCGGCACAACTTGCCTACTCCACGGACGAAGAATAACGAATGGTTTCACTAATATGAAAAAAAAAATAAAAAATACGCAAATAGAGATAAGTTCTTGAACTCTAAAACTAACAAAAAAATCTCTCCAAAAATCTCTCTCGACAAATACACACTCTTTGAGTATGGGCACACAAAATTCCCAACTGAAATTCCCAATACACCTCATAAGAGATACACTCATAATTAGTGTGATCTACCCTCTCTACATTTCGAGAGATATACACACTCTACATCTTGAGAGCTCTACTTTACTCCCCTACTCAGAGCCTCTATTTATAAAGAAGTCAAGAGGCACAAATTCAGTCTAAACAAAACACTCAAAACCTTCAAGAATTCGGCCGCAACCGTGTATTGCCTTCTCCATTCTTCAAAAGTTGCTACCTTATTCTACCTTCCTTCCACAAAAAAGGTCACCCAACAAATGACTATGAGAAAAACAAATTCTCTTTATCTTTTAAACAAAACCTACAAAAGGGGCCAAAAGAGAAAAATCCAATTTCAAAATTGTCGGCCACTTATTTCACAAAATAAGGAAAGACGTAATTTTTGTCAAAAAAGAAAGGGCCCACTTGTTGAAAATAGAGCCAAAAAATCCAACAAACTGTAGAGTTGTGAGCCAACGCTCAGTAGAATTTTAACCCTACTAATACGTGTATTTAATTAATACAACAAATAAAACACATAGGCATAATTTTTACATAATTTTCACATAATCATAATTATTTCATGAAAATTAACAACTATAATTCAACAACAATAATAACACAAACTTCACAATAGAGATCCGAAACCAAAATTCGAACCGGAATATTCAAAATATGTAACACCATCCCCTGCTGCGTGTATATATATCAGGATTGATCACTTATTATTTTTATTATAAGTATTATAATTATTATAAAAGTCATACTCAGCAGCAGGGGATGGTGTTACTATTAATAACTATAATTCAACAACAATAATCACCTTTAATTTCCATATTTTTCACAATTAATAATCAATATTTAAATTAAAATTATATACTTTCTACTAACAAATCTATGTAAACGATAAAACTAAATATTTGTATTCGGTTGAAATTTGCATCCCTATGTAGTAGATTCAGATCCAGTTGACAAATTGGCACAAAGAAAAAATGATGAAAATACTAGATATCATTCTAGTGTGTAGTATTTTAGTAGACAAGAGGGCTTGAATCCACAAGAAAGAAAGAAAAAAAAAAAAAAAGGTAAAAATATTTTAAATTTGAATAATTAAATAATTGAATAATTTAATGATTAACAACAGATTATCAAAAAGGTGTATTTATAGCCCTCAATGAATTCCTAAATTGGTAGGAAAAGAAAACCTCAAGCCCCTAAGTAAAGGAAAGAAAAAAAATAATTCAACAAAATAAAAATAGAGAACTGAGATGAATATGTTACGCCTAATTTCACTGTTCCTCCACGTGGTATTTTCATCATCACTTACACGCCCTGTATTTAAAACTTAAGTGCAACAGTTAACTATTCCATTAATTTTAAAGGCCAAATGGATAAAGTCAATGGAAATCCATTAATTAAGATTGTTTCTTCCGATGCTATAAAATTTGTGCCAATTTTTTTCTTCTATATATCATACATATGTGTGTGAGGCACTTTTATATGAATTATATATACACGAGAGAGAGAGATTTGATTTGCAATGGTGGTGGGCTAGTAGTGGGGGGTTGTTGTTCGCTTGATCGGAGAGCACCGCAACAGTATATGAAGAAGCTGCTAGCAAAAAAAAAAAAAACATTGACCCTTAAACTATAGAATAGTATCAAAATAATGCCTATTAAAAATTTTACAGGGTATAAATGTTATTTAACTTCAATTAATAGATTTCCATTGACTCTGTTCCATTGACAGTTACAATTAACGGAATAGTTAATTGTTGCACTTCAGTCATAAGCATAATGAGGGAAGTAATGAATGTCGAAAATACTATAGGAGTGCAAAGTTTAATTAGGCCTAAGCACAAGGATACAAAATGTAATTAATGGAAAAAATTATAACAAAAATCCAAACTAAGAGTAGTAGACAATTAAAACGAATACAAGTTTCCTTTTTTAATTATTCCCAAATTGATAGTCCAAATTACATTATGCGGCTAATATGACAATACAAACTGTAAAAGTGGGATAGCCTAGAAATAGTGTTTAATAGTACATAAAATGAACAATTTCAATTATCTGAAACCAAACACAAAATCGTTTAGACTACCATTTTGAGACACGTGGCGTGGACTAGCTAGGTGGTGCTGCCGTCACCGGGGTTGATCTTTGCCTTGCTCTTGTGCTTTTTAACGGCGGAATCCACCTTTTGGATTATGGCCTCCGCCATCATTTCCTTCACCGACTTCTTCTTTGGAACCAGGCTCTCGTTCCTGATTTTCTTCCCGGAGCCTCCTCCTCCACTCGAACTCTCCGCAGTGTCCGACATCTTTGTTCCTCTTTCTCTCTCTAAAAGTATCTCTCTGTGTCTCTCCCTCTCTTAATGCTTGTGATTTTGAAGATGAAGAATGCTCATATGCATGTATATAGACTGATTTGCTCTTCATTCTCCCATGTGTTTGTGCACGTTAATGTGTGTGTTAATTGTATGTTTTTTAAGATACATGTGTGTGTGTGTTAATGTATGTGCATGTGTTCGTGTGTGTTAATGTGTGTGAAGAAAATTTCTCCATGTACACGTCTGATGTAAACTCAAACACACACATTTGGTGTGTGTTCTTGGTGTATTTGGGCGGACTTGCTCCGTTTGATTTCTCTGACACAATTTACAAATTTTCAGGTGTAAATTGCAACCAAACAGTAACTTCAGGGGTTACAAATGTAATTTAAGCTCAATGTAAATGATACTTGAAAAACGGTTAAGAAATGGGAAGGAAATCAAGATTGTTTGACGGCTCATGTCTGAAATAACAAACAAACGTTAAGGAACTTGTCTGGAATTTTGTTTATAGACACACAACCGCACAAATTAAACAAAAACGTTATATATTAATTTTAACATGTAAAATTCAGGAGGCACCCAACACCAAGAACACACACCAAATGTGTGTGTTTTAGATTACACCAGACGCGTACATGGAGAAGTTTTCTTCACACACAAACACACATATAATAACGCGCGCACACACACACATGGGAGAATGTAGACGAACCAGCCTATATATACATGAATGAGCATTCTTCCTCTTCAAAATCACAAGCATTAAGAGAGAGAGAGATATACTTTTGTAGAGAGAAAGTTTTAGAGTGTGAAAGAGGTAGAGAGATGTCTGAAATGGCGCGGCGTTCGAGTGGAAGAGGCAGCTCCGGGAAGAAAATCAAGAACGAGAGCCTGTGTCCGAAGAAGAAGTCGGTGAAGGAAATGATGGCGGAGGCAGTAGCCCAAAAGGTAGATTCCACCATTAAAAAGCACAAGAGCAAGGCAAAGATCAATCCCGGTGATGGCAGCTCCACCTAGCAACTCTGTGACTCAAAATGGTTTTAGGTTTTCAATAATTGAAATTGTTCATTTATGTATTATTAAACGCTATTTAAAAAAATATTTATTTTGTGAAGAATATTATTGTAATATTTTTTAAAATATAATGCATTTTTAATCGTAAGTAAATATTTGCTGCTCACATTGAAGTTGGGACCTTTTGTCGTTCATCAATAGTCAATTATAAAAAATATTTTTATTTTTGTATTATTGAAATGCTTGTTTCTAGGGAGTCTTGTAAGTTACATGGTAAGTCTCTTTCCGTGTAATAAGGAATATCCATTCCCTTATTTTAATGCAAGTATTTGTCTATAAAAAAAATTATGAAAATTGTTCTCCTGGTTTTCTTGAAAAGAATTAAAGGTTTTTATTATCCAAACATATATTAAGAGTTATTATTAGGATGGCAACAAAAACTGAACCAACGGGTAACTGAGCCAAACTGAATCACTACAAGAAAAAAAACTCTTTAGTGAGAAAATATTTTCATCGCCAAAAGTAGTAGATTCGTCACTAAAGCTTTTTAGCAAGGAAATTGGTTCGTCACCACATTTTGTTGTAAAAATATTGTCGACAAAAGTTTTTAGTGACGAATTTTTAATTTTTTGCTAAAAAATATGTATTTAGCGAGGAGTTACTAAAAGAAATATTTTGGTAACAGAATTTATTTGAAAAATTTCCTCACTAATAATTAGAGTCCAACTAAATTTCTTACGATAAGTAACAATTTGCAACGATTTTTTATTTTTATTTTTTTGAATGATTTCCTCGCTAATAATTCTTCTTTAACGACCAACTAAATTTCTCACAAAAAGTAAGAATTTACAATGGAATTTATTTGAATTGTTTTCTTGCTGATAAAAATATGCACGGAAAAATATTTAGAAGAATACATATTTATCACATCCAAAATTTAAAGAGAAACAAAAATCCATAACATACATTTCAAACATATGTAAATAAAACTCTAATGACGAATAAACATGTCTCAATTAAAGCTCATAATGTAAAAAATATCAAACTAAATAAATATTTCTTTTAAATTTTCAAACACTACATAAAAGAACGTGTGAATAGATGTACCTAAAGCAATCTCATTATTGCCCAAAAAACAAAAAGGACAATGTAGTTGTATCGAATTTCTTCTCTTGCACAAAAGTAGTCTTCGTAATTTCAGATCAACGAACAACCAAACTGCATCACAAATAAATCTGATAAATCAATAACTCACATCTTACTTAAAGTACTCGAGTTTTGCGTCAATTGAACCTCGTTTGGGAATTCTAGACACCTAAGCCGTTTTTAACTTCCTCTAGTGTTCAAATTCAATTTTTCTCATAAATCCTAAGCTGCTCATCCAAATTCATTTCCATTTCTTCCTACACATCTTAATGGATGGGGCGACATTGAACCTCGAATTTCGTGCCAATATGATCCCATTTGGACATTTTGGACACACAATCCCTTTTAAACATCTGTAAGTGTAAAATTCTATTTTTTTGCATAAATTCAAAATCACTAATCTAAATTCATTTTTGTTTCTTAATACAAGTCTTAATAGACGAGATCATGCTAATTCTCTATTTTCATACCAATCGGACCCCGTTTGGGCGTTTTGGACACCCGACCCCTTTTTAACTTCTTTAAGTATTCAAATTCTATTTTTTTACATAAATTCAAAACCGCTTATCGAAATTTATTTTTGTTTCTTCCTACAATTCTTACTAGTCGAGATGGCACTAACCCTCGAGTTTCGTATTAATCGGACCCTATTTGGGCATTTTGGACAACCAACTCCTTTTCAACTTCTTTTAAGTGTTCAAATTCTATTTTTTTGCATAAATTATAAACCGCTTATCTAAATTCATTTCTTTTCCTTCCTAAAAATCTTAATGGATGTGGTAAACCACATTTCCACCATCAAATCCCTATGAGTACAATCAATTTCCAAGTGCACATTTGCCAACATGGGGTTTTAGAGAAAACCTCTAGCATCGCGCAGAACACGACCTGGAAAGCCACACCAAGCTTTATGAGAAAGGAAGATTGGGAGGGGGGAAATTTTAATTCCCAGTTGTAGTCACAAGAATTGTACTAATCAACCATGTTTATCTACTGCAATGGGTATTTGTTATGTAAATGGAAACTCACTGTCACAAGGCACGCGTAGGGATGTTGACCTCTTGTATTAGCGCATTCATCAAATATATGAACCTTTATCTTGTCAAGGTTCAAGAAACTATGCCTCATAGAATCAAGTAAGATTGTTGGTGTCATTACAAGCACCTACACATGAAGCAAAATGCTAGTGCAATTCAGCACTCTGTTTTTAAAACCGAGCGAAACCGAAACGGAATGGTCTGGTTTTAAAACCGACTAAATAGTTTGGTTGCAAATTTTATTTTGGAACAGTAACCGTGTAACCGATATTTTAGATATATTTTTATGACATATATACCCTCACTTTTTTATATATTAGTTTAACCCCTAATATATATATCTTCTAGAGTCAACTAATAGGCTCAGTAGGCTCATGACTCTTGATAGTGAATATCGCTCGCAATGGCCGCTCTGATAGCGGAAGCGTTCCACAAAAAATTTCATATGCTAGATCTAGAATTGAAAAAAAGTAGTAGAGGAAAGCTTGGCCTCGATGCGTCCAACTTTTGTCGTCTTTGAAGCCTGCTATGCATCCTTGATTCATCTACCATTCCTTTATATCCATTTTCGGTATGCCCATTGCTTCGTTTCAAAGAAAATCGGGTTAATATATATGTTTATTTAGGTCAATAAGAATATTTATGGATATTTAGGCCAATTGAAGTTTAATCAAACGGCTATGTGTAGTCAAGGAAATTGCTAATTCCCTTTTTCTTAATTATACAAATCAGACCCCCATGCCAGGAAAATTTCCATCAAGGACAAACAATTCATCAAGCATTTCTCTCTCTCTCTCTCTCATATCGCTTAATTGATAACTCTTAATTCCTCATTCCCTTCGGCTACAAAATTCATTGTTCCCCCTCACCCTAATTTCATTTTAGCCCTGTCACCCTCTCTTACTGTTGTTTTGACGTTTCTTATTGCACCATCTCTCGAACCAGATATCTTTTTGGGTGTTTATCGCCGCCGCCATTTGTCTCTCTTTGGGCTTATATCGCCGCCCTCCACCATTGAACCCCGACGCCATTTGTCTTGCTTTAGGTGTCTATTACCTCTGATCTCATACTCTACCATAATCCCTTCTCTCTCTATCTCTCCCCTCCGATGCTGCTTTCATCGCCTAAGTACAATTTGTTTCTTTTATATTGCAATTTTGGTTTTGATACTCTGCCCTAACTCACTAATTTTCTATTTTTATTATCAGTTTACCTATTGATTCTTATTTTTTCTTACGTATTACGATTTTGTTTTTTTACAATTGTAGATCCAATTGATCCATCTCTCTCCCCACCGATGCTCTACTTCCATCGCCCAGTTACGATTTTTTTGTTTTTTTTTTAATTTTTGCTTAGCTCTTCACTTGATTCTTTGATATGTAGTTGAGTGTTTGGCTACCAATTTTCTGTTTTTACTTTGCAATGAGCTCGATATAATTTAGCTATGTGATAATTTGTTGATTTCCCAAGATGCTCGATCTGAAATGACCCATATGAGTTTGTTTTTTTTTGGATTTTTTCTCTTTTGATTATGTCTTAGGTGATTCGGATTGATTGTCACTGATCAATTTTTACGTCAGGCATTTCTACAATGATTTTGATTGTTACACATTATTAATGTAATATATAGACTTGGCCCATTAGGTTCAAACCCTAACCCTTGGGTTACTCAATTCTCTTAGAAATACTCTTATTGTATATCTTCGTAACATACACTATTTTTCAAAACATCGATACAATGGTTTCATGTTCACCATTCAACTTCTCAATTATTCTAACATGGTATCAAGAGCCAATGTTTCCTAGTCCTATTCTAGTTAAAAAAAAAAAAAAAAAAAAATAAAAAATAAAAAAAAAAAATTGAAACCTTAACTCTAAGTCTTCCATCGTGCCGTTGCATCAGTTAACTGCTACAATCCCACCATTACTCTGAAATCAACTTTCACTACATCAACACCTTCATCTCGAAAAAATGATCACAATTCCATTAGAACCACCGCCAACGAAGTTTTAACGTGCCGCCAACGTTAGCAACAACACCACCACCAAATAGTCACTAATTTTAGGCTTTACCGCCTCAACCGCAGCTCCAAATCCATCTCAACCCATAACATCGTAACGTCTCGATGACACGATTCCAAAGACATAAAAACCATACCCGTACGGCTCCTCACGCGCCTTCACGCACTGCAAGACATCGCCTGTGTTTCTTCACGTGAGATCCACGCGCCGTCGTTTATCATCAGTAGTTTTCTATATGGCACGTCAGCCTTACTCTCTACCCAGTCAGCATCCAGTCAGTGCCACGTCGTACCACGTCATTTGTTGACTGCCATGTCAGTCATTAACTCTACAACATCAGTACCCAGTCAGCCTCCTTCTGCCATATCATCGGTTCTTTGAGGTAACTTTCTTTAAACCAGCTCTAGCCTTTTTAGACGGGTTTTCTGCAAACTTGGATTGGTTCAAAGGGTTATTGAACATTTTGATTCTATTTCTGAACTCTGTTTTGTGATTTGAGGATCACAAAATATAGTTCTTTTTATATTTGTGTGGTTTCGACATCGGTTCACCCTCTTATTTGTGCCTATGGCAAACTCAGACTCATCTCGGGTTATCAATATTGTTTTGGATGAAACCAATAATGTTGTGTGGGCTCAAAAGATGTTTAATTTTCTCCATGGATGGAAATTGTGGTGTTTAGTAACTGGAGAAATTATTGAACCCAAGAAGAATGAAGACGAAGATACTATAGGATATACTAACTGTCTAAAGAAATAGGATAGCAAAAATCATCAGATTCTCACATGGTTCTATGCCACTACCATCCTAGAGATCTTGGGATCTTCTCCAGCACCGCTACACCAAGGCAAACATATCACATCGGTATTGCCTCTTTTCCACCCTCCAAAGCATGCGCCAAGAACCTGGATAAACCGTCAATAATGTCCTATCTCAGATGACTGCCGTGTGGGATTAGCTGGATATCACTGAGCCAATCTGTTAATGTACAAAAGATTCCACCATTCAGACAAACGACCAAACTGAGACGCACATTACGTAATTCCTAATGGCCTTGAGAGAAGAATTTAAGCCTATACGAGCTTCAATCCTACATCGGGACAAGATATCTTCCCTAAACGATGTCATTTTTATCTACTCAGCTAGGAAACATGTAAGACCCTGATTTTTATTTAAGTCATATTTTATATTTAAAAAATAACGAGGTGGATGGCGTAATTTATTATTTGATTTAAAATTTTAGGGGGTCAATTCATAATTTTAAAAAAAATATATATCAAAATTTAAATTGGGGTTTAATTAATAATGTAAATAAAATCTGGGGAAGATAATGTAATTGGAGAAAAGATTTATATATATAGGCGCATCCAATTCCTACAACGGATCTGGCCTTGAATTTTTAGTGGCGGACTTCGGCGTGGTTTGATCATAGCTTTGCCCCAGTTGGTTGCCTCTGATCAACCTAGGCCATATCTCTCTTCCGTTCAACATTCTTTTGCCTTCATTCTTTTCTCTAAACTAAAACAGGTCGTCAAGTTGAAACCATCGACAACTCAGAAGAGAGAGTGATAGGTGTGATCTACCTATCTATTTTCAAACCAAATTAAGTTACTTTTCGAGCGTTTATATTGTATTTTTATTACGTTTTAATTAATTTTATTACCTTTTGTATAAATAGGGTGTGTGGGGCCAAAAAGATAGGAAACTGGAGTGAAAACGAAGAGATCAAACCAAAAGCAATCGAAGAACGGTGGAAAAACAAGCTCGAAGGCAAAATTGTGAAACAAGCCCACCGCCGCGGCAGTGAAAATGCTGAGAAGACAAATGCTACTAACGGACCACCGCCTAGGAAGTGAACCAGCAGAATGTTTCCCAAATCCACCGCTGTCCTCACCGCCGAGGTGATCAACAAATTAACCTACCCACCGTTGTGGCGCTGAATCCCACAGTTGCGACGGTGACCCTCTGCACAGCCAAAGATATTTTTAGGATATTTTTTAGATATTTTGCTTATAAATACCCCTCTCCGTCCCCCTTCTTTGAGCCCCCCCCCAGCCATTTGGGCACCTTAAGCTATGTTTAGGTTAGGGTTTAGGAGTTTTAGAGGTGGAGCTTACATCCCGAAGTGGAAAAGACGGCGAATCGATCGTTCAGCGTTCTTAGCGGTTTATCTTTGGACAAGACTAAATTCTTCGATTGTTTTATCTTATTTCTTTAACTTAAGATCATGTGAGCATGTTTAGCTCGTTATTTCATTGTAAATGCGGTTATGGCCTTAGCTAAACATAGATTGTAATAGGGATTAACGAATAAATTTATAAATACGTTGTTTGGATAATTTCAGTGTTGCATTTGTGATTGTTCTTCGTAATTTGATTGTATTTATGGTATTGTTTGTTTATCATGCTTAGTTAGATAAATGGAGAATGCGGGGTTTTGACAAACCCGGGATTCGGATTTGGGTAAACAAATGCCACGATTCTATAACCCGGTCAGGGTTTGAATTGTAGACAATCGATGACGTTGGGGTAAGAATCACGCGACCTAGGGTCATTAAGACATTGAGAGGGACTTATTCGTTAACTCGAAGTTGCGTTAGATCCCCCGTTTTACACTCGGGAGAGGTGGTGAGAGAGTTTTAGAACGGAGATTGTCGATAGGGTAAATACAACGCACGATCCAATGACCCGGTCGGGAGTTGGATTGTGTGCAATCAATGATGCTGGGCGAGACTCACGTGACCTAGGGTCATTAAGACATTGAGGGGACTTCTTCGTTGACTCTAAGTCATGTATTTCCCCGTCTTACACTCGGGAGAGGTGGCGGTGGAGTTTACGTACCGAGTTTGTCAAATAGGTCGAACACTGTAAATGTGAGTAAATCAAAATCGAACACGTATTTGTAAACACATTATCCCTAAGAAATTCTTCACCCTAAAACATATTAGTATATTAGTGTAGTTAATTTAGATTATATTAGTATTAGTTTAATTAATTAAATATATTTGTTTTTAGCCTAGATAAAATTAGGTCACGACAAACGCGGTATTCGATAGTAACGACACCAATCCCTGTGGATATGATAACCCGATCTTAACAATCACACTCTACTAAAACTTTGACCCGTACAATTGCGAGTAGTCAGATACGCCGAGGATGCAAATCCTCCGCGCGTACCACATTTTTTGCGCCGTTCTCAGGGATTGTTTTGATATTCTTGCTGGAGAAATGCAGTAACGGCTCAGGACTTAAGTTTTAGATAGGAGAAGCAAGTGTATCGTATTGTCGGGATTGTGTTTTGTCGTTTATTGTCGATATTGTGTGTGTAAATTACTTAATTTTACTTTAGGCATTTCTTTTGTATATAATTTTTGTTTGTAGTTTTGTTTTTGTTTCCAATGCAGGGTACTTGGCGATGTTAGATTGACAGATATTGATGCATCCCTTTCGACAAGATTCCAAACCGTTTTATGGTGCGAGGCCATGCACATAATCCGGTGAGACATTTCGTTGAAAGATTGAGCCATCCAAAGCAAAATCTCGCCAAGCTTGAGGGTGTTCTAAAAATGTCGGGTCGAGGACATTAAACCACGCCCTTCTTGGGAGGCAACCCAAGATCAAATAAGTTAAATCCGTCGCATCCAACTTGAATCGGAGGCAAGATCCTCTCACCTCCCAGGTAAGTGTTCTAAACACCCTTCGTCAGCATGCTTTAAATTTCATATGTTAAAGAATGATGATTGGGATCACTAAGGACACTATCCATTTTGAGTTTGACATTAATGTGTAGTATGTAGTATGTTAGTTTATGTGTTACTGTTTTCTCGTATTGCATGTGTGTTTAGATCAGAATGTGTTTATATTTTTGTGTGTTGTTGGTATATGTTGAGTTTTGCATTCATCTAGGCCGTTACCCGATGATGAAAATTACCCCTGGTTATTTTCAAGATCAAGGGTAATACCCATGCATGTGTATTCTGTGTGCTTGACTATGCGTTTTGGTCAAAATTATTGTAGATCCTAATTTGCATGAGCACATAGACTCAATGTATTTCTATTCAATTGATTTGAGGAAGATTATCGATTAGCCAAACTCATGACACATTAAGAATTCTAGAACTTGATTGAGGAGAAGCTTGAGGCGAAATCCTAGGCGAGGTAGTTCAGGAAACGTGATTTAGGCATTCTCTTTGTCACTTGAGCCTTTGAAGCCTACCCTGTAACATGTTTATCTCTCGTTACCCGGTCAAAGCCTAATTGTCATTTCAATTTTGAACACATAAACTAATTCCCTAACCAGTTGATTTTTTTTTCAAACCTTAATCGCTGAATTTAAAGGCATATTTGAGTGAATCAAGTTAGCAATTGCAAATGCTACTTGATGTGAGCGGTTGGGTTTAGGGCGAACTTCTAATTGGTTCGGTATTTGAGTACTCACTTGTCGTTTTTCGTTTGTATTTCACACACCCCTTCAATTGTAACTATCAAATAAGTTTTGGGGGGTGTTCGTTAAAAAGAAAAGAAAAAGAAAAAAGAAAAAAAAAAAAAAAAAGAATCAAGTGTATATTTTGTTTTTAATTTCCGTTTCTTTTTGACAAGTGAGTACGTCGGTCTTAAACGTTTGTTCGGAATTATTTTCCAATCTTTCTATGGGGAATCGAGAGTGAATGTGCCAAGCGTTGAGCCTTGGGTAATGTTAAGTTAACAACGTTAACCCGTTTTCAATTCCAAAATACACTTGGCCAACTATTTCTTAACCGAACCAAGTCCTTCTGATCTTTATGAACTTTCAAGCCTACATTAGTGGAGAGTAGACCCCAATTAGGCTTATGGAAATCCTAGTCCTTCATGGTCTAAATCATGAGTTTCATTGGTGGATAATCAAATTCGGTCAATGTATAGTTTTATTATTGAGTCTCGCACTAACACATTTATCGGATCTAGTATAGCGTTCACCATTATTGCATGTCGAAATTATAGAACCACATGATGTGTTTTACCGCCTGAACTCGATATGACTGGCAGTTGTTGAGGGACAAAAATAAATAGGCCATTAGAAGAATTCAAAACTCTCATGTCTTTATGTTTAGATTGTTTTAGGATGTTTGTTATTTCATTTATTTGTGTTTTTCATTTTCGTGTGTGTTTGGCTCGAGGATTAGCCAAATTTCAAGTTTTGGGGTATTTGATAGGTGTGATCTACCTATCTATTTTCAAACTGAATTAAGTTAGTTTTCGAAATAGTATTTTTATTACGATTTTTATTAGTTTTATTACTTTTTGTATAAATCAGGTATGGGGGGCAAAAGGATAGGAAACTGGAGCGAAAACGATGAGATCAAACCAAAAGCGATCGAAGAACGGTGGAAAAACAAGCTTGGAGGCAAAATTGTAAAACAAGTCGGTGAAAATACTGAGAAGACAAACGCTAATAACAGACTATCGCCTAGGTAGTGAACCACAGAATGTTTTCCAATTCCACTGTTGTCCTCACCGCCGCAGCGATCAACAAACCGACCTACCCACTGTCGTGTCACTGAATCCCACGGCCGCGGCGGTGACCCTCTGCACAGCCTAAGATATTTTTAGGATATTTTTGAGATATTTTGCTTATAAATACCCACTCCTCTCCCCTCCTCTTGAACCCCCCCCCCCCCCCCCCGGCGACCATTTGGGCACCTTAAGCTATATTTAGGCTAGGGTTTAGGAGTTTTAGAGGTGGAGCTCACATCCCAAAGTAGAGAAGACAGCGAATCGAACGTTGAGCGTTCTTAGTGGTTTATCTTCGGACAAGGCTAAGTTCTTCGATTGTTTTTCCTTATTTCTTTAACTTAGGATCGTGTGAGCATGTTTAGATTGTTATTTCATTGTAAATGTGGCTATGGCCTTAGCTAAATATGGATTATAGTTGGGATTAACGAATAAATTTATAAATATGTTGTTTGGATGGTTTCCATGTTGCGTTTCTGTTTGTTCTTCGTAGTTTGATTGTGTTTATCGAATTGTTTGTTTATCATGCTTAGTTAGATAAACGGAGAATAAATACGGGGTTTTGACAAACCCTGAATTTGGATTTGGGTAAACAAACGCCACGATTCTATAACCTGGTCAGGGTTTGAATTGTGGACAATCGA
Source organism: Eucommia ulmoides (assembly GCA_016647705.1). NCBI lineage: Eukaryota > Viridiplantae > Streptophyta > Magnoliopsida > Garryales > Eucommiaceae > Eucommia > Eucommia ulmoides. The sequence continues at coordinate 34,161,293 of CM028326.1, read as the reverse complement.
TGACGTTGAGGTAAGACTCACGTGACCTAGGGTCGTTAAGACGTTGAGGGGGACTTTTTCTTTGACTTAAAATTATGTTATATCCCCCATTTTACACTCGGGAGAGGTGGCGAGGGAGTTTTAGAATAGAGATTGTCAATATGGTAAATACAACGCACAATCCAATGACCCGATCGGGAGTTGGATTCTGTGCAATCAATTACGATGGGTGAGACTCACGTGACCTAGGGTCGTTAAGACGTTGAGAGGGACTTTTTCGTTGACTCAAAGTCATGTATTCCTCTGTCTTACACTCGGGAGAGGTGGCGGTGGAGTTTACGTACTGAGGTTGTCAAATAGGTCAAACACCGTAAACTTGAGTAAATCGAAATCGAACACATATTTGTAAACACGTTGATCCCTAGGCAATTCTTTACCCTAAAATATATTAGTACATTAGTGTAGTTAATTTAGAATATATTAGTATTAGTTTAATTAATTAAATACATTTGTTTTTTGCCTAGATAAAGTTAGGTCACGACAAACGAGGTATTCGATAGTAAAGACAACAATCCCTGTAGATACAATAACCCAATCTTAACGATCGCACTATACTAAAACTTTGACCTCGTACACTTGCGAGTAGTCAGATACGCCGAGGGTGCGAAATCCTCCGCACGTACAGAGAGCCAATGGTTTTCTTTTCAGATCAAGATATTCAAGGTTTGGCAAAACCTTTTCGTTTCTCCTTGGTAGGTAAGTTCTTTCATGGAAAACCGTCTCTTTTGATTTAGAAAAAAAAATGAAATTGGGATTGATTAGTGATGTTAAGATTGGATTTCTTAACTACGAACATGTGCTTATCCATTTTTCCAAATAAGAAGATTTTCAAAGGATTTGATTAAAAGTTAAATGGTTTGTTCTTGGTTTTCCGATGGGAATGTTCAAATAGACTAAAAAATGTCGATCTCATTGGGAATCGACTATGGCTCCAGTTTGGATTTCACTACCTAATTTCTCTATTCATTTTCAAAATGTTCAAAGTACGTTTTCCATCATAAAATCTTTTGCTATGCCTTTGAAATTGGACTCTGCAACTGTGGAGCTATCTCAACCATATTTGGCTAGAGTGTGTGCTAAAATGGATCTCTTAAAGCCTCGACCTAACAGAGTTTAGATCCGTGAATGTGATAATGGTAGTGGATTTTGGCAATCGATTCATTTTGAAAATATTCCTTTATATTGCACCCGTTGTTGTCATCAAGGACATGCAAACAGTTCTTGTAAGCTAATCTCTCTCCCAAAAGATTTTAAGGCAAATAATCAATGAGAAATAAATCAAAAATAAAGAGAGTAATGAAGTTCTAGCCCAGAATGAAGCTAAAAAGCTCGACAATACTATTATTGAGGAAAATATCAATCTTCCTCGACCATAAAGAAATCAAAATATAGTTGAAGTATTGGATGAGAGTGAAGTGGCTACAAACATTAGGGAAAAAGTTTAGATGATGGAAATAAGGAAAATTGTTTGTGTATAAATCTAATGTAGAAGACGACAACAAACGAAAGGCACCCCCTTACGCACCACGTTTAATAGTTGTATTATCTCTGCTCAAAATAATAATGTTCCGGTTAAGGAAGCGAGTAGAGGTAAATAAATAACTTCTGGCACACAAAACTCTAGGGACAAGAATGAGTCAATTAGTATCATGATGAAAGGAATTAGAACTATGGCTGATGAAGATAGGGAAATTTTATTGGAAGGATTGATTTTGTAGAATAATAAGCTAGATAATCAAGAATTTGATTCCCAACCAATTTTGAATCTCAAACTCTTTCCTAGGCAATTTCATAAAGATGTCAATTTCGATGCCGATGAGTTTCAGGTGGTTTCCTAAAAAAAAAAAAAAAAGTGGGATAAACAAAAAGAGGTTACAATTTTAAATCAAAGAAGTTACTACAAGATCAATGGGAAGAAGGTATCACTACGGTTATATGGATGAGTTTTTGTATTGGGCTGAGTGATTTTGATTTGATTTTTCTATTCTCTTTTTTGTTTCGTTTTTCTTTTTTTTTTCTTTCTTCCTATAAGTTTTGGTCTAATCCCCTGATAGGTTTGTTTTTTTTTTATTTTTTTATTTTCTATTATTTTTCAAAAAAATAAAAATAAATGATAAATATATCCTATATTTCAATAAAAATTCTATTAAAATTCTTTCATTTTTATACAAATCCCTTTTTAATGAAAATTCAAATTAAATTTCTTAAATTTTTATGCAATCCCTTTTGATTCTTATAAATAAAAATTTATACCCATATAATTAATAAAATTCAATTAAAAATCTTAAATTTTTATATGAACCCTCTTGATTTTATAAATCTTATATTATATTTCTAACAATTTTTATTAAAATACAGTGGAAAAAAATTTGATCTTCAAAATTATGAGATATATTAATGCAAAAACCATTCCGTAACAAAAATTAGCTTCTTATAGCTGCATAAAAAATTTTAAAAAAAAAAAAGAAAAAAAAAGAAAAAAGAAAGAGGGACGCAAAAAAAGTATGAAAATATCCCCCAATTAATGGAATGCATCCAATTTTAGTAACAAAACTTTTGGTCGAACCAAATTGAAGATGAATGACAATATAATGGACCAAATGTACTCCCTCTAGAAATCACATGTTCAATTTAAAACCCCACCCAAACTTAAAGGAGAAAGTTTGACAAAATTATCCCTATACTAATGGTATTGCATTCGATGTTGTTAATGGAATTTGTAATTGGACTAGATTGAAAAGAAAAATCAAACTTGAGGAATTGTATGTGTAACTTTGTAAACCTTAGGAACCAATATTAAACACTCATCCAAAACTTGAGGAATTGTATGTGCGAGCACTTTTATATGAATATATATACACATGAGAGAGAGAGAGAGAGAGAGAGAGATTTGATTTGCAATGGTGGTGGGCTAGGAGTGGGGGGGTTGTTGTTCGCTTAATCGGAGAGACCGCATTAATATATGAAGAAGCTGCTACCCAAAAAAAAAAAAAATAACCCACCATTGACCCTTAAGTTATAGAATAGTATCAAAATGATACCTATTAAAAAATTTACAGGGTATAAATGTTATTTAACTTCAATTAATAGATTTCCATTGACTCTGTTCCATTGACAGTTAAAATTAACGGAATAGTTAATTGTTGCACTTCAGTCATAAGCATAATGAGGGAAGTAATGAGTGTCGAAAATACTATAGGAGTGCAAAGTTTAATTAGGCCTAAGTACAAGGATACAAAATGTAATTAATGGGAAAAAATTATAACAAGAATCCAAACTAAGAGTAGTAGACAATTAAAACGAATACAAGTTTCCTTTTTTAATTATTCCCAAATTGATAGTCCAAATTACATTATGCGGCTAATATGACAATACAAACTGTAAAAGTGGGATAGCCTAGAAATAGTGTTTAATAGTACATAAAATGAACAATTTCAATTATCTGAAACCAAACACAAAATCGTTTAGACTACCATTTTGAGACACGTGGCGTGTACTAGCTAGGTGGTGCTGCCGTCACCAGGGTTGATCTTTGCCTTGCTCTTGTGCTTTTTAAAGGCGGAATCCACCTTTTGGATTATGGCCTCCGCCATCATTTCCTTCACCGACTTCTTCTTCGGAACCAGGCTCTCGTTCCTGATTTTCTTCCCAGAGCCTCCTCCTCCAATCGAACTCTCCGCAGTGTCTGACATCTTTGTTCCTCTTTCTCTCTCTAAAAGTATCTCTCTGTGTCTCTCCCTCTCTTAATGCTTGTGATTTTGAAGATGAAGAATGCTCATATGCATGTATATATAGACTGATTTGCTCTTCATTCTGCCATGTGTTTGTGCGCGTTAATGTGTGTGTTAATTGTATGTTTTTTAATATACATGTGTGTGTGTGTTAATGTATGTGCATGTGTTCGTGTGTTAATGTATGTGCATGTGTTCGTGTGTGTCAATGTGTGTGTTTATGTGTGTGAAGAAAATTTCTCCATGTACGCGTCTGATGTAAACTCAAACATACACATTTGGTGTGTCTTGATGTATTTGAGCGGACTTGCTCCGTTTGATTTCTCTGACACAATTTACAAATTTTAAGGTGTAAATTGCAACCAAACAGTAACTTCAGGGGTTACAAATGTAATTTAAGCTCAAAGTAAATGATACTTGAAAAACGGTGAAGAAATGGGAAGGAAATCAAGATTGTTTTATGGCTCATGTCTGAAATAACAAACAAACGTTAAGGAACTTGTCTGGAATTTTGTTTATAGACACACACAACCGCACAAATTAAACAAAAACTTTATATATTAATTTTAACATGTAAAATTCAGGAGGCACCCAACACCAAGAACACACACCAAATGTGTGTGTTTTAGATTACACCAGACGCGTACATGGAGAAGTTTTCTTCACACACAAACACACATATAATAACGCGCACACACACACACACATGGGAGAATGGAGACGAACCAGCCTATATATACATGAATGAGCATTCTTCCTCTTCAAAATCACAAGCATTAAGAGAGAGAGATATATACTTTTGTAGAGAGAAAGAGAGAAAGATTTAGAGAATGAAAGAGGTAGAGAGATGTCTGACACGGCGCAGAGTTCGAGTGGAGGAGGCAGCTCCGGGAAGAAAATCAGGAACGAGAGCCTGTGTCCGAAGAAGAAGTCGGTGAAGGAAATGATGGCGGAGGCAGTAGCCCAAAAGGTAGATTCCACCATTAAAAAGCACAAGAGCAAGGCAAAGATCAATCCCGGTGATGGCAGCTCCACCTAGCAACTCTGTGCCTCAAAATGGTTTTAGGTTTTCAATAATTGAAATTGTTCATTTATGCATTATTAAACGCTATTTAAAAAAATATTTATTTTGTGAAGAAGATTATTGTAATATTTTTGAAAATATAATGCATTTTTAATCGTAAGTAAATATTTGCTGCTCACATTGAAGTTGGGACCTTTTGTCGTTCATCAATAGTCAATTATGAAAAATATTTTTATTTTTGTATTATTGAAATGCTTGTTTCTAGGGAATCTTATAAGTTACATGGTAAGTCTCTTTCCGTGTATTAAGGAATATCCATTCCCTTATTCTAATGCAAATATTTGTCTATAAAAAAAATTATGAAAATTGTTCTCCTGGTTTTCTTGGAAAGAATTAAAGGTTTTTATTATCCAAACATATATTAAGAGTTATTATTAGGATGGCAACAAAAACTGAACCAATGGGTAACTGAGCAAAACTGAATCACTACAACAAAAAAAAAAAAATTAGTGAGAAAATATTTTCATCGCCAAAAGTAGTAGATTCGTCACTAAAGCTTTTTAGCAAGGAAATTGGTTCGTCACCACATTTTGTTGTAAAAATATTGTCGACAAAAGTTTTTAGTGACGAATTTTTAATTTTTTGCTAAAAAATATGTATTTAGCGAGGAATTACTAAAAGAAATATTTTGGTAACAGAATTTATTTGAAAAATTTCCTCACTAATAATTAGAGTCCAACTAAATTTCTTACTATAAGTAACAATTTGCAACGATTTTTTATTTTTATTTTTTGAATAATTTCCTCGCTAATAATTCTTCTTTAACGACCAACTAAATTTCTCGCAAAAAGTAAGAATTTACAATGGAATTTATTTGAATAGTTTTCTTGCTGATAAAAATATGCACGGAAAAATATTTAGAAGAATACATATTTATCACATCCAAAATTTAAAGAGAAACAAAAATCCATAACATACATTTCAAACATATGTAAATAAAACTCTAATGACGAATAAACATGTCTCAATTAAAGCTCATAATGTAAAAAATATCAAACTAAATAAATATTTCTTTTAAATTTTCAAACAGTACATAAAAGAAAGTGTGAATAGATGTACCTAAAGCAATCTCATTATTGCCCAAAAAAAAAAAAGGACAATGTAGTTGTATCGAATTTCTTCTCTTGCACAAAAGTAGTCTTCGTAATTTCAGATCAACGAACAACCAAATTGCATCACAAATAAATTAGATAAATCAATAACTCACATCTTACTTAAAGTACTCGAGTTTTGCGTCAATTGAACCTCGTTTGGGAATTCTAGACACCTAAGCCGTTTTTAACTTCCTCAAGTGTTCAAATTCAATTTTTCTCATAAATCCTAAGCTGCTCATCCAAATTCATTTCCATTTTTTCCTACACATCTTAATGGATGGGGTGACATTGAACCTCGACTTTCGTGCCAATAGGATCCCATTTGGACATTTTGGACACACAATCCCTTTTAAACATCTGTAAGTGTAAAATTCTATTTTTTTGCATAAATTCAAAATCTATAATCTAAATTCATTTTTGTTTCTTAATACAAGTCTTAATAGCCGAGATCATGCTAATTCTCGATTTTCATACCAATCGGACCCCGTTTGGGCGTTTTGGACACCCGACCCCTTTTTATCTTCTTTAAGTATCCAAATTCTATTTTTTTACATAAATTCAAAACCGCTTATCGAAATTTATTTTTGTTTCTTCCTACAATTCTTACTAGTCGAGATGGCACTAACCCTCGAGTTTCGTATCAATCGGACCCTATTTGGTCGTTTTGGACAACCAACTCCTTTTCAACTTCTCTTTAAGTGTTCAAATTCTATTTTTTTGCATAAATTATAAACCGCTTATCTAAATTCATTTCTTTTCCTTCCTAAAAATCTTAATGGATGTGGTAAACCACATTTCCACCATCAAATCCCTATGAGTACAATCAATTTCCAAGTGCACATTTGCCAACATGGGGTTTTAGAGAAAACCTCTAGCATCGCGCAGAACACGACCTGGAAAGCCACACCAAGCTTTATGAGAAAGGAAGATTGGGAGGGGGGAAATTTTAATTCCCAGTTGTAGTCACAAGAATTGTACTAATCAACCATGTTTATCTACTGCAATGGGTATTTGTTATGTAAATGGAAACTCACTGTCACAAGGCACGCGTAGGGATGTTGACCTCTTGTATTAGCGCATTCATCAAATATATGAACCTTTATCTTGTCAAGGTTCAAGAAACTATGCCTCATAGAATCAAGTAATATTGTTGGTGTCATTACAAGCACCTACACATGAAGCAAAAAGCTAGTGCAATTCAACACTCTGTTTTTAAAACCGAGCGCAACCGAAACGGAATGGTCTGGTTTTAAAACCGACTAAATAGTTTGGTTGCAAATTTTATTTTGGAACAGTAACCGCGTAACCGAAAGGTGTAACCGATATTTTAGATATATTTTTATGACATATATACCCTCACTTTTTTATATATTAGTTTAACCCCTAATATATATATCTTCTAGAGTCAACTAATAGGCTCAGTAGGCTCATGACTCTTGATAGTGAATATCGCTTGCAATGGCCGCTCTGATAGCGAAAGCCTTCCACAAAAAATTTCATATGCTAGCTCTAGAATTGAAAAAAAGTAGTAGAGGAAAGCTTGGCCTCGATGCGTCCTACTTTTGTCGTCTTTGAAGCCTGCTATGCATCCTTGATTCATCTACCATTCCTTTATATCCATTTTCGGTATGCCCATTGCTTCGTTTCAAAGAAAATCGGGTTAATATATATGTTTATTTAGGTTAATAAGAATATTTATGGATATTTAGGCCAATTGAAGTTTAATCAAACAGCTATGTGTAGTCAAGGAGATTGCTAATTCCCTTTCTCTTAATTATACAAATCAGACCCCCATGCCTGGCAAATTTCCATCAAGGGCAAACAATTCATCAAGCATTTCTCTCTCTCTCTCTCTCTCTCTCTCTCATATCCCTTAATTGATAACTCTTCATTCCTCATTCCCTTCGGCTACAAAATTCATTGTTCCCCCTCACCCTAATTTCATTTTAGCCCTATCACCCTCTCTTTCTGTTGTTTTGACGTTTCTTACTGCACCATCTCTCGAGCCAGATATCTTTTTGGGTGTTTATCGCCGCCGCCATTTGTCTCTCTTTGGGCTTTTATCGCCGCCCTCCACCATTGAACCCCAATGCCATTTGTCTTGCTTTAGGTGTCTATTACCTCTGATCTCATACTCTACCCTAATCCCTTCTCTCTCTATCTCTCCCCTCCGATGCTGCTTTCATCGCCTAAGTACAATTTGTTTCTTTTATATTGCAATTTTGGTTTTGATACTCTGCCCTAACTCACTAATTTTCTATTTTTATTATCTGTTTGCCTATTGATTCTTATTTTTTCTTACGTATTGCGATTTTGTTTTTTGACAATTGTAGATCCAATTGATCCATCTCTCTCCCCACCGATGCTCTACTTCCATCGCCCAGTTACGATTTTTTTTGTTTTTTTCTTAATTTTTGCTTAGCTCTTCACTTGATTCTTTGATATGTAGTTTAGTGTTTGGCTACCAATTTTCAGTTTTTACTTTGCAATGAGCTCGATATAATTTAGCTATGTGATAATTTGTTGATTTCCCAAGATGCTCGATCTGAAATGACCCATATGAGTTTTTTGTTTTTTGGATTTTTTTTGCTTTTGATTATCTCTTTGTGATTCGTATGGATTGTTTTTTGCTTTTGATTATGTCTTAGGTGATTCGGATTGATTGTCACTGATCAATTTTTACGTCAGGCATTTCTACAATGATTTTGATTGTTACACATTATTAATGTAATATATAGACTTGGCCCATTAGGTTCAAACCCTAACCCTTGGGTTACTCAATTCTCTTATAAATACTCTTATTGTATATCTTCGTAACATACTCTATTTTCCAGAACATCGATACAATAGTTTCATATTCACCATTCAACTTCTCAATTCTTCTAATATTGTATCAAGAGCCAATGTTTCCTAGTCCTATTCTAGTTAAAAAAAAAAAATTGAAACCCTAACTCTAAGTCTTCCATCGTGCCGTTGCATCAGTTAACTGCTACAATCCCACCACTACTCTGAAATCAACTCTCATTACATCAACACCTTCATCTCGAAAAAATGATCACAATTCCATTAGAACCACCGCCAACGAAGTTTTAACGTGCCGCCAACGTTAGCAACAACACCACCACCAAATAGTCACCAATTTTAGGCTTTACCGCCTCAACCGCAGCTCCAAATCCATCTCAACCCATAATATCGTAACGTCTTGATAACACGATTCCAAAGACATAAAAACCATACCCCTATGGCTCCTCACGCGCCTTCACGCACTGCAAGACATCGCCTATGTTTCTTCACGTGAGTTCCACGCGCCGTCGTTTATCATCAGTAGTTTTCTATATGGCACGTCAGCCTTACTCTCTACCCAGTCAGCATCCAGTCAGTGCCACGTCATTTGTTGACTACCATGTCAGTCATTAACTCTACCACATCAGTACCCAGTCAGCCTCCTTCTGCCATATCATCGGTTCTTTGAGGTAACTTTCTTTAGACCAGCTCTAGCCTTTTTAGATGGGTTTTCTGCAAACTTGGATTGGTTCAAAGGGTTATTGAACATTTTGATTCTATTTCTGAACTCTGTTTTGTGATTTGAGGATCACAAAATATAGTTCTTTTTATATTTGTGTGGTTTCAACATCGGTTCACCCTCTTATTTGCGCCTATGGCAAACTCAAACTCATCTCGGGTTATTAATATTGTTTTGGATGAAACCAATAATGTTGTGTAGCTCAAGAGATGTTTAATTTTCTCCATGGATGGAAATTGTGGCATTTAGTAACTGGAGAAATTATTGAACCCAAGAAGAATGAAGACGAAGATACTATAGGATATACTAACTGTCTAAAGGAATAGGATAGCAAAAATCATCAGATTCTCACATGGTTCTATGCCACTACCATCCCAGAGATCAAAATCCAATTCGGTATACTCTAAACAGTTAAAGAAGCTTGGGATCTTCTCCAGCACCGCTACACCATGGCAAACATATCACATCCGTATTGCCTCTTTTCCACCCTCCAAAGTATGCGCCAAGAACCTGGGTAAACTGTCAATAATGTCCTATCTCAGATGACTGCCGTGTGGGATTAGCTGGATATCACTAAGCCAATCTGTTAATGTACAAAAGATTCCACCATTCAGACAAACGACCAAACTGAGACGCACATTACGTACTTCCTAATGGCCTTGAAGGAAGAATTTAAGCCTATACGAGCTTCAATCCTACATCGGGACAAGATATCTTCCCTAAACGATGTCATTTTTATCTACTCAACTAGGAAACATGTAAGACCCTGATTTTTATTTAAGTCATATTTTATATTTCAAAAATAACGAGGTGGATGGCGTAATTTATTATTTGATTTAAAATTTTAGGGGGTCAATTCGTAATTTTAAAAAAAATATATATCAAAATTTAAATTGGGGTTTTATTAATAATGTAAATAAAATCGGGGGAAGATAATGTAATTGGAGAAAATATTTATATATATAGGCGCATCTAGTTCCTACAACGGATGTGGCCTTGAATTTTTAGTGGCGGACTTCGGCGTGGTTTGATCATAGCTTTGCCCCAGTTGGTTGCCTCTGATCAACCTAGGCCATATCTCTCTTCCGCTCAACATTCTTTTGCCTTCATTCTTTCCTCTAAATTAAAACAGGTCATTGAGTTGAAACCACCGACAACTCAGAAGGGAGAGTGATAGGTGTGATCTACCTATCTATTTTCAAACCAAATTAAGTTACTTTTCGAGCGTTTATATTGTATTTTTATTACGTTTTAATTAATTTTATTACTTTTTGTATAAATAGGGTGTGTGGGGCAAAAAGATAGGAAACTGGAGCGAAAACGATGAGATCAAACCAAAAGTAATCGAAGAACGGTGGAAAAACAAGCTCGAAGGCAAAATTGTGAAACAAGCCCACCGCCGCGGCAGTGAAAATGCTGAGAAGACAAATGCTACTAACGGACCACCGCCTAGGAAGTGAACCAGCAGAATGTTTCCCAAATCCACCGCTGTCCTCACCGCCGCGGCGATCAACAAATCAACCTACCCACCGTTGTGGCGCTGAATCCCACGGCTGCGACAGTGACCCTCTCCTTCCCCCTCCTTTGAGCCCCCCCGGCCATTTGGGCACCTTAAGCTATGTTTAGGTTAGGGTTTAGGAGTTTTAGAGGTGGAGCTTACATCCCGAAGTGGAGAAGACGGCGAATCGATCGTTCAGCGTTCTTAGCAGTTTATCTTCGGACGAGACTAAATTCTTCGATTGTTTTATCTTATTTCTTTAACTTAAGATCATGTGAGCATGTTTAACTCGTTATTTCATTGTAAATGTGGTTATGGCCTTAGCTAAACATAGATTGTAGTAAGGATTAACGAATAAATTTATAAATACGTTGTTTGGATAATTTTGGAGTTGCATTTGTGATTGTTCTTCGTAATTTTATTGTAGTTATTGTATTGTTTGTTTATCATTCTTAGTTAGATAAATGGAGAATGCGGGGTTTTGACAAACCCGGGATTCGGATTTGGGTAAACAAATGCCACGATTCTATAACCCGGTCAGGGTTTGAATTGTGGACAATCGATGACGTTGGGGTAAGACTCACGCGACCTAGGGTCATTAAGACATTGAGAGGGACTTCTTCGTTAACTCGAAGTTGCGTTAGATCCCCCGTTTTACACTCGAGAGAGGTGGTGAGAGAGTTTTAGAACGGAGATTGTCGACAGGGTAAATACAACGCACGATCCAATGACCCGGTCGGGAGTTGGATTGTGTGCAATCAATGACGCTGGGCGAGACTCACGTGATCTAGGGTCATTAAGACGTTGAGGGGGACTTCTTCGTTGACTCTAAGTCATGTATTTCCCCGTCTTACACTCGGGAGAGGTGGCGGTGGAGTTTACGTACCGAGTTTGTCAAATAGGTCGAACACTGTAAATGTGAGTAAATCAAAATCGAATACGTATTTGTAAACACGTTATCCCTAGGAAATTCTTCACCCTAAAACATATTAGTATATTAGTGTAGTTAATTTAGATTATATTAGTATTAGTTTAATTAATTAAATATATTTATTTTTAGCCTAGATAAAATTAGGTCACGACAAACGCGGTATTCGATAGTAACGACACCAATCCCTGTGGATACGATAACCCGATCTTAACAATCACACTCTACTAAAACTTTGACCTGTACACTTGCGAGTAGTCAGATACGCCGAGGATGCAAATCCTCCGCGCGTACCACGTTTTTGGCGCCGTTGTCAAGGATTGTTTTGATGTTCTTGCCGGAGAAATGCAGTAATGGCTCAGGACTTAAGTTTTAGATAGGAGAAGCAAGTGTATCGTATTGTCGGGATTGTGTTTTGTCGTTTATTGTCGATATTGTGTGTGTAAATTACTTAATTTTACTTTAGGCATTTCTTTTGTATATAATTTTTGTTTGTAGTTTTGTTTTTGTTTCCAATGCAGGGTACTTGGCGATGTTAGATCGACAGGTATTGATGCATCCCTTTCGACGAGATTCCAAACCGTTTTATGGTGCGAGGCCACGCACATAATCCGGTGAGGCATTTCATTGAAAGATTGAGCCATCCAAAGAAAAATCTCGCCAAGCTTGAGGGTGTTCTAAAAATGTCGGGTCGAGGACATTAAACCACGCCCTTCTTGGGAGGCAACCCAAGATCAAATAAGTTAAATCCGTCGCATCCAACTTGAATCGGAGGCAAGATCCTCTCACCTCCTAGGTAAGTGTTCTAAACACCCTTCGTCAGCATGCTTTAAATTTCATATGTTAAAGAATGATGATTGGGATCACTAAGGACACTATCCATTTTGAGTTTGGCAATAATGTGTAGTATGTAGTATGTTAGTTTATGTGTTATTGTTTTCTCGTATTGCATGTGTGTTTTGGTCAGAATGTGTTTATGTTTTTGTGTGTTGTTGTTATATGTTGAGTTTTGCAGTCATCTAGGCCGTTACCCGATGATAAAAATTGCCCCTGGTTATTTTCAAGATCAAGGGTAATACCCATGCATGTGTATTCTGTGTGCTTGACTATGCGTTTTGGTCAAAATTATTGTAGATCCTAATTTGCATGAGCACATAGACTCAATGTATTTCTATTCAATTGATTTGAGGAAGATTATCGATTAGCCAAACTCATGACACAATAAGAATTCTAGAACTCGATTGAGGATAAGCCTGAGGCGAAATCCTAGGCGAGGTAGTTCAGGAAACGTGATTTAGGCATTCTCTTTGTCACTTGAGCCTTTGAAGCCTACCCTGTAACATGTTTATCTCTCGTTACCCTGTCAAAGCCTAAATGTCATTTCAATTTTGAACACAAAAACTAATACCCTAACCAGTTGATTTTTTTTTTCAAACCTTAATCGCTGAATTTAAAGGCACATTTGAGTGAATCAAGTTAGCAATTGCAAATGCTACTTGATGTGAGCGGTTGGGTTTAGGGCGAACTTCTAATTGGTTCGGTATTTGAGTACTTACTTGTCGTTTTTCATTTCTATTTTACACACCCCTTCAATTATAACTATCAAATAAGTTTCGGGGGGGTGTTCGTTGAAAAGAAAAGAAAAATAAAAAAGAAAAAAAAGAATCAAGTGTATATATGGTTTTAAATTTCCGTTTCTTTTTGACAAGTGAGTACGTCGGTCTTAAACGTTTGTTCGGAATTATTTTCCAATCTTTCTATGGGGAATCGAGAGTGAATGTGCCAAGCGTTGAGCCTTGGGTAATGTTAAGTTAACAACGTTAACCCGTTTTCAATTCCGAAATACACTTCGCCAACTATTTCTTAACCGAACCAAGTCCTTCTGATCTTTATGAACTTTCAAGCCTACATTAGTGGAGAGTAGACCCCAATTAGGCTTATGAAAATCCTAGTCCTTCATGGTCTAAATCATGAGTTTCATTGGTGGATAATCAAATTCGGTCAATGTATAGTTTTATTATTGAGTCTCGCACTAACACATTTATAGGATCTAGTATAGCGTTCACCATTATTGCATGTCGAAATTATAGAACCACATGATGTGTTTTACCGCCTGAACTCGATATGACTGGCAGTTGTTGAGGGACAAAAATAAATAGGCCATTAGAAGAATTCAAAACTCTCATGTCTTTATGTTTAGATTGTTTTAGGATGTTTGTTATTTCATTTATTTGTGTTTTTCATTTTCGTGTGTGTTTGGCTCGAGGATTAGCCAAATTTCAAGTTTGGGGGTATTTGATAGGTGTGATCTACCTATCTATTTTCAAACTGAATTAAGTTAGTTTTCGAAATAGTATTTTTATTACGATTTTTATTAGTTTTATTACTTTTTGTATAAATCAGGTATGGGGGGCAAAAGGATAGGAAACTGGAGCGAAAACGATGAGATCAAACCAAAAACGATCGAAGAACGGTGGAAAAACAAGCTTGGAGGCAAAATTGTGTAACAAGTCGGTGAAAATGCTGAGAAGACAAACGCTAATAACAGACTATCGCCTAGGTAGTGAACCGCAGAATGTTTTCCAAATCCACCGTTGTCCTCACCACCGCAGCGATCAACAAACCGACCTACCTACCGTCGCGTCACTGAATCCCACGGCCGCGGCGGTGACCCTCTGCACAGCCTAAGATATTTTTAGGATATTTTTGAGATATTTTGCTTATAAATACCCACTCATCTCCCCTCCTCTTGAGCCCCCCCGACCATTTGGGCACCTTAAGCTATATTTAGGCTAGGGTTTAGGAGTTTTAGAGGTGGAGCTCACATCCCGAAGTAGAGAAGACAGTGAATCAATCGTTGAGCGTTCTTAGTAGTTTATCTTCAGACGAGGCTAAGTTCTTCGATTGTTTTTCATTATTTCCTTAACTTAGGATCGTGTGAGCATGTTTAGATTGTTATTTCATTGTAAATGTGGCTATGTCCTTAGCTAAATATGGATTATATTTGGGATTAACGAATAAATTTATAAATATGTTGTTTGGATGGTTTCCATGTTGCGTTTCTGTTTGTTCTTCGTAGTTTGATTGTGTTTATCGTATTGTTTGTTTATCATGCTTAGATAGATAAATGGAGAATAAATACGGGGTTTTGACAAACCCCAAATTTGGATTTGGGTAAACAAACACCACGATTCTATAACCTGGTCAGGGTTTGAATTGTGGACAATCGATGACGTTGAGGTAAGACTCACGTGACCTAGGGTCGTTAAGACATTGAGGGGGACTTTTTCTTTGACTCAAAATTATGTTATATCCCCTATTTTACACTCGGGAGAGGTGGCGAGGGAGTTTTAGAATGGAGATTGTCAATATGGTAAATACAAAGCACAATCCAATGACCCGGTCGGGAGTTGGATTGTGTGCAAATAATTACGCTGGGTAAGACTCACGTGACCTAGGGTCGTTAAGACATTGAGAGGGAATTTTTCGTTGACTCAAAGTCATGTATTCCTCCGTCTTACACTTGGGAAAGGTGGCGGTGGAGTTTACGTACCGAGGTTGTCAAATAGGTCAAACACCGTAAACTTGAGTAAATCGAAATCGAACACATATTTGTAAACACGTTAATCCCTAGGCAATTCTTTACCCTAAAATATATTAGTATATTAGTGTAGTTAATTTAGAATATATTAGTATTAGTTTAATTAATTAAATAGATTTGTTTTTTGCCTAGATAAAGTTAGGTCACGACAAACGGGGTATTTGATAGTAACGACACCAATCCCTGTGGATACAATAACCCAATCTTAACGATCGCACTATACTAAAACATTGACCTCGTACATTTGCGAGTAGTCAGATACGCTGAGGGTGCGAAATCCTCCGCACGTACAGAGAGCCAATGGTTTTCTTTTAAGATCAAGATATTCAAGGTTTGGCAAAACCTTTTCATTGTTCCTTGATAGGTAAGTTCTTTCATGGAAAACCGTCTCTTTTGATTTAGAAAAAAAAAATGAAATTGGGATTGATTAGTGATGTTAAGATTGGATTTCTTAACTACGAACATGTGCTTATCCATTTTTCCAAATAAGAGGATTTTCAAAGGATTTGATTAAAAGTTAAGTTCTTGGTTTTCCGATGGCAATGTTCAAATAGACTAAAAAATGTCGATCTCATTGGGAATCGACTATGGCTCCAGTTTGGATTTCACTACCTAATTTTTCTATTCATTTTCAAAATGTTCAAAGTACATTTTCCATCATAAAATCTTTTGCTATGCCTTTGAAATTGGACTCTGCAAATGTGGAGCTATCTCAACCATATTTGGCCAGAGTGTGTGCTAAAATGGATCTCTTAAAGCCTCGACCTAACAGAGTTTAGATCCGTGAATGTGATAATGGTAGTGGATTTTGGCAATCGATTCATTTTGAAAATATTACTTTATATTCCACCCGTTGTTGTCATCAAGGACATGCAAACAGTTCTTGTAAGCTAATCTCCCTCCCAAAAGATTTTAAGGCAAATAATCAATGAGAAATAAATCAAAAATAAAGAGACTAATGAAGTTCTAGCCCAGAATGAAGCTAAAAAGCTCGACAATACTGTTATTGAGAAAAATATCAATCTTCCTCGACCATAAAGAAATCAAAATACAGTTGAAGTACTTGATGAGGGTGAAGTGGCTACAAACATTAGGGAAAAAGTTTAGATGATGGAAATAAGGAAAATTGTTTGTGTATAAATCTAATGTAGAAGAAGACAACAACCGAAAGGCACCCCCTTACGTACCACGTTTAATAGTTGTGTTATCTCTGCTCAAAATAATAATGTTCCGGTTGAGAAAGCGAGTAGAGGTAAATAAATAACCTCTGGCACACAAAACTCTAGGGACAAGAATGAGTCAATTAGTATCATGATGAAAGGAATTACAACTACGGCTGATGAAGAGAGGGAAATTTTATTGGAAGGATTGATTTTGTAGAATAATAAGCTAGATAATCAAGAATTTGATTCCCAACCAATTTTGAATCTCAAACTCTTTCCTAGGCAATTTCATAAAGATGTTAATTTCGATGCCGATGAGTTTCAGATGGTTTCCTACAAAAAAAAAGTGGGATAAACAAAAAGAGGTTATAATTTTAAATCAAAGAAGTTACTACAAGATCAATGGGAAGACGGTATCCCTACGGTTATATGGATGAGTTTTTGTATTGGGCTGAGTGATTTTGATTTGATTTTTCTATTCTCTTTTTTGTTTCGTTTTTCTTTTTTTTTCTTTCTTCCTATAAGTTTTGGTCTAATCCCCCGATAGGTTTGTTTTATTTATTTTTTTCTTTTCTATTATTTTTCAAAAAAATAAAAATAAATGATAAATTTATCCTATATTTCAATAAAAATTCTATTAAAATTCTTTCATTTTTATACAAATCCCATTTTAATGAAAATTCAAATTAAATTTCTTAAATTTTTATGCAATCCCTTTTGATTCTTATAAATAAAAATTTATACCCATATAATTAATAAAATTCAATTAAAAATCTTAAATTTTTATATGAACCCTCTTGATTTTATAAATCTTATATTATATTTCTAACATTTTTTATTAAAATACAGTGGAAAAAAAATTGATCTTCAAAACTATGAGATATATTACTGCAAAAACCATTCCGTAACAAAAATTAGCTTCTTATAGCTACATAAAAAATTTAAAAAAAAAAAGAAAAAAAAAAGAAAAAAGAAAGAGGGACGCAAAAAAAGTATGAAAATATCCCCCCAATTAGTGGAATGCATCCAATTTTAGTAACAAAAATTTTGGTCGAACCAAATTGAAGATAAATGACAATATAATGGACCAAATGTACTCCCTCTAGAAATCACATGTTCAATTTAAAACCCCAACCAAACTTAAAGGAGAAAGTTTGACAAAATTATCCCTATACTAATGGTATTGCATTCGATGTTGTTAATGGAATTTATAATTGGACTAGATTGAAAAGAAAAATCAAACTTGAGGAATTGTATGTGTAACTTTGTAAACCTTAGGAACCAATATTAAACACTCATCCAAAACTTTGGACCAAAAGTGTAATTTATCTTAAATTTATATTGACTATCACCTTTAATTTCCATATTTTTCACAATTAATAATCAATATTTAAATTAAAATTTTATACTTTCTACTAACAAATCTATGTAAACGATAAAACTAACTATTTGTATTCGGTTGAAATTTCCATCCCTATGTAGTAGATTCAGATCCAGTCGACTAATTGGCACAAAGAAAAAATAATGAAAATACTAGATATCATTCTAGTGGGTAGTATTTTAGTAGACAAGAGGGCTTAATTATACAAATCAGACCCCCATGCCTGGCAAATTTCCATCAAGGGCAAACAATTCATCAAGCATCTCTCTCTCTCTCTCTCTCTCTCATATCCCTTAATTGATAACTCTTCATTCCTCATTCCCTTCGGCTACAAAATTCATTGTTCCCCCTCACCCTAATTTCATTTTAGCCCTGTCACCCTCTCTTTCTGTTGTTTTGACGTTTCTTACTCCACCATCTCTCGAGCCAGATATCTTTTTGGGTGTTTATCGCCGCCGCCATTTGTCTCTCTTTGGGCTTATATCGCCGCCCTCCACCATTGAACCCCGACGCCATTTGTCTTGCTTTAGGTGTCTATTACCTCTGATCTCATACTCTACCCTAATCCCTTCTCTCTCTATCTCTCCCCTCCGATGCTGCTTTCATCGCCTAAGTACAATTTGTTTCTTTTATATTGCAATTTTGGTTTTGATACTCTGCCCTAACTCACTAATTTTCTATTTTTATTATCTGTTTACCTATTGATTCTTATTTTTTCTTACGTATTGCGATTTTATTTTTTTACAATTGTAGATCCAATTTATCCATCTCTCTCCCCACCGATGCTCTACTTCCATCGCCGAGTTGCGATTTTTTTGTTTTTTTTTTTAATTTTTGCTTAGCTCTTCACTTGATTCTTTGATATGTAGTTGAGTGTTTGGCTACCAATTTTCTGTTTTTACTTTGCAATGAGCTCGATATAATTTAGCTATGTGATAATTTGTTGATTTCCCAAGATGCACGATCGGAAATGACCCATATGAGTTTGTTTTTTTTTTTGGATTTTTTTGCTTTTGATTATCTCTTTGTGATTCGTATGGATTATTTTTTGCTTTTGATTATGTCTTAGGTGATTCGGATTGATTGTCACTGATCAATTTTTACGTCAGGCATTTCTACAATGATTTTGATTGTTACACATTATTAATGTAATATATAGACTTGGCCCATTAGGTTCAAACCCTAACCCTTGGGTTACTCAATTCTCTTATAAATACTCTTATTGTATATCTTCGTAACATACACTATTTTCCAGAACATCGATACAATGGTTTCATGTTCACCATTCAACTTCACAATTATTCTAACATGGTATCAAGAGCCAATGTTTCCTAGTCCTATTCTAGTTAAAAAAAAAAAATTGAAACCCTAACTCTAAGTCTTCCATCGTGCCGTTGCATCAGTTAACTGCTACAATCCCACCACTACTCTGAAATCAACTCTCATTACATCAACACCTTCATCTCGAAAAAATGATCACAATTCCATTAGAACCACCGCTAACGAAGTTTTAACGTGCTGCCAACGTTAGCAACAACACCACCACCAAATAGTCACGAATTTTAGGCTTTACCACCTCAACCGCAGCTCCAAATCCATCTCAACCCATAACATCGTAACGTCTCGATGACACGATTCCAAAGACATAAAAACCATACCCGTACGGCTCCTCACGCGCCTTCACGCACTGCAAGACATCGCATGTGTTTCTTCACGTGAGATCCACGTGCCGTCGTTTATCATCAGTAGTTTTCTATATGGCACGTCAGCCTTACTCTCTACCCAGTCAGCATCCAGTCAGTGCCACGTCATTTGTTGGCTGCCATGTCAGTCATTAACTCTACCACATCAGTACCCAGTCAGCCTCCTTCTGCCATATCATCGGTTCTTTGAGGTAACTTTCTTTAAACCAGCTCTAGCCTTTTTAGACGGGTTTTCTGCAAACTTGGATTGGTTCAAAGGGTTATTGAACATTTTGATTCTATTTCTGAACTCTGTTTTGTGATTTGAGGATCACAAAATATAGTTCTTTTTATATTTTTGTGGTTTCGACATCGATTCACCCTCTTATTTGCGCCTATGGAAAACTCAGACTCATCTCGGGTTATCAATATTGTTTTGGATGAAACCAATAATGTTGTGTGTGCTCAAGAGATATTTAATTTTCTCCATTGATGGAAATTGTGGCGTTTAGTAACTGGAGAAATTATTGAACCCAAGAAGAATGGAGACGAAGATACTATAGGATATGCTAACTGTCTAAAGGAATAGGATAGCAAAAATCATCAGATTCACACATGGTTCTATGCCACTACCATCCCAGAGATCAAAATCCAATTCGGTATACTCTAAACAGTTAAAGAAGCTTGGGATCTTCTCCAACACCCCTACACCAAGGCAAACATATCACATTGGTATTACCTCTTTTCCACCCTCCAAAGCATGCGCCAAGAACCTGGGTAAACCGTCAATAATGTCCTATCTCAAATGACTGCCGTGTGGGATTAGCTGGATATCACTGAGCCAATCTGTTAGTGTACAAAAGATTCCACCATTCAGACAAACGACCAAACTGAGACGCACATTACGTAATTCCGAATGGCCTTGAGGGAAGAATTTAAGCCTATACGAGCTTCAATCCTACATCGTGACAAGATATCTTCCCTAAATGATGTTATTTTTTATCTACTCAGCTAGGAAACATGTAAGACCCTGATTTGTATTTAAGTCATATTTTATATTTCAAAAATAACGAGTTGGATGGCGTAATTTATTATTTGATTTAAAATTTTAGGGGGTCAATTCGTAATTTTAAAAAATATATATATCAAAATTTAAATTGGGGTTTAATTAATAATGTAAATAAAATCTAGGGAAGATAATGTAATTGGAGAAAAGATTTATATATATGGGCGCATCCAGTTCCTACAACAGATGTGGCCTTGAATTTTTAGTGGCGGACTTCGGCGTGGTTTGATCATAGCTTTGCCCCAGTTGGGTTCCTCTGATCAACCTAGGCCATATCTCTCTTCCGCTAAACATTCTTTTGCCTTCATTCTTTCCACTAAATTAAAATAGGTCATTGAGTGGAAACCACCGACAACTCAGAAGAGAGAGTGATAGGTGTGATCTACCTATCTATTTTCAAACCAAATTAAGTTACTTTTCGAGCGTTTATATTATATTTTTATTACGTTTTAATTAATTTTATTACTTTTTGTATAAATCGGGTGAGTGGGGAAAAAAGATAGGAAACTGGAGCGAAAACGATGAGATCAAACCAAAAGTAATCGAAGAACGGTGGAAAAACAAGCTCGAAGGCAAAATTGTGAAACAAGCCCACTGCCGCGGCAGTGAAAATGCTGAGAAGACAAATGCTACTAACGGACCACCACCTAGGCAGTGAACCAGTAGAATGTTTCCCAAATCCACCGCTATCCTCACTACCGCGGCGATCAACAAATCAACCTACCCCCCGTTATGGCGCTGAATCCCACGGCTGCGACGGTGACCCTCTGCACAGCCTAAGATATTTTTAGGATATTTTTTGGATATTTTGCTTATAAATACCCCTATCCTTTGAGCCCCCCTGGCCATTTGGGCACCTTAAGCTATGTTTAGGTTAGGGTTTAGGAGTTTTAGAGGTGGAGCTTACATCCCGAAGTGGAGAAGACGGCGAATCGATCGTTGAGCGTTCTTAGCGATTTATCTTCGGACCAGACTAAGTTCTTCGATTGTTTTATCTTATTTCTTTAACTTAGGATCATGTGAGCATGTTTAACTCGTTATTGTATTGTAAATGCGGTTATGGCCTTAGCTAAACATAGATTGTAGTAGGGATTAACGAATAAATTTATAAATACGTTGTTTGGATAATTTCGGTGTTGCATTTGTGATTGTTCTTCGTAATTTGATTGTATTTATCGTATTATTTGTTTATCATGCTTAGTTAGATAAATGGAGAATGCGGGGTTTTGACAAACCCGAGATTCGGATTTGGGTAAACAAACGCCACGATTCTATAACCCGATCAGGGTTTGAATTGTAGACAATCGATGATGTTGGGGTAAGACTCACGCGACCTAGGGTCATTAAGACATTGAGAGGGACTTCTTCATTAACTCGAAGTTGCGTTATATCCCCCGTTTTACACTCGGGAGAGGTGGTGAGAGAGTTTTAGAACGGAGATTGTCGATAGGGTAAATACAACGCACGATCCAATGACCCGTTCGAGAGTTGAATTGTGTGCAATCAATGACGCTGGTCGAGACTCACGTGACCAAGGTTTGTTAAGACATTGAGGGGGACTTCTTCGTTGTCTCTTAGTCATGTATTCCCCCGTCTTACACTCGGGAGAGGTGGCGGTGGAGTTTATGTACCGAGGTTGTCAAATAGGTCGAACACCGTAAATATTAGTAAATCAAAATCGAACACGTATTTGTAAACACGTTATCCTTAGGAAATTCTTCACCCTAAAACATATTAGTATATTAGTGTAGTTAATTTAGATTATATTAGTATTAGTTTAATTAATTAAATATATTTATTTTTAGCCTAGATAAAATTAGGTCACGACAGACGCGGTATTCGATAGTAACGACACCAATCCCTGTGGATACGATAACCCGATCTTAACAATCACACTCTACTAAAACTTTGACCCGTACACTTGAGAGTAGTCAGATTTGCCAAGGATGCAAATCCTCCGCGCGTACCACATTTTTGGCGCCGTTGTTAGGGATTGTTTTGATGTTCTTGCCGGAGAAATACAGTAACGGCTCAGGACTTAAGTTTTAAATAGGAGAAGAAAGTATTTCATATTGCCAGGATTGTGTTTTATCGTTTATTGTCGATATTGTGTGTGTAAATGACTTAATTTTACTTTAGGCATTTCTTTTGTATATAATGTTTCTTTGTAGTTTTGTTTTTGTTTCCAATGCAGGGTACTTGGCGATATTAGATAGACAGGTATTGATGCATCCCTTCCGATGAGATTCCAAATCGGTTTATGGTGCGGGGCCACGCACATAATCCGATGAGGCATTTCCTTGAAAGATTGAGCCATCCAAAGCAAAATCTCGCCAAGCTTGCGGGTGTTCTAAAAATGTCGGGTCGAGGACATTAAACCACGCGCTTCTTGGGAGGCAACGCAAGATCAAATAAGTTAAATCCGTCGCATCCGACTTGAATCGGAGGCAAGATCCTCTCACCTCCCAGGTAAGTGTTTTAAACACCCTTCATCAGCATGCTTTAAATTTTATATGTTAAAGAATGATGATTGGGATCACTAAGGACACTATCCATTTTGAGTTTGGCAGTAATGTGTAGTATGTAGTATGTTAGTTTATGTGTTACTGTTTTCTCGTATTGCATGTGTGTTTAGGTTAGAATGTGTTTATGTTTTTGTGTGTTGTTGTTATATGTTGAGTTTTGCATTCATCTAGGTCGTTACCCGATGATGAAAATTACCCCTGGTTATTTTCAAGATCAAGGGTAATACCTATGCATGTGTATTCTGTGTGCTTGACTATGCGTTTTGGTCAAAATTATTGTAGATCCTAATTTGCACGAGCACATAGACTCAATGTATTTCTATTCAATTGATTTGAGGAAGATTATCGATTAGCTAAACTCATGACACATTAAGAATTCTAGAACTTGATTGAGGAGAAGCTTGAGGCGAAATCCTAGGCGAGGTAGTTCAGGAGACGTGATTTAGGTATTCTCTTTGTCACTTGAGCCTTTGAAACCTACCATGTAACATGTTTATCTCTCGTTACCCTGTCAAAGCCTAAATGTCATTTCAATTTTGAACACATAAACTATTGTGTCGTGCGATCAAAACGAAAACGAAAAAAGAGGAGAAGAAGGATCAAGATCCGATCAATATAGCAAGCTGGGATCAAATTTATCCACCCAATTCATGCATATATATATATATATATATATATATATATATATACATCCTTGCGAAAATTATGATATAGAAAAACCTCAAAAAGAATAAATCACAAAAATAATAAAACAGATGAGAGGTCAGCAGTGTTTAGTAAGGGTGTGGGTGTCCATCCGTTTAGTTGTTTCGTCGATGGTAACCGACGTGAGTGG
This sequence comes from Eucommia ulmoides, assembly GCA_016647705.1. Taxonomy (NCBI): domain Eukaryota; kingdom Viridiplantae; phylum Streptophyta; class Magnoliopsida; order Garryales; family Eucommiaceae; genus Eucommia; species Eucommia ulmoides. Next base: position 34,137,143 of record CM028326.1, on the reverse strand, counting down.
GACCGTCGTTGTCGATCAACGGCAGTGGCAGTGGGGTGAGTTCGGTTTGTAAGTATCGGCCGATTAATCGTCGTTGTCGTTTGGTGAGTATATGTGTGTTTCGTTGTGTATGTGTGTATGTGATCAGGTTGTGGGTGTGTTTAGTCGTGGGTCTGTGTTCTGTTCATGGAGTCGTGGGTTATAGGGGTGTCGTCGTCGATTGGGATGGCCGGCGGTGAGTGGAAGTTGGAGAGAGATAGAGTACTTGCCGTTACCCTATCGTCGGTGGCGGTGGTGCCGTGTTTCATCGTGTATGTATTTCTGTTGTGTGTGTGTGTGTTTCAAAGTGTATGTGTTTTAGAGGTCGCCAGATGTTCGTCAGCGGTAAGTTCAGAGAAAGAAAGCAGCATGTGTGTGTGTTACTGTGTGTGTTGTGTGGGCAGATGGTGGGTGTGCATGGGGGTAGACATGGAAGTGTGTGGGTTCGTTTATCCGGTAGTGCGTGTGTTCGGTTGGTGGGACGGCGAGGCTTGATCAACAGCGAGATCTCGGCGGCGTCGGTGAGACAGCAAAACTGAAAACAAAAACACAGAACAGAAAAAGGAAAAAGAGAATAAGAAAAAGAAAGAAAAAGAAAAAGGCAAAAAAAGGGGAAAATGACATAAACCACCCCACCAAAAATCTAAAATTCAACCCCATGGCCATTGAAAAATGCGGGAAAGATAGAATTCTGAACTTCTTTAATATATGCATTTAATTGTCTCAATGTGAAATACGTGTTATCATTATCGGTGAATTTAGCGTTATTTGTTCGCATGAAATATGTTGATATTGATTGGTATATTGTTGGGAAATTTACATGTGGAATTCATGATATGATCTGGACAATGCGGAGTTTATGTGATAAGCCTGTTTACGTGGTTTACGTGTTAATTAAATGTATGTATTAAAGATGTTGGAGTTCTACTGAGTGTTGGCTCACAACCCCACAATGTTTGGATTTCAGGGTCGACTGAGAGAAAACGAGAGAGAGAAGATTTTATTTGAAATTCGAGTTATAATAATTGTAATTATTATTTATTGTTGTAAATGGGTGAAAACGGTAATATTGATTATCACAATTGTTATAATAATTATTGAATATTCAATTTAATATAAAGTCAGTAATTATTAGTTTTGTTGCCGCTATATAAATAAAATTCGCGGATTAATGTAGAATAGAAAATTGGTTAGTTGGTGATAATATAAATGGTGATTATTAGATTTATTAATTTCCTTCGTAAAATTTGGCGACAAGAACTTTCACCATTATTGTAAAACTTATCGAATTCGTAAAGTGGAATTTGACTAGTCGGATTTTAAGTTAAGATTTTTCTCTATAGGAGAAACCATAGTCCGGCCCTAGGAAATCGAGTCGTGACAAAACACGCCTTGTGACATTACAAGGATCAAATAAAAATGTTACTCTTGTCGCACCAATTGGTCTTGCCACACCAGTTGACAAGCCAAACTCATCTCAGAAGCCCTTATACCGTAGGTATTGTCATTCACAAGGGCACAAATTGTTTAAATGTCCTTCTCGCCTATATAAGGTATGCAAAGAACCAAGCTATCTTACAAATTACCCTAAACTTCCAGCAACATCATCTAGAAATTAATCAAACAAAAATCAGTATTGCTCTCTATACTCTAGCAATCGGCTTTTCCCCAAGCCAAAGAACGATGCCGCTGCAGCCACTAATGCTACCTCGACTTCATTGCACTCTCCACCTAATTGGAGTGGTTTCTATATAGTGCTTACCGAGGATCTATCTAAAACCAATATAGCCATGTCAACTACACCAAGTACATCTTGATGGTATTTTAATTCTACCTATTTCAATCACATGACATTTGATGCCTCTATCTTTACCTCTAAAATCTGTGACGAGTATGCACCTATTATTCACACTGCCAATGGATCAAATATGTCAGTTAGCCACATTGGCCATATTGATAAATCTCATTTTGTTTCTTCAGGATACATATTTCGACCTTAATCTTACGCTTAATCTTATATCTGTTAGACAACTATGTGATCTTGGATTTGATTTGAATTTTTCTTTTACTGGCTATCATGTGCAAGACACTCAGATAGGAAAACTCATTGGAACCAGCCGTAAAGTTGAACACCTCTTTGAGCTTACTCACCTTCAAATCTCATCCTTAGCATCACCAAACCAATCAGCCGCATCCATCCCAACACTCTCACTCGTGGAATTGTGGCTCTCTCGGTTATGTCATACTTTACTCAGTCATCTTCGTTCTCTTATTTCTAGTGGACAGTTAGATTTAATTCAGCATGAGTCTTTGTCATTGTATTCATTGTCAACTTAGAAAACAATCAGTTTTACCTTTTAATTAGAGTCAGTTTGTTTCTCTTGCACATTTTGATTTAGTGCATTCTAATATTTAGGGGTCTTTTCCTCATGCAACAATGGGTGGTGCTTGCTATTTTATTGTATTTGTGGATGACTACTCTCGATATACCTGATTATTTCTTATAAGGGTATACAAGGGTCAGGTGGGGGTATTTTGGGCAAATCTGACACCCAACTCGAATGAATCGGGTCTGGAATATCTGAATCCGATTTCGACAAAAGCACCTAATAATCCAAAGGTTTCAGGAGTTGTCAGATTTGGTCGAAATTTGGTCGGGTGGCGAGAAATTAGAAAATATTCCAGAGTAGAAAAGAGCTTACAACAGATTCAAAGATAGAACATATACTTCACAAACAAACAAGGCATTAGAACAAAAATGTAGAAAGATTCAGAAACAAATACCTACTCAGTGCTCATGCCTAACAATCACCACTCCATCTTCTCTAATTCTTCAAACAATAAACCTATTATCGAGATAATGCTCATGGAAATCGAAGATGGAAATCAAAAATTAGGGTTCTCATGGTAATAAATCTACATGAGAATCGAAGAAATCGAAGAAGAAGAGAATAAGAAGAAGAGGTGGAAAATCGCAGAAGACTGGAGAGGAGAAGAACAGAAGAAGAGGCAAAGACGAAAAACAAAAAACGAAAAGGCTAGTGATGGAGGATTGGAGGCTAGAGGACGGTTGGATGATTTGTGGATCTGGAAATTGCGAAGGCATTGAAGAGCAGTAAATTGCGAAAGAGGCTAGAGCAGCGGCTACTTAGAAATTATGAAGGTATTGAAGAGCAGTAAATGAAGAAGAATCCCTTATGTAACTATATAAGCAGTGGTCTACGGTCGGGTCGGGTGATAATGGGTTTGGTATGACCAAACCCCTTATCCGACCCTATTCCCTAGAAATTACACTATGTCCACCTAATATCTGACCCTATATATCACAGGCCCAATTGTTTGCGGGGCGGGTCGGTCGATGGTACCAGGTGGGTTGGGTCATTCGGGTCCATTGCACACCCCTAGTTTCTTATGAAAAATAGTTCTAAACTATTTCAAATATATTCTGATTTTTTTTCTATGGTTCAAACTCAATTCTCTCAGAATATCAAAGTTTTTCGTTCAGATAATGCAATAGCATATAAAGATCATGCTTTTCTAAACCTATTTCACAAAAATGGCACGTTCTCCCACTGCTCGTGTCTTGAAACCTCCCAACAAAATAGACAAGTCGAACGCAAACATAGACATATTCTTGACATTTTTCATGCTCTACTCATTTATTTATCCTATCTAGGGCATTTCCAGGGTGATGCTACTATAACCGCAGTATACACAATAAATCGTATCCTTTCCACCACAATCCAACATCAGTGTCCATTTTAGCGTCTTTTTGGTAAACCTCCCACTTACTCTTAATTCAAAGTCTTTGGTTGCGCTTGTTTTGTTCTTCTCAAACCACATGAACACAACAAACATGAACCAAGGGCTCACCTGTGTTGTTTTATTAGATATCGTATTGAACATAAGGGGGTATCAGTGCTAGGTTCCCTTTTCTAAAACTCTTCGTATCTCTCGTCATGTCATTTTTTGGGAACATCAAATGTTCTCTTCCTTACAATCATTTGACATGTCAACCATCATTAACTCTAGATTATTTACAGATCCATCTATTGAGTTATTTCCTGAGGATATAGCTTCAAGTACAGCTGAGTCCACATCAGAACCACTAGTTGATCTCACTCCTTCAATCCTTGAACCACTAGCTGATATCACCTCTCTAGCTCCAACTCTAGAACTACCAGTTGACCTCATCCCTTCGACTCAATCGGCCATGCTCAAGGATATTCCTATGTCTGATGATTTTATACTGACTCTTTTTTAGAGCCATTGTCCAGATCACTCCCGTCGATCTACCAGTGTAGCTCGTCCCTCCTATCTCATTGATTATCATTACTTTTCTATTATGCTCCATCTGCATGAGCCTCAATCTTATAAGGAGTATAGTAATAATCCTCTTTGGCAGAAAGCAATAGATGAAGAACATCAGGGCCTAGCCAAAACTCATACCCTGGGATATTGTTGATCCTCACACTTATTGGGTGTAAAAGGGTGTTTAAGATCAAGACACTTTCTGATGGTTCTATTAAAAGATATAAAGCCCGAATTGTTGTCAAGGGATTTTCCCAAGAATATGTCATTGACTTTGAAAATACATTTACTCCAGTGGCGAGACTTACATCCGTCCGTATACTTCTTGTCATCGTTGCCATTCAAAAATAGACTATCTTTCAAATGGATGTCAAAAATAGATTTCTCAATGGGATATTCTTGAGGAAGTTTATATGCATACCCCTCTTGACCTAGTTGACCCCCAAAATAAAGTTTGTCGCCTTCGTCATGCCTTATATGGTTTGGAATAAGCTCTACGTGCCTAGTTCATCAAATTCAACACTACCATGCATTAGTTTGGGTTCACATCTAATGTTCATGATTCAGCCCTATTTCTTTGCCATATTATGCTTCTTTTGTTGTACTATGACATGATTATTACTAGAAATGATCTACACAGTATTATGAACTCAAAAAATTTCTCAGTGTACAATTCAAGATGAAAGATCTTAGCGTGCCCACCTATTTTCTTGGGCTCGAAGTCTCATCTAGTTAAGATGGATATTATCTATATCAAGCCAAATATGCCTCGGATCTTCTTTCTAGGGCTGGCATCACTGCTTCAACTACTGCCTATATTCCTCTCAAGCCGAATATCAAACTCACTCCACTAGATGGTTCACCTCTTTAGGATGTCACTCTATACTGCCAACTGGTTGAAAGTCTGGTATAACTCACTGTCACTCACCCAGACATCGTCTATGCCGTTTATCAAGTTAGCCAATTCTTGTCCAATCCTCGGACCACTCCTTACTCGTCAGTTCTTCCCATCCTTCGGTATGTCAAGGGCACCATATTTCGCAAACTTCATTACTCAGCCCAATCTGCTCCTACCTTCCAGGCTTGTGGATTGGGCCAGAGATCCCACCGCCAGACATTCAACCACTGGTTATTATTTTTTCTTAGGCAATTCTCTCATTTTTTGGCATAGTAAGAAACAAATTGTGGTTGCTCGTTCCAACACTGAAGCTGAATATTGTGCCATGGTTGATGCAACTCAAGAAATACTTCGGCTTCGATGGCTCCTCGCTAACATGAGAATCTTTTCTTCTACTATCTCTGTTTTACACTATGAAAATAGGAGTGCTTTTCAGATCCCCCACAATGATGTCTTCCACAAGAGTACAAAACACATCAAGATTGATTACCACTTCATCCATCATCACATTATCCATAATACGGTTCATTTACAATCTGTTAGCTCTGCCTATCAGACAACAGACATTTTCAATAAGACTCATCCACCAAGACGCTTTCACTCTCTGGTTTCCAAACTTAAGTTCATGTCTTATTTACCATCTTGAGTTTGAGAGAAGATGTTAATCAAACATATGAGCTAGGCCCATGAGGTCTAAACCTTAACACTAGGGTTACTCACTTTTCCTATAAATACTCTTATTGTATATCTCTATAACACACATTATTTTTCTAAACATCAATACAATGGTTTCATGTTTACCATTCCACTTCTCAATTATTCTAGCACACATAATAACAATCGTTAGCTTTGGAAATGATTTATGGATATGTTTGGCTTATTGCACTGGATTTGAATCCCAATCTTAGAGAACTGATTTGTCTCCCAGCCTACCGCTAAGCCAAACCACTGATTTAATGACAAACAAAAAAACATTCTGGTAAGGAGACGTCCTGGCATCGTAGCTCAGTTGGATTTTTATTGTTTCACCATTATTTTTTGTTCTTAAATTATCCATTTCTGTTTATTTTGGTTGAATATAATCCCAAGACGTTTATGTCCTTTGTATTGGTCGATTGTGTAATGATTTTATGGGAACATATTACGAAAAAGAGAAATAGGAGCACTAAACACGTCGCTTAAAATGTTTTGTATTGACACACTAATCATAACCTACTATTTTTCATCAATAAAGTAAGCTTTTGCAAAGTTTTATAAAGGTGATGAGCAAGTCTGGTTGGTATGTTCAGTGACACAGATAATGGGGGGTTTTTTGGAGTACGTTGGAAGGGAAATCTAATTAGCTTAAAGACCTTGATTCGACTTAAATTTCCTCGTGAACAATATACACTACACTGTTAGATCAGCAAGCAATTACGTTTTGTTTTTAGTATTTTCTACTAAAAACTTGGGTGACGTTTTCTTACCAGTTTCTATTTCTGTCCGCATAAAATTGGAACAAAACAAATATAGGAAAAAATATGTAATGTTTTTCTCTAATCTCTTTTTATTTTTTAATTTAATTTTTTTGTTTCTATTTACATTACATCTACTTGGATTTATTTTCGATGTCTTTCAACTTTTGTTTATATATCGATCTTGTAAACCTGTTAGTTGCTCTAAAATCAAGATTTTGATTTTGTTTATGTATCTACTTCTATTCATTTCCAATTTGTTTATTTTATATTATGACTCATTTTTGTTGGTTTTATTTGAAAGATGTATCAATTACTGGGGCCTTTTTTATCATTGTTTTTGTTCTTAGAAAATTAGAAAAGGATCATGTTAATGTTCTTATCCCAGAACACAGTTGATTTCTTTTCTTTTTTTGAAAATTAGGGGTTTTGATTAGTGTTTTTGTTCCATAGGAAAATATTTCTATTTTTTTTTGGTGATTAAGTGCCTTAGTTAGTGTTTATGTTTACCATAAATTAGAAGCACATGCATTTTGTCCATTTGCTCTCTCTCTCTCTTTCTTATGTTTTATTTATTTGTTTGCATTTTTTTTCTAATCTCATTTTTATTATGAAATTCAGGTTTGGCCATCATTGTCATTGAAGCCACCGTTGACGACCTTTAGAATATCCTACCCATTGTTGTTGTTGAAGCTATAATTGTTCTCTTTTTTGGATATTTTATTTGGTGTTATATCGATCTATCTATAAATATAGATGTATATATACATTATTTCTTATGCGGTTTTATTTTTTGGAGGGTCTTCGTTTGTCCTTGGAAATATGTTTCGAATCTCCTTTATAGCCTTTTTATTTGGTGAAAGTGGTTGTTAAAAGACTTATTTGTCTTTGCAATTTTCACTTTGTTTTGTTTATTTTATGTCGATGTGGCGGCTGTTACATAACCAAAGTCCAACTAAAATGGATTTATATTGAACAAGGTTGATTAGTACAAATGCATGGTGATATTTTTTTTATTTTTTTCCGCTTTGTTAATAGAAGAGGTGTAGAATTTTGTATAAATAAAAGAGATTTTGTCAATTTTTTAGGTTTAAGTTTTTTCACAGTCGTGTCTTCAAGCACAGGGCATACTTTAGTCTATTCTATAAATCAAAACATATTTACATTTTAAGACATTTTGGGCCGTGTCCGAATAGTCTATTCTATAAATCAAGACATACTTAGATTTTGAGAAGAAAAAAGACTTTCTCTATGGCCTCCTCGTTTTGAGACATTATGGCTTTTGGGCGGGTTAGTGTGAGCTTATCCATGCGGTTATGCGCTCTCTGAATAGGAATCCATTTTCTGATGGTTTAGATTGAATCAGGACACATTTTATATTTGAGACATTTTGAACCGCTGGATCAAATATCCAACAACCGAGATTGAATAATATCAAGAAATATTTTTCAGTCATTCGATTAGATTAGATCCGATGGTCAATATTAAATTTTAAATTATATAAATCTCTGTATAAATACCCCAAATTTCGCTCAAATCTGCCTCCACTCCCAAAGAACTTTCCGAATAAAATCGGTCGCCCAAATCTCGCTCAAATCTACCTCTTCTCGCAAAAACACTCCGAATGAAATTAGCCCTTCTCTCTTCCTTAACATTATTTTATCCACATTTCCCAAATGAAATATTCCATAGCTCTCTGCCATAAACACCACCGATGGTACTCTTTTTCTAAAGGTTGATTACTACCGCCACCATTGTTAGGAGTGACGGAGCTACGACCACCACCCCCAGACTTGCCGCTGTCACCAACAATAGGTCTTCCACCACCAATACGAGATCCTTCTATTGAATCCACAATTTTGATGAATAATTAAGTGTTAAAATTTTTTATGGAACTAATGGTTTTATCGAGTATTTTAGATTTATAGTTACATGCATGTTATTAAGAATAAGACCTCATGAAGAAAATGTAAAAGGTACAAGATGGACGTAATAAAAATGTGAAGAGTTTTGAAGACCTTGAAGAAAAATATGTGAAAATAACTATCTATTTATATCATATTAATGCAACCCGAATTAGGATCACACACAACACTTTAAATGAGTTAATTATATGTGTATCATGATAAAAAGTGATAAGTTCAAGATCTCAAAATAAAATATTGTATGTGCTCGGTCAACTGAGCTGTGGGATTTCGTCAACCGACTGAGTCAGTTGAGATTTCGGGAGATTTGGTCTCTTGGTCAAAAACTATCCATTTTTTATGATCCCAAGAGAGAGATTTGGGGAATTTGAACTTAATTGAAATATTATCAACCTATTATATTATCCCTATTGATATGGTCCATATACTTTGATATCCTCCTAATTTAAATGGTTTAATAATTTTTATTTAAATGATTTTAAATTAAGAATAGTTTTATGGACTTAATTGAGAGAATCAAAAGTTATTTTTAAGTGAAATACTCTTGAAATGAAAGGTTATCATATATGGGGTCTAAGAGTATCATTAAGTGACATATCTTTGAGAAACTAGTCGTTTAAGAGCTTGATATTTATCTATTAATATAGAACTGCGGGAATTGAGTTGAGTACATCAAGAACAATCAGTTTGAGCTATTATAAGAGTGATATTTACGCTGAAATTTTTGTGAGAGATTTATTCTAAGTTCTTGATCTAAAACACTTGTGGTTTCACGTCACCGACTTGAGCTCTATTCTTATTCTATCATTATCTTTAGTGTTTTTCAGTAAGATCTATCCAAACTTTAATATTTACTTTGAAGTTATATTTTTATTGATTGCTTGGTATAGGGTTTATTAGAAAATTGTTTTAAACTTAAAAGCCAGAAAATCTTTTTAAACGATTTTTATTTGATTATCTGATTACGTGCTTAAATTATACTACCCACTTTATTAATTAGTCATATTTTATTTGCTTCATATTGTATCTATCACATAGTAATTATTCGGGTCATTAATTGAGCATATTCATATTGAGGTGGTAAAAACTCCTTATGAAAAGAAACTTGTATTTTTTGTATTTGTGAGTTTGAGTGCATTAGACATGTTCAGGATGATATCTAGTCAGGGTAACTAGGCTTTGATCTTTTTCTTGTGAAAAAAATTAAGGTTTGATCTTTGTCCTGGTAAAAAGATTAGGTTATTATTTTCCCTTGAAAATAATTAGGTTTTGATTATTCCAGTACTTGAATTATTTTCTAGTGATTTGTAAAGATTCATCCTTCCTTGTTAAAATGATAAATGAGATAGAGTTAGGTTTTTCTTTAGCCTGGTAAAAGGATAGTATTGGCCTAGTGGAATACCCAAGAAGGGTGGTGAATTGGGTATTCAAAAAAATTATCAGAGAAATTATAACACTTCAAAAATCAAATAATTAATTTTATCCTAAAATTAATTATTATCTTTATAGCAGCGGATAAGTGTAATAAACTCTAGGTACATACCCAAACAACACAAGATAAAATCAAAGAAATAAGTAATGCAGTACACACCGATATATCCTGGTTCACTAAGCTATTCTTGGTTAATCCAGTCCTCCAAGCCCTCACAAAGATTCGCATCCATTAAACTCAGTATCCCTTTAAAGGTAGGAACCAAACCCTCACAATGATTCTTTTACAGGCTCAGAATCAACCTTTACAAAATTCTTTTCACAGGCTAAGGAAGAACCTTTACTTTTTATATGGTAAAGAATAATCTAATTCTTTTTAACACAAAGGCAAAATAATCAAAATCTCACCAATACTCCAAATATCCTTTTATCCGGTAAGAATTGATTCGTTACAAAATTCACTCAAAACAATTCTATCCAGGAAGAATTACTACATCAATCTCTTTACATGAAGAGACTGAAACCGGCTATCCTTTGATTAAATATTCCTAACAGTATTTAATTCGTCATACTACTCACCAATACAATTTGATAAGCAGATTATCTCACTCGGAACTTCTACCACCCCAAATAAATTAAAACTCGATTAATATCCCAAATCTAGTGATAGAAAAGTGTAAGATTGAAAATCTGATTTTAAACAAGATGGGTAGCAAATAATTTAGCACGTAATCAGATTCAAGAAATTGTTTATAAAATATTTTCTTCAATAAAAATCATAAACAATTTCTAAAAATCAATTTTCAAATTAAACAAGTAATGTACAATAGAGAGTAATTAGAAAAATCTCATCCGAAATCCACATAAAATTAAATAGAGCGATGTTACTTCAAATCCGGTAGCCACAAAGATTAATAATCAATGATTCTCAAGATCGTCTCTTAGAATAACTCTCACAAAATCTCATAATGATATCCCTTAGAACAGCTCAATATGATCTTAACTCTTTTAGCTCTCTTCTACTTGTTTTTTTAATATAAGAAAAACGCAGGTCTATATATATGGGATATAAATCAGCTTTTTAACAGCTAGTTCCCATGTATCATGACACTCAAATGCTCTCTTAGACCCCGTATATCATTATGAATTCATTTTGATTCAATTCACTTAATTACATCTTTTAAATCTCTCAATTAAATCCCTCAAATATTTCTCAATCTCAATTAATTAGAATAGAAACAATTTTATGTACCAAATTGAGAAACATTAAAACTTAATGAACCAAATCAATAGTATTTAAATAATAGGTGAAGCATATCTTATATATCATAAAATCCCATAAATCTCTCACAAATCCCAACCAAAAACGGCTACTTTTAGATATGAATTTGGAATCCTCTAATATCCTAAAACTGCACATCCAGTCGACCGACCAGTCGACCATTCGATTCAGAATGTAGTCAAGTCAAAGTTGTTGCGTTCATCAGTCGACCTATTTGTCGACTTAGAGATTCAGAGAGTTCAATTTATCTTCACCGGTCGACCTACCTGTCGATTTAGAGATACAAAGAGTTCATCTTCTCTTCACCAATCAACTTACCTATCGACTTATGTATACTAGATCTCTTCTCTGAACTCGTTTTTAACTTATTCTTATTTATGTTTTCGCCCCTTTAACTAATTTATTTTTTCAATTAGCTCTACTAACTTTCTCAAATTCCATTTTAACCATTTTCAAATATTACTTTTCAATAACACAAAGGAGCAAATAATTTCACCTTAACACAACACACATAAACAATAAAAACTTTTTGTGTCATGTGTGTTCCTAATTGGGATATTAAGAGTTAAAATTCACCTGAGTTGTTTTCCCTAATTTCTTCAAACTCTTAATTCTTCATCATCTTTGTCATCACCATTTAGCATCCATTCATAATTTATTATCGCATCTTCATCACTGAAACTTAATTAGCTGAAACACTCAATTAAATCGTTAGTTCCACCAAAACATCAACACTTAATTGTCCATCAAAATATTAGGATCAACAGATAGGGTTTATCCTTGACCTGTAAATAGTGTAATTTATAAAGATTAATTTCGTGCCTATAAAAGAATCGTTGTAAGGGTTTCGTTCTAACCTGGTGCATGGATCAAAGGGTTTAGTTGATTGTGAATCTGCGTGGAGCTCGAGTTACAGGACATAGATAAGACTAGCTTGGCCGAACCAGGATATATCGTTGTGTGCTGCATTGTTTATTTTCTTATATTATGTTTGGGTTTACACTTAGTATTAAATACATATCCGCAGCATGACTAAGATAATAGTTAATTAGCGAAGGTGATTATTTGATATTAAGTGTTTAAATGATTTAATTGTTTAAATTTTATAACTACTCAATTCACCTCCCCTCTTGGGTAGCTCTTTGGGCCAACACCTTCAACTCCAAACACGCCGCCACTGACACCACATCTACGACCACCAAACATACTGCCACGATTAAACGTGTTGCCACCAACACCACCGTCCTACATAAATCTTCCGCTATATAAATCTTCTGCCACCCAACCTTTGGTAAGTCTTCTCTCCTTCACTCAACTTCTCTCTCAATATGGATTCAATTTTTTCATATCTAGGTTCCATTTGAATATATTTGGATTTTATTTAACCAGATCTATGTCCAATTCTTCTAGATTTCTCTCTCTCGATTGTCTTTTTTTTTATCTCTAGATTTGTGTTAATGGAGGGAATGGTGAATAGCTAGGGCTTCAATTTGGTAGCCATTACTATCTAAAAATGGGATATGGTTTTGATTTCATGTCACTAGGAATAGGATAATTAAGGTATATCTGATCATATCTCATTTGCTTACTTTTGTTTTTCCCACTACCATCTATTACCTGTGATGCATATTGCATCTTTTATCAGGTGATGATCATTTTTTTAGAATTACAATTATAGTTGTAAGCAACTTATTCTAATTGATAGTTCAAACTATTGCTTATGCGTCATCCATATTCTGACACAACTATCTCATCTAGAATAAGTTTCCTAGTGCAAACAATGCAAAAATGGATCTTCAAGTTGAACCTAGAAATGAACATACAACAAAAAAGAGCTTTAATGGCAATTTTATTAGCCACTAAAAACTCATTTTTTAGCCGCTAAAAGTTTTAGCGGTGATTCATATAACTGCTACTAATAGTACAGTCGCTATAGGTTATAACGGGTAATTTTTAATTGCCGCTAAGATTTAGCCGATAAATATAATAGATTTAGCGGGTATTTATATTTTATAAAGTGACAAATTTAAATCCCACTAAAAATAAATAAATAAATATGAAATATATATTTTTTAATATTTAGTGGCAAAAACAATTTAGCCGCAAAATATATAAAATATTTAGCAGCTAACTTATATTTTATATAGCGGCAAATTTAAATTTCATTTTTTTACATTTAATGGGAATTAACGATTTAGTCAGTAAATATTTTGCATTTACCGACTATTGCATTTTCTGTACAGCGATAATTTTAAATACCACTAAAAATTAATATAAATATTTATTATTATATTTAATAGCAAATGACAACTTAACCAATAAATATTTTAAAAGAATCTCAATAAAATAAGATAAAATTTAATAATTAATCACCAACAAAAATCGAAAGGAGAACACAAATAATTAAGCATATAAATCTAATATCCAATACAAAAAAAAAAAAAAAAACATCGATGAAACAATATAAATTGAACTCCTAGTTTAACATAAATCAATAATCTAAACTAGTAATCTCAAAATTCCCTTGGAAGAGTGGAACCAATATCAAACGTCCAATTAGCAAAAAATACGCACTTGTACATATACGAAAACAGAAACATCATAAGCACACAAAAATAAAAATAGAAACATAAATATTAAACTGACATTCAAATAAAAAAAATTGACATAACCCATTTTGTTTATGCAATATTATAAAAGTATTTATCACCTAAATGACACTATCAAATACAACCACTACCAAACAAAACAACAAACAACACAACCAAAAAAAAAAATGAACAAAATAAACAATATATAAGTCCACCACCCAGGGCTACCAGAACATACCTTAAGTGTGGATTGTCAAACCATATAATCTCTCTTATATCATTTATGAAACACTCTTCTTTTTCTTCGCCTTTTACATGTATAATCCAAAATGAAATAAAATTAATAATACATTAATATATTAAATTGTGTTATGTTTTAAAAAACAAAATAGTATATCTGTTCTAGAACAAAAATTGAATAACGTAGTTTTAGAATAGAAACATAACAGTTTTGGAACAACTATTTTCACTCAATTCATCACAATTTCAGCACAACAATTTCAACAATCAATATTTTCACACAACGATTTCAACACAATTTCGACATAATTTTCTGTATCACCCAATTCAACAAGAATTTATGGATGCAACTTTTTAGATATGCTAAAAATTACTTACAAGATTTTTGGAAGGTTGAGTTGAGTCATTTGGAATCTATGTAGCTTGAACCTATCAAGATTAAGTAAAAAAATGCAGATGATAATTACAACATATTGTAATGGTCAAAACAAAAGTTAATTACTTCATTATCTTTTTTAATTGAGACCTATAGTTTGATGATGAGAATTGTTTGCAAGATTGAGTCGAGTCATTCAAAGTATAAATAGTTTGAACCTATAAAGATAAAGAAAAATAAATGCACAAGAAAATTCCAATAATAAGGTAATGGAATAAATACGAGTTAATTAGTTCACTACCTTTCTCATTTAAAACCCATAGTTTGATGATGTCAAATCTGACTGTTTCATTATCTGCTCAATTTGATACTCAGACAAATTTATTCGAGATTGATTTGAGGTATCTGTAATTCTTAAAATCCCATAAACCTACAAAATAAATTCACGTATAGGAATTTGTCAATATTAATAACATGATAAATCGATAATGGTAAAATCAAAAAATTGATATATCAAATATTAGTTGAATCAATCATGTTATTACCTTCTCCGTTTAAGACTTACAATTCTACGATGACAATTTTTTAGAATTTTAATTTAAGGTATTCTGAGAGTTAGAAGTGGCTTGAATCTATCACTGTATAATTCACAATAAAAAAATAAGAAAAACAAAATAAGTACAAACACTTACGTTAGTTGTACTTAACGTGATGTCATGTTACAAATTTTTGGAATTTTGATTGGAGATATTCCGAGAGTTAGAAGTGGCTTGAATCTATCAACATATAGTTCACATATCCCACTTAATATAAATACAAATATATAACATTATAACATAATCCACAATAAAAAATAAAAAAAAAATAAAAAAAAAAAAAAAAAAAAAAAAACTAGGATAAACAATATAAGTACAAACACTTACCTCAGTTGTACCTAACGTGATGTCATGTTGCAAATTTTTGGAATTTTGATTTGAGGTATTCCGAAAGTTTGAAGTGGCTTAAACCTGTCACCATATAATTCACATATCCAACTTAATATAAATGCAAACATATAACATTACAACATAATTCACAATAAAAAAATTAGGACAAATAAAATAATTACAAGCACTTACCTCAATTGTACCTAACGTAATGTCAGGTTGCAAATTTTTAGAATTTTAATTTGAGATTTTACCAGTTAGAAATGGCTTGAACGTATCACCGTATAATTCACATATCCCAATTAATATAAATACAAACATATAACATTATAACATAATTCACAATAAAAAACAGGGACAAATTAAATAAGTACAAACACTTATCTCTGTTGTACCTAATGTGATGTCACCTTGCATTCCTAGTCCTTGTTGACTTGAAACAAAAAATTTCAACCGTTGCAAACACTTGTCCATTTTTTATTGCATCGCTCCATGCCTATCTTTTATTTTGTCAAGCTCTTTCTACAATTTTTGATTTTCTTCATTTGCTAAATTATTTTCTAAAATTTTTGCTTGCTGAGAAATCATACTCTCAATGTTTCTTTGTAACCCAACATACAACAATTAGAGTATATATACCTCATTTTACATATATATTATGTAACTATTAAAAACTCTCACATACAATTGCATTTAATTTTTCTATATTTGTATATTTCTCTATATTCTATTTATGAGTAGCTAAAAAAATGTTAGCTCGAGTTAGTGAAGAACCATCGCCACGTTTTGCAATCTATTATGAACAAATAATTTTAAGTCTAAATAAATAGAACTGTCAAGGAAATATAATCAACATGCTTCAATATATGCATAGTTTCCTCCTCTTCGTGTACTTGAATGGAACTTTTTGTGCCAGCGTGTAAGCAATCTTTTGTTTTGAGCGATTTGTCTTATAAGTAGCACTTCGCTTCTACAACTCAAATACATATTTTTTAGAATCAAATGTAACCTCGCATAAAAAAGTATACAACAATTCTATGATTTACAAAACTTTTTAATTACCTTAGCTTTATCTGTGTTCCAATATAGAACTAACTTCTACCATTGACATCGTAACACTCTTTCAAGTGGATTTACGAAACACTTAGGAACATTTCTCTCATCAAAAGATTTGAATTTCAAATTTACTTTCCATTCCTTCCACTTTTTTCCTAATGATTTCATTACCCATCTCTTGCCACGTATATCAACCACAAACTTTTTCCACAATAATGTTTATAAATTTCATACAAATGTCAAAATAGTAAATAATTAAATTAAAATAATAAAATATAAGTTGTAGTACCTCAACTAATGCCCACATCTCATTCTTAATATGTCCTGGTATGAATCTCCAACTTCTATAATTGATGGGTGCAAGTTCCCCATTCCGTGCAAGTGTGCCAAGAAATCTAACTAGCGCTTTGTAATTCTCATCAAAAAGTTGTCCCAATTCATTGAGCTTAACATTAATTTGTTTCCCCTCAGGTAAGTTCCACACATCAATGGCACGTGTTGGCCCTCAAAATTGCTTTTTAGAAGAATCAATTGAAGAAGATATTATGCATTCAACAATAATAAAAAATTTACTATATATAAGATAAAATCAAAAATTTAGTAGAAGTTCTACAAATTATTTAAAATATAGAAAGGGAAGTCTACCATTTTCTGAGTTATTCAAACTCTCATCATCTGAATATGTTATACAATAAGTCATTCAAGCTATCATTGGTGTCCAATCTACTTTCATATTTCTTGAGCTTCATGTCTAAATATGTTTCTCTACTAATTCACAATTGAAAATCTTTAACAATAGGTACTCAAACAATTTCACAAACAAAACTTTATGTTTCTATTCAGAAAATGCAGTAAATGTTTATATACAGAAAATGCAAAAAATATTTCTGTTTAGAAAATGCAGAAAATGTTTTTGTTCAGAAAATATTTCTATTCAGAAAACTTTATGGGAAACAATCTCACGATTTGATGTTTCTGTTCAGAAATGCAAAACAATTTCACAATCAAAGTAGTAATAATACAGAATCCCTAAACCAAAAATTAGAAAATGCAAAAGCCCTAAACCGAAGTAGAAAATGATATGCAGAGCCCTAAACAACGATAATTTCAAGCGATCATATGGAAACTGGGAAATTAGGAATCAAAAATAAGAGTAACCAGTTCTAGAAAACAAAACTAAACAGGCTTCTCAATGTCTCAAACAAATTGATATAGAATCAATAAACGAAATGTCAAAAATAAATATTTTATGCTATTTTTCCACCTCTATTGTATAAATTCAACCATTAAAATGCTCATAGAAATAAGAAAATGTATGACAAAGAAGACAATACATATACCTCTCTCCCTATTTCGCTTCAAGCTATTGTTTGGATTGCTCTGTCAAAACTATCCTCTGCGGCAGATATGCATTTGACAAGAATGTGGTAAACATCTCCATCGGACACCGCAGACCACCTTGATTACAAACACTGAGACACAAGTATACACACACAGATAATCACAAATGAACTGACTTAATCGTATACAGTGTGCAATGATATTATACGAGATTAACCAAATTCAAACATTGATAAATCAAAATTAGAAGAAGCCAATTCAACCCCCAATGTCAATCGAACAAATTAACCCTAAATTTCGCAAAATATTCAACTATTCTAGAGCTAAACGACAGTAATCAGAAGGGACATAAACTAGAATCAAAACATTGATGAGGCAACATCGAAAGACTCTAGATGAAATCGGACGAGGAATAGCGATAAACTAGAAAAAAAAACAAAGTAAAGTCAACAAAATCAAAAATAATTCAATAAATTGACATACCTATATCTCGATTTTGAAGTAGCAAAACAGCAGCAACAGAACTTGCAAGGGTATTGATGCTACCAAAAATCCCCAACACATGTAACAGCTCCGCACGTGCTGAAAATCTTTTCGCCTTCCTTTATAACCTGCAAAACCATAAGTTCTCAAAAAAGACACTGGTGTGGTGTCGGCCAAAAAACCTCCAGCGTGAGAATAAGTTAATCTGGTAATAGAGAAAATAATACACTGATTGAATCGTCCTTTTTTACCAGTGATTCCTGTCCTTTTATATAGGCTTGGAAATATTCTACCATTGCATTATAGAGGTCGTCTATTACCTGATACGCCCCTAACATCTTGGGAGATTATTACCATGATTTTATGAGAGATCTCTGTAACAGTCCCTATTAAATATGGGCCCCATAATCAATTTGGCTCATCATACTCTTCAAATATAGGGGAGACGTTTACAATGGGTTGACCTATTCGTACTTTGGTCCTGAACACCGTGAGCTTTAATATGCCTAAATATGGGCCTCTTCATGGGGCCATTGGTCTTGCACAGAAGACTGTCGAAGTTAGTACCCAGTTGGGCTTATCATTCTTCGGCCCAGATAACCCATTGAGTATATCTGTCTCAGATCAGGTTTTAGACCCGATCCAATCCGTTTTAAGGCTGCACGCCTATGTCAATTGTGAGTGAGAGTTTTCCCATATCATTTGCCCTCCTGACTTTCGCGATGATTCAAGATAAGAGAAGCGAAAGATCACTTCCATTTTGCGTCAGTTCTCATATTCCCATGATCATGATCCTTTAATTGCGCATCTCTGCTTTATACTTTTTGTTTTTTATTACTGTTTGCCTTGCCGCAAGATATCGTTGACTCAATCAAATAGTCTTACTGAGGCTGGTTCATCGTCAAATCCCATCGTGGGACCGACGATGACGGCTCAGGCTACTCAGCACTCCAACCCCTCAAAAAATATGGGGGATCACGGCGCGAGAAAGTTTCCACAAGAATGGCTTACGCCATTTAGGGAATAATACGACATTCATCTGTCGGTATCGATTAGGGTTCCATTTGAGAATGAACTCCCCTACGATACTAAGGAAGATGAAATATGCATTTTTTATGGATGTTTGAGTACGGACTCACTCTTCCCTTTCCTCAATTCCTTCGTAACCTTTTTCGTCAATTGAAAATTATTCTTACCCAGTTAACCCCAAATGGTTTTCACCAAATCACAGGGCCATTTCCCTGGATAGAACGAATGAGACATCTCTCTCTGTTGATACGATTAGGAGTATAGGACACCTCAAAATTCCTCACCAATAGTGGGAGGTATTGTTATGCTTTCCCCCCAAGAAATTTTCATTTCTCACCGACCTTCCAATTAAAGTAAGGAACCAGAAACAATGGTATATTTTCTTCTCTGGTGATTGGGAGTTCTTCCCTGAAGAAGTGGGACAGCCCTCAGTTGTGCCGAGACACTTCAGTATCCCAAGTAATTTTCCCCTGACATTCACTTAACAGACTATTTTCCTCTTAAAATTTTGTTCAAGTGATATTTACATCTCTTTTGGTATTTCTAATGTCAGACCTTGGTCTCACATCCAGAGTTGAAGAATAGTTGAGAGAAGGTTGTTGGTCCCAGCAGAACGTTCTTATGAGGAGCTAATTCATCATCCATTCAACAAGCCTGAAATGG
The DNA here is from genome assembly GCA_016647705.1 of Eucommia ulmoides. NCBI lineage: Eukaryota > Viridiplantae > Streptophyta > Magnoliopsida > Garryales > Eucommiaceae > Eucommia > Eucommia ulmoides. Next base: position 34,117,119 of record CM028326.1, on the reverse strand, counting down.
ATTCATCTCATTTTAATGAGTTGGCTGAGCTGCAACTTGGAACAAAGAAGAGGAAAAGACCCGCCAAGAAGCTCGCTAAAAAGAATGGGCAAACATCATCCCAATCCACTTCTGTTGTCGCTGCTAGTCCGACGACTTGCCATTCTGTTGAGGTCCTTACTCACCTAGACGTCAGCCAACTAGTTATGCATGCTGGCCTAGAGATTGTAGAATCTAAAGATGACTCCTTGCCTCTGAGTGTTCGTAGGCATAAGATAATTTCAATTACTTAGAAAGCCTGAACCTATTTCAGGGTCAACAAATGCCCCCACTTGACTTTCATGCTGTTGAACCTCCTTCTATCAATCGCTAACCTTCCTTCGTTCCTGCCACTAGCCAAAGAACCTCCATTGGGCAAGGTATGATGAAACAGCAAATATGCAAACTCATTGACAAAGTTGGTCCCTCTGTCCCAGGTCGCTATACTATCTTCGATGATCCTATCAAGTTTTTGTATAAGTAGTCTTGGGACAAAGGCAAAAAGAAAACTGAAGGTTGAACTAGAGCCGAGATATTTTGGATGGTGATCTGTGTAATTCTCCAAGTAATTTTCATAACTCCTACTATGTTTATCTGCTTCCCCAAACTGTCGGTTAATCATTTTATCACTGGCCTCACTGTTGTAGTGTATGCACATGTCTTCTGCTCTAGTCAACTATGCTGAGAATAAAAAAAAGTTGGATTCCCAACTTATGCATCAGATGATCGAATTCAGCAAGCTAGAAGAAAAGAATTAGGCCTCGGAAAATGAGAAGCTCGGTCTAGCAACAGACCTCGCACTAGCAAGATCTTCTCAGGAGTGGTTCAGGTTGGAATTACGCTCTGTTAATCAGCTCGTCTGGTAAACGATCAAAAAGACGTTGACCTCAAGAACAAATAAGCCACCCTCCAAGCCAAAGATGGCGCACTTCAATTGAAAGAGACTATCATCCAGCAACTATAAACTGAGAAAGATAGCCTGGTAGCTGAGTTGGCAACTATAACCAAAAAGTCCCAGTAGGATATTGAAGATCTTTGGGCTATATTCAAGGATGAGTCAAAGAGACTCCAGAAGGTGGGCTTCTCCTACTGTCAGAAGAAAGTGTCAGAGGAGTTTCCAGGCTTAAACCTTTCTTTCTTGGTAGACGAGCTTGAAGACGAGCCAAAATGAGAAAATGCTGAGGAGGAAAAAGAAAAAATTGTCGAAGTTGAAGAGGCATTGCCCACATCAACAGCCGAGGCGCTAGTGGAGAGCTCAGCTCCAATCCTGGATCAAACCACACCATCTGTCGCTGCTACCATGCTATTATCATATCAACAAAACATCACCGATCAGACCACCACTCTCTTAACTACCCTCATATCTATTTAATTTCCCTTTTGCACGTCTGTAATTAATTTTTAGTAATGATAACACTTTATCATCATGAACTATATTAAAACAGTAACCTCCATTTTAATTATCGAGAATGTATTTGTGATAATTGCAATACGAATTTTGTCAGCATGCGTCACTCGCACATTTAATGCACACTTTTTGATGTTTCAACTCATTCTCTCTCTTCATTTGTTTGGCTATTTAAAAACAAACCGAGCATTGATAATTCTTCACAAATCCATACACTTTTTTTCATTTTAATCTTGAATTCTCGAGTATTTCTTTTTTCTCTCTTTTTACACCTTCTATAGTCACGACATCCACTTCAAGGACTAAACCTTCAGCCTTTGAAACAATTATGTCAGAAAGGTATAATGAGATAGAATTAGGGGGTCGATTTTATTCCCTAATATTGGTGGAGAAGGCCTCCATGGAGGATCACCCCCGTCTGCGTGCCCTAAAGGAGGCTACTGCTATCTTCTCCGCCATGAAAGCAATGCACTTCCAAGTAATCTCTCACCTTTATGAGCTTAGATATGAGGTGAAGAAGATTGACCAAAACAAGTGTGACTTACCCGCTTACTTGAACTATCACAAGCTTTTTACCGACATTGTTAAGGCAAAGCAAGACAAACTCCTGGAGAAAAATAAAACAAAAAAGGCCAAGATCCATGACTTGATCACCAAGCTTAGTACGTATGAGAAGCATGCCTTCTATTTCTCTAACTAAGACTCAGAATATATGGGTTCACCTGCTTCTCCGGCGTCAGAATAAAACTCTTCGCAGCCCCGATGATGAAGAAGAAAAACTTCTTCTTCTTTTTTTTGGAAGAACAATCTTTTCTGTTTTTTAGAACAGTCTTTTCTGTTCTTGCTTTCTTTTTTTTCTTTTTTTTTGTAATATCCATGTACCTCCTTCTCTTTCTTGATAATGAAAAATATGGGGTTCTTGTTCTTGATATTCTTGATCTTGTGCTTCGTGTTCTTTTATTGATTGTTTGTATTGCCTTGTATCTACCCTCCTGTCTACCCTCCTTCATAACTTGGTTAGAAAACTAAGGTAGTTATGAACTAAACATTAGGCTCATGGTAGTGGTTTGAACATTTGAATAACCAACTTAGTCATAAAAACTAGCATTATCATATGCAGTGTAATTAGATAAAATCAACATTCTCCTATATGTTAACCAGTCTTGAACTCATCGCTGAGATAAGTTTTCTGGATTTTTCGTTTATTGACAGAGTTGAACGATGTTGACGATAAGAATATTATGGAGATTAACACTTAATTTTTGTAAGGCTAAAGTGAAGTGATTTCAGCAGTATCATCCAAGATTGAGCTGACCTGTTCTGTTAAGATTTGCCGGGTTATCCTACCCTCCTTTGTAACCATGATAAGATCAAATGATTATGCTGAGCTGGAGTTCCTATTTGGATGTTGATCAGAACTTGAATTAAGTCGTCAAATGTTGTGAACGAGTTGTCCAGCTCTGCTCATTAAAGAATGAGTAAATAGATCAACACTGCTTGATGCTGAGCTTAGGTGCTCATCTAAATTCTGAGTTAAAGAACTCAGTTGGTGCTAGGTTGAGGTGCCCAGTTAATGTTGAGCTAATGTGCCCAGTTAGCTGCTAAGTTAAGGAGCTCAGTTGTTTATGGGCTAAAGTGCCCAGTTAATTGCTGAGCGGATATACTCAGTTAGCTGCTGAGCTAAGGAGCTCGGTTGTTTCTGGGCTGAAGTGCCCAATTGATTGTTGAGCGGATGTGCTCAGTTAGCTACTAAGCTAAAGAGCTCAGTTGTTTCTGGGTTAAGGTGCCCAATTGATTGTTGAGCTTATGTGCTCAATTAGTTGTTGAGCTAAGGTGCTCAGTCGTTTCTAGGCTAAGGTGCCTAGTTGATTGATGAGCTGATGTGCTTAGTTAGAGTTTGAGTTAAGAAACTCAATTGTTGTTGGGCTGAGGTACCTAGTTGGTTGCTGAGCTGACGCGCTCAGTTGGTTGCTGAGCTGACTCGCTCAGTTAGTTATTAAGCTAAGGAACTCAGTTGTTGCTAGGCTGAAGTGCCCAGTTGGTTGTTGAGCTGACTCGCTCAATTAACGACTGACCATAATGTCATCTGTCTGTACCACATTTAGCCTTAATTCGTTAACTATTGTAAAAAATGCAGAAGCATAATAATGCAATAATAAATGTTGCAAAGTTGATGGAGAGAAACTTTATTTGCTTTATTCAAAGAGTTTCTCAAAACAAGAGAGAATGATTTCAAAATACTGAATCAAAGACAAAAATTAAGAGAAAATGGTCAAGAATTCATACAAAATATTTGCGTAGATGGGAGTCATTCCAAAGTCTAAGGATTGCTACACCGTCAAGATCCTCAAGCCAATAGGTTTCTGGTTTGTTTACTTTGGTTACTCGGTAAGGGCCTTTTCAGTTAGAAGCTAGCTTTCCCAAGAAAACTTCTGGGCGATGAGGTATTACTCTCCGAAGTACCAGGTCTCCTACAGCGAAGTGTCGTGGATGGACTGCATGGTTAAGCATTCATGTCATCCTTGATTTGTAAGTCATCATCTGCAATAACGCCCTGTCTCTTTTCTTTTTTAATCTGATCCATTTCTTCGCGTATGAGTTTTTCATTTTCCACCAGGTTAATCATATCATCTCGTCTAAACGGCATCCCTATCTCCACTGGAATGACAGTTTCAATTCCATAAGTTAGGAAAAATGGTGTTTCTTTGGTAGTAGACGTTGGAGTGGTACGATGGGCCCACAATACTCCTGGGAGTTCTTATACCCACTTCTCTTTGGCGTCATCTAGTCATTTCTTGAGTGCCTCCTTGATAGAACAGTTCGTCACCTCTGCTTATCCATTGGCTTGTGGGTATGCTGAGCTGGATGTTCGATGTTGAATCTTCAGTTCATCGTACATCCATGCAACTTTACCACCGATGAACGGTGATCCATTATCAGAAATGAGGATTGTAGGAATCCCAAAATGACAGATGATATCTTTCCAAAGAAAGTTCTTCACTTCGTTCTCTCCCATTATTGCGAATGCTTCTGCCTCGACCCACTTAATGAAGTAGTCAATTACCACCAACAAGTACTTCTTGTTTCCAGGTGCTGAAGTAAATAGCCCCAGCACATTCATCTCTCTTTGAGCAAATAGACATGGGTTGGTTATTGGAGTTTACTGTTGAGCAGGGGCTTTGATGTCGTTGGAGAATCGTTGGTATTTGTCACATTTCTTGATGTATTCCTGCGCATCATTGCGCATGGTTGACTAGTAGTATCCCACTCTCAACGCTTTGTGAACCGAGGTTCTTCCTCCTTGGTGGTTTCCACAAACCCCTTTATGTAATTCTTGTAGGACATAGGTTGTTTCCTTTGATTCTAGACAGAGCAACAAAGGTTGGAAAAGAACATCTATACAATTTATCATTGGTTGATACATACCTTGATGCTTTGTATAGAACCTTTCTAGCGATGTCCTTGTTTTCTAGTAAAAATCCCTCTTTCAAGTATCGAACTAGAAGGGTTCTTCGGTCTTCTTCTTGGTCCAGTTGGCCTATGCATGCACATTAGCTAATTGGCGCTGCTACAGATGGTTGATCAAGGAATTCCACTAGTTTAGATTGTTGATCTAGTCCCAAAGAAAAAGCTAGTACTGACAAGTTATCTGCCTTTATGTTTTCAGTCCTTGGGATAGCTTCAAAGTTACAACTCTAGAATGAAGAGGCCAGTTCTTTCACTTTCTTAACGTAAAGTTGCAACCTTTCCTCATTAATGATGAACAACATATTAATTTGATTGACCACCAATTGCGTGTCTAACTTTACCTCCAAATGTTGGGCACCCAACTCTTGTGCTAGAGTCAACCCAATGATCACAGCTTCATACTCAGCTTCATTGTTGGAGGTTCGAAAGCAAAGTTGTACTGTTTTTTCAAACTGAACTCCTTCAGGTGTTTGTAGGACTATACCAATACCACACCCCTTCACATTCAATGCACCATCTACCGACACATTCCATGGGGTAGCTGATTGACCATGACACTCAGATTTATGTACTTCATTTTCCATTAAAAGAGTTAGTTCCACAATAAAGTCGGCCAAAGTTTGGCCTTTGATTGTTGACCTATGTCTACACTTGATGAAAAATTCACCAAGTTCAACAATCAACGTCATGAGAAAACTAGAAGCTTCTAGTCTATGCATTACAGCTCGGAGTGGGTAAGAGGTCAGCATGTTAATCATGTGTGCTCGGAAATATGATCTGAGCTTTCGTACTACGGTTACCAGGGCTAAAGTGAGCTTCTCTAACTATGAGTAGCGAGTTTCTGCCAAAACTAAAGACTTGCTGATATAGTAAACTGACCTCTGCCCTCTTGCATGGTCTTTGACTAGTGCGATACTTACCGCTACAAGCGTCACTGCCAGATAGAGATAGAGTTATTTTCTTGGATTCACTTTGGCCAATGTCTTTACTGAGCCCATGTAATCTTTGATGGATTGGAGAGCTTGTTCACACTCATCATCCCACTGAAAGGTTTTACTCCCCTTCAAAATCATGAAGAATTGAGCATACTTGTCAGTAAATTTAGAGATGAATTTGTTCAGCGCAGCCAACCTCCCCGTCAACACTTGAACTTCTCGTATAGTTACAGGAAATTTCATGTTATTGACAACTTCTATTTGACCTGAGTCCACCATGATGCCGGTCTGGTTCACCACAAAGCCCAAAAAAATTCCAAATGCAACTCCAAAAGTGTATTTCTCTAGATTCAGCTTCTTGATGTACTTTCTCGGGACAGCAAAAGCCTCTGGAAAATGGCTGAGGTGGTCATCTTTCCTGGAGATTTTGACAAGCATATAATCTATGTAGACTTCCATAGTTGCTCCAATTTGATCTTGAAAAATAAGGTTCACTAACCGTTAATATGTGGCTCCTGCATTCCTTAAACCAAATAGAATTACTTTTTAGCAGTAGGTACCTTTTGGTGTGATGAACGATGTTCTCTCCTGTCTTGCTAGTCCATGCGAATTTGATTATAGCCTGCATAAGCATCCATCATAGTCAACCGTTGATGCCCTGCTACTGCATCTACCATCTAGTCTATTATTGGCATTAGATGGCAGTCTTTTGGGCATGCTTGATTGAGGTCAGTGATGTTCACACACATTCTCCACTTTTCATTCTTTTTTTTTACGAGAACTGGATTAGCTAGCCACCTTTGGTACATCACTTCTCTTATGTGGCCAATGAAAAGAAGTCTTCTCACCTCGGCTTCAATTAGTAGTTCTTTTTTAAGGCTAAAAGTTCTCTTTTTCTGCTTGACTGGAGGGTAAGACCTAGAGATATCAAGGCGGTATGCCGCAACGTCCTGATACCCTTCATATCTTCTGGAGTCCAGGCAAGGACGTCTAGGTTCTTTTGGAGTAGCATGTTGATCTCTTCAGTCTCAGTATGGCTTAACGATCCACCAATCATAAGCTTCTGAGCCCCATTATTGAAAGCGATCTGCTTTACTTGCTCAGCGAGCTGAATTACACTTGCATATTCTCTGAAGTCATCAATTTCATTCGTCGAGCTTTCTGACAGAGTTGATTCCTGCTCTTGCTTTAATTTCTACAAGGGCGTGCTCCTATCCTTCATAGCTATGGAAAAACATTGCATTGAAGCTACTTGATCACCTCATATCACTGCTACAAAACCATCATTTGCATACTTGACACATTAGTGGTATGTTGATGCAACAGCTCTCTTCGTATGTAGCCATGGACGCCTGAGTATTGCGTTAATACAATGTAGAGTCCATCACTATGAACTCTGTAGCCTTTGTGTATCCCCGTTCTTCCTTGTTTGAGGTGACGGATAAGGTGATCTTTCCACGGGGCGATGTAAGGTCGCCGTTGAATCGCACCATAACTGTCTGAGTAGAAATGATATCTGAACTGGGTATTCCTATCTGCTTTAGAGTATCCACGAAAATAATATTAGTGGAACAGGCATTATCGATCAAAATTCGCCTTACCTGGAAGCTGAAAATCCATAAAGTGATGAACAATGCATCCTCATGGGGATGAACTATCCTTTTGCAATCCTCCTTAGAGAAAGTGATAACTGGTCCTAAATTTGTTGTTACTTCCATTACTTCTCCATAGCAGTGTTCTAATGCTGCGGTGCGAACCTTCCTTTTCTGTTCACAATTGGATTCTCCAGTTGATGGCCCAGCGGAGTTTATCATGAATATTATTTCACGATTCTCATTAGGACACTCCTTTTTGCGCTACCTTTCACAATTTTCTTCGTGGTGGCCTTCATTCCTAGGCCTCTTCTTCTCCCTTGAGAAATCTTGTAGGTAGTCACGCAGCTGACCCATATCAGCCAGCTATTTGATCTCTTTTTTTAGCTCCGAGCAATCATCTGTGTCATGATCATGGTCCCTATAGAAATCACATATTTCGATAGTTTTTCCTATTGGACTTGGTATCCTACCTAGGAGGCTATTGAATTACCTCGGATGCACGTATCTCATGCAGTATTCTTGAGATTGGCATTCATAGACAGGCAAGTTTGGATCTTGCCGAGCTTCTGGTCTAAAACCTGAGCTTCGCGGCCGATCTTTGCGCCGATCCAAACTGCTAGCTTTGGATTTGTTATGGTCCTTCTTGTTTTATCTGGGGTGATCTTTAGATGATCCCTTGCCATCTCTTGTGAGCTTGACGTCCTCCAGCTTCATGTAGGGCTTAGTTTTTTCCATCAGCTCCGTCATACTCTGAGAATTTTTCTTCTTGAAAGAATCCTTAAACCGGTCATGGCATAATCCCGAAGTAAATGCATTAATGATGAGCTTCGTATCGCAACCCTCAATGCATGTTAGCTCCTCGTTGAAGCAACTCATATACTGCCATAGAGTATCTCATTTTTCTTGACGCAATGCCAACATAGAGTTGGGACCCTTCATCAACCTTTGGCAGGTTATGAAGTGGTTGATAAACATATTTCTAAATTCCTTGAAGGACGTGATAGAATTTGGTGGGAGTGTATGTATCCACTCAAGGGCTGAACCCTTTAAGGTTATGGCAAAAGCTCTATAAAGTGTGGAGTTGATTGAACCATATAGGTTCATGACGTGTTTGAACTAGCGAATGTGGTCTACAGGATCAGTTTTCGCATCATATTTCTCAAAATTTGTGGGATCAAACTTTTTGGACAACAATTCAGCCAGGATATCTGAGGAGAAAGGCATTTCAGTACCTTTTAATAGCGTATCCAGCTCGTCTAAAAACTAGCCTTTTTCCCCCTTGCTTCTGATCTGTTGACGGGAGTCAACAGTCTCAGATCGGCTATGCATCCTCCTTTCATGTTGCTGATTGTTGGTATTTCTCTGGGCAGCTCGCTCCCCTTGGGATCGTGAATCAACGTATCCTAGAGATTCTCCTTTTTCTCCTATCTCGTTGATGGTGGTTGGGAGTGTGACCTGCTATTGGCAATTATTTGTGCCATATACATGAACATATCCACCATCTCAATCATTTTTGTTGTGAGAGCATCGATCTTTGCATCAGTGCTCAGTACCACAAGCGGTGGATCAGCCTGAACTTCCTCATGTTGTTCCATCGGTGCTTCCGTATCAGATGGTGGCAGCAAATTGTTACTTCGACTCGTCGCTGTTTCTCTTGCTCACAATTGCCCCATAGTTGTTACGAAAATCTTTTTACATTAACATTTCTCATAGATAGCGCCAGATGATATTACCAGAAATCCCCAACAAGTGTAACAGCTCCACATGTGCTGAAAATATCTTCGCCTTCCTCTATAACCTGCAAAACTGTGAGTTCTCAAGGGGGACACCAGAGTGGTGCCGGCCAAAGTTACCTCCGACATGAAAATAAATTAATCTGGTAATAGAGAAGATAATACACAAATTGAATCGTCATTTTTTACTAGTGATACCTATCATTTTATATAGGCTTAGAGATATTATGTCGTTGCATTGGAGAGGTCGTCCGTTACGTGATACGCTCCTAATGGCTTGGGAGATTATCACCATGATTTTAGGAGAGATCTCTGTAACAGTCCCCAATAAATATGGGCCGTTACAGTCAATTTGGCTCATCATGCTCTTCAAGTGTAGGGGAGACGTTCACAATGAGTTGACCTGTTCGTTCTTTAGTCCTGAACACCGTAGGATTTAATATTCCCAAATATGGACCTCTTCATGAGTCCATTGGTCTTGCACAGAAGACTGGTGAAGTTGGTACCCAGTTGGGCTTATCATTCTTTGGCCTAGATAACCCATTGGGTATGTATATCCCGGATCAGATTTTAGACCCGATCCATTTTAAGGCTGCACGCCTATGTCAATTATGAGCAGGAGTTTTCCCATATCAGGTATGAACAATCACAGGACGTCAGGCAAAAGGGTACTTGTACTGTGAATAATTAGAATCCGACAGCGAATATGTAGAATATTAGCAGCGCTGCATAGGAGAGACTGAACAGATGTGATGGATATAACGGCGAAGGCTCAGTGCGAGGGTTGCAAGTCTTTGATGGCCAAGACTGGTGGAGGGTTGACATGATAACGACTGTGAAGGCTGCGACGGTGATCGAGTAGCGGAGAAGTGAGGCGAAAAGTTTGCAAAGGCGTGAATGAGATAGATAGAAGAGAGGAGCGAGCTGGGAGAGATGAAGAAAAAAAGGACTGAGGGAGGCGAAAACTTTTCATCTAATGAATCTTCCACTTATTTGATGGGTTAGTTAAGCGATTATTTGTGGTTAAACTCTTCACAACCTATCAATGGATATAACCCCTTTGGTATGAATAATTTATCGACCTGGGCATGGATGTTCTTATTTGGACATCTTGTTTGGGCTACTAGATTTATATTCTTAATTTCCTGGTGTGGGTATTGGCAGGAATTGATTAAACTTTAGCATGAGCTCATGAATGCATTCCTTCGGCCAATTTGATTTACTGGAGAAATAAACTTGTAGCCCTTTCTATTGTGCAAGAAAGATTAGTTGGATTAGCCCACTTTTCTATAGGTCATATATTCACTCATGCCGCTTTCTTGATTGCCTCTATGTCAGGCATATTGGGTTAATTTGTTGAATTTGTTTCTGCGAGAATTTCAATTCTTTTGATGGAGAGGAGGTTCGCCTTCTTTTATTTCTACATCTAGGATTCGACTTCTATCATGGATACTAATAGGAATCGAACCATTATGTCAAGTAAAAGTTTAATTCAGAGGGAAAACAAATAGGCAAAATTGGAACAAAAATATCATTTGATTCGTCGATCCTCAAAAAAAAAAAAAAAAGCCAAGTTCCGTCATTGAGTGACAAATGGGAAATTTATGGAAAGTTACAATCCTCACTGCGGAATAGTGCACCTACACGCCTTCGTCGATGTTCTTTTTTGACTAGAAGACCGAGAGCTAACTATCAAGACTTTGGACTATCCGGATACATACTTCGTGAAATGGTTCATACATGTTTATTGCCAAGGGCAACAAAATCAAGTTGGTAGGGATTCAAATCTACCTTCATTTTTTATGATCATCAATCATAGAGAGCTCCTTGGCCATTTTGTACAAATGGAGCATTATATTTGTACAGATATGGTAGGGGCACATTCCACCTTTGGTTGTCTATTGGTTTTCGGTCCTCTTCTTCAATGCAAAGTAGAGCAATTTGTAGCTCGCAAGGCTCATAACCTTGAGCTCACAATTTCAAATCTTGTCTCTGCAATATTTTTTTTATCAAAAATATTTCTATTAATTCTATGTAATTAGTAATTAATTGATTAATACCTTTTTGCTCATAGGAAAAGTATGGGAATACAATCGCTATACACTATTATGGCCAATTGTATTCAATCTTTCTCATTTTCTCACTTATCTTTTTAAAATGACTTTACCTTGGGCGGATAGCAAGTATCGAACCCGCATCTTCTCTTTAGTAAAGAGAAATTTTACTATTTGATACTATCCACATTTTTCATTCCTGATATACAAACAATACATACATATATGATATCTATGTTTGGATCTTATTTGTGCAATATTGGGGTCAGAGACTCTCTTTAGGGTGAATCCAATTATTTTTTGTTTTTTCAATCAAGAAGTTTGCTTTGACCCTCCCTCCTCTCATTTTTGTGTTTTCTTTATTTTCTTATTGGGGACTTATGTTGAATATTTATCAAATATTTCATTTTTTTTATCTTTTAAAACATATTAACTTATTCTCATGCCAGAGGTTCTCTATCTGACACAACACTGGTGTCATCATTAATATTTCGGTGGTTCAGGATGACAGATTTGGAGAGAGAATTTTCTATCGACGTCACCTTCTTCTTCAGAAACTTTAACGCCATCGCAAACCAAAGCAATAAACGACGACACAGAAGTGCGAAGCTGATGTGTTATAGAGAGAGAAGCTTCCCGCAGAATGCAACAGAGAAGAGATCCAATCAGTTATGTGATAAGGAAAAAGGAAAAGAAAAAAAAAAAAAAAAAAAGGCTCTTGTGCGTAACAAAACTTGAAGAAGATACCTCATTAAACAATTTCAGTAATTCCAAGTGTGTTCCATCTTCGGAAATGATCTGAGACTAATTTTTTGGGAATCAAAAAAATTCATTTCTCAAATTCCTTAAAAAAAAAAAAGGATTACTTCCAAAATTTGGGGAATGTTTTGGAACAAAAACATGTTAACCAAACATGTTTTTGTTCTTGAATTTCAAAATTTTAGGAATATGAACTGAAATGGGAACAGAAGAAATAGGAGACAAAATTCTCACATTTTTTGGAAAAAAATTATTTTAGAACATGATAGAATTGTCCCACATTTCTATTTTTGTTCCAATTTCCATGAAAATAGATGTAGAAATATAAGAACAAGATCATTAAATTGACACCAACAAAATCTTGGGACAAGAAACAATTTCTTCCCCCCTCCGCCCCTAACCCCCCAATAATTTCCATGTCCGCCGTCCTTCTTAGGCTTTGTTTGGGTTGAGAGAAATGGAGGGAGGAGAAAAGAATCTCATAAAAGAAAAGTAGGGGAAAAAAATTCTTCTATATTTGGAGATGAGGGAGAGTAAAGAAAGAAATGTAACTTAACCATAAAAGAAAAGAAGACAAATGTACTTATCAAGTTACAAGAATACCCTTTTAATTTTCTTCCATAGGCAAAAAGAATTTAAGACAAAGGTAGGGCTAACCGTAGAAGATGAGTATTAGATATGGATTGAGTTAGACTTGAGTCTAAGGTAATACTTTCTGGTGATAAAATTGTAATTTACCTTTTCATCAATTTATTGTACAGGTTTTCTCTCTCCATTTGTTTCCAACCCTTTTCTCTTCTCCTCCACTTGTAATATCAAACGAGAAAAAATAGAGAGAATCCTCCTATTTATCTTCTCTCTAATTCTCTAAACCCAAACGGACTCTTACCGCTCTTCTCCTCTACCTCTTCGCCACCTCAAACCCCCACAACTTCTCTCTCTTCCTCATTGACGCCGTCAAAATTGTATCCGTCGACTGCCACTTCCTCCCTCTCCGACGTATTCGATTTTTCATCAACACATCATCGTCTGCATATTAGATTGAAACGCTCAATTCAAAAAATTTGTTGTCTATTTTTTCCTCTCTGTTTTAAATATGATTGAAATTCTCGATTCTTCTCTGATTTTTCTCCATTCTAGATTTGATTGAAATGCTCGATTCCTGAGAAAATTTGTTGTCTATTTTTCTTCTTTGATTCTTTATTTTTTCCATTTCTAGATCAGATTATTTTAAGAAACGGAGAACTGTATTTATACCAAAAGTCTTATGACTCTCACCATATTTGATTGAAATTCATCTCTAGAAAATTTGTTGTCTCATTTTCTTCTCCAAGTCTTCATTTTCTCCATTCTAGATTTGATTGAGATCTTTGTTGTCAAATTTGTTTGATGTTCAATAATTTACTATTTTGTTTTGTTTTTGAAAGTATTTGTTATAATGTGCAATGTGGGTTGTGATTTCACAAATTTGCTTTGTTTTATTCATATTTTTTTGGATTTTGTTTGATGCGATTTGAATTTTCATTGCGTTTTATTCAAAAAAAGATTGCCATACCTTTTTTTATTTTTTTTAATCTGTTTTAAATTTGTCTTTGTTGTTTTTATGTGGTGGTGGTAGTGCCGGATGCAGTATTCTCAAATTGCCGGGTAAATAAGCATAAAAAATTTTTAAAAAAGTGTATAAATTAAAAAATGATCTCTTTCGATAAAAAAATCATAAAGATGAATAAATAAGTTCATAATTGAAAGACTCAAAAGGTTGAAACAAAACCAAAAGTTAAGTATAAGAAACAATGAATTTTCAACAAAACTTTAAGTTACAAACTGTAATTTCCTTAGAAGACATCAATGTTCCAAACTTATGTTTACGGGTCTCCTTTTTGTGGGGGAGGGGAGAGAGAGAGAATGTCCGTCCCTTGGTGGTGGTCGATAGTGGTGGAAGTTTTGCTACATTGTTTTTTTATTGTTTTTTGCATCTTTAATTTGTTATTAATTTTGTAAAATTCCAATAGATCTAACTCACTTTCAAAAGACAAAGATGTATTTTGTCTTTTGTAAAAGGGGCATGAGATTCAACATGCTCCCTCACACGTAAGATAAATTTTGACAAACCATTGCAAACGGATATCGAGGGAGCCAACATCAATATGAGATGCAACGTGCTCCCTCACGCACAATGTGAATTTTGACAACCCATTGTGAATGGATACCGGGGGCCCAACATTAATGTAGGATTCAACACATCCAACATGAGTCTTGACTCTAATACATGTACAATCCCAATGAGCCTAACTCGCTCTCAAAATGTCTTGTAAGAAAAAGATTATCCTAAGTTTCATATATAACTTAAGATCATATTACATGAGCGATGTGGGATTCAATGGATTTTTTATATGTGATGGTTTTTGCAGTGATCGATGGTGGTTTTCGTGTCCGGGTATTCCAGTAAAATTTACTTTTTTTTAGCTGATGAAATTCTGACAAAGAAAAAATAATAAGTGAAATTAGTGTGGTAAACAATTGTACCCATGGGCCCTACCGAATTGCCCTTTTTTCCCGGGAAAAGAAAGGGCGAATCAATACCAAATAAGTGTTTCAGAAAGGATTTGGGTTAAGGTATGTGAAAATATACACTATGGCTTTGACCAAAAGTGAAATATCAAATGAATCCTTTCCCATAAGCTGCAGGAAGCTAATATTAACCAACAGTTAAGTACAATGATCACCAGAAAACAGGAACATGGTATTCATAGTAGTAGTAACAAAAACATATGACGGATATTAATAACCGAAATCCTGGTCGTAAAATGTTAACTGCTGTTCCTGTAACTTCCCCATCAGCCTGCAAAGAAATATATATAAACCAAAAAGTTCCAGTCACTTCTGATGCTTGTTTAGGTGGCATCTCGGTTCTTTTTTCCTTTTATTTTGTTTTTGTTTCTGCTCTCAGAAAACTTGAAAGAGAAACAATAATCTGGGAAAAATAGTTTTATGTCTTGTTCCATATTGTTGTGTGTTTCGAGCATTCAAAACACTAAACAAACGCCACCTCAATATTTCTGCTTCTGTTTTCAGAAACCTCGTAATAGAAGTAGAAATATGGTAATTAAAAAAAAATGTGTTCCTGTTCCATTTTTAGATTTTTAGAACAAACTTTTGAGAACAAAAACTGAGGTTTTATTTTTGCTGATTTTTGTTTCTGTTACAAGTTTTTCGGGAACAGAGAAAAAATACAGACGTTTGTCTAGTGTTCTGGTTCCTGTTTCGTTTCTGTTCCCCGAGACCCAGAAATGCGTCACAGAACACTAGGAACAGAAGTGAAACAGATGATTCTCAAATTTCCATTTCTGTTCCAAAATTTTCTGGAAAAAAAAAAAAGGAACAGAAACGCTAAAAAAGGCCAATGTCACCTAATAAATTTCAAGACGAATTAAATTTGATCTTGTTTTTTCAAAAATTCTGAAAAACAAGAAATGGACTTTTTGCATTAAATTTCTCGGGATAACGGTGAAATAGTAGACATATATACCCTGTGAATCATCATTGCAAATGCTTCAGTTCCATTTTACTCCATATATTTCTCTGCAGCGGTTATAATGTCAACAGGTTTACTGAAAATGTCCTTCTTTGGGACATACCAGATGTTAAATCTCTGTTTGGTCACAAAGAGAGGCCTGACGTAATGCTCATAGACATACGCAGCTCCACTGAAGTACGGTATAACCAACCAGCAGGTGACAATCAGCTTTGCATACGACCAGAAAGGGATCCTGACAATAGAATACGAACAACAAAAAAAAGAGGAAGCGTAAAGAAGAAAGAGCATGGATCCGCCATTGTTAATTAGAAAGTGGTAAAGCCGATGTCAACTTGAGTTTGGAAATTCAAGTCCGCAAGCGTCCAGGTGGGGATATGCGTTAGCCCCTAACAATGCTAGCAAAGGAGTTGGCACAGACTTGGTATATATTTCTAACCGGAAGTTGTGCATGCGGCACCCTACGAAGGTGTTGGCTAGAAAAGACACGGAGGTTGGCCAATGTAAACGAATGTTGGGCGAGGACCAAGAGTTGGTAGCAAAATGTCGGGGCGATGGTGCTAAGTTGGGGTAACTTGGGCACTGACGTGGGCATTCGGTTACACCAAATGAGTCAACCGTGGACTAGGGTCTATTGTTGACCCATTATGGCTCCTCTGACATATTGATGTCTGAGGGGGCCACTTGAGTTTTTTTTAAAATGTACTATAAAGGGGATACCCTTCCCTTCAAACCCTCAGTGTGGCAAGGTACCTAGGCGTGCTAAGGGGCATCGCCACACCAAGATATGTAAGGCATGTCTTACACATGGTGAGAAACTTAGGGTGAGCCTTCCCCAACAATATCAACCTAGGCATGCTAAGGGGCATCACCACACCAAGATAAGGTGTAAGGCTTGTCTTACACATGGTGAGAAACTTAGGGTGAGCCTTCCCCAACAATATCAACTTGGGTGAAAATCGAGGTGCGGCTCATCGGCAAACGACGGCATCATGGGATAATGCCGGCTAGCATTTGTCGTTGCTTAAGCTAAACTTAAGATGATTCTAGGCATGATGCTAAGATGGATGCCAAGAGTGTGACATAACATCCAGCAAAAACCGTGGCACTGAGTCAAGGCAACAAGCGTCAACATGCGTCGGCACGTGTCGACAAAATGGGACGCCATTGGACAATGCTGAAGGGCATTTGACAACATTGAAACGAGTTGCTCGACAAGCGTTGGCAAAATGAGACATTGTTAGACAATGTTATAAACATTAGCGTCATTGGCAGGAGGTGCAATCCAATTCTAGGCAAAGTGCTATGATTGGGTTTCATGGGGGCCGATATGAAACCAAAGAAAAATCTTGGTATCGAACCAATTTAAGGTGAGAAGAACATGGGTAAATGCCACGTTCTGATCAAAGGCATACAGGCAGACCGTTAGCGACATGCATGCGGCATGGCGAATTGTTGGGGCGCAACGGCACAACAAAGATGCAATGGTATGACCAAAGTTTGTTGGACAACCGGTTGTTGGTGCCTAGTGAATGTGTGCGAAAACTAGCCAAGTGAAGGTAAGCTGGAACATGTGCCTGGTGTCACAGTCTAAGTTGTCTAGTGCTTCTTCTCGCACATGGCCGCTTGTCCGTGACCCGTTTCATTTATTTTCTAGACTAGTTTAACTTAGTTTAGTTTATTTTTATTATTTCTTGTAAAAGAGTCTCATTATATCTCATTGAGCATAATGATGTCTATTCGTGTCACTTGTATTTTTTTGCTTAAAGTACTATGTGGGAGGACATACCATTGTAAACCTTTCACACATGTAGCATTCAGTATTAATACAATTGTTGTTGTTTCTGTAATTGTATTCTCACTACACCATTTACATGTACTGTTGTGGTGAACCTTATTACTATTAAAACTACTTCGGTTGTTCTAGATCATCTAATCTCCAAGCTTACTACTAGATGATCCTCTAGTTAGCACCATACACTCCTCTCTCCAGCCTCAAAAGGCTCGGCCCGTGACAGTTGATATTAGAGCAACGGTCCGATCTGTTGCCTAACCATGTTGGTGAAAACCATGACGATGAAAGATCGACTCGACTCGCATGAACAAAGCATTGCCCGTATGGATGTTGCAATAGCTCTTCTGTGAAGCCCCGATGCTAATGGGGAGGGGACATCTCATAACGCCCAAATTGATCACCTAATCGATTGGATGGGCCTAGTTGTCAAGACATCCACTTACCATCATGCTCAAATGGAAAAGTCAATTCTTGAACTCCAAGGCGAGCTAGACGACCTGAGGAACATTGTGTACAGAGCTCTAGATAGAGACTTCAGACAGCCAAATTCGAGTGTTCGTGTTCCCGAACCTTATTCCTATGGCGGCATGAGAGACACCAAAGAGCTTGAAAACTTCCTCTTTGATATGGAGAAATACTTTCGGGTCACACGATCTCTGCAAAAGAAAAAGTGACAACTGCTTCCACGTACCTTAGCACCGGTGATGCTAAATTATGGTGGCAAACCAAATATGCAAACATCCAGATAGGGAATTGTACTATCAATACCTAGGAAGACCTTAAAGGTGACCTCAAGGTACATTCCTTCCGGAAAATGTCGAGCACACAGCTCAACGACAATTGAGAGAGCTGAAACAGACCTGATACATCCGAGACTATGTCAAGAAGTTTATGGCTCTCATCTCATGTGTTGGACATTCATACGATATCCCGAGAGGATAAGTTGTTTTGGTTCCTAGATCGCTTGGAGAATTGGGTACGTCAAAAAATACAAAGACAATAACCTCATGATTTCTCTGCTGCCATTGTTGTTGCAGAAAGAGTAACTGATTACTCTCTTGACCCTACTACAAACCACGACAAGAGGAAAGATAAGAATGTCTCTCATAATGATAGAAGTGGAGGTCAATCATCTCAATGAAGCCCGCCAAGACATTGGAGAAAGTCTCGTTAGGGCCAACCCATCAAAATTTGGGCGATTGTTCAACAACTCAAGGGCATTCAACAAATCAAAAACCTCACTGGAGCAGCTATGCCCATCAAAATCCTACTCCTTGTTTTTTGTGCAAAAAGAATCATGATGTATCCGATTGTCCTCACAAGCACGCTTTGCTTGTACTGTAAGCATTGAGTCAGGAAAAAAAGGAATGTCGGGTAAAGTACATCGAAGAACAGAAGGAGGAACCTTCGGATGAGTTCAATACCCATCAAATAGGTACAATTTGTCTATTGAATGGTGTGAAGCGACAACCGGTCACAAAGAAAAAGGTCTCAAGCAAGAATATCATGTCCGTAGATCTTCGAATTAATGGGCGGAATACTCAGGTTTTAGTCAACACTGGTGCAACAACAATTTTATGTTCGATAAGGAAGCTATTCGGTTGGGCTTGCGTCTCGAAAAGTACTTAGGGCGACTGAAGGCAATTAATTCCAAAGCGCGTCCTGTGGTTAGAGTCGCCAAGATGGTACACACAAAGATTGCTCCGTGGGATAGGTTCCTCAACTTCACCGTCATTCCCATGGATGATTTTTTAGTGATATTGGGGATGGAATTCTTTGCAAACACGAAGGCAGTACCAATGTCTTTTGCAGATTCGCTTTGTATGATAGGAGACCGATCGTATGTCATTCCTACAACACATTATTCGATTAAAGACAGATCCATTTTGGTTCTGAAACTTGAGATGGGTGAACATGAAGAAGACCTTCCAATATTTAGTGGGGGAGAGACTAACCCGCGAGTACCACATTTGATTCCAGTAAAAGGGTTGTTTGACTTTGTTCGAATTACTTCTCAAAGAGAACTTCCAGAGGAGTTTCCCCCTCAAAGGGGGAAAAATCTACAAAAATCAAGTTCCCATTGGGCCAATCCACTTTCATATTAGCTAATGGTGCAAATACCCACTTGCTTTCAATAGGACTACATTCAGAAAGACAAAAATACCAGCTTTGTGTGCCAAGAGTCAGGGTTTCGGGGAACAAAGGCACAACCGTTGTCATGGTGGACAAATCTTCGAGTTCTACAACCTTATCTTCATCAATTCAGTACCGTTATTCCAGGGACACTGCTACATAGTTTCTCAAGCATGATACTTAGTTGTGGAATATTCTAAGGAGTACTTTCAATGAAAACGATATGGATCTTAATCTAACGTCTCAAACATCTTTGGTCACGTATTGATTCCTGCTTCAATCTGCACAAGTACTTTGATGTCAACATGGGTTCTAATGAGATTGTCGCAGACCAGCCACTGTATCCTTATTCGGTAGATAAGCTCTACAAGTTAACCTATCCGGGAGAAAGCAGAAAGCACAACAAACCACAGACAAAATTAGAAGTATCATCAGATGAAGTCTACAAAGACGTCAACTACTCAAGCGGGGGATAATGTCATGGTCTAAGCTTGTTCAATGTTTGTTCTCAGACATGATCGCTTGTCTATGACCCTTTTTTTTTGTTTTCTAGACTAGTTTAGCTTAATTTAGTTTAATTCCATTATTTCTTGTAAAAGAGCCTCATTATGTCTCATTAAGCATAATGATATCTATTTGTGTCACTTGTATTTTCTCGCTTAAAGTACTATATGGGAAAACATGTCATTGTAAACCTTTCACACCTGTAACCTTCGGTATTAATACAATTATTGTTGTTTCTGTAGTTGTATTCTCACTACACTGTTTACACGTACAGGAAGGCAGTCACGATGATCAGTAGAGACAGACCCTAATTTCCCACTCGACGCTAACAAGCGGATAAGTCCTATGGATGCATGACCTAATCAGGAGTGCCAAAAGCTAAGAAAATATGAATCAGGGAATGATGATAATGAAGACGAAATTGCTACTGATGATGATGATCATGGGGTTACACAAGTTAATGAAGAGACATGAGGTGGTGCTGGTAAGGATTGATTGGAAGGTGGAGACTACTGACCTCACAGAGGTATCCAATTTTACAACCAGTCCCAAAAAAAAAATCTTATTTGAGTATTTCGCACACGACAACTAGTATTAATTCAAGTCTCAGTTCACAGAGTTGATCAACTAATAAAAGATTAAAAGTGAGTTTT
This sequence comes from Eucommia ulmoides, assembly GCA_016647705.1. Lineage (NCBI taxonomy): Eukaryota > Viridiplantae > Streptophyta > Magnoliopsida > Garryales > Eucommiaceae > Eucommia > Eucommia ulmoides. The sequence goes on along the minus strand of CM028326.1, from coordinate 34,096,529 downwards.
GGTATCAAATACGTATCAGAAATAGAAAATGTGAAGTGGAAATGTGACCGGTATGACTGATACGCAAGTAAGAACCATCAGCAAAATGAATGGTAGGAGCATTCAAAGTGGATAGTTTTGATTAGAAGATAATAGAATCAGAGGTCATATGGTTATAACAGGCAAGATAAAAAATCAGGAAGAATTACCCGTAGTAAGTGAAAGAGCAGGGGAAATTTTAAAACAAAATCAAAGAGAAAACATCTGAAAAGTAAAGCTAAATTCCCAATGGAGATGGAAATAATGGTGGAGATGGAAATAATAACCTTTGTTGGCAGCAAGAACAAGTAAATGACAAGGCTTAGACATAGTCTTTGAATTAGATCAACAATATACAGGAAAATATATTGTCTGATATGAATCTGGAAAAAGGGAGGCTATGGATGCAATTCAGCGGTCGAAATTATCCAAGGACTTGTCTGGGGTCGTCAAGAATCGATCAATAAACCCTTAAACTAATCAATGAAAAGAGGGGAAACAAATTAACAGTATAAGGAAAACTATACAGTAGAAGCACCGAAACGAAAAACAAATCTTGAAAATGAAATTATAAGGTTAAAAAAAAAACCAGGAACCTGTCCAACGTGGTCAAAACTAGTCGGAATTGGGTTGAATCGGTCAAAAGAACGAAAAACGTAGGTGATGTGGCGACCGGTGAAGCAGGGACCATTGATGCGGTGATGACTGGTGGATGGCATGGTGCAGACTGGAATCGGGGATGTGGAAACACATGGTAGGTTATGTGGCAACATGTGGGCAAGTAATGCGGCAACGCATGACAGTGACCTGGCAACGTGGCAGGTGACACGGCCTAGCTGATATGGCACGGATGCGTTAGATTTGTTGACATGGCAACTAACATGGAGAAGCTAACGTGGTAGTGCACGTGAAACAAACCTGGGAAACGTGTATTTGGACGATGAACATTCTATTGGAGCATGTAGGTGCTTGGGATGTCCTTTGGATCTCCAGTTGATGTCTCAACAAGGAGATTCTAATGGTCTGGTCGGTGTTGATGTAGGATCAATGGTGGAGCTTGTAGAGATCAATGAAGTTGGCGGCAACATAGAGACTTCTCGAGGCACGTGTGGTCTCGTGACTGGTTGGTTCAGCTTCGTTCGGTGGGTTTGGTCTCATCGTTTTGAGAGGAGTCTGGTGGTGGTGGTGGTGGTGGATTTGGCGTTCGGTTGTTGAACAGTAATATCAAGTGTTAAAGTCAACAGCACGGCGGAAAAGTTGAAAAAAATTGGTTCAAAGGTTGCGGTATTTTAGTAACAATAGGGCCCAAAAAATTGGCTCTTGATAACATGTTAAAATAATTTAAAGACGAAATATTGGAAGACAATATGATATAATGTATTGATATGTGTGAACCCTACATAATACTGAAATGTACAAAGGTGCACATTACATAAAGCAAAGATTAGGGTTTGGAGTAGTGTTGGGCTCCAACTAACCTAACAGCCAAGACCCATACATACATATATTAGCACAGATGGTTCTCGGATTTCAAGAAAATTGTTTTTAGATTGCAAACTAAACAAGATATAAATGTTATAATACAAACAACTTATGCACATGCAATTGATGTTTTAATAGCTTGCCAGCTAACTTCATCTATGGGGAAATGAAAACGCCAATAAAAGGAATGGTTCAATTTCATAAGGTTTTCCCCTTGAAAATTTTGACTCATTGCTTGTTATTTTCCAATTCCAAAACAGATCCTTAAAATATTAAAATCAACAAACCACAACATTGAAATGGTGGAAGTAGAGTTACCACTCAATGGGTTTGGCAAAGGTGAGCTCAAAGAGAGTGATCATAGAGTATAGAACCCAATAAGTCAGCCATTGCTGATCATCAACCGCTGATTTGCTTTCAATTGCCCTAATTGAGGCATATCTGTTCCAAAAAGAAAAAAAAAACATACAAGTAAAACTCAAACTTTACTTCTACAATATTTTTTGTTTCATTTTTTTTAAGAAACCCACATTGAAATTCGGCTAGAAGGAAGAGTAAAACCTTCATCGAGAAGAAAAGGAATAATTTAAAAAAAAAAAAAAAGAATCCAACTTACAGAGGATAAAGAAGAGTAACCACAGGCCTGCAAAACCAACCAAAATCAGAATGTGTGAAATACTACAAGTATAACTAAGCACTAGCCCAACCATTTTGGGAAAAAAAAAAAAATAATCTTCAAAAAAAAAAAACTAAGTGAGATTTGCACTATTTGCTTTAGAAAGATAGATGGATACCCAGCTAGAACATCAAAATTCTTGGCCAGCACCTTGAGAAAGCTTCCAGCCCCAGATCCCATTTTAGATTTTCCCTTAACAGATTCGTCTTAATTAAAGTAGAAGAAATAACACTAACAAGAAGAAGCTGTAATGTAGTGTATACCGTATACCGATCAGGTCGGCAGGTCCTGTTGCGTGAGGTACAGAAGCAGTGTCAGATTCTGAGGAGATAAGACAGGTTGTCTCTTTGGGCCATTAAAGCGGAAGTACACCAAACTTAGTGCTTGCTGTTGCTGCTACTTTACAAAGTGAAAGAGAAGACGCGGGACGTCGGCAAAACTTGGCGTTGCGTTGAGGCGGGCTCTGCTCATTAAAATCAAATCATCAAATATCTCCTTCCTTTCCTATTAAATATAAATTCATTCGAGGATAAAATGGATTTTGGCAGTCTCTGCCTCTAAATTTTTAATTTGTTTTAAATTTTAGGTGACGATTAGTGTTCCCATTTTTCTCAACTCAACTGGAATAGGTTGAGTTAGATTGAGAATTTTGTTTCCTTCTAAGAACAAAATTACGTTTGGAAACGACAATTTTTTTTTTTGTATTGAGAACAGAATCGAGTTTAATAATCACATTATTTTGAAATTATTTTCTCATCTAAACAAAAATCATTTAAACAAAAAAATCATTCAAACAAAAATTATCAAATCATCCAAACAAAATTAACTAAATAAAGAATTTATCAAATCATCCTGGCAGAAAATTTATGAAATCATTCAAACAAAATCATCCAAATACTGCTTGAACAAGAAGAAACGCAAATAACATTCGAGAACACTACTTGAAGAAGAAATACAGCAATCAACAACGCAAACAGTGCCTGAAGAAGAAATACACACATTCAAGAGATCATTGGAAACCAAATTTGAAACGCAAACAGCACCAAACCTAAATCGAAACGCAAACAGCATGCATATACCAGATTTGAAACCAAGAACCAAATCCTAAATCGAAATTGAAATTGAAATCGAAATTGAACCAAACCCTAAATTGAAATCTAAAATCGAAATAGAAATCAAAATGAAAGTGAAGAAATCGAAATCAAAAAGTGTTTGAGAACGCGATTTTGAAATTGAAAATCGGCGAAGTAGATGAAGAAGGAAGACAACAAAACGGAGAGGAGGAGGCGAGGACAAAGACACACAGACGAGGAGGCGAGGATGAAGACGACGACGATGGGGAGGAGGCGAGGATGAAGACGTCTGTAGGAGGTGGGGATGAAGACGACGACGAAGACACAGAGGGAAAAAAAAAAAAACTCATGTAGCTGACAGAAGTTGAACGAACAGGTCTCATTAACAATAAGGAAAATACCGAGCGTGTCCTCTCCTTTGGGTTAAGATTTTTGAGCAAAAAAAAAAAACAAGTTTTTTTTGTTTCTCATTTCCTTAGGATTTTGAGAATCAATTCTCTTTTTTTTTGTTGGGTTGGGTTGAGTTTTATATTGCAAAACGCGTTCCCAAAAATCAATCTCAGAATTTTTGAATTGGGTTGGGTTGGATTGAAATAGAAACACTAAGGTAGCATTTGGTTAGTGTTCCCACTTTTTTGAACCCAACTGGAATGGGTTGGGTTGAGAATTTTGGGAACAGAATTTCGTTTAGTAATGACAATTTTTGTTTTATGCTAAGAACAGAATGTGTTTGATAATGAATTTATCCTAAAACTAATTTTTTTTTTTGAAATTTTTTTTTGTGTTTGGCGGCTGCCGGACGCCGGCGACGGCAGTGGTGGCCGGCGGCGGTGGACAGAGGGCGACGCACGGTGTCCAGCGACGGTTGATGGACTGCAGCGGCAGACGGCGGCGGCTGGCAATGATGGACGGTGACCAGCGGCGGGTGGTCGTCGAACGATGGCCGGAGTTGAGAATTTTGGGTTGAGTTTTTTTAGCACAAAAAAAAGACAAAATTTTTTTGCTTCTCATTTCCTTAACATTTTGAGAATCAATTCCTATTTTTTAAGTTGGGTTGAGTTGAGTTTTATATTTGCCAAACGCGTTCCCAAAAATCAAACTCAGAATTTTTGGGTTTGATTGGGAACACTAACCCTAACCAAACGGGGCCTTAGTTACCATAACAGTAGTGTGATATTTCGGTTTGGGGCATGAGGGTTGTAGGGGTGGTCACACCGAAGCCCACCCAAGTCCCTCGGCCCATTTTTTTTTTTTTAAGGTTTTGTATTTGATTTTTGAGCATATGAACAAAGCTAGGAATCCCAAGTTTAAACTCGTTCATTATTAAGATCAACTTGTACATGACCATTTTTGTTTAGGCCTAACCATTTATATATATATATAAGAATTTAGTGTGAATGTGGATGGATTTTTTGATTTTTTTTTTTTTTTTTTGGATGATGAAAATTAGTTTTGGTAAGTACTAATTACTATGGATTGGGTTTGAAAATTTCTACAACAGACAAGCTTGGGCAAGATGGCAATAGGGCTAGACCCCGACTCACTATTTTTTTATAATACCTTAGGTAAAACTCGATCCGAACCAAACCCATAACCAGCTCTAGAAAACATATAGTTATATTGAGTTGACACAACGGGTGGCGGGTTTCTTAGGTAGGAAAAGTTTAAAATAGTGCCGAGAATTTAGTCTTATTTTTATTTGGATACTTCAAACTAGTTTCAAAAAATTATGAACAAAATAGAAATATGTTTGTCTGTATTTCTATTATTCTATCCCAGTTTTAAGTTTACTACAAAAAAATAAAATAAAGTGGAGGAAGAATTATAATTCATATTTTCTTTATTTTCAAATAAAAAGAAAGAAGCTACAAGGAAATAATACACAGGTTGCCCCGACGAGCAACTGAAGTCGCCGCCGCTACTCGTCTACAGACAGACAGACTATTACATAGTCTATTTCCTCACCATCTACATGGTGTGTAAAATTTAACTCATAATTTATTTAACTCATATTACATTTGACTAATATAAAAACGTCGAAAATATATATACTATAAATAAACCCCAAGGGGGAGTTATCGGCGTAATCAGTCAGGTTTTGGAGCAGCCAAACGGGAACCTTCGAATCTTCATTTTCCCATCAAGTGCAAGCGCCAACAGATCGTACTCCTCCACATACCAAAGTTCCGAAACTGTAGCCTAAAATTCCATTGCACAATAAAATAAAAAAATTAAAAATTAAAAAGCAGATTAATTGGTAATTACAAATAAAAGGTTTACAGTGAAATTCAACATCTTTGAACAAAAAATTGATTTCATGTTTTCGGGGTTAATATATTATATGGACTTGACCCACGTGACCCATTAGGACAAAACCCTAACTATCACTTTCCTTATAAATATGTGTATATATCTTTGTATTCTTATATTTCTTTCATATATATAAATACATGATTTATTCTCTCACTTTTCAATCATCTTAACATAGTATCAAAAGAAAATATTCCCTGGACCTATTTTCTCTACAAAAATTCTTTTCGCAACCCTAAAATTTCTGTCGCCGCCATCCCTTTTCTACTGTGGTTTTCATCTCTGCTATAGGCCTCATAATCACTCTGGTATCAACAACCATCACACCACCATCTTTGGCTTGCAGAGATGCACACAACGCCACCAAACTCACCGCCACCAAAGCCCAAACACACCCTCACGCGCTTCAAACAACCTGCAGTACCACCATATTTCACCATCTCAGACTTTGGGCTCTACCGCTTCAACCAGGGCTCCAAATCCATCCCATAATATACCATCGGAACCGTCTTGACGAGACAATTAAAACTACAAATAAATCACAGCCATACGATCTCTCACGTGCTCACACACGCAGTCCAAAGTGGTTGCTCCAGTCTCGTCAAATCCACGCGCCTCCCTCTGTCTTCTTTGTGGCTGCCACATCAGCCCAAAGGAGTCTAGTTAGGAGCCTAGTCAGCGCCACCTCAGCTGCCACGTCACCGATTTTTTTTTTTTAGGTAACTTTCTTTGACTGGTTCAAGCGTTTTCAAACCGGTTTTCTGCAAAGTTGGACCAGTTCCTGGAGTTTTTCAACGTTCTGATTCTATTTTCGGCCTCCATTTTTTAAGGCTCACAGAATATACTTCCTTTTATATTTTTGTAGTTTCTACACCGGTTCACCTCCCTTCTTTGCGCCTATGGCTGAATCGGACTTACCCCAAGTTATCACTATTGTTCTGGATGAATCTAATTATATTGTATGGGCTCAAAAAATGTCTGGATTCCTCCGTGGACGAAAATTATGGCGTTTCGTGGCTGGAGATATTACTGAACCCAAGAAGAAGGACAACGAAGATGCTATCAAATACATTAACCGTCTAGAGGACTACGATAGCAAAAATCACCAAATTCTCACATGGTTTCGTGCCGTCATTATCCCATAGATCAAACTTCAATTTGGTACACTCCACACAACTAAAGAAACTTGTGATCTTCTCCAGCATCGCTACACCAGGGCAGACATGTCAAATCGGTATCGTCTTTTTTCCACCCTTCATAGCATGTGCCAAGAACCCTCTTTGCGCCTATGGCTGAATCGGACTTACCCCAAGTTATCACTATTGTTCTGAATGAATCTAATTATGTTATATGGGCTCAAAAAATGTCTAGATTCCTCCGTGGACGAAAATTATGGCGTTTCGTGGCTGGAGATATTACTGAACCCAAGAAGAAGGACGACGAATATGCTATCAAATACATTAACCGTCTAGAGGACCAGGATAGCAAAAATCACCAAATTCTCACATGGTTTCGTGCCGCCATTATCCCAGAGATCAAACTTCAATTTGGTACACTCCACACAACTAAAGAAACTTGGGATCTTCTCCAGCATCGCTACACCAGGGCAGACATGTCAAATTGGTATCGTCTTCTTTTCACCCTTCATAGCATGTGCCAAGAACCCTCTTTGCGCCTATGGCTTAATCGGACTTACCCCAAGTCATCACTATTGTTCTGGATGAATCTAATTATGTTGTATGGGCTCAAAAAATGTCTGGATTCCTCCGTGAACGAAAATTATGGCGTTTCGTGGCTGGAGATATTACTGAACCCAAGAAGAAGGACGACGAAGATGCTATCAAATACATTAACCGTCTAGAGGACCAGGATAGCAAAAATCACCAAATTCTCACATGGTTTCGTGCCGCCATTATCCCAGAGATCAAACTTCAATTTGGTATACTCCACACAACTAAAGAAACTTGGGATCTTCTCTAGCATCGCTACACCAGGGCAGACATGTCAAATCAGTATCGTCTTCTTTCCACTCTTCATAGCATGTGCCAAGAACCTAGGTAAATTGTTAACAGTTTCCTATCTCAAATTGATTGTCGTATGGAACCAGTTGGCTCTCACTGAGCCAACCTGGGAATGCACAAAAGACGTTGATGTTTATGGAAAGTACCGAACTGAGACACGCATTACGTAATTCCTGATGGGCTTGAGAGAGGAATTTGAGCCCGTACGAGCTTCAATCCTACACCGGGGCACGATACATTCCCTAAACGACGTCCTTTCTGATATACTCAATGAGGAAACACGTCTTACCACATTACAAGGATCTCGTACAGATGTTACCCTTACAGCACCAGTTGCTCTTGCCACACCAGCTGTCAAGGCCAACACATCCCAGAAGCCCTTATATTGTAGGTATTGTCATTTACAAAGGCATGAATTGCTCAAATGTCCTTCTCGCCTATGTAAAGTCTATAGAGAATCGGGCTTCTATCTTGCACACTACCCTAAAATTCCATCTTGAAATCAATCAAATGGAAACCAATATCGCTCTCGAGGCTCTCATAATCGGTCACATTCCAAGCAAAAGAATGTTGCGACTGTAGTCACTAATGCTACACCAACTTCATCCAACTCTCCACCTGATTGGAGTGATCTCTGCACCATGCTTACCAAGGCTCTAACTAATACTGGTAATAATATAGCCATGTCAGCTACACCAGGTACATCCCGATGGTATTTTGATTCTTCTTGTTGCAATCACATAATTGTTGATGCCTCTATCTTTTCCTCTAAAACCCGTGATGAGCATGCACCTGCTATTCACACTGTCAATGGATCAAATATGTTGGTCAACCGTACTGGATATGTTGACAGTTCTCATTTGTCTCTCCCTAACACATATTTGGTCTATAATCTTACGATTAACCTTATATCTGTTGGACAACTATGTGATCTTAGACTTGCATTTTTCTTCTACTTGTTATCGTGTGCAGGACCCTCAGACAGGAAAACTCATTGGAACCGGCCATAAAGTTGGACACCTCTTTGAGCTCACTCACCTCCAAGTCACATCCTCACCATCACTAAACCAATCAGCCGCATCCATCCCAGCACTCTTACTCGTGGAATTGTGGCACTCTCGGTTAGGTCACACTTCATCCAGCTGTCTACGTTCTCTTCTTTCTAGTGATCAGTTAAATTCATTTCAGCATGAGTCTTTTCATTATATTTATTGTCAATTTGCAAAACAATCAACTTTACCTTTTAATGAGAGAGAGTTTGCTTCCCTTGCACCTTTTGATTTAATACATTATAATGTTTGGGGGCCTTTTTCTCATACATCAATGGGTGGCGCTCGCTATTTTGTTATATTTGTGGATGACTATTCTCGTTATATGTGGTTGTTTCTTATGAAAAACATATATGAACTTTTTCAAACATATTCTGATTTTTCTTCTATGATTCAAACTCAATCCTCTCGGAATATCAAAGTTTTTCGTTCAGATAATGCAGTGAAATATAAAGACTGTGCTTTTCTAAACCTACTTCACAAAAATAGCACATTTCTACACCACTCGTGCCCTGGAACCTCCCAACAAAATTGACAAGCCAAACGCAAACATAGACATATTCTTGACACCGTTCGTGCTCTACTTATTTCGTCATCATGTGTTGAACGTTTCTGGGGTGATGCTGTCTTAACCACAGTGTACACAATCAACCGTGTTCCTTCCACCACAATCCAGAATCAGTACCCATTCGAGCGCATTTTCGGTAAACCTCCTAATTAATTTGAACTCAGAGTCTTTGGTTGCGCTTATTTTGTTCTTCTCAAACCACATGAACATAACAAACTGCAACCAATGGCTCACCTGTGTTTCTTCATTGGATATGGTATTGAACATAAGAGGTATCGGTGCTAGGATCCTATTTCTAAAACTCTCCGTATCTCTCGTCATGTCATTTTTTGAGAACATCAAATATTCTTTTCCTTACGGTCATTTGACATATCAACCATCACTAACTCCAAATTCTTTACTAATCCATCTATTGAGTTATTTCTTGATAATCCAGTTTCAAGTACTGTTGAGTTCACCTCAGAATTACCAGTTTATATCACCCTTTCTATTTCGGATCCACCAGCTGGCCCTACCTCTCCGGACCCAGCTCCAGCTCCAGAACCATCAGTTGACCTCACCCCTCCGACTCAATTAGTCGTGCCTGAGGATATTCCTATGTCTGATGAGGCTGCATTGACTCACTCTAAGAGTCATCCTCCAGATCACTCCCGCAGATCTACCAGGATAACTCATCGCCCTTCTTATCTTGCTAATTATCATTGTTTTTCCACTATACTTCATCTACATAAGTCTCAATCCTATAAGGAGACTAGTACTAATCATCTTTGGCAAAAAGCAATGGACGAAGAACTTCCGGCTCTAGCCAAAACTCATACCTGAGATATTGTTGATCTGCCCCCTGGAAAAACTCATATTGGGTGCAAATGGATATTTAAGATCAAGACGCTTTCTGATGGCTCTAAAGAACGATATAAAGTCCGACTTGTTGCCAAGGGATTTACTCAGGAATATGGCATTGACTATGAAGAGACATTTGCTCCAGTGGCGAGGCTCATATCTATCCGTATACTTCTTGCCGTCACCGCCATTCGAAGATGGACTCTCTTTCAAATGGATGTCAAAAATGCATTTCTCAATGGCAATCTTCTTGAGGAAATCTACATACATACCCATCCCGACCTGGATGCCCCTTGAAATAAAGTTTGTCGCCTTCGCCGTGCCCCATATGGTTTGTAACAAGCTCCACGTGTCTAGGTTTGCCAAATTCAGCACTACTATTCATCAGTTTGGATTCACACCTAGTAGTCATGATTCGGCTCTATTTATTCGTCATACTGCTAATGATATTATCCTTCTTTTACTGTATGTGGATGATATGGTTATTACTGGAGATGGTCTACATGGTATTTTTTAACTCAAAAAGTTCATCAGTGGCCAATTTGAGATGAAAGATCTTGGCGTGCTCACCTATTTTCTTGGCCTCGAAGTCTCATCTAGTTCTGATGGATATTTCTCTTTCAGGCCAAATATGCCTCAAATCTCCTTTCAAAGGCTAGGATCACTGATTCAACCACGGTCACTACTCCTCTCAAGCCGAACGTCAGACTTACCGCACTCGATGGTTCACCTCTTCAAAATGCCACTCTATATCGCCAACTGGTTGGAAGTCTTGTATATCTTGTTGTCACTCACCCTAATATTGCCTACACCGTTCATCAGGTCAATCAGTTCTTGTCAGCTCCTTGGACCACCCATTACTCAGCTATTCTTCGCATTCTTCGGTATGTCAAAAGTACTTTATTTCATGGGCTTCATTTCTTAACTCAGTCTACTCCCGTTTTACATGCTTCAACTAATACCGATTGGGCCAAATACCCACCGACAGACGTTCAACCATTAGTTACTGTTTCTTTTTGGACAATTCTCTCATTTCCTGGTATAGTAAGAAACAAACTGTAGTTGCTCGCTCCAGTAGTAAAGCTGAATATCATGCCATGGCTGATGCAACTCAAAAACTTCTCTGACTTCGATGGCTATTTGCTGACATGAGCATCTCTTCTCCTGTTGCCACTACCTACACAGTGACAGCATGAATACTATTCAAATTGCTCACAATTATGTCTTCCACGAGCGTACAAAACACATCGAGATTAATTGTCACTTTATCCGTCATAACATTCTCCAGAATACGGTTCGTTTACAATTCGTCAGTTTAGCCAATCAGACAACAGACATTTTCACTAAAGCTCATCCACCTGGACGCTTTCACTCTCTACTTTCCAAACTCATGTTCACCTCCCACTTACCGCCTTAAGTTTGAATGGAATGTTAATGTATTATATGGACTTGGCCCACGTGGCCCATTAAGGCAAAACTCTAACTCCCACTTCCCCTATAAATATATGTATATATCGTTGTATTCTTGTATCTCTTTCATATATATCAATACATGATTCATTCTCCCACTTCTCAATCATCTTAAGAGCCATATACAATTTTTGTATTGAACAAGTAAAATCAACATATTATATTAAGATCAAAAGATATATTAACCATTACATAAAAAGAAATTGTAGTTATGATGATCTTCCATCTCATATAGATCTATCAACTTGGAACGTAAGAAGCGAAATGAAGGGATCAACAACGGGGTGGATAAAGCTAATACACCAGTCTCCACCGTATCATATAATTAGTATTCGCTTATGCAAGTGAGACGGAGAAAATCAGAGAAGAAGAGAGGTTAAGCAAAATGCAGAGGGAATATGGAAGATTTGCTGTTGGTGTTTTTTTTTTTTTTTTTTGGAGGGGGGGGGGGGGGGGGGGAGGGGGGGGGGGGGTCCCCTCTATATCCACACGGATAGGGAGATCTAAAAAACCAATTTCACTCAAATAATATTGATTGTAATGCACATAAGCTCTGTATGTAGGAAAGTCAGGGGCTTAATTAAAAGGAAATGAGCCTAATGGTGAAATAGCTCCTAAAGATAAATTCCTGAATTCAGAAAATGATGTAATCTTGAATACTGGTACTAACCCACCCTCCCCCCTTTGGCTTCAAATCGATGTTTCTTTCAGTAATAGGCATGCAATTTCTACCTCATTAAAAAGGAGCTATGATGAGAACTAAATATTTTCGACCATTTAAAAATATAAGATTATACCTGCACTCCGCGGATTTGATTGTTCAGCTTATCAACTAACTCGTGAAAAAATTGGAATTCTGAATCCCTTCCCACTTTCTGCAAGGACAAAAATCAAAAGAAAGCTTATAGCAACATAGTCAAATTGTAGAAACAGCTTAATTGAACATACATGATTCCGGCAAAGCAAATTTGACCAAACAAACCGTTTTTCAGTTAAAAAATAAAATAAAATAATTAGAAAAAGGCTTTTTTCACTTTGCATCCCTGAAGTTTCAGAGAAATCCCACACTTTAGCCCATGTTCTTTCTATTTGAACACATTAAACCCTAAAGTATCTGAATCGTGTCAAGACAGTCCTTCCGTCATTTTTATAACAAATTCACCCAAGTGAGTGATTTTGTGTTTGACACATGACTCATTTCCGTCATAAAAAACGACGAAATTACCGATTTGGACTGACTTGACACAATTTAGAAACTTCAGGGCTTAATGTGTTCAAATTGAAAGTACAGGGACTAAAGTGATATTTCTCTGAAACTTCTGCGGTTCAAAATTTAAATAAAAATGACTTCTATATTGTAGGCACATGAAACTGGTAATCATTGATATCATGAAGTAAATTATTCTTCAAACAATTTCAAGCAGCAAAGGTGGCGTTTGTTTAGTGATTCCGTTTCTGTTGTCAGTTGTTTCTGCTCTAAAAAATTGGGAACCGAAACAGAAATATGGGAGCCCGAAAAATCTGGTTATGCTTCCCAGATTATCAGAACAAATTTCTGGTAACAGAAACAATAATCAAACGCCACCATAGTAACCACTGGTAGAACTAAGCTACCACCTCAGGCAAACTAGTAGGATGACCCAAAAGCCGCGCAAACGATGTATGAAGTATAGCGGCATCATACTGCAGCAAGAAGAGCACTTGTATTAGCAAGTGAAAGAAATCTGAAGGAGCAAAAATAATAAGTCGGAAATTATTATCCGAGTAATATTCTGTCTTAAATTAGGATGAGGTTTCACAAGACTATGTCAAGGTGATGAGATCTACCTTTCGATTACATTCTCTTAATCTATAGACAACACAGTATTGTTTTTTTATTTGGGTGAAATTAAAGGAAACTGATGCATTCATCATAGATTACGGAGCTGTTCTAGAAAAATTTCAGAATAAAAGGAAATCTACTGGAAGAAGCATAAACACATTTGTGATTTCTAGGTTACACTCATATTTGCATTAGCAATGATAAACGGCAGTGATCCATTTAATTCATTTATTTGACAAACCATGAATCGTGAAAACCTTTCTTTGGAGGAACATATGGTTCTTACAAGTTGCTTTTCTGGAGCACGTGGAAGAGCAGTTCTCAATTTAGCGCGAATCATTGTTGGATCAGGTCCAGATATCACCTACAGACATTGAAAAAGAACGAGAACCTCAGTCTTAACAATTAAACAAAACATGAAGCGTATAATCCAAGAGAGGATCGATAAATTTATTACTAGTTAGTACTACACTGGCATGACATGTCTGTGTAATTGGAGCCCATTTGATGATGCATATCCCTTTATGCAGGATAGGAATAACAAACTAATTAATACATAGTCACATAGAAGCAACAGGACTATACGAATCCCATTAGATGAGAAATGGAAACAAGGACAAGGAGAAAGAGAAAGAAGGTTCTTGAAGATGCATAGATCCAACTTATTCAACCAGATAGAAGGAAATCTGCCCCTATAAACAGTGGCTCACCCGGCTCAACCGAACCTTTTTTTTCTTTTGGAAAGAAAGAAAATTTAAAATATATATATATATATAGAAGAACAGAAAAAAAAAAAATGGAAGAAGATATAGGTATTAATAAAAGTAAACCTGCCAGCAACCCAGAAGCACCCCAGTTGATGTCAAAACCACCCTATCTAAAACAATTTTCAAAGGGCACAGAGTCGCCACAACCGCTTTAACAGCATTAATTTCGACTTCTATCTGGAATATCAAAAAGAGCAACAGTCCTTTATAAAAGTGAAGTGACGACCCAATAAAATGGCTTGAAAATGTCATTTACCTCTTCTTCTGTGGCAGGAACAGGTGCAATGTGATGAGAGGCATGGAACATGCTAAAATGGTACAAACTAGAGTTCTGAAACCAAATCACTGGCCAAAAAAACCAACGCAATATATGAAAAAGAAAGATGCATCAAGGAAATCATTACTGTATGAAAATGTTAATCAAGACGTACTTCTTTAAGCAAACACTGAAGAAGCTGATACAGCTACAGAGTGAACAATTCAAACCTCAATGACAAAATCAACACACATGAATGGCTGATATAATGTAGCTTACCTTTATCAAAGTATGGAAGAAAGACATGTCTTACAGCCTCCCTGCAGCCATACCAATGCATGTAAAATTTCAGAATTTACTTTCAGTAAATAAGAAAAAAAAAATCAGTTGCAAAACCCGAAGTTTTTCTCTCAAATCACGAGTGCAAACTATGACAAACTAAAATTGCTAAATGAATGAAGGAAAACCTATTTATATAGTTGATTGTTGGTCATACTTTACAAGTATAATTCCATTGGCATAAAAATTTGCGCCAAGATTACATAAACTTCGGCCCCGTTTGGTAACTGTTTCCATTCCAAAAATTCTCAATCCATTCCCAGATTTTTGGGAATTCTGTTTGGAAATAGCGTTTGGTAATTTTTGCTCTCGTTTCCATTTCATTCCCATTTGGGAATTGTGCCCATTTTTTTCTTAAGAAATGAGAAACAAAAAAAAATTGTTTCTCATTATTCTCATTCCATTCCTAATATCTGTTACTGTTCATCTGCCGCCACCGGCCACCGTCCGTCGCAGTCCGACGGCCATCTCCGGCGACCGTCGCCAATCACCTCCGGCTGTCCGCTGCCGTCACCCACCCGCCGCCGCCACCGTCACCCACCCACCAGTCTCCGTCGCCGTCGCAGCCATCCGGCCAAAACAAAAAAAAAATCTCAAAAAAAAAAAAAAAAAATTAGGATAAAATCGTTACCAAACACGATTCTCTTCCCAAAACAAAAAAAAAAATTATCATTACCAAACGCGATTCTACTCCCAAGAAGAAAACAAAATTCCCATCCCACTGCTGGAATAGAAACAGAAACGGTTACCAAACGCCACCTTCATTTCTATTCGTCTGATAAGTAAGATTGGTTCAGTTCATTTTCTAGTTTGCAGTTTTGCACCATCTAGCACTTCATCAAAATTCAGTTAATTATAAGCTGCTTAATTTTGAGCAACTTTCAATCCAGCAAACTAAACGTGCCTAAACTATGACAAACTAAGCAAATCGTACAATTAGAGGCGATAATTTATACATGCGTGCCATTGTCATTAATATTGTACATCTATAATGCCAATGACATATAAAATGTGCAAAGTTGAGTTCAGTTCTTTGTTAAAAAGATTAGGTTCAGTTCTTGGTGCAGTTGTACGAATATAATATGTGATGGAATTTCAACAACAGAAAAAAAGAAACTAGTAAACACTTACGAGATAGGAACAGAGTGTTCAGTGCCCAAATGCAAAACATTAGCTCTAACAGGAGGATTTGCAGCCTACAATTATGGAAGCTAATTATTGGCGCCATATGAGAACAAGAAACAGGCATGAAAATTGGAATATGACCAAACATACTCACATTTTACCTTAAGTACAGGTGTAACAGATCCGTCCTTTAAAGTGAATAAATCTGAAAGTGACAATGACTGAGAAGTTTCTCCATGATTAAGAAAAAGTGCCCCCCGCTCATCCAGATCCTGCTGCATTTTATCATACAATTTTGACCTTTGCATTGAATCTGAAATTGGAGAATTTGCTCAGATTTTCATAGAGAAGTTAATTCAAATATATGTAGCCATAGATCATTTATTCTTCAAAGATTAGCCGTTATTAGAAACATGCATGATGATGCAGAAGAGAAATTGATTTCACATATATGAAAACATCATTTGGAGTTAGTTCACATAACATATACCAGAAGAAAACAAATAACATGGCCTGAGAGGTGATCTGAAGTCACCAAAACTCTATTTAAAATCCATCCCCTCGTGCCTAATTAATTACATCATTTGACATATGCATGAAAAACACCTTATTATTCATGCATACGTGACTTGATTCATTTGAACCTTGACCTTATCACATGCTACATGTTTCACATTCATATGTAATATCATTTTCAAAACCTCAATATATATTATTTGAAATAAGGGTGTTTCGATCATATGCTATTTGTTCTCATCCAGGTGAAAGTTTTATTCATTACATTTTTGAAAAGCTATACTCTATTTGAATATTATTCTTACAATAAAGGGATATATCGAATCACGTGATTATTCATGCTATTTTGGATTCTTTTTTATCACACATGATCTAGAAAATGTTTGTATATTCAGCTATCATTAGTTATATCTATGTGTTCAAACATCATTAGTATCTTGATTTCATTTGAGTTAGTATTTCCAATATGATTAGCAAAAAACGGTGTCATATACATGCACAAGCACCATACTTTGAAACAATCCTTAGCATATGCTAACACCTTTCTAGGTAAAAAAATCATGTTCATGCTTAATTGGTATTTATGTGCAAAAATATAAAATATCTTTATATCAATTATTCATTAGAATATTATATTACACCCTTGATGAAAATGATCGTATACGTGCTTAATCAGATCACATAGCTTATAATAGAAGAAAACAAATAACATGGCTTGAAAGGTGATCTGAAGTCACATAAACTCTATTTTTGGTAATGAAAGTCACTTCTAAAAGTGGAAGATTCATTAAAAACTTCTCTTGCATAAACTTCCAACTTCAATGACAATAAGGTTACCAAAGAATGGTTCTAATTGATATGGAAACAATCCCAGCTTTCTATTTATTAGTTCCAGATAGCGGAACAAAGTTCCTAAAAATAGATTCAGTTCATGGATTTAGCATTGAATACATATCAAAATCCACTAAAAGAAATAGTTTTAGCAGCTAGGAGAAATAAACGTCCAAGAAAAATGAACTAAACCAAGTGTATATGTCTGTGTACGGAATGCAAGTTCATTTAATGGGTTTCCATATACAGCAACATAAAGGCAAGCATTTGGAACCCATCTACAAGAAAAAGAAGTTAATCAAATGCGTCAATGGTAAATATAAATTAGGGAAAAAGTAAACAAACATAATCCGACATTATCGGAGCTTCAATCGAGGGGGGTGTGTGTGTGTGTGTGTGTGTGTGTGTTTATTAAGTGAAGCATTGAAAACGCAAAAGCAAGAGTTGAGAATTCCCCAAAAAAAATAAAAAAATAGCTCTTTTTAAAATTCCATTGCTTGCGCAACTGAAACATAACACTGTAAATCTGCAGATCATCTGGATAAAAGATTCGGCAATGGCTTCGTTCGAAAAAAATTTAGAGTTCACGAATTTCTTTATGAACCCGATCGGCAGCTGAGAAATCATAAGAAACCCAAAACTTGAGAACAAAATTTCCGTTCTAGTACTCTTTTTTCTTCCAACAATTTCTCAGAAACCAAACAGTGCCTCCTCAGCTTTCAATTAAACGGAAACCGGAGTGCATTGATTACCTAAAGGAGGAGAGGGAAGAGAAGTCGGAGATGAATGCCGGAGGGCCATTTGGAACAGCCAGTAAAACAAAATTGCAGAGATTAACCAGATTGAGAGCACCGTTTTGGAGTGATTCCACCAATTTCTAACCCTAGCCATCAATCTTGGCAAAAAAAATACGGTTAATCATCGGGTTTGGTAAGAGATTTTAGTTCGATCTACGTGTGAGTTCTGCAAATGGCGTTTGAATTCAATAAAGCCTCGTTCGGCATCATTCACACGAATTGCCCTGTTGTCACATGGTTAAAATTTTTAACCGACTGATCGTTGGCACAACGTTCCAGCAACGTTTTTACACCACAGAATAAACACACTCAAACACAGGCACCGCCGATTACCGGTAAAAACTCAACCTTGTATTAAACTCTGGAATAAGGAACCAATGTCTTACAAATTTCGGTATAAATTTCCAGGAAAATCTATCTAACCAAAACCAGACATTACAAACCAGTATTTATAGAGAACCAGTAATAGTTGACATCCATAACTGTATAGGCAGGAGGTTGACACCTGTCAAGCCCATAGGTGGGCAGTTTTTCAACCCCATCTGCATAGAACTGTCCATAATTGCTCAATAATAGCCTGGGAACTTCCAGATTCATGCAAATCCACGAGCTAGTCTCCAGCTCAACGTTTCTGCATACTGTCTGTTGTGTCTACGTGCTGTCTTTGTATTGTTTCGTTCTCTTGGTCGTGCCGACAAATGTCGAAGCCTCGCTATACTGTCTGCCACCCAGAATGTGTTTCTGCGCCCACGTTCCGTCACATCTGCTTGGCCTCGTGCACAAGCTGACCATGTGAATACCGACCCTAGCGTTGCGCCTAGGGTCACCGTGCCTCGTTTTGGCGTGCCCGATGTCCGCATACATCGTCCAACGACGCCTTGGTGTCGTGCATGCCAATGCCTTCCGTTTTGCCTCCGTATTGTCATCCAGCATCACTCCGTTTAGCCAAGTCAACCGAGTCCGGTTAACCTGGTAGGGGTGTTGGCTTGGATATGGAACTAGAATCCAACCCAACATCCTGTTCCGATCTCAAGGGTCTAACAAACCACCCCCACCAGAAAAGGCCGACGTTTTCGTCGGAGGGTGTTTATCCCAGTATTCCTTGATCTGTTTTTCAAACTGCCAGAGGGTAACGTCTTTCTCCCAACTAGTGTCTGCCTCGGTTGACCTTTTCCATTGAACCAAGAAATGGGTTCTTCGGTTTTTCTTGCTCATCCCTTCAGTCTTGTGATCCAGAATTTTTTCAACGTCCTTCTCAAACTGTTTGCGGATTACAAGCGGTGCTCGCCTCGCCTGTTTCCTACCCAAATCCAGCAAGTCCTCGTTGTAAGGTTTTAGAAAACTTACGTAGAATGTGGGGTGGATCTTTAACCTGTCCGGTAACTTCAACCGGTAAACAACATTCCCGACTTTCTTGACCACTTCAAATGGTCCGTCATATTTCGGTATCAACCCTCGGTGTACCATTTTGCTACTGATTTTCTTCCAAATCTGAGGAGTGAGTTTCAACATCACTCGATCTCCAACTTTGAATTCCAGCTCTCTGCGGTGTTGATCCGCATACTTCTTCATTCTCCGGCTTGCCTTCACTAAACTGTCCTTGGCCTCATCAATCAACTCTTGTTTCGCCCGAGCAAATCGATAGGCGGTAGGACAACTCTCACCAGTACGCTTTGCAGCCACCTCGTTTGGCGTTAGAGGCTGTTGCCCGTTTGCAATCTCAAACGGACTCATTCCCGTTGCTAACGATTTGTGCAGATTGTAGCAAAATTGTGCACTGTCCAGCAACTTCACCCAATTCGTTTGGCTCGCCATCACATAATGTCGCAGGTACTCTTCCAACAATTGATTTATTCGTTCGGTCTATCTATCTGTTTGGGGATGGTTTGCTGTGGAAAATTTCAGTTCGGTGCCTATCATATTAAACAACACCATCCAAAAATGTCTCGTGAAAACGAGTATCTCGGTAACTAATGATATCTTCAAGCAACCCAAAATATTTTACAACGTTTTTATAAAATAATTCCGCCACAACATCAGTAGGACATGCATGGGGCGTGGGAATGAATATTACATACTTGGAAAAACGATCAACAAGGACAAAAATTGAACACATACCGTCAACTTTTGGAAAACCAAAAATGAAGTCCATTGAAATGGACTGCCACGATCTCTCCGATATCGGTAACAGTTGCAGCAATCCCGCTTCATTCTTTCTCTCCAACTTGTCTTGTTGGCATACAAGACAAGTTTTGACATAGCTCTCTATGTCTTCCTCCATCTTCGGCCAGTAAAACGACCGAGATAACAAAGTATACATACGTTCAACACCAGGGTGTCCTGCCCAATTAGTGTTGTGTGTCTCATGCAACAGTTCTCTCCTTAGCCCGCCTCTAGTCGAGACATAGGGCAGGCTCCCCTTGGCGCACAGCAACCCGTCTTCTACCCAAAACCTTCGGACAACGCCATCATCAACTTCTTGCCAAAAGTTTCCGGTAGGAAACGTCATGTGAAGACTATTCTTTAATTTTCTGTAAGAAATCAGTTTCCACCCGTGAAATTAACACAACATACTCCTGAACTTCCTTCTGGCTCAACGCATCAGCAACCAAGTTGGATTTTCCCGGTTTATGCACGCAGGTAAAATCAAACTCGGTTAGGAATTCCTGCCATCGAGCCTGCTTCGGTGTTAATTTCTTTTGGGTCTTAAAGTACGTGTTCGCCATGTTATTGATCACCATTGTAAACTTTGTTCCCATCAGGTAGTGCTTCCATGTATTGAGGCAGTTAACAACAACCGTCATCTCTTTTTCGCGCGTTGAATACCGTTGTTCAGCTTCCTTCAACTTTCTACTCTCGTAAGCAATCGGGTGTCCCTCTTGCACTAAGACACTATCGATTGCTCTATCGGATGCATCAGTCCACACCTCGAAAGGCACCTCAAATTGTGGCAGTTTCAAAACGGGTTTCGCAGAAACTGCAGTTTTCAACCGGTCAAACGCATGTTGGCATTTCAGCGTCCAATCCCACGTAGCGTCTTTTCTCAGCAAATCCGTCAGTGGACTCACATTCTTCGAGTATCCTTGTATAAACTTACGATAGTAATTTGCAAGTCCAAGGAACGAACGTAGTTCTGCAACCTTCTTCGGTGCCACCCAGTCAACGATGGCCTGGATCTTGCACTCATCCATACGCATCTTTCTTTGGCTCACCCAATGTCCAAGGAACATGACCTCTTCACGGTAGAACTCGTACTTCTCATTTTTCACATAAAGTTGGTTCTCCCTCAGCCTAGAGAGAACCGTTCTCAAATGCACAATATGATCCTCTAGCGTTTCGCTATAGATCACTATGTCATCAAGATAGACAACAACAAAACGGTCCAAGAACTCGTACAAAACATCATTCATCAGATTACAGAATATGGCAGGGGTGTTGGTTAAGCCGAATGACATAACCAGAAACTCGTAAGAACCATACCGGGTTACACACGTCATCTTTGGTTCGTCACCTGCTGCAATACGAACCTGCCAGTAACCCGATCTAAGGTCCATCTTTGTGAAATACTTGGCTCGTGCAAGACGATCAAACAAGTCAGCAACGTTCGGGACAGGGTACTTATTCTTAATCGACACTTTATTCAGCGCCAAGTAGTCGACACACATACGCAGCGATCCATCAGCTTTCTTTTGGAATAAAACCAGTGCACCATACTGCGCTTTTGACGATTTCATATACCCAGCATCCAAAAGTTCTCCAATTTGTTTTCTAAGTTAAGCCAACTCTAATGGAGACATCCGGTAAGGGGCTTGTGCAGAGGGCCTCACTCTAGGTTCCAACTAGATCTTATGATCGATAGCCTGCCAAGGAGGAAGGGTCTTCGGGAGTTCAGGGGGCATCACGTTGCTGAACTCGTTGAGAATTTCAGTAACAACATTAGGCACTTCCATTGTCTGATCAGGTTTGATTTCAATTAGCGCAACTAGGTAAGTATCCTTGCTATGCCTCAATCCCGACTTGACTTGCAAAGCCGACAGTATACCGACCTTCCTTTTTTCTTTCTTCTTGGACTGTTCACATTTAGCAACGTGAACAAATGCAGGTCGTTCCTCGTCCGTAATCAACAAGTCCCCAAGATAGGACATCACTACTACCTTGGTCGCTACCAAAAATTCCATTCCTAGGATGACGTCGAAGTCATCCAAAGGTACCACCATCAAATTCACACTTTCCTTCCACGTACCGATCTTTAATTCGACACAAGCTAACCCATGGATGGGTATAGCTTTCAAGTTCACCACTTTGATTCGGGACTCTCCACCAATGCCAGCTTGAGGTTACCAACTTCACGATCAACGACAAAGTTGTGCGTAGCACCAGTATCCACCATTGCTAGTACTTCACAACCATTAATCAACGTTTTTACATACAGCAAACTACGTTGCTGTGCTAGGGACTTCTCGGAACGGAGTGCACCAAGAATCTGTAACGGGTTTACTCACGTAGGAGACTCTTCACCATCATCCCCCGAGTCCTCAGCAACAATTGTACTAATATTCTTCTTCTTAGGACAGTCTCTTATCCGGTGTGGTCCGTTGCACAGAAAAGACCCCTGGTTCCTATTGTCCTTAAACCGGGATGGTTCCTCGCCCTTGGATTTGACTTCGGAATCTCCAGCGCTTCTCTTTTTCTTTGCATCACGGGCCTTATTCTTCTCGTCTTTCGAACCACTGTATTTGTCTTTGCCTTTGGTACCGACAGTAAATTTGCGTCAATCACTAAATTTGTAATCGACCAAACTGTCGGCAACTATAATTGCAGCCAACAAGTCACGCACCCCTTGCCGCCTTAATTCTGTTGTGCCCATTATTGTAATCCAGACATGAAGTTGAACAGTTTATCCTCCTCGAATATGTTCTTTATGTCTAACATCATTGATGTAAAGTTCTTCACATAATCACGTACCGTACCTGTCTGTTTCAGGTTTTTTAGGGACTCACGAGCAACCCACGAAGCGTTGCTAGGGAGGAATTGCTCCTTCAACTCTCTCTGCAAATCGATCCACTCCGTGATCGGCTCACGGTCTTTGTCAGAAACACGTGTCCGCCACCATAATTTTGCATCACCACTGAGATACATCGTGGTAATGGTCACCCGTTCAGCGTCTGGAACGTGTGCAACTTTAAAATACTACTCAACATCCCACTGAAAGTTTTTCAGTTCCTTAGCATTTTTAGAACCAGAGAACGGTTTAGGTTCCGGTACTCGTACCTTTGCTGGTCCATCTTGCGCTCTCTGTCTAGCAACAATATTTTTCAGTATAGAAGCATCTTCTTCCATGTTCCCAAGGTTTATTTTCCAAACATTGATCAGGGCATTCATGTCCTCTGTCATGCTTCTAATCCTGGCTGATGTGTCGTTGAAGACTTCTTCAAAGGAGGCTCAATGTTCTTCAACGGAGGCTCGAAAATTCGCATTTTCGAGCCTTAATTTAGCGTTTTGCATGGACATATTGAATTTCACCGACGTAGTCTTCCAGCGCCTCCAAACGATTGGTAACACTTAATGCAGGGGCCATTTTCATTACCCTGCTCTGATACCCACCGTCACAAGGTTAAAATTTTGAACATGAATTTTAAATTGAGTGATGGCCTGATCGTTGGCACAATCAGTCAGCCACGTTCCTACAATGTTTTTACACCACAGAATATACCGACAGAAGACAAAATAAACGCACCCACATACAGGCACCACCGATTACAGGTAAAAACCCAACCTTGTATTAAACTTTGGAACAAGAAACCAATGTCTTACAAATTTCGGTATAAATTCGCAAGAAAATCTATCTAACCAAAACCAAACATTACAAACCAGTATTTATAAAGAACCAGTAACAGTTGACATCCCCAACTGTATAGGCAGGAGGTTGACACCTGTCAAGCCCATAGGTGGGCAGTTTCTTAACCCAATCTGCACAGAACTGTCCATAACTGCTCAATAACTGCTTGAGAACTTCTAGATTCATGCAAATCCACGAGCTAGTCTCTAGCTCAACATTTTTGCATACTGTCCGTTGTGTCTACGTGCTGTCTTTTTACCGTTTCGTTCTCTTGGTCGTGTCGACGGATGTCAATGCCTCGCCATACCGTCTGCCACCCAGAACGTGTCTCTGCGCCAACATTCCGTCATATCTATTTGGCCTCATGCACAAGCTGCCCATGTGAATGCCGACCCTAGCATTGCACCTAGGGTCACTATGCCTCGTTGTGGCGTGCCCTATGTTCGCACACATCGTCCAACGACGCCTTGGTGCCGCGCATACCAATGCCTTCCGTTTTGCCTCCGCATTGTCATCTAGCATCACTCCGTTTAGCCAAGTCAATCGAGTCCGATTAACATGGTAGGGACGTTGGCTTGAATATGGCACCAGAATCTAACCCAACGTCTTGTTCTGATCTCAAGGGTCTAACACCTATCCATCAACATTCGCGAACAAGGTATTCATGCATTTTGTTTTCTTGTAGACAAATTACAGTTTTGACACTCTTACTTGCAAAGTGTTTTTTTTTTTATCCTTCAACTTTTTTTTACAACTAACCATTCTAAATGACCATTTTGTAGAATTAATAATAATTTCAATTTTTTTAATTAACCCCTCTAATTTGTAACTGTTATTCTAAGTGGCCTTTCCATAGAATTAATATTAATTTTGATTGAAAAAATTACACTTCACTTCCAAATTTTAACTGGAAGAATTACACGACACCTCCATATACTTAAAGATAACAATACTTTAGGTTGCGTTTGGGTAATGAATTTATGAAATGAAGTATTTGGATATGTTTTTTTTTGTTCTATTTTTTATCCAACTTCTGAAGAAAAAAAAAACTCCAGAAAAAAACGATGAAACAATGAACAAATCCAAGAACAAATTCGAAGAAATCCAACAAGAACATATTCGAACAAATTGAGATTGAAAACGAAAACGAGATTTCAAAATTGATTTCAATTTCGATACGTCGTTCGATTTCGAACCCTATTTTGAAAGCGAAATCTATTTCAAACTCTATTTCGTCGTTCGATTTCGAAAATGAAATCGAGATTTCGTTGTCGTTCGATTTCAATTTCGTTTTTGAAATCGAACCCTATTTCGACGACAACGAACGAAGCGACGAAGATGGAGATGGAGCGACAGATGAACGACGAGCGGCGAAGTAACAAACGAAGAGGACAGACGACGAACGAACGAAGCGACGGCGAAGAAGACGACGAAGAAGGCAACGAACGAACGAAGCGACGAAGATGGAGATGAGGAACAAACAAAGAAGCGACGTGAGGAAGAAAGGATTTGGCAAATGCAACATCTCCCAAAAAGATTTCAAAATTTTTCATTTCACTTCTAAAAGGATTTGACAAATTCCTCTTTCCTAAAACTCAAATAAATCTAAATAAGGGATTTGCCAAAAGAGGATTTCAAAATCCTCTAACCAAATGAAATTCTTCCTAAAAATCCTTTACCCAAAGATCCCAAACACAACCTTACTTTATGTAATATGAAACTCCACACTAAAGGTCTATATATTTTTTTTACATCTTTTTTGTTATTTTTTTCCAATTTTTTTTTCCTTTTAATATTTTTTATTATTTTTTGTGTTTTTTGATTTTTTTTTTTTTTTTTTGTGTGTTTTTTTTTTCTTTTATTTGCACAAAATTCTAAAATGGGTTGAACTTAAGAGCCAAAATGTGGGACTAATTAAATCTTTTGTTTTGTTTTGTTTGTCTTTTTTTTTTTTTTTTTTTTTTTTTTTTTGTCTTTTTTTCTGTTTTTTTTTGTTTGTTTTCTCTTTCTTTTTTTCCTTAGTTTCTTTGATATTATTTCTTTTTTCTCTATATTCAAAATAGAATTGGAAAAATATAGACTTTGCTTATTTTAATTTTTAATTAGTCCCTGATGAAAAATTATACATTTTATGCAAAACCAATGTTGTTAACCCTAAAGGATTCAAGTCCAATTTTGATGGTTTAGGTAATTTAATTAACTTGGATGTTTATCTGGACTAATATTGTGTTTGAGATTTGCTTACAGTATATTAGTCAGGATCAATAATGGACTAAGATAATGAGTTGATGAAATGAGAAACAATGAAAAATAATATGAATGATCAAGCGAGTGTCAAACAGAGACATGATGTAGAAGACAATTTTGAAACAAAATATTTTGTCTTATTAAGTTATAACAACATTTATATTGTTAAATTCTAGACAATCCGACTAGGATCACTCAATACACGTCAAATTGATTTTATATGCATATATGTGTAAGTGCGATTACGTGTTTAGAATTACTTTAAAAATTGGCTTAAAAAGGGTGAAAAGAACTAAAGTTGTTAGAATTGGTCAACTGACCTGAAATATCAGTCAATTGATTTTAAGCGTATTTTGAAAAAGTTGCAAAATGAGATGAAACGGTCGATTGGATTATAATTGGTCGACTTCTAGACATAGGGACCAAAAATTTGAGTTTGGAAGCAAAACGGAAGATCGGTTATTACAAGTTCCTAGAAAAAGTTCAAATGATCGGCTGATCAAAGGGAATGCTATACTGATTTAGGACTAGAAGGCTTGTGAAAGTTCTTCAAATGGTCAACCGAATTCAAGATAATCGATTGAGTTATGTTTATTTTTCCAACTTTTTAAACGTTTTTCGACGATTTTTTTACCTCAGTTTTGACGATTACTATTTCTAAATCTTTTTTTAAATGGTCTAAAATTATTTTAGTTGTTTAAAATATTTTTTATTTGAATTCGTGGGCTTTAACAAAAACACATTTTGATCCTCAAACTTTTCGATTTCATTGTCTTTTCGATGAAATCTTTTGTCCTATTATTTTGGATAAATCCTAGAAAGTTTTTGGGCATGAATCTGGACAATTTTTAAGCTATATACAGAGATAATATAATTGTTGGAGCTCTGGGACAAATGGTAAAAGATTATGGGAGAAGATTAAGGGATTATGATCCAAAACTAGCCGTTGGAGCCTTTTCTCATTTTACCTATAATAAGACCTACGTTTTTTAAATTAAGAATAAGATTTTCTGAGATTGTTGAGTGAAAAGTTTAGATCTTGATCTTAAATATTGAAAGAACTATTAAAAGAAAAAAAAAATCAAAAATCAAAAGAGATAAAGAAAAGGTTATGTAGAAAATCTGTGAAAAATTCAATACATTCTTGAAGATATTTGTTTTTCTAAGGAAAAACATTGAAGGTCTTTTTGAAACCAGATTCTGAGCATGCATTTCAATTCAATTTACAAGGATTTTGGGGAGATCTTTCTAGTTTAAGTGTGATTCTCTCAATGATAAACTCCCGTGTCCAATACTGTGCTTATCGGATTTATCAATATAACTATATTTTGTGCATTTTTTTTCAAATTAAATTTGAATTTAATAAAATCGTTTTATGAAGAACTTATTGGAACTTATTTATTGGAAATCTTTTTCTGAGTTTAAACCGATTTGAATTATCTAGTACATGTGATTTTGTGCTCCACTGCGATAAAATCCAGATTTATATAAACATGAATATTAAATTGTTTGGTGATTGAATCGTGAACACTTCTAGCACCTAATTCGGGCTATCAATTGAATTTATTTATCTAAGTGTTGTTAGAAGCTCTCCATGAGAAAATAAATAATTGTTTTGTATTTATGTGAGGTTGTAGATCAGACCTAAGGGTAGTTGGTCTGGGTGAGTGTGTAATTGAGTGTAAAGGGATTCTACTCAATCAGAATTGTATGGGTTTGATTATCACTTGGTAAGAGGATCTAAAGGGTTTAGTGGATTGAATTCACTGTAAGAGCTTATGAGAGTAAACATAGGCAAGAGTAGCTTACCAAACAAGTATAAAATATCTGATGTCACTTGTCTCTATCCCTTATCTGTTTGTATGTGCTTAGTATATCGCTTTCGTAATAAATCAGATTCAAATTGACTAGGAGTAATTAATTTGATTAAATTTTTAAAGCTGCACAATTTAACTTCCACTTTGGTAGACCTTTGGGCCAACAATTGCAGCTAATATCTCAAGTGGAAATCCATTCCAAATATGGGTTGAATTTGTCACACCCTACCCCGGGCCCCTAATCGCTCAAGATCGGGCATGACGTCGACTTGATATCACCCAACCAACCAACAAATATATATATATATATATATATATATATATATATATATATATATATATATATATAACACAAAAAACTAAACCTTTCACGGTTCACACCGGTCCCGCAAATCCTCCAAAAATAACACTACCCTCTAACTCTACCTAGTGCCAGTAGTGGACCCGTCTCTAGTTGTGGTACCTGAGATAAAATATTTTATCGGCATACTGTCTTCATAATATAAAAATAATTTATGCATCAAGTATAATTATCAAATATTATTTTTCAAAATATAATATAAAAATAACCGCACACTGAGCTGAAATAAAATTCCACAGCTATCATCACAATAAAATAAATGCATTTAAATTAATTAATCAGATTATTTTGATATATAATAAAATACCGCACATATATTTCCCTACTAGCCATAGAATCGTTTCAACTCACAATCGAGAGTCATGACGGTACTGTAACCTGTACAACTGTGTAATCTAAGATTGCCATCAGTGTCATGGCCATTTAATATCTCCAATGGTAGGAGCCAACACGTGGTATAAACCACCATATCATGATGATAATCATCACCGTCAACAACAAATATCAACCACTTGCAGGATTTGCCCTCCTATTAGGTCAAATATAACGTCTTATAGGACATGCTCTCCTGTTAGGACCAACAACATCCCGCATGATATACCCTCTTGTCGGGATCACATTATGACATAGTCGGATAATCTAATCACTTTCCGCATTTAAAAATTTACTTGATCTCCATCACGTTATAAAATAATTCATTTTAATAAACCATTTTTTTTTTCATATTTTAGTACAAAAATATAATTTGATAATTTACATAGAAGACAGTACACTCACCTTGATATTTGGGCTAATGAAAATACTATCGTTAAGATGCAAACGTGGTCGGCGTCATCAATAAACATAACAATGACAAGACCTAAACTAAGAATTTATTTAAATAAATCTCATATGTAATGCGTGACCCTAAAATGCATTCTTTCTCATCTCCAAATTTTCTTGATTATACGAAATTATTAAACGCTCAATTTCTTAAGTCAACATTAACTGTACAAAAATTACTATAACAACGATTACAAAGTTCTTTCTATTAATAATTTAATCTACAGAAAAATATTAGTTGACTGTTAATAATATTATTAGTCAACAAAATACTAAAAATTGACATTTTAATAAAATTTACAAAATTCTATTTTAGGTCATATTCTTCACAAATTAAATATATTTATACCCACTATATTTATCAAACCACGTATATATTTTTAACATATAAATATACATGATTACATGTCCGTACAAATAGTCTCATAAATTAAACGTGATTTTATTTTAGCAATATATATATATATATATATATATATATTTATAAATCACAACATATTTACATTTTGAGCCGTCGGATCGAGTATCGTACGGTTCAGATTAGATTTGGAGACATTTTATATTTGAGACATTTTAGACCGTTAGATTGGATATCCAACGGACAAAATTAAATGATATCAAGAGACATTTTTGGCCATCCGATCAAATTAGATCAAGGGTTGATATTTTTTGATCATTTTTTACCGTGAGATCGTTTCGATCCAACGGTTGTGGTTGACTATTTTTTTTAAAAATCTCTCAAGTCACAACACTATAGTTTCTCTATCTACAAATAAATCCCCCAAATCTCTCACAATCCCGCCATAATCGCAACAGCCTAATTTGCTCTCTCAATTTTATAACCATCTCCATTCCCAAAGGTTGACCTCCACCTTTCCTCTTCAGATCATCCCCAATTCTCACAATCCCAACCGCCGTCGCCGCTACTGCCAAAGCACCACCGCGCCGTCGCCATCTCCATCGCTGTCACCAGACATCGCCATCTCCATCGCACCATCAGCGCCATCGTCGAACCATCTCCATCGCCAAAAATCGGTTGTCGCTCCTCCTTTCTCCAGCTCGCTTCTCTCTCTCCCGCCGCCATCACCGCTCTGTCATCACCTTCTCTCTCCTTCTCTCCCTCGCTTCCGCTGTCATCCCCATGTTATTGTAAACCTCAATCCCTTGATTTTTTCGTATCCCCTTTCATCCGCATCCCCTCTCTCTCGCCCCTAAGCTTCACCATTCAGCCCGTCTCTCACTCTTCCTCTATCCATCCACCATATCCATTTCGCCATCATCGGAAATTATCATCGTCGTAGCCCTCCTAACGTCGCCGCTATAGCCGGCGCATCGCCATCGTCGTTTCCTATGCAGCAACCCTCTTTGCTAAGTCTTCGATTGATCCAGTTTTCGCCGGCGGTAAGACTCCCTTCTCTCAGATCCAGGTCAATAATTGATTCATCACTTTGGTCTTATACAAACCGTCAAAATTAGGTCTACAGCTTCTCTTTGCATTCATCCCTAATTTCCTATCGTTCTACAGTCTCCACTCTCTCAATCCTGCCGCCCTTGCTGCTGCTTCAATCCGCCGTATTCACTTCCACGATTTCTTCTCTCTGCAAATCCCTCCATCGCCATCACAGTCAGCGGTCCCGGCTTCTCTCTGTTGTGCCAACACTAGGGTTCCCTCTTCAGGCGAAGAGTTTGCTCATTTCATCTCTTTCAACCACCAGGTATGTCCTCCATCCCTCTCTCTCACGTTCTTTGCCTTCTCTTCGTTCGAGTAATTGCACAGCCGTCCCTCTCAACTCTATCGCTTTCTCACTCTTGGCAGAGGACTTCTCCGGCCCTTATGACGCCGGTGCAATAGTGGTCAGCGGTGACTGGCGATGACGGTGAAGATCAGAGATGGTTTCTCTCGGTGGTACATCTATGGCACGCTCCAGATCTCGCCTCTCCCTCGCCACAAGTTCGCCCCTCTCCCTCTCTTACTTCTGGTCGTCTTTCTCAAAATCCGTTGTATTGTTGGGCAGGCGATAGGACTGCACCAGTTAACATCGAATTGGCAAATTGTTGTTTGAAAGTCAAATTACAATTTTCATGTTCATATGGTTTACACTATTTCCAAATTTAGGTTACTGAAATAGTTCATGCTTTTCTCCATTTATTTTGCAGTCAGATGGCAAGCTCGAATCGGTAAGTGCTTATATAGATGCTGCAAATTGCTAATAGCGAATTGTGTAGATCTGCAACTATTCTTTTTAGTTTCTAGATTTCTAAATTGTTTATGTTTGAACTCTTTTGGATTTAGAAAACTGTTTCTCCTTCCATGCAAGTACACACCTATCTCCATCTTCCTCTTCCTTATATTGTGCTAGGTGTCATAGCCATCATTATTCTAAAGGTAATATTTCTCTTTTTCCTTTACATTTCTCTTAATCTTTTGCATATCTCTAATACAAATCAAAGAAAGACATTGAATTTAATGGTTAGAATTGCTTTTGAGAAAATGAAGGGTCTAGAACTTGAGATAAAATCTTTGATTTGGATGAGAATTAGTTTTTCACCCCTCTTCCTTTTTGTTGTCGTTTGAATATATTTTACCAAAGATAAATCTCTCCCTCTAAAGCACAACACTTACATTAAAATTTTAGGATGCAAACGTTGTATGATCCATTTGTGGTCAAATATAAATTTGTGTATATGGAATTTTAGCACAACATTGTATTATTCCTTTTCTTGCAAAATAATTGTTTTACTTTCCCTTTTTGAATTTCCCAAATTAGTTGCCAACTTTCAATTTTCAACTAACATATTTCATCACTTTTTCCAAAATAACCAAATCTTTGCAAGCGGATATGTTATGTTCAATTTCTTTAGATAATAGCTTCACTTATGAAGTATATTACATGATAGTGCGTGGGGATAAGTTCATATTTTGTTTTACATGGGACTTTTTTTTGGGGGGGATTAATTGATTGAGTTATTTAGTTGTTTCTATAGATTTTTGATTAATTGAGTTGTTTAGTAACTTTATAAATTTGGGTCTACTGATATTGGGTTGTTGCCATTAGAGAACCATTTATTCATAATTTTTCTTAATAAGGGGTAAATTTTCTTTTTCAATTTAAATAGATAAATCATCTTTACTTCTCATTATTATTCTCTTATAAAAATATTTTTTTTCCCAAAATAAATCATCTTTACTTTTCAAAATAATATATTTATTTTCTCAAAATAAATATTCTAATTTTTCGTTTCAATCTAAACCGTGTGTTGTGTTTTTATGAATATTTCTATGAAGTTCGAGAAATTTGAAAATTACTTATTGCATCTATTTGCTCGATTATTGGTGCTTAATTTAATTTAGGGCAAATACTTGAGAACAAATCAGAGTTGTTCCCATATTAGTGTTTTTGTCGAAAGTTTTCTTGAGAACAGAAACAAAAATCCAAACAGAAACACATAGGTTGTGTTTTTTTATTCTTTTTTTTTTGTTCCATATACGTTTCCAAATTTCTTTTTCTGGTCCATGTTGGCGGGACGAGCTGGTTTGTTTTGTTATTTTGCACCAAATTTTTGTTTCTATTATTATGGGAAGTGGGAACAAATAATTTTGCTTTTGTTTAGTTCCTAGATTTTTGGAACAAATTTAATTATGAAAACCGATAAAATTTGATCCCAAAAGTCTTTATCTTTTCAATGTTTTCTAGGAAAATAAGTATTAAAGTGGCATTTGTTTAGTGTTTTTGTTCCTACAAAAACGTGAAACAAATACAGAAATCTGGGAACAATCTGCTTTTATTGTTTACTAACATTAGTTTTTCTTGAATTACCAATTCATCAAACACACACATACATCACTTTTCACCACGAGGAGATTCTTCTCGCGGAACTTCCTTAGGAATTTGGTTTTACTACAGAGATATTTAATTTCATTATTTTTTTAATTATTATTATTTGCAGTCCAAGAAGGAATGCAATTATCTAATCAATCTTTGTGAAACCTCATATGCAAAAGTTAATAGTTGTTGATAGTGAATTTGACAAGAGTAGAGATAGTAGGTGTGCATTTTCTACCTCCCATTCCTGCCGTTTCACTTGGATTTGGAACCTGAAGCTTTGAGTCTACATGGTTTCACCCCCCTGCATTTACTTAATTGCGTACTTTTGAGCTTTAACATTCCTATCTTATGCAGAGTCCAGACAAGCTTTGGAACATTTCTGGCCCGAGGATGTGATAAAACAGTCCGAAACATTGAGAAAAGGATTGCGGACTTCACCTTTATTCATGTAGGTATGGAGTTGGAGGAACTCTTTTTATCCTTTCTCTTTTGTTTTGAAATTTCTTTTATATAGATCCTTTTTTATGCGAAAGCAGTATATTTTTTTTAAAGGATTAGTTTGCATGAAAATCGTGTGTACTTCATCAGACCTTAAGCGTAGTATTTCAAAATAACCAAGGCAGTGACTGATGCTAATGCAAATTAGTAGATAATAAGAATAAGTCAGGTGTTAAAATGGTACATTCATACCCTCTTTTGGGTAAGACTCTATTTGAAACTGTTGATTTTGACCCGAAATCAATTTTAATTTTTGTTTCCAGATTATATTGATTTTGTGAAACAACTTGAAATAGATTTCAGTTTAGTTATTTTAGATAAAAGGGAATTTCTTCAATTGGGTCGTAGTTTATGCATATTGTATGCGCATTGTTTTTATAGAGAACTGTTCTAAATCCTTCTTTGTTTTAAATCACATGTTCTAAATCATTTTTGTTTACTAAACAGATTTTCGGTTTTGTTAGCAATTATTTGTGTGTTTTCGTTTATTCTGTTTTTTTTGTTCTCTTTCAATAATTAGTTTTTGTTCTAACTTATGTTCTCAAGCATTTTTTGTGTATTTTGTGTTATTTATAAGTTTGACCTCGAGTAGATCCTGAGAACCACGAAATTGAGAAGGTATGGATTTAATTTGTGTTTTCATGTTTCCAGATTGATTTCATGCTTATCTAAAATGGCTTTGACTTTAGTTAGTTTAGGTACATGAATTTCTTCTCTTGGATGGTGGTGTTTGTGCACATTGTATAGACAATTGGCTGTATAGTGTTTTGCAATATTTAAGGTCTTTTAATTTCATGCATGTTTGATTAATTTCTTCGATGAGTATTTAGTGTTTTTGTTCTCAATTTTTTTACGGAAGTCTTTTATGTTTTTTATTGCCAAAAAGGTAATGTTTGTTTAGTATTTTTGTTCTAAGTGATTGTGAAAAAAAAAAAAAAAAAAAAACGTTTCTAATAGGCAAACGGTACCGAAGAATTTTTGAAAAAAATAATTTCTTAAATTTCTTTTGCTGTTCTATCTGTTCCCAGAGTTCCGATTGCTTATCTTTTATGCAATATTATTTTTTGATTAGTTTTCTTGCTATAGATTTAATTAGTTTTTTGTGTTTAATTCTTTATATTTTTTATTACTTAATTTCTGTACAGTATTATTAGTTTTTATTTACTTATGAAGTTTCTATATTTTTTGTTCTTACCGGTTTACATAATCTTGCATCATCTTTATTGTGCCAATGTAGTTAAATGAAAGAAGTTAAAACTGTTTGACGAAGAATAAAATTGGAGTCATAAAGTGAGTTGTTTTCCCATTTTACGTTGCAAACTCAAAGTTCTTTTTCTTTTTGTATTTGTTTATTTTGTTTCGGTTTAACTCCTGTTTAATTGTAATATTATTTTAATAGTTGAATATCTACGTTATTGAATACAATTGTGTTGTATTTGTAATATAAATTGTTTGTTGGTGATAACATTTAAATGTTAATTATTGTTGATTTTATTAATAAAATAGGCGTAGAATGTTATATAAAAGTGGAGATTATATTTGAAATGAATCCTATTGAATTACTTTTTTGATTAGGAAGTTTGTGGTATTATTTTAATAGTCAATTATCCGTGTTATTGGATATTGATTGTGTTGTATTTGTAATATACATTGTTGGTGATCTTAGTTAAATGTTAATTATTGTCGATATTTAATAAAAATAAGTGTAGAATGTTGTATAAAAGAGGAGATTATATCAATTTTTTTAGGTCTAATTTCTTTTTTCACGCCCGTCCCTTTAGGCACGGGTTATACCCTAATATATATATAAAGGTTGGGACTTAAGCCACCACCATTTACCCTTGTTCCTCCTCACTTTTTTTTTTTTTTTTTTTTTTAATTATGGCTTGGACACGTGTCAATTGACACATGAATATATATGGTGAATATATGTTTCATTTTTTAAGAAGAAAACATATTACACCACTTATTCATTTTATTACTTTTTAATTTATTTATTTATTATTTTTTTAATTTATTTATTTACACTAATTATCCCTCTTGAAATATTAATTATACCCCAAACTTTTTAAAACTGTATCTTAAATAACTTAATAATCCATAAACTTCTAAAAGTTAAAATTAAAATTAACATATTAACCCCTAAAATTTTTAAAGTAAAATTTAAATAGCACAATGAACCCCATTATTTTTCTAAATGTTCTAAAATACAACTAGAAATATGCATGTACAAAAATTAGGCTTTATAATCCTCCCTCCCTAAAAGAAATTTTGTCCCAAAATTTTATTACCTTAAACGAATAAATGCGGATATTTATTCTTCATCTCCTCTTCTCTTTCCCATGTCACCTTCTTCACGGAGTGACTGCGCCATAGCACTTTCACCAACGGAATCGTTTTCGTCTGCAATACTTGATTTTTACGGCTTAGAATCTGCACTAGCTTCTCAACGTATGACAAGTTTTCCTTCAATTCGATTGGTTGAGAAGTTAACACATACGAATGGTCTAGCACATATTTTCTAAGCATCGAAACGTGAAAAATATCGTGTAATCTAGACAATTCTGGCGGTAGGGCTAGTTGATAGGCCACTGTGCCAACTCGTTTTAAAATCTCGTATGACCCGATGTACCTCGGACTTAGCTTTTCCTTATTTTAAAATCTCATTAGGCTCTTCTACAGGGATATACGCAAAAACACATAATCACCCACTTCAAATTCCAACTCTCGTCTACGCTTGTCAGCATAACTCTTTTACGGACTCTGAGTAGTTTTCAGTCTTTCCTGAATCACTTTCACATTTTTTGTTGTCATCTGAGCTATGTTAGGTATTAATAATTTTTATTCTCCAACTTTAGTCCAGCAGACTGGAGTTTTGCATCTTCTATCATACAACGCTTCATATGGTGCCATCTAGATTGCCAAATGGTAGCTATTGTTATAGGCAAATCCCATTAACTTCAAATGATCATCCCAACTACTAAGAAATTCTAGAACGCAACCCCTCAACATATCTTCCAATGTCTGAATTGTAAGTTCCGATTTGGCCTTCAGTCTAAGGATGAAAAGATGTACTGAATTTTAACATAGTATCTAGAGTAGCTTGAAGACTCAACCAGGATTTCGATGTAAATTTTGGATCTCTATCCAATACTATGGAAATCGGCACATACATACAATCTGAATTATTATTGTTTTAAACGAAATTTCGATGATGAAATTTATTTAAGGGGGATAGATTGTAATACCCTGAGAAATTTATTTTTTTTGAAAATATTATTTTATATGAGTTTAATAGTTTAGGATTGTTTTGTAAATTTATGGTATAAATAATATTTGATAATTTTTTGAGGTTTAATGTTAATTTTAAATTGACTTCTAAAAGTTTTGGGACTATTGTATTATTTGAAATATACCTTTGGGATATAATTAATATTTTTATTTTATTTTAAGGGGGATATTGTGTTGGCCCAGTGAGCTACCCAAGAAATGGGTGAATTGGGTAGTTCTAAAATTTATGCAATTTAAATTTTTCAACACTTAATTTATCAAATAATCAATTTATCCTAAATTAATTAATATCTTTGTTACGTAGTGGATAAGTGTTTAAATCTAGGTGCACACCCAAATAAAATGTAAAGAAAGTAAACAATGCAGCACACCAAGATATATCCTAGTTCAGCAAGTTAGCCTTACTTAATCCAGTCACTCGAGCTCCACGAAGATTTGCACCCTCTAAAACCTTTGATCCTTTTAAAGGTAGGAACCAAACCCTTACAAGGATTCTTTTTCCAGGTTCAGAATCAACCTTTACAATTCTGTTTTTCCAGGTTACGGAAGAGCCTTATCTTTTTTTAAGTTAAAGACTAACTTAATTCTATTACAGGAAGAATCACAACCTAATTCTTTTAACAGGCTAAAGATCAAATCTTATAACGCTCACAAATATTCTTTTCCCAGGTAAGTATTGAACCTTTATAAATTACTCAAAATTAATTCTATTCAAGAAGAATTGTTAACATAATTATTTTCAAGGGAAAAGAATAATCTAACCTATTTATATCTTAGGCAAAGATCAAACCTCAACTTTTTTTTGGAAAAGATTGAAATCCAAGCTACCCTGACTAGATACAGACCCAACCATATCTAATCTGCACAAACTCACTAATACAAAAAATTATGAGTTTCTTCCCACTCGGAACTTCTACCACCTCAAATTAATTATACTTGATTAATGTTCCAAAACTTATTATGTGATATAATTTAAGTGAGAAATTTAATATCTGATTATAACAAGTGTGGAAATCACAAAATTAAGCACGTAATCATTTAAAATCATAAAATCGTTTTAAAAATATTTTTTATGCTCTTAAGTTTAAAAAACGATTTTTTAATGATCTTAAAACCAAGTAATAAACAATATATGAAATCAAATTTTAGCACAATAACTTGGAAAGATCTCACAAGGAAAACACTGAAAGAATTGAATCAAAATTGCAAGACAACACAGATCGGTGACGTAAACTCAATAACGCTTTAGCTCAAGAACTTTTCACACAAATGATCTCACAAATGATCTCTCGAATAAATCTCAGAATGATAACGCTCAAAAAGCTTAAGAACTTGATAGTTCTTGATGTGATGTAATGTGATGTCATTAGATCTCAAATTCGTAGGTCTATATATAGTGATTTTAAGCAAGCCCTCCGACGGCTAATTTTGAAAAGATAAGCCTTTAAAGACCACTTATAGACCCCATATATCATATCTTTTCAATCCTAATATAATTTACTTAAAAATATCTTTTAAATCTCTCAATTAAGTTCACAAATTATTTTTTAAACTTCAATCACAAAGATAGAAAGTATTTAGTTGCTAAAATTGAGAGAATCTAAAATTATATGTACCAAATCAATAAGGATATCAAAATGGATATGTCATATCTTTAATATCTTCAAATCCCCCAAATCTATCCATCAGATTTTCTAAAAACGGCTAGCAATGGCTAGTTTTTGACCGAAACCTTAAAATCTTCAAAATGTTAACCTATACAGTCGTTTGACCGAACGATTCAGTATATAACATATGCCAAACCCAAAAAAGCAGTCAGTTGACCGAATACCCCACGGTCAGTTGACCGATCAATTTAAGTTGCAATCCAGGCCAAAGTTAAACCACGGTCGATTGACCGATCCTACCACGATCAGTTGACCGATTGATTCAGAGAGTTTCACTTGGCCAATCGGTTGACCGAACCTCTGCTGGTCGGTTGACCGATCAATGTTGGATGCTCTCTTTTCCACTTATTTCAGCTCCAAAATTTATTTTTTAATCCCGTGAACCGATTGATTTTCTCAGTTAATACAATTGACATTAAAATTTAATTTTAAACACTTTTTTCACTTAGGTCAATTTTTATTTTTCAACTTCACATAGGAGCAAATATTTAAACACTAATTAGGATCCTAAATTTTATTAAATCAAACACACATAATTATAAGTCATCAATTCGTGTCATGTGTAATCTTAATTCGGGATACATTAATAGTATAAGAATATTTGAGTTATTTTTATCTAATTTCTTCGGAATCTTCAATACTCTTCATTTATTTATTGTCCATCTTTACACATTTGATAATTTCTTTATGATTCAATCTTTGATTGGAACTCTTATACTGAAACACTCAACAAACACATTAGTTCCACAAAAAATATTAACCCTTAATTGTCCATCAAAACCTTGGGATCAACACATT
Organism: Eucommia ulmoides; assembly: GCA_016647705.1. NCBI lineage: Eukaryota > Viridiplantae > Streptophyta > Magnoliopsida > Garryales > Eucommiaceae > Eucommia > Eucommia ulmoides. The sequence goes on along the minus strand of CM028326.1, from coordinate 34,057,402 downwards.
GTGTAAATAAATAAAGGGATGAAATTAGTTTCCTTCTTAAAGAAGGAAACTAATATCAACCAAATGTATATACGTGGGTAAAGAAGTGGACACGTGTGTGAATGTTGATAATAATAATAATAATAATAATAATAATAATAATAATAAGAAGAAGAAGAAGAAGAAGAAGAAAAAAGAAGAAGAAGGAAGAGGATTGATCATTAGTCTTGGATACATATACACACATATATATTATATGTGTTTTGTTGCTGCGGCTTTTGGGCGAGAAGAAGAAAAAAAATAGAGAATCAAAAAGAAAAAGAAAAAGAAAATTTATACCGTGACAATTTTGGTTCGGATTTCAGGTAGAATATTTAACTATTTTAATATATGTATTTAATATCTCTATTGTGCGATTTATGTTATTATTATTGTTGAATTATAATTGATAATTTCCATGAGATAATTATGATTATGTAAAAACTATGTGTGATACATGCCTATGTGTTTATGTGTTGTATTAATTAGATACACGTATTTGAGGGGTTGAAATTTTATTGAGCGTTGGCTCACAATTCCACAATTTTGATTGTAGGGCTAGTGAGAATGAACCTGCGCTATGAATTATGTTGGAATTTATATTTGTAAAAATTGTATTTATTATTTACAGTTGTAAAATCGACTCGATGAATTGAATATAAATGAAATTATCGCCATAACCTAGTAAAATTTCTCAGATTTACAAGTAATAAAATATTAGTCATTCACTTTTAGTATTAATTCTCTTTGGGAGAAATCGAGTGGTGGCCTTGGGAAATCAGGTTATTATAAAATTTCTACTAAAAAATTTACCATTTTCTTTTCTATCTTTTCAATTCTGTGTGGCGGACGGCAGGAAATGACCTGCGATGGTCGCCGGAGATGGGCGTCGGACGTTGGCGGACAGTGGCTGGCGGCGGCGGATGAACAGTAACAGATATTGGGAATGGAATGGGAATAATGAGAAACAACTTTTTTGTTTCTCATTTCTTAAGACAAAAATGGACACAATTCCCAAATGGGAATGGAATGGGAACGAGAACAAAGATTACCAAACGCTATTTCTAAATAGAATTCTTAAAAATTTGGGAATGAAATAAGAATTTTTGAAATGGAAACAGTTACCAAAAGGGGCCTAAATAACTTTACTTTCAATACACGATGTTAAAAAAGTACGGAAAGAACTATTATGGCACGTGCACTATACTCCTGAACCACGCGCTCTAGTTTTGACATGATGAAGACGTGATCGCTTCCCTTTACTCCATCATAAAACCTTACTTCTTGTTTCGTTTCGCATACACTAACCCTAAAAATCACAAATTTAAGATTTTATATGTGGTGAAGAAAATATTAAAATCAAATAAATGGTCCAAATCAAAAGATGAATAAGCCTCTGTTGATCAACCATGAGGTAAACAATCTTGGTAACTCGTTAACTCTTCATGATCAATTTTCTCTAATTTTATTCAACACAAAATTGAAAACCATTTTTCATGATAATGGTTATTTTATAGACATTTCAAACTAAATGATGGAGAATTTAGTGTCGAAATCCAACTAATTTTCTGCTTCCCTTCTTTATGAATTAACACACCATTTGACCAACATTTTGCTCGTGGGAAGTATAGGAATCAACAATTAAATATTTAATTAATCACGACATTAATTATTGTGACACAAATAATTTCAAAGTTACCATTAACTAGTTATGCAGATCCAGTAAATACAGATTTTGAAAACCATGTGCACTTTTACTAAGCATATATTATGTGAATTCAAGATATGAAATTTTAATTAAGCATATAATGTAGATTCAGGATATGAAAACTTAGTGAGTAGTTAGTAAGCATATACTATTTAGATTCAAGATATACAAATTTAGTAAATGTTAACTAAGTACAAATTGTTCAGATTCAAGATATGTAGATTTATGAGCGTTCACTAAGATTACAATATGTTGTTTTAGCATATAGAGATTTAGTGAACGTTAACTACAAATTACAAGTTACTGAATCAAAGAACAACATTGAAGTAGATCGAAACTAGAGTTGAACTCTATGCCTTTCAAGTAAGTTCATGCCCCTACACTAGTGCTCATGATTGAGTAGATGTATGTATACCAGGGTACAAAGATCTCAATTTTCTAGTGCAAACACTTGAAATAAAAATCCCTATGAATTAAACTTATACTCAAACTCTCAAAAACAAACTTTCTACATGTATGTATGTGTGATGTGCTTGAGTAAGCATATGAATTAATTCCTTCGATGCTATGCGGTGATTTTAAAATGAGAATAAAGTCCATTATTTACAAAATACCAAAAGATACAATCGAATGGGTGCAATATTTTGAAAATTTCAAAAGACACCAGTTGGAGAAGGCTTGTGAACATTCATTGGTCTAACTTACACCAGATTCGAACTTGCAAATCAACATGAATGTTCACATGCACTAATTCACAGTAACGGCCGCTAGATGCAATAGATATTTACTTTAAATATTTTTATTTAAATATTTCTAGTGAATTTTACCCCAAAAGATAATGCAATGATGGGTTAGGCCTGAACCTGAATTCGACTTGACCTAGGCCTTAAATCGGCCTACGCCCAAGCATGGCAAGATACAGCTTGAATAGATGATGATAGTGCGTGCGTGTGCGTGTGTGTGGTTAATTATAAAACTCTCACAATTCACAAAAAATTGTATGCCCAAAGAGCTTGCCCTTCGATCTCAAAATGGAACTAGATATATTGCTCAAGTTTTTTCTCCCACAAGTAACGTGGGATTATTTTTTCATTCTAGTCTTTAACCAATATCAAGTAGGTATTTTGAGGATTAAATCTCATTCAAAACTTGACATGTAAATATACTATAATAATCTTTAGTAAAAGGGGAACGCATTGAAACTCCAACCCAAATAATTTAATTAATGGATTTTACTTTAATTAATTACTAAAATTGCCAAAAATCCTGAAAATCCTTACATGAATAAGACTGATTAGATAAACGTGCATATGCAATACTGATATGGTATAGAGAGTTCAGCATAGAAAATAACTGCATCGAGATAGGTAGGTTTTGACCTTGAACCTTCTCTAGCGAAAGACTATCGGATTTACTTGGCTAACTAGTGAACATGGTGTCGTGAACTATTCAACCATTATGTACAATACAATAGAATTCACACAAGTACTTCTTATTAGATATAAGGCCTATAGTCAATCTTATAGTCTCACATTTGTGGCTTTTATGTATAAAATATTTCAATCTCAATTATTAATAAAAAGTTATTTTGATATTATTCTTTAATCATATAAATGTTGTGTAGGCTTTGAATATTAACTTGAAACCTCTTTAACGTAATTAAAAGGTAAAGGTCAAAGACATTTGGTAACTTATATTCTTAATTGTTTTTAGTCGGTGTTGGATTGTTGAGAACCGTTCTTCAACAATCTAGACTAGTTTGTTCTATTGTTTTCTCTTCTGAGAGTGTTGAGTCTCACATCATTAGTTGAGATGCTAAAACAACCAAGAGAACTTACCAGTGTAGTTAGGGAGTGGACGTGATCATCCTTGATATCATACATGACAGCTTTACTCAATGTCGAAATAGGATGCATGAAATATGATTGTATTATGTTCTTTTGACTTGAGGTACTGTATATTACATGTATGAGTTGCTATATTTTGATAATATTAAATGTTGTTAAACACAAGACTTCAAATGTATTCATTGGGTATAGTGGGACATGCATGTGAATGTACGAGTATATAAGAAAGTATCTATCACTCTTCGTAAAGATAATCGTGTTCTATGTGATTCGATTTAATATAATTCACCAAAACCTATGGATAGATGAGTGTGACGATCGGGGATAAGATTCCACGTAAAGCCTAGTTGTTGCACATGCATATTTTTAGCTGTATCTTAGAACATTTAGAAAAAAATTACGGGGTGCGTTACGCAATTTAATATATACTTTAAAAATTTTAGGGGTTAATATGTTGATTTTAATTTTGAATTTTAAAGTTTAGGAGATTATTAAGTTATTTAAAATATGACTTTAAGAAATTTTGGGATATAATTAATTATTTTTATTTCAAGAGAGTAATTAGTGTAAATAAATAAAATAAAATAAAATAATAAAATAAACATGGTGCAAATTGTTTCCTTCTCTAGAAGGAAACAATTAACAACCTTTAAGAAATATATATATATATATATATATATATATATATATATATATATATATATATATATATATATATATATATTATGCCAATGCTTTTACACGCCCGGGGGGGTTAACAAAAAAAAAAAAAAGGGGTAAAGGCGGTGGGCATTCTATGAATCCAAAATATATATGTGTGGGTGGGTGGGTGGACTTTTGTTTTCCTCTCTCTAATCGGCTCTCTCTCATTCTCTCTTTTCTCTTTCACATCCACTATTTTGCTCTTTGTTTCCCCATCTGTCATTCATCAAATCAGTAAGGTAAATTCTATATATCTCTCTCAACTATGTGTATAGGTTGTAGCTGATATATACTTGGGTATTGTAATTGTAGCATAAATATATATATATATATATATATATATATATATATATATAACTGGTGAGAGAAGTTTAATTGTAATTAAATTATTATTAAAAAATAAATAAATAAATAAAATAATACTAGAACTAGCTAACTAACAATTTCAACTATAGTGTATTTGGAGTAAACTTTAAACTGTAGTTTTAAAGTTAACCAAAAGAAAATAGTGTTATGTTTTTTCTAGTCCGAACAAATAATATGCAAAACTGTTCAAAATCATGAAATGTATAATAATACTTGAAATTAAGGCAACTGATGTACATGTGTATTTATGTCCAAAATATATACGTGGATTCGAGATATATATAAATCTAACTTTTAAAGAATACAGATAAAAATTATAAATTTTACTAAAATGATAATTTTTAGTATTTCGTTAACTAATAAATTTTTTAACAATTGATTTATATTTTTCTACAAATTAAATTATTAACACGATTTTTTTTTTTTTTTTTGTAATCGTTAATGTAATAATTGTCATACAGTTAATATTAACTTAAGAAATTAAGCATTAAATAATTTCGTATAATTAAAAAAAATTGGGAATGGGAAATAGTGCATTTTAGGGTCACACATTGCATATTAGAGTTATTTTAAATAAAATTTTAATTTAGGTCCTATCATTGTTAGGTTCACAAGTGACGCCGACCACGCCTACATTACGACAGTAGAGTATTTAGTAGCGCAAAAATTGAGGTAAGTATACTATCTTCTATGTAAATTATCAAATTATATTTTCACACTTAAATGTGAAAAAAATGGTCTATTAAAATTGATTACTTATAACGTTACGCAGATTAAGTAAATTTTTAAATGTGGAAAGTGATTTTTACTATTCGACTAAGCCATAGTTGTCTTCTCGTCAAGAGGGCATGTCCTGTGAGATGTGGATATTTATTGTTACCTGTCAGGCAAGTCCTGTACGGTGGATATTTATTGTTACCTATCAGACAAGTCCTACAGGGTGGATATATGTTGAGACTTGTCAGGAGTGCAAATCCTGCAGGTGGTTGCCCCTACCATTGGGGATATTGAATGACCCTAACACTAATAGTCACCTTAGATGGCACCGTCATACAAGTTACGGTACCGTCGTAACTCCCGATCGTGAGGTGAAACGATCCTGTGGCTGGTAAGAAAATATGTGTGCGGTATTTTATTATATGTCAAAATAATTTTATTGGGTGATTTAAATGCATTATTTTATTACGATGATAGTTGTGGTATGTTATTTCGGCTCAATGTGTAGTTGTAGTTATATTATATTTTGAAAAGTGGTACTTGATAATTATGTTTTATCCATAATTTGTTTTTTTATAGTATGAAGAAAATACACCGATAAAATATTTGGTTTCAGGTGCCGCAACTAGGAACATATCCACTATTGGAACTAGGTAGAGTCAGGAGGTGGTGTCATTTTGGAGGGTTAGTTAGATAGGTGTGAACCGTAAAAGGTTCTTTTTTTTTGTGGTTTTGTTGTGAATATTTAGGATACGTGTATTCCTGAATTTTGAAGTGGGTAAATATATTTTTTGAAAAAAAATAATATAGAGGTGCATGTATGTATATATATATATATATATATATATATATATATATATATATATGTAGATCGGTCAGGTAACGTCAAGTCGACATCAGGCCTGACCTCGGGCGATGGTGGCCTGGGTAGGGGTGTGATAGTTTTTTATATCAGAGCTTAGGTTATAGGTTCTGTAGGTATGCCAGATTGTTTAGTCAGTAGTGGACCATGAGATATGGTGTCGATATGTGGGTTCGGCACGTGAGTGGTAGTTATTTTATTGAATTAAATAGTACATTTTCATCATGCACTGTCGTTTTCCTATTGACCATGTTATTTATTAAAGTTCATTTCAGATCTTGACTATGGAGCGTGAAAATAAAAGTAATGGGAATTCTGGACACTAGAGAAAGAGGGATAGGACGCAACAAAGCTTGGATGTTGTTAAGCAAATTTTACAGGTTGCTGCACAACTAACAGAGCAGTAGGCAAAGATTATGGAATGTCAGAAGGCCCAGAGCGAAACAACCACTTCTCACGCTGTACTCCTAAAGAGATTCAAGGAATTGGACCCCCTAGCTTTTACAGGAACTGTGGGTCCTGCTGATGCTGAAAATTGGTTGAGGAGCATAAGGCACGTATTCGAGGCAATAAGAATTACCGATGATAGTCGAGTTCCTCTCGCCATCTTCCAGTTGAAAGGAGAGGCTGAACATTGGTGGGAGGAAATGAAGTGATTAATTTCAGTTCCAGGAGATGAAATTTCTTAGGATCGATTCGTTGCTACATTTAATGAAACATATTTCCCTGAATCCTATCAGTTCGAGATAGATGAAGAGTTTATATCACTGAAACAGGGGAGGATGACCGTTCTGCAGTATGAAATTAGATTCGATGCCCTGTCCCGATTTGCTCCTGATTTAGTGAAAATTGAAGAAGTAAGATATAGAAGATTCCAGAAAGGACTTGATCTGCAAATACGTTCCAGGTTGACTAGCAGACGGATCAAAAGTTATGCGAAATTGGTAAACACGGCAAAATTAATAGAGAATGATGTATGGGAAGTCGTCGATAATCGTGAGCAATACAAAAATAGTAGATTTGAATAACCTAACAGATATCCAGGTGGCACTTATTGAGGAGCTGTAGCTCGATCGCCACTTTCTCGGGCCCTAACAACCGACTAGTCAGGTAGGATCCAAGGTCCACGACAATCATACTTTGAACAACAGTAGAATGTATTCGGACAGAGTATCGGCTAGCAAGGACAGGAAATGAGCCAGATGTTTAGTCGAGCCGGGATACCTGTATGCTACCAATGTGGATCACCGGATCATTTCGCTAGGGAATATACCATGGTAGGCCCAATATGTTTCCGTTGTCATGAGTTAGGCCACATATCTCCAAATTGTTTGAAATCTGTTGTTACATCTAGAACCTCTGCGAGTAGTGTAGGTAGTGTTTACCCTAGTAGTATTCAACAGCGTGGTATAGGATCGGCCGGTAGATCTCTGACTCGAGGTTGTGTATTTGCTATTACCAGGCAGAATGCCCAGGCTACCCCAGATGTGGTTACATGTATTATGTCTTTATATGATATAGATGCGTGTATACTTATTGATCATGTTTCTACTTATTCATTTGTTTCAGTGACCTTTATGATGCATGTAGACAAATTTTCCACTTCTTTGTCATATAGTATTATTATTTCTACCCTTGTGGGTGAGTCGGTATTGATAGAGAGTGCATATAAAGATAGTCCGTTTCGTATTGGTGATAGGGAATTATTGGTAGATCTATTACTCCTGAGTATTCACGATTTTGATGTAATATTGGGTATGGATTTGCTATCCGACTATCATGCCATAGTGGATTATTTTAAGAAGGAAGTTACTTTTCTAGTCGCGGATGAGCCGAAGTTCATATTTTCGGGAGACAGAATCATCACCCCTGTCAGTTTGATTTTAGTCCTAGAGGCTAGAAAATTATTAAGGAAGTGGTACCAGGGATACCTCGCGCATATGATTGACACTAGTCAAAATGGGGTACAGATATCAGATATCCTAGTGGCCGGGGATTTTCCGGATGTATTTCCAAAAAAGTTTCCAAGGTTGCCAGTGGATAAGAAAATTGAGTTCACTATCGAATTACTTCCGGGAACTACTCCTATATCAATTCCACCATATCATATGGCACCAACCGAGATAAAAAAGCTGAAAATTCAGTTGCAAAATCTGTTAGACCGCGAGTTTATCAGACCCAGTGTTTCTCTATGAGGAGCCCTAATGTTATTTGTAAGGAAGAAGGATGGGACGCTGAGGATGTGTATTGATTACAAGCAACTGAATAAGGTGACAATCCGTAATAAATACCCGTTGTCTAGAATTGATGATCTGTTCGATCAATTGTAGAAGGCCAAGGTATTTTCCAAAATGGATCTTTGATCAAGATATCATCAGCTGAAAGTTAGAGATAGTGATGTGTTGAAGAAGGCATTCTATACGAGGTATGGAGATTATGAATTCCCAGTGGAGCCATTTGGGTTTACGAATGCCCCTACTGCTTTTATGGACCTGATGAATCGGATCTTCCAACCTTACTTAGATTGCTTTATTATTGTGTTCGTTAATGATATGTTGATCTATTCCCAAAATAAAGAAGAGCATGCAGAGCATCTCAAGATTGTGTTGCAGACTTTGAGAGAGAAGCAATTATAGGCAAAATTCAGTAAATATGAGTTTTTGCTTGATAGAGTTGTATTCTTAGGGTATGTTATCTTCGGGGATGGTATTCAAGTTGACCCAAAGAAAGTCAAAGTTATGGTTCAATAGGAGGGGCTCAAACGTGTGACCAAAGTTCGAAGCTTCTTAGGATTAGCAGGTTATTATTGTCAGTTTATTCAAGGATTTTCTGTTATAGCTGCCCCGTTGACCCGATTGACCCGCAAAAAATTTAAATTTGAGTGGACTGAAAAATGTGAACAGAGCTTCCAGGAGCTGAAAAGTAGATTGATATTTGTGCCAATACTTTCTCTTCTGATAGAATGTGGTGGCTTTGTGATTTACAGTCATGCTTCGCACTAGGGGCTAGGGGTATGTACTGATACAACATGGTCACGTGATTGCATATGCTTTTTGGTAATTAAAGAATCATAAGCGTAACTACCTGACACATGATTTGGAGTTGTCGGCAATTGTGTTTGCCTTGAAACTCTGGAGACATTATCTGTATGGGGACACATGCGAGACATACACTGACCACCAGAGTTCGAAATATTTATTTACTCAGAAGGAACTAAATCTGAGATAGAAGCGTTGGATAAAGTTGATCAAGAATTATGATTGTACTATCCATTATCACCTTGGAAAGGCCAATGTCGTTGCAGATGCACTGAGTCGGAAGTCGGCAGGTTCGGTCACACACCTTTGAGTTGTTCATACTAACTTGTATGTTGAGCTAAGATCTTTGCGAGTCCAGTAGGCAGTTGGTTAAATGGCAGCATTGCTTACGACTTTGACCTTGAGGCTGACGTTAAACGACCATATTATGGAAGTGCAGAAGTCAGATGTCTAATTGGAGAAGATCAGAGATAAAGTGAAGAATGGTCAAAGAGCCAACTATCGCATCAGGGATAATGATGAAGTCTTGATGTTTGAGAATAGGATGTGTGTGCCTAATAATGTCGATTTGAAGAAAGATATCTTGGAGGAAGCGCACAGCTCAGTATACGCAATGCATCCAGGTAGTACCAAGATGTATCGGGATTTGTGAGAACATTATTGGTGGAGTGAAATGAAATAAGAAATTACAGAATTTGTTGCCAGGTGTATCGTTTGCCATCAAGTCAAGATCGAACAGTAATATCCAGGTGGGTTATTGCACTATCTACTTATCCTAGAGTGGAAATGAGAACATATCATGATGGATTTTATTTCAGGATTACCCCGCACTCAAATGGGACATAATTCCATCTGGGTGATTGTTGATAAACTTACCAAGTCTGCTCATTTCCTGGCCGTGAAAATGACGTACTCCATGGACAAGTATGCAAAATTGTATATTGACGAGATTGTTAGATTGCATGGCGAAATAATTTCCATAGTATTAGATAGAGATCCGAGATTTACCTCGAAATTTTGGCCGAGTCTTCAAGCTGCTATGAGTACTAAGCTAAAATTCAGCACTTTCTTCCATCCTCAGACAAATGGCCAATCAGAGCGTACGATTCAAATGTTGGAAGATATGTTGAGAGGGTTGTGTTCTAGAATTTCTTAGTAGCTGAGATGATCATTTGATATTGATAAAGTTTACCTATAACAATAGCTACCATTCGGCAAACGAGATGGCACCATATGAAGCGTTATATGGCAGAAGGTGCATGACTCTAGTTTGTTGGACTGAAGTGGGAAAACAAAAATTATTGATACCAGATATAGCCTAGATGACGGCGGACAAGGTAAAAGTGATTCAGGAAAGACTGAAGACTACTCAGAGTCGGCAAAAGAGTTATACTGACAAACGTAGGTGAAAATTAGAATTTGAAGTGGGTGATTATGCATTTTTGCATATATTCCCGTGGAAGGGCATAATAAGATTTGGGAAAAAGGGAAAGCTAAATCCGAGATATATCGGGCCGTACGAGATTCTAGAATGGGTTGGCACGGCTGCCTATCGACTAGCCCTACCGCCAGAATTGTATAGATTACATGATGTTTTTCACATATCGATGCTTAGAAAATATGTGTCAGACCCGTCGCATGTGTTGACTTCTCAACCAATCGAATTGAAAAATGATTTGATGTACGTTGAGGATCCAGTTCAAATTCTGAACCGTAAAGATCAAGTGATGCGGACGAATACGATTCTGTTGGTAAAAGTACTACGGCGCAGTCACTCCGTGGAAGAGGCGATGTGGTAAAGAGAACAGAAGATGATGGAGAAATATCCGTATTTATTCGTCTAAGGTAACTAAAATTTTGGGACAAAATTTCTTTTAGGGGAAAAAGATTGTAAAGCCTAGTTTTTGCATATGCATATTTTTAGCTGCATCTTAAAATATTTAGAAAAAAATAACGGGGTGCGTTGCGCAATTTAATATTTACTTAAAAATTTTAGAGGTTAATATGTTGATTTTAATTTTGGATTTTAAAGTTTATGGGATTATTAAGTTATTTAAAATATGACTTTAAGAAATTTTGGGATATAGTTAATTGTTTTTATTTCAAGAGGGTAATTAGTATAAATAAATAAAATAATAAAATAAACATAGTGCAAATTGTTACCTTCTCTTAGAAGGAAACAATTAACAACCTTTAAGAAATTTTTGGGATATAATTAATTATTTTTATTTCAAGAGGGTAATAAGTGTAAATAAATAAAATAATAAAATAAAAATAGCTCAAATCGTTTCCTTCTCTTAGAAGGAAATAATTAAAAACCATAAACACACATACACGTATGTGTGTGTTTGTGGACTTTTTTTTTTCCTCTCTCCAATCGGCTCTCTCTCATTATCTCTTTTCTCTTTCACATCCACCCTTTTGCTCTCTATTTCTCCATCTGTCATTCATCAAATCAGTAATGGCATGTTTGGTTGGATGGAATCGGAGGCGGAATGGAATCGCATTTCGCCCTCGATTCCTATTCCGTTGTTTGGTTCTCCAATGGAATCATTAGAATGAGATTCCATTTAAAATGGGATGGAATCAAATCCAATCCAATGGAATCAAAACTAAAATTACAAAAAAATTCATCGCTGATCCAACCCAATTTAGAAATTAGAGAACAAAAACAGAAATTAAAGAACAGAAAATTGAGAACAAAAAATTAGAGAACAGGAACAAAAATTAGAGAACTGAAAATTGAGAATAGAAACAAAAAATTAGAGAACAAAAAATCGAGAACAAAAAATTAGAGAACAAAAAATTGAAAATAGAAACAGAAAATTGAGAACTGAAACAGAAATTAGAGAATAGAAACTGAAAATTGAGAACAAAAACAGAAATTAGAGAACATAAACTGAAAATTGAATGAAATATTGAAATATAATAAAATGAGGGAAGGAATGAAATAGTAAAATATAATAAAATTCTCATTATGAGGGCATAATAATAATTTTATTATATTTTACTATTAAATTCCTTTCATCATTCTATACCAACCAAACAAGTGAATGGAATAGTGATTCTATTGACAATTTCATTCTATTTCTTCTCTTATTCCATTTCTTCCTCCATTCCATTCCATTCCGTCCAACCAAACAAGTCATAAGGTAAATTCTATCTCTCTCTCAACTATGTGTATGGGTTGTAGTTGATATATACTTGGGTATTGTATTTGTAGCATATATATATAACTGGGGAGAGAAGTTTAATTGTAATTAAATTATTATTAAAAATAAATAAATAAATAAAATAATACTAGAACTAGCTAACTAACAATTTCAGCTATAGTGTATTTGGAGTAAACTTTAAACTGTTGCTGTAAAGTTAACCAAAAGAAAATAGTGTTATGTTTTTTCTGGTCCGAACAAATAATATGCAAAACTGTTCAAAATCATGAAATGTATGATAATACTTGAAATTAAGGCAACTGATGTACATGTGTATTTATGTCCAAAATATATACGTGGGTTCGAGATATATAGTAGGTATAGATAAATCTAATTTTTAAAGAATACAATTTAAGAAAAAAATTGTAAATTTTACTAAAATGACAATTTTTAGTATTTTATTGACTAATAAAATTTTTAACAGTCGATTTATATTTTTCTACAAATTAAACTATTAACACAATTTTTTTTTTGTAATCGTTACTGTAATAATTGTCGTACAATTAATATTAACTTAAGAAATTAGGTATTAAATAATTTCGTATAATTAAAAAAATTGAGAATGGAAAATAGTGCATTTTAGGACCATGCATTGCATATTAGAGTTATTTTAAATAAAATTTCAATTTAGGCCCTATCATTGTTAGGTTCGCAAGTGACGTTGACCACGCCTACATTACAACAATAGAATATTTAGTAGCGCAAAAATTGAGGTGAGTGTACTGTCTTCTATGTAAATTGTCAAATTATATTTTCATACTAAAATGTGGAAAAAATAGTTTATTAAAATTGATTACTTATAACGTTACACGGATCGAGTAAATTTTTAAATGTGGAAAGTGATTTTTACTATCCGACTATGCCATAGTTGTCTTCTCGTCAAGAGGGCATATCATGCGAGATGTGGATATTTATTGTTACCTGTCAGACAAGTTCTGTATGGTGGATAGTTGTTGTTACCTGTTAGACAAATCCTGTATGGTTGATATATGTTGAGACTTGTCAGGAGTGCAAATCCTACAGGTGGTTGTCCTACCATTTGGGGATATTGAATGGTCTTGACACTAATAGTCACCTTAGATGGCATAGTCGTACAGGTTACGGTACCGTCGTAACTCCCGATCGTGAGGTGAAATGATCCTATGATTAGTAGGGTTTATGTGTGAGGTATCTTATTATATGTCAAAATAATTTAATTGGGTGATTTAAATGCATTATTTTATTGCGATGATAGCTGTGGTATGTTATTTCGGCTCAATGTGCGGATATAGTTATATTATGTTTTGAAAAGTGGTATTTGATAATTATGCTTGATCCATAAATTGTTTTTATAGTATGAAGAAAGTACACCGATAAAATATTTGGTTTCAGATGCCGCAGCTAGGAACGGGTCCATTACTGGCATTAGGTAGAGTCAGAAGATGGTGTCGTTTTGGAGAGTTGGCTGGACAGGTGTGAACCGTAAAAGGTTCAATTTTTTTATTTTTTATTTTTGTGGTTTTTTTGTGAATATTTGGGACACGTGTGTTCCCGAATTTTGAAGTAGGTAAATATATTTTTTGAAAAAAAAAATATAGCGGTACATGTATATATATATATGTGTGTGTGTGTGTGTGTGTGTGTGTGTGTATTTGTTAAGCGGTCAGGTAACATCAAGTCAACGTCACGCACAACCTCGGGCAATGGTGGCCCGATGAGGGGTGTGACATTTCAATTGGTGTTATATAGAATTATGTTATCATTCAATGTACATATGATTGAAATAGTTTTTTTTTTTTTGACTTTATCCATACCCTGTTGGTCCTTTTGGGAGCAAAAGATAGAGAAATGAAATAATATAGAAATGATATTTGTGGAGATTCTCTTGGTAAAATCCCTACTAATTGGCATAGTTGTGATATGTGGGTAGATGTGACTCATAATAGGAGAAAATGTATTTAGGAAAAAGTGCTTTCTCTTCAAAAGGTAAAATTGAAATACTTTCAATTTTAGTTGGTGAATTGATTAGTAAAATAATTATGTAATTAATTAGTTTCACTATCCATCTTTGATATAAACCTCATAGGTCAAACACAAATAAAAATTTGAAAAATCCTTAAAAAAATGAGTAGTAATGTTGAACTTTTAGAAATTCAAGGGCCACAGTAAAAATATATAAATAAGGTATGAGGTTTCGAATCTTAGAAAGTTTATATATAAGGGGAAGACCAATAATGTTTGCCCCCTAATTTCAACCATACTGCCCCAGTGTCTGAGATTGTTCATTCTTCTTGTGTTTACAATACTGATTTGAATCTTACTACTATCTAGATTTAAATTAGATCTACCTTAATATCTTGAGATTAGGATATGATTCTTAGAGATCTCAAGATTACTTTTCTTTTTTTTTCTTTGTGGATACTATTAGATGTAAGACAATCGAGTATCTTTTAGGAGAATCGTAACTCTATCGTTGGTACCTTATTAGATCCAACCGCTCATGGAAGGGCCTTTTCAAATCACGTCTCAGGAACTACCGGTTTTAAGGTTGAAGCACTGGAAGAGGTAATTGAATTAAACATAATTTAATTTAAGCCTGTCATATTTGTTTTATGTTGATACAGATATATCTGCCGTTGAGGAACATGATATTAATTGTTTTTTTTTTTTTTTTTTTTTGTTTTATATATATATATATATATATATATATATATATATATATATATATATATATATATATTTCGCTACGTAAATCTAATATTTTTAATATCATGTTCTTTCAAGTGGTATAAGAGTGACATCTATAATTAACTTAAAATAAATTATTTTTTATTATGTTTTATAGAATATTGGATCATAGTAAAATTGATAAAATATTATTTTTAGTTCTTCCTAAAGACAATAAGGATTATATGTAAATTCAATAAAGTTTTTTAAAATTAATTTTATAAAAAATATTTTTGTTGACCCTAAAACATTGTTTGATGTTTTGATAAAACAATTAACTTAGATACTTTAAAGGACTAATGGTTTTATTGAAAAAAACTTTCAGAGTTTAGCTCTTGTATTTGAATGAGAAGAAATGATAAAATATGATTGAAGATCAAGCTAATTGCAATAAAAGTTATTGACGTTGTCTTGAAAGATTTTTTTTTGGTATTACTAGGTAAAACATAACTTAATTCTTTCTAAACTCTTAATGCAACCCGATTAGAATCATACACAACACATAAATAGGTTTATATAAATTTATGAAAATGGTCAAAAGTGATAAACTTATCTTAGCAAAGAGGTTTTCTAAGTAATCAATCAAGAAAATTTTGAAAAATAAAAGAAATATTGAAAAACAGACTAAACGGTGGCTGATAGGCCTTTCAGTCGACTACCAGATTCGAGTTCCCAGAGATTTGGCATTTGAGCCATTTTGGTTGACTGATAAACTGAATGGTAGATCCAGAGAGGTAATCGTTTGATTGACCAAAGCCACCAGTAGATTGAATTGACTTGAAAACGGCTATAAAATTGAAAGTTAAGTTAAAACGGTTGACTAACCATCCTTTCGGTCGACCGATCTTGTCTGAATTTTTTATTTGACTTGTACATTTTTCAGAGTTCTACCAACCATATCTTCAGCATTTGAACATTAGAAAATCATTTTTAATCATTTTAAAATAGGTTTTCAAATATATCTTATATATTTTGAAGATCTAATTATTTAGTCAATATATTTTATGATTTTGTGACTTCTCTAGGAAAACTTATTTATATCCTTTTTGAGAGTTTGATCAAATTATTTTTGGGATTATTTTGAATGTTTAAAAGTATTATTTTGGTTAAATATAGCCATTATAAAACATATTTTATAAGGGGTCTATATGTGTTACTTTTTGGGTTGTTTTTTTAAAACTAGCCGTTATAAGTTATCTTTTAAAACACTATATAGACTTGCATTTTTTAAATTTAAATTATCAAGAATCATAAATGGTTTTAAATTTTCGAAGAGAGGAAAATATTTTTTCTAAAAAATATTTTAAAGCTATATTTTTTAGTGTATTTTTGATCGAAAAAAACATTCTTTACAAAACCAAGATTACTATGCAACTATTGTTATCAAATCTTTCTTGAGGAAATCTTGGTGATATCTTTCCAATTATTTTTGTGTGCTTAAAATTATTGTGTTTTCTTTGATACATATATTTCTATTTTGACTTTGTTTTATCTGAAAATCGTTATTGTTTAAATTAATTGAAAATCATTTACATTGATTTTTCTTAAATCTGATATCATTATAGTTTTGTGTTTAACTTGATATATTCTAGATTTAGTTTCGCACATTTTTGAATATACACTTTCATCACTAGTACCGAAACATTAATCGAGTTTATTCAGTAGTAAGTTGGTAGAAGTTCTTGTGAGAACAAACTGAATATTTTTTGTATCTTGTGAGTTGTAGCTTGAACTAAAGGTAACTGGTTTAAGTGAGAGTGTTAATTGGGCATAAATGGACCTTGCTTAATCACGGTGTAAGTGTTTAATTCTTACTAGTAAAAAGGATTGTTGTAAGGGTTTGATTTCTTACTTGAGAAAAAAATCAAACGTGGCTAGTGGATTGTGAATTTCTAGCGAGAGCTTAGGGCAGTGGATATTGACAAGAGTAGTTTGTCGAACCACTATAAATTTGATGTGTCAATTTCTCCATCCCTCAACTCTTTTTGCATGCATTTGGTAAATCATATTTTAGGATATTAACAAGATAAAAACAAATTAGAGAAATTGAGTTTACTTGTTAATTTTCAAACTATCCAATTCACCCCCTTTTTAGGTAGATATTTGAGCTAATTATTTTTATTAAAATATTAAAAATAAAAATAGAGAAAATTCAATGAAAAACGGAAATTGCATCGTAAGCATTAACAATTAATCATCAATTCAATGAAAAACAAAGCTGAAAACGATAGCTATTACATACAGTATCGCTTCGTTGAAAAAATGTCATCCTTGTGTATCAACAACTCCAAAACCCTAGTTTAACAATACAAAATTGACCAAGAACATAAGGTTATGTTTGGGTAAGAAATTTGAGGAAGGAATTTAATTTGGGTAAGGGATTTCAAATCATTTTTTTTTTTAACAAATACCTTATTTGAGTTATGGATTAGGAAGAATTTGTAAAATACCTTTAAGTGTTAAATAGTGGTGAAAGAGAGGATTTGAAAATCCTTTTGAAATATGTGTAATTTCACAAATCATTTCTTCCTCTTCGGTTGTTCGATCGTTCTTCTTTTTCTTCTTCATTCTTTTTCATTTAAGCTGTCTTCGTTCGATCGTTCTTGTTCGTCTTCTTCTTCTTCTTCGTTCTTATTCATTGAAGCCGCCTTACGGTCCGTCGCTACTGCATGTTCGTCCATCGTTGCTGCATGGTTCATCGCGTCGTTGTTGAAGGTTCGTCGTATCGCATCGTTGTTGCAGGTTCATCATCGATCATCCGTCGATAGTTGCTACAGGGTTCGTAGCTTCGCTGTTGAAGGTTTTTCGCATTGCGTCGCTGTTGCAGGTTCGTCGTTGATCGTTTCTGCAAGGTTCATCGCGTTATTGTTGCAGGTTCGTTGCATCGCGTCGCTGTTGCAGGTTTGTTGTCGATCATTTATCGATCTTCCATTGTTTCTTCTGCAAATCTAGGTTTAGGATTCAAATTTCTTTTAGATCTAGCTTTTTTGGTTTCAATTTCGTGTAGATTTAGATTTTTTGGTTCCAATTTCAAGTTGAAATGGTTCTTTATTCTTTGAGCATTTTGTACAAAGTATGAAATTCAATAGATTTAGAAAATTCGTTTACAAATACTTCACCTATTCAAACAAAGGAATTGTAAATGATCATTTTACAAATTCTTTGAATTTATCAAATATCTTATCCAAACATGACCTAACAGAATTCTCAAACTCACATTTTATATAGAGCAAAATTTAAAAAATGAATTAACAATTTAAAAGGAACCAGTCATCAAGAACAAGTGCGAAATTGATACAAAAACAAAATGCACTTTTGAGAGCAATTTTAAATTTATATTTTAAAAATTACACCGCACTAATCGCGTATTCTCTACAATTTTCCCAACAAAAGGAACAAGTCGGCCAGAGTGCTCCCCGAGAAAAAAGCCACCGAAACTGAACGTAAGCTTATCCGAGGCCATGGCGGTGGTCGTTCGTTGCTCATGCGTTATCCCCCGACCGAAAATCGACAACTGTGCTAGACGAAAATCTCTGTCTGAACATTTTTCCGGCGATATTCATGTATCTGGTTAGCCTCTCTCTCTCTCGCGCGCCAAATTATCACACCCGTCATCAAATTCAAGTGTTAGCTTTGCCTGCGTTTGGAAGAACACTTCCGTTCCAGGAGAAGCTTCACCTAATCCATTGCAGCTAGATTATGAATATGTTCCGTGCAATTTAACTTGTGCTTTACAAAGAACCCTAAAGCTCTTGGATACCAGAGCAATTTAATCCGATTATACAACAAGGATTTTACAATACATGTGAAAATTTAAATGCAATGCCATAAAACACTAAAAGAAAGTACTTAGATTCATAATTTTAACGAACTATTGAAGTAAGTTTGATCTATCTGTTCTCAACTATGAATAATACTAGTTAGCCATAGCTTGACAGTAGTTATGCGGTATCGTCAACATACCAATTGAAATTTTGGAATGAGAATCAGAGAAAATAAATGAGATGGTTGAGTTTAGAGAGAAGTAAATGTACTGCGTTCGAGAAAACACACTGCAATTCAATCTAGTTATTCTTCAAAATTATTTGAAATATAATGATACTGGGGGATATAACAGCTTGGTCAGCAACAACATGAGAAAAGGCCCTTCTGCCATCATTGGGTGCTAAGTTTTCTGGCATTTTGCTCAACATATGAACCTCGTTTGCATCCATTTACCTCTATTATTTGATTGGCAAGTTCAACGTCCAAGTTCTTTTGTTGGTATCTCCATCCTTTGTTCTACATCTGTGTTTTTTTTTTTTTTAAATCATCGAACTGCTCTTACTGGCATTCTTTCACACACATTGTACTTTCTAACTGTGGAAGCAGATTTGATTTATTAAAATTATTCAGTCTGATGCGACATCATACAAAGCCTCTTAAGTAAGGAGCTTCCTTTTATTCTAAACAGGGAAGGTGGCATCCTTTCCTCTCAAATTATTCAAGTTCTTCTCTTCCTTTGGGAATGCTGCTTACATGAGGTTCGTGATTCAGCCTGCGGTGCAAGGCAGGAAATCTATGCATCTAGAGGTGGATGATGTTAATGGCTCTATATCGGAACAAATTTGTTTTCTTGGTTCGATACAGCGTGATTATCCTGCCGTTTTCAAGCACTTCGCAGCTGACCAGGTATGATGGTGAGTCATTCCTTTCATTTGCTTAGAAATTTTATTCTGACGAGGCATATAACATTGTTTTTTGGCATTTCCAAAAAATTGAATTCGAATGACTCAAAATGAGACCTATAACATTAATAATGAAGCAAATTGTATTACAAAGGGATGGTTGCTGGAGTAGATAATTTTGGGGCTAGAGCACCTACATGCTTTTGCTTCCTTTATAAGTCAAATGGTTAAAAAGTGGATGCTCCTCATCTCGTCTTTCTAACAGGTTAATCCTGTGACCTCTACGGTGAAAATTTTCTGTTTCAAATGTTGGCATTGCCTTGGGTTTTGCAATAACAACCACAGAAAATGGCAGTCCAAAATTTGTATCAAATTTGCCTGATATCTTTCACACATGGCCTTTATTATCTTAGTTTAGTCATAAGCCAGTCCCCCAAAGTCACTGAGGCCGCATAAAGTTCAGCCATATGTCAAGCATTCCCCCATCAGATCGAACCTGTTGTTACTTTTGTAACCTCCATCTGTCTTTCCGGGTATATAAGGTAACCTTTCAAGTCAATCTTAACCGTATTATTCCTGTTCATGTAAGCCATTGTGATGCTAAATAACTAGGTTAAGTCCAAAATCTTTTGAGCAATATAAGAAATGCACACACAGGCAAGCAGATGCATATATTTACATGCACATACATGTTTGTATGTATGTGGATATAGATAAAAATCATGAATGGTAAATGCGAGTATTAGTTGCTCTATGAAGAGCTGGGTTTTTGATGGGCCTAGTGAAAGGAGGTAAGAAATCACCTTTTGCTATTGGACTTTTGCAACAAAAACCTTTCTTTCTATATGGGATTGCCCTGCAGAAACATTATTTGCACAGGTAGTACACCAGTCTTCCATATGCAAAATAATCTCATATGGTTAAAGGAATTGATGGGGATCGACTACGGCCACCATTTCAAACTTATTTACGGCGGGGGCAAGAAAAAATCATTAATTTCTTTTCACGCAGTAGCTAATTATAGCTAATAAGGTAGCCGTTATTCTTGTTTTGTCAAGTAACCGTTAAAATAGCCGTTATTCTTGTTTTGTCAAGTAGTCGTTATTCTTATTTTGTCAAGTAGCTTAAGTAGCTGATATTTTTCTTTAGTCAAGTAGCCTTTAGAGTAGCTGTTATTGTTTGTTATTTTTAAGCCAATATAATGATGCTTTATTGTAATAGAAAAACATCTTTGATTAATTGATTATTGAATTGTTTGAGCAATATTTTCTCTCTTTTTTTTTAATTAGTTTTTATTTTATTTTTTTCAATTGGCCTCCTTCATTCCTAAGGAATGAGTTAGGATTGCCACGAGTTGAATGGTCATGTTTTCCATTAAAGTGAACATGCATTTGCCTTGTAAATTTACAGTTTTTGAGTTTCATCGATTCCATTTTTGCAGGAAACAGTTTTTAGAAGATTGCCTGTGACGGCACTTCTTCTCACTAATACGTTGATATTAACTACACCGTTAGATGCTCTGGCTGAAGCATGTGAAGTGAATAAATCTGTTCTTGACATGCCCTTGCTGCTTTTTGTGGCCCTTATTGGGGCCGCCGTTGGCGGTAATTTACTTTAAATTTCAATACAACCTTTTGTTCTGTTCTCCATTGTCGGCTGATAACAGTATATGGTCAAAAGGATAAATTGTAGTTTCAGATAGTCATTCTTCCACCCTGTTTTGTTTGACTAGTTTTTCATCTGCATCCAATTTTGAGAATAATCCGGTTCAACTTGTAGTTTAGGATAGTCGTTCATCCACTCCGTTTTGTTTGGCTTGTTTTTCTACTGCATTCAGATTTGAGAATAATCCTGTTTGCTAGGGTGTGTAGAATTTAGAGTAACTCAATTTACAGAAAAATTAATAAGTACAAATTCTGAATATTCCAGAACAATGGATTATAGGCCTGTGCATGATTGAAGTTGAGGTTTGAAGTTTGAGAATTGTAGCTTCCCGTTTGGAGGTTAATATCCTTTTTGGAAGATTCATCTTTTCGGGGGTGTAACCAATTATGTTTGGCTATTTTTATATGGTTTTTATTTTTAATTATTATAATGACAAATTCCATTTCAGGATGAGGTTGTAAGTTGTTGCCGGAGAAGTTGATGTTTTCTCACTCCATCTTATTTTTGTTTCTAATAAAATACCTTCACCCATCTGAAGTTTTGCCGAATGCTGCTCATCTTTATGTCTCTACTTGATGGTGCACCCTGGTTTTGCATTGCAGGACTGCTTGCACGACAGAGGAGAGGAGAATTGCAACGGCTCAATGAACAGCTGCGTCAGATCAATGCAGCTCTAAGAAGGCAAGCGAAGATTGAATCTTATGCACCCAGTTTAAGTTATGCTCCTGTGGGTGGGAGGGTACCTGAAACTGAAGTGATTGTTGATCCAAGGAAGCAAGAGTTAATTTCTTGCCTAAAAAATGGGAAGAATTTTCTGCGAAATCAAGACCTGGAAAAAGCTTTTGTTGAGTTCAAGGCAGCACTTGAGCTTGCTCAAAATCTTAAAGATCCAATCAAGGAGAAGAAGGCAGCCAGGGGCTTAGGTTTGTCATCTGTTCTTTGCCCCGCTATCTTTGTTTCGTAGTATTTGGTTTTTATGAAAAGCATGATATTGCTCAGATACCCGAGTAGGCACTGGATTTGGCAGTTGCAATTTTTTTCGATTTAATTAAAAACTACATCATATTGAATGGGAATATACACAAAAGATGAACCATATGAACAATAATAAATAACTTGCACAATATCAAATAACTTGCAACGGAATAATAAATACGGTGAGTGTGTGTATTGGAAAGTAGAGGAGTAAAATGTGAAGCTGTGATTTTACATGGTACAACAAGTCTCTTGCCTACGTCTGCATGTCAGATCTCGTGCAGAGATCAAGCTTTACCACCGCCAAGAAGCCTTCCCCTGGATTTCTCTGAGGCACTTTATTGATAGAGATTAAATCTTATGCCACCATAAGAGGCCTTCAAACCTTTCATAGTAGAGTGGACAAGCCTCTCATGTTAGAGTTGACCAAGAAAGTTCGTCCGCATGAGAGGTGAATTTGAGTCATTGCAAATGAAGGAATCCGAATTGGCGTCAGATTATTTTTCAAGAGTTTCAACGGTGGTGAATAAAATGAAGAGAAATGGCAAGAAGACAAATGATGCCCGAGTGGTAGAAAATATCTTCCGTTTTTTGGACCCCAAATATGTCTATATTGTTGTTAACATTGAAGAGTCTAAAGATTTAGACACTATGACTGTGGATGAACTTATGGGATCCTTACAAGCAAGAGAGAATTGGTAAGAATAGGCAAAAGCCCTTGGAGCATGTACTCCAAACAAAGTTTTCCATGAGAAAGAAGGAAGAGAAACAAATGACAAAAAGGTCATGGACGTGGTTGCGATTGACGGGAGACGAGGAAGAGGAGAACAAGGTAGTTTGAGCTCGCAGAAAGGGGACACAATTCACACCAATGGAGAGTCTAAAGATTTAGACACTATGACCGTGGATGAACTTATGGGATCCTTACAAGCAAGAGAGAATTGGTAAGAAGAGGCAAAAGCCCTTGGAGCATGTACTTCAAACAAAGTTTTCCATGAGAAAGAAGAAACAGAAACAAATGGCAAAAAGGTCATGGACGTGGTTGTGATGGACGGAGACGAGGAAGAGGAGAACAAGGTAGTTCGAGCTCGCAGAAAGGGGACACAATTTACACCAATCAAGGGGGTGCGGAAAGCGTAACCACTCAAAATCATATGGGAATAGATATGAATCGTATGATAAATCACGAGTTGAATGTTATGACACTTATAAATTTGGGCATTATGCTTCGGATTGTAGAATTGAAGCTAACAATATTGAGGAGAATGCCAATTTTGTTGAAGACGAAAATGAAGATTTTGTCGAGTCTACCTTGTTATTGGCTTACAAGAGAGAAGAAAGTGGTGAAAAGGACACTTGGTATCTAGACACCAGTGCTAGCAACCACGTATGGAAACAAGAATTTATTTATTGAGATTGATGAAATGGTGAATGGAAAAATCATTTTTGGAGATTCCTCTCAAATATCGGTGAAAGGAAGAGGTAATATTTTAATTCGTTTAAAGGGATGGAAGGCGTCGATTTATTCCTAATGTTTATTGTATGCTCAACTTAAAAAATAATATTTTCAGTGTGGCGGAACTTTTTGGAAAAAGGCGCTGATATTTCTATAATAGGCTGTAATCTTTCAATCAAGGATTCGTCAGGAAAATTGGTGGTTAGAGTGACAATGACAAGGAATCACATTTTTATTAAATATTTTTAGTGAAGTGACTAAATGTTTGAGAGCATGTGTTAAATATCTTTCTTGATTATGGCATCTACGATTTGGGCACTTATATTTTGGAGGACTAACGTGATTACCTAGAAAATTGGCGGTGAAAGATTTGCCCGCGATTGATCTCCCGGATTGACTTTGTGAAGGTTGTCTTTTTGGTAAGCAATCATGGAAAAGTTTTTCAAAGGAAGCTATTTTAAGAGCAGAGAAGCCACTTCAACTTATTCACTCGGATGTGTATGGTCCAATCAAGCCATTATCTCTTGGTCGGAGTAATTATTACCTTCTTTTTATTGATGTTTTTTCTTGAAAAACTTGGGTTTATTTCTTGATATAAAATAAGAAGGTGAAGTGTTTGGCATTTTAAAAAAAAAAAAACTCTTGTCGAAAAGTGAGGAGGTGAATTCACATAAAATGAGTTCAAAAGATTTTGTAAAGAAAATGGAATTTGACATCCTTTAACAGTATCGAGATCGCCCTAGCAAAATTGAGTTGAAGATATGAAGAATAGAATCATCCTTAACGTCACAAGCATTTCGAAAACCAAGAGTATGCCCAAGGAATTTTGGGCCGAAGCTGTAGATTGTGTTGTCTACTTATTGAACCAGTGTCCTTTACAAAGTGTTCATGACAAAACACCCCAAGAAGCTTTGGATGACATGTTTTTTGGGAGCATTGCTTATGCTCATGTTCTGGATATGGAGTGGACTATATTAGACAACAAAAGTGAAAAATATATTTTCATGGCTATGATTCAAGATCCAAGGGATACAAGTTGTACAATCCGGTCCATGGAAAAATTATTGTTAGTAGATATGTTGAATTTGATGAGGGGGAGTAGAATTCGAATGCTCCGCAAGAGGAATATGATTTTTCAGTTCTTTGAAGGAAAAGACAAATGTAGTGATAATGTTGGGGAACCCTTGACTTCTCCTACACTGCCTCCACCTTCTAGTCAAACTCAAGTCTCTTTCATTGTCTGAAGAGAAGGCACCTAGTTTCTGGAGTATGCAAGAAATCTATGATGCCGATGAGGTAATTCAAGGATTTGGTGGTCTAACATTATTTTGTTTTTTGCTGATGTTGAACCTATAGGTTATCAAGAAGCAACACATCAATTGAAAGGAATAATACATGAGAGCTAGCCACACTTCCTAAATGCCACAAGCCAATTGGAGTCAAGTGGGTGTAAAAGGTGAAGAAAAATGCTGAAGACGAAGTGAAGAGATACAAAGGAAGGTTGGTGGTCAAAGGCTACGACCAAAGGCCCGTCATTGATTATGATGAGGTATTTACACTGGTGTTCAATGATCCAAGTAAGCATATAGATACTCGATACCATTTTATCAAGGAATGTGTTGTGCGGAAGGATATGGAGATTAAGTTCATGTAATCTCAAGACCAAATTGCCGATAATCTCATAGAACCCCTCAAAGATTAAGCGTTTTGGAAGTTAAGGATTTTTGCTTCGAGTTAAAAAGAAATGAAGTTTAAGGGGCACTGTTGAGAAAAGAATTTTAGTGTATTCATTTTTTATTTAAAAGTTTATGTAGTGGGAATTACTTGGTTGCGGAGTTACATGGTCTAGTTTTTATTATAATAATTGTGATGTTAGTTTGTTAGTGGAAATAATTAGATAGTTAATGGTAGATAATGAGAAGTCATGGGTTACTAGTTTCGAGTAGTACATATGTTCCGTTTATTTATTTTTTTATTTGGAACAAGTGTGATGTTTTTGAGTTCTTGAGATTCTCTTCTATATACTTGTGTTATACTTTGAGTGTTTCTTATATAACCTTGTCGTTCCAACATAATCAAGGTAATTTGACTTTAAATCAATTTATGCATGATGACTGCATGTATGTGAACCCTAATGAATCAACGAGTAATGAACGAGAATGTTGTTTACCTAGAAACTAAAATAAACAACTTGATTGGTAGGCCTTCACTTGACTCTCCAACTCTTTAACCCGAAACTCTTCACATTGTGTGAACTCTTGAAATTCATAGCTTTTTTTAGTCAATGGAGTTCATTTCTGAACTCGTTGATCATTGGACTTCATTCCATGGTTTTTTGATATCTCAAACACTTATAAAAATCAAACACTTACCTCGCGAAAGCGTTAGTCCTCAAAACTTCTAATGGTGCATTATCATCGTATCTAAAATGAGAAGTTCTTAATGCTTGAAATCACTTGGGTTAACACCCACCTTGTAATAAATGGAATATTCCGTCATGCTTCCCCTAGGTCAGATGGATGTGTATCCAGATTATCACAAGAGTGCACATCAATTATTTTTCTCCTCCATGAATATGGTTTGCTGAATTCAGTAATGGAAAGGCGGGATATAGTTTTGAACTTTCACCTGTCTCTTGAGAAGCTGTAAATTTTACTTCCCCCTCGCTTCTCTTAGGCGTGTTTATCTCGCTTGAGGTAGCTACAAATAATTAGTGTTGGCCCAAAGAACTACCCAAGAGGGAGGGTGAATTGGGTAATATTAAAATTATCTAAATATTCTAACCTCTTAAAAAAATTTCTTATCAATTTTGCGGTTACTTAGTTAATTTCTAGCGGAAATGTATTATGCAAGTAAGCAGATAGGCGCACATACAAGAGTAAGGGATAGAGAGATTGACACGCAGATTTTTATAGTAGTTTAGCAAGCTATTCTTTCCTACGTTTACTCCTTCGAGCTCTTGTGGAGAGTTCAATCCACTAAATTGATCATCCTCTCAGGTGAGAATCAAACTCTGTACACCCTTTGAGTGAATTATCCTTTCACTCAATTAAATAAAAGACCCTCTCTTGAACTAACATCGTAGTTAAACTTTGCAATACAATTTCTCACAATTTTTCTTCTCACAAAGAGCTTTTACCAACATTTGTAGGGATCAGATAAATATGTAACTCGACTAAGTGTGTAGAAGGTTGAATGTTAGCAAGATTTAATCGCGAGACTGAGATGCAAGTGTTAAGATTTTGGAAAATATAAATAATATATAAAACAAGTTCTTAAGTATTCTAGATCAAAGCAATCAAATCGTTTTACTCAGGTAAGATCAGAAATCCTTTTATAGCTTTGTGAGTATGTTAGCGATTTTCATCACAATAATTTCAGCTCAACACATATCAAATGAAGATTTAGTTTGAATATCAAATAATTAAACTCTTAAAAAGTATCAATTTTAAGGTCAAGAATTTCAGAATCACTAATCAAGTGAAGAAAGATGTTCCAATTTTTGCACCGAAAAATTTCAGCTAACACAATCAGTGGTTAATTCCAATTTAAGAACAAGATATATTTAACCTTAATTGAAAAGATCTCACCAGATTTATGTAGAAGATTAAGATTGATACCAATGGAAGAGAACAAATCCAATCCGATAGTAGATCAAGGTGATTGATTTTCACCAATTAAAATCATGTTGTAACCAATAGTGATTTTCTTCAAATATAATCTTTCTCAAAAATATGGAGCGCAAGAAAATTTGAAGATATCGAGAGTTTTTCAGATGTTTCTCTTAATTATTTTTATGGAAATTTTGTGATAGTAAATAATGTCAATTTCAGAATATCATAAACCCTTAAAATCAGATCACAAGCCCACAAGACCTGATCGTTGAGTAGACCCAGAAATTATATTGACTTAGGAATCTGAAAATTCAAATTTTTGCAATAAATCTACCCTTAAAAATTCCTAAGATACATTAATATTTTAATTAGAAACGTGCTCCACAAAAGGGGGAAGTCACAATGATCAAGAATTTAAAAACGTGCTCCACAAAAGGGTAAGTCAAAATGATCAAGAATTCTGCATATTTCAATTGACATGTGTTGCAAATCTGATGGGAATAATTTATGTATCAAAAATCCTTTTTAAATAATTATTCCTCGCATAAAATCCTTTAAAAACCATTCTAAATAAATAATAAACCATTTAAGAATATTTTGAAATAATCTAGAATAATTAATTGGGAAAAACGATGCAAGGATTTGACTGAAAATGTTGAAAACAACAACTTATCTGGACCGGATGGTTGACTGAAACAGGAAATCAGTCGCCCGTTTAGTGTAAAATCTCAAACCCTAAACCTTTCTGCCTGAATTGGCCGACGAATTTTAACCAATTGTTTGACTGACATTGTATTGACCGAAGATGTTGAAAACAACAAATTACCGGGACCGGACAGTTGACTGAAACAGGAAATCAGTCGCCCGTTTAGTGTAAAATCTCAAACCCTAAACCTTTCTGCCTGAATCGGCCAACTAATTTTAGCCAATTGTTTGACTGACTTTGTACATAATCAAATTCTTTGGATCCTCTATTTGAAACGTCTGACTGAATAGTTACACTCGGTCAATCGTTTATGTATGACTATATTTCTTTAGACATTCTGTTTTAACCGGTCGATTGACCTGAGAACCCTGTTGACTATTTTTAAACATTTGTCAACTTTTGCCCTTTTCAGCTAAGAACAACTGACAGTTTTTTAATCTAGTTGACCTTTTTGGACAATCTATGAATTTTAGACAAGTTTAACCATCTTTTGAGCACCAAATTCATATCTTGGAGAAAGGTTATTGCCACACACATTTATATCTCACATAATCATGCTTAACCAATTACTGAAGTGCATAGTGTGTGAACCTAATCGAGTTGATATAAAATGACCAGTATAAACGCTATTTTAACCTATTTGAAGAATGCATAAAAAAATGTCTGAACATTCTTCAACAACATGTCATGTATTCATCTTGACTTTGGATTCCTCATTTATTGTCATTTGACTTGCTTCTATATTTGGATCATTCATCTCATATTATTTCACTATCTCAAATACGAACTCAACAAATATATTAGATGAAAATCAAACACGTTATCATCAACATAAATTACAGGGTTAAATCCTTTATGGCCAACAAGATGTTTTACAACGGTTACACGTCTTCCTTTCTTTTGATAGGTGGGAATTCCTGAATCACGGTCCCCCCGACCCTACCCCCATAATTGAAAGGGAAAACAGTAAGGAAGCAAGCAAGAAAGAAATAGAAAAAAAGGTCAACCACTAGAAAACAGCTTTGAGTTTGTCTCGTATTCAAATTGCATACGTCCCAGGACAGATTGGGATCGTTATTCTTAAAGCAGTGGATAAGCCAATAAACATGTAGCATGAGTTTAGAGTTCCTCTCCATTGAATATTTTGTGCTCTGCTACAATGGCAATATCTAATTTTTCTCTTTTTTGGTTTTGGTGTCACATAGGAGCCTCACTACAGAGGCAGCGCAAGTACAGAGAGGCCATTGCGTATCATTCCATGGTTCTGGAAATATCGAAAAGAGAAGGAGAGGAGTCTGGGAGCACAGAAGCTTACGGAGCGATAGCTGATTGTTATACAGAGCTTGGAGATCTGGAACAAGCTGGGACGTACTATGACCAATACATTGCAAGGTTAGAGAAAGACTGATATGCCTTTCTTACCCTTGAGTTTCGAGGCTGGTGCAGTTAGTGGCATAGATGGTAAATTGGACCTAGTGAAACAGGATTCCATACTGTTTAAATGACCATTTGGAACTCGTCATTTGGTTTTCAGATTCGATTTTATGTGTTGAGCTTATTTATCATCCGGCTGATTGATTTGTTTGGTAGATTCGACTTGTCCAGCCCACTTTAGCAAAAAAATGAAATGTGGTTTTCTCTTTGGGGGTATTTTTCATGTTAATTTGTCTCGTGTCGTGATTTATTTTTTGTTACACTTGTATTTTTTGATTTGTCGGCTTGTTAATTAAATTCTTAGTTCATCATTTGAAAATTGGTATAGGAACCTAGGATCTGGACGTCAAAGTTTTGGTTTTTTGCTTAAGAGTTAGATGGACGATTCACATGGAGCAATGATTAAACCGACGACATATAATTCCAATCAGAAGCCAACAATGAAGGGCATCTTTTATTGCGATGACCCAATTGATTTGTGGGTGGACTGAGCCCTTTATTTATTAGCTAGAAAACAAAACTTATTTGCTGAAGTCAGCAATGGTAATTTGATGAGATAATCTTTCATATTCACTTTTCAAAGCTAATGCGTGTACTGTATCATAAGATTCAACGAATCAAATTACATAATCGATTACTATAATGACTCTTATCATATAGAGTTTCAATTTAACAATTTAATTATTTCCTTCTTTAAATTTGCTCACCTATATGATTTCTTTTTTAAACTAATAACTCTTATGTACCTTTACCTAAAATGAAACAATAAATTAGATTCTCCAAATTAGTTTTATTATCTCCGTCTAGAAGAAAATTATATTAAGATATATTTTTTATTTGAATATTTCAAATCACACACAATTGATCTTTTAATTTTGTATTTAATATATTTTATAAAAGTGTAGTCAAAATAAATTTCAATATTGAAAAATAAAAATAAAATTGTAACCTAAAAAACTATTAACCATTCATGTTCAACACTCATGTTTAAAAGAAAAATCCAAATAATAGTTATAAATCAATCTAATAGGTCTGTTTAATAATTTCTATCATTTGATTCAGAATTGTTAGACTACTCTTTGAGATGAAGATATAATTTCACATCTAATTAATTATAATGAAAACAATCATCAATCAAAATATGGATAAATTTCAATATAGTCTCCTGTCATTTGAAAAATCTAAAGCGATATTTCATATCAGTTGAAAAATATCTCTGATACCCTTTTCATTTGATATTAAATATAATTTTTTTTCCATTTACTATACTATTAAAAATTAACTAAAAACTATCTAATAAAAGAATCATTCTTCTAACCCTCTCAAAAGAATTACAATTTGTGGTTGGTGAATGTTCATGCCAATTTACATTTTATCGATCTTAGAGGGTTTTGATGTTTGCTCGTAGTGTTTTGGGAGAACATTTATGTGGTTTGATGAAATGTTCACATCGATTTGCTTTTTGTTGATCTTAGTGTTTTTTTTTTTTTTTTTTTTGGATGGTTTTGGTGAAGATTCATACTCGGATTTTTGTTGTTAATTTGTTCGTGTAAAGAATAATGAACATTTACAACAGCAGAATGAGAGTTAAAATCTATCGAAATTTTTTAAAATAGCCGAATAAAAATATGAATGTTCACGTTTTAATTTTTTAATAAAATGATATTTCACGTAAATAATAGAAAAAAGATGGACAAATAACATAAGACTATTTTCTAAAAATCTCTGAAGACTAAAATTTTTATTATGGTAGCTGGGAGTCTATTTTTTTAATTTATATATCTCTTAAGGACTATATAAAAAAATTTCTTTTAATATTTTTGAATTATGAAATTTAGTTATTATTTATATATACTATTAGTTAGTTATATTTTTTAATTATTTGCTGAAGTCATCATATGTGATTTTATTTAGTCATAGTTTCACTAAAGTTAAAAAATAGTGAACTTGTGGATTTTCTAATTGTTATTTTTAACCATTTATTGTGTTGTTCATTTTTAACTTGTTTTGTATATAAAATTGATTGCATATAAAAGGAAAATATTTTTTTATATTACTCCTATCAACACTATATGAGAAACAAAAAATATAAAAAAAAGATTTTTTTTTTTTTTTTTAAAAATTAAAAATTTTAATAAGTGAAGCACTTATACTTTATTGTTATTTATTTTAAAAATTATTTTTTATTTAAAAGGGATAAATTTGTCATTCCATTCCATGTAAAGAATAAATTATAAATGGTAAAAATATCAAGCAAAATTTGATGTGATCCGTTTGCATGATTTTTGGGGTGTTGTTGGGTTTCTAAAATGAGGGGGGGATTGAAGATATTTTTTAAGGCCCCGTTTGGTTAGGTGGCGTTTGATTAGTGTTCCCACTTTTTTGAACCCAACTGGAATGGATTGAGTTGAGTTGAATTGGGTTGGGTTGAGAATTTTGGGAATAGAATTACGTTTGGTAACGACAATTTTTGTTTTGTGTTGAGAACAGAATGTGTTTGGTAACGATTTTATCCTAAAACTAATTTTTTTTTTTTTGTTTGGTGGCGGCTAGAAGGCGGCGGCGGCGGCAAGGTGGCCGGACGGTCGCCGACGGCGGCGGAGGTGGCCGGAGACGGCGGATGATCGCCGGCGGCCGGCGATGGTAGCCGGAGGTAACCGCCGGCAGCGAAGGCCGTCGGAGGTGGCCGGAGACGGCGGTCGGTCGCCGGCTGGCGGCGGCGGCGGCCGGCGATGGTCGCCGGACGGTGGCCGGCGGCGGTGGTGGTCGGCCGGCAGATGAAGTCGGAAGCTGAGAACTTTGGGTTGAGTTTTTTGGGCACAAAAAGAAATAACTTTTTTTTGTTTTTAGTTTCTTTAGGATTTTGAGAATCAATTCCTATTTTTTGGGTTGGGTTGGGTTGGGTTTTGTGCGTTGCCAAACGTGTTCCCAACAATCAATCCCTGAATTTTTGGGTTGGGTTGGGTTGGGTTTGGTTGGGAACACTAACCAAACGGGGCCTTAGTGTTCCCAACCAAACTCAACCCAAAAATTCAGGGATTGATTGTTAGAAACGCGTTTGGTAACGCACAAAACCCAACCCAACCCAAAAAATAAGAAATGATTCTCAAAATCCTAAAGAAACTAGAAACAAAAAAAAGTTGTTTCTTTTTGTGACTAAAAAACTCAACCCAAAGTTCTCAACTTCCGACTTCATCTGCCGGCCGACCACCACCACCGTTGCCGCCTGCCGCCGCCGGCCACCGTCCGGCGACCATCGCCGGCCGCCGCCGCCGCCGTCTCCGGCCACCTCCGGCGGCCTTCGCTGCCGGCGACCATCGCCGGCCACCTCCACCGCCGCCGGTGGCCGTCAGGCCTCCTTGCCGCCGCCGCCGCCGCCTTCTGGCTGCCACCAAACAAAAAAAAAAATTAAAAAAAAAAAAAATTAGTTTTAGGATAAAATCGTTACCAAACACATTCCGTTCTTAGCACAAAACAAAATTGTCGTTACCAAACGTAATTCTATTCTCAAAATTCTCAACCCAACTCAATTCAACTCAACTCAACTCAACCCATTCCAGTTGGGTTCAAAAAAGTGGAAACACTAACCAAACGCCACCTAAATAACTGGGGGTGTCATTGTAAATTTTTTTAAAAGACGGAGAATATTGGTGAAATTCGCTAACCAAAATATTAAAATCCCTGTATTTTAAATATAGATGAAAAGTAATAATAAATAACAATTAAATTCACAATAATAAAGAATATTTAAAATTTATTTAAATAAAATATTAAAAGAGAAAAAAATTGAAATTTTATGAGCTCTCGAGTGTCCATGCATGTATCTATCTAGTATGCTATTTCCATTAGCATCACTGCCATTGCGCTTTTGTCTCATTGTAAGTCAATTTTGTCGCCTGTTTACTAATTTACTAATGGTATTTCCATTAGCGACCTCGACCATTCAGTTTCTTCCACTAAATAGATCATCATCTCTCTCATCTCCCAACAAACACTAACAGCATGGAGAGAGAAATTCAAAGCTCGTCCGCTTTGAGTACGCCCCTCATTCAAGAAGATTCATGCGGCTTGGATGGTGACAGAAAACTGGAAAAGAGATTCAACAGGGCGGAAATTTTGGCGGAATTGAAGCAGCAGCTATGGCTGGCTGGGCCTCTAATCGGTGTGAGCCTATCGCAGTTCTGTCTACAGCTAATTGCGGTGATGTTTGTGGGTCATCGCGGCGAGTTGGCTTTATCTGGTGCTTCCATGGCCACTTCCTTTGCGTCCGTCACGGGTTTCAGTTTGCTGGTGAGTTTCAGTTTGCATAATAAATCATATTTACTGTTTTTTTAAAATATATCTTTTTATTAAAGATTTATATTAATTTAAAGAGAATGAAATAGTGAAATTGTCTTATATAATTTTTCACTATCACATTTAATTATATTCTTTACTGTTACATACATCTACTTTATTACTTTCTATTTACTATTTTAAGGCAAAGGAAATTCGTAGTATATTTTATGTATAGGGAGCAAGAAAAGAGGTGCATTAACGGCAGGAATACAAAATATTGTCATGGGAATCTATATCAGAATTTACAGGCACTACTGAAATTTGTTTTTATTTGGACATTTTCAATTGGCTAATTCCTTGAGTCCATTAGAATCCAATATTGAATTTGAGAGGTTTCCAAAGTAATTTACATGTGAAATGAGTTTGTAATGCCAGTCAAATAACCTAATACCTTTTGGACCGAATCCACGTGACCCAAAAGTACTAGCCCACATGGTACTTGCAGTATATATAGGACAATCTAGTCTAATATTTCCAATATGATTTCTCATATGGTTTTAGTTGGAACCTCTTAACATCTTATCAGAGTTAGTTTGGTAAGCCTTGGTCATTTGTACTTGATTCTTTGTCTGTCTTCTCTCTTCTGATGTTTGTCGAATCACATCACGTGTAAGGCGAAGTACACATTAAGGGTGGTTGATATAATCCCAGATTGTATTTGTGAGGCTTCTAAAAGTAAGCTATAAATGAAAGTAGTTGTTCCACTTGAAACCATATGTTTTTAGATTGTAACCTCCTAACAAAGTCAAAATATGTGATAATATAGTGTAGGGTTGGTTTCGTCTTTGAAAACTATTTTCAAAATTTTGCGAACAATTTTTGATAACATTATTTGAAAATTGTGAGAAGTTTTGGCTTAAAGGTATGAAAATAAGAATGAATTTAAAAAATAAAAGTGGTCTGATTGATTAAATATGATGTCAAAAAAGAGATAATAATGTTGCTTATGGATGATGAAATTTGTAGAAAAATAAAAAATATTTGTCACTTTGGTCACTACATTGTTTGGTGAGAGCATGCATTTGTTTGGTTAGATTGCATTTAGTGGATTATCGAATGTGATTTTTTTTTTTTCAAATTCTACAAGGAAGATATTTTTTAGTCTTGATGGAAATGGAAGATATAAATTA
This sequence comes from Eucommia ulmoides, assembly GCA_016647705.1. Taxonomy (NCBI): domain Eukaryota; kingdom Viridiplantae; phylum Streptophyta; class Magnoliopsida; order Garryales; family Eucommiaceae; genus Eucommia; species Eucommia ulmoides. The sequence continues at coordinate 34,022,241 of CM028326.1, read as the reverse complement.
AAATTTCGGTGTGAGACTAATTTCATCTGAACATAGACTTCGGCAATCTTTTCAACATAGATGGTGGAGCCACAACACAAAGGTCGGAATTTGAATTGGAAACGAATGCATGCAAAGTTTTATTTATTTCTAATTCCAATTCCAATTTTCCAAAGAGTTTGGCGTTGGAAAGAATATGTGTGTGCGTGGACATTTGCCTCCGTCATCTTTTCTTTAAGCACATCGAAGAGTTCATTTGGACTACATTTTCTTCATGAAAAATGTTGCTAAAATCCTTAATAAAACCCTTATTAAAAGTGCTTAAAACAAAGTTAACACAATTCACTAAAATACTAAACATGGTACACTAGTCTTCGCAACACTAAATTCGATTATCTGCAAACTCTAACTTCAATGCTCTTAATTTGAGAAATAAACATTCATAAATGATAAGTGAGTGTTGTATAATTAAATTTTGTTATTAGTGTCCCTAAAGATTTGCTTCTCAAAACTGAAAAAATTATATATAATGTATATAATTTATTTCTATGCATCAAAACCATATAAAGTAGGGCTGATAAAACAGGTAACAGGTCGTGTAACAGGTCATTACACGATAACACGAAACACGATAAAACCCAAACACGAACACGACACGATAAGCATATTGTGTCAGACTACCCAAACACGAACACGATACAAAAATTATTGTGTCAACACGACACGATACGATAAGACCTGATAGGTTTCCATTACACATTAACATACCCATTACACGTTAATCCATTACACGTGAATGACCTGTTAACCTGTTAAGTTGACTAAATGAGTAGGGTTAGGAAAATGTAAATATATATATTAGGTACTAAATTATAATATTTGATAATTTGGGGGTGTAAAAATAATTTATTAAATTAACGGGTAACCTATTAAATCTCAGGTTATCGTGTAATCTGAATACACGAAATTCTTATCGTGTCTTATCGTGTAACCTATTGGGTTATCAGGTCAACCTGATAACCTGCACTATTTCTTATCGGGTTATCGGGTCTGACACGATAATGACCCGATACTTAATAAGCAAAACCTAGATCTGATAATTTCGTGTCGGTCTCATGTCATGTAATCGTGTAAATATCTGTTTTGTTAGCCCTAATATAAAGGTCCTACCCTTGGTGTTCCAATATAGGAATCGAATGTGAGGACGGAGGTAGGGACCTGCTTAAGGCAAGAGTGGAGGACTGTAGAAAAGGTTCAAATATAGGAATCGAATGGGAAAGCGTGTGTCCTCCATGGATGTCTCCTCATTGGGTCTTGGCAAGGGAGTAGTAGTTGAAAGAAAAAGGAAAGGGGGTGGGGGGTTGATAGTCTCTAGAAAATTAACATCTGGAGAATGACAAGTGACAAGTGTGTGTCCTCCAAGGATGTCTCCTCATTGAAGCGAGTAGTAATTGAAAGAAAAAAGATAGTCTCTAGAAAAATTAACATCTATAGATTGACAAGTGTGTGTCCTCCAAGGATGTCTCCTGATTGAGTCCTGGCAAAGGAGTAGTAATTGAAAAAAGGAAAAGAGGGGAGAGGGGGGGGGGGAAGGAAGGGGGGGATTGTCCCTAGAAAATTAACATCTAAAGAATGGTAAGTGACAAGTGACATGATCATAGCACCTATAGCCTTTGGACATTGATGGGCTCTCTAAATGGCCTTATCATCAAGTTTTTAACAATTAGGGTTGTTGTTTTGGACAAAACAAGTACACTCAAAGACACAAGGTAATATAAGAGCCATGCTAGAGAATGTGAAGCGGTGCCTTGCCTTGTAGCACCAGGCTGGGAGTGGGATTTTTAAGGTAAAGTAGCAGTGAGAATAACCATGTGCCCAAAATATTTGAGAACATCCATATCACATAAGAGGTATTGAACCACAAACATGATGTATCGATTCTTTCATCCACAATATTTTATTCAGGTATGTAAAGACAGGTTAGTTGTTGGAGAACACTTTTTTATTTTATTATTAAGTTCAAATCAAAATTCATTAGTTAGGTATTTTCAACCATTGTCAAGCCTAATATTACATACAACAATATGATATTAGGTTTTTATCACTTGGAGAAAAATCGTAAAATGAGTGAAGACTTCAATCTTTTTCTTCATTAGATAGACCCAAGCATTTGTCTAATCATTAACGGTGTTAGGATAAGGCTGTGACAGGGAAAGGTCCCCACACTTTCGAGTGGAAGAGATTAAAGCAGCGAGTGCATGATGCATGATGAGAATAATAGGTAGTGCAAGTATTTTTTGACAATTCAGAAGTCCTACATTGAAACTTAAACTCCTTACAAGTTTTATTCAAAAAGGAAATAAGCAACAAAAATATAAGTTTGCATGTCCAAAAGAGGCATTCCACAAATTTAATAATTTAAAATAACAAATAGGAGAACAAAAATTGGTAAAACATAAACTGGCATACTAGAGGGACACTCCTAGAGGTAGAGGCTCGCTAAAGTAGTAGAGCCCATCATGCTAATGTCCCTCATCAAATATCTTCTTTGAAGTTAGGTACTTTAAGAAACAATGGTTGAGTAAGAAAAAAACAACAAAATTAAGGTTTTTGGTAAGACAACTAACAAATAAAAGATTATAGAAAAAGTTAGTAACATAATAAACCAAATGAACGGTATTGTCTGAACACATGCAAAGCATGTCCCCGACTTTGGATGGGAATGGAGAACCCATTGACAATACGCATATCTTGATTAATGGAAGTAACATGGGAGATAAAAGTAAATAGCTCACTGGTCATATGTGATTATTGACTCTGAAATCCAAAATCCAAGTGGAATGGTCCGACTTATCATGGAGGGCAGTAAGAGTACGTGTAGTAATAGCGTTCTCAGGGCCATAAGAAGGTGTCATGCCCAAGTGTAACTACAAGTGAGTAATATGGAACAAAAACTAATTGTAAGTTGTGGGAACAAAAGTAGGTTCTGATGGAGAAAGAGCAAGTGCCATCTCAACTACAGTACCAATAGATGGAACACCCCTGCCTCTTTTGCCTTCACAGTTTCAAAAGTATTGTTGTTTTAATTCAAGATGGAGATCAAAACAACATTCAATGATATAACCAGTCTTGCAGCAATACTGACAATATGGGTGGTTACCCACCAGACAGAAACCCAAAGGGCCATCAAAATCCATCTAATCTAGAAATGGGGGAAAAGGCTCAGGCGGCGAGAGAAAGTGTCATTGATCATCACTATCCACCATGACAAATGTCTCATATAGAGAACGCATTGGATATGTATAATTTGAGTTTGTAGATTTTTAAACTCAGGTTTTAAACCCATCTAAAACTAATAAGTACGAAAATGATCAAGGTGTTTGGTCTCAACAATGACGTTATTGGGAAAATCACTTCGGTATTAATATGGAGCTAAGTCCTCCCACATGGTTTGGAGATTCCTAAAATAATCAGCAACAGATAGTCCCAAGGTTGCTTGGGAGGCATAAGAGATATCTTGACAGATCTTAAATATTTGACAATCATAACATGCATTGCGCATATATCTTCGTAAAGGCGATCCATAATCCATAGACCATCTCATAATACATGAGCATATGGCAGATATGGTCCTCCATGGAATTGAACATCGATCCTAAGATAATGTAATTGTCGGCATCCCACAAAGCAAAGTTAGGATTAGTTTTAGCCGGTTGAGTCTCATCTCCCAGAATCCATCCAGTCTTGCATTTCCACCAAGGTAGACACAAGAAGAGCAAGAGCAGACATGAAAATTATTTCCATTCAACAAGACACTTGTGACATATTAAGCTTGTATGCTTTGATCGTGAGAGAGATCGAGGCGAGAAACTGGAGTTGAACTAATGGTAGCTACCTCATTTCTTGTAGCCATGAGTTTAGGTTACAGAATATGACATAAGTCACGACTGAAAAAAAATAGGACAACAACCAAATCCGAAAGAATCAGCTAAAACAACAGAGGTAACCTGACACTTGGTTGCCTTGAATAGAGATAAAGAGACTGAGAGTTCTTCTAGTACATTAGAAGTGGCCCGAACAGGGGAAGGAAGGGCAATCGAGGGTTGCCTAATGACTTGCTAAGGAGCCTTGAAAAGCCACGGCTTAGTCGTGGCTTGGAGGTACCACAGATGAGCGGTCAGACCTAGGTAGTCGTTGATTAACGCCGTGGGTGGTGGGTCATGATTAGGTGTTTGTCGTGGTATAGGGATAGTGTTTGAAGTTGCTAGTTGAGCAGGCGAAAGCCTACAACTGGAGGAACTGAGAATATAAGGAATATAATTTTTCATATATGAGTGAGGCTCGCTAATTGCCCCTCATATATATAACCCTAATTACAATCTAAACAAAGCAACAAGAATCAACTTGAAAATGGAATACAAAAGAGGAATAAAATATTGATCAACATGTTCCAATAATACAACTATAAGGAAAATAATAAAGAGGGAAAAAAAATATTCCAACAAACCTCAAACCCTACTTTCTTTCCCCAGGACATTGTCATGTTTTTGCAAAGGGCAAATGCAGTGAAAATGTTTAATTTGATTTGACATTCTAGTTCTTTACATTGCTAAAGCTTTATAGATGCCATGGAGTTTTCTTCTTTGAACATCTTTTTTTTTTTTCAATAGATGGGAATGTCAAGTGCACTCGATACATTATGCGGCCAGTCCTATGGAGCAAAGCAGTACCATATGCTCGGGATACACATGCAAAGAGCCATGTTTGCTCTTATGGTCGTAAGCATTCCCCTAGCGATGGTGTGGGCAAACACTGATCCCATTCTCAAAGCCTTGGGCCAAGATCCTGCGATATCAGAAGAGGCGGGACGCTATGCACAATTCATGATCCCCAGTCTTTTTGCTTATGGGCTTCTTCAGTGTCTTGTCAGATTCTTGCAGACCCAAAATAATGTATATCCAATGTTGATTGGCTCTGCGGTTACTACTTTACTCCATGTATTCATTTGTTGGATCCTTGTATTGAAATCGGGCCTTGGTAGTAAAGGAGCTGCTTTGGCCAACTCTATTTCTTATTGGTTAAATGTGCTGCTACTAGCACTTTACATCAAGTTCTCCTCTTCGTGCGCAAAGACATGGACTGGATTTTCTAAGGAAGCCCTCCACGACATCCTCACTTTTCTAAAACTTGCACTTCCTTCTGCTGTTATGGTTTGGTGAGCTTTTCCTTCACATTGATTGGAATTATTGCAAGCAGAACTCCATTATAAATATTATTACAGTTAAAGCTACCCATACTTATGGGCCGCTGAAGTTTGTGTAGTTGCATATTGCTCTCTCAAGTGTTAATTTCACATGTCCGCCCCACCCCCACCCAATGTCGAATTGGCCTCATGAGGCAATACTAATGGAATTAAAAAAGGTTAAACTGAACTTTGCACTGTTGAAGTTTAAGTGTGATTGCAATTTGCCCCCTATCGAACGACAAAGTTACTGGAACTGCTTAATTGGATCAATTAGACATCAAAACCATACTTTGGAGGAGCAATGTGCATAATTTGACACTTTATGGAGCAATGTGCCACCGCTCACAAACTTCAAGGTGCAAAATGAAATTTAGCCCTGCAACTATTGGTTAATGTGGTGTTCAGTTAAGCTTCTGTACCGTTGTTTTGACAGCTTGGAAATGTGGTCATTTGAAATGATGGTTCTACTTTCGGGTCTTCTTCCTCATCCCGAGTTAGAGACCTCAGTCCTTTCAATCTGGTAAACATATTCATTTGAGAACACCGGGAGTAAACACTTTTATTATTGGTCATTGCTGATATATGTGTTGTTATACAGTCTTAATACAGCTGCAACAGTTTGGATGATTCCCTTTGGACTAAGTGGGGCTGTGAGGTCAGTTATGCATACCAGGCAGTACCATTATTTTCTTGATGAAATATTGATTTCATGTTTTCCTTTACAGCACACGAGTCTCAAATGAACTGGGAGCTGGGCAGCCACGGACTGCGTTTTTGGCAGTTTTTGTAGTCTTAATCATGGCTATTACTGAGGGGATTTTGATCGGATCAGTTTTGATATTTATACGTAACATCTGGGGATATGCTTACAGCAATGAAATTGAAGTTGTCAGATACGTAGCAACCATGATGCCGATTCTTGCAGCTTCAAACTTCATGGACGGCCTTCAGTGTGTTCTTTCAGGTTTTCCATATTTTCAAGCTGCTTGCTTTGAGTTTTAATTAACCAAAAAAGCTTAAAAAAAGGAAGAAAAAGATTGAACGAAAACAACAGAATCAATATAATCAAGTATAGTATATGACTCTGCTACAGGAATGTAATTTCTGTGCAGTTTAACCGAGATAAGCAAATATAATATTAATTTGTAACTGGGTTCAAGAATTGGTCTTACACGGCGAACTTTGCTTTTTCCTAATTTAGTGTCTTTTTGGATAATTAGGCACGGTCAGAGGATGTGGTCTGCAGAAAATTGGTGCCTTTATAAATCTTGGATCTTATTATATCGTGGGAATTCCTTCTGCTATTGTATTAGCTTTTGTTTTCCACATTGGAGGAAAGGTAATTTCAGATCATTACAAGTCTTTTTTTTTTTCAATTTATTTATAATATTATTATTTAATTTCAATTCATTTTCATCTAAAATTTTCTTTAAGCAGGGTCTCTGGTTGGGTATTCTATGCGCACTCTTCGTGCAAGTCTTGTCTCTTCTAATCATTATAGTTCGCACAAATTGGGCACAAGAAGTATGTCATTTTTACTGTTCTCAAATGCGTCCTCCTTTTGTATTTATCACATTTTTCGAATTGAAATATGTTTTTGTATTGTTTAGGCAAACAAAGCTAAAGAGCGAGTACATGATGCAACTGTCCCCGTGGATATCTCAAGCCTCCGGTAAATGGTGAAAACCGATAAAGCCCGAGTCGGTTGCTCTGTTCAATACTTGCAAACAGCAGCTGATACAACTGTAACAACTTTTGGAACATCCCTGTAGTATATAAAGGAAACTAAATTTTGAAATTCATGTTATCTGTTCATGCAATGGAAATCAATAGTTAGTGAGACTGAGGCGGCGACAACGGACCCAAAAGGCGGTTCCTCCGCTTCTGCCTCGGGCAACCGCTATCTCCTCGTCAATGTAAAACCAGACAAAGAAAGGGTCCTTGTTGGTTGGTTCCCTTTCGTCTTTCCCTTTGAAATTTATCTCCAACGGGTTAAAAGGACCAATCTTTATCCTTACCATCTCAAATATGAAGGCAAGTATTCTCTTGTTCCATTTGAATCGCCCTTCGAAGGTTAACCATCCAAATGGTCCCAGATAAACTCCATTCTCAATCCTCTTTGCCTGACAATGGAAACCTAAATTCTGAGTTCCCATTAAGTTTGCTACTGGAGGATCCTTTTTATGAAGAATTAAAATTCACAAATTTCTCCAAGCATTGTGTAGATGTTAGGGTTTGTTGGTGAACAATCAACGGAACTAAAATTTTAGTTTATGCAGTACACGCGTTACAATAATTTTTCTAGAAAACCATAATTACTATAAAAAATCAAAAACCATCCAAATGGTCCCAGATAAACTCCATTCTCAATCCTCTTTGCCTGACAATGGAAACCTAAATTCTGAGTTCCCATTAAGTTTGCTACTGGAGGATCCTTTTTATGAAGAATTAAAATTCACAAATTTCTCCAAGCATTGTGTAGATGTTAGGGTTTGTTGGTGAACAATCAACGGAACTAAAATTTTAGTTTATGCAGTACACGCGTTACAATAATTTTTCTAGAAAACCATAATTACTATAAAAAATCAAAAACCATTATACGACATAAAAATTATTGTAATTTTTGTCTATTATAGTAATTTTGGACTTCGGAAAAAAATTAAGAAAATATTTTATTAACTGACATTTTTTCACCATAAGCCCACTTCCAACTCTTAAAAATATAATACAAGAGTCTACTCAAAGAAAAATCTCACATGATATATTCTTTAAAGAAACCCATATTTTGAAATTCTCCTGTGCACCCTTTACTCTTTGTTACGAAAAATGTCATTTTTCTACTTTTCTTTATAAAAAGATGGTCTGCATTATTTTTCTCCTTAAGAGAGCTATCAACATCTTTCCCTAATTCATTCTATAACCCTCTCTCTCTATTTCTCTCTCTCTCTTCTATCATCTCTCTGTTCCCATTAACGAATCACAATAAATTTAACTATTCCATTCCATAGTAAATACATGTACTGTAGGACCTTCCTTGCAGGGACCGTCCTTTGGAGTGGTTTCCGCATACTTCCTGGTAGATCTCTCGGAGGATGTACTCTGCGTAAGCACCCAAACAAGGCCTGGAGAATGATATTTTTTAGAGTATTCTCTCAATCAAGAAATATTTGTCAGCCTTATAGCGCAACTTCCAAGCCTCCCTTTTGTCCTGGGTTAGGACATCATCCCTAGTGTATGTCGGAGGACGTACTTTGCCTCCTTAAGTGGTAAGCACCACGAACAAGGCCCGGAGAATGATATTTTCTAGAGCGTATTCCCCTTCCAAGACCCACCCCAATAATCTATGTGTTTGAAGATCCATCGATATATAGTCCACCCTAGCAAGTGGTAGGCCGAGCTAGCATGTCTTGCGGGTTCGAAGAGGTTAACCTAGGAAGCATCGACACTCCGTCGGACACCGACATGCCTTTGATACTGCTCCGACACGTGTCAAACATGTGTTGGAGGAGCGTGTCGATTTTTTTTTTTCGTTTTTTCAATAAATTCCGACACGACGCTGACACACGAGGTAAACGTATCGGACACTTCAAAATCGCATGTCGTGTTTTTTTTTTTTTGGAGGGGTTACATTTGCAATTTTTTATTACCTTACTCTAATTATTATTATTTAAGGGGTGTTTTTTTTTTTTGGCAATATAACATTTCATAACCCTAATAGCTCATTTGGTTGGATGGAATGGAATGAGGGTGGAATGCAATGGAATGGAATAGAAGAAGTAATAGAATGAGAGAAGAAATGAAATGAAATTGTCAATGAAATCACTATTCCATTAACTTGTTTGGCTTGTATAGAATGAAAGAAGAAATAGAATAGTGAAATATAATAAAATTCCCATCATGCCCTTATAATAAAATTTTATTATATTTCACTATTCCATTTCTTCTCTCATTTTATTATATTTCACTATATCATTCAATTTTCAGTTTCTGTTCTCTAATTTTTGTTTCTATTCTCAATTTTCAATTTCTGTTCTAAATTTTCAGTTTCTGTTCTCAATTTTCAATTTCTATTCTTAATTTTCTATTCTCTAATTTTCAGTTTCTGTTATCAATTTTCAATTCTCAATTTTTTGTTCTTTAATTTCTGTTTCTGTTCTCTAATTTTTGTTTCTGTTTTCAAATTTTTGTTTCTCTTCTCTAATTTCTGGATTGGGTTGGATCAACGATGGGCTCTTTTGTAATTTTAGTTTTGATTCCATTGGGCTGGACTTAATTCTAACCCATTTCAAATGGAATCTCATTCACTCGGTTTTCATTCCAATAAAATCACAAAAATGATTCCATTGGAGAACCAAATAATGGAATAGGAATTGAAGGCAGAATGCGATTCCATTCCGTCCCCGATTCCGTCCAACCAAACATGCCGTAAAGGTCTGAGAAATTAATAGAAGTAGCATCCAGCCTCTTCCTTCTGAAACAAAGTGTCCGAAGACTTCGCTAAAATTCCAGTTTTCTCTCTCTCCTTTCTATTTCGTTCCAAGTTCGAACCCAAGTTTCTCTCTCTCCTTTTCTCTATTTTTAATTGTTTCACTGCTTTGTTTTTCAGTTGTTTCAATCCCAGGTTACTCAATCAATTCTTTTATTTTTCCCACTAAATTGGAGATTCCGTATATAGCTGCATCATTTTTCATGTCGTTTTCCTTTCAAATTAAGCCCAATTAATGATTTTTTATTTCTTAATTTCTTCTATTTCCTCTACTGTTTTGCTGAAGTCTGTCAAGACAAATAATTCCAAACTTTCTGATTATATGATCTGACTCATCTCTTTTTAAGAGTACACATCAACATAGCGACTCAAGCTGACATTTATCATTTGGAGCCTCTTATATAGATTGTTTTGGCATGTTTAATAGCGAAATGTAGTTCTATTTAACTATTAAATTCAACTCTTTAGCTTAATGGTTTTTGTTGAATGAATTTACTTAATGGCAATATGAATTTTTTTAATTAGGCTAATATATATAAAATTATATATTTATTTATTGACGTGTCCATGCCGTATCCGTTTCGGGATTTTTAAAAAATTGTGGTGTCGCCATGTCCGTGTCCGTGCTTCCTAGAGGCTAACTTAGCACCGTATAAGATAGTTGGTACATGCAGCTCGGGATCATCAAGAAACGTAAACTAGGCTATAAAGTCAACTATAGTCTGCCCCTTGAAGGCGGTCCTAGAACTCAATTGACACAAGGTGTCTGGGATGTGTAGGATTTGTTAAAGTTGATTCGTTAGTACCACAATGGCATGTGCTTGAAACAACTGTCTGATCTTCCGAGAAGAGATCGAAAGGGCAAAGGCAATCTTCTCTATTCAGGGATATCTTGTTTCTGTCAAAGTGTGGAACTTAAAATGGGTTTGAGTCCCCAACCTCCCACACTAGGGTCGCAATCAGCGCCGAAAGGGAGACAACCAAGTAAAGGAATAATTCCTCCCCCAACTCTGGCGTAGTTGATTGAAGAAAGATAGCAAAGTATCATTTCAGATCTTGAAAAGAAGTTGTAAATTCCTCAGTCCATTCAAACATCTTGTTCCCCCTCGTTGTTTAAAAATGGGAGACTTCTTCGAAAATTTTGAGATAAACTTGTTGGGGGCAACTTTGGAGCTCATGCGTAATCTGAGGTGACAACAATCCCATTTTGGCATGAATTTGATTGGGATTGACATTAATCCCCCTCTTTGAAACCATCTGGCCAAGAACTTACTGGCAACCACCTTGAATATGCACTTCAAGGGATTGAGCTTCATTTTGTGTTGCCTCAAAATATCAAAGCTAGTCTACATCGATGTGTTGCATGGGTGATCAAACTCTTTACCAACATGTATACATATAACTCCATCTACTTCCCGATCTTGGTCTTGAATATCTTATTCATTAATCTCTAATAGGTTGCCCCAACATCTTTTAATCCGATAGGCATAATCTTGTAGTAATAGATTCCTCTATCCATGATGAAACAATATATTCCTTTTATCTGGGGGATTCATGGTGATCTGGTTCTAACCAAAGAAAACATCTAGGAAGCATAAGAGCCCGTACCCGGTGGTGGCGTTGATGAGGAAATCTATATGTGGGAGAGGAAAGAAATCTTTCGAGCAAACCTTGTCAAAGTCCTTATGATCAATACAAAATCACCACTATTAGTTTTCTTGGTTAGAACATTTGCCAACCACTCCAAGGAGTTGAGTTCCTCCACCACGTTGCCACCAATGACATTAGCCCAGTGGGACTTGTACGCGAATTGTGTCATGCCTCTATGTGGGTAAGTCCTCCACCGGGAGAGGCCTCAACTACGTGGGACAACTCTAATCTTGCCACATGGCCGGGTCCGATATCCCCCACACAACCAAAAAAAATATAAATAAATAAATAAATAAAAAACAAACATCTAACCTAAATTTTTTAAAATCTAAATATGATCTTGTTTTAAATGTATATTTGTCGAGTAAAATATATATATATATACAAATTTTATTAAAAATGAATTTGAGAATCAAAGTTATTTTTGAAGTTTTTAAAAATTATATACTCTTTGAGATTAACAATTTTAACACAACACTAAATATGTTGCATTAACATTTTCATTATATATAAAGAGAGAATCTAGCATTGTGAATATTTTGCACCATGACGGGATGGTTACAACGAAATGAGAATGCATACCGTTGCATCAAACCCCTGAACAGCAGTAATCGGGAAGTATTTACCACGCTTTAACTGTTTCTGTAAAACTATGAACTCAGTAAGGCGATGGTATGCTAATTAAAAAACATAGCAACATGACAAAAACTGGTTGAATGCTAACCTCAGCAGTGAAAATAAGCATCCAAGTTCTCCCAGGGGATTGTGATCCGCCAAGAGTCTCGAGGAAACCCGAGGGATCAAGTTTTGCCTTCTCCAATATAGAGAGTGCTGATAGAATCTCCTCAGCTGGAACCTTCCTCGTTTTTGCCGCGTTTTTGAGGACCTTCACACTCTCCTCAACTGCCTAGAGAACAATAACAAAGTCACAGTAGGATAGTCCAAACAAAAAGGTACTTTGTTAGGCCGTTTCATGATTTGAAGACATTTTAATTAAACGCCGTTGAGTAAAACAACATTAGGCTAAACTGAACGTGTTTCACAGTTATATATCCACCATACGCGAAAATCAATCATTGACAAAATAGCTTTGGAACTGTTATAATGGTTTTCAACGGCAATTTGACAACTTCCAAGTCCTATTTTGGCATTGCGTTTCAACTGCCGAAACGCACAGTTGAGTTCACCTTTTGCAGCTCACCACAGAAAACGTATCCAAAAACTTTGCCATGAAATTGCAGTTTAAAAACAAAGTGAGCTAGGAAAACGCAAATTGCTGCGTTTTGGAGACAGCCTGTCAGACAAGCTTTTGACAAAACGCAACTGTGAACAAAAGAAATAAAATTTTTGATACTTTGTAGTTTGAACGCCTTAATTTTGATGGTTAGCCAATTGATCCCTATAAGTTTTAAACAAGGTTAATTTAGAAATTTATTCTTTCCATCCAGATTAAAACTTCAGGTTTTATTGCTTACTGGTCAAGTGTCATTAAGTGTTGTCAAAAGAAAAATATTAACACAACATCATAACATATTATTATTTAGCAAAAGGTCTTATTGGAAATATACATTATAAAATCACTTCAATGAATAAAATCCAAACACAAACATTTGAATTGATTCTTAAATCGAACAATACATTCAAATACTTTTTTTTTCCATTTCAAACTGATTTAAAACTAGTATTTAAAACTGATTTTTACAGACATTATAGAAAAGCTACAGCTTGGTCAAACTAGGGTCCAGTAATGCCCTCTGATCTTGCCAAAAACTAGATCGTCAGAAATAGTTCTTCGGGATTCGAAATTTAATCTTCCTTGAACTTTGGGTTCCACCAAAACAATGAACCATTGGTAGGCCTACTGGCGTTGCACCTCCAGTGTGAGAGTAAGTACCATTTTAGTAAATATAGCATAGGGAATAGTAACAACTAAGAAAAGTGAACATATCTTGACTAGACTTCCCTTGTAGTATTTATAGGAGATGGAAGACTAGTTTGACAAATCTTTCCTTAATTTTGGTCAACTTCAATTAATGTTCCTAATTTGGTGGGATTTGGAAGTAATGGGTCATTATACCAGAATCGTAACCGTTCCTTCCACATATAGCAGGTTGTAGTAACTGTTCCCGAGAAAGAGTTAGTTATTGAGCACGGGTCAAAGCATCAAATGCTCTCATGAAATCCAAGGATGAACCTTGGCTCTCCATCCCACGCTGGGCGTTAAGTCTGGTCAGCCTAACGCCCAGATGGAGATGCACATGGTCATAACGTCGGGTCCCAAATAGAATCCTCGGGTACCCATGTGCTCATTTGGGCTTATTTACTTTGCACGTGATGGTTGATAAGTCATGCTCAGGGACTCGTGTGCCTCTCACATGACTTTTGATCCTTACACATAGTAGGATTTGGGACTTTCTAAAATATTCTCCATCAAATGTCCCCTATTCCCGAGACCCTAGGATAAGAGGGTCGGGAATACCTTGATGTGGTGAGATCCCGAGGCTTATGCTCTGGTAGAATTTAGAAGGTTATGTTGCCTTGGTTTTGCCGCCTAATCACAAATTTAAAAGGTTGTGCCGCTTTGAGCTTCAAGTCTGTCATGCATTAAATGCATGGCAAATGTGATAGGATGAGTCTTTTCATTTCTTAGGCGGCGACTGACATTCCCTTGCCATGTGGATTCCTCCTATTTACGTAGAGGGTCCCCATCATTGGGGCCCTTCTGCAACTTGTCTTCTTACATTTATCTTCAAAAAACCTCTGAGCTTTTTCAGCGATTTGCTTCCTACATCAGCAACTATTCCTCTTCATTCTGGTAAGATTTTGTACTTTCAATCTGACCGTTTTCTCCATTTTGTATCTCCTTCATTTCTATCCGTGTAGTTTTGTGTTGTTTTCCCTCTTTTTTTTTCTTCATTTTTTTGTTGTTTCTTGGTGATCTCTACTTCTTTTTTCTTTTGACTTTGGTTGTCTTCTTTGGAAATGACTAGAAGATGCGGCTCTCATAGTATGGCCAGTTAGCTTGGCCTCGATTTTAACGATGAAGTCGCGCGAGCTAGCCAAGTTAGCGAGGGGATCGGGCTTGAGAGAAGGCCCGATCATGTTAATGTTGTTGAGCTGTCTCATGCTTTGCAGGAAGTCGTACCCTCTGCTTTCCTCTTTTCTCTTTTTGCTCCAGTGCTTGATTGTCAAAAAGCTCCCGCAGGATCCCGTCCAAGATTCTGAGAGCATAATGACCGAGGCCCAATTAGCCATACTCCAAAGGCAGTGTCATATCCTGACCTCTGTGGGGATTTCGCTTCCTACAAAGGAATGGCATTGGGCTCAAGCCTTTGTCAGATAAGATTGCCTTTTATGAAGATGCAGTGAATGGGGGGGCTCGTTTCCCCCTGCTTGGCTTCATAAGGGAAATCTTGAACTGATTCAACCTTTATCCAGTTGACTCCCAATGCCTGTAGGATAATGGTTGGGTTCTTCTCGTGTCTTGTCAATGGTATCCCCCAACCTACCCCATTTTCTGTAATTTCTTTCAACTATTGAGGAACCCGCCACCAAATTCGAGTTGATGGTACTTTCAAACCCGAGCTCCTATAGCTAAATTGGTCCTAAAATAACCTGAGAATAACAAGGGCTGGAAGGCGAAGTGGTTCCACCTTGACGGTGATTGGGAGTGTCAAGTTGGCGAGCAGAATGCATTCCCAGTTCCACATCGGTGGTCGGCTCCTCATGTGTCTCGAGCCCACTTCTCTTTGTTTAGATTCTTTTTGCTTGTGTTATACGTTGAATACTTATTGTTGTGTTCAGCTGTTCTATAGATCCTTATCCGCCACTAGTGGGTATGCCTATCGGTGTTACACCTCCGATGTGAGAGTAAATAGTGTTCTGGTAGAAATTTAGTAGAGTAACTGACAAGAGAAGTAAACATACCTTGGCTAGACCCCTTTGTAGTATTTACATGAGATGAAAAACTGATTTGGCAAATATTCCCTTAATTTTGGTCAACTCCCACTAATGTTCTTGATTTGGTGGGATTTGGGAGTGATGGGCCGTTGTACCAGAATCGTAACCACTCCTTTCATGTACATCGGGTTGCAATAACAGTTCCCGAGCAAGAATTAGTTACAAAGCACAAGTTAAGGCATAGAATGAGCCTAGGAAATCCAAGGATGAACCTTGGCTCGCCATCCCGAGTCGGGTGTTAAGTCTGGTCGACCAAACGCTTGGATGGAGCTGAACTGGGTGATAACATCAAGTCCCGGGAAAAATCCTTGAGTATCCAAGCACTCGTTTGGGCTATTTCTTTTGCATGTGACTGTTGATCATGTTGGAAAAAATAACAGGATAATTTTCACAGTCCCAACACATTTTCCCAAACCAAAATAAAACGGAGATAACACAACGAATTTTAGCGTGAAAAACTCTCCTCAATGAAGGTAAAAACCATGGGACCCGTAGGCCGCTTAAATCTTCCACTATAATATAATAATGGGATTACAAATCTTACTCTTTGGTGGATCACTCAAACAATACACAAAAAAAATGTGTCTTCAATTTGTGGGTAGAATCTTCACAAATTGGCTCTCTATACCTCTCAGAATCTCTCTTTGAAGATTTCTCTCACTAATTCTCTATGCTTTCTTCTGCCCAGAATTGTCTCTCCCCTTCTCTGTGGTATTTCTTCCTCCGCAGAGAAGGTTGATATTTTCCTTAAGCTCATCACCTCTATTTATAGAGGACGTTTGAACCCTATTCTTCAATCTGAATTGAAGAGGTGAACCTTCAGGAGAAGTAGGCGTAGACAGAAGGCTCTAGCCTTTTCATGTGCAGCAGCCTTCAACCGTCTTTTGCTTTCTTCTCAATTATTTCTTGTCTTGGCTCTTTCTTTTAGGTGAGTTTTTCTTTGACTTTTCTTTCACCTTTTGTCTACTTGTTGGTTTGTTGAATCACTAAAGATTGATGTGGATTCTTCACGAACTTTGAAGAAGCCTTACTCTCAATTTGGGAGTGAAAACCCAACAAATCTCTCCCTCACAACCAATTTAGGGTTGAAGTCAAACCTGCAACTTCTTTGCAAGTTTATAGCTTTTCTCTTGGTAGAGATTTTGTCATCATGTCAGCCTTGTTATCATTGGTGTGGATCTTCTCAACTTGCAGCAAGTTGTTTTCTAACACATTATGAATCCAGTGATATCTCACATCGATGTGTTTAAACTTCGAGTGAAAAATTGAGTTCTTACTCAGGTGAATTGCACTCTGACTATCGCAGTAGAATGTATAGTTCCCGTGATTTTGACCCAACTCTTGTAGGAACTTCTTCATCCATGAGATCTCCTTACATCCTTCCGTGATTGCGATGTATTCTGCTTCTGTGGTGGATATAAGGCAACACACTTGTGTAATAGTGATTGCCACGAAACAACTCCCCCTGCAAATGTTATCAGGTATCCGGATATGGACTTTCTCAAATTCACATCGCTAGCCATATATGCATCTATATATCCTTCCAATACATGTTTACCATTGCTGAAACATAAACAATGACTGAATGTCCCCCTGAGATACCTGAGTATCCATTTGACTGCTTCCCAATGTTCCTTTCTAGGATTTGAAAGGAAACGGCTCACTACACCAACCGCGTGAGTGATGTTTGGTTTGGTGCATACCATGGCGTACATCAAACTGTCAACTGTTGATGCATAAGGCACCCTATCCATTTCTGATTTTTCCTCCCTACTTAAAGGACATTGTCTCGCACTAAGCTTGAAGTGGCTTGCAAGTGGAGAACTAACAGCTTTAGCTTTACGCATGTTGAATCTTTCAAGAACTTTTTCAACATACCGTTCTTGAGATAGCCAGATTCGGCGATTTTGCCTATCACGGGTAATCGTCATGCCAAGAATCTGCTTTGCTGCTCTTAAGTCCTTCATTGCAAAGGACTTGCCCAACTTTTTCTTTAACATGTTAATTTTAGAGCTGTCACGGCCTATGATTATCAACATAGCGTAAAAGAATGATAACCATCATAAAATTTCCTGATGAAGACACCGTGATCCGCCGTTGTTTGGTTCTACTAATTTTTCTCCATAAATGAGTCAAACTTTTTGTACCACTGCCTTAGTGCCTGTTTCAGACCATACAAACTTTTCTTCAGTCTGCACACCAATTTTTCTTTTCCTTTGACTAGGAAATCTTCGGGCTGCTCTATATAAATTTCCTCGTTAAGATCATCATGCAAAAATGCAATTTTTACATCAAGTTGTTCAACCTCCAGATTAAGACTGGCTGTAAGTCCAAGAACAACTCGGATTGAAGACATTTTCACCATAGGTGAAAATATTTCGTCAAAATCAACACCCTTCTTTTGCCCGAATCCTTTCACAACCAATCTTGCTTCGTAACGTGGTTGTGAGTTGTGTTATTCATTTTTGATCCTGTACATTCACTTGTTCTTGAGAGCTTTCCTACCCTGCTGTAGTTGTACCAAATCAAATGTGTGGTTCTCATGCAAGGATTTCATCTCTTCACCACTCGTTCCTATGCTGATCTATCACAGCTTCTTCGTAGCTCTTGGGTTCTCCCCCTTCAATGAGCTTCACATACTCTTTAGGAGAATATCTGCGACTTGGTTGTGGCTTTTCTGATTTCTTAAAGTCTTCAACTGTCTGATCTTCAAAAAACACCACATCTCTACTTCTGACAATCCTTTTGCTATAGGATCCCAGAATCTGTAGCCGAAATCTTCATGAGCATATCCCACAAAGATGCATTGCTTGGCCTTTCCATCCAGCTTGAACCTCTCATCTTTCGGGATGTGAACAAGTACTCTGCAGCCAAACACTTTTAGGTGTTTGTACGAAACGTCTTTCTCAGTCCAAACTCTTTCTGGTACATCATAGTTCAATAGAGCTGATGGAGAAAGGTTGATTAAATCAACTGCTGTTTTCATTATCTCCCCCCAAAAGGAGTTCGGCAGCTTTGCATTTGAGAGCATACATCTGACTTTTTCACAGATGGTTCTGTTCATGCTCTCTGCGACACCGTTGTGCTGAGGTGTCTTATGTATTGACTTTTCCAGCCTGATGCCAAATTTCCTACAGTACTCTTTGAATGGTCCACGGTATTCATCACCGTTGTCCACACATATACACTTCAAATATCTGTCAGTTTTCCTCTCAACTTTTACATGAAACCGCTTGAAAACTTCCACCACTTGATCTTTAATTTTTAAGGCAAAGGCCCATACTTTTCTAGAGTGGTCGTCAATGAAAGTCACAAAGTAAAGAACATCTCCTAGTGACTTATGACTCATTGTGCAGACATCTGTGTGTATCAAATCTAGAATATTCTTCCTTCTAGATAGTGGATGAGTTTGAAATGTAACTTTGTGTTGCTTTCTCATAACACAATTAACACAGGTTTGCAAGGGTGTACCTTTTATTCCTGGCAAAAACTCTTTCTTAGAAAGGATTTTAAGGTCTTTCTCACTTATGTGTCCAAGCCGCTTATGCCATAGCTCGGTGGAGACTTCTTTCCTGGTTGTATTCACCTCTCCTCTGCATAACTTGGCTTCTGTGAGATAGAGAGAAGTGTCATTCTTGCCTTTTGCTACTATCAAATTACTTTTGGTAAATTTCCATCTGCCTTCACCAAAGTAATTGTTGTAGCTTTCGTCGTCAAGCTTCTCAGTAGAGATTAAGTTGAGACGGATATCAGGGACAAGTCTCACGTCTTTCAAAAATAATTTGCATCCGAGATTGGTTTTGAGACAAACATTACCAATACCAACAATTTCAGATGCACCATCATTTCCCATCTTCACACGTCCGAATTCTCCTTTGAGTGTAAAATGAGAAGAAATCTAGTCGTGACGTGACATAGAAGGAGACGCCTGAGTCAATAACTCAGGATGAATCTTGCGATACAAGATTGACATAGTTATCATCTCGAACAATGACAGCTCCATTAATGACAGTCGCGGTGTCATTTGTTAGGGTTCCGGTTTCTTGATTTCGGGATTGCTCCGCCTTCAACTTCCGACAATCTCAAATGAAATGTCCCGGTTTGCCACAGTGATGGCACTTCTTGTCAGATCTAAATTTAGATTTAGATCGTCCTCTTTCTTGACCATGGGAATTTCGACTTCTGCTTCTCCCATGCCTCTTTTGCTTGCCTTACTTTCTTTTTTGAGACAAGTGCTTCAGACTCAGGAGTGTATCCTTCGTCTTTTTGTCTGGACTCTTCGTTCAACATTTTATCTTTTACCATATCCATGGTAAGCTTTCCATCTAGAGCAAAGTTGCTAATTGACGCAACTAATGTGTCCCAACTCTTCGATAGAAAACTCAACATCAACAACGCTTGCAACTCGTCATCTACGGTCATTTTCATTGAATTGAGTTGGTCAACAATGCTTTGGAACTAACTCATATGTTCCGATACACTACTTCCATCCTTATATTTCAGATTGACTAATCATCGCATCAGATTTGCTTTATTCTGTGCAGTTGTCCGCGCATATATTTTCTCCAATTTTCGCCAAAGAACATAAGCATCATGTTTATTAGCAAAATTTTGAAAAATGCTCTTGTCAATCCATTGTCTGATTTGGGTAGCACATTTCTGGTTCGTTCTGCACGGTCCAATTAACGTCTAATGGGGTTGTCGACGTGCTCGTGGTTGATGTTGTTGTTTCGCTGGCTTTGTCCTCCGTTGTTGATGCCGCCTCCTGTGTCGGCATTACAATGGACTTCCACAGATCTTTTATGTACAAAATATTCTTCATTTTCGGCTTTCAAATTGCATAGTTAAATGCAGTCAATTTGATCATGTTGCTTGTGTTCTCCTCCATTTCGATCACAGGTCTAAATCAGCAGGTTTCACTGGGTTGTCGATGAATAGTACCGTGTATAGTACTATGTGAATAGTACCTGTATGTGTGAATAGTGTTGTATGAACAGTACCGTATAGATACTGTATACACACAGTATACGTCTTGTATTAATGCTGTGAATAATATCGTATACGTATGTATGTATGTATGAACAGTACTTCGTATATACATATATACTAGTGTAGTATATTACGTATATGATCTCCTATTTTATTGTATTCCCAGCTCTGGTGCCACTTTGTTGAGAAAGATGACAGGATAATTTTCACAGTCTCAGCACGTTTTCCCAAACCAAAATAGAACGGAGATAACACAACGGATTTTAGCGTGGAAAACTCTCTTCAATAAAAGTAAAAACCACGGGACCTGTAGGCCGCTTAAATCTTCTACTATAATATAATAATAGGATTACAAATCTCACTCTTTGGTGGATCACTCAAACAATACACAAAAAATATGTCTTCAATTTGTGGGTAGAATATTCACAAATTGGCTCTCTATACCTCTCAGAATCTCTCTTCGAGGATTTCTCTCACTAATTCTTTACACTTTCTTGTGCAGAGAATTGTCTCTTCCTTTCTCTGTGGTATTTCTTCCTCAACAGAGAAGGTTGATATTTTCCTTCAGCTCATCTCCTCTATTTATAGAGAAGGCTTGAACCCTATTCTTCAATCTGAATTGAAGAGGTGAACCTTCAGGAGAAGTAGGCGCAAACAGAAGGCTCTAGCCTTTTCATGTGCTGCCTTCTACCATCTTCTGCTTTCTTCTCAATTATTATTTCTTGTCTTGGCTCTTTCTTCAAGAACTTTGGAGAAGCCTTACTCCCAATTTGGGAGTGAAAACCCAACAGATCAGTCATGCCCAGGGCCTCGTGTGCCTCCCACGTGACATTTGATCCTTACACGTGGCAGGATTTGGGCAAAGTTAGACAAAATTGGAATGCGCACAGGAACATGTATTGATGTACTAGATCGGCTAATGCTCCCTTCCCAAAATACACCCCATAACCCTCTACTCATGCACCAAAAAAAGAAATAAATACCTTGACTGGAGAACAGATTTTAAATTAATTTCCCAAGATTGAGAAAGCTATAGCATTTGGTTCATTAAATACTTTCACCCTCCAAGCAAACAAGATTATTGGATCAGTTACGCAACAACTAAAAAGGGAAAAACGAAGCAAATTAGGCGGCCGTATAATGCTCATACATTATCTTCGTTGAATAATGCAATCAAAGACCAAATTGAGCTTTAACGCGAAATAGAACTCGAGGAAGGAACCATCAGAAGAACATACCTTATTGGTTTTTCCTTCGAGTTTTGCTTCCTCGGTGAGGAAAGGAGCAGTGGCGGCCTGGCCTTTCTCATCAAGGGAAGCTCTGGTGTTTATCCTGGGGAATCTGAGAAAACGGTGTGGTGTTGAGATGTGAAGAAGATGGTCGGTGATTTTGAGCTGAAGCTGGGTTTTCCGTTGGGAAATCGGGATTTTGGTAGAGAAGTGAGATGAATTGGGGGAGCAGGAGAACAGAGAGTAAGTTGATACTGTTGGCGACCCCATCGATCACTGTAGGTGGCGTTCACTTTGCTGATGCATTCTTTTCGGACTTCGTACAAAAATGACCGTAATATTTTATCTGGAACCAATTCCAACTGAGCCAAACCGAACAATTGGTCGGTCGGCTGTCGATTCTTCCCTAACCGTATCCTATCATAGGTTAAAAGGGAGTAATACCTGATACTGTTTTTTAAATTCTACCGACATCACGATAATTCTCAATCAAAAAAATCAAAGTAAGATGACATCTTTACCCTTAATTTTATCTTAATTAATAAATTAAAAAATATATTATAAATCAATTACTATCGTGCTCTTCAAAAAAATAGATTTAATTTTTTTTTATCTATTATTATTTATTAATAAATATTTTATCTGTTAATAGTAATCGAGTGTATAGTTGGGATCTAGATTTCTCTCTTGTTTTAGTGAGCTTTCGAAGTAAAATCAGAGCTTCTTCTTATTCGAAGACTTGACTGCTCTTGACTCTAGCAATGAGTTCGTCCTCCTCGATTGAGTTAGGGTTTATGGGCTCGATTTCAGAGGATGGAGAAGACGAATAGTACCAGGAGGGTTGAGTCTTCTGCGGCAAAGGAGTAGATGAGCATGTGCTGGTGTCACCGATTCTTCCAAACATGAAGAGATTCGACTAGGCACCCGATTCAACTCAGTCTCAGAATCATTCAATTAACACGAAGAGACTCGACTAGGCACCCGATTCAACTTAGTCTCAAAGTCATTCAATTTTTCTCAACACTATTTGCACCGATGACGATTCAGTATGTTTTGCGCAATGGTTGATGATTAGGGTTTCGTCTGATTTTGATTTCGATTTTTGAGACGCCATTGATGTATGGATAAGCTTTTCGACGGATAAAAAATCTAAGGGTTTGGGAGGCTTAAGAGGGAAGTATGGCACCAATTTGAAGACTTTGTGATATATATATATATATATATATATATATATATATATATAGAGAGAGAGAGAGAGAGAGAGAGAGAGAGAGAGAGTATATATGGGAGAGAGAGAGGGACGGAGAAGGAAATAAAGAACGAAAGAAGAAGAGGAGGAGGATGAGATGGTGGAGGATGGCGGTAGGAGGGAGGGCAACGGGGGTGGGGAATTGAGGATTATAAAAATGGAAGAAAAAGAAAAAGGAAAATTGGAAGAAAAAGAAAAGGGAAAATTGGAAGAAAAAATTGGGCCAAAAAAACCCAAGAAAAACTGGGAAAAAAAAGCATTTTATTTAGGGAAAAGAAAAAGAAGAAAAAGAGGAGAAAAATAAGGAAAGAAATGGAGAAAAATTAAAAGGAAATTAATATAATTTTTTAGTTTTAGTTGGAAAAAAAAAAAGTGGAGTAAAAAAAATAAGAAAATAAAATAAAATAATATTATTACAATAATTATCCTTAAGATTTTTTCATGTTTTTATTTTGGACCCTTAATTTTAATTGAAGGACAATTTTGTCTTTGGATAAAGATATTAGGGGTAATTTAGATAAACAAAACGAAAGTTGAATGTCAAAGGGTAAAATAGGCAATTTATGTTGAAATTTTGGCTCAAGGGGTATTTGTGTCCTTTATTATAATATTTTAGAGGACGTTTGTGGTAATCTCCATACATGATGAGGTGTCTTTGAAACTTTAAAATAAGTTAGGGGGTGTCAATGGTATTAACCCGTTAAAAGGGGCCAATTAGACCTGTGCTCACGCTGTATTTATACTATTCTTTAATCTCGTAAAATATCTTAAAAAATGTGGTGTAGAATAAGGGGTCAAATTGTTATTGAATTTAACCTAGAAAATGAACAAAATTGATAATTTGCAGAGTTCAAACAATTGAAATCCTACGTTTGATCAACGAAACTCACAAAGAGTTGAAGAATTTTAAATCTGCTCAATCTGGTTGAATAAATCCCCAATCCAGTCAACTAATCAGAACCAGTCAACTAATCATGAGGTTAAGAAAATTAAAATTTTATACGGTTGGCCAACTAAATGAAACATTTGGTAAAAAAAAAAAAAAAAAAAGGGTAATGTGTTCCATTTGTACAAATCATGAACATACCATGCACGACCAGACATAGAGCCACTAAGAGTTGGAAGACTGGGTCGGGCACAGGTTCCAAATCAAGTCGAGTTTTGTCAGCCAAGTGCACCAATAATGTGGTACAATATTGGATTAGGGACTAAGGTTCCCTTGCTTTTGTCAATCAACTAGTTGGCCAATGAGACCAAAATAAATAAATAAATAAATAAAATAAAAAAACCAACAACTTAAGAAACTTTGATGATCGATAAATCGATTAGCCCATTGAGTCAACCGATCAATGTAGAGTTGTGCAATAGTTTTTGAAACAAATTTCGCAAATTATAGATCAAAATTTAGGGGCCAATTGTACAAAATAAAGTTTCTATTTTTCAGCCCCTTGATTTTAACCTAAAACTTAGTAACTACTCTCCTAACCAAATTATGCACGACCTTGTCCGATTTAAACATTATATTTGAGGTTTTAACTCTGTTTTCAACCCTACAATGTTCACCCACCTATAATTAAACTAAATCATCTCCAAATCACCTAAAATAGTGCAACAATCCACGTTATATGAAATCTATTTAAAGCTATTGCACTAGTTCTAATTGAGTGAGAGAAAATAACAAGAAATCTCAAGAGACTCAATACTTGCACTAAACTCAAATGGTTGTGCACTGATTCTTGATAAAAAATAAAATCAAGATACCAAAGTGGTTCGGTCGTCCCTAAATAAGAAAATCTTAACCTTAATCTTTTACTCGCCATGCGCGTCATGGTTCAATGCACATTTTACCAAAAGACAAACTTTCTAGTATGCTTTAGTGAACACTTTTCATTTTTCTTGCGCCAGATAGCAGAAAACACAAGATTGTGCCACACCTAGAATTATATTTTAACCTGATCTTTGGAGAGGACAAGGTACATAGAAAATCCAAGGAGTTTCAATTATTCGAGGTGAAAAGTCTGATAAATGTCATACCCTAGCTTTGGGCTGGGCACATTATACCTCCAATTTAATTTCTCTAACGAGATCCATTTTCTTTCATTCCTAAGTCCTAGGTTGTGACACATTTTACCTTGAGATAGTCTTCCGATGTTTCCTAAGGTACAATTTTCACTTTCATTGCCACCCGGTGGTAGGAGACAATTAAATTGATGATTTTTAGTGCCTTAAGATCACCATTTTCATTTTCTTCCTTTTTCCCATGTGGCAGGATTCATTCATCAGCACAAACTATGTTTGGACCTGATTCTCGACAAGACTAAGATACGTAGGCGACTAACCTGTGGTTCAATTACCCTTTCTCATCAATTTAACATCTAGATAGAGGAATAAAATAAAGTGTGACTCATATATTCGTCACATAAGTAAAAACTCTCATAACAAAGAGAGACAATAGTCGACACTACATTTTGTCTTGTCGGCATATCTTATTGTATTTAATTTCAACAGAAGTAAATTTGTCACCAAGTCATTTTTTAATAAATTTTTGAAATTTTCCAATTCAAAATAGGAGATTCCTATTTGGAGATTTGAAGGGCCAATTTGGTAAATTGAACTTAAATTTTTTAACTTGGAAATTGTAGGGACCAAAACAGAAATTGAGAAGTTAATTAAGACTTCAAGATTTTAAATTGACTAAAATAATTCAATTGTGCCTTAAATTGACCCAATTAATGTCTTGAGTCATAGTTAGTATATTTTAAAAAGTTATTGAAACAAATTCACAATTTTGAGGAACTGGATAAAAAGACTAAGAAATATTAAATTAAATCCATTAGGTCTTAGAATAATATTTGAAGTATTATTAAGTGCAAATAGTAACTAATCAAAATTTTAGTTGCCGTTTATAAACCAATTGAAACAATTGTTTCAAATTGGAAAGTGTAGGGATTTAATTAAATTTTTTTGACAATTTCAATAGAATTTTAAAGGGCCAATTGAAATTTATATTTGTAATTTGGATTCTTTGAGAGTCTAATTTGAAATGTACGAATTCGCGTAATTAGATGTTCAGTTGAGATTTTAGAAAATTAAGAAAAAACTATAGGACCAAAATCATTTAAAAAAAAAATCATTCGGATCCCAATTTGGTCAATTTAATATTACTATTCATAATTTAATTGTTTCCAAGAATTAAAGTTTATTTTTCATTACTAAATTTTAACAAAAATCATTTGAATCAAACTTTTGAAATACTTCAAATTTTACCGACACTTTGTTTTGCTTTGGAAAATCTTTGTACTTCAAAATTTGTTAAACAATTTAATGGATTATTTCCTTATTCACATGCCAGTTAGATATCCGATGAATTCTAATGTGGGTAAAATTCTATCACTCGTCACTTATCCGCCACCTAAATCAAAAGTGCCACGTCATCAATGCACAACATCAGATGGCTTGATGAGCCCGGTTGTTCGCTTAGCCCGACAGCTCCTTAGGTCAGTAAGCGTGAAGAACTTGTTCAATCGCCAACTAGGAATCTCTAACGTTCTCCTCAGATACAGTCACAAGGGAGCAAGTCGGTGTAGCCATCTCGACCTTCACCTCGGTACCCAGGCTGGCCTAACATTCCCAGCAGGCTTGGCCCATGGATTTCTCCATAACCGTGCAAAGGCCCAGGCCCATAGCTCTAATCCTCCACATGCTCTCCACGCGCTTAACTGATTAGGACAGATAACTGAGCTTATGACCTTAATTTTTGGGATGCTAATAACATCCTCGCCTATAAAAGGAAGGCTTTGCCAAGCTATTCAGAAGATTGAGAAACTGAGGTAACAACTTTATTTTATCCAAGCGACCTCTTTTCTTTCCCCCTGGGCTCTTAGTCTCACGCCGGAGGAGACATGCCGGAAACACCCCGACCCGTCCTGTGTGCAAGTATCAATTTGAAGGCTAGGCCAGACAACGCCTAGGCAACTCGAACATGTGCAGTATGAAGCTCCTGAAGGATTGAAGACTCCAGTTTTAAGCTGAAAACAACCTCCAGACCACTGGTAGCGGAATATTACGTCGCTACTTTAACCGCAAGTGTACGGGTCAAGTTTTATAGAATAGTGAAGGAGAAGGGTTATCGTATCCATAATGATTAGATTAAATTGTTGCTAAGTACCGTGATTGTCATAACCAAATTTTATCTAAGCGATTGAATTTAGGGTTTTTGTTTTTAGTATATACTATACTAAATTAACAATTAATTAAACTATAATACTAAGTATATATTATATAAGAATAGATTATCTAGGGATTAATTTCGTTTACTTATACGTGTTTGATCCAATTTAGTTTACATTAACGGTATTCAAACTATCCAACAATCTAGGTATCGAAAACTCACTTACTACTTCTTCCGAGTGTAAAGTGAATGAATATATGATTTCGCATCAACGCCGATGTCCCCATCTAGTGTCTAAACGACACTAATCACATGAGTCTCGTTCCAACCTCACGGATTGCACATTTTCTAATACTCTCCCGAGTCATTAGAACGTCGCGTTGTATTTAAACCTTAGTCTGAATCCGGAGTTACCTCTCCCGAGTGTCAAATCTTAATTTCTCAATATATTTTAACAAACATATAAATGAAGTGAAAGAACGGTAAACACAATCGAATAAGTAAGAACAACCGTTAACGAAACACGGATTTAAACAAATAACGTATTCATGAACCAATTCAATCCCTAGACAATATCATCACACAAGCTACAAAGTTTAAGAACAAAGAGAGAAACAAGGAAATGAAAGCAAATCTGTGAAGTAGAGTATTATACTTTCGCAAAATCGGCTTCGATCTTGTTTCCTCTTCTCCTCTTGATGATTTCTCCTATTGGTTCTTGATCTTGAGCTCTCAAGTATCTCCAAAAATGTCCCAAAAACCGTGCCTATTGTGTTGGGGAAGAAGGGGATATTAAAGGATCCAAAATATTTAAGAAAATATCCTAAAATATCTAAGCAGCCCGATGTCGAACCGCTGTTGCTATGGGAAGCACCGCTGCAGCAGTGAGAAGTCAATAAGTTTTTGCCAGTTAACCATTGCAACAGTAGGAAGCACCACTGCAGTGGTGGAGACCATCGCTGCAACGATGAAGTTCACCACTGCAACGGTGGTCAAACAGAATGTTTCTATTTGATTTATCGCTGCAGCAGTGGTTTTTACCGCTGCAGCGGTAAGTTTGCAGTTTCTAAACTTGGCCTTTTTTTTTTAACTTTTCTCCACCGATATCCCACCAATTTGCTCAATTTTCAACTATTTTCATCCATTTTTATCCCAAACACCTGATTTTTACCAAAACAAATAAAAATGAATTAAAACATAATAAGAACACTCGAAAACTATCAAAATCAGCTTGGAAATAGATAGATAAAATAAACCTATCAAATACCCCCAAATTTAGAATTTTTCTAGTCTTCAAGCAAAACACCCACACAATAAATTAAACTACCACGACTAATTAACGAATTTAAATACTAAAAATGAAAAACACAAACGAACTAAAAATAACAACAACGTATGAGTTCTGAATTTCATCTATACGACCAAAAATTTTCCCTCATCGGCCCCCAATCATATCGATTTCAAGAGTAAAATGTATCATGTAGTGTTCTAGAATTTCAACATTCAATAACAATAAGCGTCATTCTAGATCTTGCTCAAGTGTGTGTGCGAAAACTCAATCATACAACCATCCACAGACTGGATTAGATTATCTACCAACAAAGTTCATGACTTAAACCAAAATGTATAGGAAATCCATATGCCTGACTGGGTTCCACTCTCCACTAATGTAGACTTAGCAATTCAAAAAGATCAAAAGTATTTGGTTCGGTTTTTATCATTTGGCCAAGAGTATATCGAAAATATAAAACATGTAAGTATTTTTAGATCAGCGATACCCAAGGCACAACGCTTGGCACTCAATCACTCTCGAACCCCCACAGATAAATTCGAAACAACCCTGAACAAATATTTAAGAACGTTGTACTTACTTGTCAAAAGAAACGAAAATAGAACTATATTTACATATGTTTTTTTTTAAACCAACAACTACAGCCCCAAACTTATTATATTTGTACAATTTAAAAGGGTGTGAGAATACGATATAAAAATGACAAGTGAGTACTCGAATACCGAATCAATCAATAGTTTGCCCAAAATCCAACCGCTCACTTCAAGTAGCATAACAAACGCTAACTTAATTTTACTCAAATTGTGCCTTAGGTTTAGCGATAATGGTTTGGAAAAACTTTAATTGGCTAGGGAATTTGTTACGTGTTTAGAATTGAAACGGCTAAAAGGCTTCGATAGGGTAACGAGGGATAAAACATATAGCATGGTAGGCTTCAAAGGCTCAAGCGATCAAAATAAATGCCTAAATCATGTCTCTTGAACTACTTCGCCTAGGATTTCGACTCAAATTTTCCCCAAATCAGGTTCTAGAATTCCTATTGTCATGAACTTGGCTAATAGATAATCGGCATCAAATCAATTGGATAGCTAGTACATTGAGTTTACGTGCTCGTGCAAGTTAGGATCCACAATAACGTTTACCACAACGAAATGTCAATCACACGAAACACACATGCATGGGCATTACCCTTTATCTCGAAAAACAATCGGGGGATAATTTCATCATCGGGTAATGGCCCAGATGAACTACAAAACTCCGCAAACAAAAACAAACAACTACAAACACAAACAAATTTATACTACTACTAAACAAACATGCATACAGTTAAATTAAACAACATTTAAACTTAAACTACATAACTAATCAAAAAGAAAACATACTAACATACTACACATTACCTCCAAACTTAAAACGGGCAGTATCTACAATGACCCAACATCGATCTTAATAATCGAAATAAAGCATGACGACGAAGGGAGTTTAGAATACATACCTGAGACGCGAGATAATCTCGCCTCTAAATGAAGTCGGCGGTGATGGATTAATTTATTTGAAAACTTGGGTCGCCTCCCAAGAAGTGCTTGGTTTACTGTCCTCGGCTTAACACGGAGAAGGGCTCATCAAAGAGCGGCTTCCGCCCGTAGTATGTATCATACAACACAACATACGGGTCTTAGTTTAGAATGCCCTCAAGATTGGCGAGATTTGGTAATAATTGGCCCGTACTTTTAACTTGATTCATTTTTGTCTCATGTGCTTGGAAAGCTTGAACAAACGGAGTTGGAAGTGAGGAAAGACAGGTGAGCCATATCGGATCCTCGTAGATGTAATCGTCTTAGATCAGGGGTAACATCACAACATAGATCTCAAGAGGTGAGTACTCAAAATCATCTTCTGATTTATCATCTACGAACAATTCTTGAGTCTCGTCCTCTTTTGAATCATCTTCAATATACGAACCCAAGTTCCTCCCGCTTGTATCAGGTTCCTCGTGGTGGCTTTCAATGAATGTGGCGTGTGTGTCTCTTAGTGCCACCACTTTTGACTTGGCCTCAATAAAGCAGATAAGCTGATCAATTTGCGTCTGAAGAGACGTTACGGTCGCATCAATTTTAGCGCAGGTTGTCTCAATATTGTCAAGACGATCCTCATGCTCGTTGAGACGGTCATTCATTTTTCTCTAGAAAGCCTGAGTCTCCCCCATAAATTCAGCAAATATTTCCTCCAAGGTGGGGGAAGACTCAACAAGCTGGTTTGGGGTGTCAATCCATGGCGCCAAAATGTTGGAATTATCCCCAAAGTTTTGGTAACTTGTTGAATAATTCCAATTTTAAAAATCAAGCTCCGCCATGTCTTCTAACAACCGATAGGCTTCATCTACGGTTAGTTGGTCGAATGAGGTGGTACCATTTCCTCCTTCAACCCACATTCTTGTTGCGGTTTGTAACCCATCGAGGAAATTTAGTAGTTGACACTCTCTCGGGAAACCATGGTATGAGAACCAAAATAACAACTCATTGTATCGATCCCAAGCACAATAATACGGCTTGGAATCTCTTTGAAAGAAATGCAACAGTACTCGTTGATGAGACATCTTCAAGTACCCTACATTACAAAACAAACTAAAAACAAAAATTAAAAATAAAATACATGTCTAAATTAAAATCAAGTTATTTACTCACAATATCAACAACAATCTAAAAGCCAATCCCCGGCAACGGCGCTAAAAACTTGGTAGCGGAATATTACATCGCTACTTTCACCGCAAGTGTACGAGTCAAGTTTTATAGAATAGTGAATGAGAAGGGTTGTCATATCCATAGGAATTTGATTAAATTGATGCTAAGTACCGCGATTGTCATAACCGAATTTTATCTAGGCAATTGAATTTAGGGTTTTTGTTTTTAATATATACTATACTAAATTAACAATTAATTAAACTATAATACTAAGTATATATTATATGGGAATAGATTATCTAGGGATTAATTTGGTTTACTTATACGTGTTTGATCCAATCTAGTTTACATTAACGATATTCAAACTATTCGACGATCTAGGTATCGAAAACTTACTTACTACTTCTTCCGAGCATAAAGTGAATGAATATGTGACTTCGTGTCAACGCCGATGTCCCCATCTGGCATCTAAACGACACTAATCACATGAGTCTCGCCCCAACCTCATGGATTACACACTTTCTAATACTCTTCCGAGTCATTAGATCGCCGTGTTGTGTTTAAACCCTAATCCGAATCCGGGGTTACCGTTCCTGAGTGTCAAACCCTGATTTCTCAATATATCTTAACAAGCATATAAATGAAGTAAAAAAAACGGTAAACACAATCGAATAGGCTAGAACAACCGTTAACAAAACATGAATTCAAACAAACAACGTTTTCATGAACTGATTCAATCCCTAAACAATAGATACTTAGTTACTCATGATCATAACCCAATATTCAACATTACAAGCTACAAAGTTTAAGAACAAAGAGAGAAACAAGGAAATGAAAGCAAATTTGTGAAGTAGAGTGTTCTACTTCTGCGAAATCGGCTTCGATCTTGTTTCCTCTTATCTTCTTGATGATTTCTCATCTTGGTTCTTGATCTTGAGCTCTCAAGTATCTCCAAAAATGTCCTAAAAACCATGCCTATTGTGTTAAGAAAGAAGGGGATATTAAGGGATCTAAAATATCTAAGAAAATATCCCAAAATATCTAAGCTACCTGGTGTCGAACCACTGCAGCGGTGGGAAGTCAATAGATTTCTGCCAGTTGATCGTTGCAGCGGTGGAGACCATCGCTGCAGCAATGAAGTTCACCACTGCAATGGTGGTTAAGCAGAATATTTCTATTTGATTGATCGCTGCAGCAGTGGTTTTCACGGCTGCAGCGGTGAGCCTGCAATTTCTGAAATCGACCTTTTTCAACTTTTCTCCACCGACGTCCCACTGATTTGTTCGATTTTCAACCATTTTCATCATTTTTTGTCCCAAACACCTAATTTATACCAAAATAAATAAAAATGAATTAAAACATAATAAGAACACTCGAAAACTATCAAAATCGGCTTGAAAATAGATAGATAAAATCAACCTATCAACCACCTCCATTTCTCCACGTCAGTAGTGACTGAACCATACTGCTGATCGGTCTAATTTTTGACACCAATAGTTTGGCACCGTCTGTAGGAAGCGCACAAAAGACCTTCTCCAGGTTATCAACTCCCTGTTCTGCTATGGTTTGATGAATACAAGGTCTGGTCACTCCTTGCGATCGAGGAATCATAACGTCGCGGTGAATTGTAACCCCACTCAAGACATGTCCAGAGCACCAAGATCGGATACCAGGGAAACTGCCCATGCTTCCACCAAAGAAGAGCGTGTTCTCACCGTGGGACAGGTTGGCCCATCCGTCCCAGCCTCAGGTTTCTTCATAGTCCAAACTTCTAGGGTCGTTGATGCCTCCAAACTTGATAATTTAGAGTGCAAGCTTAGTGAGTTCTAGAATTATTTACACGTCCTTCTTTCCCGCCTGTTTCTGGTCGTGGTGCAAGGGGGACCGGATCTCCAGACCGTAGGGAGAAGAGAACGACCTAATAAGTCCGATAATTGAGTGATCTACTCTCACGGACATGTACCTCAGGACCAACCTCGGCCATACCACCGGGCAGTTGGGGAGAGGGATCCGGGGCCCCCTTCTGCATCAGGAACCTTATCTCAGCTATCTCACGGACGTCGATCTGAAGATAAACCAGGGTCGCTGCCTGCTAGAGCGCCTAGTTTCCTGGCCCGATCTGAACATTGTTCTCACTAGACTCACGAAGTAGATTCCCATTCTCCGCTGCCAGCTTGGAGGCGTGAAACGTGAAGCTCGAGCCGCCGTTAGCCAAGTCGCAGCATTGGCTAAAGGGGAAGCAGCTATGGAATACCGTATGGCCGAAATGGAGGCCGCGTTCAACTTGATACAGGGTGTTGGAGGTGCAGTCGGGCTTCTTACTAAGGTAAGATCTCATTTTATTAATGAAATCGTAGATGATCTTGTGCCTTATAGATTCCCTAATTCCCAAGTCGCCCAGTATGATGGAACCACTGATCCCGTGGATCACCTATCTATTTTTGTGTCCCACATGGATATATATGTCGCCTCCACAATGGTGAGGTGTAAGTTTTTCTCGCTCACCTTAACTGGTCCAGCTCAGACTTGGTTCAACAACCTGGATCCGGCCTCAATTTTAATCTTTCTCCAACTCGAACATCAGTTCCTCACTCAATTCATCCGATCCCGGTGCAGGCCAAAAATTATGACCTACATCCTTGCCCTCAGGCAGGAGATCAACGAAAACTTAGGTGATTACGTTGATAGGTTTTGGAAGGAGTCACTAGCTTGAGACAGATCCAAGCTAAAGGGCGGTTGGGACCTCTGTCCGGGGATAAGAGACCTCATCTTCCCTCAGATCCTTGATGGCATAGGTTCACCCCCTTGACAGCTTCATTAGCCATAATCTTCATTAAAAATCGTGAGAAGAGAATCTTCCCACCTGCCATACCCTTGAGGGGGAGCCTCTGGGTAGGTCGACTGCCAAATACTGTGACTTTCATCATGATTATGGCCACGCCACCGAGGAGTGATTCTAGTTGAAAGAGGAAATAAAGGCCCTCATAAAGAGAGATTACCTCAGAAATTACATACGTCGAATGAACAAAGAACCCTATCATGGGGGTGGTGACTGCCGGGACAAGCACCGAGGTCAGCGACATAGAAAGAACAACAACTAACCTCTACCCTGCGACGACAACCTCAATGATGATGTCAACTTGAGAATGGACGGTAAGATAAACGTCATCCATAACGGACTGCGACTTGGGGGTGATACATCTTTCTCCTGAAAGAGATACAAGTACAAGGGTAAGAGAAAGGCCAAACATGATGCATACGAGGTCAGCACGGTTGATGCCACCTCGCACAATGTCGTCTCCTTCAGCGAGGCCAACCTCAAAGGGGTACATATCCCCCACGATGATGCTCGGGTTATCTCTGCCCTAATCAATCATTTCGAGACGGGAAAAATCCTAGTCGACGGTGGGAGCTCCGCTGATATAATCTTCAAATGGGCCTTTGACAGAATAAACGTGGACTCCAATGTTGTTTAGCTCGTAAAGTCTTTTCTTGTCAGTTTCGGAGGGGATGTTGTGAACTTGGTGGGATGGGTTTTCCTGCTCGTTATCGTAAGATCCAGGCCCAAAACAGTAACTGTGTGGTTAAAGTTTCTTATCGTGGACAGACTATCGCCCTACAACATAATCATGGGTTAGCCTACAGTAGCTGCCCTGAAGGCCGTCTGTTCATCTTATTACCAAATGATGAAGTTCCCCACTAGTTCCGAGGTGGAGGAGGTCCGAAGAGATCAGGAGGTACCCTAATCCTGTGCAAGGAGGGTAATGAAGAAGAATAGCAATTACTGCATGGGCCTGAGCCTAGGGAGCATCGCCAGGCATTTTCTGAGATCATAGCCTTGGCCAACGAGACCGATCTCATTCTAATTGATGATCCCTGAGATGAAGAGCCCGGTGCTCGGCCTTACGAAAATATCCATGAGGTCCTCATCCATCCGACCATTGAAGAAATAATAGTGAGAATTGGAGTCGGACTCAGCCCGGATCAGCGTGCCAAGTTTGCCGGGCTGTTAAAAAGAAATTACGATGTCTTTTCTTGGTCTTATAACGAGCTCCCCGGGATCGATTCCATTGTGGCTATGCACTTTCTCTATCTCGACGTGCACCACCCGTCTGTTCGCCAAAAGAGAAGGAAGTTCCACCCAGACTGGCATAAAATCATTGAAGAAGAAATAGACAAGCTAATCAGGTTAGATGTCGTGGAAGAAGTCAAGTTCCCGGACTAGCTAGCCAACGTGGTCCTCACTCCTATGGTTGGTAACAAATGGCGACTTTGCATAGATTTCAAAGATCTCAATAAAGCTTGCCCGAAAGACTTCTTCCCCCTCCCAAGAATCGACATTGTGATTGAAGCCACGATCGGGTACGAACGGTTGAGCTTTCTGGACGCTTACACCGATTATAATCAGATCCCGATGTATCCGCCTGACAAGAACAAGACATCGTTCATCACGGATAGAGGCACCTACTACTACAAGGTAATTGCCTTCAGCCTCCACAATGTTAGGCGACCTATCAAAGACTTGTAAACAAAATGTTCAAAGAAGAAATCGGGGAAATAATGGATGTGTACATCAATGACATGCTTGTCAAGAGAGGCCAGTCTTAGGATCACCTCAGGCACCTCCGGGCCTATTTTAATAAGCTCTGAGCTCATCGTATGAAGCGAAACCCGAGCAAGTGCATCTTTGAGGTGTCTGTTGGTAAGTTCCTTGGTTCTCAGCGCGGCATCAACACCAACCCCGACTATATCAGCACAGTACTCGATATGACCTCTCCCTCCAACAAGAAGGAAGTTCAAATGCTCACAGGTCATTTGGCCCTGAATCGATTCATCTTTCGGTCCTTTGAGAAGTGCCTTCTATTTTTCAAGATCCTCTGAGAAAAAAAGGCCTTCAAATGGACCGAGGAGTGCGACAATGCATTTCAAGAATTAAAAAAATACCTCTCATCGGCTACTCTGCTCAGCATGCCAAAGAAAGGGGGAGAACCTATTCCTCTGTATCGCGGCCTCCACCATGACTATTAGTGTCGCCCTGGTCAGGGAAGAGAGCAGTGCCCAAAGACTGGTATACTACTCCAGTAGAGTTTTTACTGACACCAAGATGAAGTACTCGAAGTTTGAGAAGTTGGCCTTCGCCTTGTTGATTGCTTCGAGAAATCTAAGGCAGTACTTCCAGGCTGTTGTGCTGATGGATCAGCTCCTGAGGCCAATTCTCCACTCTCCTAATATTTCTGGGCAGTTGATGAAGTATAGCCTCAAACTAGGCCAATTTTACATCAAATACCGGCTTAGAATGACGATCAAGGGACAAGTCCTTACTGACTTCATAGTTTAGCTGACCTTCCCAGATGAAGAGCCCGATGCTGACCTCGAAGCAGCTGAAAAAACCTCTCCACCAACTAGTGAGAATGGTAAAGCCCAAGCTGTGGATACTGACCTGGAGACCGAAGGAAGGGTACCTTTAAGACACCTCTGGAATGCCGAGCACCTGAAGCGCTACTATCCAAGAGAAGGGGAATCTCCCTAGACTTGTTAAAGTTTTGATTTTCCAAAGCTTGTAATGGAATTTTCATTCAATGAAAGAGGTGTTCGGTTCAAAGTATTCTCCAATCTCCAAAACTACACAAGTGCGAAGGCGGAGATGAGAAATTAGCTGCCCTCCAGCCGCTCTCCATATGAAGATGGAGATAAGCAACCCTCTTGCCTGCCAAGGGCAGAGACGAGTCACTCTCTAGCCTATATCTATAGGAAAATGGAGACGAGCAGCCCTTCAGCCTATTCAGGACAGAGATGAGCCACCCTCCAGTTGATCTCTATAGAACAAAATCTCATCGCACATCATCAAGGGTGATAACTGGCCCATTACACAATTTGGTAGTGTTAGCCCGAGGATTGACCGCTGTCGTCAACTGATGGCGTTACACCAATCGGGACTGAGGACCTAATAGATAAGCATCCACTTCTTCACTGTCAAGCTAAGCTCAGGCGACCTAAAGGGACGATGCTCTTGTAAAGGAAATTGAGATAACCCAAAAAGGCTCGAGAATAAACCTGACTATAGAGAACTCACCTACGATCGGCCGCGTGAATCTACTGAGGTGTTGAAGTTCGTGGACGGAGAGAACCCAACTTAGATCGGACCCCCTCCAATAAGCTAACCACATGAGCACAACCAAACTGAGCTCCTCTAGTCGGTTGGGGGGCAGGACGATTGAGGAAGGGTAAAGGCTGATGGACCAACCTAGTCTCTTGCACTTGAGTGAGACGACATCTCCCCAGTAGGGCATCCAGTGGAAGGTTAAATTCTTCCCAATGCTCCACTTGATTGAGTTATGTCCTCTTAATGTTGTGATGATGATCGGGGTAGTCCTAAGCCCAAACAATTTACAAGTAAAACAACTCAACACTAGAATCAAGGCCGGTGTAAAATCTACTCGGTTCTTAAAAATTTCACGTTTAGGTGTCCGAATTTTTTGAAAAATTTCACTTCCAAGTGTTTAGAAGTGGCTGAGCTTATCGAAGCGCCCCACCGACCTGATGTTACACGTCAGTCTTGCCATACTGCTCGGACAAAAAAGGTCAAAGTTTAGTGCAAAAAACCAAATGAGGCTCGTGTTGGACTGCTCAATCACCTTGTTTGCTCTATACTTGTAGTCCTCGACCACCTTAGCTAGGGCCTCTTTGTCCTTGAGTGGGTTCTCAATCCTCTTCATTAGCTGCTCGATCTCTGCTCGGAGCTTTTCCACTGTATCCTCCAGCTATCGCTGTTTCTCTAGGGCTGCATTGCAGTTGTTGATCAACTTGTTCTTCTCCTACTCTCAAGAGTTGGACTTCTCGCTAGCCCGGTGGAGACGCTGTCCCAGCTCCGCTGCTAAGTAGAGGCCCTACATAAATAAATGGTTAATGATAAGTGATTTATTTATCAACAAATTAAGTACTTTTGGATTCAAATATTTGTATTTTTTTAAACACTTTTTTTGTTTTAATATGTTTTTGTGTTGTTTGGTAGGTTTTTGAATAAAATGGTGAAATTATGCAAGACCAGTACAGGTATAGTAACCTCAAGGCCATTTTGAAATGCTATTCCATTCAATTTTTGGAAAACTCAAAACATGGAAGTTATATATCTTTTTCTTATCGTTTTACAGGTTTTTAAATTACTGTAATCGGAGTTCAGACGAAGAAATTACAACTAAAATACCAACGGGTGTCACCGCCTAGGCGGTGAGACAGTAGAGAGTTGCTAAACTCTTTGTATTTCCACCACCTAGGCGGTTAATCCCACCGCCTAGGCAATCACCCTGTACCTGTAAAGCATTTTTTAGATATTTTAGGATATTTGTTGGCCCTTATCCTTCCTCTTATCTCCATTTTCGGCTAGAACACTGTGGAAAGCCATTAGGGCATATTTTGGAGTGTTTTGGAGGGAGAGCTCACAATCTAAAGGAGGAGACGTTGAAGAAGGAAGCGATCGTTCTATGGCATAATCTTCGGATTTGGCAAAGTTCTTTCGTTTTCTCTTTTATTTCTTTAACTTAGGTATTTGTTGAGCATGTTTAACTTATTCTTATTGTAAATATGGTTATGGCCGTTAGCTAAACGTGGATTGTTTAGAGATTAACAATACATTTATAAATATGTGGTTATTTTGATTTCGGTGTTTCGTTAATGTGTGTTTTATAATAATTTCGATTGTGTTTACCGTGTTGTCATGCTATTATGCTTGTTTAAATAATTAGAGAATATGGGGTTTGACACTCGGTAGAGGTAACCCCGGATTCGAACTAAGGTAAACACAACACGACAATCTAACGACCCGGGAGGGCATTAGAAAGTGTGCAATCAATGACGTTGGGGCAAGATTCACGTGACCTAGTGTCGTTAAGACGTTAAGGGGGACTTTTTCATTAACACGAAGTCATGTATTCACTCATCTTACACTCGGGAGAGGTGTCGAATGAGTTTACGAACCGAGATTGTCGGATACTCAAACACCATTAACATAAACTAAAACGAGATCAAACATGTATTTGTAAACAACGTTAATCCCTAGACAATTCTTTTCCCAAAAACATCTTATTATATTAGTATGGATAATTTAGTTAATTAGTTTAGTTTAATATAAATTTTATTCACATGTATTTTTGTCTAGATAAAGTTAGGTCATGATAAATGCGGTAATCAATAATAATCACAACCAATCCCTATGGACACGATACCCGTACTCTCTCCACCTTTACTAAAACTTGACCTCGTACACTTGCGAGTGAAAGTAGCGGTGTATTTATGCGCTACCTAGTTTTTGGCACCGTTGTCGGGGATTCACCACTGTCTTCACCACCGTAGCGATCAACCGACTAACCTATTCACTGCCGAGGCGGTGACCTCTGCACAGCCTAAGATATTTATTAGATATTTTTTAGATATTTTGCCTACAAATATTCACTCATCTCCTCTTCTCTTGCACCCTCTGACCATTAGAGCCCCTTTAGGGCTTAGTATAGGATATGTAGAGGAGTTTCAGAGGGAGATCTCACATCTCGAAGTGGAGGAAGACGGCAGAGCAATCGTTGAACGGTTCTTAGCGACAAATCTTCGAGTTCTTCGATTTCTTCCCTTATTTTTTTAACTTAGAATATTGTGAGCATGTTTAGCTCGTTCTTTATTTGTAAATGCGGTTATGATCGTAGTTAAACATGGATTGTATAGGGATTAACGAATACATTTATAAATATGTGTTTCGAATGATTTCGGTGTTGCGTTTATGTTTGTTCTTCGTAGTTTGATTGTGTTTATTGTATTATTATGTTTATTATACTTAGATAGATATATCAAGAATATGGGGTTTGACAAACCCCGAATTCGGACTAGGCTAAACACAACATGACAATCTAACGACTTGGAAGGGCGTTAGAAAGTGTGCAATCAATGACATTGGGGCGAGACTCACGTGACCTAGTGTCATTAAGACATTGAGGGGGACTTCTTCGTTGACGCGAAGTCATGTATTCACTCGTCTTACACTCAGGAGAGGTGGCGTATGAGTTTACGAACCGAGATTGTCGGATACCCGAATACCATTAACATAAACTAAAACGAGATCGAACTCGTATTTGTAAACAACATTAATCCCTAGACAATTCTTTCCCCGAAAATATCTTATTATATTAGTATAGATAATTTAGTTAATTAGTTTAGTTTAATATAAATTTTGTTCACATGTATTTTTGCCTAGATAAAGTTAGGTCATGATAAACACGGTAATCAATAATAATCACAATCAATCCCTGTGGACACGATACCCCTACTCTCTCCACCTTTACTAAAACTTAACCTCATACACTTGCGAGTGAAAGTAGCGGTGTATTTACTTGCTACTAGTTAAACATGATGAAAAATAGAAAAAAATCTTGCAAGTCTTAAAATTTTACAGAGACGAGAACTTACTGACAAGAGGTCCTTGTATAGATCGGAGGCAAGCTTGCCGTTGGACTTCAGGTCGATCCGACCCTGATCCTCAGGAGGCGTGATTTTATGAATAAAGCACGAGAGGATTATCGGCATGTCCAGGATGCTTCAGTAAAGCTAGAGGCTGGTGTCTGCAACGAACATCTTTTCTGACCTCTACTGGATTTCTTCCCAGCTTATTTTCTGTGGATCAGCCTTCACCTCAATTGTGCTCACCTTCCATTTGCCCCTTATCTTTCCTCTCTACCGAGGCCAGACTCCCCGTATCGACAGGTACTTGCGTCGACCTGGTGGGGGCCGGGGTTAAAGGTCTTCTTGGTGTCATAGCCCTACCCACTTGCGCGGGCCTCATGGAAACCACCTGAGGGGTTGGTCGTGCGGAGGGGTTGACCAACGCCGATTTCACTGGTGCCACCTAGTTAGTTGTCTTCTTCTCGGCCTGTTGGGGAGTGATAAGGGTAATTTGTCTATATATTACCAAGCTGATTTTGGTAATTTTTGAGTATTTTTATTGTGTTTTATTACATTTTAATACGTTTCTATGTGTTTTTGTATAAATCAGGTGTTTGGGGAAAAAATGAGCTAAAACGATTGAAAATCAAGCTAATCGGAGCAAGTCGGTGGAAGAACGGTGGGAAAACAAGCAAAAAAGCATTATTTAGAAGCCTGCATCCACCGCTGCAGCGGTGAAAATACTAGAATGCAGAAATCTCACCGCTGCAGCGGTGAAAATCCAGAGAATTTGCCTACTATTGCACTGCCACAGGGATAAGCCACCGTCACAGCGGTGACCCTGCTGACATGCCCACCGTCGTAGCGGTAAACTCCACTACTGCAACGGTGACCCCTGCAGCTGTAAAGTACAATTTTAGATATTTTGTTCCCACTTTATCCTATCATCTCCTCCTCTCCATTTTGGCTATTAGAGCTCATTTAGAGATAGAATAGAATAGAATAGAGAGATGTTTGGGGAGTGCTCAACCAAATCCGAAGGAGAAGAACACAAAGCAAAGAAGGAGAAACGATCTCGGAGCGGTTTTAGCGATGGATCTTCAGAATACGGCTAAGTTTCTTCGTTTCTTTCTTTATTTTCTTAACTTTGATAGTTGGTTTTAGCATGTTTATCTCATTTATCATTGTATATATGGTGATGACCGTTAGCTAAACGGATATTATCTAGAGATTAATATAATTTATGAAGATGTGGTTTATTTGAATCGTTGTTTCGTTAATGGTTGTTCTTCATTATTTGATTGTGTTTATTATTATTATTATTATTTGTTTATATGTTTGTTTAGATATATTGAGAATACAGGGTTTGACACTTGGGAGAGGTAACCCCGAATTCGGATTAGGGTTTAAACATAACGCGACGATCTAATAACCCAGGAGGGAGTTAGAAAGTGTGCAATCCATGACGTTAGGGCAAGATTCATGTGACTATCTATTCTAAAAGATGCTCGAGGGGACTTCGGCATCAACGCGAAGTCACATATTCACTCGCTTTATACTCGGGAAAGGGAGTGAGTGAGTTTACGATACAACGATTATCATATAAGTCGAACACCATTAACATAAGTTAAACAAGATCAAACACATTTCAGTAAATGAAGTTAATCCCCAGATAATCCATTCCCCTAAATATCTCAATATAGTATTATAGTATAATTAGATAAATTAGTATTTTAGTTTAGTATTAATTAATTATAAACCATTTTTATCTCCTAAATAAAGCTAGGTTATGATAATTGTGGTACTCGACGATAATTTCAACCAATCCCTATGGATACGACAACTCCTACTCTTCCTAATCTATACTAAAACTTAACCCGTATACTTGCGGTGAAAGTAGCGATGTATTCACGTGCTACCAAGTTTTTAGCGCCGTTGCCGGGGATTAACTTTTATATTGTTGTTGATATTGTGAGTAAGTAACTTGATTTTAATTTAGACATTTATTTTATGTATAATTTTTTGTTAGTAGTTTTATTTTTATTTTCCTTGCAGGATACTTGGAGATGTTAGATCAACAGGTACTTATGCAATTCTTTCAATGAGATTTTGAGCTGTTTTATTGCGGTTGGGATCGATACAAGGAGCTGCTATTTCGATTCCCCAATCATGATTTCTCAAGGGAGTGTCAACTACTGAATTTTCTCGAAGGGTTACAAGTCGCAA
The DNA here is from genome assembly GCA_016647705.1 of Eucommia ulmoides. Taxonomy (NCBI): domain Eukaryota; kingdom Viridiplantae; phylum Streptophyta; class Magnoliopsida; order Garryales; family Eucommiaceae; genus Eucommia; species Eucommia ulmoides. Next base: position 33,979,662 of record CM028326.1, on the reverse strand, counting down.
CCAGAACATGGGTAGAAGGAGGAAATGGTACCTCCTCTTTCTATGACCTAACCGCGGACGAAGCGCTTTGGTTATTGGAGGATTTGGCGGAATTCAATTATCAGAGTGGGAATTATTCACCAAGTCACCAAAGCTTGAGGAGTTTTTCCAACACCACGGTGCCATGGATTGACACTTCGCTTCAAGATGTGGAGTCTTCCCCCGCCTTGGAGGAAATGCTCGCTACTGTTGTGGGGGAGACTCAGTTATTGTTGAGAGAAATGCATGATCGGCTTAACGAGCATGAGGATCGTCCTAACAAAATCAAGAAGGTCTGCGCCGAGATTGATACGACCGTAACGTCTATTTAGATGCAAATTGGTCAACTTATCTGCTTCATTGAGATCGAGTTAGAAATGGTGGCACTGAGAGAGGAACAAATCACATCCAAATATGAAAGCCACCGTGAGGAACTGGTAGTAAGCAAAAGGTACTTGGGTGAGATTGAAGACGATCATGAAGATGCTACAACCCAAGTGTGGATTGGTGATGAAAAATCACATGTTAATAGTTATGCTTTTTCATCGTTCGAATTCCAATTAGTAATGCCACCCTCGAGCTATGATGATCACATCTACGAGGATCCGATATGGCTCACCTATCCTATCCCATTTTCAGCTCAGTACATTCAAGCTCCCCACTCACAAAATCTGGAGCTGAGTCGAGTTGAAAAATCGAGCCGAACAGACCTAAATTTGTCTAGTCTTGAGGGCATACAAAATCAAGACCCGTACGTGGTGTTGTTTAACACGTACTACGGGCAGAAGCCACTCTTTGATGAGCCTTTCGCCGTGTCAAGCCAACGACCTTAAATTAGGCACTTCTTGGGAGGCAACCCAAGGCAAAAATAAGTTAGATCCATCTCCGTCGACTTGATTTGGAGACGAGATTCTCTCGCCTCCCAAGTACGTGTTCTAAACATCCGTCTTCATTATAATGCTTTATGTTGTCATTGGGATCACTTATGGGTCGTTGTGGACATTGCCGGTTTTAAGTCGGGGGTGATGTGTAGTATGTTCATTATGTATTATTGTTGTTAGTTATGTTTTATTGTTTTCTCTGTATGAATGTTTGTTTAGGATTAGTTTATTTATGTTAGTTGTTGTTTTGTGCTGAGTTTGTACTTCATCTGGGCCATTACCCGATGATGAGTCTGTCCTCTGATTGTTTATTGAGGTCAAGCGTAAAGCTAATTTATGTGTGTTCTGTGTACTTGACGTATCATTTTAGTAAAAGTTATTGTAGATCCTACTTGCACGAGCACGTAAACTCAATGTATAACTATCCAATTGATTTGAAAACGATTATTCGTCACCCAAATTCATGACAATAGGGATTCTAGAACTTGATTTAATGGAAATTCGAGGCGAAATCCTAGGCGAGGTAGTTCGGGAAATATGATTTAAGCATTAATTTGATCGTTTGAGCCTTTGAAGCTTACCTTGTTATATGTTTATCCCTCGTTACCCTACTGAAACTGGAAAGCCGTTTCAATTCTGAACACTTAACTAATACCATGTCCAATTGAATTCTTACCAAACCTATATCGCCGAACCGAAGGCACAAATTTGAGTGAATCAAGTTAGCATTCGTGTATACTACTTGATGTGAGCAGTTGGGTTTAGGGCAAACTTTTAAATTGGTTCGGTATTCGAGTACTCACTTATATTTTTTTTTTTAGTTTTAACCACACCTGTGAAATTGTAATAATCGAATAAGTTTGGGGGTGTGGTTCGTTGAAAAAAAAGAAAGAGAAAAACATATATATATAGTTTTATTTTCCGTTTCTTTTGACAAGTGAGTACAAAGTTCGTAAATATATGTTTAGGGTTGTTTTAAATTTATCTATGGAGGCTTGAGTGTGAGAGTACCAAGCATGTACCTCGGGCATCGTCAAGTTAATGACGTTAACCTATTTTCTATTTCTGATATACCCTTTGCCATTTTCCAAAACCGAACCAAGTCCTACTGATATTTTTGAATTGCTTAGCCTACTGTTGGACCAGTAGAATACCCAAGAAGGAAGGTGAATCGGGTAATTAAAAAATATATCAGAATAAATTTGAATAAATCAAATAATTAATTTTATGCCTAAATTAATTATTATCTCTATACCACAACGGAATTATAATAAATCTAAGTGCATACCCAAATAGCAAAAAATAAACAAATTAATAATGCAGCACACAAAGATATATACTGGTTCACCAAGCTACTATAGGCTAGTCCAGTCCTCCGAGCCCCACGGAGATTCGCATCCACTAATTCTCAAGATCCCTTTAAAGGTAGGAACCAAACCCATACATCGATTCTTTTACAGGCTCAGAATCAACCTTTACAATATTCTTTTCTCAGGCTAAGGAAGAATCTCTACTTTTTGCAGGCTAAAGAATAACATAATTCTTTTTAACACTAAGGTTCAAGAATCAAAACCTCTCACAAACACTCTAACTATCATTTTTTCCAAGGAATGATAGAACCTTTACAAATCACTCACATTAATTCTATTCAGGAAGAATTAATACATCAATCTTTTTACAGGAAGAAACTGAAATTCAGCTCCCCTTGATTAAATACCCCCAATGGTATTTAACTCGTCATAACTCACTAATACAAAAATTGATAAGAAGGAAATCTCACTCGGAGTTTCTACTACCCCAGATAAACAATAACTAGATTAATATCCCAACTAGTGATAGAAATACGTGAGATACAAAAATCTGATTTTAACAAAATATGGGTAGCAAATTGGAACATGTAATCAGATTCAAGAAATTTATTGTAAAAATATTTTCTTCAAAAATCAAAAATAATTTCTAGGATAAATTTCCAAACAATAATAAAATAATGCACTGAAATAATATAATTGAAAATATCTTACTCGGAATCCACAGAATAATTAGATAAGCAATGTAACTTCATATCCGGTAGCAGTAAAGATTTAACAGCAATTGATCTTCAAGATTTTCGCTCAGAATAGCTCACAATATCTTAGATAGATAACTCTTAGAAAAATCTCACTCTTATGATATGATATGATTTCTCTCTCTTCTTACTGCTTAAGTTTGCAAATGAAATTCGCAGGTCTATTTAAAGAAATATGTAATCAGCTTTCTAACGGCTAGTTTACAAGTATCATGACAATTAAAAGCTCTTATAGACCCCTTATATCATAAGGACTTAATTTATGTTCAATTACACTTAAAAACAACTTTCAAATCTCTCAATTAAACCTCCAAAGTATTTCTCATTCTCAATTAATAAGAATAGAAACTATTTCAAGTACCAAATTGAGAAACATTAATATTTAATGTACCAAATCAATAGGATTTAATTAATATATGAACCATATCTTAAATATCACCAAATTCTTTAAATCTCTCTCAAATCCTAACAAAAATGGCTACTTTTAGATATGATTTCGGAATCCACATGATCTTGAAACAGAGCCACCAGTCAACCGGTCAATTGACTGTTCGATTCAGGATGTCGCCTACTGCGTTCATCGGTCGACCGCTCGGTCGACTCTTCGATTCAGAGAGTTCAGCCACCATTGGCCTGTCACCTCCTTAGTCGACTGCTCCCTTCTGGATGTTTTCTCTGATTTCATTTTTTACTCACTTTCTTTTACGATTTCGCCATTTTATCTATTTTCACTCTTAAATAAGCTCCACTAATATTCTTATATTTCATTTTAGTCATTCAAGATTATTTCTTTACAAATACACATAGGAGCAAATAAAATCACTTAATCAAAATACACATAAATAATAAAAACTTATTGTGCAATGTGTGTGTTCCTAATTGGGATATTAAGAGTTGAAATTCACCTAGATTGTTTTTTTTAATTTCTTCAAACTCTTAATTCTTTAATATCTTCAACATCATGGTTTAACATCCATTTAATTTGTATCATCTTTATCACTGAAACTTAAATTACTGAAACACTCATTTAAAGCATTAGTTCCACCAAAGCATCAACATTTAATTGTTCATCAAAATCTTAGGATCAACACCTACATTAGTGGAGAATAGAACCCAATCAGGCTTATGGATTCCCTATACCTTTTTAGTTTTAATCATGAGCTTTATTGATGGATAATCCAATTCGATCGACGGATAGTTGTATAATTGAGTTTTATCACACACATGTTGATAGGATCTAGAATGACACTTACTATCATTGAATGTTGAAATTCTAGAACACTACATGATGTGTCTTATTCTTGAACTTGATAGGATTGGGGGCCGATGAGGGAAAAATTGTTTGGCCGGTAGATGATATTAAAAACTTGCACATTATTACTTTCAGTGTTTTTCATTTATAGTTTTTAATTTCGTAAATAGTTGTTGTATTTTCTCGTATTGTGTGGGTGTTTTGCTCGAGGACTAGCAAAATTCTTAGTTTGGGTGCATTTGATAGGGGTAATTTGTCTATATATCCCAAGCCGGTTTTGGTAGTTTTTGATTATTTTTAATGTGTTTTATTATGTTTTAATACGTTTCTATGTGTTTTTGTGTAAATCAGGTATTTGGGGAGAAAATGAGATAGAACGATTTAAAATTGAGCTAATCGAAGCAAGTTAATGGAAGAACAATGGGAAAGCGAGCAAAAGGCATTATTCAGAAGCTTGCATCTACCGCTGCAGCAGTGAAAATACTGGAATAAAGAAATCTCACCGCCGCGGCGGTGAAAGTCCAGAGAATTTGCCTACTATTCCACCGCCGCAGCGATAAGCCACCACCGTAGTGGTGACCTTGCCGACATGCCCACTACCACAACGGTGAACTCCACCACTGCAGCGGTGACCCCTGCAGTTGTAAAGTACAATTTTAGATATTTTAGATATTTTGTTCCCACTTTATCCTATCATCTCCTCCTCTCCATTTCGGCTATTAGAGCTCATTTAGAGATAGAATAGAATAGAGAGATTTTTGGGAAGTGCTCAACCATATCCGAAGGAGAAAAACAGAAAGCGAAGAAGGAGAAACAATCTCGAAGCGATTTTAGCGACGGATCTTCGGAATACGGCTAAGTTCCTTCGTTTCTTTCTTTATTTTCTTAACTTTGGTAGTTGGTTTGAGCATGTTTAGCTCTTTTATCATTGTATATACGGTGATGACCATTAGCTAAATGGATATTGTCTAGGGATTAATATAATTTATAAATATGTGGTTTATCTGAAATCGGTGTTTCGTTAAGGGTTGTTCTTCGTTATTTGATTGTGTTTATCATTATTCTTTATTTATATGCTTGTTTAGATATATTGAGAATACGAGGTTTGACACTTGGGAGAGGTAACCCCGAATTCAAACTAGGGTTTAAACACAACGCGATGATCTAATAACACATGAGGGAGTTAGAAAGTGTGCAATCCATGATATTAGGGCAAGACTCATGTGACCATGTGTTCTAAAAGACGCTCGAGGAGGACTTCGGCATCAACGCGAAGTCACATATTCGCTCGATTTACACTCGAAAGAAAGAGTGAGCGAGTTTACGATATCGAGATTGTCAGATAAGTCGAACACTGTTAGCATAAGTCAAACGAGATCAAACACATTTAAGTAAATGAAGTTAATCCCTAGATAATTCATTCCCCTAAATATCTCAATACAGTATTATAGTATAATTAGATAAATTAGTATTTTAGTTTAGTATTAATTAATTATAAACCATTTTTATTGCCTAAATAAAGTTAGGTTATGATAATTGCGGTACTCAACGATAATCTCGACCAATTCCTGTGGATACGACAACCCCTACTCTTCTCAATCTATACTAAAACTTGACCCGTACACTTACAGTGAAAGTAACGACATATTCACGCACTACCAGGGGTCCTCTCCAGCGGCCTCCTGCTTGGTCTCCTCCATGGCCAACCTCACCATGGCTTCAATGTCCATAACTGCAACGAAACAATCAATATTAATCACTGCAAGGAAAAACTCCAAGTATGAAAAGATTACCGATCAGGGGTGAGGTTACTTACTGTTTTGAGAACTTCTCTTCAAGACTGTCGGGGGTAAGGATGGATTATTCCAAAAGTATACGTCGTATAAGCACGAAGTCAATAGTGCCTTGACGTGGTTGAACTCAATATTCACCACCCGATCTCTCAGTTCAGCAGTCTCTACGCTCGGTTTGTTCTTCTTCGGGGCCAAGAAAACAGGAAAGAAGGCCAAATCTGAAAAAATAACCTAGAAGAAAAGTCAAAATAACATCGGGTTGTTACTTACCCACGGTTCCCCAATGCATCTGGACTGGGTTTTCCATCTTGTCTGCAGCCGATCTAAACTCCTATAATTTCTCTACCGAGGAATAAAAAGTTAGGCTTCTAGTCTTTGATGGAGTCATCGTAGCCGCAGATGAACTTTTTTCGAGTTGTGATGTAGCACCAACCCTCTCTATCGAGTATTACTTTCGCTAGGAAGATAACTCAGAATAGCTCCAGGGTCGTTTCAATACCCTCAGCCATGCAGACGACGTGGAATGCCACTACTATCCGCATGTTGTTGGGAGCGAGCTGTGACGAACACAGCCCGAGGTCCTAGCAGACAACCCGCACCCAAGGATGAATTGGGAAGCGCAGGCCGCCCAACAACTGTTTCTCGTATACCCTGATGTACCCCTTTGGGAGAGCACAGGCATGGTCATCCTCCTCAGGAGCCAACACGTCCATCGTGTTGGGGAAGGCGTATATAGAATGAAGGGTCCTCACATCCTTATCTGACAGCTTGAATTCCACTTTCTAGACTAGGGCATCCCGTGGAACCTCGCATATTTGTCTTTTGGAGGTCGAGCAAGCCCTTGGGGCATGACCCGATATGGATGGAAGGGTTACATCATTTGGGAAGGACATACTCTCAATGTTAACCTCCACAGCAGGACCCATGCTGAGCTCCACACTGGGCCCCCCAGAAGAGCCCGCTTTGCTCATTGCCTTCCTACAACGAAGGTCGTTGGCTTTATTAGGAGACTGGAATGTCCTCGCTTCGGCCACCCTACGGGCCCTCTCAAATGAAGAGGTTGTCTATTCAACAACCACCTTTAGTTCATCGACCTTAGTTGAAGACGAGTTGAGCACGATCTACTGAATAGGGGGGTCTAGCCTTAGTCCTTTCGATTCAGACGGGTTGTACCCCGCTGAGTAAAACGAAGACATGTTTAAGAAAGAAGAGAGAAAGTATCATGCTTTGAGGTAGTGTGGAGCTTTCATGAATACTCTGGTGCAAAGGAAATAAGAGAAATGAAGTGCCTATTTATAAGCGGGCCAAAAAATTGAACCGTCGTGTTAATCGGACGACGGGCAGAGCTTCGATCCGTGTGCGATCTGGCCACGTGTTACGCATCCGATCAAATGATAGTTAAACTTCTCACGGAAGCTAGGTAAAGGATTAGCCGAGCTAATTTTCACTATCTGGTTGTTCTAATATGTCGAGCTGCATCACCCCAAGCCTGATCTCCATTCTTCAGCAGACTACGATCCGAACCCTTATCGTCTCATGTTCTATCTCTACGCTGAGGCTTGGAGGCAACTGATATGGGTAAAATTCTACCACTTGCCATGTATCTGCTACCAAGATCAAAAGTGCCATGTTACCAATGCACGACATCAGACAGTCTGATGAGCCCGGTTGTTCGCTTAGGTCGGCGTTTTCTCAGGTCAGTAAGCGTGAAGGACTTGTTCAATTTCCAAACAGGAATCTCTAATGTTCTCCTTAGATACTGCCACAAGCAAGCAGGTCGGTGTAGCCATCTCGACCTTCACCTCAGTGCCCAGGTCGGCCAAATATTCTCAACAGGATTGGCCCATGGGTTTCTCCATCAACGAGCAAAGGCCCAGGACCATAGCTCTAATCCTCCACATGCTCTCCATGTGCCTGATTGATTAGGACGGATAACCGAGCTTAAGGCTCAAATTTCCAGGATGCTAATGACTTCCTAGCTTACAAAAAATAAGGCTTTGCCAAGCCATTTAGAAGGTTGCGAAACTGAGGTAACAACTTTATTTTATCCAAGCGACCTATTTTCTTTCCCCCCGAGCTCTTACTCTCACGCAGGGAACACCCCAGCCCGTCTTGAAGGCTAGGTTGGACGACGCCTAGGCAGCTCGGACATAGGCAGTATGAAGCTCCTGAAGGATTGAAGACTCCAGTCAAGCAGAAAATAACCTCCAAACCATCTCCAGCTCTCCATTTTAGCAGTAACCGGAACATACTGTTGGTCGGTCCAATTTTCGACACCAACAAATTCAATTGCATATTTTTGTTCAAATAATTAATTTTCTTGAAATTCAAAAGTTTTAAGAACTTAATTGATTATTGTTTTTCAATTTTACCTCAATCAACTTTAAAAATTTTGAAGTAGGACTAATAAAGGGCCACTTAACTAGGCTAAAAAAAAAAATTGAGAAATGAATACTAATAACCCAGAGAATTTAGTGTTGACCCGAATGGAAATGCCAACACCCTCTCACTCTTATGGTGAGGGGATAAATTTTCCTCCCACTTGTATATGTGTGTGGGATTCACATATCCTATCCAAATACAGTTGTTGACGCGTCCCGATTTTTCAAAAAGGAAAATAATATTAAATAACAAATAATTTAGCTTAAAGAGAAGGGTTTTTTAAAGTGTCAATTTTCTCAAAAAATATACTTAGGCCGTTTTAAAAATAAGGAGTCGTCACCTAGCATTGGGTTTAAATGGTGTGTTAGGTCACCGAATTTTTAAAAAACTATTTAAAAGGCCTAAGTTAAAAATTGACTAAAAAACATACGGTCAAACCAAAAATTCATTTAAAGGCTTGGGGAAAGTGTTAGGCACCCCAAGACATCTGTCCGAAAACGGTACCTTATGTCCAATTAAGTCTAATTAATTTATGTCTGAATGCTTTATTTTATTTTCAAATCATGTCCTTCTTATAAAATCTTTGTGGTATTTTTCACAAATTAGGTGAAACAAGTTTTTAGATTTTTGGGAATGTTCCCCCGATATAAGCTCTTATTGAATATTAAGGATTCGACAGAGATGGTCCCCCCGGGGTTTTTTATGTATGTTTCCGAGAGACTTCTTTAATTTAAATAGATAAACTAAAATAGATGAATAAGATTGAAAATATGAATGCAAAACTAACATCTAAATAAATTTTATTTTTTATGCAAAAGTGATTAATAAAAAACTAAAGGGTTTAATTTAAATGTTAATGCAAACTGATATGAATATGAGAATTGAATAGGGAACACTACGTGAATTAACATGATTATGCATGACAATGATTTAATTAAAAATATAAGTGGTGCATATGTCATGACTAGATGTGAAAAAGTAGCGTGGATTCATGAAAAAAAAAACTATATGTATGAAAAGTGTAAGTGGTGAAAATGTCTTAAACATGCCTTCTAAATGATACAAGAAATAATCAGGCTAAATGGATGCAAAAAAATCTACTTTGAGTTTGCCCGATTAATTTAAAGAAATCATGTTTTGAAATTTTCTCAAATTCTATGGATATGATAATCGAGGGAGGTTCGCGGAAACAATTTAATTGAAATTAATCTTTCCAAAACTTAAACGAAATCCCATGAAAAATCTACCGAGGGAAGAGATTTCCTAAACCCATTCGTTTCTAAATTCTACTCGGGTCGGGGAATGGAAACGAGGTCACGGAAAACTCTCCCACGATTTATCAAATCGTCGGATTTAACTTAAGATTCATAAGGATTAATTTCTACAAATTACAATTTTATTATTTTTTTTTTTGTATTTTTTTTTTTATATTTTTTAGGGTTTTGATGACAAGAATAGAAAATAATAATAATAATAATAATGAATTACTCTTCTAGAGGGTGACTCTTCTCAATTTTTTGAATAAATAAAGTGGAAGGAGGAGGGTCATATTTATAGAAGAAGATGTAGCATGAAAAACACGAGGAAACCCTAGAAAATTAGGTTTGGCCTCCAAACCTAGTCCAAATTAGACTGGGAAAGGGTAAAATTGTAAACAAGGATAAAATGAAAGATTCTGGACGCAGGGCGCGTGTTTGGTAGCGGGTCACTAGCCTCTTCTCCTCTCTCTCACGTGCACACACATACATATGGGGGTCCCACCTCTTTTCCTCTCTCTTTCTCCTTCTCACCCACACACATATGGTAAAAGAAAGAGGTCTAGCCATTTTTACAAACTGACAAGGCAAAAAAGGGGGGGCCACTTCCACTCTCTATTATACATTATCTCACTCTCTCTACTTCCCCTCTCTCATCTTTCTCTCTCTCTCATTCCTCTCTTTTTTCACCTCACGGTTTGAACCCAAAAAAGGGGGTCCCATTCCCTTTCTCTATCTTTTCTCTTATTTTGATTTCTCCCCTCATTTTTTCTTCTTTCAATTTCAAACCTTCATTTCTTTATTTTGATTTTCTTCGTTTTTTTTTTTGTATTTTTTGGAGCAAAATGAAATAAAACAAAATTAAATAAAACAAAGTTAGCTATAAAATAAAACATATTATTTTTTTGTGGGATGGTCAAAATACAGTGTCTACAGCTGCCCCTCTTTATTATGCGAGTTTCACTTGCTTGACAAATATAAAAGACCACGTCATTTTGAACATCCCATTTTTTGATTTTTTTTTTCAAAGTGCATTTTTCAACGACATAACAGGTAAAATAAGGTGACTTATGACGATACTCATAATGAACAAATGTCAATTTAGAGAATCGTTTAGAATAATAAAAAAAAAAACTTATGACGATACTCGTGATGAACAAATATCCGTTTAGAGGATTGTTTAGAGTAATGAAAAAAAAAAAGGACTCATGCCCCAGCCCTCTTGGTTGGGGGACAAAAGAAAGTCCAGAGGTATAAAATATGCCCCAGCTTGTGGCTGAGCAAAATGAGAAAGTGAAGATATAAAATGTGCCCCAACCTTCGGCTGGGGCAAACTCTTAGATGACCGAACTTTTACAGGTTGCCTACGTACCTTAGCATTACGCCGAGGATCAGGTTTTGCATAGTTCACTGAATGCCCCTTTCAGGGCAAAATGCATACCTGGATGCTTATTTAGAGCTTCTAAAATTTCAGCAATAAGAGTTTCTAATTTGAGCCGGAAGGTAAGAAGTCCTAGTGATAGGGAAATCCATGCTTCTAGTCCCTTTGAGATTCCTGTAACTAGACAAGAAAAACACATGCAACACAAAAATTTAGTCTGAAAAACTTGTCACCTTTGACGACTTGCAACTCCGTTCCCTGTTTTTCCATCGCAATCTCTCGGTTGATGGTGCTTGACTTTCTCGGGACAATATCGGGAGACTCTTCTGTCTCATCCTTCCGCCAATTTTAGAGGTGCACCTTCTGGAGGTTTTCTCTGGATTACCGACGGGGACTGGTTCTGGATAACATCCCTATCAACTTTATTTTTCTACACCTGTCAATTTCCATTTCCTCTCTTTCGCTAGGCATCCTCAGTATTAAGGGAATCATATACTCCTGCTTGATTTGTATTTCTTAAATCCTGCAAAACTGGTTTAGCCAAATATGAAAAACTGTGTAAAACCTTACCCCAAACAGGTACCTTCATCACCAGATATATTGATTTCGAGATTCCAAACCAGATTGTCTGACAAGTATGATTTCAATGCAAATTTGAGCCATATTTGATGTTCATTTTCACAGATTCCAATTCTTCTCATATCCATCAAGTTTCGAACAAGAAAATTTAAATGGTCAATGAAAGTCGGCCGTAGTGGAAATTCCGAAAAAGGCCCTTCGAGCGATCTATCTGTTCTTTTTTTTTTTTTTTACATGGTCTCTACAATCTTTTCATGGAGCTCTTTCGAGTTTTCACCATGTTCAAGTCATACCTTTTTTTAAAAAAAAAAAAAGAAAAAAAAAAGAAACAGATAATCACAAATCGAAATAAACTTACTTGAAAAAGAAAGATCTTTATTAGGCAAAGTATTTCTTTACAGAATCCGAATTTAGAGGCTCGAGAAATACATCACCATCCATTTCTTGGAGAATCAACGCTCCACCGCTCAAAGCCTTGTGAACAACAAAAGGACCTTTCCAATTTGGCGCGAACTTGCCCTTAGCTTCATCTTGGAAAGGAAATATTTCTTCAATACCAACTCATCGGCCCTGAAGACTCTGGGGCGTACCCGCTTATCATGAGCTCTAACAATTCTCTGTCTGTAATATTGCTCGTGGCATATTGTTGTTAGCCGCTTGTCGTCGATTAAACAAAGTTGGTCCAATCTTTGTTGTACCCATTCAGTTTCATCAAGCTCGGCCTCCATGAGCACTCACAGAGATGGAATTTCCACTTCAACCGGTATCATCACTTCTGTGCCATAGACCAAAGAGTAAGGGGTTGCCCTTGTCGAGGTCCGAACCGAAGTTCGGTAAGCCATCAAAGCATACGACAGCATATCATCCCACTCTTTATAGTTATCAATCATCTTCCGGAGGAATTTTTTTAATATTCTTATTGGCGGCTTCCACTACTCCATTCATCTTTGGATGATAAGGCACTGAGTTTCTGTACTTGATCTTGAACTGTCGACATATTTCTTGTATTTCCGAGCCCTTCAGGTTTTTAGCATTGTCGGTTATCAATGCTCGCAACAAACTGTATCTCGACACAATATTTTTTTTTATGAACTGAGCTACTGTCCATTGAGTCACTCAGGCCAAGGATATATCGTCTACCACTTGGTAAAATAATTAATCGCCACCAGGATAAAGTGATGACCACTCGGCGCCTTAGGGGTAACTTCTCCAATAATATCCATACCCCCAAATTGAGAAAGGCCATGGGGCCGCCAAGCAATGAAGTTGCGAAGGTGGGACATGGATTTGATTGTCGTGAATCTAACACTTATGGCATCTTCGAACAAACTGTACACAATCACTTTCCATCGTTAGCCAAAAATGACCAGTCGTCAAGATCTTCTTTGCGATCATGAAGCCACTCATATGGGGTCAACATATGCCACCATGGACCTATTTCATCAACTGGATGGCCTCTTCAACTCCAACACATGTCAACAGGCCCATGTTAGGAGAGCGTTTGTACAGTGTCTCCCCGCTTAAGAAGAATTGGCCTGCTAACCTCCGGAGGGTTTTTCGATCAACACTCGATACCCCTTCCGGATACTCTCAGTTTTTTAGGAAGTTCTTTATGTCATGGTACCATGGGTCTTTAGCTGGTTCGGATTCAAGCTGGAAATAGTGGGCTGGTCGGCGCTGAACTCGGATTGCCACCGGAATGATATCATCATCCTCCCGAGTAATAGAGATCATAGACGCTATGGTAGCTAAGGCATCAGCAAAGTCATTCTTGAGCCTTGGTATGCTTTCATATTTGATCATCATAAATCGCTCGCACAACTCCAGGAGGTGATTGTTATAGGCTATCAAGGTCGGATCTCTCGTGGCATACTTATCCGTCACTTGATTGATTATCAGCTCAGAATTCCTGAACACTAGCAATTCTTTGATTTTCATGTCGACAGCCAACTGGAGTCCCAAAATATAGGCTTCATCCTCAACTCGGTTATTGGTACTCTGGAACTTCAACTTGGAAGCCATCGGATAATACTGCTTGCTCTGAGAAACCAGAACAGCTCCGATTCTGGCCCCTCGGGAGTTCACTGCTCATCGAAATACATTTTCCAAACTGTTTCCTCATCTTCTTCTTTCATCACATGAATCAACTCGTCAGGGAATAGCATCTCAAGAGGCTGGTAATCCGTTTGAGCTAGACAACTAGCCAATTAATCTGCTATCGCCTGACCCTTCACTGACTTTTGGGTCTTGTAGACAATATCAAAGTCCGTTAGCAGCATGTACCATTTTATAACTTTTCCTGACAGAATCAGTTTCTTGAAAATGTACTTTAAGGGATCTATCTTGGTTGTCGAGTAGATAGTCAGTGGGAGCATATAATGGCACAACCTCTGAGCAGACCAGGCCAATGCACAACAGGTCCTCTCCAACAAGGTATAATTTTTCTCGTACTTCGTAAAGTACTTGCTGAGTTAGTAGATGGCGTGTTCCTTCTTTCCAGATTTATCGAGTTGCCCGAGAATAGCTCCTATGGAAGAGTCGAGAACTGAAAAATACAACAACAATGGAACCCTCTCCCAAGGTGACACTAGAATTGGAGGGTTGGTTAGATAGGCTTTAATCTTCTCCAAGGCATTCTGACAATTTGCATTCCATCACCCGTCACTTTCTTTTCGAAGTAGCTTGAAGATTGGCTCACAAGTGGCAGTGAGCTGGAAGATGAATCGGGCTATGAAATTCAATCGGCCCAGAAAACCTCGGATCTCTTTCTCATTTTTTGGTAGTGGCATCTCACGAATGGCCTTCGTTTTTGCAGGATCAATCTCAATTCCATGGAGATTTACCATGAAACCAAGAAGCTTTCCGGAAGTCACCCCGAAAGCGCATTTTGCTGGATTAAGCTTGAGCTGATACTTTCGAAGTCTGTCGAACATCATTTTCAAATGGCAGAGATGGTCCTCGTTCTCCTTAGATTTAACAATCATGTCATCCACATATACCTCCATCTCCTTGTGTATCATATCATGAAAGAGGGTTGCCATTTCTCTTTGGTACGTTGCTCGACATTTTTGAGATCGAAAGGCATCGTCCTATAGCAAAAGACTCCCCATGGTGTAGTGAAGGCTGTCTTTTCTCAATCTTCCTCCTCCATCAAAATTTGATTGTATCCAGAGAAACCATCGACGAAGGAATAGAGCTTTCACCCCCACAGTATTGTCGATGATGATATGAATGTTTGGCAGCGAAAAATCATCTTTCAGACTTGCCTGGTTCAAATCACGATAATCCATGCAGACTCTGATTTTTCTTGAGGACTTCGGCACTGGAATGACATTTGAGAGTCATTCACTGTAGTTATACACTTCGATGATTTGGGCATTGAACTGCTTTACGATATCTTCCTTGACTTCAAGGCTAACAGTGGGCCTTAATTTTCTCAACTTTTGCTTAACTGGTACACTCCCAGACTTTAGCGGCAGCTTATGGGTCACGATACTCTTGTCCAGCCCTACCATGTCATCGTAGGACCAGGAAAAGATATCTTGGTAAGAAACTAAGAGCATTGTCAACTCTTTCTTTTCCAGAGCCGTGAGGGTTGATCCAATCTTTACTTCCTTCAATTCTTCTGGGGTCCCCAAGTTTATCAACTCAGTCTCGTCATTACTGGGGATCGGCTTATTGTTAAATTCTGTAAAAGCTTTTTGGATCTCACCATCGTCTGGCTGGCAAGAGTCATTTTTTGTTTACACTCCCATCATATTATGGGCTGGTTCTGTATTAAAATCATACTTATCGCACTCTAGCTCAGTTATATCGCATGCATCATACACTAGTAACTTAGGCATCCTGAAAGAGTAAAATTTAAACATTTAAACCATAGGTTGGATAAAACATAATTGCATTCATTAAATTTAAAAATCCATTACAAAGTATAATCTCTTTCCATCCAGAAGGCTAGCTGAATGGAAGGGTGAGTACATAAAATCTCCTTAATTTTACCGAAACTCCCAGCAGGATGGGAGGGAACAAGAATCCCAATTCTGTAGCTTTTCTTCTCCCTCGGTTCGAATACCAGACCCATGACTTGGTCCTGCCTTATCTCCCAACTTCCTCGATCATCACTCTCTCAATATGCAACTCGAATCCTATAGTCTTATTCCCCTTATTAATGGTTTCTCTTGAATAAGAGAAGGTGACCTAGATATGCGAATTCATTGGCTGGTTGTTTGAGAATCCATCTCTCTTCTTTCGGAAGAAATTCGCCCTGTCTACTCTTGTCGGCTCGTATCTCTACCTGAATCTCCCCCTCTTTTCCTTGACTTCATCGGCTCTGTAATTCCATCTAGATTCTTTCCCAATCCTTTACCGGGAATGCAACCTAGGGACTTCATTTCTTTAGCAATGAAGGCCACAGTACTAGATAGTGATGGTGCCATCTCGTGTCATCCTTCATTCACAAAGGTAGTATTCACGGCGTCGAACATGTGATAGGAGGCTTCAATTTTCTCTTTCTCTTTATCCTCATCTATTAGCTGGACATATTGGCTTACCACTTGACGGAAATGTATGATATCCGAATCAGCCTTGATTATATACAATGTGTCATTAATGATGAACTTGATCTTCTGGTATAGTGACGAAGGTACTGCCCCAACATTATAGATCCACGGCCTCCCCAACAACAGGTTGTACGAAGCAGGTATGTCCAGCACATGGAACTTCACATTGAACTGGATTAGGCCAATCTTTCCAATGCTATCTCTCCTGGCCCCATCGAATACCCTGATAACCGTCTTTGACGGTCGAATTTGTGACAAATCTATCCCCATTTCTTTCAACGTCGACAAATGAAAGATATTCAGTGTCGATCCATTGTCAATTAGCACCCAAGCTATAAACAATCCATGGCTTTCGATCGTGATATTCAAAGACTTGTTGTGACCTATTCCGTCTTCGTCAATCTCGTCATCGGTGAAAGTGATGGTGTTAGATTCTAGGACCTGCTCGACCAGAGTGACAAACTTTTCTGGAGGGATTGTTCTAGGTAAGTGTGCTTCATTTAGGACTTTCAGTTGTGCCTGTTTGCGTACTTCGGAGGACAGGAGTAGTGAGAGCATCGAGATTTGCATTTGCGCTTTGCTGAGTTACTCCACCCTCTTGTATTATGAATTCTTCATTGCCTTTAGAAAGTCGTGAGCCTTCTGTTCTAACATGGACTTTTTTAGAACCCCTCTTGGTTCTATCACAAGAACCCTGATCAAATCCTGTGGCGTGTACACCCTCCTAGACCGAGAGATTCCATCGGTTTCTCCTACTGAGATTGGCAATTATTCTCTTTCTCCTATTTTAGCAACGATCTCGTAATTCCATGGGACCTTATTGAGACTTTCCACCGGCTTTTGGATTGGGAAAGACATAACTAGAGATTTCTCTAGTTTTTCGCCTACCCTTTATAGATGTAATTCGAACCATTCGTCGAGAACCTCTGGGAGTAAACAAATACCGCCGATATCGATCACATCAACTTTTTCCTCGAGCTCCTCTGTGAAAATTAGATTGACACTACTTCCTGAGGGGGCGTGTTCAGGCAGCGGATTCTGCTAACAGTTTGGTATACTGGCCTCAGGTTTTTTAAGAAACGTGATGGCTCATGTCCGTATGAACTCTCGAATCTTGTCCTTTAGCTAAAAGCACTGCTCGATCGCATGTCCTCTGGTTCCTGGGTGGTATTCACAGAAAGCATTTGAAGAAGCTACTTTACTCCCAGGTTTAACTTCGTAGGATAGAAGGGGTATCAGTATCCCCTACTTTAAACAATTTCGGTACAGCTCGATGATTGAGACTGGAAGGTCTAACAGCTCCTTGTCATCGTTCTAGAAGTTTTCCCCTGTAGCACGAGGTAGAGAGCCTTGGTGGTATTAAGTTCCTGGCCTTAGGGTGTGGTTAGGAATTTGAGGTGGAGTGTTCGGGTTTGGTTGATATGTATGGTAAGAGGGTGCTTGGTAGGCTTGGGGATAATATTAGGGAGTGTGGTTTTGGTAGGGAGGAGGTACGTTCTAGTAATAGCAAGGATGGATTTGGGAATACGATTGGTTCCGGGGGTAATGTCGGTTTTGGCGATTTTGAAAAGAGAAGTTACGATATTGGTTGTTCTGGTTCGGGTAGTTTTTAGGATAAGAAGCTTGGGGGTAGTTCTGGTGATGGGTTTGCTGGGGGAAACGACAACGGCTACCTCATTCTCTTTCTTCTTTGGCGGGGCTGACCTCCTAGTTGAATCGGGTGAGGCCCCTTTAATTTTTCCGCTTCTTATTCTATCTTCTATCACATTAACTTGTTTGATCACATCGCCGAAAGAAGTCACGGCTATGCTATTAGATCTCGATAGAACGGCGGCATCTGGATTGACTTGAATATCTTTAACTGAGCCTCCTCGTTCAACCTGGGGACAACTTTGGCAGTCTCCTCCCTCTAACGGGTAGTATACCTCCGAAAACTCTCATATTTCTTCTTCAGTATCTGGTAGAGGGTATTACGATTCGGCGCAACATCCTTATTGTACACATACTTCTCACATAAGGCTTCTACTAGATCCTCAAATGTTTAAATCTGCATCAAGTCTAAGGTCATGTACCAGCTGAGAGTCGGTCCTTTCAATGATCGCCGGAACATCTTCAGGCAAAGGTCTTCGTTCCGAGCATAAATTCCCAACTCCTTGTAGATGTTGACATGCCACTCTGGGGGGCCAGTGCCATCATACTTAGTGAACTCTGGAACTACGAAGTTTTTCGGATACACCACCCGGGGTGGTGCTGACAACTCCTTGTACGCTACTTTCTTGGATGGCTTCTCCATTTTCAATTCTTTTATGGTTTTCTCCAACTCTTCCATTTTTAGAACCCAGGCCGGAGGGGGTCCATTATCTTTTCTATTTTTAGTTTCAGTGGCCGAGGTCAGTTGATTACCATTCGGATCATTCGGTGGAGCAACGACCCTCTCCGGGTGAATGAGAATTTGTGGTGCGGTAGGGGTCGAGCCTTCTGGTAAGGCCTGGTAGACATTCCCCTGGATGGGATATGTCAGCGCTTCATAAGTGAAGGGCTGATGGCCCATCTGGGGTCCGTAGTAGACCGGTACCGCAAAGTTCGGGCCGACGTAGTTCAGATTCGACACTGAGTTCTCTATCCCAATACTTGGAGGGTTTCCATTTGGTGATTCAGTTACAGGAGTTCTACTGGACAGAGAAATAGGCACCTCCTGAGGTCGACTAAGTTCGTTAATCCTTTCCCTCAGGATTGGGGGAACCGCTAAGAACTTAGTCTCGTCCAAAGATAAACCGCTAAGAATGCTCAACGATCGAGACGTCGTCTTCTCCACTTCGGGATGGGAGATCCACCTCTAAAACTCTTAAACCCTAGCCTAAATATAGCTTAAGGTGCCCAAATGGACTGGGGGTTCAAGAAATGAGGAGAGGGGATGATATTTATAGCCAAAATATCTTAAAATATCTAAATAAATATCAAGGCTATGCAGAAGGTATTCACCTAGGCAGAGTTAGGTCGGTTTGGCTGACAGCCTAGGCGGTGAAGTTGGCGGTAGACGTGGAAGAACATTCTTCCGGATTTCTGCCTAGGTAGAGAAATTTATGCCTAGGCGGTGGGCTGTCTGTAGCCTATCTTTGTTCCTCTGCTGGATTTCCGCCTAGGCGAAGGAATTTTCCGCCTAGGCGGTGGTCCAACATTAACCTTTGTTCTTTTCTCAGCATCTTCACCGCCTAGGCGATGGTCTAGACGCCTAGGCGTTGGGACTGTTTCATATTTTTAGCCTCCGAGCTTGTTTATCCACCGTAATTTCGTCCGCTTTTGGTTCAATCTCATCATTTTTGCTCCAGTTTCCTATGTTTTTGCCCCCCCACACTTGATTTAATATAAAAAGATAAAAACTAATTAAAACATAATAAAATACTATATAAACACTCGAAAACTAACTTAATTCGGTTTGGAAATAGATAGGTAGATCACACCTATCAGTACCTTATGTCTAATTAAGTCCAATTAATTTAAGTCCGAATGTTTTATTTTATTTTAAAATCATTTCCTTCTTATAAAATCTTTTTGGTATTTTTCACAAATAAGGTGGAACAAGTTTTTAAATTTTTGGGAATGTTCCCTCGGTATAACCTCTTATCGAATATTTAAGGATTCGACAAGGATGGTCCCCGAGGGATTTGATGTATGTTTCCAGAGACTTCTTTAATTTAAATAGACAAACTAAAATAGATAAATAAGATTGGAAATATGAATGCAAAACTAACATCTAAATTAATTTTATTTTTTATGCAAAAGTGACTAATAAAAAACTAAAGGGTTTAATTTAAATATGTCAATGCAAACTGATATGAATATGAAAATCGAATAGGGAACACTACATGAATTAACATGGTTATGAATAATGAATTAATTAAAAAATATAAGCGGTGCACGTGCCGTGACTAGATGTGAAAAAATAGCGTGGATTCGTGGAAAAAAAAACTATATGTATGAAAAGTGTAAATGGTGAAAGTGTCCTAAACATAAACATATCTTCCAAATGATACAAGAAATAAACATGTTAAATGGATGCAAAAAAAAATCTACTTTGAGTTTTCGTTTTGAAATTTCCTCAAATTTTATGGATATGAAAATCGGGGGAGGTTCGCGGAAATAATTTAGTTGAAATTAATCTTTTCAAAATTTAAACAAAATCCCACGAAAAATCTACCGAGGGAAGAGATTTCCTAAAACCATTCATTTCTAAATTCCACTCGGGTCGGGAAATGGAAACGAGGTCATGGCTCTCCCACAATTTATCGAATCGTCGGATTGAACTTAAGGTCCGTAAGGATTAATTTCTACAAATTAAAATTTTATTATTTTTTTTAATTTTATTTTTATTTTTTAGGGTTTTGACGACAAGAATAAAAATAAAATAAATAAAAAATATAAAAAAATAAATAATGAAAAACATCCTTCACCTAACACTTGGGGATTAAGTTCAAGCACGAGAAACTCACCCCGACGTTTTCATCGGATCATCGGACGACTTATTTTTTTATTTTTATTTTTTATGAATTTGTAAACAAAATAAATAATAAAAAAATACAGTAAGATGATGTTCTCGTCTAAATGCTCAAAGGTTCAGATTGAGAATGGAGAATCTCATCCCGGCGTTTTTCATCGAGTCATCAAACTACTAAAATGAATAAAGTTTGCAATTTAAACTATGGAGATATTTAAATAAACTGAAAAATAAAATAAAAATATACCTGTTCCAGGCCAAGAATCCCGATACTTGGGCTTTTTATTTCTCGCAGACAGCTTCTCGAAAAGGTGTTTGGGAATTACTCTTCTAGGGGGTGGCTTCTCTCAATTTTTTGAATGAATAAAGTGGGAGGAGGAGGGTCATATTTATAGGAGAAGATATGGCGTAAAAAATACGAGAAAACCTTAAAAAATTAGGTTTGGTCGCCAAACCCAGTCCAAATTAGACTGGGAATGGGTAAAATTGTAAACAAGGATAAAAAGGAAGATTCTGGACGTAGGGCGCGTGTAAAACACACGCCCCATCACTGCCTCAACCAGGCTGCGACACGTGGCAGCAGGCCACTGGCCCATTCTCCTCTCTCTCACGTGCACACACAGACACATGGGGGTCCCACCTCTTTTCCTCTTTCTCTCTCATTCTCACTCACACACATATGGTAAAGGAAAGAGGTCTACCCATTTTTACATACTGACAAGGCAAAAAAGGGGGCCCACTTCCACTTTCTCTTATACATTCTCTCATTCTCTCTACCTCCCATCTCTCGGCCCTCTCTCATCTCTCTCTCTCTCTCTCTCTCTCTCTCTCTCTCTCTCTCACATCATGGTTTGGACCCAAAAAAGGGGGTCCCATTTCCTTTCTCCATCTTTTCTCTTATTTTGATTTATCCCTTTATTTTTTTCTTCTTTCAATTTCAAACCTTCCTTTCTTTATTTTGATTTTCTTCATTTTTTTGTATTTTTTTGAGCAAAATGAAATAAAACAAAATTAGCTATATAATAAAACATTTTTTTTTGCGGGACGGTCAAAATGTCGTGTGTTGATTCTAAGATTTTGATGAACAATTAAGTGTTGATGTTTTGGTGGAACTAATGTTTTAATTGAGTGTTTCAATGATTTAAAATTCCAGTAATGAAGATGCAAATTGAATAGATGCCAAATGATAATGTTGAAGATATTAAAGAATTAAGAGTTTGAAGAAATTAGGGAAAACAACTGAGATAAATGTCAACTCTTAATATCCCAATTAGGAACACACACATAGCACAAAAAGTATTTATTATTTTTGTGTGTTTTGATTAAGTGAAATTATTTGCTCCAATATGTAATTTGAAAAGAAATAATTTTAAATGACTAAAATGGAATATAAGAAGATTAGTGGAGCTTATTTAGAAGAGAAAATGGTTAAAGGGGTGAAAATGTAAAAGAGAACAAGTTAAAAATGAGTTCAGAACAGAGATCCAGAAGACACAAGTCGACTGGTAAGTCGACCGGACCAATCAGCATGAAGTCTCTGTATCTATGAGTCAACAGGTAGGTCGACCGACCAAGAGAAGCTGAACTCTCTGAATCTACAAGTCGACAGGTAGGTCGACCGGTGAAGGCAAAACGAACTCTCTGAATCTACAAGTCGACAGACAGGTCGACCGATGAACGCCCTTGGCTACAACCTGAATCTACCAGTCGACTGGTCAGTCGACTAGACGCTCTATTTCAGGAAACTGTTTATTCTGAAATTATATCCAAAAGTAGCTATTTTTAGTTAGGATTTGAGAGAGATTTCAGGGATATTTTTATATTTAAGATATGGTTCACCTGAAATATAAATCCTATTGATTTGGTTCATTAATTTTTAATGTTTCTCAAATTGGAATGTAAAATTGTTTCTATTTTATCTAATTAAGTTTGAGAAATATTTGGGAGACTTAATTGAAAGATTTGAAAGTTTTTATTAAGTGAATTGAACCAAAGTGAAGTCATTATGATATAAGGGGTCTATAAGTGCTATTAATTGTCATGACACATGTGAACTAGCCGTTAGAAGACTGTTTTCATTCTCCCTTAAATAAACCTGCGAATTTCTTATATCATTAAGGAAAAGAAATCATATCGTATCAAAAGAGTGAGTTTTTCTAAGAATTATCTTTCTAAGAGTTTGTGAGTTATTCTAAGAGTAATATTTTGAATCAATTGCGATTAATCTTTGTTGCTACCGGATTTGAAGTTACATCGATCTATTTATTCTTTCTCTGGATTTCGGGTGAGATCTTTCGAATTATATTCTATCATTGCATTACTTATTTATATTTTGGAAATTGATCTTAAAAATTGTTTCTGATTTTTATTGAAAAAAAATATTTTACAAATAATTTCTTGAATCTGATTACGTGCTCAAATTTGCTATCCATATCATGTTAAAATCAAATTTTCTATCTCATGTTTTTCTATCACTAGTTGAGATATTAATTGAGTTATTATTTATATGGGGTGGAAGAAGTTCCGAGTGAGATTTTCTGCTTATCAATTTGTATCGGTGAATAGTGTGACGGGTTAAATACTATTGAGGGTATTTAATTAGGGATAGCTGATTTTCAATCTCTTCCTGTAAAGAGATTGAGGTAGTGGTTCTTCCTGGATAGAATTGCGTTTTGAGTGAAATTTGTAACGGTTCAATCCTTACCGAGTAAAATGATATTTTGAGTGATTGGTAATGTTTTGATTCTTTGACCTTAGTGTGAGAAAGAATTAGGTTATTCTTTAGCCTGTAAAAAGTAGAGGTTCTTCCTTAACTTAGGAAAATGATATTGTAAAGGTTAATTCTGAGCTCGTAAAAAAATCGGTGTGAGGGTTTGGTTCCTACCTTTAAAGGGATCTTGAGTATTAGTGAGTGCGAATCTCCGTGGGACTCGGAGGACTAGACTAACCAAGAGTAGCTTGGTGAACTAGGATATATCTTGGTGTGCTGCAATATTTACTTTACTATTTTTGCTGTTTGGGTGTGCACCTAGTTAATTATTTAATTTCGCTGTAATACAAAGATAATAATTAATTTAAAATTAAAATTAATTATTTGATTTATTCAAATTTTATTCTAATAATTTTTAAATTACCTAATTCACCCCACATCTTGGGTATTCTACTAGGCCAACACCGTGTCTACAGGTGTGTGTGTCAGGGTGCATGAGTACAAAGAAGTATTGTCCAAAAATAATCCCTGAAAGAAAAGTGAAGTCCGTCCTACTTGAGCTCCTCATCCGATAATCCAAAAACTCTAGAAAATGATCCTTCTCCTTCTCTATGCCTAGAACATGGTAAATATCTACATGATCCTCAATAAGGAATAACCCTAGCACGCCCAGACAAATATTTGAAGCACAAACATATCCACAAGACGACAAAAATAATAGTAATATAAAAAAAATTGCAAATTGAATTTCTTTAATTTACCCTTGTGGTTAGTTAATTTTTCATCAACTATCCCCCCCAGAAGGTTATTTAAATAGTTGATTGACCACTCACCTTTAGTTAAATCTTTGATCCATTAATACCAAGTTAATTAGTTGATTTTTCCCCTAATTTAACTAAACACCCTCACTGTGGTTAATTAAATGGGTGTTTCTGTGGTAAATCCCTTATTTTACTCTTAATTTAAAAAAATCTCATACGCAATTTGTAGACACACCATTTTGACCATCCCCAGAAGTAATTTCAAATTTATTTTCGCAATTTATTTATACATTTATTATTTTAGTTTCTATTTTTTTTCAAAAAAAAAAAAAGGAAAAAAAATGAGAAAAAAGAAAAAAATAATAAAAGAAAGAAAATAGAAAAAAAAAATGTTCATTTTCCTTGCCGAAATGAGACTAAGTTTCTTTTTCCTTTTCCTTTTGGGTTTTGTTTCCTTTTCCTTACTAAATTTGGATTAGAGTTTTTCACTCCCCATCATTCCTTATAAATAGGACTCTCCTCCTCATAATTTAAACAAAAAAATAAAAAATTCAGAGAGAATCCCTTTGGGGAACTAAGAGATTTAGGGAGAAATACTTGTAGGGCGTGAGACTTCAAGAGAAAACCGTTCAGGGAAACTCAAAAATTTATAGAGAAAACCCTCATAGAGGTGATTCTCAACAAAAATCCATTCGGGAAGCCGTCTGCGAGAAAGAAAAAACTCGTGCATCGGGGATCTTGGTCAGAGCAAGTATGTTTTTTGATCTTTTAATTTTTCATTATTTTGTTGTTATCACACTCTAAATTCCTACAAACTTAATTATGTAAAAAATTGTATGATGGCTCGATGAAAACGCCAAGACGAGGTTCTCCGTTCTCAAGTTTGTCCTCTGAGCATTAGACAAGGACAACCTTTATTTTGCTGATTTTTTTTTATATCATACTTTATTTAAATTGTTGCAATTCATGAAAGAAAAAAACTAAAAAAATACAATCGTCCAAGGATTCGATGAAAACGTCGAGATGAGGTCCTTCCTTCTCAAGCTTAACCTCTGAGAGTTCGATGAGGATATTTTTTTGTTTTTATTATTTTACAGATTTTTTTTATTATTATTAATATCATTGTTTATTTAAAGAAAATTGTTAATAAAAAAAAATATAAAATATAAAAACAAAAAAAATACTAATAAGTTGTTTTGTAAGAATTAATTCTTATAAGTCTTAGGTTGAATTCAACGATTCAATATTTTGAAAGAAAGAATTCTATACCGACGATTTAATTTCCCAAATAAAATAGAATTTAGAAATAGTCGATTTAGTAAATCGTTTTTTTTTTTTTTTTTGTAAGTCATGTCGTTGGATGCCACTTAAGTCTAGCAGGAATTAATTTCGACAAAATTCGTTTCCATGATGTTTCCTTGGTTCTCATTTCATAGAATTTAAGGGAATGTTAAATAGGAACTTCTTTGAATTAATTGAACAAATTAAGAAAGTAAGCATTTTCTGATATCGCATTTATATAGAAAGTAATATAATATTTTTTGTTGCTTTGCATGTTGCCTTTTTGTATCACTTAGAAAATATTTAGATTGATTTGCCTATTTAAATTAAAGAAGTTCATCAGAAACATACATAAAGTCATCCCCCGATAACCATCTTTATCAAATCCCTTAATATTTGATAAGATCGCATATTGGGGGAACATTCCAAAAATACCAAAAATTATCTCATACTAATAATGACATGGACTAAATTAATATTTTATGTAAAAAAAAATAACCTAACCACGCAATGCAGACCCTGAGTTCCGTGTTTTCTCATTCCCCACATTTTATTTGTAAAAATTGTTATTCAGTTAATTTCACTCAGCTACTAATTACTGTATAGCATTATTCACGTGAACGGTCCCAATTTATTATCTAGGTTACAAAACTGTGATGCTAGAATTTTATTTAATAAATTACACTAAACTTAACGAAAAACGTTGTTAAAATTAACCGTTGTGAAATTGCTACAATTATAGGAATTGTGACGCTAAATAAATTTAATTTAACGACAATTACTAATCGATTGAAATTTCACCTATTTCCGAATCGTTTGGTGGCCACGAGATGGGTTTTGGATTTTTCTGAGGTGGTTTCTGCAAATTCCCCATTTTTTCCTATTTCCTTCTTCCTTTTTCTTCTTTCTTTTCTCTTCTCTCTTTCGGCTTCTGTTTGAACCAGCCGCCGACCGACCGACATACTCTGATCACGAGCACACCGTCACAGATTACACACACACCCCAAACGCCGAACACACGAACCCCCCCCCCCAACAGTCACCATCGACTTAATAAACTCCCCGCCGGACGACGACATCACCGACGACTCCTTCTCTCTCACTTCGTTTTCTGTTTCTGCTCTGCGACTCGCCGCCGACCAATAGAACACCCATGACGCCGAATGGAACACACACCCAAAACCGATACTCACCTTCTCTCTCTCTAACTTTCCGATTGGCCAACTTCGATCACCCCCCTTACATCCACAATGGCGAACGGCATGCATCCACTCACCGAACGACGGCGATCACATACCCATAATTTGATCAGGGCCACCACCTATGCCGGACTGCACCCCATTGCCGGCAAACCTTTCTCTCTCTTTCTTCTCTGTTTCTGTTTGGAATCCACCAGCACACACACACCCTTAGTTGATCACCCACATACAACGAAGCACCTTCACACATGCTGTCGATCTCTGGTTGATCGACGGCGACGACACACACACAGCACCCACGCCGGAGCAACGACGACGATCCGAACCCACCATCCCAAACCTTCTCCTCTCTCTCTCAGTTTTCTGATTTCTTCTTTTGAGGTGCTCCCCTAATGAATTACATGCATGGACATATATATATATATATATATATATATATATATATATATATATATATGCATGTATGGTTTTTTATCTCTTCACGCCACGTCGCCCACTTCCCGATTCCCCTGTCTCTGGCGGAT
Source organism: Eucommia ulmoides (assembly GCA_016647705.1). Taxonomy (NCBI): domain Eukaryota; kingdom Viridiplantae; phylum Streptophyta; class Magnoliopsida; order Garryales; family Eucommiaceae; genus Eucommia; species Eucommia ulmoides. The sequence goes on along the minus strand of CM028326.1, from coordinate 33,952,526 downwards.
TTTCAAGGCACACGCACGATATGTATGTATATATATATATATATATGTATGTATATATATATATATATATATATATTATAAAAAAAAAATTTAATCAAAATACCCTTTCCTGCCCCAATTTTCTTAAAATCTTAGTTTAGGTTCAATTTTTACATTTAATACTTTCTTAAATTGCAATTCCACCCCAAAAATTTTTTTAATTCAAAAGTTAAATGCCAATTTTGGGATTGAATGTTTTCTAAATTTACAAATTGACCCCAAAACTTTTTAAATCAAATAATAAATTACGCCACCTACCCTGTTATTTTTGAAACATTTAAAATACGACTTAAATAAAAAAAAAAAAATCAAGGTCTTACAACACACAAGTGAGTTTTCTTGCTAAAGTGAAGTTTGAGTCTTCAGTGGTCAGTGTTTGTTGTGCGGTCCACGATCAACAATTAACATTCAACACTTCTCAAGTCCAAACTGATACCTACACAAAAACTCGTTGTGATGTGCCCAGTAAAGTCCTTCCGACGTGAGAGTAAGAGCTCAGGAAAAAAAAAAAAAAAAAAAAAAAAAAAAAGAGGACAAATATTTGCTTAGAGTGGGAATTCAAGCATTACCTAGGGTATTGAATGTCTTGCTATTTATAAGAAATGATGCTAATTAACTTCTCAAAATTAAGGTCCTGAGCGTGATTAATTACGGTAATCTGGTGCATGGCCAATGAGGAAGCGCGTGGCGTGATTTAGGCTAGTGGGCATTGTCTTTCATCCCACTAGGAAGGGCCCATGGACTAATTCATATGAACATGAGACAAAGCCTTTTTTGGTAACATGTGAGGTTGTTGGTCAGAGACCAACTCGGCTGTCATTAGGGGTAGGTAGCGGGCGGGTTGGGGCAGTTTGAGACAAAACCGTGGACCAAATCAATACTATATGGTTTGGACTAATTTGAACCATGAATCGCTCAATAATGTGCGGTTTGGAGTTGGTTGGATTGTACAGGTTAATTAGTTTAAATTATGAACTATTCAATAGCGTGCAATTCGGGACTAGTTTCGGGTTGGACTAATTAAACAATCACAAAACGCCACAATTGAATTCTTTCCTCCAATCACAAACCGAACAATTGAAATTCTGAAACTCAAACAGCCGTGAATGCTGAAAATTGCAAAAGAAAAACACCTCTTGGGGGTGAACCAGGAGGGTTCCGGAACTGTTCACTTCCATCTCCTTGATCTCCACCGGCACCACCGCAACTGGCAATGAAATTGGCAGAACGACATCAGAGGAAACCTCAGATTATCCCACAGCTTTTGTTCATTTGTCTCCCATAGAAAACTATGTATATATTACATCAATTCTTTTTGTTGGTAGCGAAGAAACAAACGCATTGACTGATAGTTAGTCTAGATTTGTTTAATTTATTTATGATTCAAGGAAGGATTGAAAAGGAACCGCTTTAGTTCAGATCTGGAAAGAAAGAAAAAACCCTCTCACCCTCACTTTGGTTGAGAAATGTAGTAAACTGCCGAACCCTAGACACTAGAAAGTTGTATGAAACAAACGGGAGGGCGGGTTAACCCGCAAATGTAAGGGGCAAACCCGCAATCCGCCTAGGGCCCGTTCGGGTTGAGGAATGCAGGCCCGTTTGGAGCGCGGGTTCATCTTGGGGCGGGTTATTTTGGGTTCAAAACGGGTGGGGTGGGGCCGGTTCATAGGTTGCAAAAAAAATTGCATAGCTCTAGTTGTCGTGGTGGAGAACCCCCCAGCGTTGGTCATCCAAATGAGGTCAGCGACGCCTGAGCTCTGGTCACTAGGTGATGATCGTCATGAAAGAGGTTGCAACACCCTAGATCTGGTCCCTGGGCAATGGTCATCATAGAGAAGGTCGATGACGTCCTAGCTCTAGTCGTTGGGCGGTGGTCGTCAAGGGACAAGTTCCCTCTGACCTTTACTCGGTGCATAGGTCTAGTCAACATGTGTGATGGATGCTGACTAGTCAAACAGTCTTCTCGAGGTCCTTTTTTTGCCATGTGTGAAACTATGAGTGGTGTTCGATAGGTGGGAGGAATACCCTTCATTAGTTGCTTTCCACTCCCGAGTAACGAGGTGCTGGGGGAGTAGTGCTGGTTCTGGTTGGTCTCACCTCTCTGTTCAGTTAGCGGTGGCTCGGTCAAAGGAGATCGTTTTGGACACCATGTTGTCACGTGTTGCGTTGTAAGTCGTCTTGGGGTGTTTGGTGGAAATACTTCTCATGCACGGTATCTTGTGTTTGGTGCCCTGCTCTACATGCTTCCAACATGCTGATCTTTGGATTTTGATGGACATTTAAGTGTTGATATTTTTTGTGGAACTAACATTTTTATTGAGTATTTTACTTTAAAGAGTTCCGATCAAGATAATATCATGAAGTAATTATGAAGGATGCAGAGACAGACATTAAGAAATTAAAGATTCTGAAGAATCTAGGTGAAAACAACTCAAATCTATTTTACTCTTAATGTATCCCGATTAGGATCACATACGACACAAATTAAATGATTTAAATTTATGAGTGTTTATATTAAAGTCCTAATAATTGTTAAATTATTTGCTCCAATGTGAAATTGAAAAAGAAAAATTGACCAAAGCAAGATTAGTGTTTAAAATTGATTAGTAGTGTCAATTTAGTTAACTGAGAAAAGAAATCGGTTAAAAGGTCGAAAACGTTAAAGATTGAAGTTGAAACGAATTTGGAAGAAATTGTTCCAGCAAGTATCGATCAACCGACTATGGAGCTTCAGTCAACCGATGGGCATTGGCCGGGGAATAGAGAGTCTCTAAATTGATCGGTCAACCGATGGCCGAAAGATGAACTCCCTGTATCGATCGGTCAACCGACCAGGGCCGAAATTTGGCCTGAGATTGCATCCTGTATTGATCGGTCAACTAACCTATGGGAGATCGGTCAACTGACCAGTGTTTGAGAAAAGCTTGGCTAGCATCCTATATCGATCGATCGACCGATGGGCAGAGGCCAGTTAACCGACTGTACTGTTTCAAATTTCGAGGAATTTCAGGATTTGAACAAACCTAGCTGTTACTAGCCGTTTTTTGGTTGATATTTTGGAGATATCTTAGGGATTTAAATATATTGAAGATATGATATTCTTATTTAGATATCCTTGTAGATATGTTACATGAAATTAAAGTATTTCTCAATTTAGTTCATTTAATACTTCTTATTTATTTGATTTAAAATTGAGAATTATTATGGGGACTAAATTGAATATTTTAAAAGCCATATTTAAGTGAATAGGGCCAGGATTAAATGGTATTAATATATGAGGTCTATATGTGCATTTAATTGTCAAATCTTGTGTGAACTAGCAGTTAGAAGACCTGTTCCAAATCAGTTTAAATATACCTGCGTTTTTAAAGATCAGGACATCCCAATCAATCAAGAACTAAGTGTTCCTAAGTTTTCTAAGAGTTGTTATTTTGATATTTTATTGAGCGATCATTTGTGAGATCTATTGTGAGAAAATTGTTTTAAAATGATTTTCTGTGATAATCTGATTACGTTCTTATTTTTGTGCTATCCATATCTTTTGTAATCAGATTTTGAATTCCTCATGTAAAATTCTATCACTGGTAATTTCGGGACACTAATTGAGTTTAATTGATTTGAGGTGGTAGAAGCTCCGAGTGAAAAAAAAAATTATTGATTCTTGTAATTGGTGAGTTTGTGCGGATTAGATACTATTGAGAGTATCTAATCAGGAGTAGCTTGGGTTTCAATCTTTTTCCGGGAAAAAGATTGAGGTTTGATCTTTACCTAGTAGATAAAAAAATTAGGTTATTCTTTTACCTTGAAAAGAATTAGACTTGATTATTTCTAATTAGAATTATTTGAAGTGATTTATAAAGGTTCCATCTTTACCTAGGAAAATTATACTTGCAGTATTTTTGGTGAGATTTGATTCTTAGCCTAAGGTATAAAAGAATTAGGTTTAACTCTTAGTCTGTAAAATGATTAGGTTAGTCTTGATCTTGGTAAAAAGATAAGGTTATTCATGCGCCTAGGAAAATTGTTAGGCAATGATTCCTCCTGGATAGAATCAGGTTAGTCTTTTGCCTGAAAAAAGATAAAGTTCTTCCTTAACCTGTGAAAAAAGAATTGTAAAGGTTGATTCTGAGCTTGTGAAAAGAATCATTGTGTAAAGGTTTAGTTCCTACTTGTTAAAGGGATCAAGTGGTTTAATGGGTGCGAATCTCCGTAAGGCTCGAAGAACTAGATTAGCCAAAAGTAGTTTGGTGAACCAGAATATATCCTTGTGTAATGTATTGATTTACATTATTTATATTTTTATTGTTTGAGTATGCATCTAGATTTGAACACTTATTCGCTGCGTTATAAAGATAATAATTGATTTAAGATAAATTAATTATTTGAGTTATTAAGTGTTGAAAGATAAAAAAAATTGTTTAAATTTTTATATCTACTCAATTTACCCCTCCTCTTGGATAGCTCATTGGGCTAACACAACACTTAAAAATTGCTTGCAATTTTGTTCACACCTCTTGGTCAGTATGCCTTCAGCACTTGAATTTTAGTCAGTTTTGTCTAGACTTTCAAATTGGTAAGAATTTCATACTTTTACCTTTTCCCACAAACTCCACTTCATCCATCCCAACTTTATTCCCCTAACATAGCTAGTCAATGAGAGCGGTAAGGCTATGACAGTGAGCATTGAGAGTAGGATGGTGAGTGGTGTGATAGTAAGGCCAACAATTACTATAGATAGTGGTAAGCGGTCCTCATGAGCGCGGGCCGTCTCTTTCCTTGGATGTGTAAGTGCGGTAAGTAGTATAATGATCTGCTCGGTACTTCTTTTTTGAGAAGTCAATTTTGCAAAAATAATATATATATATATATATATATATATATATATATATATATATATATATATATATATATATATATATATATATATATATATATATATATATATATATATATATATATATATATATATATATATATATCTCAATATTTTGAGGTATGTTTATAGTGTGCTCCCAGGCTCATAGCCCTCTTGCCCCTAGCCCATGACCCAAGCTGGCGTAGACGTGGTCGGTGGTCGTGGGTTAAGGTTAGGAGGTTTTCACAGTGCTCAGTCCTCGACGTCTGCTAAGGTGCGATGCTTAGGTCAGATCCTAGTGGCCGGTGATCGATAGGTTATCTATAGTTAGGCCCATCCCTGAGCTTTTTTGAGTTCTCCCAATTCAAGTCATGTAGGGGCTCTTCCACCTTTTTTACGCCTATACTAGGTGGTCGGTGCCTATTACAAGCCCTCAAACCCGATCAATGGCCTACCATTGGTAGACAACCTTGGTCAGTCCCCAGGCATAGATTGCTGACCTGTGGAGAAGATCCGGTTCCACCCTAGTGGTTCACATCGGATGCAGTCGTAGCCAACTCTTTTTAAGATTAATCATAACACAGTGGTTGTTTCTACTGAGGTTGGAGGGATACTTGGCTTCGTCTGTAGCGAGATTGAGGGTGCTTGCATTTGCCTCCAAATTGAGCTCGTTAGTCAGCTAGAGGGCTACTTGTCGCCGACCATGACGTAACAGAGAGTTGGTCGACTTTGCCTATATACAATGCTCGTTGATCGGTCGGCAGACTACTCGTCTCCATCTATGGCGGGACGGAAGGCTGCTTGACTCCGCCTCTATGAAGTGCTCTTTACTCTATTGAAGGACTGCTCATCTCTGTCTATGGTGGGATAGAGGTCTGCGCGGCTCCACCTCTACGCGGTGCTCATTGGTTGGCAAGAAGGCTACTAGTCTCCATCCATGGTGGGACGGATGGTTGTTTGGCTCCACCTTTGAAGTGTGCTCGTTGGTTGGTCGGAGGGCTACTCGGCTCCGCCTTTAAGCGTTACTCATTGGTCGGATTAAGGGCTACTCGTCTTTGTCCATGGTGGGACATAGGGTTGCTCGGCTCCGCCTCTAAGTAGTGCTCGTTCCTCAGCTAGAAGCAATCATCTGTGGCGTGTCCCTAGTCACAGTGGAAATCAATATTTGGTCATTACTATCCATCATAGGACTTTCCTTAAGAGGGGAGGGGAGGCAAAAACAAGTTCATTCCAATTTTATTTTATTTTTTTGCAAAAATGGTACACACAAACGCCGCAAGGGCAGAGAACTCATGAGATCGATGCCCGGGAGATAGAAGTGGTCGTCAATTCCCGAGAAAGACAAATGTGGCCTCTACTTGGAGTCTCTTTAAGCCCTATGCCTTAGTCGGGCCCTTATGGTCTTTCTTCTCTTTTTTCTTTCTAACCACCTCTCACTTCCTCTTGGTCGTTGCCATTATGTCGACATTGTGGAAGCGGGTGTCATAGTCTAGAGCCTGATCTAGATTGGATGGGCAGAGGTCATAAGAGACCCTCCAGTGGTGGAGACCATCTATGAAAAATACAATGGCCACTCTTCCGGAGAGCTTATCGCACGCTTTCGCCTCTTGGTTGAAGCGATCAATGTATTTTCCCAGTGATTCACTAGGCTCCTATTGGATGGCGAGGATGTGGTCTTTGGCCTCCGCCATGAGCAGTTGTAGCGAGCGAGGAAAAACTGCTTGAGCTTACAAAAGGTGGTAATAGAGGCTGGTCGGATGCTTTAGAACCATATCCTCGTTGCACCCAACAGGGTGAGCGAAAAACATTTGTACCGCATAGCCACGGAGGTTGTTTGCATGTTCATATGGGATCGGAAGATCAAGAGGTTGTCCATGGGGTCCGTTATTCCATCATAAGTGGTCATTTGAGGGTGTACGAAGCGGCGGGGTACCACTTCTTTGAGCACTCCTTCCACGACCAGAGGTCTCACCTTAGTGAGGAGCCTAACTACTCATTTTGCTCCGTGAATCTCCTGGAGGAGTGTCTCTATATTAGTTAGATGACGTTCTATGCACCTTACCAGAGAACCAAACAGTGTTCTACCCTCACGGTGGTCGGGCACCATAATGACGGAAAGGCGATAAGTAAGAGCCGACCTCCCACTTACGTCGGGCCCTCAAGTCTAATCTCGCCACGGGGCTGGGTGTTCGGTCTGCAGGGGGAGGGGGCGGTCGTTGATCGCTCCCTGGCGTATTGTCTCCTTTGAGGAGGGGAAGGGGATCTTAACGCAGCCGAGGAGTCTCGCTCCCATTCCCTGTACTCAGGATCGCAAGGTTGTGCTTGGTCCCCGGGCGCATGCCTATTGGAGAAGATCGCCTTGTCCCCGGAGAGCGGTGCTCGCTCCTCGTGCCATGCAATTTGGAGAGCCAATTCCCTCTTAGTGAGGACCAGGGACAAACGAGCAAGAGGTGCCCTGATACATCCTTGGAACTTTCCTAGCTATTGTTCGAGGTGGTCAATGCGGGAGGCCTCTGTGGTGCTCAAGGTCTGCCTTATAAACAGGTTAGAAGGAAGAGTGGAATGGCTCGTCTTGTCGAGGAGCGGTGGGTTGTCCTCGATGGCCGGTGGTCTGATCCTGGGAATGGAGATATGGCTGCTACTTCAGAATGTTCATAGCGCGGTTTTTTTCTTTATCTAATTATCTTATCAGACCTTATGATCATCCACTTTTACATGACCAGTAAGGGATGATCAAAGGGATGCTTTTAGTAGCGTTACCCCTTATGGTGCTAAACTGTTCGTGTCTAGAATTGGTTAACACCCCCAGTTGATCTGGTCAGTACCCAGATGGAGTTTTCTAGCTGAGGTGGAATTCAAGTCTTCGGCGATCTATGTTCATTGTGCGGTGCGCGGTCAACAATCAATGGTCAACACTTCTCTAGTCCAAGCCGGTACCTATACAAAGACCCACTGGGGTATGCCCAACGAAGTCCCTTAGGCGTGAAAATAAGAGCTCTGGGAAAAAGATAGATATTTGCTTAAAGTGAGAAATCAAGTATTACCCAGGGTATTGAATGCCTTGATATTTATAGTAGAGAAGACTAATTAGCTCCACAAAATTAGGCGTTGAGCGCAGTTAATTAGGGTAATCCGCCGCGTGGCCAATGAGGAAGCGCATAACGTGATTTAGACCATTTGACCTTGTCCTTCAGCCTACTAAGAAGAGCCCATGGACTAGTCCAAATGAACATGAGACGGAGCCCAACCCATGGAAACAACAAAGCCTTTTTTGGTAGCATGGGAGGTCGTTGGTCGGAGACCAGCCTAACTGTCGTGGTGGAAAAGCCCTTAGCACTGGTCGTTGTGCGGTGGTCGTCCAAACAAGATCGTCAACGCCCTAGCTCTAGTCGTTGGTCATCAGGATGCCCTAGCTCTACTCGCTGGTCAGCATAGGACAGGTACCCTTTGTCCTCTACTCGGTGAATGGGCAATCAACGTGTGTGGTGAACACTGACGAGTCAAACAGTCTCTCCTCAGAGTTATTTCCTTGCCGCGTGTGAACTATGAGTGGTCCTCAGTGGGCGGCGAAAATATCCCTCATCGATTTCATTTTCATTTTACCGATAGCATTACAAAAACTTGAAACTTCGTCCAATTCCGAAGCCAAAGTTTCGCATTTCTAAACAATACCCTAAAATAATAACACTATGTAGAAGTGACATCCACACACCATAAAGGAAAAAAATATATTGTCTCCGTTTTTGCTGTTAAAGAGAATATCTTTTTTCCCTCCCTTTTAATCCAATCCGAACCTTCTCACTATGCCAATTCTCCTGTATCATGGCCACAAACATCGCAGCCGGACCGCAACCACTATTACTCACATACATATCCACCATGTCCCACCTGTTTTTCTACTGGTTCTTCAAATTTCCATCTTCAACATGGGCAATGAACTTGAATTGGGGTTGGGGAAATGGGGAAGGGAAAAAAGAAGAGCGGAATGAATGAATAGTCAGCTTTACCAGCGTTATTTCGGCATACAATCAAATCGATTCTACGAATTCAAACTTTCTCACACTATAATGCCAAAGTTTGAAGTTTTCCCCTGTGAAAGAAATAATATCCTAATAATGCACACAAAATTCTGAAAACTTTTCAAAGGAAGATGAATGTGAGCAAATGTGCGCGAGAAGGAAAGCAATCAATCATGGTTCTTGGCAGCAGCAGCTTGCCTTGTACCAACCGCAAAGAACTCGGTAATGACTTCCAGTGGCATGCCTTTGGTTTCAGGAACCCTTAAGAAGACAAAAATCCAAGAAACGAAACATACAGCAGCATAGATCCCAAAAACACCGGCAAGCCCAATGGAGGTCAGCATCACAGGCAGCGTATAGGTAACAATCACGTCACAAATCCAAAAAGTTAGAGCACAAATAGCAATGCAGAGGCCACGAATCCGTGTTGGGAAGATTTCGGAGCACAGGATATTCGGCACTGGTCCATAGCCCATTACAAAGGTGCAGAAATAGAGCACTACGCAGATGGTTGAGATTACAGCATGAGGAATAGTGCCCAGATTGAGAACATTACCAATGACCAGAATGATGAGTGATACTATCAACGCTGGTATAGTCGTCAGCAGCAGGGACCTGTAATGAGTGCAGTAGTAATGGCACATTAAACTACAAGTCGAATTGGGAGAATATGAGAAGCATATATATGCATATATTATGTAACAACTGTAGAAATCCAATGGACCTAACTCACTCTCAAAGACGCCTTGTAAGATGAGGATTGCCCTAGGTTTTATATAGAGTTCAGGATCAAGTAATACAAGAAATATGGGATTCAACACACACCCTGGCGTGCAGGGTGGACTTTGACAAACCACTGCGAACAGATATCGGGAAAAAGACCCAACATCGATGTGGGATTCAACACGCCCCCTCACGCGCAGGGTGATCTTTTTGACAAACCACTATGAATGGATATCGGGAGACCCAACATCGATGTGGGCTTCAACACGCATCAGACAACAGTCCTGAATCTGATACCATGTAGAAATCCAATGGGCCTAAATCACTCTCGAAAGACGTCTTGAAAGATGAGGATTGCCTCTTGACTTATATATAGCTCAGGATCAAGTAACACAAGTGATGTGGGATTCAACACGTCCCCTCACGCGCAGAGTAGACTTCGTCAAACTACCGCGAATGGATATCAGGGGCCCAACATCAATATGAGATTCAACAACAACAATCATATAAGATTGCTCTCTAGTCTAGTAAATTGATAAAAAAAAAAAAAAAAAAAAATGATACATCGAAACCTAAACAAGTGTATCTGCATTTTCTTTATCAACTGAATCTCCAAGTATCAGATATGGGAGCCCAGAGAGCAACCAGTCAAACCTGAAGAACCAAAACTAGAGAAGAGGAAAACGAAAATAATTTACCTTCTGCCAGAGGTATCCATGAACCTCATGGCAATAGCTATAGAAGGAAGCATCAATAAGTTTGTTAACCCACTAATAAGAAAAGATGCAGAATCCGAACCAATGCCAAGGTTGGAAAGGAGAACCTCAACACCTGCTTGCTCCAGAATTTGAGGAGTGTAGTACATAACCCCATTTATACCAGAAAACTGCAGGTACAATAAAAGGAGAACACATGTAAGAACTGGCCTCAAAATGACCTAACTTTTCAGTTAGTCCATAACATCCGTTGCTAAAAATACATAAACGGATCAAACTTTCAGCTATAAAGAAAATCAATCAAATTGTAGTTAACATAATAATATCTCAAATGAAAACTATATATAAATGTATTTTCAAAATGAAAGAAAGAAAGAAAGAAACAGACTAATGTTGCTATTAGCTATTTGAAAGGATAGATTACCCACTCATGTCCCCGACAAGTGCATAAGCCCAAATAATGATGATTGAAGCATAGGAAAGAAATCAAGATCAACTCACATCAAGGTTTAAAGTACAGCAGCCAGGAAAGGGACTTCTATTTTCCATGCACACATTGGAATGACAAACGACAAAATTGAAAGTACGGAGCAACAGGAGTTTCGAAGGAAACCATATCCTACCTGTTGAAGTAGCTGAATTCCAATCCCAACAATTAAAGCCCGCTTTACTCCAGGATCAAGAAGTGCAGACCAACTTGGCCCTTTCGAGGCAGTTTCAGACGGGTGGACCATTGCTGGTCCAACTGGATGCTGATCCATAAGTTTTGAGGAATAAAGAGCAGGCTGGCTCACCAAAGCAGCCGCTTGGATAAATTCTCCATCTGTCGGAGCTTCAACACCATGAAGGGAAACAAGAGATCCACGACGTGACCCAGGTACCCCTTCCTCGTGCAAATAAATTCTTTTAAAGCCTCCTTCCTTCATTCCGCCTTCACCTTCTCTCTCAGACCATTTCCATGCCAACTGCCAACCACCACCAATTCCCATACTACCAACTTCTTCACCAACACTTCCTTGGATAAGAGTACTGTGACGTCTCATGCTGAGAATGCCACTGTGGGAAGGACGGACCATGTCCTTCTCCATGCTTGTTGCTTGACGTGAGATTAATGGACTCTGCAAATCATCATCAGAGCCTTCTTCTCCACCAGCCTCTGATGCATAATCGTCACCATCCCTCCGTAGACTCTCCTCATCCCAGTGTTCATCTTTAGCCTGAGGAGGCTCTGCTGTACTGAACATACTGCCAAAATTGGGAAACAGCATGCTTCGCATACTACCTGTTTCTGGAAGCTTCTCATGGACACTACCAAACAGAGTTACAAGAGGATCCATAAGAGGAACACTCTGGTTAACCATGCTTCCTTGGCGAGATGCAATCCCAATGCTACTTTGCCCTGTGACAGGTTTGGCAACCCAAGAGAGGCCTGCCTCGGGTCCATACAACTTTATATGGTCTTTGTCACCTGTTGCTTCCTGATCCTCGTTAAACTCATCACCTGGTCCTATGATGTATTCCTCTATAGATGTTTCACCACCAACTCCCAGTCCTTCAACCAACAAAGCCATCTCACCTGTAGTATACAGAAAATGGAATGAGCACAACTAGCATAAAAGATTCTGTCAAATTTTTACCAAATTAAAAGAACTGTGGTAGGACTCTCCTAGTGAAAATGTAGATCCATACTGAAAATGTAGCATGCTTATGTGCTTTGGGGGGTACAGAACAATGGCAAGTGCTTTCAAGAACTAGAAGCCCTAAAAATGCAACTGGGGGATATACAAGCTTATGTGTGCTAGCATGCTAGCATGTATCCTCAACAAAGTTCAGGGAGGCAGCCCTACTTCAGTAAATCAAATATCTATGGGGTTTATGCCACTCAGACACCTGTTATTTTGCACAAATCTGTGGGAAACTCAACTCATATTTAAAAAATTCCATGAGAACCGTTCACCAGAAAATTATATCATGCATTTACTCTTTTGTCCTCAATGTTCTCCAATTTGAAGTAATAAAAAGTAAAGAAAGAAGTCATTTGTGAGACCATTTCGCAAGAAGCCCCATAAAAATATCTTGGAAAAGCATTTGAAAAAAGAAAAATTAATTCTAAATAGTTCCAGAAGTTAGAAAAACCAAGTACACAAATTCAAACTACCTACAACCAACCATTCACAATTTCAACCAAATTTCACAACAGTTCCAGGCATTGAACCACATCCTAACCGGGGGAAAAAAAAAACATTTTCAACTCAAATCTAAAATCAATTCCTGAATCCAACTCAATTTGAACCCATATATACAATTATATACACATGAATATATATATATATATATATATATATAATGGTTCGAGGAATGGATAGGGGTTTGGCATGTGGGGGGAAGGGGATTGGGTCTGGATCATGGGTGGAGGGATGACTGAGGTCAGTCGGCGAGGGGTCCAACAGGGGGTTGGATTGGATTATATCAGTTGTGAGGCAAGGTCTTGATAACAGTGCTCAGTCTTACAATCAATCTTCCTCTGCAATCTTATCCAGCGATGCCGAATGTGTTCTTCTCATTATTCCTTTGCCCTCCCCCTATCCCTCCTCTTTACCCTTGTCTTGGTAACGTTTTTTTCCCATTTTCTCGAAATCAATATCATATTGAGTATTGCAATCAAATTTCATTTGTCATTTTTCCTTAAAAATCAAATTATCACGATATTAAATACAAATCTTTTGGGAAAAGAATGGGTAGTAGGGGATGGACTCGGTTATCTTAATTTTTAATTCTTTCTCAATCACTAATGTCGTATAATTGGAACTCGCAAAACACACAAATAAACAAATAAAAGAGCAACTACCCAAATCATAATTAGAACCATCAATTCCATTTAGAAGACGTTCACTGAGTTTCGATGACTGAGCCCCAATCAAGACAACCTATCCCCTTTCTAAACTATGCAAAAGTGAGATTAAGAAGTATAGTTCTAGGGACTAGACAAACCAAAATTGGAAAGATAGTTCCAACAAAAACAAACCATAAACATTAGTGATGCGAACTTCACCAAGGATTAGTGAGGTCCGAAACCAACTTAGGGTTTCGTAACGAAAATCGAACTAAATCAAATTTATAAACGAAAAGACAAAAACATGAAAATACAGAATTTAGGATAGATTACTTTGACCCAATGTTTACAAACGAAACGCGAACCAACGGTATAAGTAATGATCTTGACCCAATGATTATAACGAATCACGAACTAAAGATATAGGGTTTGAATGCCACAAGAAATTTTTGATAAGTTCAGGAAAAATTCTCTGAAGAACTTAAGAGAAAACTCTCACAATTGTATTAATCAAAAGGTAATTGTCTTTTTCCCATGGGCTACAGCTCTCTTAAATAGGTGGCCAAAAAATAAAAGAAACCCTAGTGCGGCCGTGAACAATACCCGTGAACAGTATCCATGAACAGTGGCGGCCACAATAGAAAATATAGGAAACCCTAGTGTCTAACATTACAAGACAAAACAAAAGAATAAGGAAGTTTCCTAACTTGGCAATCATGCCTTACAAATCATCAACTAAAATATCTAAACTAAATTAAAAGACTAATAAATAAAATAAATATGTTGAATTTTCGTGCTCCTCATGCCTTGGCCCACTTAAGTTCATGCCTAAGCCCTTTCACTTGCCTTGATGAGATGGATTACGCCTTGATTGTCCGATAAGCCTAATTTGGGCTTAACTATTGTAGATATGGGTCAAGTCTCTTAAATTAGCTCATTAAGTGTTGCTTTGATTTTTTTTGGATCTTACCCTAATAATAGGCCCAACTGGAACATGTAGTGGATCCATTGATGGTGCTCGTAGATTCTCATCAATTAGGATTTCTTTAATAAGTAATAAATTGGCTCATTATCAGAGGCCTCACGTCCTCCTTGACAATGGGACAGTGTGTGGTTGGTGAGTAGGGTGGGGTCCTGGCTTGGAGGGGAAAGGAAGACAAGAAAAAGAGAGAAACGAAAAGGGAGAAAAGGAAAAGAAAACAGGCAAAGGAAGGAGGAGGGAAAACAAGAGCAGAAAATGAGTGGGAAGAAGAGAGAGGGAAAAGAAAAGAAATGAGAGAATTTATTACAGGGGTAAATAAGTCTATAGACATGTTTGACAATTTTAGGAAAAAACATGGAGATTTAATGCTTAATTCAACATTTCTTAGGATAGAAAGATGGATTTGCTATTGTAGTCTGATGCAATATGACAAGGGGTTTCCAAGGTTTTTCCAAATTGAGGAGGTGCTGGTGCTTCATGGAATGTTAAAAGGGGTCTGATACCATAAACACATATCTGAGTAATATTTCGAAGTACCCGTAATATTAATTATCGACTGAATAGGAATCAAAAGATTAACAATGCTTGTTAAAATCCTAGTATTTTTATTGGCCTAAAGAGCATAATTTTGTATCACATGGTATACACAGGGATCTAAGGTCAGTACAATGGAGGACAAATATCTATGTTCATAAGTCAAGGCAAAAACGGCATACACTTCCGAACATTTTTTGCCAAGAAAATAGGAATTTTAGTTTCAAGTCTTATGACAAATCAGGTATTTCTAGGAAAACAATTAGGCTTGCTCTAAAGCCTACATTCACATTCACTTCAGACCATCTAGCACTACATTCACTCTCTGACTAATGTGTACTAAGAAAAACCACGAAATTATGAAAGAAGTTAAGATATAAGTTTAATCACTAAAGCACGCACCTGAGACATCTTCCCTGCCACGTAGTTTCTGCAAAACTCGTTTTGCTTCAAGCATCCTCCCTTTACTAACAAGCCATCGAGGAGATTCAGGCAAATATAGCACCACCAATGCCAAATAAATAAGAGAGGGAATAGAAAGAATCCCTAGCATCAGACGCCAGCTAGGTGAGGCCATCAAGGACATTCCAAAAATCATACAGTATGACAAAAACATTCCGCCAGAGCCAGTGAACTGGGGAAGAGTATTTAACGATCCCCTTATGTCTGAAGGTGCAGTCTCAGATATATAGATTGGCACTAGAGTAACCGCCAAACCAATTCCAAATCCATCTAATAGCCTTGCTAGTAGTAGAACATAGACGTTAGGCGACCACAACATTATCAAACCACTGAGAAAATAGAACACTGACGATAGTATAAGCATTGGGCGCCGACCAAGCCAATCTGATATCGGCCCTGAGCAGGTGGTGATAATTGTGGCTCCAATGAGTGACATGGCCACAACAAGCCCTTCAACCGTAGACTCCAAACTGAGCTCCTTCTTAATGTAAACAATAGCTCCTGCAAGTGTAAGATATTAGCATATAGCACAGAATGGGAGCTCTGTTATGCATCTTCACTGAAGAAGCGAAGGCAACAAAAAGAGGAGCAAAGGAAATACAAATAAACAATTCAATCATTAAAATGATGGAGATTCTAATGTTCAATTCACAAATACAAAAACCTCATCTACCGAAGACACTCAGAGATCTGGATTTCATTGTACAGCAGTAGAGTCTCAAATCAAGAACAATGTTAAGCACCACAAGGGGAAAACAAGTACCTGCAATGGTTGCATTATCCCAACCCTGTAAGAAGTTGCCAATTGTGGCAGTAATAGCCACCAGGGCAGCGCCTTTCATATTTCCAAGCCCTGGACGCTCAAGTTTGCAAACTAAACCTGTTATATAAGAAAAACCACAATTCACCACTACTATACTAAACCAGATCTCATACTCTCATAATTAGTCACTATCACTGCCACAGGAATCGTGATTTCGCCCAAGGGGAACATAAACTCTAGGAGATTCAGCAAAAACCCTCGGTTACTCTTAGTCAATAACACTAACTATAATCTACGCCTTTTAGATCGTCAATTGTCAGCCATAGATAATAATAAATAAAGATTATGAAAATTGACCTTGCCGGCGGACGGCGAAACTAGAGGTTTATGCGAGAGATGTGGCGATGGCCGACCGGTGGATGATAAGGCCGAGAAGCTTGGAGCATCCTATCTGATGATGAAGATAAGATGCTCGCCGAGTGGGCAGTTCGGTTGGTGATTTCTCGCGGACCAGAAAGAAAGAGAGAAAAGAGAAAAATTATATATGAATGTCCAAAGGTAAAAGATTGTTACCCTTATGTAGTTATGTGTTGCCAGAAAGTTCAGGTTTGAAGACTTGGCATGCGAGCAAAAATCATCGGAGCCATGAAAAGTAAAAGTGAGTGTGTTGAAGTGTGTTAGAAGTAGAGAAAAGGGGCATAAGAGAGGCATCTGCACAGGAATATAGATAACGGAAACATCGTGGGGGAAATCCGACTGAGTATGGTTTGACTAAAGAAGAAAAATATCTGGAGTTAAAAGGGAATAGTTAAAGACTCTAGAACGGCAGAACCAACAACCGATCGACACCTCTCGCAAGCCATTAATCACCACTTCACTTTCATGGAAAACCCAATAAGTTGGAAACTCAAGAAACAACCAAATTTTTATTTTTTATTTTTTTTTGGGAAAGAATTTTTGAACACGAAACCTCCCGCTAAATAAATTCACTAGATACAACCATTTTTTTTTATAGGGAAAGAATTTTTTAACACTAACCCTCTGGCTAAAGAGACACACTAAATAATTGTTTGCTTACAAATTTGGGTTTCGAAAAATAATTAATTTTAATAAAAATTATTATTGGAAGTTCTATATAAATAATATTGATAAGGGTAAAATTTGATCCGTCTCCTATCGAGAAAGCGTACATGTCAGAGTTCGACCTTTTAATTTTGGGTGACAAAATAGAATGGTCACTGCGCATCTATTTGGCCGCACCGAGCTGCTAATCCAGGGACATGAGCATCGACCAGGATATCTCTCACCTCAACCGTCTCACAGAATCTGTCATCTCCTTAAGTCTGAACACATTTCCTCGTCTCGCCTCGACGCTTTCCTCGCTCTACAAGGGCTCAGGGCAGGCTAAGACACTTGGGCCCTGTGTCATGCCCATTCGTACATCATTGTTGGCTCTTTTCTATTGGTCCACCTACCTTATTAGTGTGGGGGCATATATTAGCATATATTCTTCCTCCACTAATCAAGTAGGTCACCCATAAATACCCATTTTTCTGTATCTGTTAGGTACAATTTTTTACTATTTACTCTCACGCGTGAGGGCCTTCGTTGAGCGCCACCATCTCGATTCAGAACCTTTTTGTAGGTCACCCAAGAAATTATCAACTCACCAGGAATCTCCACGTCAACAATCCAACTCATCAATTGATGTCTAGGTTTGGCTATCAGCAGATCTGTGGGAACCGAACAAGAAGTATTTTTTCTCCTTGTTTTGCATCTTTGATTTGTTGACCATGATGACAAATAAGACATACAACCTCGAAAAACAACCTTGGATCTCCTTGGTTGAGAAAAATAAATATTACTTGAGTTAATTGTTCCACCATCTCTAAAGAGCAATTTCCCTAGACAAACCTCCCGAGCAAATAATACTGTGCATATTGATGGCCTCGAGAGGTCATTCGGGTTAAATACACCATAACATGGGACTACTTATGGATTATTTTTTTATGGCTACCTAATCCCCTCAAGCGCTTGTTTAGCACTGGATTAGGATGTCCACAAGTAGGCGACCCATTCAAGGATGTTTGACATTCATAGTTGAGGTCCCTAGGACGTGATTGATTGCTCGGGTCTGACCACTACCATAAGAGGAGCTCACCTCTATGGATGAGTACTTACCTCCAAACTCGATAAAGAAATCTCTCTATAGAGGGTCCATCTCGAACAGAAGAAAGCTGCATCGGGCAAGGTTCTCCAAATAGAGGAGCTTCTCACGAAGCCCGTGTAAACGATCAAGGATTCGGTCAAAGAAGCATCACATAGATTGCTACTTCGAATCTTTTTATGCATATCAGTAGATTGCTACTTCAAATCTTCTTATGTATGTTAGTGGTTGCAACGTGGTGAATAAGACGAGGCGCGAAAATGCACGCCATGAGCGCAACATAGATTGGAGGCTTGCAGAACAACAATCATAGTTTATCGCAATTAATAGGGACCCTAGGGTCATACACGTCCCTACTGATGTGAGGTCCCCATTCGTGAAGGATATCCTCCATGAATCGGTTCCACTCTGGTTTTCTATCCTTAGGTGATTGCCTATGAGGGGGCATTGATCCAACATATTATGTATTCACTTTCCAATATCAGATCCAATGTGATACAACTCATTTCCATTGATGCAGAAGGGAGGGAACGAGTATTGTATCAAAGCTTCCGGCTCACCTCTATGACTTATTTTAGGGAGTCAGAATACTCTTTCATAAGTCAATTCAATGGGTTGCGTGTAATAACCCTATTGGTCCAAGTCTACCTCAAATGGGTATGAATTGGGTAGTGCAAATAACTTAATCGTTTTTACTCTCTTTTAAGTTTACTCTTTAAATCACATTTAATTAAATATACGACAAAGTATAAGTGTTACACAGGTGCACCGGAATATGTAAAAGCAATGTAGGCATAAGCACACATAAGAGATAGAAATAGAGGCAATGTAATACAGAGATTTATAATAGTTGGTAAGGCCTATATTTGGATCTTCGTCCCCAGTGAAGATCAAACCATTACACTCTCACAAGATAAGGTATATTTATATCTTGCTACAATCTCTTACAAGGCAAGCTATATTTATGCCTTGCTAAACCCTCTCACAAAGTAAATTACGTTTATACCTTACAATAATCTCTCACAAGACATTGTGTTTATGTCTTGTTACAATCTCTTACTAAACAAGTTACGTTTATGTCTAACTACAATCACCCAATCAACCCAACACCCTAGTCTAAGTTACAATCCATACCCTCAGAGGTTGAATTTATCTATTGTTAGTTTAACGAGTTTAATTCTCTAAACTTCTATCAATCACCTACAACTAAATACATCATATATAGACTTTCTATGTGCTTGTAGAAGTGTATGTACAAATGATATGACAAGCAATAGCATGTACATATATGAGAGAGATATTCAATGTATATCACGTGATACAAAAGAATCAATCAATCCAATTAAGCTCAATTTATAACAAGTATGATTCTTTTTCAATTTAAGCTAAGACAAATTTCAAGATAGTAATATGCTTTTATAAAGTTCAATGAAATTGTCCAATTACCTTACCTCTTGTTAGATTGGTATATGGGAGATTTAAGATCTCGATGAGTAACTTAATCTCGCAAGCGAAGCAAGTCCTTCATGTATCCAATATACCAAATCTAACTAATTCATGATACATGTAGAAAATACTTTTTGATACTATTAGAAAATCTCTTTTGGTTTTCTAAAAATGAAGGATTTCAAGTGTATGTAAAAGTTCTCTTATAAAGCACATTGAAGGGACTCAAGACTACCTCCCATCTAGAGGATTAAAGGGACTCAAAACTACCTTTTTCTTGAGAAGATTGAAGATACTTATGACTACTTCCCGGCTTGTGACAAGGAGGATTGAAATGACTCATGACTACCTCCCAGCGAAAAGATTGGAAGGACTCATGAATAACTCCCAGCTTGTGGCAAGGAAGATTGGAAAGACTTATGAGTACCTCCAGGCGGGAGGATTGAAATGACTTATGACTACCTCCCAACTAAAGGATTGAAAGGACTTGTGAATACCTCCTAATAAGAAGATTGAAAGGACTCAAGACGAACATAGTTCGCTTAAGGTGATCATGGATAACCTATTGACAAATAAAGTTTGTTTAGAGGGAAGAATGATACCTCATGATGAATAAATTTTGTTCAGAGGAACGAAAGAAAACTCATGATGAACATCATTTGTTTAGAGGTAAGAAATATAGCTCATGACAAATAAAGTTCGTTTAAAGGAACGAAAGATAACTCATGATAAAAATTATTAACTTAGAGGAAAGAAAGATAACTCATGATGAACAAAGTCCGTTTAGAGAGAAAAATGATAGCTCATGATGAATGGCGGCGACAAAATTGTGTCGTCGCTTTCCACTCGCAAGTGTACGATGTCAAGTTTTAGTATAGAATGGGAGAGTAGAGGTATTGTGTCCACATGGATTGGTTGTTGTCATTATCGAATACCGCAATTATCATAACCTAATTTTATCTAGGCGAAAAAGAATGTGTAAAATCAATATAAAACTAAACTAATATAACCTAATTTAATCTATACTAATTAAATGAGATGTTTTCGGGAAAAGAATTGTTTAGGGATTAACTTTATTTACAAATACGTGTTTGATCTCGTTTGACTTACGTTTACGGTGTTCAACCTATTTAACAATCTCTGTATCGTAAACTCGCTCGCTCGCTCTCCTGAGTATAAAGTGAGCGAATATGTGATTTCGTGTTGATGCTGAAGTCCCCCTCGAATGCCTTTTCTAACACATAATCACATAAGTCTTTACCCAACGTCATTGGTTGCACATTTTCTAACGCCCTCCCGAGTCGTTAGATCGTCGCGTTTTATTCAAACCCTAGTCCGAATTCAGGGTTACCTCTCCCGATTGATAAACACCGTATTCTCGATATATCTAAACTAGCATATATGCATAGAAACACGGCAAACACAATCAAACTTCGAAGAACAAACATAAACAAAACACCAAAATCAAATGAATCACATATTTATAAATATATTGTTAATCCCTAAACAATTCTCGTTTAGCTAACGGCCATAACTATATTTATAATAAAGAACGAGCTAAACATGCTCACAACTACCAAAGTTAAAGAATGAAATAAGAAACGAAAGACTTAGCTTATATACGAAGATTACACCGTAGAACGATCGTTTCCTTCTTTAACGTCTCCTCCTTCGGATTGTGAGCTCTCCTTCCAAAACACTCAAAAATATGCCCTGATGGCTTTTCAAAGTTTTCTTCCCAAAAATGGTGAGGGGAAGAAGGATATAGAGCCAAAAATATCCTAAAATAACTAAAAAAAACACTTTACAGGTGCAGTTTGACCGCCGAGGCGGTGGTTACACCTATAACTTCTTCGTCCGAGCTCCGATTGAGATGATTCAAAAATCTATGGAAAGATAAGAGAAATATCTACAACGTCCAAGTTTTGAGTTGTTCCAAAATAGGATTGCATAGTAGTCAAAAATGGTCTTGAAGTTACAGCACATGTACCGACTTTGAACATTTTCACCCTTTTATTCAAAAACTTACCAAACAACACAAAAACTTATTAAAACAATAAAAGTGCTTGAAAACACACAAATATTTAAATTTAAAAGTACTTGATTTGTTGATAAATAAATCACTTATCAAATACCCTCAAACTCAAACGCTTGCTTGTCCTCAAGCAAAACTTCCACACAATAAAAGAAAAAAAAAACTAATTATGAAATTAAAAACTAAAAAAATGAAAAATACTAAAAACAAAATGTGCAAGTTTTGATTTTCATCTAACGGCAAAACGATCGCCCCTCATCGGCCCCCAATCCTATCAAGTTTTACACCATGTAGTGTTCAAGAATTTCAACGTTTTATAATAGTAAATGTCATTCTAAATCCTATCAAAGTGTGTGTGTTTAAAACTCAAATATATAACTATCCGTTGATCGAATTGGATTATCCACCATATAAGTGCATGATAAAAAAAAAACCCGAGGGTATAGGGAATCTATAGGCTTGATCGGGTTCTATTCTCCACTAATGTAGGCTTGGAAGTTCAAGAAGATCATTAGGGCTTAGTTCGGTTTTGGAAAAATGGCCACGGGTATATCGGAAATACAAAACAAGTTAATCGTCATTAACGTGACGATACCTAAGGCACATGCTTGGCTTTCTCACACTCGAGACCCCATAGATAAAAATAGAAACAACTCCAAACAATCATTTAAGAATGTCGTACTCACTTGTTAAAAGAAACGGAAATAAAAACCGTATTTACATTTGAATCTTTTTTCTTTTTTTTCTATTTTTTTTTTCTTTTCTTTTCAACGAACACACCCCCGAATTTATTCGATTGTTACAATTTAAGGGGTGTGTGAAAAATAAACAAAAACAACAAGTGAGTATTCGAATACCGAACTAATCAAAAGTTCAGCCTAAACCTAACCACTCACATCAAGTAGCATTTGCAAGCTACTAGCTTGATTCTCTCAGATTGTGCGTTCAGTTTAGTGATGTAGGTTTGGAAATAAGTTTTATCGGTCAAGTGGTATTTGTTAAGTGTTCAGAATTGAAACAGTGTTTAGACTTCAACGGGGTAACGATGGATAATAATATATCAAGGTAAGCTTAAAAAGGCTCAATCGAGAAAATGAATGCCTAAATTATGTCTTCTGAACTACCTCGCCTAGGATTTTGCCTCGAATTTCCCCCAAATCAAGTTTTAAAAACCATAATGTCATGAATTTGGGTGACATATAATCGTTTTCAAATCAATTAGACAGTTATATAATGAGTTTACGTGCTCGTGCAAGTAGGATCTATAATAACTATTACTAAAACGTAACGTTGAGCACACAGAACATACATGCATGAGTTTTATGCTCGACCTCAATAAACAATTAGGGGACAAACTCATTATCGGGTAATGGCCCAAATGAAGTCAAAATTCAACACATGAAAATAACTATCCTAAACAAACATGCACACCTATAAAAACAATAAAACATACTAACTAAAACATAAACAAACATACTACACATCACACCCGACTCAAACAAGAAATGCCCATAATAACCTAGTCGGCGATCCCAATGACATGATAAAGCATTATAATGAATACTAGGGTTTAGAACACATACCTGAGAAGTAAGAGAATCTCGCCTGTGAATCAAGTCGGTTGCGACGGATTTAACTTTTTTTTTTTTTCTTGGGGTGCCTCCTAAGAAGCACTTGATTTAATGTTGTCGGCTTGACACGGAGAACGGCTCTTCAAAGAACGGCTTCCGCTTGTAGTACGTGTCAAATAACACCACGTATGGGGCTTGGTTGTGTACGCCCTCAAGCTTGGTGAGATTAGACTCTGTTTGGCTCAGTCTTTCAACATCACACCTCACCGGCTCATGTACTTGGTAGGCATGAAAGGATGTTGTTGTTGACAGCAAAGAACAAGTGAGCCACATCGGATCCTTGTAGATGTGAGCGTCTTGGATCGAGTACGGCATCACCAACTGGAATTCAAACGGTGAAAATTCACAACGATTAAAATGTGAATTTTTATCGCCAAACCACACTTGGGTCTCCTCTTCATTCTAATCTTCAACATATTCTTCCAAGCTCATCCCGCTCGTCTTTGGTTCCTCATGGTGGTTTTCATTGCATACAACATTTGTATCTCCCATGGACACCACGTCTGACTCAGCCTCAATCAAGCAAAGAAGATGACCGATTTACGTTTGCAAAGACGTTACGGTCACATCAATGTCGGCGTAGACCGTCTCAATAAAATCAAGACGATCCTCGTGCTTGTTGATACAGTCATTCATCTCCCTCTAAAACGCTTGAGTTTCTCCAATAAAATCAGCAAATATTTCCTCCAGGATGGGTGAAGACTCTACGTTTTGGTCCGGTATGTCAATCCATGGTACCGTCGCAATGGAATTATCCCCCAAGTATTGGTGACTTGGTGAATAATTCCAAATCTGAAAATCAATAGCCGTTATTTCCTCCAACGACCAATTGGCTTCGCCCACAGTTTGGTCGTAGAAAGAGGTGCTAGCATTGCCTCCTTCTACCCACATTCTGGTTGCGGCATGTAACCCATCGAGGAAATTCAAGAGTTGACATTCCCTCGGGAATCCGTGATTCGGAAATCGGTGTAGCATTTCCTTGTATCGATCCCAAGTACTATCAAACGGCTTGGAATCGCATTAAAAGAAATGCATCAATACCTGTTTATCTTACATCTCCAAGTACCCTGTATAAGAAATAAAAACAAAACTAAAAACAAAAATTATATACAAAAAAAATGTCTAAAGTAAAATTGGGTCATTTACTCACAATATCGATAATAAATTAAAACCAATCCCCAAAAACGGCACCAAACACTTGACGGCGACAAATTGTGTCGTCACTTTCCACTCGCAAGTGTACGAGGTCAAGTTTTAGTATAGATTAGGAGAGTAGGGTTATCTTGTCCACAGGGATTAGTTGTTGTCATTATCGAATACCGCAATTATCATAACTTAATTTTATCTAGGTGAAAAAGAATATGTAAAATTAGTATAAACTAAACTAATATAACCTAATTTAATCTATACGAATAAAATGAGATATTTTCGGGAAAAACATTGTCTAGGGATTAACTTTGTTTACAAATATGTGTTCGATCTCATTTGACTTACGTTTACGGTGTTCAACCTATTTGACAATCTCTGTATCATAAATTCGCTCGCTCGCTCTCCCGAGTGTAAAGCAAGTGAATATGTGATTTCACGTTGACGCTGAAGTCCCCCTCGAACGCCTTTTCTAACACATAATCACATGAGTCTTTCCCTAACGTTATTGATTGCACACTTTTTAACGCTCTCCCGGGTTGTTTGACTATTACGTTTTGTTTAAATCCTAGTCTGAATCTAGGGTAACCTCTCCCGAGTGTCAAACCCCGTATTCTCGATATATCTAAACTAGCATATATGCATAAAAACATGGCAAACACAATCAAACTTCAAAGAACAAACATAAACAAAACACCAAAATCAAATGAATCACATATTTATAAATATATTGTTAATCCCTAAACAATTCACGTTTAGCTAACGGTCATAACCGTATTTACAATAAAGAACGAGCTAAACATGCTCACAACTACCAAAGTTAAAGAATGAAAGAAGAAACGAAAGACTTATCCTATATTCAAAGATTACACCGTAGAATGATCGCATCCTTCTTCAACGTCTCCTCCTTCGGATTGTGAGCTTTCTCTCCAAAACACTAAAAAATATGCCCTAATGGGTTTCCTAAGTATTCTTCCCGAAAATGGAGAGGGGAGATAGGATATAAGGCCAAAAATATCCTAAAATATCTAAAAAAAAAATACTTTACAGGTGTAGGGTGACTGCTGCGGCAGTGGAAATGTAGAGCCGTTACAAATTTTCTGCAGTTTAACCGCCGCGGTGGTGATACACTTTCTTGTTTTGGCTATAACTTCTTCGTCCGATCTCCGATTGAGGTGATTCAAAAATATATGGAAAGATAAGAGAAATATCTACAACGTACACGTTTTGAGTTGTTCCAAAATCGGATTGCATAGTAGTCAAAAATGGCCTTAAAGTTACAGTACCTGTACCGGCTTTGCACATTTTCACCATTTTATTCAAAAACCTACCAAACAACACAAAAACTTATTAAAACAAAAAAAGTGCTTGAAAACACACAAATATTTGAATCTAAAAATACTTGATTTGTTGATAAATAAATCACTTATCAATGAACAAAGTTCGTTTAGTAGGAAGAACAATAGCTCATGATGAACAAAGTTCGTTTAGAGGGAAGAACAATAGCTCATGACGAACATGGTTCATTTAGAGGGATGAATAATATGATAAAATTTCCACAGCCTATGGTTGGGGAAACTTTAGATTAGCATATTTCTCAAAGATGGACAACCGATGTATAATGTGCATCAACCTATGTTTGGGGTGAAGATGAGGAGAAAGGTATAAAATGTGTCGTAGCCCATGACTGGGGTCAATAATTATCCTGGAAGAGACCTTCTACGGGGAGACCCATTGGGTCAAATATGAAAGATTACCTTAAGTATTGAGCCATTTAGTCCAGATGATAAGGATCCAGTTATTCTAGCCTTTGGAGGCCCACGTAAAAGAACAATGCATTATTAACTTACTGTAAGAGAGATTTTGGTTATAATTTGGTGATTTCAGATTATGCCCCCGTTCGTTTCCACATAGCAATCACTCAAGGTCTTTGTCCTGGTGATAAAGGTTTATTGCACTTGATTCGACCAATGGCTCTTTAATCATCTTGGAGTGATACTTGGATCTTCCCATCCTATTTTCTAATGGGATTCGAAGGAGACATCTCAATTTCAGAGACTTTGTTATAGACTCAAAGGCAGGGTCTGTGATTCAAATATCTTTTATCATAATTCTATTTTTGCAAGATCCGCTTAGACTTCTTTTGCTTACTTGGTATTTTGATGCTTGGGATTCTATATTCTTGTATGTTCTATATTTTCTCAAATTCTACAAAACTGATTTAGCCAGAATATGGACGAAATATTTAAAATTTACTAAAACAAGTACCTTTTTTACTAGATATGTTCTTGTGAGATTCTTGAGTTCTAATTGCTGATAAATATGAATTCAAAACAATCTTAGATCATACTCAATGTTTTTTTCACGGATTTCAACTCTAGTCAAATCCATCAAGTTCTGACATAGAATGTTTCTGCAGTCAACGAAAATTAGCTCGAAGTGTAGTCAAGGAAGGGGACCCTTGAATAATTCAATATGTCTTCTTTTTCTTTATTTCATTTTTCTTTTCTCTTTTGTTTTTTTTTCACAATTTTTTTTTTTACTTTCTACTTTCGTGCACCAGTATTTTTTCGTATGGTCAATGGTTTTGTATCTTAATGCGATCCCTACAATCATTACCATATTCGAGCCACATTTGTTTTATTTTCCGTTTTTCTTACCCTCGTCCCCTTATGTTTATAGTTTGGGATCTGTTTTGAAAATGGATAATTACATTCGCAACAACTTTTAAGAACAACTCATTTTAATAGGCAAAGTATTTCTATACAAAATCTAATTTTGTAAGCATGGGAAATACATCACTATCCATCTATCAAAATAGAATTTGAGAAAGAAAATATATTCCCAACCAAACAAAAATTAAGTGGGACTCATTCACTATCTCTCATTTTTATTGGGCTAGTATCCAAGTCCATTCTTTCTTATTTATTTTTAACCTTTTTTCTTTTCTTTCTTATTTTTAAAATTTTGTATTTTTTAAGATAAAAATAAAAATTAGATTGGAGAAATGATTGAATTTGAAACAAGTCACTTATAATTTTTTAGGAATGTCTAAAGAGAACTCAACTTTCAATTAAAATAATAATGGGTCTAGGGCCAAAGAAAATAGGAAAACATATTTTACAAAAAAAAAAAAAAAACTAAGAAAACCATTTTTTTATTCCTGTTGATCCTAAGATTTTGATGAACAATTAAGTATTGATGTTTTGATGGAACTAATATCTAATTGAGTGTTTTAGTGATTTAAAGTTCCAGTAATGAAAACGTCAAATTAAATGGATGAAAAATGAAGATGTGAAGATGATAAATAAGAATTAAGAGTTTGATTAAATTAGGGAAAATAACCTAGATGAATCTTAATTTTTAATATCTCATTTAGGAACACACACGTGGCACAAAATGTATTTTATCTTTTATATGTGTTTTGATTAAGTTAAATTATTTGCTCCTATGTGAAACAAGAAGAAATAATTTTGAATGACTAAAATGAAATATAAGAATATTAGTGGAGCTAATCAAGAGAAGAAAATGGTTAAAGGGGCGAAATCGTAACAGAAAATAAGTTAAAAACGTATTCAGAGAAGAGATCCAGTGACAGCAGTCGACTGGTGGGTCGACCGGCTAAGAAGGCTGAACTCTCTAAATCAACAAGTTGACTGATAGGTCGATCGATGAAGTGGTGCTGAACTCTCTGAATCTGTGAGTTGACCGGGCGGTCGACCAATGCACGCAGCAACGATAGCTTAGCTGCAACCTGAGTTTGGCAGTCGACTGGACCGAACACGCTGTTTCAGGATACAGTTTGATCCGAGATTATATCAAAAAGTAGTACTTGAAATAGATTCTATACTTATTACGAAATACTTTGGGGGTTTAATTGAGAGATTTGAAAGATGTTTCTAAGTAAAATTGAACCTAAATGAAGTTCTTATGATATAAGGGGTCTATAAGAGCTTTTAATTATCATGACACATGTAAACTAGCTCTTAGAAGGTTGATTATATATTCATTTAAATAGACCTGCGAATTTTAATTTTATGACTAATCATTCATTGAGAAAGAGCAAAAAAAATAAAAATTATATCATTTGTGAGCTTTTATAAGAGTTATCATTCTACGATATTGTGAGATTTTCTAAGAGTGATTTTGAGAATCAATTGCGATCAATTTTTGCTGATACCGGATTTGAAGTTACATTGTTCTAATAATTCTTTCTATGGATTCCGGGTGAGATCTTTCCATATTGATTATTATTTGTTTATTATTCTATATTTGAAAATTGATCTTAGAAATTGTTTCTGATTTTTTAAGAAAATATTTTTTACAAACAATTTTTTAAATCTGATTACGTACTCCAATTTGCTATCAATATCTTGTTGAAATCAGATTTTTGTATCTCACATATTTCTATCACTAGTTGGCATATTAATTGAGTTAGTGTTTATCTGGGGTGGTAGAAGCTCCGAGTGAGATTTACTTCTTATTAATTTTTGTATTGGTGAGTTGTGATGGATTAAATACTATTAGGAGTATTTAATCAAGGGTAGCTGAGTTTCAGCCTCTTCTTATAAAGAGATTGAGGTAGTGATTCTTCTTGGATAAGAATTGCGTTGTAAGTAATTTGTAAAGGTTTCATCCTTACCTGTGAAAAGGATAGTTGGAGTGTTTTGAGAGGTTTTGATTCTTGTGCCTTAGTGTTAAAAAGAATTAGGTTATTCTTTAACCTGTAAAAAGTAGAGGTTCTTCTTTAACCTGAGAAAATAATATTGTAAAGGTTGATTCTGAGCCTGTAAAATAATCGGTGTGAGGGTTTGGTTCCTACCTTTAAAGGGATCTTGGTTTTAGTGGGTGCGACTTCCGTGGAGCTCGGGGGACTGGATTAACCAAAAGTAGCTTAGTGAACTAGTATAAATCTTTTGTATGCTGCTATATTTACTTTTCTATTTTTGCTGTTAGGGTGTGAACTTAATTGATTATATTATTCCGTTGTGTTATAAAGATAATAATTAATTTAGGCTTAAAATTAATTATTTGATTTATTGAATTTTATTCTGATAATTTTTAGTTACCCGATTCACCCCCCCTCTTGGATATTCTACTGGGCCAACAATTCCAAAAATACCATTATTTAAAATTAAGTAATTGATCTCAAGAAGAGAATATCAAATTCTCCTATTTCAAAATAACGTTCCAAATCAATCTTTTTACGAGATAAACTGTGCCAAATTTTTTGTTCTCAAGTAAGGCAATTTTTTTATTAAATTTTAACTTGTCTTTTTGCAAATAAATTTGTAAAAATGATTAATTTTTCAATAGCCTTATGTGAAACTTCTTCTTGGTTATCAATATCACTGTCATTGACGGAATACAAGTTATTAGACATGTTTTACCAGTCAGGTTATATACATTTATTTATAGATATGAATAAGAGATTGTCTATATGTTCTACGTGATCGTTTAGATTGAGTTTTAAGCCTATTTAACTAATTTAGCTCTGGCACTAATTGTTGGCCCACATATTTTTACGTAAGAGGGCGGGTAAATTCGGTAGTTTAAAAAATTAATCTAAAATATTATGACCTATTCAAATTTTATCAAATTTTAACTTGTTTACGGAAGCATTCTAAATAAGCACACCCAAACACAATCACACATAGAGAAGAGTTAGAGATATTGACATGATAATTTTGTAGTAATTCGACAAGCTACTCTCGTCCACGTTTGCTCCCATAAGCTCTCGCAGGGAATTAATCCACTAATTTTTTAGATCCTCTTCCTAGGTAAGAATCAAACCCTCACACCCTATTTGAGTAAGTTCCCTTTATACTCAAACACTCTCTCATTTGAACTAAGTACATTTAAGTCCATGATATAATCTCAGATAATACAAAAAAGAAAAATATTTTCACTTAGAACGTCTACTAGCACTTAAAAATATCAAATCCAATTTTAACCCAATCTAAGTGAAATAGAATAGCACACAATCAAAAGATATTCAAATTCAGATTCATGTCAAATTTATCTGGTTTAATTGAGTGTAGCACAGATGCAAATAGTCCATACAAAATATATCCAATAGTTTAACTCATTTTAATAGAAATAATTTCCAAGTTTAAAATCCACGAGTTTGGAAAAATGATTTTTTAGATTTGACTATCAACAATATTCCATTCAATTTCTCAAGTATAGATATAATCAAATATTATTTATAATCAAGCACAAAATAAATCAAGTATACAATCACAGAGAAATTAGATAATTAAGGATGATCTTATCGGATTTCAAGTAGAAGATTTCAATAAAAAAAAAAACTACAGAGTGATATCTCAACTCAACTCTAACAATCAAGACTATTTTAACAGAAAATTGATCTTCGATTTCTCTCAAGAGTCTAGATTTTTTTCAGAATTTTTTCCTTTCTCTTTTTAACTCTATTGTATCTCTTAGTACTCTTCAATGTATTTTAAATTGAATTTATGTAGGTATTATAAGTCCTATTTTCATAATATCCTAACGACTAGTCGAATATATGATTTTCTCTAATTTCAAGCCCTCATACCTTTGATCTTTGCCCCAAACAACTCTCCCAACTAGATTAGTCTTTTTGACAAAGAATGTGGACATATATTGCTCTGGGTTCATGTCAATAGTCATCTAAATTGACCAGTCAAATATTAGATTCAAAAAAATTTACCGAACATTTAATGAAATCAAGAAGATAGGGACCAAAATAAAATTTTGATAAAACCAAAATATAAATATTTATGGTAACATAATATCATTTACTATTGTCAAAAATGATTTATAAATATTTATCATTAAAAATGATGCCAAAATATTTTTTGAAAACGATTACGAAATTTAAAAAATCAGAACCATTCGGTCGACCAATTTAAGTATTTTTCGAAAATATATAGAACCTGAAAAATCAAATCGACTGAATCAGCTATTTGGTCGATTGAATTAGGCTATTTTTTGGAACCTGTAAAATCAAGTCTACCAAATCACTATTCGGTCGACTGAATTGACCCTATTTTCACGTTTTTTAGTCCCTATAAAATTCAAACGACTAATCACAATTCAGTCAACTCATTGAATCAGAAATACTAATTTTCAAAATTTTGTTAAGTTCACTTGATTGATTTGGCAATTGAGTCGACTAATTTGAACCTTAACACCTCTAGACATGCATGGAAAGGATCTTAAAACATACACACAAAATAGTATTTAACACATATTTAAGTATGGTGTGTGATCCTAATCAGGTTGAAATGGATTTAACAAATATAAATATTGTCTACTTAGAACTACGAAAAATGATTTGTCAAAAATGTATTCATCATGCAATTGTTCATGAATTGCCTTGATAATTCGTTTTACTTCCAATGCATCGATTTTGACATATCACTTTCTCAGGCCGTCATAAATCTGACTAATATTCTTTTTTACAGTAATCACATCTCAATTATAATATTAGTCTAGAAAAAGCATCAAGTTAATTGAATCATCAAAACATGAATTAGATCCTATAGAGCTAACAGTTTGCTACAATAGGAACAAATTATAAGCAATTGTGTTAGGAAGTATTATCTAATTTTGAATTAGGGTTTTTGTTTCAAAATTGGACTGAGGAGGTTTTTATGTACAGTATGGGCTTTGAGGGCTATATCGAATCTCCCAATTTTTTATTCTTTATTTTCGGTCTTCAAGTTAGTATTAACTAATGATTTAACTTCTCATTCAATATTAACTAAATATTGAATTCATATGATTAAATTTCAAGTAAAACTCAAAAGTAAGTTGAAAAGAACTAAAAAGTAAATTGATTTAAAATAGAGGAGAAAAAACTAGAAAGAAGACTTCATATAGGATTTTTTTGTTGGCTCAAGATCTACCCAAGAAGTGGGTTAAATTGGGTAGTTATAGAAATTTAAACAATTAAATTTAAACACACAATCTCAATTTCCCTAAATTGATTGTTATCTTGATTAGCAACATGTGTTTATCAAGATGCACACCCAAACAATCAGAAAAATAGACAATGTTGCACACAAGAATTTATCCTGGTTCGATAAGTTAGTCTTACCTATGTCTAGTCCCTCGAGCTCCACGGAGATTCGCAATCTACTAAATCCCCTATTCCTTTCCCAGGTAGGAACCACACCCTTAAAATCTTGATTCCTTTCACAGGCTAAGAATTAACTCATCTCAATTACACTTATCTTTTTCACAGGCTTAGGAAAAACCTTTACAATCATACTAATTCAATTACAAGAAGAATTAAAACTTAATCTTTTCAAAGGAGAAAGATTGACCTAATCTTTTTGCAGGCCAAAGACTAAACCCTAATTTGTTTTCAAGTAAAGATTGAAATCTAGCTACCCTAATTAGACACTGACCCAACAATGTCTAATCCACTCAAACTCACCAATAAAAAATATTATCAAATTTCTTGTCACAATGAGCTTCTACCACCTTGGTGGCCGCAAATTAATACACTGCCACTTTCATCGCAAGCGTACAGATCAAGTTTTAGTATAGTGAACCTTTTGGTCGGGTATCGTATCCACAGGGATTGGTTGAGATTACTATTGAATACCATGTTTGTTATAAGCTAACTTTATCTAATTAATTACTACTACTAAACTAAATTACTAATTTAATTAACTATACTATAAATACTATATTAAGATTGTTTAGGGGAGTAGATTGTCTAGGGATTAACTTTATTTACTTAAATACGTTTGGTTTTGTTTTAGTTAACGTTAACGGCGTTCGGCGTATCCGATAATCTCGGTTCGTAAACTCATCCGCCACCTTTTCCCAGTGTAAGACGGGGGAATACGCAACTTCGAATCAACGCCGAAGTCCCCCTCAATGTCTTAATGACTCTAGGCCACGTGAGTCTCGCCCCAACGTCATTTGCACACAATCCAACTCCCTCCCGGGTTATTGGATCGTCGTGTTATGTTTACCCTATCGACAATCTTAGTTCTAAAACTCTCCTGTCACCTCTCCCGAGTGTAAGACGAAAGAATACGTGCCTTCGCGTCAACGCCGAAGTCCCCCTCAATGTCTTAATGACTCTAGGTCAAGTGAGTCTTGAACCAACGTTATCGATTTTCCACAATCGAAACCCCAACCGGGTTATAGGATTGTGGCGTTTGTTTATTCTAGTCCAAATCTGGAGTTACTTCTTTTGAGAGTCAAACCCTGTATTCTCAATATGTAAATCTAAGCACGATAAACAACTAATAAAGGACACACAATCAACATACAAAGAACAACCAAGAACGAAACATAAACTTAACCAAAACTACATTTTCATAAATAAAATGTTAATCCCCATTTACAATCTATGTTTAGCTCATGGCCCTAACCGTATAAACAAAAAAAACTGAGCTAAACATGCTCAACAATCTACAAAAAATGAAGAAAATAAATAGAGAAGCGGAAAAACTTAGCCGATATCTGAAGATTTAGCGCTAAAACCGTAATCCGATTGCTCCTCCTTTATCTTCCTCCTCGGGATTGAATGAGCACTCTCCAAAACTCTCTCTCTATTCTATCTAACCCTAGGAAGGCCCTAATGGCCAGAGAGCACCCAGAAAATGAGAAGGGATGGGGTATTTATAGACAAAATATCTAAAATAAATATCTCCTACTGTGCAGAGGCGACCGCCGCGGCGGTGGTAGGTCGGTTTGGCTGATCGCCTCGGCGATGAAGATAACAGTGGTTTATGAAGAACATTCTACTACTTTTCCACCTAGGCAGTGGAATTTGCTGCCTAGGCGGTGGGATTACAGCAAGTTTGGGAAAACCTTTTGTTGGGTTACCGCCTAGGCGGTGGTCCAGCAGAAGGTTTTTGGTATTTCTCAGCATCTTCACCGCCGCGACGGTGGACTTGTTTCATAGTTTTGCCTCCGGGCATGTTTTTCCACCGTTCTTTGACCGCTTTTGGTTCAATCTCATCGTTTTAGCTCCAGTTCCCTATCTTTTTGCCCCACACACCTATTTTAGTACAAAAAGATAAAAACTAATTAAAATACAATAAAAACGTACTAAACATACTCGAAAACTAACAATATTCAGTTTGGTAATAGATAGGTAATTTGCACCTATCACACCTCAATACAAATATACTCAATTAATGTCCCAAATAATACTACGTGATAGATTCAATGTAAGGCACAAATCTACTTTAAATAATTCACACACAAATATCATGTAATCAGATTTCTCAAATAAAAATCGTTTAAAACATTCTCATAGAATTAAGTTCGAAAATGATTTTTCTAAAATACCTTATCCAAGAAATTAATCAATAATAATCTAAGAAAGCAATAACAAGAACTTGAAAGAATCTCACCGAGATTCGTTGAAAAAGATAATGATTTCTCAATAGCGAACACAAACCGGTGCCACAAATGGTGTGCATCTTAAATCAAGAACTTCAAGTATAATCACACTTATAAATCCCAGCGATAAAATATCTCTTAGAATGATTGAAGACTGATGTTCTTAAATTCTCAAACTCAATCCCGCAAGTCTCTATTAATAGACTTAGAACTAGGCCTCTAACGGCTAATTTTCAAATGTGATGACTCAAAATGACACCCCCAAGATCCCATATATCATATATATTCAAAATAGATATTTTTCATTAAAAATACTCTTGAAAAAACTCATTTTGATCCTTTAAACTTTTTTAAATCGAAATCCATGGAAATAGAAAGCATTTAATCACTTTAATTAAAAGAATAATTAATTAAATGTATCAATTAAATAGGAATCTCATAATACATGATATATTTAAAAAATAATTTGAATTCCATTAAAAACATCCCTTGGAATCTTCAAAACCGAAGTATCTTGACCAATAAACAAATCAATCAAAGAATTAACTGACCATGTGGTCGACCGGCCAACTCTGTCGATTGACCAACCTCTCACAACGGTCAAATTAATGACCATTGTGCTAGTCTGGTCGATTGACCGATTGGACCAGAAGGTCCTCTTTCTTTCTTATTTCAGCTACTGGATTCGTTAGTCGACCAACCCAACTTGTCGGTTAACTGAATTGACCAGTAGGTCTCCCATTCCACTTCCTAAACACAATGTTTTGGTTAGTCGATTGACCCCTTTCGTCAGTTGACCGAATGGAACCAAGAAATCCCATTTTAAGCATTAAAACCATTTTTTCAATTAGATCCTTAACCAAAATCATTTTCATACTTATCATATCATAAAACACACTTTAGACCCTTAAACATATCTCAAGACATATAAATTATTCATTTTAAAGTGTCGTGCATGATCCTAATTCGGGTTGCATTGAGAGTATATAAGTAAAGAGTTGTTTTCACCTTTTTTTTAATGTCTTCAATACTCTTCAAGTCTTCATCATCTCCATGTTGCACCCGCTATATATTCTTCAATGATTCTTCTTCTTAATCAGTTATATAGAACTTTAAATCTAAAATCACTCAGTAAAAATATTAGTCTTATAAAATATCAATATTTAATTGTCCATCAAAACATTAGATTCAACAATTTTCAATATCATTTTAATATTTATCGGGAGACAAAATACTATATCTATATTATAATTTTTTTAATACTTATTAACATGCATTGTGAATCATCACTATTTTTATTTTAACAAATTGCAAAATAATATATGCATAGTAATTAAATTTATTACATATCAATATATGATTAGGTATTGATGTGGGTATTTTTTTCCCACAACCCCACTCTTATTGTTAAATAAATAAACAGTTGTGGGCTTAGCCGAAGGAGGCCGATAATAATCAAATGGAGTTAAAGGTAATGAACTCAAATGATCAAGCCATCTTTAATTACAACAATATTGGCACGTGGGCCTATGCAGCCCATAGAAGGTCAGGACTAACCAATAAGGCCCAAAATCTACAAGCAATTGATCATGGCATTGAGGATTGAGAATATCTAGGAAGAATATTGATCGGTTAAGATAATGGTGAAAATATGGTAGGTCAGATATACTCTACTCTATAAATGTAGCAATCTACATTGTCATAATGGTTATTCAATCCTGATATCACCAAAGACCAAATTAACTTGTTCTCAAGCCGGAGGGTATTTGACCGATACCACATCAGTATCCCAAGTACTAATCCTAAGTTTTGCAGGTATTAATCAAGAATTTAGGAGCTAGGATCATCGATAAATTCTAACAGTATCATTTGGCGTCGTCTGTGGATACTAAAAACAAAAACTTCACAACAACGTCGCAACTAAGACTAGGATGTGTAACCGATGGTGAGGTGCCAAACATGACAATACAACGACAAGAGATGATTAGACTGCAAAGATTGTTGCCCTCAATCTCAAGGTTGGGGAGCTGCGAGATCCAGTGGACCGACTAGTAGAAGAAGCACGGGTGTAGAAGGAATAGTCAAAGGACCAAGGAGCAAACCTACAATTTTTTTGCATCTCAAAAAAATATGAAGATTGGGTCTCCCTCCAAAGTAAGAGGAGAATCTACATTAATAAGGCAAATAACATGGTAGAATCCATCAACTTTGATTGTAGAGGGGTTAAAACGAGGCAAGATGAAGTTTGGCAGAAAGATGAATTTGAGAAACTGCTTGGAACAACGGAGCCTTCATTCATCGAAGTAATAATGAAGAGGCCCTTCCCAAGGAAATTTGATTCTGCCAAGCAGGAGAAATAAGAAGGAAAAAAGAGTTTGATGGATCACATTAGATACTTCGGGCACATTATGGCACTGTACAAAATAGGAGATTATATTATGTGCTAAGCATTTGTAACCACACTGAAAGGGTCAGCTTTGGAGTGGTTCCATGGGTTGCTTCCTCGTTCTATCAGTTCATTTGAAAATATGGAAAAACGGTTCATCCACTAGTTCATCACTTGTCAAAGGCTAAAAAAAGGAGTGAAATGCATGCTTAAGCTGAAGCAAGAAAATGGTTAAACACTTCGGCAATATGTAACCAGATTCAATGAGGAGCTGACCAACATTAAAGGATGTGGAACTAATCTAATCATGAATGTTTTTGAGATTTAGGTGTGGCCTAGGCACTTCCAAGACTCCTTCACGAAACATCAACAATAGGATATGACGAAGCTGATAAAAAGAGCAAAACCACAAATGAAGTTAGAAGATGTAAAGAAAGCTAGAGAAGGAAGGTATTCCAACAAGAAAGGTCAAGTTGAGGAGTGAAAAGAGGAACAACCCAACCCAAGAAACAAAAGAAAGAAAGTCGTAGATAAGGTAGCATAGAAGAATAAAGTTCACAAATGGAGTAAAAACTAGGTCTCCCAAGATTAAAGGTTCCCATTTCAAGGATCCTGTGTGAGATAAGGTCTTTCAGACAAAATTGAGCTAGCCTCAAAAGATTTTTACTCATCCAGACAGGAGGGATAAGAGCAAACACTACCATTTTCACCAAGACCATGACCATAATACAGATGAGTACATACATCTGAAGAGAGAAAGATCAAGCAAATGATAGAAAATAAGCACCTGAACCACTACCTAAAAGAAAGAGATAAAGAGAAGAGAAAATGATCAAAACGAAAAAAGAAAATAATATGAATCCGATCGGAGACACGGTGTAATCTAAATGATTAATTGTGGCTTAGCTCTTACTTGGGAGTCACACAAAGCGTGAAAGAGGAAGGTACGAGAAACATCCTCAGAAAGAGATTATGGTGAGGTGTAGTAGTTCAATCGAATCATAGCTTAGGACCACCTATCTATTTTACTGAAGAAAATCTCCATTGAGTAGTTTAGCCACATGATGATGCACTGGTGGTGACACTTTGGATCTCTAGTTTCCAAGTAAAATGAATTCTCATCGATATTGGTAGTTCAACCGCAGGAGTACTAAACACATATGTTAAGTCAATCCAAACAGTTATGGTTGAGTTCAATGCGAAACTAAGCTCCCCATCAGGGAAGGTGGTACTATTTGTATCCATCGATGAAGAAGAATCAAGAATAACTCAGGTAATGTAGTTCATGGTAATGACCTGCAGCTCGTCTTACAGTGCCATTTTGGGAAGACCCTGTCTCCTTGCAGTGAAGGCAATGGTTTCTATGTTTCATCAGTGTTTTAAATTCCAAAGTCCTAGGAGAATAGAGGTAATTAAAGAGGATCAAGTAGCTTCACAAGACTACTTTGCAGCAGCTTTGAAGGGGAAATCAAATGTGCAATAACAAGCAATAAGCGAGGTCAACTCTCCCAAGAAGACAAGCTTGGACACTGAAGTGTAGGGATGTCAATGGTTCGATTTTGGTCCGGTTTTATATAAAACCAAAACCAAAACTGTTAGACATATACCAAACCAACATCGCAACCAAAATCGTCAATTTTTTTAAAACAATTTTGAAACTAAACCATTTAAATTTATACAGAATCAAAACCCAAATCGTGAAACTACAAAACCATTTAAGATTTTTCAATTTTATAAAAAATCAAAACCAAAAAACACAAAATCGTGGACCATTGTTTTTTTATATATAAACAAAAACGTAACTAAAATATAAAATATAAATTACAAAAAACAAAACCAAACCAAAAAATTATTAATTGTTATAATAAACGTATCTAACCATAATTAAAATATAACGATAATTAAAATAAACGATTGTAACCATAATTGTTATAATTTATAAACACATATAATGTGTGTGTGTGTGTGGTTAAATTATAAATATATAAAAAAAAGAGGTACATATGTCATAAAAATCTAACTAAAATATCGATTTTACTGTCCAGTTTCTTGGTTCGATTTCGCGGTTCGGTTTTATAGTTATTATCCCAAAACCAAAACTATTTCAGTTGCTAATTTCAAAATGAAAATTGCAACCAAGCCATTTAGTCAGTTTCAAAATCGGATCATTCAGTGTAGTTTCTCTCGATTACATGTCGGCTAGAGTTTTTTTGCCATCTCTACTGATGTGGATAACTGTAGAGAAAGTTCATGAATCTCTCAACCTACTGAGCTGATAAAAGAAGTGTACCTGGATAAAGTAGATTAAAAAAAGGTAAAGATTGGATCAACCCTGCAAGACGATGAGAAATAACAGATTATCCAATTACTGAAAGAGTTCCAACAAGGGTTTACTTGGACTTCAAGTGACATAAAAGGAATTGATACCAATACAACAACCCATTGGCTAGATGTGGTAAGTTCTTACCCACCAATACGTCAGAAATTAAGGATCTTTAATGCTACGAAGATGCGTGTAATCAAGGAAGAAATGGATCAGTTACTAAGCATTGGTCATATAATAGAGATCACATACCCTGAGTGGCTAGCAAACTCGGTCTTGGTGAAAAAGAAAAATGAGAAGTAGAGGATATGTGTAGACTTTACTGACCTAAGTAAGACGTGCCCCAAAAATTGTTACCCAATACCCCGAATAGATCAGTTGGTAAACTCTGCCTCTAGGCATAAGGTCATGAGCTTTATGGACGTATACTTTGGATATAATCAGATCAAGATGGATTTTTTGGATGAAGACAAAATGACATTCATCACTTACAGAGGGACTTACTATTACAAGGTGATACCCTTTGGCCTGAGGAATGTTGGAGCAACATACCAGCAGTTGGAAAACTAGATGTTCCAAGAGTAGATCAAAGATACGGTAAAAGTATACACTGATGATATATTGGCAAAGAGCAAAAAGATGACCAACTATGTAGAGCATCTAAGGAAGGTCTTGGAGGTGCTTTGGAAATACAAGATGAAGCTCAACCTAGAGAAGTAAGGTATCTTTTGGGAACTTTATGACTGCATAGTAGACTTGCTCAGATTTAAAGCTGACCCGGAGCAAGTGAATGCTATTACAACTGTGAATTCCCCAATAAACGTCGAGGAAGTACAAATTCTAAATGGGAGGTTGGTTGTATTACATCGGTTCATCTCAAAATTTACATATAAGTGTCACTATTTTTTTTAAGTTTTGAGAAGAAATAGGAACTACGAATGGACTGATGAATGTGAGCAAGCTTTCCAATCCTTAAAAACGTACTTGAGCAAGATTGAACTGCTATCAAGAGTGGAAAAGAGAGGGGAGCTCTATTTGTACTTATTGGTATCGGAGTGGGATGTTAATGCAACATTGATCAAGAAGGAAAACAAGGTTTAGTGTCTTGTACACTACATCATAAAATCATTACTTCCAACAGAGTCTAGATATATAGATTTGGAGAAGCTTGCTTTAACATTAATCATTGTAGCTAAGAAACTCATATACTACTTTCAATCTCATCCAATCAATGTAATGACTTCCTATCATCTGAGATCTACGATGCACCGACCAGATGCTTCGGGAAGATTGATGAAGTGGCCAGTAGAAATTAGAGAGTTTGACATCAAGTTTTTCTCAAGAACTACAATTAAGAGTTCGGATTTGGTTGATTTCTTAGGGGGACTTACCCTTAGAAGGGAGTAAGACAACCCAGGAAACCTCTGAGTCGAGTTTGAACCTACAAAACACTTGGATTGATGGAGCTGCAAACTCATGAGAATACAGAGTTGGAATCGTGATTGTTAGCCCTGAAGAAGATGAGCTAGATAAGACAGTCGAGTTTGGATTCAATACTTCAAACAAAGAAACTGAATATGAGGCTATTATAATCATACTGAACTTAGCTTGATCTTTGGGAACAAAAATGGTCATCATCAGGTCAAAATCCCAATTGGTGGTGAACCAGATAATTGGGACATTAATGGTCAATAAGAAACGTCTATAGCTCTACCTAGGGTAAGTCAAAAGATTGATTGCTCAATTCAAGGAATGTACTTTCCAGATGATCCCAAGAGCATAAAATGCTAGAGTAAAAGCATTGACGATTCTTGTGTCATCAGGAGAAGTTGTATCCAGCTTGGACTTGGTAAGTTTCTTTGAAATTCCCATTCATCATAGTATCAACTAACCTATGTGTAGAGATAGGAAAAATTGAGGAAGAAGATGATTAACACAAGCCTATATGTCTCTAGTAGAGCTTATTCTTTTAGAAAATCAATGATAGGCTTGAGTCAATCATCTTCTTCCTCAATTTTCCTTATCTCTGCATATAGGGTAGCTGATGCTACGATGAATGGGAATTCCAAAGAAACTTACCATGTCTAAGATGGATCTAACTCCTCCCGATGACACAAGAACCGTCAATACATCTGCTCTAGTGTTTTATGCTCTTGGGATCATTTGGAAAGTACATTCCTTGAACTGAGTAATCAATCTTTTAGCAAAGAAGATCAAGTACAATACTGCAAAGTATTTGATCATTGAAGAAAAGATTTATTGAAGGTTCTAGTCTCAACCACTTTTGCTCTGTTTGGGAACGAGAGAGGCCAATTATGTAATCCCAAAGATCTACAAAGAAGTCTGCGGGAACCACCAAAGAGAAAGAACCCTTGCACAGAAATCATTGTTAACTGGATATTACTGGCCAACGATGAGGAGAGATTACAAGGAGTTTGTTTGAAGGTGTAATAAGTGTTAAAGGTTTGAAAAGGACATCCATACGCCATATTAGCTACAAAATCCCATTTTTAGTTCATGATCTTTTGCAAAATTGGGGTTGGATGTACTAAAACCATTTACCCCAACACCAAGAAATAAGCAATTTGTATTGGTGATCATAAACTACTTCACAAAGTGGGTAAAGGTAGACAGGTTCACCATAATTAGAGAGAATGAGATGAATAACGTTTTGTGGAAAAATATCATATGCAGGTTTAAAGTCCCAACAACTCTAATGTTTGACAGTAGAACTTCATTCAAAGGAGATAAAGTATAAAAGTTATGCAAAGAACTCAATATTGATCATCAAACAAGTAACCCATCTCAACTACAAGCCAACGGACAAGTTGAAGTGACAAATAGGGTAATCAAGAAGGTAATAAAAAAAAGACTGGATAATGTCAAGGGAAAGTAGTTGGAAGAGCCACTTAGGATTCTTTGGTCCCACGTGATAACTCAGAATGGATCAATGGGGCAAACTCCATTTTCGTTGACATATGGAACAGAGTCTCTAGTCCTAATGAATATCTGATTAACTAGTTATGGGGTTAGAAAATTTAATCCAAAGAAGAATGAAGCTTAAATTAGAGCAAATCTAGATATGTTAAAGGAAAAACGAGATGTAGCATTGATGAATATGGATGCATACAAATCGAGAATGGAAAGAAAGTTCAATCAAGCAGTTCGTCCCAAATACTTCAATGTTCAAGACCTGGTGCCTCAAAGGGTGATGCCTCATAATCCAGAAGCAATTCTAGGAAAGCTAGCTCCCAACTGGGAAAGACCATTTAGAGTGGTCAAAATAAACAAGCCAGGAATCAATTGGCTTGAAGAGATCAATGGGGCCCAAATACTCAGGCCATAGAACATTGAGCATTTAAGAAAATATTTTAATTAATTTTTTCCAATTTTATTTTCGTTTTTCAAATTTTATCATTGAAGATTATTGATAAATTATGTTGGTGCAAAGATGACATCATATTATGAGAAGGTAAAGTTGAACATGAATAAGTATAAAGGCTAACTTCAGCCATGAACTCAAATGCCTAAAGAATAAGCTAAGGAATAAGTAAAGTCAAGTTTACCCTATGAACCCAAGCCCTTCAAGGATAAGTTAAGCTATGAACTTAAATGCCTAAGGAATAAGCAAAGGTCAGGTTTAGCCTATTAACCCAAGTACATCAAGGCTTACTTTAGCTACAAACTCAAACGCCTAAGGAATAAGCTAAGGTATGAAGAAATCAAGTCAGTCTGATATTTTGCCCTAATTTTTAATATACAATTTAGAATAATAATCAAGTCAGTCTGATAATTTATGAAGAAATCAAGTTCTAAATGGAGGCCAACATAAGGGCTTACCCTAGGTAAATTCAATTTTCCATGAAAAAAGAAGTCTACTACATTCAAAATAAGCACCAATGTGAAAGAAAAACAATCTAACAATATCAAAGAGGTAGATAGAAGAGCATACAAGGAGATATAATGCTAAAGAAAAATGTGTCCAAATAGAATGATGAAGGAGTGAGAGTTAAAGATTATATACCGAATAACCTAAGGAGCTACTCATTTTTCAGATCCCACAGCTAGGATAAAATAAAGCAAGAAAAAGAAAAAGTCGTCACTCTTCTTCATAGGATCGGTGGGGGTCTTCAGTAGGCTGGAACTACTTCAGCTCATCGGTGAGCTCTTAGATGCACATCCAGGCAGTAACTTTCTCATCTGCCTCAATGTTCCTCTAATGACACAACTCACTCTATTCAATAACAGCGGATCACCACCTTTGGGAGATATCAACGATCTCAATATTCTTTTCCACTACGATGTGGCAGAGCTCAACCCACTTGGAGGTGGTGATGTAGTGGGAGACATCGAGATTATTGTAGTACGAACGTCATCTTTCCAATTTTCGTGAGACGCGATAGTTGGGCATGGTAGCCCATATCTCCACGATCAGTTGTCTACCTTTTATCTGGAATTAAGAAACTTGACCCTTAAACGTTCAACTTAATGATCAATTTTAGCATCTTGAGAAAGAAAAAAAAAAGATCAAAGAAGAAGAATAAATTGGAATCATTTATAAAAATTCATATAACTACCTCGTCTGGAAACCT
The DNA here is from genome assembly GCA_016647705.1 of Eucommia ulmoides. NCBI lineage: Eukaryota > Viridiplantae > Streptophyta > Magnoliopsida > Garryales > Eucommiaceae > Eucommia > Eucommia ulmoides. Next base: position 33,908,515 of record CM028326.1, on the reverse strand, counting down.
CACCATCGGAAGAGAAAAGTATTGAAAGGATGATTAAAAGTAGCAACTTTGGTGAGGCAGTGAAATAACAAATGAAGATTTATAAAGGCTAAAGAGAGAGTATGGAAAATGAAAAAAACAGTCTGAAAAAAACAATAGAAATAATGCCAAACAAGACTCTTAGCCCCCGTTTGGTAACCGTTTCCATCCCAGAAATTCTCATCCCATTCTCAAATTTTTGAGATTTCTGTTTGGGAATAACGTTTGGTAATTTTTATTTCCATTTCCATTTGCAAATTGTGCCCACTTTTTTCTTAAGAAATGAAAAACAAAAAAAGTTATTTCTTATTATTTCCATTCCATTTTCTTCTCACTTCATCCCAACCTCACTTCATCGATCAAGAACCAAGAAAAACGTCTTCTCCTCTTAGTTCGTTGATTTCGCCGTCGGTCGTGCTTCCTCTTGCCATCGTTCGTGCTTCTCTGCTCTTCGTCTCCTCCTTCTGTGTTTGTCGTGAGCTTTTATCGTCATCGTCTTTATCATATTCGAACCCTATTTCGTCTTCGCCTTTGTCGAAATCAATAAGGTTTTGATTTTGAGTTTTAGATCAAAACCCTACTTCGAATTTGTTAGAATTTGGTTGGATTTCTTCAAAATCGTCGTATGCTTCGTGTTCATCATCCTCCACTTCGTCCCAGTTCATCATCGTCTGCTTTGAAATCGATTTCGATTTCGAGTTTGAAATGAAAACCCTATAAACCCTAAGAGGTCTCTCTTGGCTGAATGGAGATGCGAGGAGAAGATATAGGACTAAAAAAATATCTAAATAAATATAAGAAAAAAAATGTGCAGAGTGACCGCCGCGGCAGTGGGTATGTTAGCCGGGTCACGGCCTCGGCGATGGATACGGCGGTGGGTGCAGAGTCAATCTAATATTTCACCCCTGCGACGGTGGATTTTTAGTAAGATTAGGCCTTCTCTGTATCTTGTCCACCGCAGCGGTGGTTTCACGCCCACAGCGGTGAACTACAGGTTCTGAATTTTAGCCTCTTTTCTTGTTTTCCACCGTTCTTTCGTCGCTCTTGATCCGATTTGATCGTTTTTTATCTGTTTTCATCCCTTTTCACTCCACACACCTAATTTATACAAAAATAATGAAAACATAATAAACATACTCGAAAACTAACAAGTTCGATTTGGAAATAGATAGGTAAATTACACCTATCAAAACCCTATGTCGAATTTGTTTGAATTTGGTCGGGTTTCTTCTAATTTGTTTGAAATTTGTTTGAGTTTCTTAGATTTTTGAAACTCTATTTCAAATTTCTTCGAATTTGTTCGAAATCGATTTCGAGTTTGTTCGAATTTGTTCGGGTTTCTTGGATTTCATCGAATTTGTTCTTGAATTTGTTCTTGAATTTATGATTTAGGGTTCGTTCTTGATTTGTTGGATAAAATTGTTACCAAACGCGATTCTGTTCCCAGATCCAAAAAAAAAATTGTCGTTCCCAAGAAGGATGTTAGCCTAGTGAAATACCCAAGATGGGTGAATTGGGTAATTAAACAAATCTGAGAAAATATACTTTAATAACTCAAATAATTAATTTTAATCCCAAATTAATTATTATCTTTATATCACAACAAAATTATAAAATTAACTAGGTGCACACCAAACAACAAAAATAAATAAAGTTAAGATTGCAGTGCACTAGAAATTTATACTGATTCACCAAACTACTCTTGGCTAATCCAGTCCTCCGAGTCCCATGAAGAGTCGCACCCACTAAACTCAAGATTCCATTAAAGGTAGGAACCAAACTCTCACAAAGATTTTTTTACAGGCTAAGGAATAACCTCTACTTTTTACAAGCTCAGGAATAACCTAATTCTTTTTAACACAAAGGTAAAAGAATCAAAACCTCACTAAACACTCCAAATATCCTTTTACCCGGTAAGGATTTAACCATTACAAAATCCACTCAAAACAATTTAATTTAGGAAGAATTACTATCTCAATCTTTTTACAGGAAAAGATTGAAATCAGCTACCCTCTGATTAAATACACCCAATAGTATTTAATCCGCTACTCAACTTACTAATTAAAAAATTGACAAGTGATTTGTTTCACTCGGACCTTTTACCACCCCAGATAAATTAAAACTCAATTAATATCCCAAAACTAGTGATAGAAAAGTGAGAGACTCAAAATCTGATTTTAAACAAAAATGGGTAACACGTAATTAAGCACATAATCAGACTAATTCAAGAAATTATTTAAAAAATATTTTTCAATAAAAAATCAGAACACAATTTCTAAAGATCTAATTGCAAAAAAATAATTAAGCAATACTATTTAGAAAGTAATTTGAAAATATCTCACCAAGAATTCACCGAAAAAAATAATTAGAGTGATGTCACTTCAGATTTGGTATCAGCAATGATTAACAGCAAATGATTCTCAAGAATCTCTCTTAGAAAAGCTCTCACAAAAACTCAATGTGATTTCTCTCAAAAAAGCTCAATATGATCTCTTGATTTCTCTTAATCTCTCTTGATGATATGAAAAACGCAGGTCTATATAAAAGGGATTAAAATCAATTCTCTAACGGTTAGTTCTCATTTGTCATGACACTTAATTGCTCTTTTAGACCTCTTATATCATTAAAACTTCATTCTGGTTCAATTCACTTAATTATAACTTTTAAATTTCTCAATTAAGTCCCCCAAATATTTTTCTTAATCACAATTAAATAGAATAGAAACAATTATATATACCAAATTGAGAAATATTCAAACTTAATGAACCAAATCAATAGGGATAACATAATATGTGTAGCATATCTCAAATAAAATTAAATCCCTAAAATCTCTCATGAATCCTAACCAAAAAACGGCTAGTAACGGCTATTTTTAGATTAAAATCCAAAATTTCATAATATCCTGAAACAGAGACACCAGTCGACCGACTAAGATCAGCAATCGACCACTCGATTCAGGATGTAGCTAAGCTAAAGATTTTGTGCCTACCGGTTGACCTATCTGTCAACTTAGAGATTCAGAGAGTTCTATTTCTCTTCATAGGTCGATCGCTCTGTCGACTTTTAGATACAGAGAGTTCATTCTTTAGTACAGGTCGACCTACCTATCGATCGAGAGATACAGAGAGTTTTCCTTCTTTGTTCGGTCGACTTACCTGTCGACTTATGGATGCTGGATCATTTTTTTAAACTCGTTTTTAATTCATTCTTATTGACATTTTCAGCCCTTTAACCAATTTCTTTTCTTGATTAGCTCTACTAAATACTTAAATTCAATTTTAATTAATTATAAATATTTTTTTTTCAATTACACATAGGAGTAAATAATTTATCTAATTAGAATTCTATTAAAAACACACATATTTATAAAAATTATTTAAAAAACTTTTTGTGTCGTGTGTGATCCTAATTGGGATATTAAGAGTTAAAATTTTAACTTGAGTTGTTTTCCCTAGATTCTTCAAATTCTTCAACCTCTGAATCATTCATCATCTTTATCATCATATCTTCATCATTTGGAACTAATAAACCGAAATACTTAATCAAACCATTAGTTCCACCAAAAATATCAACCTTTAATTGTCCATCAAAATCTTAGGATCAACAAAGAAAACAGAATTCTCATCCTATCTTATTCCATTCTCATTCCACTGCATAGGATGGGCACAAAATGGTTACCAAACGGGCCCTTAATGATTAGACCATTCATTGTTAGGAAATCAAAAGGTAGGAATACGAAATATTTGCAAAGAGAAGGTAAAGAGAGTATCGAAAAAAGAAAAATGCAAGATTACATTAAACACAATAAACACTTATATTTAATATCCAAAATAATTAAGTACATCAGTTGAGAAAAAAACAAAAAGAAAATTACATCAAAGTGGAGGAATAGAGGGATATGGGCTAGATTTATCAACAAGCTCAACAGGCTCAGCAAGCTCAATAGCCTCATCAAGCTCAACAAAATCAGCAAGATCAATGGGTTCAGTGTCAACGTCCTCAGCATCTTCTAGCTCAAATTCAATTTTCTCAACTAAGAATCCCAAATCTAGGTCAGGAAACTTTTCAGCCACCATCCCTTGACAATGCTTGTATCCTGCCAGCTGAATCTCTTTATTATGCTCCTGAACTCGTCATCTTTGGAGGCCTTCCTCTGCGCATACTCTAGTTGAGCTTGGTGGAGGGCAGATTCAGAACGTTTTCTCAGTTCTGCGAGAGCTAGTTTTCTTTGTTGTGAAAGTTCAAGATCTTTCGCTTGGAGCTTACTCGGAGTGAATAAATGATAGTATAAAGTTTCGTCTCTTTTGTTGCGTGCTTGGAAATCAACTCAGTCTTTTCTACTGTATACTTTGAGTTCATTTTCGCATCTCTCTAGGTCAACGCATTGTTGAGCTCAACCTCATTCTTATCCAAATGAGACCTCAGCCCAATTTCCTGCCTTTTCTCTGAGGCTTTCATCTACACGTCAACTCCGTATTTTGCTAGCCTAGTAATCGCCCGGTCAGTCTGTTGATCCTAAGATTTTGATGGATAATTAAATGTTGATGTTTTTTGTGGAACTAATGATTTTATTGAGAGTTTTAGTAATAAAGTTTCATTAACGTTTTAATCATGAAGAAATTGTTGAAGAAGGTTATGGATACAAGAGACTGACAAAAAGAAGAGCATTAAGAGACTGAAGATTTTGAAGAATCTAGGAGAAAACAACACAAGTTAATTTTTGCTCTTAATGTATCCCGATTAAGATCACACACGACACAAAAATAATTTTATGATTATTTATGTCTTTAATAGGATCCTACTTAGTTAAACATATTTTCTCCTATGTGAAATTGAAAAATAAATATTGATTTAAGAAATATTAGAAATTAAAATTGATTTAAAGTGTCAATTAAGTTAACCGAGAAAAGAAACCGGTTAAAGGGGCAAAAAACATTGAAGAGTTGAGTTAAAAATTGATTAAGGAAGAGGAGTTCTAGCAAGATCGGTCAACCGACCAATATGGTTCGGTCAACCGATGAGAAGGAGCTGAGAAATAGTTCAGTCTTTGAATCGTTCTGTCGAAAGCTAGGTTGACCTGTGGCCAAAGGTGAAACTCTCTGAATCGTTAGGTCGACAAACCAAAGTAGAGAGATTGACTTACCATAGCTGGATTTTCACCTGGGGAACTCTTTGAATCGTTCGGTCGACAGACCAAGGAGTAGCGGTCAACCGACGGGCTAGAAATTTTGGCTTGGGCTACAACCTAATCGGTTGACTTGTGGTGATTGATCGATCAACCGATGGTTTGGTTTTAGGTTTAGAGAATTTTGTGGATTTTTCCAAAACGTATACGTTACTAGCCATTTTATGGTTAAAATCAGAGAGATATCTTAAGGCTTTGATGTTATTTGAGATATGTAGTTGCTATTTTGATATTCCTATAGATATGATTCATATAATTTAATTATTTCTCAAATTGGTGCATGTAATACTTTTTATTCTATCTAATTGAATTTGAAAAAATATTTGAGGGACTAAATTGAATATTTTAAAAGATATAATTGAGTTAATTGAACCAGGATTAAGTCATAATAATATAAAGAATTTATAAGAGCAATTAAGTGTTATGACAAGTAAAAACTAGCTGTTGGAAGGTGTGTTTTAAATCCTTATAAGTAGACCTGCGATTTTCACTTAATTGAGATTCCAATCAATCAAATTTCAAGAGCTATTCAGTTTCTAAGCTTTCTGAGAGTGATCATTCTGAATTCATACTAAGTGTATTGTGAGATTATTCTTGAGAAAATTTGTTGTGGATTAGTGTTGTTATTGATTTGAGGTTTCATTACTATTCATTCTTTATTCATTCGGTGGATTCCTGGTGAGATCGTTCCAATTCCTTGCTATTAATTGTTGTTTGATATTATTGTTTACTACTTGGAATATTGATCTTTGAAATTGTTTTTCTGTACTTTAAAATTGATTGAAATTTTTTTGAAACGATTTCTTGTGAAAATTTGATTACGTACTAAATTGTGTGCTACCCGTTTTTATTAAAATCAGATTTTGAAATTCTCACTTTATTTCTATCACTATTTTTAGGACATTAATTGAGTTCAAATTAATCTGGAGTGATAGAAACTTCGAGTGGAAAAGAAACTTATTAATTTTGTAATTAGTGAGTTGTATACAGATTAGATACTATTGGGAGTATCTAATTAGGGGTAGTCGATTTTAATCTCTTCCGGTAAAGAGATTGAGGTTTGATCTTTGCCTAGAGTACAAAAAGATTAGGTTACTCTTTTCCCGTGAAAAGAGATAGGGATAATTCTTCCTGACTAGAATTATTTTGAGTGAATTTGTAATGGTTCAATCCTTACCGGGTAAAATGATACTTGGAGTGTTTTTGTGAGGTTTAATTCTTATCCTAAGTATAAAAGAATTAGGTTAATCTTTAACTTAAGAAAAAGATAGGGTTATTCCGTAGCTTGTGAAAAGGAATTGTAAAGGTTGATTCTGAGCTTGCGAAAAGAATAATTTTGTAAGGGTTTGGTTCATACCTAATTAAATGGATCATAGTGATTAATAGGTGCGACTCTCTACGAAACTCGAGGGACTGGATTAACCAAGAGTAGTTTGGTGAACCAGTATAAATTTTGGTGTGTTGCTTTCTTTACATTAATTATATTTTTTTATTTGGGTGTGCCCTAGTTGATAACACATATCCGCTGCTATAAAGATAATAATTAATTTATGATAAAATTAATTATTTGAATTTTTTAAGTGTTATTATTTGATAATTTTTTATAACTATTCAATTCACCCTCCCTCTTGGGTAGCTTACTAGGCTAACACAGTCTTTATGGTCTCATTTTCTGCCTTTGATTTTCGTAGCTCTTGTTTTAGTTTTCCAATTTCGCTGACCTGGAAAACGAGCTAGGAATAAAGCTCGTTTATCTCTTTAGACCCACCAACGATAGCAACGAACAAGTGTGCAATCTGAAAATAGAAAAGAAGAACATTTAAGAAAACAAAATGATTTATTTTAAAAGACAAGTAAATGGAAGTACTAAAGAAGAAACCTGAAGAGCGGTGTTGATGCCCAAACAAAATAGTTTTTCCTTATTTCGGTCCCTTATTCTGAGGTGACCCCTCGTCCAAGATTGATCCCAGAGAGTTTTGAGGGGCTCGTCGATCTTGTTGTGAGTTGTAGCAAGAGAAGGACACGGTTTAGAGAAGATATTGAACATCATTTAAAAAAAATAAAGTAGAACTCTTACTTGATAGATCTGAAATGGAGGGAGGAGCCAAGGTGCCAGTTGAGTTGTCTCTTGCAGGATAAACTGGATTTGTAGAAGAAGGTGACAAAGGGCAGAACTCGTTTGCATCGCAACTGCCATCAGCAGGAAGAGGAGGTTGTGGAGTCGATTGTGGGATATTTAGAGAAGAGGAGCAAGATGGATCAATGCAAACTGAGGGGGGAGAATCCTTGGAATGTCCACTACAATCCTACCTCACCTCAGCAATGGTTTATTTGGCTGAGGAAATAGTAGAAAAAAGGAAGAACGCCAGTTTGACCCTTAGCATGCTCAGAGCCCTTTGCACCATCCGAACTCTCAGATAGGAGAAGTACAACTCGCCTTCTCTTAGGAGGATGAGCTTGATCAAAAGAACTAACATTTTTCCTTCTTCTTAGACAATATATTGCCCGCAAGCTTGTTCTTTAGGTCCATTCTTATGGGTCTTTAGACGAGCTTGGAAAGTGAAGAGTTTAGCAAATAGGCAATGATACTTTTGTGAAGTGGAGCATTGGGGACTAGAAGCTTGTAGATCTGATCCACCTCTTCTTGGGTGAGGGTATCCTGCTTGTGGAAAAGTTGATATGCAAGGAAGACAAAATTAAATAAGTAGGCAATAAAATATTAGTTGGGAAAAAAAGAAGTGTTATTACTTTGAGGACGAAAGAAGCGAGAAACGATTAGAACCTTCCCTATATTAGTTAAAGGGAACTCCCAATCACCACTGAAGAACAAGTAACAGTTTTTCCAATTCTTAACGAATTTGGGAAGATCAGTTTGGAATTGATTAGAGGTAGCGAGGGAGAAATATAAGATGTTTGATTTACCACAAAATTTGAGTTCACCAAGACCCTTCACCATGCCGATGGTGAGAGGGATTTAGTTGATTTGAGAGAGGTAGTAACCTCTGAGAAGTTGATGCCAACCATTGGGAGCCAGTTAAGAGCGACATATATCATAAGCGTGAAAGAACTTACAAATCAGATCTGTAAAGAAAGACGAAGTCCATAGTCAAACATCTAATAGTATAAACAAACTTCATTTTCACGAGGAGTATAAGGACGATAAAATTCATTAGGAAACTATAGTAATGGATGAAGGAATATTGAAGGTTTTGCGAAAAGTAGCTACATATGAGAAAAGAAGGACCGACCATGTTTGATATGGTTCAAAGGAAGGTCATTAGAAGCGTTGTCTTCTACCACAATAGAGCTAGTGGAAACTAAAGCTAATTGATATTGCACTTCAGCCATTGAGCAAAAGGAATAAGACTAAATGAAGAGGAAAGATAGTGAACTAAAGCAAGAATAATTTAGGATGAACAGAGGCATTAAAATGCGAATGAACGGAGAAAAATTTGAGGAGAAGACGAAAGGATACTTACAATAACTGCATACGTGACTCCTCATCTTTCTTACGCAACCCAAGGAGACAGGGGGCAAGTGATGTGGGTAGTTTTCCTACAACCCACCACTCTTACAATTAAATAAATGAACAATTGTGGGCTCAACCAAAGGAGGCCCATAATAATTAGATGGAGTTAAAGGTAATAGGCTCAAAAGAGTAAGTCCATATTTAATTATAAGAATAATAGCACGTGGACTTGTGTCAGAACAGCCCATGGGAGGTTAGGAATGATCAATAAGGCCTAGATTATACAAGTAACTGATCATGACCTTGAGGATTGAGAATATCCAAGGAAGGACGTTGATTAGTTAAGATCATGGTGAAAATCAGGGAGGTCAGGTATGCTCTACTTTATAATGTAGCATCTACATGCTACGAAGCTATTATGATTTCACCAAGACCTGATTAACTTTCTCTCATGCCGGAGGTTATTTGCTCGATACGATATCGGTATCCCAAGTATTAATCATAAGTTTTGTTGGTATTAATATGAAATTTGAGAGTTGGGATCATTGACAAATTTTGACATGAATAAATTCAAATTATATTCTCAAAAAATATTCTTCTACACAATACTTATTAAATATGAAAATTGATTTTGTTTTTGGTTATTTAAAAGAGTTTTTTTTATTGTTTGGACCTTTTTTTAACTTTATCTTTCTTCACTAATTCTTTTTTTGAAAAAAAAAATATTTTTTAACCTTTTTGAAAAACATTCTTATAAAAAAAGTCTTTTTTTTAAAAAGGACAATTATACCCTTTATATATATATATATATATATATATATTCATAAAATAACCCTAATTTTACATTCCACAGCCGCAAGCCCACATTTGGCCTTGCTCTCCCTCTTCTCTCTCTCTATCTTTCTCACAACTGCAAGCCACCAACATCGCTCGTGAATCGCCGACCACTCGCCGTTAACCACCAGCCACATCTACCGCCGTGCACAGTTGGCCTCTCTCTCTCTCTCTCTCCGCTTGCCGTGAATCATTGGCCACAACCACCGATGTGAACCGTCGACCGTTCCCTCTCTCTCTCTCTTTCTCCCGCCGTTCGTCGCTCTCTGTTCGTTCTTCTCCATTGGCCGTTTGTCGTGCTCGCGCGAACACGACAACCAACCATCGCCACCAAACGATTGCCGCCAACCACGACCATCACCGTCTCCACTTTCTTTATCTCTATCTACACAATTTACATCACCGCCGCTGTCCATTTGCAATCGCCATTGCTGCCGTCCGTTCGCCTTTGTCAATGCCGCGTCCCTTCGCCTTCAACGACATGAATTGACGGCGCAGTGCTCGTTTTCTTCTTCTATCGTTCAGATCTGCTGTTGTCATCTCTCTCTCTCTCTCGTCAAGATCTGCGAAAGCGAAGACGATAAACCGCCCATCGCCACCATGCTCCAATTTGCAAAGAACATGAACGGCGGTGGGTTGTTGTGGATTGCGGTGAACGATTTGGCGGTGGACGTTCATAACAATCGATTTTGCAGTGGTTGATTCTAGATCTCTGCCTTGTTCATCGTCTGTTCATCGTATGTGAATATTCATACTATGTTCATGTTTGTTTTGTTTTCAGTGAATGTTTTGCAATAGATTAGATCTGTTTTGTTTTTGTTGTTATTTTGTTTGAATGTTCATGTTGAGTTGTTCCTCAGTCTTAAATTTGATTTAAATGCTCTCATATTTGATTTATCTCTCTCCATTTTTTAGATCTCGATGAATGTTCATGTGAAAAAAACCAGATCTGATGTTCATTTCTCAGTGTGTGGGTTGGTGGATGTTGATTTTGCGATTTTGTGAATATTCATGTAAATTTTTTATTAGATGTGTTTTGAATTTGAGATTTTTGTGAATATTCTCAAATTTTGATTTGTTGTTCAGACAGTGAATGTGTGTATTACAAATGTTGGTTTGAATGTTCATATTGATTTGTTCTTGTTCTCAGATCTTAATTTCTAAAAACATGAACATTCACAAATCTACGAAAAGTTTTTCAAAAAAATTGAAATTTATATTGTCGGAAAGAGGATTTTTCGTGGATTAATTTAGTGTATTTTTTTTTTTTTTAATTTTTATCAATAGTGAATCGCGTAGGATGATTTTAGTGATTTGGTATATTTTGTAAAGGTGAACACTCACATTTTTTTAACAGAATGATATAAATTGTAAATACAATACAAATAAGGGACAATGACTAGAGACTAAATTCTAAAAAAGTTACGGGGAGTAAAAACTTAATGTAGATATTTGGAAGATCATTTTTTCAATACACTGTCTATAAGGACTATATAATGAAATCTCCTATTTAAAAATATATATATTTTAAATTAAAATTATATATATATATATATATATATATATATATGTGTGTGTGTGTGTGTGTGTGTGTGTGTGTGTGTGTTTTTGTCAGTTATACGGTAGTAAGAAGTACAAGTCGTACAAGGTTCCATCCACCCACTCAGTCCTATTTCGCTTCGACTCAGTAATCTAGGGAGAGGAGAGAACTAGCTCGGCGACGTTGGTTCAGGCTTTTGCTCGCTCGTCGGTCGATTATAAATATAAGGTAAGATCCGAGCCGTCTTCTGAAAAATTTTAGTTAGTGCTGGTGAAATGAAGTATTCCATTGCAGTCTTCCATTTAGCATATAATAACTCTTTACGGTTATGATCTGGTTTCTTTCAATTTTTACGATTTGTTTCCACATGAAGCGTGATTTCTTATTTTCCATGCGTTAGTATACGGCCAGCCCATAATTGAAGTATTTTTACCTCGTCTAGCTTACAATGATTAACATTGGGCTTAATCTGTAGTTGAAAATAAATAATTTCGTTTACGTGAGAAAGGCGTAAAAATTGTTATGAATGGAATCGTGTCTGACGAAACCCAAAAGCGGCGGTTACCGCCATGGATGCTGCATGTTTCTGGCGTTGACCAAGTAAAGAAATCAAAAAGTGGAGATGGAGATATTGAGAACATTAAGGGCGGATTTGCCTCCGAGTGCTCACAGACCAAGTCGAAACCTAGAACTGGGAGGCATGGGTTAATAGTCCAAGCTTTTGAAAATGACGATACAGAGGTCGAGTCATCAAATTTAGTATCAAAAAGTGGAACAAAGGGAAGGTTGGGGCGCAACGGCGACGTATGTGAAACTAGATGTAAGAAGAGAAATCAAAGAAGAGTTGCCAAAACACATGGCATAGCTGCTTGTAGAAAAGGGAAACTAAAACCGCAAAGTCTTGGGGATGAAAGTGGTGAAGATATAGAGGTTCTGTACACGAATGAAGATGATGGGGATTTGACTGTGGAAGATTTGGTAACCATTGCTAAAGAGGTAATTTTCTTTCAGTCTGTTTACTCAGTATGCAGTTGCCCATTCTTTATTAGCATATTCAGTGCATTAATTGCCACTTCCATTTATTTGTGGAAGTATTTAGGCTAACATCTATATCTAATATCTATCTATATAATATGTATAAAATTGGAAACACAGCTATGGCTTTCCTATGCTTGATACGTGGCATGATTTAGCACAATCTAATTTTATGACATTTAATCTTTCCAATCTAACAAATATGTTAACATTTTGCAAATTTCCAGACGTACTAATGTCTCAATTATTATGAAAATAAAGTTCATTGTAGAAATATTGAATGTGAATTGGACTTTGAGCCTCATGAAGAAATTATTGAAAGAGCCTCCAGTGTTTTCCACTAAACGTTGATTTGAAAAATATATTTAAAAATTACTGTATAAGCAACGCTTTCTAGGTGTATTGGTGTAGCCAATTATGGCCTAGTAGCAATTAGATTCTGAACATGTGGGGAGCTGTTTTACGGCTGGGGCTAATGATATTTATTGAGCAACCAGGAAAAATTAAATTGAAGGGAAGTTAAAGAATATCATATTATGTTTACATGCAGTGTGTTGATGAGCAGGAGGCCATGGGGCAACAACAATCGTTGGATGAGAAACATAAAGCTGGTGACCAATTATCAGCTTTTTCCTGCCCTGTGAATGACAATAGACACTCTTCTACTACCGCTCAAATTAACGGGAGGTCACTCACAGATACAACGACAACTTCTTGTCATGGTTCAACTGAGAATTTAACAAGTGAACTAATTCTGGTCAATTCCACCAAAGAAGGGGATCCTACTCAAGACATGCTGGATTTATTTTTGGGTCCTTTACTGAAGAAACCCCACAAGGAGCAGAATGTGGCTAATAAAATGACAGACGACATGATGTTTGCCTATGAACTGAGAAAACAAAATGAGAATATTGTTCTTGGAGAAGAGACTGTCCCTTTGTCCAAGAAGAAGACCAGTCTCAAGGACAAGGTAGCAATGTTTCTTGACTGACTCAAGCACAGTTCGAAGAATTAATATCAACTGATTCAGAATGGAGGAACAAGAAAAAGGGATGCTTGAATATGATTTAAGTTAGTTCCATCCATAGTTATTAGACCTATCCCCCGTGTTCTTTCTTATTGCACTTCAACAAGAGATCACATTTTCCTAGATAAGCAATATATCTACTGTTTTTCATGTATTCCAGGACATCTAGCTTATCTATCCCTCTGTACATATTTAATTATATTATTTTATTATTCAAATAGAATTGCACCACTGATTGATAAACTGTTTTAAAAATTGCATTTACACATCTATTTTAAATTAATTTTATTTGGAAAGATGAATTATTTTATTTTGTTCTTTTTGGTGATAAAGAAATATTTTTGTTCAATCAATGCATCTCGAAGTGCAGTAAAAAGCTACAAGGGGGCATGCCCCATGAGGAAATAAGAGAAGAAAGGTTGGACCACACCCAAGTAGCAAACAAGGAAATTGCGTAAAAGACCAAGGATGCTAAGCCTTCTATACACACAGCTTGCTAAACATCCCAAGCACAACTTCTGGTTGCCTCGAAAATATAATTGACACTTTCCTCGAACTTTTTGCTAGGGACTATCCTTCCCTAAGTATGTTGATAACCTAAAACATCAGTGCGAGAATTCTGACCGGGCCTATTGAGTTGGTTTTTTATTTTTATTTTTTATTTTTTGTCCTAACCTAGTACATATAGTATAGGCAAAGACTGGACTTTTGAGGAGGTTGGGAAGGGATCTTCCCCCAACTTGTGAAGGCACCAGGTTACAGTACCACTCCATCTCCTAGCATTCTCTTGACCACACTTGGCCAGGATAATTACAGTAATGCGTCAACCATCAAATAAAGGGGTGACTGGGCCCCTAGTCAAGCCTCAAACGGAGAACATTGAGCAAGGCATGCAGGTGGGGAGGCTCTAGAGAGGCAGTGTTTATCAAACTGCTCCTTAGAAGTTTTTGTAAACATTTCATCTCATTTAGAAATTCATCTCCCGGAAACATCTAGGAACATTTGCGGCAAATATTAAGGTGTCACAACCTCAAGAAGATATTGATTCTTATGCAACACATCTTTATGCTTTGTCCCTAAACAAGAGGTTTAATAAACCATGCCACAGCCACGAATATAAGCTCCAACTTTTCCATTGATGGAGTTAGTTCTGTTGTCACCTAGATGAATTATGATTGTGGCACCAAACTTGATGAGCACAAGATTGGAACTCAAAAACTTGAAAACACCTTATGCTCACTACAAAGCAAATAGTCCCAAGCGACACAGAATACCAGTTAGTAATGTAACAAACCACCAATTCCTAGAATAAGGAAACACTTGAAACGGCCTGTAGACATTAGAATAGAATGTATTACCACAATAGAATGTATTACCATTAGAGTTGCAGTGCTCTCATTATCATTTAGTGAAGATATCTGCAACTTGCAATCCTGTGGGAATATAGGGAATGCATATCACTCCTTCCAATTTCTCCTTAATAAAATGTAGGTCAGTTTCCACATGGTTAGTCCTGTCATGTTGAACATGATTATGGGCTATGTTGATCGCAGGCACTGTAAAGGTTCATGGGCTTTTTACTTGATATTTTGATGTCTTCAAGTAATCTTTCAGCCACAAAAATTCACATTTCCGTGAGCCGCTGCTGTGAACTCAGTTTTTGCAACACTTCTTGCTGTGATTGCTTCTTGCTCCTCCAAGTCATCACGTTGCTACCAACGTAAGTACAATAACCTATTGTAGATCTTTAAGTACAATAACTTGTAGATCTTCTATCACCTGCCCAATCAGAATCTAGCATAGGCTTTATGCGCTATGTCCAAGCCAACGTCCTTGTCATGCTAGCTGGGCTCGGTTAACTTGGCTAAATGGAGCATGGTGTTGCGGTTTTGATGTCTTGCAACATGCCATCACTTGAAGTATGCAAAGGATTACACCAACGGAGTCAAGTTGTGTCCAAGCCAACGTCCTTGTCATGCTAGCTGGGCTCAGTTAACTTGGCTAAATGGAGCATGGTGTTGCGGTTTTGATGTCTTGCAACATGCCATCACTTGAAGTATGCAAAGGATTACACCAACGGAGTCAACCATGGGCCGGGCTCCACTATTGACTCTATTATGCCTCCTCGGAAATATTTGTGTACTACTGTCACTCAAATTATTTTGCTTAAAGTATTATAAGAGGGGTGCCTCTCCCTCCAGTCCCAAGGCAAGGCTGGACTCTATATGTGTTAAGGGGCGTCGGCACGACAAGGCAAGGTGTATCCTTAGACGTAGGCATGATGGGAAGATGTGGGTAAGGCATACCAAAGATTCTTGGCACGGGTGAAAACAAAACGCGGTGAGCGTTGACGAAATGGGGCATCACAGGTCAATGCTAGCGGGCATTCGGTGATGCCAAGGCAAGACACAAGGTGATCCTAGGCACACGGCTAGGATCAAAGTTCATAGGCATTGGCATGTGTAGGCACACAAGGGTGTCGCTAGACGATGTGGGTGCACATCGGGCATCGCTGAAACAAGGCGGGGTGATCCTAATCGCAATGCTAGGATCGACATTCATGGGCCCAACATGAAGGCAAGCTTGATTATGTGGTCAAGCTAACAAAACAGAATGTGAGCGCAAGACACATTCTGGATGTGCGGGCGACATGGCGAGGAGTCGACATCCGTCGGCATGACCAAGGGAACGGGACAACAACCAGGCAGTGTGTCAGCACGATGTCAAGCAAGCAAAGACACTGGGATGGAGTTCTAGCTCATGGTAGACTGAATTGATTGTTAGTTACGGTGTATGTGCATGACATGTGTTGAGCAGTTGTGACTAATAAGGCTGGACAACTGCCATGCCGTGGGTTGGACAAGTGTCAAGACATGTGTCATGTTTCTGCCCAGACAGTTGGGGTTGTCGACTATCGTTGTTTCATATAAATATTATATGTGCATGTCTGATTTAGGTAGAGAGTGTGTTCCTACGAAATTAGGAAATTGTAAGACATTGTGGTTCCTTGTTCCTGAGTTAAATACAAGGTTGGGTTTTCCCGTAATCGTTCTGTGCCTTCGCGTGGGTGCGTTTTTGTTGTCTGTTTTTCGACGCGCTGTGTTGTATTGCGTTGCAGGAACATGGTTAACTGATTGTGGCAGCGATCAGGCTATCACAAGGTTGAAAATTTAGAGTTGAAAAATTAACCCTGTGACAGCTAGTATGTTGAAGATAAATGAGTCCCAACCAATCTTTGGAATTGCTTTTGGTTTACCACTTTTTCTGCACTGGCAACTTGTAACTTCAAATTTGATTTTATGGGAGTTTCTACAGGTTTGCAACCACGTATATCTGACATAAGCAAATCCAACACATACTTCTTTGGGGAAACAAATATCCCTTTCTTGGGTCTTGCAAATTACATTAATAGGAAGTATTTCAATGCTCCAAGGTCTTTTATTTCAAATTCCTTGGTAAGGAACGACTTAAAATCCTCCAATTCTTGAACATCATCTCGTCAAAATCATGTCATCCACGTAAACAATAATTATGACTCTCTTAGCATCACTCAAATGTTTAGAACCTTGTGTGATAATCCCGACTTTGACAATTCTATGACTCTTTGCTAAGTCAATGAAATCATGCTCCGGGTGATTGTTTCAAACCATTGAGAGCTTTCTTCAATTTAAACAACTTTCCTACCTTATGAGCATCTTCAAATCCAAGTGACAACCCATAAACACTTTTTCCTCTATCTCAACATTTAAGAAGGCAATCTTTATGACTAATTGTTGTAATGGCCAACTCAAACTTACAACAAGAGACAGTAGTAGCCAAGTAGAGTTTACCTTTACAATTGGAGTAAATGTTTCCTTGTAGTTTATTATTTATGTTTGATAGAAGCCTTTGGCTACAATTCTCACCTTTTACTTCTCAATGTTACGGTCTGCCTTATATTTAATCATGAGCACCCATTTGCAGCCAACGATCTTCTTTTTTCTCGGTAGCGCAACAATCTCCCAAGTTTCTTATTATGGAGATTTTCATCTTTTCCCAAGTGCAATAGGGATACCAAGATCAGAGGAAGATCTTTTTCGCTGGTATTAGGAATAAAGTTGAAATAAGGACTAAAAAATCTGTTTCACGAAGTTGCCTTTATTTGGAGACCTTTCTTGACAAATATTAGGTTGGTGCTTCGTATTTTGATTCTTCTTTCTTCGAGAGTAAACACGAAACTCAGATTGTGGATAAGTTTGTATTGTGTCTCCCCCTGAAGTACAATCTATAATTTTGGACTCAATGGGTATAATAGAGTTTGATGAAATTGACAAATTTAGGTGGCATTTAGTTAACGTTTATACTTTATGCTCCCAGAAAAATGAGATGCGGACTATGTTTCCGTTTTCGATAATTCTGAGAACAAAAATACATTTGTTAACAACAATTTTTCTTAAATTGTTTCATAATGTTTGAGAATAAAAAGAAAGAAACACATCTGGTTGTAACATTAATTCTCATATGTATATATATTGCTTTAATTTTACTTTTGATGTAGAATATAGACTTTCAAATTTTTTTAGGCAATTAATTTTTGCAAATTATAGCAAACTAAACATATTTTCATAAGATTAATCAGAAGATCCATTAATCAGAAACATGTCCTTACATAAATTTTACAACAAAAGAAGGATCCATTTTAAGTTTCACAAACATATACTTAATATAATACAATAGATATTTAATTCTAATTTCTTTTCCTACTTTAATACAATAATGTGTACAATCATCCAAAATACAAATAATAAATGTTCTCCTTTGTCCATTCCCATAAGCACATAGGGGGCCAAAAATTTTCACCAAACTCGTCTCTGTTAAAAAAAAAAAAAAAAAAAAAAAAACTTATAAAAAATAGTACTTGAAAATAATTAAGCACAAGACTTAGATATATAAAGTTGGTGGAAAAATAAAAAACAAACATATTGTAACTTCTTAAGGATGCAAATTATTTCAAATCGATTCGGCAATGGTATCCTAATAAACCCATCTCTAGTATGCTTTGGTTACGTGTAGAAAAATTTGAATAGGTGTTGGCCTTCTTTGTTCTGACGAACTCTCTTCTTCCTCTTCTTCATATCCTTCGTTGCTCCATGCCTGAAAGAGCTTGTTATTCAAATTATGCATTCTTATGAAGTTGTGGACATTGCAGCATGCGATTGAAATATACTATTGTTATTCAATTTATCTTATGAAGTTGTGGACCGTGCAATATGCGATTGGAATATACTTTTGCACCTGCAAAGAATAATGAGACATCTTCTTGAGAATTTTAAATGTAGCTTTAAGAACACCGAAACAATGCTCTATAACATTTCAGACGGAGGGATGACATTGATTAAACTTCTCCTCTATTTTTGTAGGACTGCTTCCTTGAAATTCTTGTAAGTTATATCTCTCCCCCTTGTAGGGTGTCAAGAAATAATGTGTTTGTATGATATTTTCCTATATCATGTAATATTTGAATTTAAAATTTTAATCATTTTGCATTGTTTGTTAACATCAACAATAGTATATATATATATATGTATGACACATTTTTTTATACCGGGAGGAGGTGTTAGAAATAAATTTGTGGGGTTAGTAACACATTTGGAAAAGACTAGAGTGATTGGTGGTTCCCTCCCAGCCTGAATATACATTTATAAAAATCATATCGAATGTGCACATGCACATCTCATTTTGAGTTGTGTCGACTTTAGGACCCCGAAAAGGAATTTGATCTTCAAATAGGACGAATGCATTAACATGAGTTCGTCTATGGTCCCCACACAATCCTATTTAGCAATTAGACTTAAAAAGATTACTAATGATAATATATAAACTTGATTATTTACAATTATTTTGATGGTAAAAAAATGATATATTTAAAAGAATGAGTAAAATCTTGGATTGTATCTTATTTGTGGAGGTACTTCATTTTAATCCAGTGGTTCAATCAACTCTATTTACAATTTGGACATGGCCTTTAACACGTGTTGAAGATACCGCGATACAAATAAAAATGACATCATGCAACAATTATACATAAAAAACATTTTTTTTAAGCATAAACTTAATATTGTCTTTAACATATGCTTAAAAATTGTCAAACATAAGCTGTAAAATTGTTGTAAACATAAAATTAAATATTGTATTAAGCCTGAACTCTTAAACTAGTCCAATTATAATTCTCAAGTCTTATTTCGCATCACTTATGCCCTTTGCGCTTTCGGAGACATTTTCAATAAATTGAGCCTTAAAGGCACATTGTTTGTGATCCTGTCTACCGCATCAAGGTATTTATCCGTGTCCTTAATGCCAAGGGCATTGAGAGCAATCATGCACTCGAATTGTTGTTGAGCAATTGGGTCCTTCACGACTTGTTCATTGCCGACGGAAGTGCCAATATTTGAAAAAGAGTACCCTAGTACCTTATGTTCAAGTTCTTCTTCTGGAAGACTTGACAAAGGTGTTCGCAATAGAATTGAGGGCATTCCCAACTACGTTTTCCCTATCCTCACGACCAGGTTTTTTCCCTTTATTTTTCAACATTTGGCTTCAATTCAATAATTTCTTCGTCAACTACATCATCATTCTTTGATTTGTAGGCGGGGTCAATTTCATCCGATGATAATGGATTGTTGGTATTTTGCATTGACATGTTCACTAGTTGCAGTGGTATCCCAATAAATGACATAACTTACCAAAAAGGGGGATAAGCCAAAAAAGGGATAGCCGTGTTGCAAAGGTTGTCCTGCATGCTTATTGGTGATAAGTCAAGCAACAATATCAAATATAATTTAGAAATTAAGAAGAAAACATATACCCCAGCCAACTGCTTCCACTGATCATCGGATGAGAGTATTCTACTAGTGGTGTATATATAAAAGGAGTTACTCCACTTGATATTATATGGTTTTAGGTTAGAACCTCCTAACATTATATCAGATCCAACCCTGGTATAGGATCGACGTTGTGGTGGTATTGACAGAGGACTAGATGTTTTGGAGAGCATTAGAGGCCCCAGGTAGGTACCTTGTGTTCGCTTATGGGCTGCCATTTGCACCACCAACCAAGGAGATGAACTGGGCCAACACGACAAGTACGTTGCGTCTTTGAGTGGGGGATAATGTGAAATCCCACATCCAAACTATTAGAAAATATTGTCTAGTATATAAAGTACTTTGTGGATTACTGCTAGTACCTTGGCTTAAATCATTTTTCACCGCGTGGACTTTGTTCAAAAGTTATAATGTCAGTGGACTGCATGTGGCATTACACATGGTATTAGAGTTAGGTTTTGGAAGTCTTGTTTGTTTGTCCCCAATTGTTTGAATGATTATCTTTTCAATTCGGTTTGTTTGATCGCATCACGTGCAAGGCGGAGTTGCACCTGAGGGCGAGTATTAAAACTCCTCATCGAATTTGTGAGGCTTCCAAAGTAGTCGATATATACAAGGAGTGACCCCACTTGACATCATATGGTTTTAGGTTGGAACCTCCTAATAATGACGTTGCCACAGCGATAAACACATGTTTACATTTTTACCCCTCAATTTCAATGGCTGGTCCCTAATTTATTGAGTTTATGCTGTGTGTGTATATATATATATATATATATATATATTTAAAAATTTGTAATCAGAGCAATATTGATCGTTGATCATGGGTTACGTGAATAAAATATGTGAAGTTATAAAAAGTAGTGAGGGTTGTTAGAAGGAGAATTTCTTGTGTATTCTTCTCTCAAGGAGGCATCTATTTATACAAGTATAAAGAGTAAATCATGAGAAATAAAATCCTAAGTTATAGCCTACAATTACTATTGATTGATTGGTTTCATTATTTACAATTATGGAGGGGCTAATTTAACAAGGGTACCATGTGCTGTTTTTGTTTTTTTATAATCTTGTTACCTTTCTCCTACTTGGCCCATGGTGACCAACTCATGCGGGGTACACTAAATGGGATGTTAGAGCTATTTTTCCTCACAAATTTAGCATTGGAAATGGCATTTCCATTTTTAGCATCCAACTAGCAATGCATTGGAGCATATGTAATGCTGTCAAGAATTGTCACATAGAAGTCCTAGGTTGCAGTTTCTAGTATCCTGGACCACATAGTATATTTACAAACAATATATTCTCTTATGTATATTCTGATTATGTTCCTCTGGGACTATGCTGGATTTATCCTTTCAATTTCATGTAACTTTTTGCTTCATAAATGCATTGTAAAAGGCAAAAGAAAAGGCTACATAAAAGTTGTATGAACTACAATAACTCCTTGCTTAGGACCTGGAATAAACTTTTCCTGTGTGCGTGGGTGTGCACATGAGTGCCCTTTGATATATTTCAAATTTCACATTCCAGTGCAGATAGTTTGGGGAAGGTTAAGAAAATGACTGAGGATGTAGGCAATCGTGTAATGCGGCTTCTCTTCTGTGGGCCTCATTTTCCTGCTTCTCACAATTACACAAGAGAATACTTGCAAAACTATCCATTTATCCAGGTATTTCAAGTTGCTTCATTTTTCGGTGTTACTTCTCTATTTTTGTCATAAATGTTGTCAGTTTTTTTTTTTTTTTTTTTTTTTTTTAAATGTTGTCAGGTTTAGTAATGTATTAGCTGCAAGGTAATAAACACGCTTAAAATGTTCCATTCTAAAAGTCATTGAGCCGACAAACATTCTGTTTCTACATTTTTTCTAATTTGAATTATAAGTTTCCCAGATTTTGGTATATGTAGGGAAGGGTGTTCCTTCTGTAAATGTTTTCAGGCTTGAATGGTGTTCAGGATTCAATATGTTGCTTCTTTTAGAGATGTATTTCTGAAAATAGTACCTTTCTTTTACCCGATTATATGAGATATATAACACTCTAAAGAATCGTAGTAGTGTACCAGGGACATGTTGTACAGTTGGAGTTGTGCAGGGAGCTTAGATTGAGATATTTGGGTAGCTCCAAAGGTGTTGTTGCACCAGGCATTATTCCAGCCGGAACTTTTGCTTCTTGCAATAGAGATGCATGCCACCGGGCCAATCCCAATTTTATGGTAGTTGGTGGAAAATATAAGTATCTTCTCTGCCTTACATGTTTGAGGGATAGGTTTGGTATTGTTTGGGAAGACTGAGAATAGGCTGTAGAGTTTCACATAAACTAGCAATGATTCATGGGGAAGATAAGCTTGTATCCTTGTGGTTATACTTGCTCTTTTCAAGTTGTCTTGAGTAAATTTTAAGATTTTTTGTAGATGAAAAGTTTTGGATATACTTGTAAAACAAACGTTGTAAAATTACGTCCAAACATATTGTGGAGCAGATAACTACTGGGTGGGGGTATATTGGGTAGGAAAAATAATTCGATTAAAATAAAATACTTGTAAATTACAGGTAAGAGTATACAACAGAAGCAATTAATTACAACATAGTAGGTAAAGAAAAAGTTAGAATGACACCGTGATTTAGAATAGTTTGGCACGTACACTCTTACTTCTCCTCCTCAGAGCTCCGGCTAAGATAAAATATTTCCTCTTGGTTGGCGACCAAACATTCACACTAACAGTAGATAAAATGCTTCTTAAGATTTCTTCAAATCTAATCCTCACTTTTTGAGTAAACAACCCTTATTCAAAAGACTACGGTTTTTTCCCTCAAGATAGAATGAATTGTTCAATTACACTGGAGTTTCTATATTACAACTTAAATTGAATATTGAAGAGTCACTAGCGTTGTAGAATGTATATAATTACTCTTTAAGTGAATAGATCCGAGATTGAAAATCAAGAGTGTTTGTGAAGATTTTCTAAATGAAACTCAATAAATCACGGTAGTAGTTGTCTAGATCTAATTTGTGTGTTTCAAACAAGTTTAAATGTTTGTATTTGTAGTAGAAAACACTCCTAGCTGTTGCAAGTAATTTTTGAATAAAAATTTCTCTCTGTTACAATTTTAGGACTTCAACATTAGGATGTTTAAGTCCCATATGTCAAGGTTAGTCAACTATGTGGTAGCCTTAGTCGACTACTTGTCCTGAAGCCAAAATTGAATCCTGCTGCCTCAATTAGTTGGTTATGTCAAGTAGTTTAGTCGACTATGTAAACCAGAAAGTTCCAGACATGTTTCTGACCACTTAACGCGACTACTTTGATCCTCTCAGTGGACAACTTGTTCCAAGAAAGTCTATTTACATATTTTTCTTTAACACGTTTTAATACTGAAAGAGTATTCTCACATTTAGACCATTTCAAACATATTTGGAACACATTTTATGCATAATTGTGGTCTGGTTCTCTCGTCGAAATATTTTTTTTTTCTCACTTCTGAAAGTATCAAGATACCCTTTAAAGGATTTGAATTTTCATTTTTAATTAGACCCAAACTTCTTTCCCAAAATAATCTACCATTTTCTGGTTTATTGGTTTTCGTAATGAAAAGTATACGGTTTTGTCACCTCGCCAATTAGGAGAGTTTGCCTCTCCCCAAGGAAGAGAAAGTTGGGTCAAGGCTTGCCTTAATGGCCCATTTAAGAATTCATTGTTGCACAATCAAAAGTTTGAATGTCAGCCTAAATCAAATAGGCAAGTTATTGGACAGGCAAGTGGACAAGTAACCTCAGGTTATGCATCAGCGCATAACTAGACAAGGAAACATAAATAATTCCCTTGGAACACTAATATGCCTATTTAAAGCATATAAATAGGGTACGGTGATTATAAAGCAATTTAGTACAATTTAAGTGAGTGTCGTGCATCCTAGAAAGTCATGATATATGATAAAGAAAAGTGTTTTACAAGACTACCTAGTAAAGAGAAAATTACAATTTTCACTCCTTTTACTCTATCTTCCTATCCTGTATTGACACATACAATCTAGAAATGAATTGGCACAATACGTTATCATTGAAATCACTTGGGGGTCCCTTTTGTTGACAACAATGGGATGCACCCTTGAATAATTCAATAATTTATTTTAGCAGTGGTTTTAACTTGGCTGCTGTACTCATTGATTCATTTCGCTTTTTAAAGTGAATAATATATGTTATGATCTAGAAGAGTTGTATGCAACATTGCCTAGGTTTCGGAATTGGGGTGTTCATAGGAAAATCATAATTGAACAAAAAGATTCAAATTGGAGTTTATTGGACCCAAGGCAACTAATCAATCTTTAGTGTGTCTCGGTTTGGACCCAAGCCACACACTTTACAATCCCGATCTCACTTCTGGATAGAGATCTCACCTACCTACCTTCCGATCTAGAGATATCTTGTGTCTCAAAGATGGAAAAAAAATATCAAAACAATGATATAACCATCACAAAGAAATTTTCAAAAGAGAGATATTACAAATGGTGCTTCTATGATATTCAAGTATAGGGAAGCAGCAATATAGGGTATCATGACAAGAGTTTCCTTGTCTAGGGGATTTGCCCTTGTTTTCCTTCTAATGAGAAGTTACATGTTTCAACTTTTGTAGGTTGACGACGTTCCATTTGATGATGTGGCAAATGTAATTGGCAACTACGACATTTGCATTGTGAAAAGCATGCGATTGAGTTCAAATGTTATTTCTCGAGCAAGTAGAATGAAGCTTATAATGCAGTTTGGTGTTGGCCTGCAAGGTTTCTTTGCTTTGTTATTTTTTGGAGAAAGATTTTTATTTTCGGACCTTTTCTCTTTAGAGTCTTTATTTTAATTGATAGTGATGGGTAATAATTTCCATATATTTTTTAGTATCTTGTTTTTTTATATGTTCATATTAATCTTCTCTGTCATCTTTCTTTGAAGGTGTGGATATCAGTGCTGCAACAAAGCATGGGATTAAAGTTGCTAGAATTCCGAGTGCCTTAACTGGAAATGCTGCTTCATGTGCTGAAATGGCCATATATCTGATGTTGGGTCTTCTCCGTAAGCAAGTTGGTTGATTTAATCTAGCATTAAAAATTTGGTTAGAAGTCTCCATTTGTGGTGCTTTAACTGCTTCCATCTAGAAATATTGTGGAAGATGGTTCATTTTAAATGATTTTAGAGTGAATGATGAACTTTGGTAGTTGTGAACAGTTTCTATATCGTATGCAGTCTTTCACTTTGTCATTCAAGAAGCATGTAGGAAGTGTAGCTGATGCAGATATGAGATAGTATAAATATGTGCTGTATATTTTTTTTCCGCCTCCAAGTTCTGTCATATTTCTTGGATTTGATTGAAGGGCTTGTCTGATTTTAGCTTTGTGGCAATTACGCTGCCTATTATCCAGACTAGAAGGACCTAGGCCGAAGGAATTTTCCTTGAAAAGTCTTGCAAGAGCACGAGTCTTTAAGTTAAATGTGAAAACGTAGAGAAAGGTTAAGAAACTAGACTCCTCTATTTTCTAGTTTACAAGTTTTCTTCATATAGACTTTTTTTCTTTAACCTCGACGGATCGAGGAAGACTTTATTGATCTCTAAAAAAAATATACAAAAATCAGAGAGGGGGCTAGACTTGACCTCTAAAACAAATCAACTAACAAATTAGTAATGATAAATGCAAACAACAATAATAAATGAATAAAAAGAATCAAAACATAATAAAGAATTAAGAACCTTCCTTTAATTTCCGATGATATAGATTTATATTTCGGTTACTAATAAAGTTTTCCCTCGCTTTGTCAAGGTTCTTCAAAAAAAAAAAAAAAAGAATAAAGAAGCAGTTTATTTGTGTTAGTTTTACTTGGAAACATGACCTATGATTTGTTTGTTCTTTCAATCTTTCATTTCTTTATTAGTTTGATTGTTATTACTCAAACCATGACAGCAATAATTATGTGGTTAGCTTGTTTTGACCTCTTGCAGACTTGCTTGTTTTGACCCTTTCATTTCTTTATTAGTTTGTTGGTTTATAACTCAAACCATGACACCAATAATTATGTGGTTAGCTTGTTTTGACCCCTTGCAGACTTGTTTGTTTTGACCCTTTCATTTCTTTATTAGTTTGTTGGTTTATTACTCGAACCATGTCACCAATAATTATGTGGCTAGCTTGTTTTAACCCCTTGCAGACTCGGTTGTTTGACCCCTTACAGACGAGCTTGTTTTGTCGTAATAGCAATTTAGTATTTTTTGTTACATTGACAGTGTTTTTAGCGTGTTGATTCATTTTACTCGAACAAAACTCCCATAATTTAGTATTGTATGTTACATTCTGTTTCCTTATGTTGCTTATGTGCTACCTATTCTCGATCTTCGTACATTGATTCTTCTTCTCCATATTTTTAGGGTCTCTAAACTATTTTACAATGCTTTTCCATTAAATATATGTATATATGTGTATTTATATTCGTTGGATTTGTGGTTTCTTTTGGTATGAATGGGCCTGGATTATCATGATTATGAAGCTCAATCTTTATATAGAATTAAATAGTGTTCTCGTGTGTTAAATTTTTCTACTCTACATGTTATTTTCACAGAGTGAGATGAAAATTGCATTAAAACTGAGAAAAGTTGGAGAGCCAATTGGTGAAACACTGCTTGGAAAAACTGTGAGTTGTTCACCTCCTTGGTTATGTCCTGAACAAGAATTTGTTATAAATATGTTGTAAATTGTTACATTTGTTTTGTTGTTTTTAATATACTTTGGAATTTAATTCTCTGTATATTAACTAAGTTTTGACACTTATGGCTTACTACTATTTTTTCCCAGTTCTCAAAATGCTATAAATAGACGACTCTTTTACGGCCATGATGGTATGCACATAAATTTCCCCAACCATGCATTAGCCCCATATCAGTACAATTGAATAAAATGGAAGGATGTGGGAATGAAATTGAGTTTCAAATGGGCACCCATTCAAAATTTGATTATGTTCCCACTTCCCATTTTATTCTGGTTTACCAAACATGAGATCATTTTTTTTTTGGAGATATATTGAACAGAAGAACTGGGAAACCTCAGGGTAAAGTGCCAGGTGCCACCGATTTCTTGTGCTTCAAATTTAGACTAATGCTATGCTGATAAAAAATGTGAACAAAAGAAATTCATGCTCAAGTACGATTCTCCTCATATTTTTTGTCTTCTTTTTATAGAATTTAATTGCACCGTTGTTAGAACTTGCATTATTAACAGTTAGTGTGAGAAATTTGTCAAAATTTCAGTCAAGCAAACATAATTCAACTGCTTTACCAATAGTTTTCCCTTTGTTACTTGGACCTAAACAAAAAATTGATATTTTCTTATGAATTTCCAATCACTATCAATATGATGTGTTGCGAGACACATATAGTTCAGATTTTGTAAAAAAGTCCAAGTGTATGTGGTAAGACATTCTTTGTCCTTTCAACAAGTGTTTTAATTTTTTCTTCTCACTTAGGTATAGAGCCATACAATATCTAGCTATCGTTCTAGGTATTTTGACTCATTTCGGTTTAGCAACGTGCATTAATTTTCTTGGCAAATTTGAATGGCAAGTCATCAATAATTATCATTTTTGCTAGTGTTTGCCTATAAGCATCGATAGTAAAACTCCAAGCCACAAGTTACTTGCACCCTCATCAAGACAATCTTTTGGTTTAAATCCCAATGTTCTTTGACCCTTAGGTAGCTCCCTTAAACTATATTTCTCAAATTGCGATTCTATATGCATTTTCATTGTCGTGGTTCCATGTTTCTTGCTATCACAAAAGTTTCATAATAATAGTTGCAAGAAACCCTACAAGAATCTTTCAAATTGGTTCTTATTTCGAACGAGTAAAGTGGTCCCAAACTAATGGATGTTTTCTTTTTGTTAAAGGAGTAATTATGTCTTTTTAGTATTATTTAGGGTTTTCCCATATTGTTTAGGATTTCTTGTATTGTTCCCTAACTACTATTATAAATAGAGGGAGAGGCTAACACAATTGTTAAGCCGTCTCATTCTTTTCCTACTCCTTTTTTACTTTAACCCTAACCACACCGTCGTGTCTCCATCTTCGTCGCAAAGCCCAGTCGACACTGTCGCAAAGCCTCGTTGACGCCTTCCCCATCGTTGACATCAAGATTCAACGCCTCGTTGGACCTTCGTTGACATTCGTCACTCCTCCATCACCTTCGCTGACCTTCGTCGACTGTCACCGTGCTTCGCCGAGGTTCGCTGACCTTCGCCGACCATTATCGGCGCCTCGCCGGCCGTCGATTGCTCTGGTATTGTCGCAGGCCTCTGCTACAGCTAGTCTCCTCTTGTTTTTTTGCGGTGAACGTGTTCTTCATTTAATGTGCTCCTAATGTTCTTCATTTAAGCCCTATTGTTTGTGGTGTTAGTTTGTTTCCCTTGTGCAAGTTGTTTGTTAGTTGTATTGACGGATATTATGTCGACGGCTATACCCCAACCGTTAACAGCCTGCAAGTTGAATGAGACCAATTAATCACAATGGTCTGAAGTTGTACAAGTTGTTGCTACCGATCAAGGGAAACGAGGTGACCGAGAAAGTCGTAGTAATGAATTTCGAGGTAGCCAAGGTGGCCATTGTCGTGGTCAATATTGTCGGTGCTCATTTTGTGCAAGGAAAATCATACCCAAGCTACTTGTTGGTACAGAGTTGGTTGTTCTCCTAAGTATGTTCATGTGGCAACTTCTAATCAAGTTGCTCCCGTATCTGCATCCAACTCTTCAACTTCCAAGGCAATTTCTGATGACGAGTATGTTCAGTTCCTCTAATTTAAGGCGTCCAAGGAGGCATCTACCCTCTTACTTCGCTAGCTCAACGAGGTAATCCTACTGCATGTCTTTTTTTTCATCCTTCCACTTCTATACCTTGGATCATAGACTCCGTTGCCACTGATCACATGTCAAGTACCTCTTCTTTATTTACGCATATTCAGTTATCTCCCTCATTATCTCCTATTACTGTTGCTGATGGTTTTACTGTCCCTGTTCGTGGTATTGGTATTGTGAAACTTTCACCCTCTTTCTCTTTATCTTATATCTTGTATATTCCCTCTTTTGATTTTAATTTGATGTCAGTTAGTAAGCTTACTTAACAACTTCATTGTTTTGTTTGCTTCTTTCCTAATTCTGTCATTATCTAGGATTTGAAAACACAGAAGACGATTGGCGTTGGACGTGCGAAAAATGACCTTTATTACTTCGACAATCACGACGAGACACTTGTTATCTCGCCTACTGCCTATCCTGCCGTTGCATCTGCCCACGAAATTCATTGTCGCCTAGGTCATCTCTGTTTTGCCAGTCTAAAGGTACTTGTTCTTAATTTACGTCATTTGACCTCCTTAGATTGTGAGTCTTGTCAGTTGGGCAAACATCATCGTACTTCATTTACTTACCCGACTCAGTTTGGAGCATCGAGTCCTTTTAGTTTAGTTCATTTAGACGTTTGGGGTCCTTCTCGTATTGCCTCTACATTCGGCTTTCGTTATTTTGTCACATTTGTCGATGATTTCTCCTGGGTTACATAGTTATATTTAATGAAAGATCGTTCTGATTTGTTCTCCATTTTCTCTGTCTTCTGTGCTGAAATTAAAACTCAATTTAATGTGCCCGTGCGTATACTTCGTAGTGATAATGCTCAAGAATATTTTTTTTAACCCTTTACTTCCTTTATGTCACAGTCTGACATACTGCATCAGTCTTCTTGTCCTCATATACCGCAACAAAATGGAGTCGCTGAGCGTAAGAATCGACATCTCCTAGAAGTGGTTCGAACTCTGATGTTTGAGATGAATGTTCCCAAACAATTCTGAGCAGATGCAATTCTTACAGTTTGCTTCTTGATCAATAGAATGCCATCTTCTACCCT
Source organism: Eucommia ulmoides (assembly GCA_016647705.1). Classification (NCBI taxonomy): domain Eukaryota; kingdom Viridiplantae; phylum Streptophyta; class Magnoliopsida; order Garryales; family Eucommiaceae; genus Eucommia; species Eucommia ulmoides. The sequence goes on along the minus strand of CM028326.1, from coordinate 33,878,629 downwards.
AAATGACAAAGTTCCTCATTCTATTCTTTTTCCCCATCACCCTGGTTTGCTTTACCTCCCCGTATCTTTGGATGTGTTTGTTTTGTCCACCAATTGACTCCCGATAAAGATAAGTTAGATCATCGTGCCATAAAATGTGTTTTCCTTGGTTATTTTCGCACACAAAAGGGTTATCGGTGTTATAATCCTTCTTTACGTCGCTCTTTCATCTGTGCAGATGTCATTTTCTTTGAGTCCACCCCTTATTTTTCTGCCACATCCACTAGGGATGATTTGGATGTCACCCTTTCTCTACCAAGCCTCCCAGACCCAACACTATCTCCTTCCGCTCCAAAACCAGTCCTGCATAGTCGTCTTTCACCACCTTTGCAGGTATACTCTCGTTGCCAGAAGGTAGCTTCTGCAATTGAGCTCATCGTGTCTGTGTCTTCAGATTCTTCTCCAATTGATATCCATCTGCGTCTGACTTTAACATACCCATTGCTGTCCGGAAGGGTAAGCGCACATGTACTCAACATCCTATTTCTAATTTTGTCTCGTATGCACATCTATCTCCTTCATATTCCTCTTTTGTTGCTTCTCTATCCTCTATTTTTATTCCTAAGTCTGTCACAGAAGCTCTCACTCACTCTGGTTGGACGACTGCAATGAAAGAGGAACTGTTAGCTTTACATCAGAATGGTACTTAGGATCTTGTCTCGCTTCCACCTGACAAAACAATAGTTGGATGTAAATGGGTGTACACAGTCAAAGTTCATCCAGATGGCACCATTGATCGACTCAAGGCTCGTTTAATTGCCAAAAGTTACACTCAAATATATGGTTTTGATTATTCAAAGACTTTTTCTCCAGTTGCCAAACTCGCTTCTGTTCGTTTGTTTATCTCTTTGGTTGCCACCTTTCGTTGGCCATTGCATCAACTTGATATCAAGAATGCATTCTTAAATAACGATTTGACTGAGGAAGTATACATAGAGCAACTTCCTGGGTTTGTTGCTCAGGGGGAGTCTGGTTTGGTATGTCGATTGAAAAAATCAATTTATGACCTCAAACAGTCTCCTCGAGTATGGTTTGGGAGATTCAGTGAAGTGGTCATTGAATTTGGTTTTCGTCGTTGAGTCGATCATTCTGTATTTTACAAGCATAGTAAAGTCGGAAAATTATTGTTGATTGTGTATGTAGATGACATCGTGATTACTGGGGACGACCACCAGGGTATTCAGAAACTCAAAACGTTTTTGCATAGCAAGTTTCAAACCAAAGATTTGGGTCAATTGAAGTATTTCTTGGGGATTGAAATTGCTCGATCAAGTCAAGGTATTTACCTGTGTCAGAGGAAATATGTTCTTGATCTGTTGAGTGAAACAGGAATGCTAGGAGCTAAACCGATTGATTCACCTATGGATCCAAACAACAAACTGTTAGCAGATCAAGGTGTACCACTGACAGATTCAGCACAATACAGATGGTTAGTTGGGAAGTTGAACTACTTGATGGTTACTAGACCAGGTATTTCATTTGTTGTGTGTGTTATTAGTCAGTTCTTGGATTGTCCCACGACGTATCATTGGGATGCAGTAATTCGTATTCTTCGATAGCTGAAAGGTTCTCCAGGATGTGGTTTGTTGTATCAAAACTTCGGTCACACTCAAATTAAGGGATATACAGATGCAGATGGGGCCGGATCTCCCTCGGATAGGAAATCTACTACAGGGTATTGTGTGTTTGTTGGAGGTAATCTCATTTCTTGGAAGAGTAAAAAACAGACAGTTGTGGTGCGGTTAAGTGCAGAATCGGAATACAGGGCAATGGCCCATACCACTTGTGAGTTAACCTGGTTGAAACATTTGTTAGAAGAACTTGGATTCGAACACGCTTCACCGATCGATCTGGTATGTGATAAACAAACAGCACTTCACATTGCATCTAACCTAGTCTTCCATGAGAGGACAAAACACATTAAAGTTGATTACCACTTCATTCGAGAAAAAGTATTGTAGAAGCAGATAGAGACTAAACATGTAAAGTCGGTTAATCAGTTAGCTGATTAATTTACTAAACCGTTAGTATATTTGTAACAAGTTAGGAATATACAATATATATACTCCAGTTTGAGGGGAAGTGTTAAAGGGGTAATAATGTCTTTTCAGTATTGTTTAGGGTTTTTCCATATTGTTTAGGATTTCTTGTATTGTTCCCTACTATTATAAATAGAGGGAGAGATTAACATAATTGTTAAGCTGTCTCATTCTTTTCCTACTCCCGTTTTATTTTAACACTTTTATTAGGCTTTGGTGGAACTTCATCCATCGTAGTGTTGAAAATATGATTATCTTTCACTTTACTTGTTTCAGTATTTCCAATTACATTAGTCACTAGACTGACACCATCAACATTATCCATATGTATCTAAAAACATATACAAATACAAAGTTAACAATTAAATAGAGAACTAATTAAATAAATAGGAAAGAGATTCAATAATGCCACAAGGGTAAAGCCTGATCAAGGATTTTAATGTCACAGGAATCAAATGTGACCTATTTAAAATTTGAGAAACCACAAAACATAATTTGACAAGAATCTTGTCACAAAAAGATTAAGGGTGGAACCTAATCAAGGAGCTAAAGTCGAATATATCCCAAGAATCAAATGTGACCTATTTAAAATCTGAGAAACAAAAAAACATAATGAGACAAGAATCTTGTCACAAAAATTAGGGGTGGAACCTAATGGAGGAGTTAATGTGACCCATTCAAAAGTTAAGAAACACAAAAAAAAAAAAAAAATGTGACAAGAATCTTGTCACAAAAGATGTCATGAATCTTCAAAACCTCTCATCTAAAAAATTTGGTACATTAATTGTATTGTTGAAATACGTTGTTTATATATTTTGTTATTCATGGTATCTTGATTACAAGGCATTATTAGCCCATTATTCGGGTGATATATTTCCTAATTTAGTCTGCTCCTGCGACTTATAATTGGGGATATAGAACCCATTCTATATATACATCAATTTATACAAAATATTCTTCTTCTCTTACCCTATATAATTTTTGGTATCCAAAGCCAAAGTTTTTTTTTTCCAAACCCGCCGCTGCCACCAGCCGTAACCTTAGCTCAGCCACTACCAAACCCCTGCCGCAGCAACAAACCCTAGCTGTCGCAAATCACCCCCTAACCTAACCCTAGCCGTCACGAACCACAACCCAAAATTGTGAACCCTAACCCTAGCCGTCGTGAACCACAACCCAAAATCGCGAACCCTAACCCTAGCAGCCGCGAACCACAGCCGCGAAACCACCCACCAATTCGCAACCCTACCAACCGCCAAAACCCACCTCTTAGCCAACTCACGAAACCCTATCCAATCACCGTCGCCGTCACCTGCAAAACCCTAACCCACCTGTGAAATCACCATCCAGCTGCCGTCACGAACCCAAACCTTTGCGAACCAGTCCTTCGTGCAACAACTCGCGCGAACCAGTCTTTTGTGCACCATCTCGCACATCGCACATTGATGTGGTTCTGTCTACTGCTGTAACATTGCGGATTGTTCTTTGTGTAATCTGCTCGTTGCCGTTGTTCTCCATCCATTGGTGGATTGGATGTCTTAAACACACGGCCTTCTCTTTGATTTCGTGAATGATTAGTTAACTTCGTCTCTGTTACCTCACTCATATTGTACCTTCTTTTTCCAAAGCCCTGTCAGTCTTCTGTAGCATTTGTCTGCCTGTCTCATTGCTACGATCTCATCTCATCTGTATTAATGGCATCCGGAAGAGAAGGAGACGTCCCATCTCAGACCATTCTTGCTTCACAGCTACCCGCCCGCTCAGATTCTACTCGTGCTCTTGAGGCCACAGTCCAACGTGTTACTACCGTTTTATTCAATGGAGCGAATTTCCCTGCCTGGTCTCGTTCTCTCCGTCTCTACCTTGGTGGAAAATGTAAGACCTTATGGCTCAACGGCACTGAGCCAAAGCCAGATATTAACAATCCCAAGTTTGCTCAGTGGGACGCTGATAATTGTACTATCCTCGGGTGGATTTTCAATTCTATGGAGGAGCGAATCTATCATATCTTCATGTTCCACGAGACGGTCAGCGGATTATGATCTGCTCTTACGAAGATGTATGCCCATTCTCGCAATGAATCACAGATCTTCGAGCTCTACCGTGAGATTTCCCATGCCTCCCAGGCATCCTTGGGGCTTTCAGTTGTGGATTACTTTGGCTACATTCAATCTCGGTGGGAAGAACTTGCACAGTGTGAACCTCTGAGTGAATTCCCTGAGGATGCTACTAAGATCGAAGCCAAGCGTCAGGATCGTCAACACACATACCATTTCTTGATGGGTTTAAATCCGGAGTATGAGAATTTTCGCACTCAGATTTTGAACACATCACCAATGCCAGATCTATACACCGCATTCTTTACTGTTGACAAACGATTCAAAACGCTGGCTACTTCTCCTACCTAAAGTCACTCCTTCAGTCCCTGAGCAAATGTCTTTTCTAGCTCCCTCTGGTCCACAGATGGCATTTTCGGCTCCCTCTGGTCCTCGCCCATCAGGCACGCGACCATATTGTTAGTACTGCCGAAAGCCTGCTCACAACATTGATCGTTGTTACAATCTTCATCCCGAATTGAAACCCCGAAACCTAGGAGAGAGGAAAGGAAGATGAGGACCACACACTCGTGCTATTGCTGATATTGTCCCTGGTCTAGCAGATCCTCCACTAGCTATTCTGGATATTTCCCATGTCTAGGACCAACTTGCCCAGCTTCAGGCTCAGTTAACCACTTTGGCATCGTCTTCCGGCCCCACAGTTGCTCTTGCCTCGGGTACTCTTACTGCGTTTCATGGTAAGTTTGATCGGCCTACTTAGATTCTATATTCTGGGGCTAACAATCACATGACTGGTGAGTTTTCTATATTTACTTCCTCCGTTTCGCCTATCAACCAATCTGTATGTATTGCCGATGGTACCTCCATCCCTATTCGTTGTCATGTAGATGCTTGCTTGTCCCATGATATCACTCTTTACTCTGTTCCTAAATTTGCCTATAATCTTTTGCCGGTTAGTCGTCTTGCTAAAAATCTTAATTGCGCCGTTGTTTTCTTACTTGATCGTTGTTTCTTGCAGGACCTGACTACGAGGAAGATTTTTGGCAGAGGATATGAACGCGATGACCTCTACTACTTCGGCAGCCCTCCACCTCCACTCGTTCCACCTTTTAGTATGCAAGCCTCTGTATTACTTGTTTTTGATTCCTCTATGTGTTCTTTCAAAAATTTAAACTCGTGGCATGCCCGTCTGAGACATGCAAATTTTCAGTATTTGTGTTGGTTGTTTTCGTCTATTAATAAAGCTTGCAAGAACTTTAAATTTCAATGTGTGGTTTGTGAATTGTCTAAACACACACGTACCTCTTATATTCCTCGCATGCACCGTGCCTCCCAAGCATTTGATCTTATCCATTCTGACATTTGAGGACCCTCTCCTGTTACAGTCATTTCCAAACACCGCTACTATGTCACCTTCATAGATGATTATAGTCGGTGCACTTGGGTTTATATGACGAAGCATAAATAAGAGGTTTACACTCACTTTACCCACTTCTATCAAATGATAAAAACCCAATATAAAACCGTTGTGTACAATATCAGGTCAGATAATAGCCGGGAATACTTATCCGATGAATTTCGAGTTGAGCTTAATAAGCAAGGCATCCTTCATCGACTTATCTGCCCCTATACCCCTGAGCAAAATGGTGTGGCGGAACGTAAGAACCGTTATCTCATGTCTGTAGTCCGTTGTCTTTTGAGAGGAATGAATGTTACCAAATTTTTTAGCACACGGCAGTTCTTACTGCTGCCTATCTCATTAATCGCACACCGAGCCGTGTCTTTACAGGTAAAACCCCATTTCATAGACTGCAACCCACTAGCACCCTTTTCCTTATCTTACCCTGTGTCTTTGGCTGTACGTGTTTTGTCCAGAATCGGAGCCCTACTCGCACTAAGTTAGATGATAAATCTATCCGGTGTGTTTTCCTCGGCTATTCTTCCATGTCGAAAGGTATAGGTGAGACGATCCAGTTACCCACCATACTTACCACTTTCTTGATGTTACGTTTCTCGAGACTGTATCCTACTTTTCCGGTACTGTACCTTTTCCACCTATTGAGGCAGCCACTACTGAGGATCATACCCCACTTTCGCGTCCTATCCCTGTCTTAGATATATCTTTCCTGCCCACATCACACCCACCAACTGACCCTTCACCCGCCCCCTTATGAGTCTACTCTCGTCGTCCACGTGTCTCACATCCCCTGCCAACATCTTCTCCGGACTCAGGTTTGTCTCCCTCTCATTATCTCTGACCATGTTCCCTATCGTTACCCGACTTAGGAACGTCGCCTACCATCCCGCTACCTTCTTTCATGTTCTACTAATCATCCGATTTCCAAGTGTTTGTCTTTTTAGGATCTCTTGGATCAATATAAATCTTTCATTGGCCAAATTGATTCGGTTGTCATTCCTCACTCTGTTCATGAGGCCCTCCAGAATCCAAAGTGGGTTGCCACTATGCAAGCAGAAATGGATGCCCTACAGTAGAATCAGACATGGGACTTGGTTGACTTGCCAATTGGTGAGCAGCCGGTTGGTTGTAAGTGGGTCTTCACTGTCAAATATTTGGCTGATGGATCGATTAACTGGTACAAAGCACGACTTGTTGCTAAGGGCTACACACAAATCCCGGGTAAAGACTTCAGTGCCACCTTTGCCCCAGTTGCTAAGTTGACTACTGTCCGGCTCCTTGTTTCGTTGGCTACATCCCATTCTTGGCCTCTGCACCCGTTGGATGTCAAAAATGCATTCCTTAATGGTGACCCCACTGAGACTATCTATATGGAGCCTCCACTGCGATTTCGGACTCAGGGGAGGATTCGGGCAAAGTCTGTCGACTCTGAAAATCCCTCTATGGACTTAAGCAGTCTTCTCGTGCATGGTTCAACCGATTTAGCAAAGCCATCCTCACTATGGGGTTTACCCAATGTCACTCAAATTATACTTGCTTCATCTGTCGCCAACACCAGGGACAATGTATCATTATCTTAGTCTATGTGGACGACATTATTATCACAGGAGACGACGCACCTGGCATTCAGTAGGTGAAGAAGGATCTCGGACAGACTTTTGACATCAAGGATTTGTGTCCTCTCCGCTATTTTCTCGGTATTGAGGTTGCTTGGTCTCGGAAAGGTATCTCTCTATCCCAGCGAAAATACGCTCTTGATCTTCTTCAGGACACTAGGATGCTTGGATGTAGACCCGTCTCCACTCCCATGGATCCGAACCTTAAGTTAACAGCAGACTCGGGAAATTTATTATCAGATCCGTCAGTATATTAGCAACTTGTGGGCCGCCTCATCTATTTGACTAATACAAGACCAGATCTTACGTATGCTGTCTGTGTTGTGAGTCAGTTTATGCACTCACCACGTACATCACACCTGGATACTGTCTACCTTATCCTTCGGTACCTCAAAACATGCCCCGGTCTTGGTCACTTTTATATGACAGGGGTACAGAAGAGACTCTCCTTCTTTACAGATGTTGACTATGTAGGATCAAAGGACGACCTTTGCACCTTTAACGGAAGACATCTAATCTCGTGGAAGAGTAAGACGCAATCCGTCGTCTCCCGATCTTCTGTTGAAGTTGAGTATCGCGCTATGGCTCAAGGAACGTGTGAACTCTTTGGCTTCGTTCCCTTTTGATTGAGTTAGGACTTCCCGTGGGAAACTCATCTAAGTTGTTTTGTGAAAATAAGTCTTCCATAATGTTATCCTTAGATTAAGTCCTTCATGAAAGGACGAAACAAATTGAGGTGGATATCCATTTCATTCGTGAGAAAGTCTGATCGGGAATCATCATACCTGCTTTCGTCCCATCTTCATAACAGACTGCTGATATATTCACCAAGTCCACAGGACCATCACTTCTTCAGTCAGCTATTGGCAAGTTAGGACTCATCAATATTTTCGCCCCAACTTGAGGGGAAGTGTTGAAATACCTTGTTTATATATTTTGTTGTTTATGGTATCTTGATTGTAAGACATTATTAGCCCATTATTCGGGTGATATATTTCCTAATTCAGCCTGCTCCTGCGGCTATATAATTGGGGATATAGAACCCATTCTATATACATCAATTTATATAAAATATTCTTCTTCTCTTACCCTATATCCTTTTTGTATATTAGTAAGCATAAATAGATCAACCAACAATTAAACAACCAACATTAATATGTAAACAAACGTGTAACCTAAATTGGAAACAAATGATGGGCAGGCAATCAGAATCGGAATTGGAAATTAGAATTAACCATAGGCATGCAATCAAAATCGGAAACAAGTGTGTAAACATAGTCATTCTTAATTAAATAATCATTTCTCTTGTCTCCTTTCCTGCAGGTGTTCATCATTGGATTTGGAAATATTGGCATTCATTTGGCAAAGCGCTTACGTCCATTTGATGTGAACATTCTAGCTACAAAACGTCGTTGGGCTTCACATTTACAGAACTCCTGCAAATCTGATGGTACGTATTTGCATATAAACTGAAATACTTAAGCCAAGAACTAAACAAATTGAAAAAGTAAACTTACTATGCTATTAAATTCTACTAAATACAACATGATTTTTTTTTTCCAAGAATCGACCATTCAAAATGATATCGATTATCTGGTTGATGAAAAGGGAGGCCACGAAGATATTTATAATTTTGCTGGCAGAGCCGACATAGTTGTTTGTTGCTTATCCTTGAATGATGAAACAGTCAAGACTCTTATCTCTTCTTTTTGCAATTTTCTTTCAAAGGAACGATAGATGTTATCTGATAACGTATTGCACTTTAATATTTTTTCCGGCAGGCTGGCATAATAAACAAAGCTTTTATATCTTCAATGAGAAAGGTATGTCTCCAATAAGCTACTGTCTTTTTTTCCAATTTGGTTACTCCTTTTATAAGGTGCGTATATTTCCATGTAAATTTTTTCATTGATCATGATGTGAACTTATCCTATGCCAATCACCTTCTCATGTTAGATTGTGCATACCCTAATCCAAAGGTGTATATAGGTTGTGGTCGGTTCAAGTGATTCGATTCAATAGCCGGGTTTTGGGCTGATACTCAAAGAATCCTCTGGCTACTACCATCACCTCCACTGCCACCACTATCACCACTACAATCAAATTGGCACATGCATAGAACAGGGGGAGATGGTTGGAGTTATTATATGAAAAAAATAAAATAAAATCCTAACGTTAGAAATATGGAACGGTAAAGGCAATAAACGAAATTGAAAAAATAGAAAATGGAGTTTGTGGTCTACTGTCCACAATTAGTAAAACACGCCCATCTAGTCCACAAGCTACAATAATTTTATTAGAAGTCCACATTTGTTTGCTTCACTAAAGTATCCTTCTGCAATGAAGAGCCATTCCGTTATATTGGAAAATCCTGAAGTACTCTTTTTATTGCTAGATGAAAATTCATTGCGCTCTTTTTTCCATAGTAAAAATCATTACGGACTCCTTATAAGTACTGAATGAAAAATTTAAACTTATTATAGTATATTTTTAGCTCCTATATATATTTTTTAGAGGGTAGTTTAGTCTGTCATTGTATTACGGCTTCTGTGTATTGCCCCATATTTTATTATAAATAAAGGGAGAGGCTGGCTACTTAGGTGAAGCCGTCTCATTCTTCTTGTACCTATTTATTTCAAGATGGTATTAAGAGTAGGTTTTACTTGGAAATCAATCCCATCATCTTATTCTTCCTAATTTTCCCCTTGTTTGTCAAACAAACCACGACCTTCAGATCTGAGCTGCCTCAACCTCTTGCCGCTCGTTGCCAACTACCACCATACCCTTGCTGCTGCTTGCGACATCCAATTAACCCATCCCTGTTCAGATCTTGCCCAATCTGGCCATATCGAGTTTTGTTGCCTCTCCTCAGCCTATTGCCATCATCTGGAACCTGAATTTTAGAAGCAAGAAAGTTGCCAACTGTTGCTTCCTTCTTCTTTGCTCCCCAGCCCTCGGTAACATCTTTTTCTTCCCCCACCCCTCCTAGTGACTCCCTTCCCTGACTCTCTCTCAAACCTTCAAGAAAAAATGTTGAAATATAGGTTGTTTTGTCATCAGTGACCTAACAACTGTCAAGTTCGATGTTTTAGTACTGAATATTTACAGGTTGTTTGGCATGTCAATGCCAAACAAATCCTTTTTTTGGGGGGGTGCAGGGGGAAATGTTGCGTTCTTCACAGTATGTGAACTTTTCCTGATAATTCTTTTTTGCTTGGCAACGAGGGTGACTGGGGAGACGATAGTTTCGAGAAAAGGAGGGTGGGGAGGCAATGGCTGGAGAAGGGGGGCTGGGCCAAGGGTTGCAGTTGTGGAGAAGAAGAAGGTTGAGGTGGCAGCCTGGCGATGGTGGCTGGAGGTGAGAAGGATGGTAGAGGGTAGTTTACTTTTTTGTGTAGGGATTAAAAATGGCTGTAAATAGCAAAATCATTTCTGTAAAATTTAGGAGGGGCTGAGTAAGGGTTTGTAACAATCAGAATTGGTGATGCAAGTAATGGCATCCTTCAAATTTCCTAGAATATTAATTTGATCTTTTTGAATAGGTTGAACTCAAGCATCTTGTTTGTGTAATACTCAAATATATATATTTATATCTATATATTACGGCAACTACTGTGACATTTGGTCTTAATTCAGTAATGTGTTCCAACGACCAAAAGAAAGGAAAAATTGTTTATTTTTATTTTTTTAACAGATTCTGTGTGTTGTAGGGTGCCCTTTTGGTTAATGTAGCTCGTGGGGGTATTTTGGACTATGAGGCTGTTCTTTATCACCTTAAATTAGGTCACTTGGGAGGCTTAGGCATTGATGTTTCTTGGACAGAGCCATTTGATCCTGAAGATCCAATTCTGAAGTTCCCTAATGTCATAATCACACCACATGTTGCCGGGGTTACAGAATGTTCCTACAGATGTATGGCCAAGGTATGTTTATTTTCTTGACTTCATTTTGCTTGATAGGTGTGGGGCACGGACTTAGTTGTTGTTGTTGTATTTTGCTTGATAGGTAACATATTCGTCTTACAAATTTTGCCGACAACTGCCTAAACTTTTGTGAGAAAAATGATACAGGCAGAATAAGATGTGGGGGCAGAGCTAGAATGTAGCAGGGTGGCACATGACCCCCTCATGTTTGAACAACTACACTGTCCCCTAACAATTAGGTAGATGATCCATGTCATATTATTGATAGACTACACTATTACCCCTGACATTTCAAAGCCCTTTGTGGATACCTTTTTAAAATTGCATTTTTTTTTTCATTCATTAAACTTGAGTACTTTTATTTTTTTTGGAACCTTGACGGAGCGAGGAGAACTTTATTGATTAATGAAAAGAATACAAAATTCAGAGGGGAACAAGACCGGTCCCCCTAAACCCTAAACCCTAAACCCTGAAACAAAGCAACTAACAACTTATAAATAAAAACTACAAATAATAAAATGAACAAATGAACAGATATCAAGAATTAAAGCATAAAAGAGACTTAAGATCTTCCCTTTATTTTTGGAATGTTAAGGAAGCAAAGTCTATCCAATCTTAGACTTCCATAGACTGATGCTAGACATTCTAATTCAGACCAAGAGGTCCGATTTTCTCTAGCACTCCCAAGCTTAGCCAATAAATCTGCAATCGTGTTAGTTCCCTTTGATAGTGCAAAATATAAACATGTACCTGTGACGCTAGATTCATTATATTTCTAATAAATGATTTTAATCTTCATGGCACTGTTGAGTTTTTAGCAACCATCTCAGCCAAAACGACATTTTTGGTGACGATATCATTATAAACCCAATTGAAATCAACACAATACTGAAGCGCGAGATGCAACGTCTTTGTTTCTGCAAGCAAACTGGAGCTAAACCCAATAAATTGAGAGAAACCAAACACTAAGGTCCCATTAGCATCCCGCAACGAACCGCTGACACCAATATAACTTGGATTGCCTCTAGAGCTTCCATCCAAGTTGAGCTTCATTCAAGCACTACAAGAGTTCCAATATACTAATTGAGCCTTAGATTTACTTTGTCTCAATGGAAAAGTAAGTCGGGCCGTGGTATGGTGGATATTGGATAAAACTTGTTGAACATCACACTGAACTCAATCAAATCTAACCTTGTTACACATCTTTTAAAATTCTTAGCACATCACAAAATAAAAGAGCATATCATGTTATTTTTGAAAGGGTACAGATCTATGGTGCTGCCACCAGGCAACAAATCTTCCAAAAACATCTTCAGCCCAAGGATTTGCCCCAAATGCGGCCTATACCCTCTTAGCCAAGCCCCCTTGTGAGAACAAATAATTTAATGACTCAACTTGAGGCCTCCAACAACAATTGCATCAGGAGCAAATTTTTGCACCGTTCTTCTGAATCGCCTCATCCACTGGAACAATATGATGTAAGAGCCTCCACATAAAGACAGAAATCTTGATTTTGGTTGGGGGGCCTTATGCCAAATCTTTTTAAAGAAAGGATGTTGCTTCCTAACAACTTCCCAAGCAATTTAATCAAGAAAATCCCTAAATTAGAAGGCGGGCAAACCATAACATCATGATCTGACACATTAAGAGCCTGAATACCCTCTAATTCTTTCACATAATCAGCAAGGATAAGAGTATGAATAAGCTGCATATTCCATTCTCCACTAGTGAATCGAACATCCTTAACTAATAGATTAGTAAATCGTGTATCTACCAACACCATCTCTCCCAGCAAAACAACAGTAAGCCAAGTGTCCCACCAAAAGGAAACATAGCTCCTACCTATCAGGAATTGAATATGGTCCTCGACATATAATTTTCCTTCAATTAATCCACCACATACGTAGCTTTGATGAGAGAAGTTTCCGCATTTAGCTGCTGGTCTAACCCGACTGTCGTATCTTTCAAAAATTGAGCACAAAGAGTTACGCCTTCTCTAAACCTCTACCAAAGCTTCATCTAAAGAGCTCAAATGACATCCTGAAAGTCTCGAATCTTCAGGACACCCTTTTCGTTAGGGAAGTATAGATTGCTTCATCGCTTCCAATGCAACTTTTTCTTCTTAGGACTGGATTCCCCAAAAGAACCTAGCCAGAATCCTCTCAACTTTTTGAATAATAGAGATTAGAGGAGAATTGGACATGAAGAAATTGAACGTCATACTCTAAAGTACGTGTTTCAAAAAGATAAGTTTCCCACCACTAGAAAGAAGTTTTTCTTGCCATCCAACTACCTTCTGTCTAATCTTCCTTAGCAATTCTTCAAATATAACGTGTTATTTCCTACCTTCATATAACAGACCACCCGGGTAAGTAAATGGAAAGCTTATTTGCTTTAAGCCAATATGCCTCAAATCCAAGGACACTGAGTAGGAGCTAAAGTATCTGGCAATAAAATTTGGCTTTTATCCGCATTCAACATTTGGCTAGAACACGACTCAAAATCCTTCAAGAACTTCATAAAATTATCAATGGATTTTTTCCTGCCATTGAGAAACACCACCACGTCGTCAACATAAGAAAGATGTGAAATCGGATGGTTCATTCTCTGGCTGCAAATACATTTGTATATCTCCCTTATCGATTATTTTTTAATTCCCCTTGAGAATACTTGAACAGTGATGATGAATAGGTTACAAGATAATGGATTCCCTTGTCCCAACCCCCTCTTAAATTTGAAAAAATCACCAGTACTGCCATTAACCAATACCAAGAAATGGTTATTTGAAATGGCCATGTAGACCATTTCTATCCAAACCTCGCAAAATCGAATTTTCTTAACACAGTTAGGAAGCACCAAGAGACTCTATCTTAAGTCTTTGACATGTCTAGTTTTATGATAACATTTCCAACCTGCACCTTGTGCTTAAATTTTTACAACATCTCCTGTGCTAAAAGAATGTTGTCCAGGATATTTCTGCCTTGCACAAATGCAGTTTGTTAAAGAGAAACGATCTTAGACAACAAGGATGCAATTCTATTAGTCAAGATCTTAGTTATCACCTTATTTGAGAAGTTGCATAAACTTATTGAACTAAAGTTGGCAGTAGACGCATGGTTATCCTTCTTAGGGATCATGGCAATCAATGAGGTAGTTACACTAGTGGGTAACTCTGCACTATAGAAGACGTTTGTCACCATATTAAGCAAATCCTCCTTGATGATCTTCCAACAAGTTATATAAAATCTCATGGTGAAGCCATTTGGGCCTGGAACACTCTCTCCATCCATATCTTTGATGACCTACCACAACTCTTCTATAGCGGGGCACTTCACTAAATCTTGATTCTCCCGTACTGATACCAACTGAGGGATTCACTTAATCAACTCTCTATAGTCCGTGGCTGAGGGATTAGAAAGGTTGTCCTTAAAATGATTAACCAATATATTTTGAATACTTTCTTTATCCTCTATCCATTCTCCCAAGTCGTTTTTCATTGAATAAACCTTTACTTCAATGATGATTCTCTCTCTCTCCCCCCCCCCCCCCGAAATCAGTTGGGGGCTATGATCTGAGCAAACTTTATTTAAATGACAGACTTCAGAAGTTGGAAATAGATTTTGCCATTCATTATACCACAGTTCTATCTAATCTGCTTTATTTCTTCATCGATCAATGTTTAGAACTGCACCAAGTGAATTTATTGCTCGTAAACGACACCTTGACAAGACCAAACATATCAATACAGTCCAGCATATCTATAGTAGCCTGGCTATTAAACTGCAAACATCATAGCCGCTCTAATCTATCTAGGATGACATTAAAATCTCTTACTATAAGCCAAGGGTAAGTGAAATTATTATGTACCTTTTTTATCTGCTCCCACAACTCCATTATCTCCGTTCTCGAATATTTTGCATATACCATTGCCACTAGGAACTCTTTCCGTATCAACCTATGATTTATCTTAGCAACCACAAGCTGATCATTGCTAACCAAGTAACCATAAAATCACATTGAATTGGAACTCTAAAAAAAAACCAAATCTCACTAGCTTCATTACTGAAGCCATCATCGAACGAAACATATCTTTTTAGCTTCTCCGCAGCTGGAGATTCCATTCTAGTCCAATAAGTTAATCAAAGAAAAAGAAAAAAGTAGATTTAACTTTTTAAGTCTTCTTCTCGTGGCTGAGTGGTAGCCCTTGAGCGTTCCAAATAAGCGAATTAAACATTGGCAAAGTTGGAGCATTGGGCTTGACCCTTACTTGCCGCCGATCTAGCATGGATTATAAGTTCAAAATCTAACTTCCTCAATTTGCCTTCTTTCTTAATAATCCACTCCAAATCACCCAAAGCTATAGAATAGTCGTTACCCACTACTCTCGGTGATAGGAGAGATGCTGAACCATATCCTCGATCTCCTTTGCCAACATAAATTCTGATGATGTTTCTAGATCATCCTTGGATGCATCGTGGTGAGATGAAGAGTCTTCTTCTTCCTCACTAGGTGTGACTTGCTTCTTATTCTTTTTTCGATATACTGCAATATACATTTCTCTGCCTGTGAATTTTGATTAATCCGCTCTTGATCATTCTTAGCCTCATCTTCTTAATATCCTTCATCCTCCTTTTAATCTTCCTTGTGAATAGTTTGTTTTAGCTTCTCCTTTTACTACTCTAAAGTTCGCTTTTCTACTAGCCCAGGTTCTTTTGTTGCATCTCCAACAATCTTTTAAATTTGCTCTACCTTTTTTCCTTTTCCAACATTTTCCTCTGTCTTCTTAATGTTTTTAGACTTCACAATCATTTTGGTAGGCGAATTCTTGTGTATGCACTCTTAAACCGAGTAACCTTGTCTATAACAGTGGGAACAATATTTGGGCAGTGCTTCTACTTGATTGAGTAAATAGTTAAGGTCAAGGGAAACAAACGAAACTTGATGAAGTGATATCGCTTAGCTGAGGGACATTATTCTTTTTATTTTAGCCGGTTTTTTTTTTTTTTTTTTTTTCTTTCTTACGAAAAGAATGAAGACCAGATGTAGCTTTTTTTTTTTTTTTTGTGTGTGTGTGTGTATGTGTGTGTGTACAGGAGGTTAAAAAAAAGGTAATAATAATGTAGGTTGAATAGATATGTGAGATTATAGTCCCATAAGTTGTTCTTGATACCATGTTGAAATACAAAAAGATACGAAAAGAATGAGACGGGTTGACTTTAGCAGTCAGCCTCACCTATTAATTATCATAAGTTGCTCTTGATACCATGTTCAAGTATAAAAAATATACAAAAAGTAAAGGATATAAGGAAAAAAAGAAGAAGAATATATTGATAATCTTTGTTCATATAGAATGAGTCTTATTCCCCTAATTATATAACCGTAGGAGCAGGTTAAATTAGGAAGAATATTATTGAAATAAATGGGCTAATAAAGCCCTACAATAAAGATACCAAAAATAAAAATTAACGCATAAAAATAATATTTCAACACTCCCCCTCAAGCTGAGGTGAAAATGTTGATGAGCCCTAACTTGCTAATAGCTAACTGAAGGAGAGATAGTCTTGTAGATTTGGTGAACATATTAGCAGCCTGTTCGGAAGATAGGACGAAAGCTGGTGTAATGATTCCTGATCAGACTTTCTCACGAATGAAGTGGATATTCACCTTGATGTGTTTCGTCCGTTCATGAAGGACCGAGTTTGAGGATAACATTATAGCAGATTTGTTGTCACAGAATAGGCTAGATGAGTTTCTCATAAGAAGACCCAACTCAGTCAAAAGGGAATGAAGCCAAAGAAGTTCACACGTTCCTTGAGTCATAGCGCGATACTCAGCTTTAGCAAAAGATCGGGAGACGACGGATTGCTTCTTATTTTTCCACGAGATTAGGTGTCTTCCATTAAAGGTACACAGGCTAGAGGTCGAACGCCTATTGTCCTTCGATCCTGCATAGTCAACATCTATAAAGCAGGAGAGTCTCTCCTGTGCCCCTGTCATATAAAAGATACCAAGAACGAGGCATATTTTGAGGTACCGAAGGATATGATAGACAACATTCAGATGTGATGTACGTGGTGAGTGCATAAATTGGCTTACAACACTGATAGCATAAGTAAGATCTGACCTTGTATTAGTCAAATAGATAAGGCGACCCACAAGTTGCTGATATACTGACGGATCTGATAATAATTCTCCCAAGTCTGCTGTTATATTTAAGGTTTGGATCCATGGGAGTAGAGGCGGGTCTACATCCAAGCATCCAAGTGTTTTGAAGAAGATCAAGGGCCTATTTTCGCTGGGATAGAGAGATACCTTTCTGAGATCGAGTAACCTCAATACCGAGAAAGTAGCGGAGATGACCCAAATCCTTGATGTCAAAAATCTGTCCGAGATCCTTCTTTACCTGTTGAATGCCAAATGCGTCATCCATTGTGATAATAATGTCATCCACATAGACTGAGATAATGATGCACTGTCCTTGGTGTTGGCGACGGATGAAGCAAGTATGATCTGAGTGACACTGGGATGGCTTCATTGAATCGGCTGAACCTTGCATGAGGAGACTACTTAAGTCCATAGCGGGATTTTCGAAGTCGACAGACTTTGTCCGAATACTCCCCCTGAGTTTGATATCCCGATGGAGGCTCCATATAGATAATCTCAATCTGGTTACCATTAAGGAAGACATTCTTGACATTCAACTGGTGCAGAGGCCAAGAATGGGATGCACCCAACGAAACAAGGAGCCGGGCAGTAATCTACTTGGCAACCGGGGCAAAAGTTGCACTGAAGTCTTTGCCCGGCATTTGTGTGTAGCCCTTAGCAACAAGTTGTGCTTTGTACCGATCAATCGATCCATCAGCCAAATATTTGACACTCAAGACCCACTTACAACTAATCGGCCGTTCATTAGTCGGTAAGTCAACCAAGTCCCATGTCTGATTACCCTGTAGGGCATCCATCTTTGCTTGTAAAGCGACAACCCACTTTGGATTCTGGAGGACCTCATGAACGGGGCGATGAATGACAAGTGAATTAATTTGTCTAATAAAGGATTTATATTGATCTGAGAGATCCTGAAAAGACAAATACTTGGAAATTGGATGATTAGTAGAACATAAAAGAATGTAGCGGCATGATGGGCGACGTTTTTGAGTCAGGTAACGGTGGGGAACTGGGTCAGAGATAATGGGAGATGGAGATATACCTGAGTCTGGAGAAGTTGTCGACAGGGGATGTTAGACACGTGGACGACGAGAGTAGACTCGTAAGGGGGCAGGTGATTTGTACTTCATCAAATAAATCCAAGTGCACCGCCTATAATTATCTATGAAAGTGACATAGTAACGGTGTTTAGAAATGGCTGTAATAGGAGATGGTCCCCAAATATCAGAATGGATAAGGTCAAATGCATGAGGGGCATGGTGCATGCGAGGAATATAAGAAGTACGTGTGTGTCTAGACAATTCACAAACCACACATTGAAATTTAAAGTCCTTGCAAGCTTTATTAATAGATGGAAATAACCAACACAAATACTGGAAATTTGCATGTCCCAAACGGGCATGCCACAAGTTTAAATTTTTTAAAGAACACATAGAGGAATAAAAAATAGGTAATACAGAAACTTGCATACTAAAAGATGGAATGGGTGGAGGTGGAGGGCTGTCGAAGTAGTAGAGGTCATCACGTTCATATCCCCTGCCAAAAATCTTCCTCGTAGTCAGGTCCTACAAGAAGCAACAATCAGGTAAGAAAACAACGACTCAGTTAAGATCTTTAGCAAGACGACTAATCGATAAAAGATTATAGGCAAATTTAGGAAGATAGTAAATAGAGTGAATAGTGATATCAGGGGACAAGTGGACATCTTCCTGACAACGAATAGGGATAAGTGTACCATCGGCAATGCATACAGATTGGTTAAAAGGCGAAACACGGGAGGTGTAGGTAGAAAACTCACCAGTCATGTGATTGTTAGCCTTGGAATCCAGAATCCAAGTAGGGTGACCAGACTTACCATGAAGTGCAGAGTACCCGAGGCAAGAGCAGCCGCGGGGCCAGAAGACGATGCCAAAGTGGTTAACTGAGCTTGAAGCTGGGCAAGTTGGGCCTGGACGTGGGAAATATCCAGGGGAGTTGGTGGAGGATTTGTTGGACCAGGGACAATATCAGTAATAGCACCAGTACATGGTTTTCCTCTTCCTTTCCTCTCTGCTAGGTGTCGGGGTTTCAATTCAGGATGAAGATTGTAACAACGGTCAATATTTTTGGCTTTCGGCAATGCTGATAGTATGGTAGCGTGCGTGATGGGCGAGGAATAGAGGGAGCTGGAAAGGCCATCTGCTCAGGGACTGAAGGAGTGACTTCAGGTGGGAGAAAGAGCCGACTTTTTGAATCGTTGTCAATAGTAGAGAATGCATTATATAGATCTGGCATCGGTGATGTGTTCAAAATCTGAGTATGAAAATTATCGTACTTTAGAATTAAACCCATCAAGAAATGGTAGGTGTGACAACGATCCTGGCGCTTAGCTCCGATTTTAGTAGCATCCTCAGAGAATTCACTCAGGGGTTCATACTACGCAAGTTCCTCCCACCGAGATTGAAGGTAACCAAAGTAATCCGCAACTAAAAGTCCGAAGGATGTCTGGGAGGCATAAGAAATCTCACGATAGAGCTCGAAGATTTGTGATTCATTGCGAGTGGGCATACATCTTTGTAAGAGCAGACCATAATCTGCTGACAGTCTTGTGGAAGATAAAAATATTATAGATCCGTTTCTCTATAGAATTGAAGATCCACTCGAGGATGGTACAATTATCAGAGTCCCACTGATCAAACTGGGGATCGTTGATATCTGGCTTTGGCTCAGTGCCTTTGAGCCATTCGGTCTTACGTTTTTCACCAAGGTAGAGACGGAGAGAGCGAGACCAGGCAGGAAAATTCGCTTTATTGAGTAAGACGGTGGTAACACATTGGACAGTGGCCTTAGGGGCACGGGTAGAATTTAAACGGGCGTGTAATTGTGGAGCATGAATGGTTTGAGATGGGATGTTACCTTCTTTTCCGAATGCCATTAATACATATGAGATGAGATCGTAGCAATTAAACAGGCGGACAAATGCTATGGAAGACTGACCGGGTTCTGAAAAGAGAAGGTACAATATGAGAAAGGTAACCTGAAAGTAGTTACCGAATCATTCACGTAATCGAACATATGGCATTGTATGGCTCAGACACTCTACTAGAGTTGATCAGCTCATCCTGAATCTGAATCAAGAGCTTTACTTTCGCAATAGAAGCAACAACAGATGGAGGAGGAGCAGCAACAGTTGGTGTGGTAGCAGCAACAATTGCTTTCACAGCTGCTGTCAGAGAATCACTCTCAACAGTTGTTTATGGCGCTAGGTTTGTTGCCATTGGGTTGCGGGATTGGTTTTGCGATTGGGATTTACGATCGGCTAGGGTTTCGCGATTGTAGGGTCGCGATTGGAAGACAGCAGTGGCGATTGGGGTGGCTAGGGTTTCTGGAGGCGACGAGGCTAAGGTTTTTGGCAGCGGCGGTGAGGCTAGGGTTAGGTGGTTGCGGCTACGCGAAGACAGGTTTGCGGTGGCTAGAGTTTGTGGCAGCGACGATTTGGGTGGCTAGGGTTTGTGGTGGCTTGGGTTTGTAGCGGCAGTGGTTGGTGGATTTAGTGTGACGACAACTTTAGGTTTTGGGTGGGGAAAAGAATTTAGCTCATGATACCATAAAGGAGGTAAGGAAAAAGAAGAAGGGTATATTGATAATCTTTGTTCATACAGAATAAGTCTTATTCCCCTAATTATATAGCCGCAACAGCATGCTAAATTAGGAAGAATATTATTGAAATAAATGGGCTAATAAAGCCCTACAATGAAGATACAAAAAATAGAAATTAACGTATAAACATAATATTTCAACAAAAAGAATGAGATGGCTTGACTTTAGTAGTCAACCTCTCCTATTAATTATAATAAAGTATAATGGGCCGTACGGTCCGTATGTACATGTAAACCCTAATAAACACATAAAGACTAAAGTATCCTCTTACTGTTCCAACAGTTTTCTGCCCAAAACGGTTTTGTGTGGTTCATCGGATCGGAACCTGGGCCAGTCGATGGTTCAACCAGCCGAACTGGTTTTAAAAACATTGACTAGAAGGTGGATCAGTCGCAGGACATGGTTAATGAGGTTTTGGATGCAATTATCAAGTACAAAGGTCTGCACTCTAATGAGGCTGACCAGATGGTTTGCTGTCCTACTACAGATGGTAATTTAGGCCCCGTTTGGTAACCGTTTCCATTCCAGAAATTCCCATCCCATTCCCAGATTTTTGGGAATTTTGTTTGGGAATAGCGTTTGGTAATTTTTATTTTTATTTCCGTTTCCATTTCATTCCCATTTGAGAATTGTGCCCACTTTTTTTCTTAAAAAATGAGAAATAAAAAAAAGTTGTTTCTCATTATTCCCATTCCATTCCCAAAACACATGGTCACTGTTCACCCGCTGGCCGACTATCGTCCGCCGTCGTCTGTCGCCGCTGGCCACCGGCAGCGCCCATCTCCAGCGACTGTCCGGTCGGAAATTTTTCTGCCACTTCCGGCTGCTGGCCACTGTCACCCACTCGCCACCGCTGTCTGGCCGTCGTCGGCGATGACGCCATTGCCTTCCGGCCAAAACAGAGGAAAAAAAAAGAAAAATAATTTTAGGATAAAATCGTTACCAAACACAATTCCCTTCCCAAAACCAAAAAAAAAAAAAAAAATTATCGTTACCAAACGCGATTCTACTCCCAAGAAGAGAACAAAATTCTCATCTCATCCTATCCCATTCCCATCCCACTGCTGGAATGGAAATAGAAACGGTTACCAAACGCCACCTAAAGGAATCCCTCTATTTTGAATGGAAGTTTGAGGTGGCAAACAATGCACTATCAGCTTCCAATAGAGATTTACTTAGGAATCAACTTACCTCATTATTTTGTTATAAATTGAAAGTTTAGGCTGCTAAGGTGGGGTTTGGTAACCATTTTGTTCTTATCCCATGCAGTGGGATGGAAATGGGATGAGATAAGATGAGAATTCTGTTTCCTTTTTGGGAGCAGAATCGCATTTGGTAACGACATAATTCTGTTTCGATCTAGAAACAGAATCGTGTTTGGTAACGACATAGTCTATTTTGTTCAGGGAACAAAATAACGTTTTATAGACATAATTTTATTTCCTTCTGAGAGCAGAATTACGTTTGATAACAAATTATTTGTTTCTAATTTCTTTTTCTTTTTTTTTTAGATTTTTTTAAGTGTTGAATTGTTAGTGTAAAATCGTTGTTTTTTTTTTTTTTTTTTTTTTTTTTTTTAAAAAGTATGATAATAAATATGAAATTATACCCAATTCAAGCAAATCACACATGATGTAATTAAACATAGATGTTAATAAAATTACGTACACACATACAGATTGTTTTGTTCTACAATATATGTCCATTTTCACCTTTTCTCATACTTAGATACAACAAGTAGCACAATGATGAGATGTACAAGCAACATCATCAGAATTAGGCTTATTTACATCCCCAAATAAATCAAAACAAAATTCTTGTCAAATTCGATTGTCGAGGAGGGTTATATTTGTTCACCGGACTCATCTCTGCAAATAAAAAATAAATGAAAGAGTTAGTGAAAAATTGATATATTATTGGTGTGATATTATTTTAGAAAATATTAAAACTTATTTAATTTATACAATCTGCATTTGAACTATTCTAAATTTCTCGGGCAAGAACATCCCTAAAACGTCTTTCATTTCTCGTACACTTTGATTAGTAATCATAGGAACTTCATCAGGTTCATGTCCTTGTCTCGACGTACTCCCATCTCCCTCTTCTGTACACCCCTCTCTACTCCATGTTTCAAATAGATTGTCATTCATATTGTGCATTCTTATAAAATTGTTAAGCGTACAACATGCAATCGGAATATATTTTTGTACTTCTATCTCATAGGAAGACGTGTTCTTGAGGATTTTGAATCTCGCTTTAAGCACATTGAAACACCGTTCTACAACGTTTCGGAGAGATGAGTGACACTGGTTGAATTTTTCCTCCAATCTCGTTGGCCGTCTATCTCGAAAATCTCGTAAATGATATCTTTTCCTCCTATACAGTGCCAAGAAGCCATGTGTATTCGTATATCCCGAATCCACAAGGTAATATTTTCCTGCATTGTGTAATATTTATGATATCTTAGAGGTGTAATTCAATACATATAAAATCATTCTATATTTATACATATACTTAGAGGAGGTGTTGGAAACAAAGTCGTCGGGTCATTCATACATTCTGAAATAACCCTAGAGTCATTTGCAGTTCCTTCCCAACCTGCATATACGTATGTAAACATCATATTGAAACTACATATGCACATAACATTTTGAGTTGTCTCCACTTTACGTCTTTGAAACAGAATTTGATCTTCTCAAGGAATTGATGCGGCAACGTGGGTGCCATCTATCGCCCCCACACAGTCCTATAGATATTCTTAAAATTATTAGTTTCAATATTTTTGTTTTAATTCTAAGTACTATTTTTTTTAAAAAAAAATATCTTTACCTTAAAGAATGGGTAGAACCTCAGATTGTGCAGTATTTCCGGAGGGACTTCATTGAAATGTGGATGCGCAATCAATTCTACACCCAATTTGCATATGGCCTTCAACACTTTCCCAAAATACCGCAATACAGTTTGCGTTGAGTGTTGAAAACGATCCGCGGTAAGTCGCATAGATTCACTCTGTAATAAAATATATAAACGAATTCCTACTTGTTCTTGAATACTAACATACCTACTCTGTTGAAGGTAACCTTTGGACATTAATAATTGACACAATAACTTAAATGTATCTTGGTGCATCCTAAACGTATCGTAACAACATGCATCATGTTCTAATATTTCTTTCCTATAATTACCACCTCGTAATACAGACGTCCTACAAGGTTGTTTCTCTGCATGCTGAATGCGTCGTGCCTTATCAACTGCAGACATACACATAATAATCTTGCACACCTGCACACACAAAAAAAACTGCACACAAAAATAAGCATTGTACACCTGTTCAATTTCAACATAAGGAGTAGAAATTCAACCACAATAATTGTCATCAAACTAGCACAAATTCAAACTCAAATTCAAACTCAAATTCAACATAACTAGCAAATCATAATTGTCTTACACAGAACTAAATTCAAACACAATAATTGTCTTGAACATAAACATAACTAAAAACAAACGATGACCAAAGTATTGTCTAACTGCGAATAAAACAAACACTGAAATTATTGTCTTAGAACGCAAATGAAATTAATTTTGTCCTCTCATCACCCATTCCCTTCGCGCTTCCGGAAGCATGTGGAAAAAAGTAGTCCTAAATGACACATTGTTGGTCAAATGATCGGCCGCATATAGATATTTACTCATGTCCTCAATACCCATAGCATTGAGGATTTCCATACATGAAACCAATTTGTCCTGAGCTTCACTAGCTGGGTCCGTAATTTTGGTTACATTACCAACCGAAGCATTTGATTTTGATGAGTACCGTGCCAAATGTTCTTCAAGGATGTCACACCTTTTTTTTTGTCCTTCAACAAACGACATCGCCATATATTCAAATGCCTCTCCCACACTATCCTTACGAACATGCTATTTTTTTTTCCCTTCTCTTTTTTATTTGAAATTTTTGAATCTACTTCAACTACATCGTCATCAGCCTTCGGCTCATACGCAGGGTTAGTTTCATCCGATGAGGATGGGGGTTGGGTCGATGCATGCACATATCTTCCCGTTGCAGTGGTATTCCCATAGATAACGCACAACTTTAGGTATAAGGGACATCCATTTTTTTTTAAAATATTTCGCATACTTGTTGACTTATTACACATGCAAGGAAAAATCAATTTGTTAATCGTGTAATAAGCCAACGTGCATGACGTATATAATTTAAAGAAACTTAGAAGTATCGACATACCCCGACCATCTGCTTCCACTAATCGTCGGAGGCGTATATCCTACCGGTAGTCTTATCATATGTAAATCCTGCCCCTGTCTCCTTAAGTAATGAATTGAAACACCTATAGACAATTCTCATCTTATTAAACTTGTTCTTAAGTTGTGCTAGCTCAAAAGTTAACCCCGTTCTTCTATTCATTTAATTCAAAATGGTGTTCCAACTGTCTTTGGTGAACGTTGTTGTTGTCTTATTACCCATAAGCACTTCACTCTCCATTAGTTCAACAAAAATATTAGTATTATTGTCACTCCACAAATTAACCTTCGGTTTTGAGGTTCCCTCCGAAGTAAGAACAACATTTTCTTCAGCACCAATGGTTGCCATCTATAATATAATGTGTTTACTATGCGAAAAACTTAGAACATAGAACATATATAGTGCACAATATAGAACAATTGAAACAATAACTTCCAGTTCAAACATGTACTAAAAGGTTATCATGAGATTGAGAGATTTCTCCTATCACAACGACCGCCAAAAACCATTACCACTTGAAAATATAGTGACAAAGTAATATGAATAAATTCAAAACTAAGATAAAGAACTAAATAGAGAAAATTGGAACAGATTTTGGTAGCAGAACAGAATTGTTCCCAGATGTTTTTCTCTGTTCTAATTTTTTTGCGTAATAGAAAACTGGGAACAAAAACACCAAACACCAAACACCAAAACAAACACCTCTTTAGCCTCTGTTATGGAATTGCATTTAATTTCGACATAGTCATGTGTTAATATAAAGCAAATGAACCTACAACAACAAGAAGTTTTTTATCATGTGTTAATATATAGCCAATGAATTTAGAATAGCAACTAGTTTTTGATCTTGCTTTCCTAAACACACCAAAATTCTAACATTATAATTTGGAGAAAAAAAATGAGCTTAACTTTCAATTCCAATTTCACAGCCTCTTTTAACCCAAACAGACAGATCCAACACAGTTTAAAGAATTGCAAACCAAACAGACAAATCGAACAAACAGACCCAAGAATCGCAAACCAAACTGACCCAAAACCCTAGATGTAGGGGAAATTATTGCAGATCTGTACAAATACCGTACATGTAGGCCACCATTTTGTCGAACGAACCCAAAACCCTAGATCTAGGGTTTGATTCTCATCAGACTTGACAGAAATTGCACACAAAAATAGGGAGAGAGAGAGAGAGGGAGGGAGAGATAGAAGAAACGTTACCTGATACCCCCAATTTCTTGTGTGATGACGGATTGCAAAGCGTCAAACAGTGACTAACAAGCGGCTTCAACACAGCAACGGCAAGCGACGAACAAGGGAAGAGGAGACGACGACCAAGGGAGGAGCAGTTTCGAAGAACGATTGAGTGTAGAGGAGTGAGGAGCTTTGAACAATCGATCTTAGAAGTGAGAGTAGAAGATGCAGAAGATCGAAGGAGAAAATGGGAGGAGAAGATCGCAGAAGTGAGGAGGAGGAAATGACGATCGGGAAGAAAAAAAAAAAGGAATGATTCTCATGAACAATTCTCAAAATACCAAACGTATCCCTTTTTAGTTATGGGATGGGATGAGAAATAAATTTTTTTTTTTTATTCTTCTTTCAATACAAAAAAATAAGCACATTTCTCATTTTGAAATGGAATGGAAACGGAAACAGAATTTACCAAAGGCTATTTCCAAACAGAAATCCCAAAAATCTAAGAATGGGATGAGAATTTCTAGGATGAAAACGGTTACCAAACGAGGGCTAAATAGACCGGTGAGGTTCATCGCTAGGACATGTGTAGGAACCATCGACAACCCTAAGAAGGTTTTGGCCATAGAAAAAGGCTTCCATTTAGTGAGACCATAGAAGAAAGTAGTAATATGTAAGTTTAATAGTGATAATGTTGGTGATAGTAGGAATGGTAATGTTTTGAGGTTCAATAGAGATGGTGGAGCCACTATTGGCATTCGTATACATGATTGATATGGGGTAGGTGAAATGGTAATTCGTGAAAAGTTAGGGGTGTAAACATGAACTTG
The DNA here is from genome assembly GCA_016647705.1 of Eucommia ulmoides. NCBI lineage: Eukaryota > Viridiplantae > Streptophyta > Magnoliopsida > Garryales > Eucommiaceae > Eucommia > Eucommia ulmoides. Next base: position 33,851,455 of record CM028326.1, on the reverse strand, counting down.
TAGAAAATTAAAGGAAAGAGATTGGTGAATTCTTTTAGGTAAATTTTGGGATACTCAATGAGTTTTAAAAACTATTGGGATGGTTTCTGTAATTTTGAGAATTAAAAAAAGCAGTGGATAGATCAGTGATTAGAAAGAGATTTGGGGCTTAGAACTCGTGACCAGATGGGTCGCCGATTCAAATACAATGGAGGCTGAAGGCTAGGGCAAACAGTGGTGGTGGTCAGATCTAGTCAGAGAGCTTAGTCTTGACTACTGTTTGTTGTCGCAGATGGTGGAGACGGCAATGGCGACGATGATGTCGCCGGATCTACGGTGGTTGGACAAGGCCAGAGAATGCAACGGCGACAGTGATCGCTTCTGCCTTTAGTTTCCCATTAGTCATATCGGTGCAGGGAGGTGGCGGCGCTGAAGTAGCAGCGTTGCTGACGTTGGCTGAAGAAGCGGCTTCCTCATCTACTGGCTTACGTCTCTCTCAGCTCGGTCTATCTTCTTGCACGATTCTCGATGACAGATTGCAAACCTTGCAACACCCTTGTATGTGCTAAGACTCAGTTGTCATCTCAAAGCGGGGATCTTTTGTCAGATGTCACTAAGTATCGCCAATTAGTTGGTTCCTTATAATATCTCACTTTCACTAGACTAGACATTGCTTATATTGTTCATCATGTTGCTCAGTTCATGAGCCAACCTCGGACGCACCACCTTATAGTCGCCAAACGAATCCTTTGGTACTTGGAATTTGAACTTTGACTCCCCCTTTTTCAGCGTAGACCCTAAAGATTTATTCTAATGCTAATTGGACAGGTTGCCCTGACTCCTTCGAGGGCACCTGCCCTTTTGAGAGAATTGACAACGATGCTTACTTTCTCATGGAGTATTTGGAGCTAAAGTATTGGATAAAATCACTTCTCCGTGTAGCGTTTATAAATAATTGAACAATTTTTTTTTTTTTAAACAAAATTAAATGTTGGGTTTGGTGTGTGTGTGTGTGTGTGTTGAGCCATCCAGCTTTAACCTAACTTAGTGGTAGTTGTTGCTTTTCAGGTAGTTGGTGATGTAGCCCTTCAACTTCACGCAGGGATGCCCTTTACAGGGATTGAGATTGTCAATTGAAAACACTACTTCTACTCTGAACTGCTTCACCGGTTATTTCAACTCTACAATTGTTCAAGTGATTTCATAAAATTTGTTAATTTATTCTGATTTACAGTCAAGTGGTTTTGAATGTTTCATATGAAAAATGTGTTAATTTATTAGAAAATAAATAATTTTTAGTTGGAAAGTTGAAATTATGATTTGGTTTTGGTTTTCTTGGTTACAATTTTTTTTTTAATTAATGCCAAATTTTCTTTTGTTAAACTCTCAAGTTTTTCTTCCTTTTTAAAAGAAAAAAAAAATAAAATGAAATGGCAACCCTATTCTCTTAAGTAATGAATTTTAATTATAACAAGTCAAATTTGTTAAGTGTTGAATATGTTGGAAAGATATTATTTTTTTCTTAAGATTTCTAATCCAAGGGACTTATATTTGGGTAATTTTTATCATTAAAATAATCTTTGCAACTTGCTCTTTCTAAAATATTATCTCTGTGAAAATTTTTATTTTTAAAAAATTATTTTATCTTTTTATTATTCATTTAAAAATAAATTGAAAGAATGTTTTTTTTTTTTTTTTTTAAATAAAATAAAATTCTCTCGCTTTTTTTTTTTTTACCATGCCACCGAAAAATAAAGTTGTTCAGAGATTGATGAAGAGGAGGAAAAAAAGAAAAAGAGAATGGCGATTCATATCAAGTTTATTAGTTTTTGATCAATTTTGATTTTGATTTTTATTAATTAATGATATCGTTATTTTCATGTCAATTTGATTTGATGCCTTTAGGTTAACTTGAAAAAATCTTTAATTGTGGAACCGTTTATTATTTAGAACGTACCCGATTGATTATAGGAAAATTTATTTAAGTTAGACTGTTTGTTTAAAAAATAGTGGCTTTTGGTGCCAACTCTCATTTGCGCACATAACTCATGATTTGTCCTACTTATTTTTGGAATATACAAACAACAATATCCTTCTCGCTGCTTGATACATCCCTTGAATCTAGCTTACACAAATATATGATCTTAAATGTTTTTTTAGGAAACCACTTATTAGAAATATATATATATATATGATTTTTAAACATTTGTATTATGATTTTTGTGATTTTCTGTACAAATTTGTCATCTCCATGAAAAAACAATCATATAAATATCCAATTTATATTTTTGAGATTTTAAAATCAACACAGTTGTATCATACGCATATGGGTTTAGTTGCACCAGATTTTTTTTGCTTTTGTAGAAATGCCACTTTTTGAAACCACGGGAACTTGATTTGGCAGTTATTAATGTAAAATTGACAACATATGATCATGCATGGTAACATTAAATCGAAAGCATAAAAACACAAATACCTTATTCGTTCTATTTTTCCTTAATTGGAGAAAAATGTTTCAATCGATCTAACAAATCAAAGAAGACGATGGTGAGTACTAGGTGAAAGTCTGTATTTAAGAAAATAAACACGGTTGATGTCCCAGTGGTTATTGGGAATTATGGTACATTATCATCTCTTAATCCTATTAACAATTGAACAATTTATGGTTTTAAATGTTATGCATATTGAAGATTATTTTTATGTTTTGAGGTATACCGCATCTATGCAGCCTAATGTTAAATTTTCAACAAATGAGTAATGTGCATCATTCATATTAGGTCTCGGAAATGTTTGAATCTTTGATGGACTGTACATCTAATGGAATTGTAACAGTAAATGTGTTTAGAAAGCCTACTCGACAAAGAAATTAACGAAATTTGCATATTAAATTTTGCTACTTTGTATGGTAATGTTCTGAATTTTGTATAAGGTTTTAGAAATCGAAGGAAGAATGAAATTTGACATTTTTTGTGTTGATTAAACATTGTTCTTCGTGTTTGATTTTTTTTTTTTTAAAGGCACGGAGTTATTGTGCCAAATTCAAACATTGTATCATTTTCCTTATTCTCTTTTACCGTACTCAATATACTAAAGTTATTAGATATGAACTTCCACAAAACAAATCATTTCAATCTGTGAGGGGAATGATTGTGGTTTACTTTGGTAAGGGTGATGATGTAGATGACTCTGGAGGAAATGATGCCAGCGACGATGAAAACTACAAAGTTGGTTGTCCAACGGAACAAGACAATGTATACATTAATACACAATATGTATTTATATCTTTTTGATACTTATGCATCTTTTGTGAATTGAATTGGTGATGAATTTGATGAAGACTGTTAACCCTAAAAGGTTAATCCCATGTGTTGATTTTGATGATAAAAATGACAATGATTTTTCGGACTAATCTGCCTATTAAAAAATGTGAGAGATTTAATGAAGCGACAATAATAAATCAAGTCGTGACTCAATGATGATAAATACATATCAAATATGCTGAACAAATAGAATGGAAGATAAATAAAGCTTTTGGATATAATTTTTTGTACTTCATAAATAAAACAACATTTATATTTATCTAATTAATCTTCGACTCGATTAGGATCACACACATAACACTTTAATTGATAAAATGCATGATCATATGTATGTAACCCATAATCTTTGCATAGTATATGAACTTGGTGGTCTATATTGATCTACACCCTTCCTAAATTCATATATTATCCAAAACGGTCAACTGGAATGATAAACAATCAATTGGTGTTAACTAAATTTTGAAATGTTGAAGTTCTACTTGTATCGGTTGAACGGAGCAACTGAATAGTCGAACAACGAGACCATAATATCGTAAACCTATGTTTCAGACAATCTCGGTCGTTCGAACCTATATGGTAGTCAACTGACTCAAGCAATATGTCCCTTGAATTGATTTTTTTCACTGGGCAGTCGACCAGATTTCTTGGTAGTCAACCGAGATTCATATTTTTGTTGAAAAATTTGAACGTTTTTCGATATCTTTTTGTATCGCTTTTAACGATAAAATATTATAAATCATTTCCAAAAATTTTCTAAACGATTTATTATTTATTGAAAATGTTTTATAAATAGTTTTATGCAAGGAATAATATTTAAAAAAGATTTTTTTTTAAATATTTTAAATAATGCCTTGAATTTTTAGATTTGTCTTTATTGATTGGTAATCTTTTTGATCCGTTTGACTTGCACCTTAATATCCCCACATTTTTTTGAATTGATTTGAATGAATCTTACAATCAAGTCAATGGGCTAATTTTGAGGGATTACAATAAGATTTTATAACTGTTGGGAATTTTAAAAATTTGGGTTATTAATATCACAAAATTTACAGAATATATATAATAAGAAAAAATAGAAAAACTTTCTGGAAATACAGTCTACCTTGTTCATACTTATCTCATTTCCTATGAGAAAAATAATGATTTTTTTTTCGAAATTTTGTGCTTAATTTTGGTGAAAGTTCATATTGATCAAAGTCTTTTTTCTTCCGGATTGTGTAACTTCTCGATTTGATTTATTCTTCATATCCTAGTTAGATGGTTCTTAATTATCTTCATTTAGATCTGGATCTTTTTTTTTTTTTTTTTTTTTGAGTATTCATCTGAGTAAGATATTCTTGAAAATATATGTGATTATCTTTGATTTAATATTTTACTTGAAGAAACTCATATTTTGAATTAAGAAATATTTTTTGAGCTTGAATCATTGTTAATCAGTAATCTTACTAAAATCAAATATATTTTTTGTTGATTACTTTGAGTTGTTAAAATCACTTTCTAAACTCACATGCTCTAAAACTAATTATCTGAATTATTCAAGTTAAGATAATTTATTTGATTTTATTTGCATTGGTTGACTGTGCACTCATATTGTTTATATTCCAGATAAATTAATAAGAATTCAATTATCATCATATCGTGTTAAAATCAATTCTATTACACTTAGTTGAGTTAAGAATTTATTGATATTTATAAGTGTTGGTTGAAGCTCTGATGAGAAAAACATATTTAATTTGTGAGGAATTGTAGCTTGAACTTAAGTATAATTAGTTCAAGTCAGAGTGTTCATCTAAGTGTATGGGTAATTCACTCAAACAAGGTATAAGGACTTTGATTCTCACTTGGGAAGAGGATCAAAATTTCAGTGGGTTTAATTGTTCACGAGAACTTAGGGGAGTAGACGTAGACAAGAGTAGCTTGCTGAACTATTATAAAATTCTACATGTTATTGTCTCTACCCCTTATATTTGTGTGATTATTTGTTTATGTGTGTCCATCTAAACATTCCGCTGGTAATCTAAGTTTCCTAAAAATCAGATAAAAGATTTGATAAGGTCACTAAAATAATTACATTAATTTTAACCTACCTAATTCAACCCCTCCCCCTTTTGGGTAGTCTTGGGTTAACAATTGGTACCAGAGCTCTCACAGCTTTATTGATCCAAAAATTGAGCTAATATATCACAATGGCACACCATATAGGCACTACCTTGTCTAAATGTTAATCTATGCATAGGACACTACTCTTCTACTACGTCTTCTGGAAAGCTAGCTAGGATGACAACATTTTTACAAGCCACTAACTATAAGGCATGGAGTGTTATTAAAAATGGTCCACATGTTCCTTCAATAGATGATAAGTACAATGATGAAGATTACAAATTGTTGTCTATCATATGCCCAAGCTATTAACGCTATTAACCTGTTGTTTTGTGGATTAAATGCAAATGAATATAACATAATATCGGATTTCTCTTTTACAAAAGAAATGTGTGATATGTTGAAAACCAAGCATGAGTGTCAAGTGACATAATAAAAAATTAGTGCGTTGATTCATCAGTTTGAGCTTTTTAAGATAGGTGAATCCCAATCTATCCAAAACATGTACACCAAATTCACCAACACGTGCACCATTCTCATCGAAAATCTGATGACTCACAAGCCATCTATTTAAGGATATGAAGAAGAGTCAAGTTCAGGCAGAGATAAATCACTAGCTTTGAAGACACAAAAAGACGATGGAGATGACAATGGATAAAGTTTGAATAGTGACCAAGAACCTAACTTGGCCCACATGACAAAGAATTTCTGATAACTAGCTTGACAATCCTTTCAAAGCAAGAGGTCCTTCAACCCCAACAACATAGAATGCTTCAATTGCCATAAGACAGGACATTTTCAAGCATATTTCCCAAAACTAATGAAGGAGAAAAACGAAATGGAAAAATGAGGTCTTTCACAGGAAAGAAAAAGTCAATGAAGGCCATCTAGGATGACTCAGTAGCAACTCAGATAGCTCTAGCAATGACTAGGAGTCCAACATGCTTGCTTTAATGGAAAACAATGATTAGAGAACTAATAAGCAGTGTTCTACTTCAAATCTTGTTAACTTTGATTAATTGTTTGAAAATTGTGAATAATTATTAAATGATTATAAAAATCAGTTTTCTAAAATAAGTGCCTTAAAGAAAATGGTATTATCATTGAACAAAAAAATTGAAACATGTGAAGCTGAAAATACTCCCCTTAAGAATGAGATTTCAAAATTAATGTTGTCTGATTTCGAAAAGTAAAACAAAGAATTAAAATAAAAAATTTACAATTTAAACTCTATTGTTCTCAAATTTACAAAAGGTGAAAATAATTTAAAAATACTTTTTTGAAGAGTTCAAGATGTGTTTTCAACAAGGCAAGACTGGCCTTTTGGAAGTTCAAGGTTATTAAATGTTTTCATTGTAATCTTTTGGTTCATACCATTAAGAACTATTTTCGTAAAAAGGAGAATGTGAAACTTAAACATGTTTGGGTACCTAAAAGAACCCTAACTTTTCAAACTAACCAAACCAGATCCACGTAGATTGGGTACCACTTAAGAACTATTTGAGGTGATCCTTACAAGTTAAATTAAAAGCATCTACAAGCGATGACAAATGGTTTCTAGACAGTAGTTGCTCACACCATATAACGGATGATAAAATTAAGTTTGCGCCTTTGACATTTAAAAACAAAGGTCATTTGACTTTCAAATATAATGCCAAGGGTAATATTATTAGTATAGGTCACATCGGTAATTCCTTTACTTTAAATTGAAGATGTTGTTGGATGTAAGACCTATAGTCAATCTTGTAACATTACATTTAAAACTTGTATCTGTAAAATATTTCAATAAAAAATATTAATAAAATGTATTTTGAATATTATTCTTTAATTATATCAATATTGTTGTAGACCATGGATATTAAGTGGCTTGATTAAAAGAAGGAAGCTGAAGACATTTGTTAACTTGATATTCTAAATGTTTCTAGTCGGTATTGGATTATTGAAAATGGTCTTCAACAATCTAGATTAACTTGTTTCGTTGTTTTCTCTTTGAGAATGGTGAGTCTTAAACCATTAGTATGAGATACAAAAACAATCACAAGATGACATACTAATGTAGCAAGGGACTAAACGTGATCATCCTTGATATCCTACATGATACTTTTCCTCAATGTCAAAATGAGATGTCTGAGGTGTGAGTGATCTTTTGACTTGAATTGTTGTATATTACATGTATGAATTGCTATATTTTGTATGAATTGCTATATTTTGATAATACTAAATGTTGTTTTCTAGTCACGAGTCTTTAACTGTATTCATTAGGTATAATGAGACATACGTGAGAAAATACGAGTATGGAAGATAGAATCTAGCCCTCTTAGGAAAAGAGACGTGTCTTATGTGATATGATTTAATATAATTCACCCAAGCCTACGAAAAGAGAAGTGTGATGATTGGAATTAGATTTCTATTGGTGTCACAAAAAATTCTATTATTAATCAAAATACATATTGGAGTAGTTTCGTTTTTACTTAACCGTACCCTGGTTTTTTTGAGTACATAGATAGAGAGGTCATATGATACACTAATCATACCTGGGGAGTTTCTCTTGGTTAAATTCCTATTAACTAGACATGGTTGTGATATGTGGGTAAACGTGACTTACAGTCGGAAGAAATGCCTTAAGGGAAAAAAATATTTTCTTTTGTAAGGGCAAAATTAGATTTGTTCTATTTTTTATTGATTGAAGATTAGTAAATTATTCAACTAATTAATTAATTTCACCATACAACTTTTTATATGAATTTAATGGATCACATACAATAGAGAATTGATGTTAGATGATTCCTTGAAAAAGGAACTGGTAGTAATACTGAATTTAAGAAATTCGGGGGTCATGAATATACAAAAAATAAAAGGTCCACAGATTTGAATCTTGAACAACCTTTATATGGTGGAAGACCATAATGGCCGCCCACCCTAACAAAAATTTTGGTCACTCCCTATCAAATTTCGGTCACCCTATTCTCTCTAAGGCAAATCTTATTTTGTCTGTGAGATTATGTTTTTCGAATTCACCTCTTGATTTTAATCTTACTACTCTTTGAATTTAATACAAAGTTATCCTAGAGTCTTGGATTAGATTAGATCTTAAAAATTGCAAGAACACTTTTATATCCTTGATCCTCTGTGTGGATACTATTAGAGGTGAGAAATTTGTGTCACTTCTAAGTGGATCGATATCCCTTGCATTATTCTTGTTTAGACACTCTCAAAAGAGCCTACTCATATCATGCCTTGAGAACTGCCAGCTTTGAGGTTGAAGCACCGGAAGAGGTAATCCTTGTATTAAATATGATTTAATATTACCTACTTTATTTTTTTAATATTAAATACGTTAGACCTAATTTTAAGAAATTGGATATTAATTATGATTTATTTTTTATATATATTTTATTGCGTAAATCTTGTCATTTTAATATTCAATCCCTTCAATCCTTATCTAGAATAAATTTATTCGAAATAAAAATAAGGTTTATAGGCATTATATATACCAAGGAACTATCACTCCTATAGAAAGAAATCTAAAATTTTTAAATTTTTAAATAAAAGTAAAGACAAAATTAATTACAAAAGTTTTTAGGATGTTTAAATTACATATTTCTTACGAGACATCACTCGATTACGCAAACTACTATACCAAATATTATGTAAAAATCCCCCGCCTTATACATAAGAGCATACACAAGTCATCAAACAAATCAAAGGCAAAGTAAAAAGTATGCTATGATTAGGCATACCAAAGCTAGAGTCTCTTAAAAATAGTTGAAACAAATGCTTATGATTAGGCATACCAGAGCTAGAGTCTCTTAAAAATAGTTGAAACAGATGCTTATGATATTGGTTATGAAGGTATCCTAAAACAAGTTATAATGTTAGAGAAAGGTTTCCAAGAATGGCTAGTTTGGTATACTTAAGGACTGTAGAATCAAGTCCAACAAAATTATAGTACTATAAAAAATGAAATATTAGCTATTGTTTTATGAATTTCAAAGTTTCAAGATGACCTTCTAAATTAGAATTTTTTCCTTCATATAGATTTCAAATTGACAAAAGACGTAATCCAAAAAGATGTTAAAAATCTCGCTTTAAAACAAATCTTTTCAAGATGGCAAGCCATTTTATCCATTTTTTATTTTGATATTAAGTTCATCTAAGAATAACAAAATTCACTCCTTGATTTCCTTACCAGGAAATTCTTTTAAAATGGGTGACAAGTTATCTAACGAGCTTCTAAAGCAGAAGGAAAAAGAACATTATGCAGTAAGCAATCTCAAATTCCTTCAAGTGCAAAAGAAAAAATGTCAAAGTTCTACTATTTTCGAAGCTATCGTCTCCCAAATTATTAATTCAACATGCAATAATAAAATTTATCTTGTTACTTTCAAGGAAACTCCACAAGTCTACAAATAAAACATCCCCTAAACCTCAAAATAAAAAATTTCAAATGGGTTTCCTCTTATACAAAGCCATCTAGTCCGATACCTAGAAAATTCAAACTTTGCCCAACCAAATAAAATGTTTACCCAACAGTTTAACGCACACCAAAACCTCATGAAACTTCTCTTATACCCCCAAAGTCTCTATTGGGAAGAACCACCCTATAAAACAATCATATACGTTGAAGAAGAGCTTTCAGAGCCAAATCCTTACACACTATCAAAACAAATTGCCAACCAAAATTTTATATTCTTTTGGACAATCATAAAACCCAAAGTTTTTATGAATATATATCCTTGCTAACACTAAGTTTATAGAAATCACCCATAACATGTTAAAAATAGATAAATAAAAATTTTCCTATTCAAAACTCCAAATTAAAAATATTTGGGCTCTTTCTGACTGGGGAGTGAATCTCACAATTCTTGGAAATTCTTTCAAAATTTTAACCCACCTTCACTACAATTAGGCTTGTGTAAATGATTGGGGCAAAAGTATTTTATTATCACATAAATTTAACCAACATTCATGATTTATTTTCTTGGAAAAAAAATCGGTTTCGAGTTTCATATTAGTTCTGTGACTGGTGGCTCAAATTTAGTGATGAATCTCAGAGCCTATTAGGACCACTAGTGACCAAATATTTCCAAATATTCTCTAAAAATATTATTAAAAATGTCCCTCTTGACAAATTGATGATCTATTCTTATTTTCTATCACTCAAGTAGGGGTAACATATCTTTTCATGGGATTTGCCCATAATTGAGTCTAATAAAATAAATCTTTCGATAACCATGCACCGACAAAGGGTTATATGGTGAGATGGTTTTAAAGCAGAAAAACTGTTTGAACAAAATATCCTAAATTGGATCAAATCAAACCAAAACTTCTCAAATAATTATCCAAATGATGATTTCCTTCTACACAAATCAATAGTTCAAAGTAAATTGATTGTTGGCTCATCCAAAATGGATTATGAGAAAAAACTATCAGAAATCCTATCCCAATTCCCACCTGATTGTGAGGAAGGAGAGATTTCTTCTTAAAATTACCTTCAAGCTAATGGAGATGATTATTATGGAATTGATCTTATAGATCAATGATTAAATTAAATAAATAAATAAATAATGATAATTATAATAAGAAAAAATAATAAATAATTAATAAAATAATGATACTAATAATAAATATCACTCTTTTCATATTTAAGCCACATATGTATGCATTTTAACATATTAAACTCATGAAAACCAACATTACTAATATTTTAAAGGATGTTTTAATACGGGCCCCAAAGCCCACCATTATATTGATGGTATTCCTATTCATAATTTACATTTATTCAAAAACCCCAAAAGCAACCGTGTCTTTTGACCCCACTCCAAGGTGCGTGATGTGTGTGATTTATACATGGTAAGAGTTTTTGAGGGGGGAAAACCAAATTGAAACCTTCCATATTCGAGCAAATTGTGAAGAACGTCAGAGCATTCTTCTTTTTCCCTTCCATTCGTCGTCGTCTCCCATTCCCTTCGCCTTCGTCTATCGAAACCCTTTCCATCGCCGGCATCGAAGAATCATATCCAAGCAGCAGTGGCCGTATTGTTAGTTCCCTTCGACGACGTCTTCAAGACAGTTTTGAACAATGGCACATCGTAGTCCTCTACCTTGCAGTGTCGTCGCTGTCATCTTCACATCCTTCCATTCCTCTCACCGTCGTCTACCTTGCAGCGTCGTCGTCATCTTCAATTGGTGGTAGTCTATTTCAGAATCGAACAACACAGGTAATAAACCCTAGCTTCAAGCTTAGTTAGTAGTCTTGAATTTCATATATTCCTACTTCCAAAAATATTAGAATATTTACCGTGTAGCAAAAATCAACATTTAATAACTGTGTAGAAAAAATTGATGTTGATTTCTTGGTTTGAATTTCACTCTTCTTCTTTTTTCTTATTAATGTTTGGTTTATTGAGATTTTTACTGTGTAGTAGAAATCAACAATTGAGTTTTGTTTTGGATTAACATCTTGTTTGTTTTCATTTTTTATGTGGGGTTGTTGAAAATAAAATTACTGTGTAGCAAAGAAAATCTATATTTAATAACTGTGTAGCAAAAATCAATGTTAATTTCTTAGTCCAAAATTTCATCTTCTTCCTTTTTCTTGTTGATCTTTGATTTATTGAGATTTTCACTGTGTAGCAAAAATCAACAATTGACTATTGTTTTGGATTAACATTTTATTAATTTTTATTTTTTATGTGGGGTTATTGAAAAAATAATAATTGTGTAGTAAAAAGTGATGTTGATTTCTTGGTCCAAATTTCCATCTTTTTCCTTTTTCTTGTTGATGTTTTGAGTTGTTGAATTATTTACTGTGTAGTAAAAATCAACAATTGAGTTTTCTTTTGGATTAACGTCTTCTTACTTTTCATTTTTGATGTGGAGTTGTTGAGAAAATAATTACTGTGTAGCAAAAATTGACGTTTAAAAGTTTGCTACACGAGTAAGGTGGATTAACAGGTACGACGACGATGATGATAACTATGGTGTGACTATGGTTTTGCATCATTTTTTTGTCTAAAAATTGGTTCATGTATTATGTTTTCTTTGATTTTTTTTTTTTTTTTTGTGAACTTTTCTATCAAAAAGCAAGATATTGCTTTTTTTTTTTTTTTTTTTTTTATGGATAAAGAGGAGGATTTGGCTTGAAATTGGGATAATGATTGGGTAGAGGGGGAGAATCCTGCTTTTGATACTTCTCCAATCTCAACTTCTCAAATTGAACAACACTTACTCCTCTAAGTGGAACTCTATTTGGATCAACGCTAACCATCTTCTGTGGCTGCAACCACCGTTGCTGCCGCTGCTATCTCTTCCTTCGGAATTTTGCTACACCATATTTTTTGTGAAAAATTACTGTACATTAATATTTAGCAAAAATTATTGTACATTAATATTTAGTGAAAAACTCTAGGGTTTTGTATTGCTATTTTTTTTCTTGACATTTGTGATATTTGAGTTCTTTGAATTTGTTACTGTACAGTAAAAATTCACTATTCGAGTCAAGTTTTAGATTGCTATTTTCTTCCTACATGAGTGATGTAATGAGTTGTATTGAATTTCAGAGATACACACAGGTAATAAAAACTCTAACCACCAATTTCAGTGAGTTGTATTTAATTCCCTCTTCTTCCATAACATTTGTGATGCTTGAGTTTTTGAAATTGTTATTGTGTAGTAATTTTTTTAGAAAAGCGATTTCCAATATGTCGTGTTCATATACATGATACAATTGTGGAAGTTTGTTATATGCTATTATGTGCATCTCATTTACACATCTTGGATTTTGTTTGTCAAAATTTTCAACTTTTGATTTGGTTTTTCTAATTTCAGTCATTTTGTTGGATTGTTGAAAATGATTTTAGGGTTCTAAATGCATTGGTAGTGTTACTCATACTTTAGAATGTTGCTATACCGTAATTTTTGTAAAAAGTTACTGTATATTAATATTTTTAGAAAATATTTTTATACAGTAAAAGTTTGTCAAAATGATCCTCTACAGTAAAATTCTTGAAATTTTGCGACTCATCAATTTTGTTTTTGTGTGTGAATTTACTAATAGTGCTACGGTGGTTGCATTTGTTTTGCATACTTAGTGGACTTCATTCAGTATGACGGTGGTGCTTATCTGTGAAGAGACGAAGGTTGCTGCAATGACCGTTGTCCTCACAAACTTTTAATTTCATATTGCAATTTACATTATTTTGAAGAAGAAAAAAAAAACAAAAAACAAAAAAGGAAAAAAAAAAAAAAGAATAAAGAAATACATATATGGAGAGTAAGAGTGTGTGTGTGAGAGAGAATAAAGTAGGAATAAAGAGATAGGAAAGAACAAGAGTGAGAGAAACGAGAGAGAGATAGAGAGGGGGCCATTGGAGGGAGAGAGAGTGTTAGATAGAGAATAAAATGGAGAGAGAGAGAGAGAGGATATAAAGAGAGATTGAGAGAGAGACGAGAAAGATGGAGAAGTGGGGCCCGCTGGAGGGAGAGAAAAAAAGGGAAAAGAATTGGGATGGGGCGCATGTGTTTTGTTGTTGATGTTTTCTCAAATAAAAAATAATAGTTAGCTGTTTCATTGTGTTGGGCCATGGTATATGGGGTCCATTCTAAATTATTGTCTAAAAATGAGTTATTCTCTAAAAAAATACTATTTTAAAATAATGGAAAGACATTGGTTTAGTGGGAAAAAATTGCACAAACAAAGTCTTTTCCTATACAATTGACCACCCAAAATATTTGACACAAGAGGCTTCAGAAGGAATGGTTGGAGGCAAGAGTTGTAAAAAATCTGCACAATTTTTGTTAATGGAGGTTGTTTAAAAAATGGGACCCATTCTATTTGTTTTTCTTTTGCCAAATTGATGACTAACTCATACACCGCCTTTTAAGAGAAAAGCCAAAATTCAAATTGATTGTGCCTCTTTGCTCCAGCTTTGTTTCAGCGCCACCTTCTTCAGCTGATAATTTTAACAAAGAATGACATGTTTATTCTTGATTGCTTATCCATTCTACCGCCTTCCTTGGTTATATATATGAGGGTGGTCATGATCATTTAGGGTGTAGAGACAAAAGGAAAAACACCCTTTTAGATATCCCATTTGAGAGTTTATTTTATACCCAATATTGTATTTTATCTGTGAGGATTATTGGGTGTATTTGGGATTTGGGTTTTGAGTGTGGAGTTGTTACCACTTGTATTCATATTTTCCTATAGTGAATACTCTTGATCCATCTTCGCCCGTGAAGTAGGCATCCTACTGAACCATGTTAAATTATTGTCTCTATTTATTTGTGTGTTTGTCATACTATTTTTGTTTCTCGTAATCATATTTTAACCCTATCTTTGATTTTGGGCAGTACGAGTTGCTATTTACGTGAAAGTAACCAATATGCGAATAGTGATTTTGTACCTACCTCATAACAAACTGGTATCAGAGCTATTTTAGCTGTCTTACTTTTGGAGTTTCCAGAAAATGACGTCCAAATATGGGATCGAGAAATTTGATGGCAAATTCAGCTTCAGTTTATGGTATGTTAAAATGCATGCTTTGATAGTCCAATAGGGCTTGCAAAAGGCACTTTGGTGCAGAGAAAATTGCCCGTTGAAAGCTGCTCGGGTAAAAGTGTTGATCAAGGCACAAACGCAAGTGCAAGAGCAAATACTTTTGTCGGGTCTGCAACTGTTACCAAGGTTTCAGTTGCTATCGTGTCCGATGTCGAGTTTGCAGAAATTGACGAGAAAACTTGTAGTGCAATTATTTTTAATTTGCTAGACAAGGTGTTGTGTGACGTCATGGAGGAAGACACCGTAGCAACATTGTGGATAAAGCTCGAAAGACTTTATATGACAAAGTCTCTCACCAATGGGTTGTATTTGAAACAAAATCTCTATTAACTTTGGATTAAGGAAGGTACGCCTATTAAAGAACATATTAACGAGTTTAATAAAGTAATCATAGATTTGAGAAATATTGATATTAAAAGTGAAGATGAAGATCAGACCCTTATTTTATTATGTTCTTTACCCCTTCGTACAAGCATTTTGTTACAACATTGTTGTTGATCCCGAGATTTTGATGGACAATTAAGTGTTGATGTTTTTTGTTGAACCAATGAGTTTATTGAGTGTTTCAGTTTAAAGAGTTCCAATCAAGATAACATCATGAAGTAATTGTGAAGGATGCAGATACAAACATTAAAAGATTGAAAATTCTGAAGAATTTAGGTGAAAACAACTCAAATCCTTTTTACTTTTAATGTATCCCTATTAGGATCACACACGACACAAATTAAATGATTTATATTTATGTGTGTTTAAATTAAGATCCCAATAATAGTTAAAATATTTGCTCTAATGTAAAATTGAAAAAGAAAAATTGACCTAAGTAAGATTAGTATTTAAAATTGATTATTAGTGTCAATTTAGTTAACCGAAAAAAGAAATCGTTTAAAGGGTTAAAAATGTCAAAGATTGGAGTTGAAATAAATAGAGGAGAAAGTGTTCTAGCAATAATCGGTCAATCGACCAAGGATGTTCGGTTAACCGATGGGTAATGGCTGGAAAAATGATGTTTCCGAATCAATTAGTCAACCAAACTAGGGGAGATCAATTAACCGATTGCCAAAAGCTAAACTTTCTGTATCGATCAGTCAACTGACTAGGGCGAAATTAGGCTTGAGAATGCATCCTATATGATTGGTCAACCAACCCATGGGGGATCGGTCAATCGACCTGTGTTTGAGCAAAGATTGGGATACATCATGTATCCATCGGTCAACTGATGGGCAATGGTTGGTCAACCGATTGGGTTGTTTCAGATTTCGAGGATTTTTGGGATTTGATCACAACTAGCCGTTATTTGCTTACCTGAATGAAATATCTTAGGGATTTAGATATATTGATAATATGTTACTCCTATTTGGATATCCCTATAGATATGGTACATAAAATATTGGTGTTTCTCAATTAAGTACATTTAATACTTCTTATCTATTTGATTTGAGATTGAGAATTATTTTGGAGACTTAATTGAATATTTTAAAAGTCATATTTAAGTGAATTATACCAGGATTAAATGGTATTGATATGTGGGGTCTATATGTGCATTTAATTGTCATATCTTGAGGGAACTAACCGTTAGAGGACCTATTTCAAATCAGCTTAAATAGACCTGCGTTTTTTGAGATCAACACATCACTTCCATCAAGAACTAAGTGTTCCTGAGCTTTCTAAGAGTCTTTATTCTTATATTTTCTTGAGAGATCATTGTGAGATCATTTTTGTGAGAAAAGTTCTTGAGTTAAAGTGCCAAGTATTTTAGCGTCACCAATTTAAATTGTCTTGCGATTCATATTCAATCTTTCAGTGTTATCCTGGTGAGATCGCTCCAATTTTTTTTTCTTAATTGTGATTTTATATTATTATTGTTTTCTTAGATATAAGATCTTTGTGAAATCCTTTTTTGAACTTTAAAGAGCATGAAAATTCTTTTAAAACGATTTTTTTGATAGTCTGATTACGTGTTTATTTTTGTGCTACCCACACTTTATATAATTAGATATTGAATTCTTCACGTAAATTCTATCACTAGTAAATTCAGGACATTAATTGAGTTAAATTGATTTGAGGTGGTAGAAGCTCCAAGTGGGAAGAAATTCATCAATTCTTGTAATTTGTGAGTTTGTGTGGATTAGATACTTTTGGGAGTATCTAGTCAGGGGTAACTTGGGTTTCGATCTCTTTCGGTAAAGAGATTGAAGTTTAATCTTTACCTATTGCATAAAAAATGTTAGGTTGTTTTTTTTCTCTTAAAAAGAGTTAGGCTTGATTCTTCCTGATTAGAATTAATTGTGTGTGAATTATAACGATTCTATCATTACCGATGAAAATGATACTTGGAGTGTTTTTTGGTGAGGTTTGATTCCTAGCCTAAGTTATAAAATAATTAGGTTGTGATTCTTCATGTAATAGAATTAGGTTAGTCTTTAACTTCGTAAAAAGATAAAGGTTCTTCCTTAACCTGTAAAAATAAAATATTAAAGATTTATTATGAGCCTCTGAAAAGAATCATTGTATAAAGGTTTGATTCCTACCTGTTAAATGGATCAATTGATTTAGTGGATGCGAATCTTCGTGAGGCTCGGTAGACTGGATTAGGCAAGATTAACTTAGTGAACTAGGATATATCGTTGTGTTCTACTTTGTTTATTTTCTTTACTTTATTTCTTATTGTTTGGGTGTGTACCTAGATTTGAACACTTATCCGCTGGGTTATAAAGATAATAATTTATTTATAATAAATTGATTATTTGAGTTATTAAGTGTTGAAAGATAATAAATTTGTTTAAATTTTTATTTCTATCCAATTCACCCCCCCTATTGGATAGCTCATTGGGCGAACAATTAGCATCAGAGTTAGTTTTAGCTCGATAAGTTTGACATCTTAGCTAAACCAGTCACGTGCACACACCATGGGTAATATTTTTTTGTGTATCTTATCTTGATGTTGACAGATCCCTATATGATAATGTGATGTATGATTCTTATGGTATTAGTGATAGTGATGGAGATGATGATAATGAAAACGTCCATATCATCATGGAAAAATTGTTTTATCTCATACTTGTTTTTGCCAAAGAAAACTTGATCCTTTTGAAAATGGAGAAAAAAGTCTTCGAAAATCTAAAGTGCATTTAGATGATTATTATGGTACAAAAGAGTTTTCGGACGTCATTTTTTAAATCAATAATTTGCTCTCTAAGGTGGATTTTCTTGAAAATGAAAACAGTGCTTTAAAAATAATTTTGACATAATTTCTAAGTAAAGGACAGATCTTGAATAAAAAATCGATTTACGTAAGAAAAATTTTGAAAAATCAAAATCCGATCTCAAGTCTATTTCGAGAGTTTCTGGAAATTTTTCTTCATATTTTAAAACAATCTATGGAAGTGGATACATTTCATCGTCTTATCCTTCATCACAAGCCAATGATTATAATGTTACTATTGTTAGAAATAATTCATGCTTTATATATCATGTTTTCTATGATAATTAATTGAAACTGAGATATTATTATTGCAATAAAGTTGGGCATTTTAAAACATCATGTTCGTTTAGAAACCCTAAGTTTATGTCTAACAATAATGGATCCAAAATGAAATGGATACCGAATAGAGCTATTAAAATGTCTTGTGCAGAGCTACATAATTTTGGGAGTGGACCCGAAGAAACAAACAAAGAGGTTATATCAAAGCCAAGATAGAAAGTTATCAAGGATCCACTAGTGACGTGTGCAAAGCAAAAAGATTTATCAAAGCCAAGATATGAAGTTGCAAAGAAACCAGAAGAGACACATGCAAATAGAAAAGATGTATCAAAATCAAGATGGGATATCACTATAAAACCACAAGGGATACATGCAAAGGGAATCATCAATGAATCAAATGGCAATAATCAAAGGCAGAGAGGATATGGACAGGTCAAGAAGAATTGTGCTTCCAAATCAATCATGAGTACAAATGAGGTGAAAAATAAAGTCGTCCCGGAAAATATAAAAGGTACTCCTAACCCTTCGCAATTTAAATTCATTAAATTTGTTAAAGAATGAGGTGTTCGACTTGCCAAATAGGTAAGTTGATACTGGTTTCTAAAACTTATACTAAATGATATGCTTATTTGTTATCTTAGAAACATTACATGGTGATTATATGAATCACATTTAGTTAATGTGTATAAACATGTTTTTATGTGCTTACATTAAGTAGTGATCATGTGTTTAATTTTAAAACATGTTACTTGATTTAGAAAATGAATAAAGTGTTTGTGATTTCACTAAGTGTTATTAATGACTTGTTGCACAGTAACAAAACTATTTCTATAATGTGCTCTTATTCAAGAATATATCTTTTATACAAATGTGTTGAATTGAGTTGATGTTTTATGCATCTTGAAATGATATCTTGATTCATTATAATACATAATATTGTGATATATTAAAGTATCTTAATGATTTAATTGATGCATTAAATTGATAAAACTTGTATGATTAATATTAATATGAAAGCATGATAATTTTTTTTATATCATACATATGAGTATTTGAATACATAATATATCAATTTGTGCTTAATGTTTCAAGTTGATGTTTTTCTGCACGAGGATATATATATATATATATATATATATATATATATATATATATATATATATATATATATTGGCATTAAGTACCTGGTTATATGCATTATAATATGTCATTCTCATACGTTTCATATTTCCTGATTTTTAAATGATTATTATTGTGGAAGAGATTTGTCATGGTATAAGATAACACCTTTTATACGCATGTTATTATTGAGATATGATTCATGTTCATATGCATTAATGATTAAATGTTTATTAGAAACATGCTACTTGAGAAGACTCAATCTGAATTAATTGGTTTATAGGATTAAAATTGTTTGAAATTGATTAGTGATCATGCATGAAGTTGAGAATAATTGATAAACATATGTTCACTTGATTTATACTAATGATCTTCTTTCAAGTATATTTCAAAGAGTTTCAGGTTATAAGATTACTTAAGGAGAAATAAATATTCATACTGAAATTCAAAGTTTAGTTAAGAATAAGAACGAGATTGATTCGATGAGATAATTGGTTAGAATTAAATCTTCATTCAACTCAGTGGTAAAACAATCTCATTCTTGCATGATTATGTAAGAAATTTAATTATCATACTTTGATTATATGCCTACGAGGAATTCTATTGTTAGCTAATACTGGTTTATTGATGAAATATTTATTACTAAGAAATACTTGATAAAATCAGTATTAATCATGATCTTACCTGTCGGCATACCATATTAATTTAAGCTTACATGGTTGATATCACTTTATGAGATTGCATTAATCTACTTATGATACCATATATATGATCGTCTGAATATATATAACATTTCAATATGTTTCATGTGGATATATTTATAGGCATTCAACTAATATCTCTTGTTTTGTAAATGATTATTATTCTAAAAAAGAATTGAAATTTTATGAGATAAATATGCACTTATCCATGTTTATGCATGCATTAGATTATGTTGATAAATTATCATTGAGATATTCTTTCGGACCTAGTGCGTAAAAGATCACATGATTCTTGATTCTATCTAAAAGAAAGATATTAACTGGTATCATGAGTAAGACATGTTGACGTTATTGAAATTATTTGATTCCATGCTATATTGTTGAAATATTTTGATTGCCTCAGGTTTATTCTCCTAAGCACGAATTTGCTTGTTTACAATTATATAGGGGAATAAGTTTTTATAAGTGGGGGCAATAATGTGTTATGCTTAAATCGAAAAAGATGATATTGAATAGCTCGATACCTTTGATTAACTTTTTGATATATTCACTAAATCTCTAGTAGAAGATTAAAGTTCATGAAAATCATTCGAGGTTTCGGTATGGCTAAAGACAATAATGTTTGTCTAGAGTGATTTTTTGGTTCCCTTTCCCCACTTTTTGAGATGACAAAGGGAGAGAATATATGTTGATGTTTATTGAAAATCTTTAGTGAATTGAATTGATTGATAAATGGGCAAGATTTAAAGGAGAAACCTTGATTCAACTTAAAACGAGTTAGTTAATGTTTAAGATTTGTTCGCTTAAACATTGCACTAATATAGGAGGAAAACATTGTTGATATGATCATGTTGCCTTATTGAATATCTTAATTGTTTTATTGATCATATTTTGTGCTTCATTGAATATATTATGAGGTTTTTTTTTTAATTATCTTTATGATTATTGGTAGCGCGTAAATAACGTCACTACTTTCACCGCAAGTGTACGGGTCAAGTTTTAGTAGAGTGGGAAGAGTAAGGGTTGTCGTATCCGCATGGATTGGTGTAGATTATCGTTGAGTACCGTAATTGTCATAACCTAACTTTATTTAGGAGATAAAAATGTAGTTTTTTTATATAAATAAAATACTAAATCAATTAACTAATTAAACTAATATATCTAATCTAGTAATATTAACGTTTATGGGAGTAAATTGTCTAGGGATTAACTTCATCCACTTAAACATGTATATTTCAATCTAATTTACATTAACGAGATTCATCATATCCGACAATTTCGGTGTAGACACGGCATTTTGACCGTCCTACAAATATTTTATACTTTATTTTAAAATTTATTTTATTTTTATTTAAAAAAAATAGAGAAAATAAAAACTAAAAAATAAAAAATAAAAAAAGAAAAGAAAGATAAAAGAAAAAAAAGTAAAACTAAAAAAAAAATGGAAAAGAAAAGGTTTCCTTATCAAAATGGGATTAGGTTTCCTTTTCCCTTTCCTTTTAGGTTTTGTTTCATTTTCCTCGTCGAATTGGAACTAGGGTTTCTAGGATTTTTCAATCCATATCCTTCCTATAAATAAGACCCTCCTCCTCATAATTTAGACACACAAATATTCAGAGATAAACCCTTCGGGGACATTCAGAAATTAAGAGAAAAAACCATTAGAACGTGATTCTCATCGTAAACCATTTCGGAAAATTGTCTGCGCAAGAAAAAAAATCCCGCACATCATGATTCTTGGCCTAGAACATGTATGTTTTATGATTTTTTAATTCTTTTTTCAGTTTTATTTTATTCTCTTCGCAATTTAAATTCCTACAGGCTTTATTTATTTTTTAATTATCCGATAACTCAATGAAAAATGTCAGGATGAGGTTCTCCATTCTCAATTTGAATCTTTGAGTATTTAGATGAGGATACCCGCTATTTTTATTTTTTTTTTAATTTTTATTTTACTTCTGTATTTTTTTAATTTTTTTTGTATAATAAAAAGTCGTTCGATGATCCGATAAAAACGATAGGGTGAGTTTCTCGCATTGAGCTTAATCTCGAGCGTTAGGTGAAGGATGTTTCATTGTTTATTTTTTGTATTTTTTATTTTATTTTATTTTCATTCTTGTTATCAAAACCCTAAAAATAAAAATAAAATAAAAATCCAAAAATAATAAAATATTTGTTTTAAGGAATTAATCCTTACGAACGTTAAGGTGAATCCGACGATTCGATAAACCGTGGGAGAGTTTTCCGTGGTTTCATTTCCATTCCCCGACTCGAATGGAATTTAGAAACGAATGGTTTTAAGAAATCTCTTCCCTCGGTAAATTTTTTGTGGGATTCCGCTTAAGTTTCGGAAAGATTAATTTCAACAAATATTGTTCTGCGAACCTTCCCTTGATTCTCATATCCATAGAATTCAAGAAAATTTCAAAACGGGATTTCTTTAAATTAATCAAACAAACTCAAAGTAGACTTTGTTTTTTTGCATCCACTTAGCATATTTATTTCTCATATCATTTAGACGGCATGTTTAAGACACTCTTACTACTTACACTTTTTATATATATAGTTCAGTTTTTTTTTTCAATTTCATAAATCCACGCTACTTTTCACATCTAGTCATGGCACGTGCACCACTTATATTTTTATATTAAATAATTAAATCAGTGACACGCATAATCATGTAAATTTACTTAGTATTCCCTATTCACTTCTCTTATTCATATCAGTTTGTATTGACATATTTGAATTAAACCATTTAGTTTTAGGTCACTTTTGCATATAAAATAAAATTCATATAATCTTAGTTTTTGCATTCATATTTTCATATTTATTCACTTATTTGAGTTTGCCCATTTAAAGTAAAGAAGTCTTTAGGAAACATATATAAATACCCCATTTGACCATCCTTATCGAATCTTTAATATTCGATAAGAAGTTATACCGGGGGAAAAAATCAAAAAACTTATCCCACCTTATTTGTGAAAATTCCAAAAAGATTTTATAAGAAAGAAATGATTTCAAAATAAAATAAAAGACTCGGACTAAACTAATTGGACTTAATTAGACATAAGGTACCGTTTGCGGACAGACATCTTGGGATCCTAACACCTTCCCCTAGCGTAACAGATCCCCAAGCCTTCAAATGAATATTTGGTTTGACCGTGTCTTTTTTTAAGTCAATTTCACTTAGGCCCTTTAAATTGTTTTTCTAAAAATTCGATGACCTAGCACACCATTTAAATCTTATCTTAGGTGGCGACTCCTTAATTTTTTTAAATGGCCTAAGTAGTTTTTTGAGAAAGCCGACACTTTAAAACCCCTTCTCCTTAAGCTATTTATTATTTAATATTCTTTTCTTGTCGAAAAAATGGGGCGCGTCAGCTGGCGACTCCGCTGGAGAGAATTAGAGGATCAAGCCTAATATGTCCAAATAAGTACAACCATTCCATGTCCGAATGTTATATTTTATTTTGTTATCTTTTCCTTTTATTTTTATAAATAAGTTGTGATGTTTGTTTCTTTTTTATTTTTATTTTTCTCTCGGGCTCTTATATTATTGTAAATCCTCCGACACAAGTATGGTCGTCTTGTATCCATATTATCCCCTTGGGATTCTATGACACAAGATGGGGGGTTTCATACTTGATGGATTGATGATGTCTTAGAAAGTCTTAAAAACCAAACGAGTTCGAAGTTTTCAATACCGATTAAGCTACGAAAGAATTTTCGTAAATCATTATCTGTTTTGATCGGTCATTATCAAAATGAAAATTTCAAACTCGAATGGGTTTTAAGACTACCTAATACCCACGTGGATTAATAAATGGGTTTGTTGTAAGAACTGGACGAGACTGGAAAATTGGTCTTAAAAAAATAATTCTGGTTCCCCCCATCCAAAGCCTGGTCTTTACTAGCAGTCAAGCCCAGACTTATTCTAGGATGACATCAAAAGGTAATCCCGAATCTCCCCAAACAACCCAGATGGCTCGAATGCAAGAAACTATCGACATGCTAAGGAAAATGATCAATGAACTTAGCCAACCCCAAGAGGAGCATGTTCCTCTGTCCAGTGAAACTCTTGTGACTGAATCACTAAATGGAAATCCTCAAAGTGTTGGGATAAAGAACTCAGTGCCGAATCCGAACCACGCCGGCCCGAACTTCACGATACTGGTCTACTATGGACCCCAGATGAGCCCCCATCCTTTCACTTATGGAGCTATAGTATATCCCATCCAGGGGAATGTCTATCAGGCCTCACCAGAAGGCTTAAACCCTTCCGCACCACAGATCCTCATTTACCCAAAAATGGTCGTTGCTCCACCAAACGATGTGAATGCTAATCAACCGGCCCTGGCCACTGACACCGAAAACAGAGAAGTAGCGAATGGACTCCCTCCGGCTTGGGTTCTGAAATGGAAGAATTAGAGAAAACCATAGAAGAATTGAAAAGGGAAAAGCCATCCAGGAAAGTAGCGTACAAAGAATTGTCAGCATCGCCCCGGGTGGTGTATCCGAAAAACTTCGTAGTTCCAGAGTTCACTAAGTATGACGGCACTGGCCCCCCAGAATGGAATGTCTGAAAATGTTCTGGAGATCGCTAAAAGGATCGACTCTCAACTGTTACATGACCCTGGACCTATTGCAAATTAAAATGTTCGAGGATCTAGTAGAGGCCTTCTGTGAGTAGTATGTGTACAATAAGGATGCAGCGCCAGACCATAATACCCTGTACCAGATACTAAAGAAGAAAGATGATAGTTTTCAGAGATACACTGCTCGTTGGAGGCAGGAGGCTACCAAAGTTGTCCCCAGGATGAACAAGGAGGCTCAGATAGAGATATTCAAGTCGATCTAGGTGCCACTGTTCTATCTAGATCTTTCGAGCATAGCAATGGTTTCTTTCAGTGATGCGATCAAACAAACCGAGGTGATAGAAGAGGGAATAAGAAGCGAAAAGATTGAAGGGACCTCGCCCAATCCGACTAAGAGGTCAGCCCCACCAAAGAAAAATGAGAATGAGGTAGTCATTGTCGTTTTTCCCCAGCAAGCCCATCACCAAAATTACCCCCAAGCTTCATATCCCCAAAACTACCCGAACCAGAACAACTAATATCGCAACTATTTCCCTCGAAATTGCCAAAACCAACATTACACCCGGAACCAACCATATTCCCAAAACCATCTCCGCTATTACCAAAACGTACCTCCCATTTACCAAAACTGCACTCCCCCCGAAACCTACCAAGCACCCTCTTGCCTTACATATTAGCCAAACCCGAACACCCCACCTGAAATTCCTAAACACACCCTAAGGCCAAGAACCCAATACCACAAAGATTATCTACCTCGTGCGATAAAAACTTGTACAATGAGTATTTTTACATGCTCGCGTATTGACTACTCGCAAGTATACGAGGTCAAGTTTTAATATAGTGGATCTTAAGATCGGATATCGTTCCATAGGGATGGTGTTGAATAATTGAATACCGCGATTTGTATAGTCTTATATTATCCTGACGGTTCAACTTAGTTAGGATTAACCCATTAATTGTAGTTTTAATTGGTGAATGAATACATGACTTTATGTTGACGCCAAAGTCCCCCTCGAACATCTTTTCGAACACATAGTCACGTGAGTCTTGACCCAACGCCATGGATTGCACACATTCTAACGCCCTCTCGGGTCGTTATAACATCGTGTTGGGTTTATCCTAATCCGAATCCGGGGTTACCTCTCCCGAGTGTCAAACGCTGTATTCTCAAAACTAACCCCAATACCTTAACAAGCATACTAAGATCGTAGTAGAGCGATAACCACAATCGAATTTAGATAAATAACCATTAAAGAAACATATATTAAATCAAACTAGTATTTATACAACTATATCGATCCCTAACTAATATTTATCTAATCTAACATGATCTTGGCCACTGAAACATTAAACCAAGAGGGATTCATCATCATTTACAATAAAATATTAAATTACAAAGAGTGAAACAAACAGAGAAACAAAGAGAGAAAGATCAAAGCTTAAAGTGGAGTGATCCACTATGGCCAAAGATCGATCTGTCAATGTTTCCTCTTCTCCAGGTGATGAATATCCTCTTTGAGCTCTTCAAGATTAGCCAAGGATCACCTCCCAAGGTTAGGGACGTTCCAGTCTTTTTAATGGAAGTGAGAGAAAGGGTTTTATAGGTGCAAGGATCCACAAATATATGAAAATATCTAAAAAGATCTTAATTCTATTGCAGAGTGACCGCCCACCGCCTAGGCGGTGGGTATGTCGGCTGCTCTCTAATTTTTCACCGCCTAAGATGTGGAACTGGCTCTCAACTCTCTGCATTTTCATCGCCTAGGCGGTGGGCCTTGTTCATTTTCAGTACTTCTCTGCATTCTCACTCCCGTGGCGGTGACTTGACCGCTGCGGCAATGGATCTTGTGCTCTTGAAACCTTGTTCTTTCATTGTTTATTCACCGTTTTACCACTGTTTCGCTCGTTTGTCACTTGTTTCCTTCCCTACACCTGAATTACATAAAAACTAACAAAAACAAAATTAAATATTACTAATTTACTCAAAAACTACCAAATCCAGTTTAGAAGTAGATAGGTATTTCACACTTATCAAATACCCTCCAAACTTGGAATTTTTCTAGTCCTCAAGCAAAATACCCTAACACTAAATTAAACTAACTACACTAATTAATTAACAACTAATCTAAAAATGAATAAACATAACAAAGAAGAAGTAAATTCAAGAAAGTTTCAAGTTCAATCGAAGAAACCAAGTTGGTCATCCCTCAACAGCCCTCAATCTAATTAAGTTCGGGAAATAACACACACCAAGTGGTGTTCTAGAATTTCAACACTCAATATCAATAAAAACTATTCTAGATCCATTTGAAATGTTTGTGTGTGAGAACTCAAATATATAACTAATGAAACACTGGATTGGATTATTCAGTAGCTAAGCTCATGACTTAAACCTTGAAAGATTCAGGAAAACCAGACGCTTGAGTGGACTAAACTATCCACTAATGTAGGTTCAGACATTCACAAAGATCAATAGGGCTTGGTTTGGCTTTGGAGAATGACTAAGGGTATTGCAGGAATAGAAAACAGAAAATCGTTATAATTTAACGATATCCGAGGCACAAACGCTTGTCGCTATCTCTCTCTCAAAACAGTATATATTGAAAATACAACCCTGAACAAGAATTTAAGAACCTTGAATTCACTTGTCACAAGAAACGGAATTAAAAACTATATTCATATAGTTTTTTTTTTAAGAGACATAACACACCTCCAAACTTATTCGAATTTCTACAATTTTAGGCGTGTGCAAAAAGGATTAAGTAACGCACCCCCAAACTTATTCGAATTTCTATAATTTTAGGAGTGTGCAAAAAGGATTAAGTAACACACCGCAAACTTATTCGAATTTCTACAATTTTAGGAGTATGCAAAAATAATTAAGAAAATGACAAGTGAATACACTAATACCGAATCAATAAAAATTTATCTGAAACCCGACCGATCACTTCAAGTAGCATAAATTAATGTTAACTTAATTTCACACAATTTGAAACTTAGGCTTAGCGACAATGGTTTGGAAAAGTTTAATTGGATAGAGTATTGATACGTGTTTAGAATTGAAAAGATTATTGGCTTTGACAGGGTAACGCGGGATAAATTTTTAGGTTAGCTTCAAAAGGCTTAAGAGGTAAAAATGAAGGTCTAAATCATGCCTCCAGAATTACCTTACCTATAATTTCGCCTCAAACCTCCCCCAATCAAGTTCTAGATTCCTCATTTCTGTCATGAACTTATTACTGAATAATCGACGTCAAATCATTCAAATAATTATACACTGAGTCCATGCTATCATGTGATTTTAGGATCAAAATAATTTTTACCTAATCAACATGCTAAGTATACACAACACACATGACTAGCATTACCCCCGATCTCGATATACAATTGGAGGATAATTTTCATCATCGGAAAATGGCCCAGATGAACTCAACAACTCAACATGCACATACGACTTCATACATAAACATATATATTCTAAGTCTAAATACTAACATACATACACTAAACTAATCATTACACATGCATAAAAAATTAAAATACATTAAATAGCGAACCTAATAACAGTTTATAGCAATGACAAGTAAAATTGGCTGACGACACATACCTAGG
Source organism: Eucommia ulmoides (assembly GCA_016647705.1). Classification (NCBI taxonomy): domain Eukaryota; kingdom Viridiplantae; phylum Streptophyta; class Magnoliopsida; order Garryales; family Eucommiaceae; genus Eucommia; species Eucommia ulmoides. The sequence goes on along the minus strand of CM028326.1, from coordinate 33,822,986 downwards.
GGATAAGACGTAAAAGTCTTACCCCTTACCATTCGCTGGGAGGAAAGTCATCGCCACCACTATCATGTCAGAATGGAAATTGTGGCGGTTGCAAAAGGTGCGGCGACACATGCGGCATAGGCGGATAAGTACTCATATCAAAGCTGAAGCGTGCGCCAAAGAACCGTTGGATTTGATCTTGAGCACACACAAATCGCAATGTTTCAACAAAATATGAACAATGTAGCATGCAATTTTGTTTCACACAATTTAACAATCCAGAGAAACTTAGTTTATCACCAAAAATCAAACCAAAATCCCATAGAAATTGAAAATCGCGAAAATGGGGTTGAAATTTGATTTTTGGAATTTGATTTGTGGTGGAAATAACAAATTTTGTAAATGGAATGATGAATTTGAGGATTTAAAATGGTTTGGCAGGATGAAAATGGAGAAATTTTGGAGTTTTAGAGGTGGTTGTGGTGTTTTTGTATAGTGGTATGATTTTAATCAAACAGAGGCCTCACCGCCGCGGCAGTGGAGCACCTTTTTAAAACCCTTTCCATTTTGTCGTGTCACCGCTTCGGCGGTGAAGTGCCTTTTTCAAAAACTTACACTCTATTGTTTCACCGCCTTGGTAGTGAAGCATATTGCTAAAAACTTGACATCCTACATTTTCACCGTCGCGGCGGTGCGTCCATGGCCTAGGCAGTGAGCCTGCTGCTGGATTTTCATTTTTTCTTCAAGTTTTCACACAAGGGCTCCACTCCATGCACTTCCACGTCACTTGTTCAACGATTTTAAGTACGAAACACATCCCCGAGTATCATCACTTCTTAATTCTCCTCCAAACATGCTCCGAGACAATTCCAGCCTCCAAAAAATAATTAATAGCAAAAATCGAGTAAAACTTGATACCCTTGATTTCGGATCAAAAACCATGACTTGCTTGATTTAACGTCCCTAACTGGACTTGGTTGTGTATTTTTCACCAAAATCCCTCATAGACAAGGAATTCGGGATAAAATGCTCCATTGGATCTCAATTCATGGCTTGAAGTTAACTTCTTATCTCTCTTCTTATCGTTTTCAACGTACGCTCGATCTCGGGATCAAGAGTCAAGATTTCCAAACTCCTTATTCGTTATATGCACTGTTTGATCACAACTAACGAAACAAATTAATAAAATAATTTAAAAGAAAATAAAACAAAAGAATTGTCTAGATTAATATTCAACTATTTAGTCACAATATCAACCTATTTGAACACCATCTCCGGTAACGGTGCAAAAAACTTGTACGACGAGGTTTTTTACAGGCTCGTATATTAACTACTCGCAAGTATACGAAGTCAAGTTTTAATATATTGGATCTTTAAGATCAGATATCGTTCCACAGAGATGGTGTTGAATAATTGAATACCGCAACTTGCATAGTCTTATATTATCCCGACGATTCAAGAATTATTTAAAATTAAACTAATTAAAACTAAGTGAAACTACAATTAGTGGGTTAATCCTAACTAAGTTGATTACCTAGGGATTGATTTCATTTACTTAGTACATGTTTGATTTCGTTTAGTTAACAATAACAGTGTTTAATCCTATCCGACAATCTTTATATCTTAAACTCATTCACTCCATCTCCCGAGTGTTTAGTAAATAAATACATGACTTCGCGTTGACGCCAAAGTCCCCCTCGAACGTCTTTTTGAATACATAGTCACATAAGTCTTGACCCAACGTCATGGATTGCACACATTCTAACGACCTTCCGGGTCATTAAAATGTCGCGCTGTGTTTACCTTAGTCCGAGTCCGGGGTTATCTCTCTTGAGTGTCAAATCTCGTATTCTCAAAACCAACCCTAATACCTTAACAAGCATACTAAGATAGTAATAGAGCGATAACCACAATCGAATTTAGACAAACAACCGTTAAAGAAACATATATTAAATCAAACTAATATTTACACAACTACATCAATATTTAGCTAATATTTATCTAATCTAACATGATCTTGGCCATTGAAACATTAAACCAAGATGGATTCATAATCATTTACAATAAAACATTAAATTACAAAGAGAGAAAGATCAAACCTTAAAGTGGAGTGATCCACTGTCGCCAAAGACCAATCCGCCAATGTTTCATCTTCTCCGAATGATGAATATCCTCTTTGAGCTCTTCAAGATTGACCAAGGATCACCTCCTAAGGTTAGGGACGTCCCAGTCTTTTCAATGGAAGTGGGAGAAAGGGTTTTATAGGTGCAAGGATCCATAAATATCTAAAAATATCTAAAAAGATCTTAATTCTATTACAAAGTGATCGCCTAGGCGGTGGGTATGTCGGCTGCTCTCTGATCTTTCACCGCCTAAGCGATGGAACTAGTTCCCAACTCTCTGCATTTTTACCGCCTAGGCGGTGGGCCTTGTTCATTTTCAACACTTCTCTGCTTTCTCATCGCCACGACGATGGATCTTGTGCTCTTAAAACCTTGTTCTTTCATCATTTCTTCATCGTTTTCCCACCGTTTCTGTCGTTTGTTACTTGTTTCCGTCCCTACACCTGAATTACATAAGAACTAACGAAAACAAAATTAAATATTACTGATTTACTCAAAAACTACCAAATCCGATTTAGAAGCAGATAGGTATTTTACACCTCTCAAGGGGAAAACTTCCAAAACGACGAAAATGAACTGCTAGACCTTCCGAGCTCAATCACCGAGCTGTGCCAGAATTGTTTGAAGTAAGGGATGTTGACAAACATCCCATCCTATGAGCCTAAGCCCAGAAGTAAAACCGCATCTTCGAATGCTTTATGTGAATACCACTCGAGAGCTAGGGGACATGTGACTGAGCAATGCTATCAATTGAAAGACAAGATCCTAGAGTTCATACAAATAGAAGCCATCATATTTCCTAAAACAATTGAGACCAGTACACCAAACTGTCGGCAGAATCCGCTACCTGAGCATGCCTCTTCAGGGAGTGGTGAAACTTATCTTTAGCAAAATGTTAGCAGAGATGGGAGCGAGTCACGTGTTCGAGGCTCAATTTGAAAAAATTTAAAGGCTGCAAAACTGGGATTCTTTTTTACTTTCAATCTGATAGGTGTTTTGATAAAATTGAGACATCTTCACATACTCACCTTTCTATCCCGTTGGTCTTATGGATGGAAAAGGATTTGCTCTGTAATGGCTTTTTAAATTTCAATAATGCAATACTGTTTATCCAAAATTGTGGTCTAATGTTTGAATCTTACTCTTTTAGGTGCCCAAAATTGCCTGCATATTTTGTATGTGATGTAACTGAGAGAGGATGTGAAGGTATGATTTTAATACAGAGCTAGACCATGATCCAATGGGACTAAAAACAAAGAAAGATTTTGTTTAGACAAACGATGGTGAGATCCAAAAGGCCCCTGACCAAATCCGATAGCAATTCCATAGTACCGGGGGATTCGAAAGTCAAGATTGGTATCTATTGCCTAACGATACTTTAATATGTTGCTACAAGTTGATCAAGCCGTCTCCGGTGGTCCTTTAGTGATTTGATAAAACTGAATGTAAACATCCTGATTCACCTGCTGTCAGACCCTATGGCGAAAATGGAACACAATCATTCCAGGTCAATGATCCCAATATAGAAGCTCAAATGTTGCAAGAATATCTCAATTCGCAAAGAAGATTCAATTCATTTTTAAGCTCAGCTGTTCCCAAACCATTGTAAGTTTGATCATCTATTTCAAAAAAAAAAAAGAGGAAAAAACAAAAACGAAAAAAAAAAATAGAAAAAAAAAGTAAAGGAAAAATAAAAATGTGGAGTAACCGAGCAAGAAATATTGGTGCAAATATGGAAGAGATTAGAAAATGAAAGAAAGATGATAGTTTCATCCGTTCAAGGTTTCGCCTCAACTCAATTTGGCAAGCAAACAACGTTTTTCCGAATCAGAACTTGATAGATTTGAATGGAATATGAATTTGTGAAAAGAAACATTGGTCGTAGTCTGGAAATGTATCGGAACCGTATTCCTCTGCAATCCGACTCAAGATCTCACATAAAATCATATCGGGCAATAAAGATACATATTTCAGTAATTTTTCGACATTTTGCCATTTTTTTGGATTAAATCAGTTTTGCAGGATTTGAGAAAACACAGAGCATGCAGGAGTATTAGAACCCCAAGCATCGAATCACCTAGAATTTTGAAAAGACATGAATCTAATTGAGCAAGCTAACGAGATCTTGATGAAGCATGTTGGACCCTCCCATGAGTTGAAAAGCGAAAGTTCGGAAGGTAAAAAAAAAAAGTCTCATTGAATCACCCCGAGGCATGTCAGGCCCTGAGTTGGAAAGCGAAGCTTCTAAATTCAAACGGAGGAATATCTCGATATTGCTCCAATTCAAGCACCATAAACTGAGAGATTGCGACGGAAAAGGGGGAAACGGAATTGCGAGTCGTCAAAGGTAACAAGTTTTTTAGACTAAATTTTTGTGTTGCATGTGTTTTCTTATCCAGTTACAGGGATCTCAAAGGGACTGGAAGCATGGGTTTCCCTATTACTAGGATTTCTTACCTTCCGGCTCAAATTGGAAACTCTTATTGCTTAAATTTCAGAAGCTCTAAATGAGCATCCAGGTATGCGTTTTTTCCTGAAAGGGGCGTTCAGTGAACTACGCTAAACTTGATCCTCGGCGTAATACTAAGGTACGTAGGCAACCTGTAAAGGTTCGGTCATCTAAGAGTCAGCCCTAGCTGAAGGTTGGGTCAAATTTATATATTTTCTCTCTCATCTTTGTCCAGCCACAAGCTTGGGCTTGAGTCTTTTTTTCATTACTCTAAACGATCTTCTAAACAGAAATTTGTTCGTCATGAGTCATTCTTTTATTACTCTAAACGATCCTCAAAATGGACAGTTGTTCATCATGAGTTACTTTTTTATTACTCTAAACAATCATTTAAACGGATACTCGTTCGTCATGAGTCATTTTATTTTATTTGTTTAGTCGTTGAAAAATGCACTTTGAAAAACAAAATCAATGAGATGTTCAAAATGACGTGATCTCCTATCTTTGTCGAGCAAGTGAAACTCGCATGACAAAGAGGAGCAGATATAGATACGGCATTTTGACCGTCCCGCAAATATTTTATGCTTTATTTTAAAATTTATTTTATTTTTATTTTCAAAAAATTAAAAAAAATAGAGAAAAAAGAAAATAAAAAATGAAAAAAGAAAAGAAAGATAAAAGAAAAAAAAGAAAAACTAAAAAAAATGGAAAAGAAAAGGTTTCCTTATCAAAATAGGATTAGGTTTCCTTTTCCTTTTCCTTTTAGGTTTTGTTTCCTTTTTCTCGTTGAATTGAGATTAGGGTTTCTAGGATTTTTCACTCTATATCCTTCCTATAAATAAGAACCTCCTCCTCATAGTTTAGATGTACAAAAATTGAAAGAGAATCCCTTCGGGGACATTCAAAAATTAAGAGAAAAAACCCTTAGAGAGTGATTCTCATCGCAAACCCTTTCGGAAAGCTGTCTGCGCAAGAGAAAAATCCCGCGCATCGTGATTCTTGGCCTAGAATATGTATGCTTTTTTGTTTTTTAATTCTTTTTTTAGTTTTATTCTATTTTTTTCGTAATTTAAATTCTTGCAAGTTTTTTTTTTTTTTTTTTTTTAAATTCTCCGATAACTCGATGAAAAACGTCAAGATGAGGTTCCCCATTCTCAATCTAAATCTTTGAGCGTTTAGATGAGAGCACCCACTATTTTTTTTTAATTTCCGTATTTGTTTTTGTATAAAATAAAAGTCATCCGATGATCCGATAAAAATAATGGGGTAAGTTTCTCGCGTTGAGCTTAACCTCGAGCGTTAGGTGTAGGATGTTTCATTATTTATTTTCTGAATTTTTTATTTTATTTTCATTATTGTTATCAAAACCCTAAAAAAAAAAAAATCCAAAAATAATAAAATGTTTGTTTTAAGGAATTAATTCTTACGAACTTTAAGGTGAATCCGATGATTCGATAAACCGTGAGAGAGTTTTCCGTGACTTCGTTTCCATTCCTCGACTCGAGTGGAATTTAGAAACTAATGGTTTTAGGAAATCTCTTCCCTCGGTAAATTTTTTGTGGGATTTCACTTAAGTTTCAGAAAGATTAATTTTAACAAAAATTGTTTCTACGAACCTCTCCTTAATTCTCATATCCATAGAATTTGAGAAAATTTCAAAATGAGATTTTTTAAAATTAATCGGACAAACTCAAAGTAGATTTTTTTTTCTTCATCCACTCAGCATGTTTATTTCTCGTATCATTTAGACGACATTTTTAAGACACTCTTACCACTTACACTTTTTATATATATAGTTTAGTTTTTTTTTTTTAATTTCATGAATCTACGCTATTTTTCACATCTAGTCACGACACGTGTACCACTTATACTTTTATATTAAATAATTAAATTGGTGACACGTATAATTACGTAAATTCACTTAGTATTCCCTATTCACTTTTCCTATTCATATCAGTTTGCATTGACATATTTGAATTAAACCATTTAGTTTTAGGTTACTTTTGGATATAAAATAAAATTCATATAGTCTTAGTTTTTGCATTTATATTTTCATATTTATTCACTTATTTGAATTTGCCTATTTAAAGTAAAGAAGTCTTTAGGAAACAAATATAAATACCCTCGGGGACCATCCTTATCGAATCTTTAATATTAGATAAAAGATTATACCGAGGGAACATTCCCAAAAACTTGTCCCACTTTATTTGTGAAAATACCAAAAAGATTTTATAAAAAGGAAATGATTTCAAAATAAAATAAAACACTCGTACTAAACTAATTGGACTTAATTGGACATAAAGTACCATTTGCGGACGGGCGTCTTGAGGTGCCTAATACCTTCCCCGAGTGTAACCGACTCCCAAGCCTTCAAATGAATCTTTGGTTTGACCATGTCTTTTTTGGAGTCAATTTTCACTTAGGCCATTTAAATTGTTTTTCTAAAAATTCGGTGACCTAGCACACCATTTAAATCTTATGCTAGGTGGCGACTCCTTAATTTTTTTAAACGGTCTAAGTATTCTTTTTGAGAAAATCAGCGCTTTAAAATCCTCTCTCCTTAAGCTATTTATGATTTAATATTCTTTTCCTCTTGAAAAAATGGGGCGCGTCACGCGGTATCGAAATCTTATTCACTACCTCTCCCGAGTGTAAAGTGAATGAATATGTGACTTCGCGTCAACATCGAAGTCCCCCTCAAGCATTTATATGACACTTAGTCACATGAGCCTCGCCCCAACGTCATGGATTGCACACTTTCTAACTCTCTCTCGGGTTATTAGATCGTCGCGTTGCGTTTAAACCCTAGTCTGAATCCGGGGTTACCTCTCTCAAGTGTCAAATCCAGTATTCTCAGTATATCATAACCAACATATAAACGTAGAATAATGGCAAACACAATCAGATAAACATGAACAACCATTAACAAAACATCGATTTATTCAAACATCGTTTTCATAAAGTACAATTAAGCCCTAGGTAATATATGTTTAGCTACACATGGCCGTAGCCCTATATCAACTAGAAACAAGTTAACATATTTAAAACATTCAACTAAACTAAGAGATAAAGAAAGAAACGAGGAGACTAGACGTTATCCGAAGATCTAACGCTAAAACCGTTCCGAGAATGCTTTCTCCTCTTGGCCTTGATGATCTTCTCTTGGTTGAATGGCCTTAGAGCTCTCAAGACTCTCAAAAACGTCTCCTTTTGTGTGGGGAGAAGAGAGATGATATTTGTAGGATTCAAAATATCTCAAAATATCCTAAAAGATCTGGCGCTGACCCCTGCAGCGGTGGAGAGCTTGGTAGGTTTTTGGCAGGTGGCCGTTGTGGCGGTGGTACTCTATACATTTAGACTACTACAGCGGTGGTTTCACCAATACAGTGGTGGAGCTTTCAGCAACTCTCTGTATTTTCATCACTGCAACGACAGATATAGGTTTTGAATATGACATTTTTGCTATTTTTCTCCACTGTTCTTCTACCAACTTACTCATTTATAGACCGTTTTAGTTCCTTTTCGCTTCAAATACCTAATTTATAACAAAATAAATAAAAACGTATTAAAACATAATAAAACACTATAAAAATACTCGAAAACTATAAAAATCGGCTTGGGAATAAATAGATAAATTACACCTATCAAATACTCCCAAACTTAGAATTTTGCTAGTCCTCGAGCAAAACACTCACACTCAAGAAAAAAAAAACACAACTGAATTAACTAACACAAAAACTAAACACGAATAAAAACACAAACTATCTAAGCATAACAATATGCGAGTTTTGAATTTAGCTATCGACCAAAATATTTTTTCCTTAACAACCCCCAATCATATCGAGTTCAAGAGTAAAATGCACCATATGGTATTCTAGAATTTCGACATTCAATAATGGTAAACGCCATTCTGGATCTTGTCAACGTGTGTGTGCGAAAACTCAATTATATAACTATTCAAAGACTGGATTGTATTATCCGCCAATGAAGCTCATAACTTTAAACTGTAAAGGATTAGGATATCCATACGCCTGACTGAGTTCCACTCTCCACTAATATAGGCTTGGAAGTTCATAAAGATCAAAAGGACTTGATTCGGTTTGGAACATGGCCAAGGGTATATCGGGAATATAAAACGGGTTAAAGTTGTTAACTTAACGATACCTAAGGCACAACGCTTGGCACAAAATCACCCTCGAACCCTTATAGATAAATTTGAAACAACCTTGAACAATCATTTAAGAACGTCGTACTCACTTATCCAAAGAAACAGATATTTAACTATATTTACAATTTTTTTTTAACGAACCACTACCACACCCCCAAACTTATTCGATTTTTACAATTTTATGGATGTGGTTAAAAAAACAAAAATGACAAGTGAGTACTCGAATACCGAACCAATCAAAAGTTTGCCTTTAACCCAACTGTTCACTTCAAGTAGCATACACGAATACTAACTTGATTAACTCAAATTGTGCCTTCGGTTTAGCGATATAGGTTTGTAAAGAATTCAATTGGCTAGGGTATTTGTTATGTGTTCAGAATTGAAACGGCATTATAGGCTTCAACAGGATAACGAGGGATAAACATATAGCAAGGTAAGCTTCAAAGGCTCAAACTACAAAATGAATACCTAAATCACATCTCCTGAACTACCTCGTCTAGGATTTCACCTCAAGTTTCCCCCAATCAGGTTTTAGAATCCCTAAAACTATCATGAATTTGGCTAATGGATAATTGCCCTCAAATTAATTGAATAGCTATACATTGAGTCTACGTGCTCGTGCAAATTAGTATCTACAATAACCTTTACCAAAGCGCATTGTCAAGCACACTGAACACACATGAATGGGCATTACCCTTAACCTCGGCAAACAACTAGGGGATAATATCATCATCGGGTTGTGGTCCAAATGAACGCAAAACTCAGTACACAACAACTACAACTACAAACACAAACACATTCTACACTAAACAGACATGCAAATAACTAAATAATAAAACATATTAACATACTACACATCACCCCCAAACTTAAAACGGGCAGTGTCCACAGTGACCTAATTATCAATCTCAACATTTGAAATAAAGTATGCCGACGAAAAGGGTTTAGAACACGTACCTGGGAGGCGAGCTCGTCTACGAATCAAGTCAACAATGACGAATCTAATTTATTTTTGACTTGGGTTGCCTCCCAAGAAGTGCTTGGTTTAATATCCTCGTCTTGACATGGAAAAGTGCTCGTCAAAGAGCGGCTTCCGCCCATAATAAGTGTCGTACAACACCACGTATAGGTCTTGGTTTAGAACACTCTCAAGACTGGTGAGATTTGGCACTGAATGGATCGATCTTTCAACAAGATTCTCTACCGGCTCATATAGTTGGTGGGCATAAAAGAACATTGCAAATGGCGGTGAAGGACAAGTGAGCCACATTGGATCCTCGTAGATGTGACGTCTTGGATCGGTGGTGGCATCACAATGTGGATCTCCAATGGTAAAGAATCACAATTGTTGATCTATGCTTGGGTTCCCGTCTCATTCGATTCATCGCTATTGAATTCATCCAAGCTCCTTCCACTTGTTTCCAGTTCCTCGTGGTGACTTTCAATGCATATGGTGTTTGTGTCTCTCAGTGCCACCACTTCTAACTCGACCTCAATAAAGCAGATAAGTTGACCGATTTGCGTTTGAAGAGACGTTACGGTCACATCAATTTTGGCACAGACCGTCTCAATATTGTCAAGATGATCCTCGTGCTCATTTAGCCAGTTATTCGTTTCCCTCTAGAAAATCTGAGTCTCTCCCATAACTATAGTAAATATCTCTTCCAAGGCGGGAGAAGACTCTTTCTGTTGGTCCGGAGTGTCAATCCATGGCGTCGAAACAGTGGAATTACCCCCAAGCTTTAGTAGCTTGTTGAATAATTACAATAACAAAAATCATACTCCGCCATGTCTTCTAGTACCCAATAGGCTTCATCCGCGGTTAGTTGGTTGAAAGAGGTGGTACTATTTTCTCCTTCAACCCATATTCTGGTTGCAGCTAGTAACCCATCGAGGAAATTCAGTAGTTGACACTTCCTCGGGAAACGATGATTCAGAAACCGGAATAGCAATTCCTTGTATCGATCCCACGCACAGTAAAATGGCTCAGAATCTCGTTGAAAGAAATGCAAAAGCACTTGTTGATCTAACATCATCAAGTACCCTGCAGGAAAAACAAAACTACAAAACAAAAATTATAAACGAAATAATGCCAAAATTAAAATCAAGTCATTTACTCACAATATCAACAATAATCTAAAAACCAATCCCCGACAATGGTTCCAAAAACTTGGTAACGCGTAAATAACGTCGCTACTTTCACTGCAAGTGTACGGGTCAAGTTTTAGTAGAGTGAGAAGAGTAAGGGTTGTCGTATCGACAAGGATTAGTGTAGATTATCGTTGAGTATCGTAATTGTCACAACCTAACTTTATTTAGGCGATAAAAATGTAGTTTTTTTTTTATATGAATAATATACTAATATTAACGTTTATGGTACTAAATTGTCTAGGGATTAACTTCGTTTACTTAAACGTGTTTGTTTCAATCTAGTATACATTAACGACATTCATCCTATCTGACAATTTTGATATCGAAATCTCATTCACTACCTCTCCCGAGTGTAAAATGAATGAATGTGTGACTTCGCTTCAACGCTGAAGTCCCCCTTGAGTGTCTATATGACACTTGGTCACATGAGTCTCACCCCAACATCACAAATTGCACACTTTCTAACTCTCTCATGGGTTATTAGATCGTCTCTTTGTGTTTAAACCTTAGTTTGAATCCGATGTTACCTTTTCCGAGTGTCAAACCCTGTATTCTCAGTATATCATAACAAGCATATAAACGTGGAATAACGGTAAACACAATCGAAACATAAGAAACCATTAACAAAACATCGATTTATTCAAATATCATTTTCATGAAGTACATTCACGCCCTAGACAATATATGTTTAGCTACACATGGCCGTAGCTCTATATACAACTAGAAACAAGCTAAACATATTTAAAACATTCAACTAAACTAAGAGAAAAAGAGATAAATGAGAAAACTAGCCGTTATCTGAAAATCCGACGCTAAAACCACTCCGAGAACGCTTCTTCCTTTTGGCCTTGATGATATTCTCTTGGTTAAATGGCCTTGAAGCTCTCAAGACTCCCGAAAACGTCTCCTTTTGTCTAGGGAGAAAAGGGATGATATTTGTAGGATTCAAAATATCCTCAAATATCCTAAAAGATCTGGCATTGATCGCTGCAGCGATGGTTTCACCGCTACAGCGGTGGAGCTTTTAGCAACTCTCTGTATTTTCACCGCTGCAGCGATGGATGCAGGTTCTGAATATGACATTTTTGTCCTTTTTCTCTGCCTTTCTTCTACCGACTTGCTAGTTTATGGACCGTTTTAGTCCCTTTTCGCCCCAAATACCTGATTTATAACAAAATAAATAAAAACGTATTAAAACATAATAAAAGACTATAAAAATACTCAAAAACTACCAAACCTGACTTGGGAATAAATAGATAAATTATACCTATCAATTATACTCTAACGAGTTAAAAAACCCATCCTCGAATTTACAGGGAGCCTGCTTACATTTTTATTTTGAAGAAAACATCAAAGTTAATTGTCATCCTTAAAAAATGGGAGGTTGTTGATCCCAAGATTTTGATGGACAATTAAGTGTTGATATTTTTTGTGGAACTAATGAGTTTATTGAGTGTTTCAGTTTAAAGAGTTTCAATCAAGATAACATCATGAAGTAATTGTGAAGGATGCAGATACGGACATTAAAAGATTGAAGATTCTGAAGAATCTAGGTGAAAAAAACTCAAATCCTTTTTACTCTTAATATATCCCGATTAGGATCACACACGATATAAATGAATGATTTATATTTATGTGTGTTTAAATTAAGGTCCTAATTATAGTTCAAATATTTGCTCCAATGTGAAATTGAAAAATAAAAATTGACCTAAGCAAGATTAGTGTTTAAAATTAATTATTAGTGTCAATTTAGTTAATCGAGAAAATAAATCGGTTAAAAGGTTGAAAATGTCAAAGATTGGAGTTGAAATAAATAGAAGAGAAAGTGTTCCAACAACAATCGATCAACCGACCATGGAGGTTTGGTTAACTGATGGGCAATGGTTGAAAAATGATGTCTCTGAATCGATCGGTCAATCAGACCAGGGCAGATCAGTTAATCGATGGTCGAAAGCTAAACTTCCTATATTGATCGGTCAACTGACCATTGATGATCGGTCAACCGACCAAGACCGAAATTAGGTCTGAAAATACATCCTGTATCGATTGGCAAACTGTCCCATGGGGATCGGTTAACCGACCTGTGTTTGAGCAAAGGCTGGGATACATCATGTATCCATCGGTTGACCGATGGGCAGAGGTCGGTCTACCGACTAGGCTGTTTCAGATTTCAAGAATTTTTGGGATTTGATCACAAGTAGACGTTATTTGCTTACCTGAATGAAATATCTTAGGGATTTGGATATATTAATGATATGTTACTCCTATTTGGATATCCCTATAGATATGGTACATAAAATATTGGTATTTCTCAATTAAGTACATTTAATACTTCCTATCTCTTTGATTTGAGATTGAGAATTATTTTGGGGACTTAATTGAATATTTTAAAAGTCATATTTAAGTTAATTGGATCAGGATATTGATATATGGGGTCTATATGTGCATTTAATTGTCATATCTTGAGGGAACTAACCTTTAGTGGGCCTGTTTCAAATCAGCTTAAATAGACTTATGTTTTTTGAGATCAGCACATTACTTCCCTCAAGAACTAAGTGTTCCTGAGCTTTCTAAGACTCTTTATTTTAATATTTCCATGAGAGATCATTGTGAGATCATTTCGTGAGAAAAGTTCTTGAGTTAAAGCGCTAAGTGTTTTGGCGTCACCGATCTAAGCTGTCTTACGATTCATATTCAATCTTTCGGTGTTATCCTAGTGAGATCATTCCAAGATTTTGTTCTTAATTGTGATTTTATATTATTATTGCTTGCTTGGATATAAGATCTTTGTGAAATTATTTTTTTAATTTTAAAGAGCGTAAAAATTCTTTTAAAACAATTTTTGTGATAATCTGATTACGTGCTTATTTTTGTGCTACTCACATTTTATATAATCCGATATTGAATTCTTCACATGAATTCTATCACTAGTAAATTCAGGACATTAATTGAGTTAAATTGATTTGAGGTGGTAGAAGCTCTGAGTGGGACGAAATTCATTAATTCTTGTAATTTGTGAGTTTATGCGGATTAGATACTATTGGAAGTATCTAGTCAGTGGTAGCTTGGGTTTCGATCTCTTCCGGTAAAGAGATTGACATTTAATCTTTACCTATTGCATAAAAAAGTTAGGCTACTCTTTTCCCTTGAAAAGAGTTAGGCTTGATTCTTTCTTATTAGAATTAATTGTGTATGAATTGTAATGGTTCCATCCTTATCGGTGAAAATGATACTTGGAGTATTTTTTGGTGTGGTTTGATTCTTAGCCTAAGGTATAAAATGATTAGGTTGTGAGTCTTCTTGTAATAGAATTAGGTTAGTCTTTAGCTTGGTAAAAATATAGAGATTCTTCATTTGCCTGTGAAAAATGAATTTTAAAGGTTGATTTTAAGCCTATGAAAAGAATCATTGTATAAAGGTTTAGGTCCTACCTGTTAAATAGATCAAATGGTTTAGTGGGTATGAATCTCCGTGGGGCTTGGAGGATTGGATTAGTTAAGATTAGCTTGGTGAACCAGGATATATCGTTGTGTTCTGCTTTGTTGATTTTTTTTACTTTATTTCTTGTTGTTTGGGTGTACACCTAAATTTGAACACTTATCCGCTGCTTTACAAAGATAATAATTGATTTAGGATAAATTGATTATTTGAGTTATTAAGTGTTGAAAGATAATAAATTTGTTTAAATTTTTACATCTACCCAATTCACCCCCCTCTTGGATAGCTCATTGGGCCAACAATTGCTTTATGAAAGCGACACTATTAGTATGGAGGATGTTAAATCATCGTTAAATTCTCAAGAGTTGAGAAAAAGAGTGTTTAACAATAATTCAAATGAAAATGTTGAAGGTCTTATTGTGAGTGGGAGAATCAATATAGGGGTTTTGAAAATAAAGATCGATCTAGGTCAAATTTTAGATCAAACAAAAATATTAAGATTATTATTGTCACAAAAAGGGCACACTAGATGAAATTGTCAAAAACTTAAGAAAATGGATAAGAATGACAAATGCACTAGAAATTCTTCTGATATTGGTGGAGTTGTAGAAAATAAGTTGGATGATGAAAATGGTCTTTCGATTACTGTTGGTGATTTAAGCTTAGAAAATAAGTGGATTCTTGATTTTGGCGCTTCCTTCCATATATGTCCTAATAAAGATTAGTTTCCACATATGAATCAATTAATGGTGGTACGGTCTTAATAGGAAATAATATGGCATGTAAAACAATTGGAATAGGAACCGTCCAACTCAAGATATATGATAGTATCATAAGAACGTTGACGAATGTTTGGTATGTTGTGGATGTTAAGAAGAATTTAATTTCTCTAGGTACTCTCGATTCTAATGGTTGTAAGTTTTTCATTGAAGGTAGAATAGCAAGAGTTTTGAAAGGTGCTCTAATAGTGATGAAAGGTAGATAGAAAAATGATCTTTATTTTTTGTAGGGTGACACAGTTCTTGGCTCTCGTCAGTATCTTCATCGGTTGACTGAGATTCAGATACTATTCGGTCGTGGCATATGCACCTGGCGCACATGAGCGAGAGAGGTATGAAAATATTAAGCAAATGTGGTTTGCGTGGTTTGCTTTGTTGTTAGAAAGTTAGTACATTTGGATTTTGTGAAAATTGTGTTTTTGATAAACAAAAACGAGTCCAATTTTCTACTGCAGTACATAGGACCAAAGGTACGGTAGACTACATCGCTTTGGATCTTTGTGGTCCTTCACAAGTTCCATCTTATGGTGGTTCTCTGTATTTATTAACTTTTATTGATGATTTTTCTCGTAAAGTTTGGATTTATACTTTGAAAAATAAAAGTGATGTGTTTACTCAATTTAAATAGTGGAATACAATGATGGAAATTAGATCGGTAAGAAGTAAAGCATTTTCAGACTGATAATGGGTTGAAATTCTGTTCAAATGAATTTAATGAGTTTTGCAGGAACGAAGCCATCCTTAGACAATGGAGTTGCAAAACGCTAAACATAACTCTTTTGGAGAAAGCACGTTGTATGCTTTTTAATGCATGTCTGTCTAAGAAATTTTGGGCTGAAGCAATCAACACCGCTTTCTATTTTATGAGCAGGTCTCCGTCAACTACTATTAAATGTAAAACACCTGAGGAGGTTTGGTTGGTTCTCTTACTGATTATTCTTCTTTACGAATTTGTGGATGTCCAACCTATGTTCATGTCAGCGAAGGAAAAATAGAACCAAGAGCTAAGAAATGTATTTTTCTTGGGTATGGACAAGTAGTGAAAAGATACAGGTTGTGGTGTCCTAATCCTAAATCTCCTAAATTTATTACCAGTAGAGATGTAACTTTTGATTAATCTTGTATATTTCATTCTAGAAAAGATAATGTTGACACATGTGATTCTCAAAGTGAAAAACAATAAGTGGAGTTAGAGTTTGAAACTTCAAAATCGATGCAAGAAGTTTCTGTGGAACAACCCAATGAGGAGGATGTGCAACAAGATTTTGCACAAGAGCTACAACAGTATAGTATTGCTACAGGGAGACAATGCCTACAAATTAAGCCACCTCAAATGTATGCTTATACATATGTAATTGCTTATACTTTATCTATGACAATAATTATTGAAGAAGAAGAATATGAACCTTCCACTTATCATGATGCCATTACAAGTAATAAATCTGCAAAATAGACTGTTGCTATGATAGAAGAGAGTGAGTCTTTTCACAGGAATTAGACATGGGAGTTAGTCAAACAGCCTAAAGGCCAAAATATTGTCGGTTGCAAATGGGTTTTCAAAAGGAAATAAGGAATTCAAGGGGTCAAAGATACAACATACAAAACACGCTTGGTAGGTAAAGGCTACAGTCAAAGAGAAGGTATGGACTTCAACGAAGTTTTCTCACTAGTGGTAAAACACAGTTCGATTCGCTTGTTACTTGTTATGGTTGTTGTACTTGACTTAGTGCTTGAGTAGCTTGATGTCAAAACAAATTTTTTTCAAGGTAAACTTGAAGAACGTATCTATATGCATCAGCCCGAGTGATTCATTGTTCAGGGAAAAGAAGATCATGTTTGCCTGTTAAATAAATCATTATATGATTTAAAATAATCTCTAAGACAGTGGTATAAACAATTTGGTTCTTTTATGATTAATCATGGCTATTGTAGAAGTAATATGATAGTTGTGTGCATTTCAAAAAGCTCCCCGATGATTCTTTTGTGTATTTATTATTATATATCGATGACATGCTCATTGCTGCAATAAGTATGTTAGAAATCAAGAAATTAAAATCTCAACTTAGTGCCGAGTTTGAGATAAAAAGATTTGGGTACAGCTCAGAGGATTTTGGGAATGGAAATTTATAGGGATTCCAAATCCATTTGTACACTACTTGCTACTTACTTTCGCCTATCTGCAAATATGTCCCCAATGACAAACAAAGAAAATAAACACATGTCATGTGTTCCACATGCTAGTGTTGTTGGCAGTCTTATGTATGATATGGTATGTACTCGTCCTGATATTTCACATGTTGTTAGTAGATATATGGAAAATTCAAGAAAAAATCATTGGCAGGTAGTGAAATGGATTATTCGTTATCTAAAAGGAATTGCTGATGTCGATTTGGTATATAAGATGAGCAGAGACACTTGTGGAAGTGTCGTTGGCTACGTGGATTTTCATTGTGCAGGGGATTTAGATAGAATGAGATCCTTGACATATTTTGTATTCACTATCTCAGGATGTCCAATTAGTTGGAAAGTAACTTCACAACCTATAGTTGCTCTTTCCACTACAGAGGTTGAATATATGGCATTAACTAAGGCAATGAAGAAAGATATTTGGCTAAAAGGTTTGGTTTTAGACTTCGGCTTACAACAGAATTTAACTGTTGTTTATTGTGACAGTCAAAGTGCGAAACATTTGACTAAAAATCAGATGTATCATAAAATAACCAAACATAGTGATGTCAGATATCACTTCATTCGAGATATTATATCTGAATGATTGATCAACATTCAGAAGATTGATACAACAGATATGATGACAAAGCCTGTGCCCACTCTCAAGTTTTAGCATTGCTTAAACTTGGTTCGTGTTTAGAAGACGTAGCGAACCCTTTGGGATGGAGAAGATTGGATCAAGATTTATGTATTTTTCCATTTAATGGAAATTGTCTTATAACTCTGTCTCCATATCTATTGGAGGGAGAGATTTGTTAATGGAGGTTGTATTTAAAATGGGGCCTACTCTATTTGTTTTTTCTTTTGCCATGCACCACCTTTTAAGAGAAAAGCCAAAGTTCAAATTGGTTTTTCCTCTTTGCTCCAGCTGTATTCCGACGCCACCTTTTTCAGTTGATAATTTTGACAAAGAATGACAAGTTCATTCTTGATGGCTCATCCATTCCATCGCCTTCCTTGGCTATATATATATGAGGGTGGTCATAATCAATTTGGGTGTAGAGACAAAGGGAAAAACACCCTTTTAAATATCCTATTTAAGAATTTATTTTATACCCAATTTTGTATTTTATCTGTGAGGATTATTGGGTGTATTTGGTATTTGGTTTTGGGTGTTGAGCTGTTATCATTTGTATTCATATTTCCCTAAAGTGAATACTCTTGATTCGTCTTTGCTCGTGGAGTAGGTATCCTGCCGAACCACGTTAAATTCTTGTCGCCATTTATTTGTGTGTTTGTCATGCTATTTTTGTTTTTCGTAATCATATTTTAACTCTGTCTTTGATTTTGGACAGTACGAGTTGCTATTTACGTGAAAGTAACTAACACGTGAATAGTGATTTTGTAACTATCTCATAACAATTCTCCTTAAACAATCAGCATATGCACGTGACACACCTCCAAGTTCAAGCAATCAAAGGCTATGCAAGATAAAATTTCGGTCCACAAATATCAAGCCAAACATTCAGGGCCTGTTTGGTAACCATTTTCGTTCTCATCCCATATAGTGGGATGAGATGGTATGAGAATTTTGTTTCCTTCTTAGGAGCAGAATCGCATTTGATAACGACAATTTTCTTTTTTGTTCTGAAAACAGAATTGCGTTTGGTAACGATTTTATTCTAAAAATCAAGAACGAACCCTAAACCACAAATTCAAGAACAAATCCTAGAACAAATTCAAGAACAAATCCAAAAATAAATTGAAGAACAAATTCGAAGAAATCCAAAAACATATTTGTACAAATCCAATAACAAATTCGAAACCTTATTTCGATTTCGAAATCGAAATCAATTTCGATTTCAGACGACGAACACAAAACGCCACCGAAGCAGACGACGTAGACGAACGCATCGTCATCGTCTCGTTCTCAAAGCCCTAATTCCAAGCATGGCATCGTCTCTTCCTCAGAGTTGGAACAACAATCGAATTTCGTATTAGGGTTTCGATTCGAAAATCAAATCGAAACCGAAATAGGGTTTCGATTTCAATTTTGCAATCAAAATCGAAACAATTTTGAAGCAAACGAAGAATACGACGCCATTGATGCATACGAACGAACACGAAGATGAAGACGACGCGAAAGAAGCATATGAACGAACACGAAGCAAACGTCATTGCTAAAGGAAAACAAAGAAGAAGAAATCGAAGACGACGCAGAAGAACCAGATGCGAAGAAAAAAGAAGAAGAAAAAAAAGAGAAAGAAAGAGGCTTACAAAGTTTGAAGTGTGGACTCACTAACAAATCCCAAAATACCGAGCGTCCCCTTTTTGGCTATGGGAATGGAATGGGAAATCTTGGGCACGGATTTTTTTATTTTTTTTGTTTCTCAAGCCTATAGAAAAAATGGGTATAATTCCCATTTTAGAATGGAATGGGAATGGAAACAAAAAAATGGGAGTGGTTACCAAATGCTGTTCCCAGACAGAAATTCCAAAAATCTGAGAATGGGATGATAATTTCTGGGATGAGAACGGTTACCAAACGGGCCTTAAAATTCTGCACCAAGAAGACAACTTAAGAGGCACATGGACGGTTCAAACTTCCAAGGAAAAGTCTTGAAAACATGGACAAAAACCAACAAGTTAAGGAGAAAAAAATTCAAAAACAAAAGGCATGGACTTGAGACCTATATAAAAGATTCAAAGCACCACGGAGCAGAAGAGTTTTTACAAGTCTTAGATATTCGAGAGAGCAAAAAACAGTTCAAAAGAGTTGTAATTTTCCATTTGTAAATTTTCGATGTTTTTCAATTCGAAAGTTTGCACTCAATAAAGTTTGTACCAAAGTATAAAATTTAAATTTCCAAGATCAATACTTGTGCCTTCATGACTCACAAAGGTAATCAACATCCCTACAACTTTTCCATTTATTTAATTATTATTTATCTCTGCAAATTTTTAATATCCTACCAAAATCAAATATTTTTTAAAAAGGTCTTTGTTTTCAAAAGTATTTAAACACCATAAATTCAAAACTTTTATTTCTAAAATTTTTATTCGTTTATAATTCATACCATCCTATGAAAATTATTAAACTCTATTTATTAATTAAAGTTTGTATTAAAATTTTATTTTCTAAAAGAACCCTCGATTCCTCCAACTTAAATATTTTACGAATTATTTAATATTTGGCCTAATATTTTTAGGTGTTTTTACCACTTACCTCCCATATTATTTTACCCATAACCACAAACTTCCTCTATAATATGTAAAATAAAAATAACCCCTTTGACCAAATATTTTATGTTATAGACACAAATACCCTTAACCCGATTTTTTTTCTTTAATTTTTTTTTCTTTTACTTTTCAAAAAATTCCCTAACACCCATACCTTTATTTTTGCACAGTTTGTTTTGTTTTTTTTTTTTTCTCTTTTCTTTTTAAAGAACTTAAACCCCCACCCCGCCTCTACCCTACTGTCATACACCCTATCGGCTTTCTTCTTTTTCTTCTTCCTTCTCACGTCGACACCCCACTGTCATGACAAATCTATTCAAAGATTCGTCGTTGGAGGTGGGGTGCAGGCGTGAGAAGGAAGAAGAATAAGAAGGAGAGAATGAAGAGGAGACGAAGGAAGAAAAAGAAGAAATAGATACAGAGAGAGAAAGAGAGAAACGAGGAGTGAGGAAAATGTAAAAAAAAGTTAAAAGAGATATTTTTGTATTTTAGTTTTTAATTATTTTTAAATTATTGGAGTTAAAATTATCATTATAATTAAAATTTCAATAATTTTGATCTAGAGGGAAATTAAAATATTTGATCAAATAACAAGGAATTTACGATATTTATGAATGACTAAAAAAATTAGGGATAATTCACATTTAGTCCTAAATAGAGGATATTTGTTATTTGTCTTATTTAAAACATAAGTTTAAAATTATTTCCTGATTTTTGGTTCCATATTAGTCCCGTGCGTGCTCACGCATTGTATGTGGAGTTTAAAGAGAACTTGGTGAATAAATCTATAATATTAGTTACATATAACTAAAATTAGTTACATATAACTAAAATTAATTGCAAGTTAATAATCAAATTACATGTAACAACATTATATGTATTTGTGTAATATTAGTTACATGTATTTGTGTGATATTAATTACACGTAATTACAAATTACATGTAATTATATTACATGTAATTGTGTAATATTTGTTACATCTACAATATATATACGGACAAGTTAGATACATGTAACATATGTTTTTTTTTTCAGTATTGGACATTCCTCTTTTTTTTTTTTTTTTTTTTTTTTTTTTTTTTTTTTTTTTAATGCACGAGACTAAAACACAAGTTACAATTGAATAGAAGACTTTTTTAAAATTAATGCTAAAATAAAAACACGTATCACCGAAATTAGGGGTGGGTGGCGGGAGGGTTGGGTCGGTTTGGGCCAAAACCACGGATTAAACCAATATTATGCGGGTTGGACTAGTTTCAACTGTGGACTGACCAATAATGTGCAAGTTGGGAAGGTTGGAGTGCGCAGGTTGACTAGTTTAACCGTAAATTGCCCAATAGTGTGCATTTTGGTCTATTTTCAAGTTGGGCTAATGAGAATCGTGGGTTGGCTAAGTATTTTCGGGTTGCACCTTGAAATATTATAAATATTGTTAAAAAAAATAAAAATACCTTACTAAAATTTGTACAAAATTGCTACAAAATTACAATAACACAAAAAGAAGAAAAAAAACTACAATGTAATATGTAAACCATCACAAAAAAAAAAAGAAGATAATAATAATTACAAACGTAAATAATAAAGTATAAACCTAACTATAAGGGGCAGCAGGCGAGTTGGGACTTTTGGGCCAAAACCACGAACCAAACCAATACTATCCAAATTGGGCTAGTTTGAACTGTGGATCGTTCAACAATATGCGGATTATTATGGGAGGTTCGTATTTTTATTACGGTTTGGACAGATTTGACAGATTGACCCAATCCACTCCATACTCCTAATCGAAACCCACAATGTATGATTATGGGCTAAATCTTAAGTGACAAATACCCAAATTGTTTTTTAGTCTGTGTAAACCCCCCGCCCCCCCGGTGTGGTATAAGTAATATACCATCGTAAGTCGATGATATTTTGTCCAATATATAATTCCAAAACCCTTGAATTGCTTAAAGCTCACCGCAATTACAGAAAACCGATAAGCGTATCAAGTTTCAGGGAAGTGTGAGTAGGGCGTGAAGCGACCAAGTATGGCGAATGCGGGAATCGTAAGCAGGGGTCGGAGGGCGATGCCGGACGAAGACGAGAAGCTGGTGTTCGAGACGTCCAAGGGGGTGGAGCCGATACTTAGCTTTGACGAGATGGGAATCAAGGACAATCTTCTGCGAGGTATTTATCAGTACGGGTTCGAGAAACCCTCCGCCATCCAGCAACGGGCCGTCCTACCCATCATATCAGGCCGCGACGTCATAGCCCAGGCTCAGTCCGGTACGGGAAAGACCTCTATGATCGCCCTCGCTGTTTGCCAGATCGTTGACACCAAATCTTCGGAGTACTCTCTCCTTCTCTCTATATGTTTGTGTGGGAACACCTTGGTTAGAGCTGAAATTTATTCAATTTTTTTGGAGAGCAAGCTGTAAACAGAATTTTAGAAAGATAAAACAAAGATAGAAAATATTAAAAAGAGAAGTATTTAATAAATTTAACACTTATTCTACCCTTCAATATCAAAACTTTAACGTTCCGTGTGGTATCAAATCTGAAGAAAAAGAGTTCAATTCAACTTAATGGAATTCATTTAGAACTCTTTGGTATGAAATAAATTACAATTGAATTCTATTCTATTTTGTTGTTTGGAATACATTAAAACAACCTTAATCACACTCATTTACAATATTAATCTTATAACTTCAAATGTTCTATATTAAAAAAAAGAAACATCCAGCCTATTTTATGATTAAACATTGATAACTTTAAATTAACATAATATGACTTGTTAAATTAATACAATCACTTTCAGTAGCTGTAAACTTTGTTTTGAATTGTCATGGAATATACCTATTTATTGATCAATAATCAAATATGTATTTTACATATATTTTACAGAAATTAAGCATAAACTTACCTATAGCAACTATATAAATTATGTAAACTAATCTATATAAACTAGACAACAGATTGTAAAAGCATAAATATGTTGACAATACTACAACAAAAACAACAACAAAAAACTTTTGTTCGACCTAAGTAGCATCGGCTACATGAATCCTTTTGCGTCATACAAATTGTTTGAGGGTCATGCCCTTAGTTAATTTCAAACTAATCAGATCATTCCTAAGTAATTGACTCATCCCACATTTTTTGAAGTCTATCTTTCCCTCACAAAGCACCTTTCACTTGAATTAAATCACATGTTTGCACAGGTGCGTCCTCATTTCGACCGACCACTGTAAACAATTTTCCCTCGAGTTATCTTCAATCGATGATACTTCTGACTTCTCCCTAATAATCTCATTTCTAACTTTATCCATCCTTGTCTTACCACTCATCTACTTTAACATCCTCATTTCTGCTACCCCTACTTTTTGAACGTGCCTCTTGTTTACTGTCCAACATTCGGAAGAATCTGAACCATAGAGAATTGCCATTCTTATCATAGTTGTATAAAGTTCCTTTCAATTTCAATGGTATCCTACGATCAAAAATCATCCCAACTATACTTCTCCAATTCGTCATATTTACAATGATCCTGTATACCAATAAATAAATGGCTTTATGGCTTATCTATAACAGTTTATGGTGGCATTCAATCATAAAATTTGATGGCAAAGTAATTCTAACTGTGTTGAAGGGTTTGTTGATTGTTACTGCAATCAGAAAGTAAAGTATTGATAGGTGTATGCTTACATACTTCTGGGTTACTGTTGATTTTTAGACTTGCAGGTGGTATGTTCTCATGTCCATGTTTTTACAGGGTCCAGGCTTTGATCTTGTCACCTACTAGGGAGTTGGCAGCTCAAACGGAAAAAGTAATATTGGCAATCGGTGATTATATTAATGTTCAGGCTCATGCATGTATTGGAGGCAAAAGCGTGGGCGAGGATATCAGAAAGCTTGAACATGGAGTGCATGTTGTGTCTGGGACACCAGGCAGGGTGTGTGACATGATCAAACGGAGAACGTTACGAACTAGAGCTATCAAATTGTTAATTCTTGTAAGTCCATGACCTCCATCTTTCCCTTTTATTAGTCATTGATCACTGGAATTCTATAATGCGGTTATCTGACGAGAACTTGAAATCATTTTTGCCGTGATATTAATCTTTTATGTCGACCGGATGGATACTAACTTGATTTGCCTTTGATATTTTATTAGGATGAATCTGATGAGATGTTGAGTCGGGGTTTCAAGGATCAAATTTATGATGTTTATAGATATCTTCCACCAGAGCTTCAGGTTCTCTCTCTATCTTGTAATTACCTTCTTAGAATGTTAATAGTACGATCAAATATCATATCATCTCCCATTGTTCACTTAAAGCTGTGCTAGTAGATTATGCTGCTCAGTTTAGATCTTAGAAACATGGAAGTGAGAAGAGTTGAGTGGGGTTAGGTAATAAAAACTTACAAATGTTCGGAGAGTCGAAGAAGCCTCTAAACATTTTAGGTAGATAAATTAGGTATATAATTAGCAAAGACTAGGAAATTAACTTCTCTAACATTGTATGGCCAAACAATCAAACATGCATGTAAAAATACATTCATGTTATAAAGTAATTATAATGTCATTTTAGATCCTCTGTGATGATTTAACATTAAAAAACTATAATTATATGCCATTATCTATTCCATATATAAAGGGAGAGCAAGAAGAGTAGTTATTTTTTGGTGCAACAATGTATGTGTTTAAAATCTCTTTAATTTATTTTGTTGCTGAAAGAAATTGCACACACATTGAGTGTGCCAAAGTCGCTAGTTTATAATAATTTACAGTAAGAATAAGCATACTTTGAAGTTCCAATATCCAATATGTACACATACACAAGTAAGAGAAACTATTTCAACTTTAAAATATCCTGATAAGATTCACTACTTAGAGTATAAGTAAATCCTTTTCTTCTTAATCAAGTTGTTTGTTAGGATCAGATTTAATATGCAATTGCAGTATTCACGAGTCATTTATAAATTTTGGAATATATATATATATAGATAGATAGATAGATAATATGTATGTATGAGTGTATGTAAGAGTATATTCATAAAAAAAGTTAAATGCCATTATCTATACTTTATATAAAGAGAGAGAAACACGGGTAGTTATTTATTGGTGCAACAATATACGAATCACCAATAATACTTGTAATTTATGTATTTAAAATGTCTCTTTAATTTATTTTGTTGCCTAAAGAAATGGCACATGCATTGAGTGTGCCACAGTCGCTAGTTTATAATAACTCACAGTAAGAGTAAGTGTACTTTGAAGTTCCAATGATCCAATATGTACATACAGAAAAATAAGAGAAACTATTTTAACTTTAAAATATCCTCATAAGATTCATTACTTGGAATATATCATTTTCTTTTTACTTAAGTTGTTCATTAGGATCAAATTTAATATGCAATTGCAATATTCTTGAGTCATTTATAAATTGTGGATTAAATATTTATGAAATTGTTCTTAGCATCACAAAGGAAGTATTTCCTATAACATTTCCTCTTTTCTTCATGTACCCGATTTCACCAAAGAATAATGGCTCATTTATGAAACAATTGCTTTTAGAAATAATAAAAGAGACTTTCTAAATGCATTGACCAGCAGTGATACCGATAATAATTCTCCACATAAAAGTGATGCATTTTTGGGCTGTCTTTATCTTGTTTCAATTAAGGACATGGTTATGAGATGGTGACACAATCAATAGACAATGTGCGAGCCTAAAAATACAAGTCCAAGGAATGTTACTGCTTAACATGGACTTGGGCCTCTTTGTGTTTGTGTATTGGAGGGGGAGGGAGCATGCCATTCTTTTCTCTCTTTTTTTTCTTTTCCAGAAAACTAATCCTGGATATTGGCATTTGCTTTTCTTGGCCTTTTAACTTATTCAAATAATCGCCAACTTCAATTTGTATCAATGAGCCCTAAGCTTTTTAATGTGACATTGTAACCCTTTCGTCAATGTTTGCCATTAAAACTAGCAGAAACTTCATGTAGTAATTGCGCAATTTCTTACGGTTGCGTTCGGGTAAGGGATTTGACAAATCCAAGAAATTTGTAAATGATGGGATTTCAAAATCCAAAATTTTAAAATTCCATCATTTACAAATTCTTTGTTTGGATAACTATTTTAGCCGAAGAATTTGATTGTGTAATTTCATAATTTCTTTGTTTGGATAGAAATCCATCTTTGTAGCCATAAAAAATAAAAACAGTGGGCAAAAAGTTTACATCAATACTTCACTATTAATAAAAAAAAAATTAAGTCAATGATTCGCAAAAATTGTTCATCTGTAATTATTCATGAGAATGATCAAAAAATGGTCAAATTACACAAGATATTCATGGCCATGAGCAAAATCCACAAAATGCAGTAGCGACAGTGAAGAAATTGGAACCCTAGATAGAAAATCCACGAATTTCACAAAATGCAACAACACAAAATCCACAAAAATGCCGAAGCACAAAATCTACAAAATGCAGCGACGACGAAGAAATTGAAACCCTAAAACTCCACAAAATGTAGATCTAGATAGAAATTGGAGCTCTAGATGGAAAATCCACAAAATCCATAAAATGCAACAGCACAAAATCCATAAAATGTAGATCTACATAGAATTTGAAACCCTAGAGCTGCTTCATGCGATGGCGAAGAGAACGGTGATAGCAGACGACTATGGTGACGGCGAGGGTGCGTGGACCAATAACAAAGACAACGGCGGCGAGGAGGCGTGGAATAGCAACAGCGATGGCAAGGAGGTGTGGACGATAATGGCGGCAAGGAGGTGCGACAGTTAGAAGGTGTGGACCAACGACGACTTAGAAGATGAAGGTGACGATGAGGATGCGGTGGACGGCAACGAAGGTGGAGTGCAGCAGCGAGCCCATGGACGACGACGAAGCAACGAGGAGTATATTGCAAGTTCCCTGCAAGGATGGGTTTCCAAATAATGGCTGTTTTAGAAGGATTTGGAAATGATACTTTAGCCCCTATTTCTTAAATGAATGGATTTTATAACTTTCTTCTAATAATAACCAAACAAACAATTTGCTAAAGAGGATTTGTGAAATCCTTTGAACAAATGAAATCTCCCCTCCAAATCCCGTATCCTAACACAACCTACAAGTTGACTATTAAAATTGATACATGGTTGTCTTAATTAATACCCTCCAAAATGTTGAAGGGCTTAATGAAGTAATGGGGCTTATTTGAAATAAAGGGTGAAATTTAATGGCTTCCAATGTAAGGTATGAGATTTAATATTCTCCATCTCAAAGTTGGTTTGCATTATTTTTTTAAATTTCTCGTGGAATGAAAGTAAGAAATCTTTTTGATTTTCCTGGAGTTATTCATCTTGAGTAAACTGAGCGTGGTGCATTTTTTTCTTTACCAACAAATTTTGTCCAAAATAGTGATGATAATCTTTTATTCTAGGTTGATACTGTTATGATTACCTTATGGCTTTGGATATCAAGTTAATGTGAGCATATACATGATTTTTTTTGTCCAAAAAAATTAGGATTACATTAATTTCAATAAACAAATATTACCATCATTATTCTGGACAATTTTTTAAAACGATTTTTTTTTGGGTAAAGAAAAAAATGCACGACCCTCAGTTTACTCTAGGTTGATACTGTTATGATTGCCTTATGGCTTTGGATATCAAGTTAATGTGAGCATATAAATGTTTTTTTATATGACATTAAATTTAATTGCATTCGATCTTTCATTTATGTTGACTTTAAGTTTGATTATGTTTATTGGATTTATTTTCAAAGTTACTCTCTTTGAAATTTCCTTCTCTTTTTGTCGCTATTCCATTATGATGGAACAACATGAAACTAAATGAAGACATGTTTCTTGGCGCTGCGTGATGCCTATTTTTCAGTCTTTTAGGTGGCGTTTGGTTAGTGTTCCCACTTTTCTCAATCCAACTAGGATGGGATGGGTTGGGTTGAGTTGAGAATTTTGTTTCTTGTTGGGAATAGAATTGCGTTTAGTAACGTCATTTTCTTTTTGTACTGGGAACAAAATCACGTTTGGTAACGATATTATCTTAGAATTGATTTCAGGTGTTTCAGCCAAAAATTCCCAAATCAAGAACCAACCCTAAAATTGATTTCATCAAATTCAACCAAACCTCCAATTAGAAGCCAAAATTCCCAAATGAAGAACCAACCCTACAATTGATTTTATCAAATTCAATCAAACCCCCAATTAGAAGTCAAAATCCCAAAATCAAGAACTAACCCTACAATTGATTTCATCAAATTCAACCAAATCAAAATCAAAATAAATTCACAGACCGAAATTGAAACCCTAAATCAATTCACAAATCAAAATCGAAATCAATTCACAGATCAAAATTGAAATAAAAATTCAGAATGAAATCGAAACCCTAAACCAAGTAACGAAATCGAAATCATTGAACGAAATCGATTTCTTTGACGAAATCAAATTCCAGAACGAAATCGATTTCGTTGACGAGCAACGAAATTGATTTCGTTCACAAACCTTAGCTGCTCAATCGATTTCGTTTATCAATTCATGCCGATTGCGAAATCGATTGCGATTACGGATTGATGAGCAACGAAATCGATTGCGATTACAGATCAATGAGCAGCGGTGAAGACTGGCGAGGTGCGATGAACGATTCGCGATGGCGAGAAGCGAGGAACCAGTGGAGGCGATGGTGAGGATGATAGCTATAGCAAGGACGATGGTGACGGCGAAGACAATTGTGAGGAGGTAGACGGCATCGACGATTGTGTGGGATTGCGAGGAGGTGGACTCACTGACGGCGAAGATGATTGCGAGGACGATGGCTGTGGCGAAGACGAGCGAAAAGAAAAAGAAAATGCTTGGGATGAAGTTAGAAGACAAGCTCTCATTAACAAATCGAAAAACTCCAAGCATGTCCCATATCTGGGTTGAGTTTTTTGGGCACAAAAAAAAATGTATTTTTTTTATTTCTCATTTCTTTAGGATTTTGAGAATCAATTCTCATTTTTCGGATTGGGTTGGGTTGAGTTTTGTGTTGCTAAACGCGTTCCTAAAAATCAATCCCAGAATTTTTGGGTTGGGTTGGAATGGAAACACTAACCAAACAGGGCCTTAGCCTTTATTTGCGAATTGTATTTCGCTACCATGTAACAATTTTCAACCATATTTTTCCTGATTTGCATTTCAGGTTGTTTTGATCTCTGCCACCCTTCCTAATGAAATTTTGGAGATCACCAGCAAATTCATGACAGATCCAGTTCGGATTCTTGTGAAACGTGATGAATTGACACTCGAGGTGTGTTATGATTGTGCTTTAGTATCTGTTAGTCTTTGGATGCAACCTCGAAGGTCACACTCTTTGCTGGCTTCCCTTTTTTTCCCCTGGTTTATTGTGTACATGAATTTTGTGACATGGCAGGGCATTAAGCAATTCTTTGTAGCAGTAGAAAGAGAAGAGTGGAAGTTCGATACGTTGTGTGATCTGTATGATACGCTTACTATCACCCAGGCGGTTATTTTTTGCAACACGAAGCGAAAGGTAATAGTATTATTGCTCTAAATTTCTGTTTGATATTTGATTGAGGATTCTTTATCTTACTATTAATTGTGGCTGTGATGAATCTTGCGGTTCTGAACATTTTTTTATTGGACCATGAACACTTTGAATCTTGTAGAACAAATGATATTTATGAAAATTGGTTTGCTAGAAACAGTTATTTGGTGATTAGCTTTGGTTAGAAGTGGCAACTTTTGTCCTCATCAAACAGTTGAAATGACTCTGCTTCTGCTTTCTGAAACCAATCTTGTTTTATAGTTATTTTCTACTGTTTTTCATTTCACATCACAAAAGAATGTTTCCCTGGCCATAAATCGATTTCTCTCAACTCTCCACCTGTGCATAGCACTGAGCTATGTGACAATAGAAAGAATTTTTTTTTTTCCCCTGTAGAATTTTTCTACTCTGTGAGAAAGCCAATCAATCAATACATACACTTTCAATATCAAAAAACTAATAATTGTGAGGACAATTATACATAACCATGAATATGAATATTCTAGTTTAATAGCATATAATGTCAGTACCCAACAAGAAACGTATGATCATTTTGTCTTATGTACCGATCTTTCTATTCTTACTTCAACAGGGAAGAACTTGAATCTTTTAAAATCACTATGATGACCTAAGCAAACTCTAATGACATTGGATAAATGATATCTAGTAGGGGGTGTGAATGGACCAACAAACTTATACGTGTTGGAGTTTGTGTGGTTAAGTTCTTAACGAACTCAAACTCGAACCGAACTTCTTATTGAACCCAAAAAGTCATGTTTGAGTGTGGTTTGCTGTGAGATTATCAAATGTTACCTAAACTCGAACTTAACTAAAGGGTTATAACTAAATAGTTAAAGTGCATAGCGACCAACCTTAAGTAGACCTCGACCTCTATGAGAATATCATCAAATAAAAAAACCCTGTTCATTCTTCATCGGAAATGGGTTTAAGACTTAGTAACTACATGAATAGGGAAGGCAATTCTTGAACTCAAAGATTTAATATGCAAGGCATTAAAATTTGTCCAAAAAAATAAAAATAAAAATGCAAGGTATTAACCACTGGATCTTAATCATTTCATACTTAACTTGCCTATATTTCATACTCAACTTGCCTATATTTCATACTCATAACCAATCTAGAATGCGAGCCTTAAACAAATACGTTGTTTGAGTTTGATTTGTTTTCAGACAAACTGAAGTTTTAGGCTTGGTTTTGGTTCATGTATTATAAACCAATCTTGAACGAATTTCTTCTCGATTGCGTTCATGGATTCATCGCTGGGGTTTCAGTTCAGTTCATTTACACCCCTAAATAAAAAAATGCGTATAGAGAAAAATTCACCTGGGACTTTTGAAAATGGTTGTTGAATTACCTCTTTTGATCTCTGATATATTTCACTTGTTAAGAGCAAAATAAAGAAAATTCGACAGCATTGGCATGGTGAATCATATTGTCAGAGAGTGAACACCATTTGATAGTTATACGCATGGAAGGTGTAGAACCCTTTAAATACCCTTTTTAATGGTAAGCAAATTTTGCCTCAAAAAGTTCCCCTCCACCCTGGAAGTAGAAAATCTTATGCATGTCACATTGAAATAGTTAAGTTCTTAATGAACTCAAACTCGAACCGAACTTCTTATTGAACCCAAAACGTCATGTCTAAGTTTGGTTTGTTGTAAGATTATCAAATGTAACCTGAACTCAAACTGAACTAAAGCACTATAACTAACTAGTTAGGTGCGTAGCAACCAACCTTACCTTGACCTCTATGAGAATATCATCCAATGAAAAAACCTCTTCTGCAAGTTTTATTTAGCCTCCACACTTCATTCTTCATCTGAAATGTGATTTAAGACCTTAATAACTAGTTGAAATAGTGAAGACAATTTTTGAACTAAAGGATTTAATAGGCAATGCATTAACACTTGCAATGAAAAAAATGCAAGGCATAAACCTTGTGATCTTAATCCTTTGATCCTCAACTTGCCTATATTTCTTACTCAAACAATCTCGAATGTGAGCCCATTGTTATTTGAGGCGCGAGGCGCACTAAGGCCCAATGACCCCCGAGGCGCAAAGCGCAAGGCGTGGGGTGGGCTTCTGTGAAGCGAGGCACACATTTTAAATATGTGCTCTTCTTTTGTCATAAAGTAATCAAATATCACTCCAATAAAAGATGTATTGCATGTTTAATAATTGAAGAACACTTTGAACTAGTCTCATGCAATATTGGACTTCAAATCGAACTCCGATTCTCGAACAAAAGTAAAAGAAACAATTGATAATAAATTCCAAAAACAAAACCAATCACTCAACAAACATTAAAATCAAGTAGTTAACTGCAAATAAGTCAATAAATATAATTTACATTATAAATTCAGCATGTGCCAAAAAACTAAATGAAATAGCAGATAAATGGATTGTATTTTAACAGACCATTTTTTGTGCAAAAATAGAGAGATGATGAACAAAAACATAGCAATTAAGAAGGAAAAAAGGAAGAAGAAGAGAAGTAGGTTTATGTTTTCCAAAAAACAGGGGCTGTTTTTTGCACAAAACAGCCCTTAAGTTAAGATGTTTCGCTTAGATTGATAAGAACTTTCTAGTTGCATGCTTTGCTGTTGCTATGAATAAATTGATTTGCATTTCTTTTGGTTTGTTAGATGCAAAAAGTTGAGTGGTTGAATTTTGACCTTATACTTCCCTCCGCTTTCCCTCCCTCTCACATAGAGGATTTAATATGGAATATGAAGATATTCAGTTTCATAAATGTTGTTGTTTGGGATCTATTAATTTTTCTCCTTGTAATGGGACAGGTGGATTGGCTCTCTGAGAAGATGCGTCAAAATAACTTTACTGTCTCGTCCATGCATGGGGACATGCCTCAGAAAGAGCGAGATGCAATTATGGCGGATTTCCGGGCTGGGGAAACTCGCGTCCTGATCACAACAGATGTTTGGGCAAGGGGGTTGGATGTTCAACAGGTAAGTCTCTTGGAGCCTTCATCAGTGATGCAACATAAATTTGGGGCACTTGGTCAATACTCCTATAGTGGATCATGTTTCCAGAATTTGACCTTTTTCTTTTCCCTGTCGTTTTAGCACTGCTGAATGCTTTTTGAAACTTCTGCCTTTGCAGAATCCATGCGCTAGCTGTGTAAAAATAAAAGATTTAATTAACAAATAGAAATTTCAACCATTTTATTAGGTTTTATTGTGTCTTAAAGCTAGTGGAATTCAACTTAATCATATAATACCTTAAACTTGTTAATTATGTGTTTTGAAATTAAAATAGACTTCAATGGATGTGAGAGAGATTGCTTTTGTGAGAGAGACTTGCATGAGCATATTACTTAAAAATGAAAACAATAATGTACTGATGGTGGTAGTCATGACAAAAGTTATAGACATTGGAATTTAATTTAAAAGGAACTCACAAAATATTAGTGGAATAAAAAAATTAGTTGAATATTTCCATTTCATTAACTAACAGTTAAATTCTACATTTCAGAGATAAAAGAATTCCAAAAAAGACATTAGTGCAGTTTCATGAGTAGCGTATTCAGCACTGCAATGAAAAAAATGCAATTCAACAAAAAATATTTATACTAGTCGAATTTAGTTGTAATTTTTGGAAATTTAAGTTGCAGGGAATACTACTTCTCGAATCCACTTAGCACTTCAGTAAAATTTTAGTGAATTAGTATAAATTTACTTCAAATTAATTCAAAATTTAAAACTCAAAACTTAGCGGTAACTAACCAAAATTTAGTCAAAGTCTTAAGAACTAAAATCTTAAACTTAATGGTGATAAAAGTGAAAATTACACCATGAAGATGCTGAAATCTGGATCAGTTGAGTATTGCCTGGCCGCATGTCCTGCAAAACAAAGTTAAATGAGGGGGATTTGTTTTCCATGATGCTCCTCCGGCGTGAAAGTATCACTTAAGAGGAAAGAATTTCCGAGAACTAAAAGGGACTTAGCTAGTTTAGGCTTATGATTTAGTGTACATTTCACCTTGGATTGTTGTGGTATTTAGAGATGAGGTTGTTAGACCTTTTCTGGTACTTAAGATTCCCTTAGGTTCAAACTCTTACAGTAATAATACATGAAGGAACATTATCTGTTCCTTGTTTGTTGGAGGTCGGGGTCTTTTCTTTTACTTACCTAATGACATGAGGCTTTGGGCATACTGCTTCGGTGACTGACCCAAACTGGAAGTCCTTGGTCATGTCTTGGCTGTCCCGAGCTGAGCTGTTCTGCTATTGGGTCATGCTCAGGCTTGCCTGACTTCACCAGTGTCGAGGTGCTGGATATCATCTCGGGTCTTTGGTTTTGATGGGTCGTGACCTGTTTACCAAATTCACCCTCATCACACCATGATACCTACTGTGCCTGCCTTTATTTTCTTTGCAAATGGAGAAAACTAATATACTAGCATTCTTTAGTTTTTTAATGATTAAGTTCCGTTGTCAGGAGGGAGTCTTAGACATTATAAGCAAATTGGTAATATGGGGGAGTGAGATAATAATGTGAAAGTGTAGAACCTTCATTATATCAATGCTACTGGTCTGTAACAGCTGTAATGAATCCAGATCATCATTGGCATGTAGTTCTTAAATTTTACTACCTCTAGAAAATGTATCTGTAGATGTATACTAAGTTATGAAGACATATGCGCTGACTCTAATGTTCCAGTTAGGTCATTGTCCTAGACGATTAAAATGCTGTACTGAGTGTCATGCGGTACTAAAGCTGGCTTAACATAGTGTAGAACATAGAAAGGAGGTAGATGGAGAGAAACTAAATTAGCTGAGAGAGAGTCACACCAAAACTAATCTTAGGCAGTAAGGCTGTGACAATGACATGGAAGTTCATGATGAATCGGCTTTGCTTCAGGAAGCAATTCGTCATCGTCTTTCTTCACCCAGGCTGACATAATGTATCCACTTATTTGACCCCTATTATAATTGCTAAAATTATTGAAACGTAGTGGTCAAGTAGTTCTTTTGATTTATCTATTTGGATGCCTAATTGGAATGGTTATTGTTGTTTTCTTTGCATATTCATGTTTCTTTCTTGATTCCATTTTCCCTTTTTCAGGTTTCCCTTGTGATTAATTATGACCTTCCAAACAACCGAGAGCTTTACATTCATCGTATTGGTCGTTCTGGTCGTTTTGGACGCAAGGTACCTGTTCTTTAATTTTACAATGGATTTTCTCCGAGGCAAATCTCTGTGCATTACCATCAGCTATTGTCTTATCTTGCATTCTATCAGATTGTGACTTAGATTAATGCAACCTCTGTGTGACCATTACCCCCAATTCCAAAATATACTCACACACACATGTTTGCCCTCATTTTTATTTTGCTCTTCTCCCCCTTCTGCACTAGGTATGTTATTTCTTTACTGCCGTGAAAAGTGCTAAGTGTGGTAGAATAGTATGGCAGCCAAATATCTCCACACACATCATAAGCTATTTGATGATGGCAAATCTCCATCTCCTAGTGAATAGGGACCAAGTAAATAAAGCACCATTAAAAGGGTTAATTATTTTGTTTGTCCCTAAGTTTAGGGAAGTTAAACCTGTGACATCTCCCGTCATTTCGACAAATACCAAATACACCCCTTGTCATTTTAATAATACCTGAAACGCCCTTATTAGTCTTTCAGTCTGAATACCTAACCAAATTTTATTGATAAAAATATTCTTGTAACATAATATTTTATATTTTGTGTTTTTAATTTTTATTTTCATTTCCTTTTTTTTTTTTTTTTTTTTTGAGTAAAAAGAGTTGTCTGGACAAAGATATGTAGAATTGGTTGTAACAACCTGTAACTGATTTATCGGCCCGTAACGGTAATAGAGGGCCGGAAATCCGTTACGTATCGGCCGTTACGTTATGTAACCGCCAACACTTAAATCCATGATTGAGAGAGATTCTATATTTTTTATTTGTGGGACTTGAGCATAAGAATGACTGGAAGTGGAGAGACTGGAAATGGATAAAAGCTAAGGAAAAAAATGGGCAAAATTGGAACTCACCCATACTGTAAGAACTAAAAGTGTAATTTATCCTTATTAAAGGTTTTCTGTTGAAGTTCTGTTAGTATTCCAGTTTTTCCTTTTATGTTTTTGAAACTCAGCTTTTGGGTTTACTGCCAAGGATCTTCAGTTTGTGGTACGCAGATTTATCAAATGAGGATTGAAATATAGGTTGAAGTAGATCAACTTTCACTAATAATAAGGTGATTTTGTATGGACTCATAAGTCACTAGTTTACTACAATAATGCCAATTAGATTTTTTATTCAGAAAACTCCATCTATTTAAAGGGAGATATATTTTACCAAAATTCTTCACAAAAATCTTAAATCTGAAATTGTATAGAATAAATTTCGGGGAAAAAATTACTTGCACAATAATCTGTGCTATTAAATAATAATTTAAAATTATTTTAACAAGAATTACCAAAAAAAAAAAAAAGAAGCAATTTCAATCTCTCTAAAATTCTATTTTCATAAATTCTACATGTGGTGCTCTCTCTCTTTCCACATATATGTAGATAGATAATTTATAAAAAAACAAATTAACAGAAATTAAATAGTGGGTTTGTATGAAAAAAATAATAATAAATGGGGTTTTCATTGAGTGGGCTTGGGTTTCGGTGTTTATGTGTTGTGAACACTTGAAAGTGGGGTTATGGTGAACAAATCCTTAATATGCTCTGTACTTGCAGCCTATGAGCATTTTAGTGGAGTCCACAAACGGATTCATTCTTTATTTTTTATTTTTTAGGTGTAGGTTGTGAAACTTTGCTGCTGTTACTTCCCTGCATATTATATTCATGCTTGTCTTTAGCTGTTACGATCATTTGGCTTATTATACACATTTATGTGTCATGTAAGCCTATCTTTTCTGTCTTTTGATAGCGCAATATTGTAGGTTGATTTTCATGGAAATTGGCGTTTTGGATGAATGCAGGGTGTAGCAATCAACTTTGTCAAAAGTGATGATATCAAGATTCTAAGAGACATAGAACAGTATTACAGTACACAAATCGACGAAATGCCGATGAATGTGGCTGATTTGATATAAGGTCTGAATATCCGAGGACTTGGGCAATGAAAGGTCTGAATCTCTGGGCTGCAAATATGGAAGGAACTTTGTGATTTTGTTTGGCTCTGTTTATTGCTGACCTCTCTATATATGGTGGGTTGTGCATTGGTGTTTGGTTTTTGGCCATTCCTGACCTCAGTATTTGATGGATCCGGTACTGCTGTTTGGTGTGGATATCGTGAGCCTTATTGTGGTGGAATTGAGTTATTTTTTGGTCTTTTTGTAATGCTAGTTTATGATGTGCTATCTGATTCAGTTTTGATGGTTTGGATGTTTTAATCTGATCTCTGCTCACAAATTGAGTTCTTGTATTTTTACATTCAGCGTGTTAAAATGACCAGTCTCCCCCTTTTTGCTTTTTAAATAGCGGTAGTGATATAGTCGATTTCATTTGGTTCCAATTACAAGGGTGGTTTGCCAAGCTGCTTTTCCATATGGATACAATTATTTTGGTTATGATCCAGTCAATTCGTATTCTTACTCTTTGCAGCCACCTCTCGGTAAATTTTGCTATCTCCTGTTTATGGTTGAGCGTTATTAATGAGAATAGTTGGTTATGGAATATGTGTTTTGGTATGGTAGTATACATTTGATATTAAATTTATCTACCCTTAATCTTGTACATGGTTTTGCCTTAAAATGAAAATGTGTTTTGTTTATGTCCGATGCGTGTCAACTGGAAAACATTTTTTTTTTTCATGTGGATTTGATTGACCTCAACACTATTGCTAGCCTAGTTGGAAAATATTACACATTTCTAATCAATGATGACTTCCCTCGAGCTATGAGTTCTCTCTATTGCAAAAAAGATAAGTTCTAAATGTTTTTTCGTAAAATTTCATAAGCTTTTCTTTTTCCTCCTCTTCCTATTGATCAAAAGCATCCAGTAGCGCCACGCCAGTAGAAAGAGTGTTGCTACTAATACTAAGTTTTGCTATTGTTGGGGACTCGGTAGAAGCAATTTGCCGCTTCCGCCTTTCTAGGTTTTTAATAGTTCTCCCCTATATAGATAGAATGAAATCTATCTGTCTTCTAGTTGAAGAAATGATCTTTCTTTTGTCAAAAAGTCTTAGAAATGCTGCATCCATCGGTAATGGCCGATAGTACTAATCTTAGGTGCCTTAAAGGGGATTTGGCTGTCCTAACTTCTTCCGAGGAGTAGAAGAGACCCATGGACATAGAATAAATAGGCTCTTCCGGTCCCTTTCTCCTAGTATGGATGGTAGGTCTCAGTTATGCGCACCAAACCTCTAGTTGTGCTATCGAAATCTAAATGTTTGTCAATAACCGTTTTTACGCCTGGGTGGAAAGTCTAGAGCCGCTTTAGGTGGTAACCATATGGGCACCGCCTCTTGACCTCTTGTGTAAAGTATATTACACTCGTTTTACCCCATTCTCGCTTCTGCACTCCTAACGCCTAGTTGTGTAAGCCAACAAATGAGTTTTGCTTACGTGACACAAGACAGATTGAAAGCAAAGGTAAAGCCTTCCAGTGATCAAGTAAAGGTTACGAAGTGATTAAATTGAACGTACGAGCAAAAGGATAAAAAACTGTCCAGAAACACATTCATTTGAATATTCGTAAAATGTACAGTCTTGAAGCTCCTTCTTCTGAGTCGACCTTTGCTTTTGGGCAAAAGTTATTGCAAATGTTTTTAAATGATAAAAAATCTTAGCAAAAATAATATTGAACCCATGACACCATGGTTTGGAGCCACGTGCTCTAATCCTCTTATTTATAGGCACCATCTCGTCTCCACTTTAAGTGATAGAGCGAGAGAATTGAAAAATAAAAATATAAAAAAATATTATGATGAAAATGATTTTGGTCAATGTATTTTGGCATCTAAAACCCAACAAAATGGTGTAGTAGAGAAGAAGAATCTTACTCCATAAGAGATGGCTAGGATCAAGTTCCATATAAATTTTGGAATGGTAAAACATTTATAATTTCATGTTTCAATATTTTTGCTTGTAACTGTTTTATATTGAATGACAAGGTTCATCTTGGTAAGTTTAATGCTTTATAAATTTGTTAGTGAATCCTCCGAAATCGATTGAGGAAATTGAGAAGAATCCTGCAGTGAAAGAACGTAGTGAGGAACTACAACAAGAAGCTAATAATGAAATGGTGGAAAAAAGTGATTCATAGTCCAACCAAGCATATCATCGGCAACATAACTCGTGTAAATACTCATTCTACTTCGCGTAATACAACTAGTAGTCTTGCTTTCCTTGTCCCAAATTGTGCCAAAAAATATAGATGAGATATAAAATGATAAATCTTTGATATTAGGATGCAAGGAGAATTGAATCGACTTGAGATCATTAAAATATGGACTTTGGTTGACACACTTAATGACCATCCCGTAATTGGTACAAAATGGGATAATCTTTTTAGAAATAAAAAGGTTAAGTCAAGAACTGTGGTTAGAATGAAAGTAAATTCTAGTCCAAGATTTCATCCAAGATGGCATACAAATTATGATGCGACCTATGCACCGATTGCTACATTAGATCCTATTCGTGTTACTTGTTTTTTGGGGCCACACACCGATTGCTAGAATTCAATAATGATCCTAGCGATCACACTTGACTGCAATTAAGCATACTTATCGTTGCATACTTATTACTTATGATTTTGAAATTTTAGTATCCTAAAAATGATTTTTTCGATATGTTAAATTACTATAATGCGAACTTTGTCGATTGCAAGCTTAAGCCTAAGAGCACTAGCGGTACTTGTAATTTTTATTTGGTGTGACACACTTGTTTCTTTGGCTAGTAATAAAAAAAACCTATATGCCTCTTTCTGCACAACTTGTTGAGGTTGAGTATCTCATGAATAACAATTATAAACTTGTGAACAACTGTTATTCTCACGTTTTACATATAAACCAGTGGTAATAAGTATTTTGTATTCTTGTTGGGACTATTCCTACTTATGTGATAATGTGAGTGCAACCTGTCTTAGTAAGAATCCTACCCAATACTCTCATACCAAACCATTGGATTCATCACCATTTTATGTGAGATCTTTTTAAAAGGTGACATCACACTAAATTTTATTGTTGGTTTAATTAACTGGATAATGAGTTGTATTTTTCATTTCTGCAAATTTACTATTATAAACTTGTAATTTTTTTTAAAGCATTAATTAAAAATTTCAAAACCTCCATTTTAATTTATTAATTT
The DNA here is from genome assembly GCA_016647705.1 of Eucommia ulmoides. Classification (NCBI taxonomy): domain Eukaryota; kingdom Viridiplantae; phylum Streptophyta; class Magnoliopsida; order Garryales; family Eucommiaceae; genus Eucommia; species Eucommia ulmoides. The sequence goes on along the minus strand of CM028326.1, from coordinate 33,782,617 downwards.
TTCAGTTTTTATTTGATGAATATTATTATTAGTTTTCTGTTTTTATTTTTGCGTTTATTGTCCATTATTGTGTTTATTAATATTATTATTTTGTAACTCCTATAATTTTTTACACTATATAGAGAGGATTGGCTACTCTTTGAAAGTTATAGAAAAATGGTATAGGAGTTCTTCCTCCTACCAGTATATCTCTATATAATATATTCAAGGGCAATTTGATAAAGACAATTCATTAGTTTTTCGGTAGACGTGAACCCCGAGAAGAGGTGGTTGTGAGTAACGGTTGCATCTTGGAGAAGCCATTGCCGTCAGAACCTTCACGTAAGGAGGTAATCGTTACTTTGTGACAACGATCATTCGTGCTTCATTGAACTCACAAACCAGTTAATTTTTCTTACTTAGTTTATTATTTAGATTTTGAGAAGTTTATTATTTATATTCTAGTGAATGTTTTTATATTTATTTGAATTATTGTCAAAATCATATAATTTTTCTAATAATCTAAAGCAGCGATTATGTGTTATATTTTAGAAACATGACCATTTTGATATAAAGCGGTTTCAAAATCTGTTTTAAAAATTAAAAATAAAAGATTTGTTTATATTTTTTATATTTTTATATTTCAATATTTTTTTTCTCTATCTTTTCAATCTTACATGGAAAAATTGATAATATTTATAATTATATAAACTAATAATAAAATAGTTTATCATTTATTGAATGTGTAAATTGAGTTATTATCTATATCAATATTGCAAAACAATCATATGTTTTGACTAAATTATTTATTAAAAAAATGTGCATTTTGTTTAATACTTTGTAATTTGTTTAAATTGTTTATCATTGTTCATATTTCTTACCTATATCTTTGTGCTTAATCATCACATAATAATTATTCAATTTCTCTATTATCTTTTGTATCTATATCATTGTCATGACTCGTTCGGATGAATCAAATAGTGTTAAACCTAAAAAATTTAGTGGTTAATACTTTCATAGATGACAAAACTAACTTTGCTATTGGCTTACCGTACTAGGTTTAATATCAGCCATAGATGATTCACCTTTTACTCAAGAAGTATCTTTTTCTTCTTCCAAACTCATTATACCTGAAAAAATCAATTACCATTGTCTTCATAGAATCCTTAGTGCTTTATCTGATAATCTTTATGATATTTATCTAAATTCTACATCTTCTGCTAAAGAACTTTGGAATATTTTAACTTGTTTATTTATTATCATTGTTCATGTTTCTTACATATATCTTTGTGCTTAATTATCACAGAGTAAAAATTCAATTTTTCTATAGCCTTTTTTATCTATATCATTGTCATGGCTAGTTCAGATGAAGCCAGTATTGTTAAACCTAAAAAATTTAGTGCTCAATACTTTCGTAGATGGAAAAACCAACATCGCTATTGGCTTACCGTACTAGGTTTAATATTAGCCATAGATGATTCACCTTCTGTTCAAGAAGTATTTTCTTCTTCTTGGCTTATTACACTAGAAAAAATCAATTATCATTGTCTTCATATAATCCTTAGTGCTTTATCTAATCATCTTTATGATGTTTATCTTAATTCAACATCTTTTGCTAAAGAACTTTAGAATATTTTAGAAGCTGAGTATGGTATTGATGATGCTGGGATTAAGAGATTTGATATCTCTACATTCAAAAATTATAGAGTGTTGGACAACGAGTCGATAGGAGACCAAATTCACACGTTTAAAGAATATATAAGAGGAGGGCAAAAGAATGATACTGTTCGTAGTAAAGACTTTAAGGTTTCATGCCTTATAAGTAAGGTGAATTGACTATGTCTCTAACGATCAACTCTATCAAGGTTGAGGAAAAACATCGTTTCTCAACTTCTAAACATCAACATGAGAGACCTCCTCATATTAACTTGGTAGAAAATCACAAGAACAACAAAGTTCAAAATTTCAATAAAATAAGAACAATTTTTGTCTGAGGCCTAACAATTTTACCTAATAGATCCTTCAATCGCTCAAGTCAATGAACAAATCACATTAATCCTACTACTAGATCAAAAGGCTTAAACAAAGATAAGAAACATTGTTTTGTTTGCGGTTGGGTTAACCACAAGGCAAAATATTGCTTCTACAAGAATACTGAGCCTTACAATCCTCAACTCAATCAAAATAATAATCAACATGGTCCAAGAGCTCAAGTCAATAAGTTTGTAGATCATGAAAACTTTGGGGAACCTTCCTTTAGGTATGATATTTCTAGAATCAGTTTTACTTGTGAAAATAAAGTTTGGTGGCTAGATTCTGGAGCTAATATACATGTTTGTTTTCATTGTGGTATTTTAAAAAATTATCAGAAATCAAGTGGAGGAAATATAATTGTAAGAAATAATGTTGTCGCACAAGTACGTGGTATAGGAGATATTGATTTGAAGATGACATCTAGAAAGACTCTGAATCTAACCAGAGTGCGACATGTTCCTGAACTGATAAAAAATTTAATTAGTGTGTCAACCTTAGTGAAACAAAGTTATAAAATTGTTGTGGTGTCCAATAAGGTTGTTATAACCAAGAATAATATTTTTGTTGCGAAAGGTTGTGTCTGAAGGTTTATTTAAATTAAATATATTATTATAGGATAATAAAAGATGTCAAGTTTTGAATGTGGAGACTTCTAATATATGTCATAGTAGATTAGGTCATATAAGTTTGAAAAAGATTAAGAGATTGATGGATCTTGATCTTATTCTTGAATCTTATGTAGAGTATAAACACAAATGTGAGGTATGTGTTCAAGAAAAACAACCTAGAAAGCCTTTTAGAAGTATTAATAAGAATACACAACTCTTAGAGCTTCTACATAGTGATGTATGTGATTCAAATAGACTACCGACTAGAGCTGGGAATAAATATTTTCTAACGTTCATTGATGATTGTTCGAGATTTTGTTATATTTATCTTTTGAAGATTAAATACGAGGTGTTTAATAAGTTTATAATATATATGTATAGAGAAGAAAATCAATTTGATCGGAAGATTAAAAAACTTAGGTCTGATAGAGAGGGTGAGTATACTTAGGAGATCTTAAGACTTTTTGTGAAGAGTATGGTACCATACATGAACTTACTCTACCATATTCACATCAATCAAATGGAATTGCAGAAACTAAAAATAGAACTTTGATAGATATGGTGAATTCAATGTTGTTAAGTTCGGGTTTACTTACAAAATTATGGGGAGAGACTGTATTTACTGCATGTTTCATATTAAATCACATTATAACAAAAGATAATGAAAAGTCCCTGTAAGAAATTTGGGAGAATAGAAAGCCTAATTTGAGAATCATAAAAGTGTAGGGGTGTTTAGCAAATGTGGCTATACCTGAACCAAAAAGAAAGAAAATAGGACCCAAGACAATATGCATTATTTTCTTAGGTTATGCACAAGACAATAGTGCAAATAAATTTTTAGTTATAGAATCTCACATTAGTGATATCTCCATAAATTCGATAGTTGAATCAAGAGATGAAACTTTATTTGAAGATATATTTTCTTCTAAAACTAGAATTCCTAACCAGTTAGTAAATATGGATTCCATACTAACTCATGACATACCTTCAACTAGCAATAGTCTTCCTGCTGAGACACAATTAGATTTTTCTATAGAACCAAGACAAAGTAAGAGACATTTAATTGAAAATAATTTTGGGAAAGATTTCTATACTTAGTAGTAGAAGATCGGTAAACTTATAAGAAAACGTTATCTTTTATAAATGCATATTTTTGGAAAAAGGCAATAAATAGTGAGATTAAATCAATCATGTAAAATAATACTTGGGAGTTAGTAGATTTGCCTCCAAGAAACAAATCTATAGGTTGTAAGTGGATTTTTAAGAAGAAGTTAGAACCTGATGGAAGCATAGGTAAGTATAAGGCCAAATTGGTAGCTGTAGAACCTTAGGCGCAACCACTCATCATAAAACCAATTGGTGTTTAGAAATGTATGTAAGCTAGCCTTATAGTGCATTCAGCATACACAAGTGCCCACGACATTCGACTATGACTTATCCCACACCCGGGCCTCCGCCACGGGACAATTGCTGCTAAAAATTGGCCAACAATCTCCTCCCTCAGTAATTGCTCCTGCTAGGAATCGAACCCGTGACCTTGGTTCCGATACCACTTTTAGGCCTAAAGATCTACCCAAGATGGGGTGAATTGGGTAGTTATAAAAATTAAAATAATAAAATTCACACACAAATAACAAATTTTTCTAAATCTATTATTATCTTTCTTAGCAGTGAAAATGTGTTTATCTAAATGCACATCCAAACAATCAGAAAATAAAATAATGCAACACACAAGGATTTATCTTGGTTCGGAAAGTTAGTATTACCTACGTCTAGTCCTCCGAGCTCAAAGGAAATTCGCAATCCACTAAACCCCTGATTCTTTTCCCAGGTGGGAACTAAATCCTTACAATTTCGATTCTTTTCATAGACTTAGAATCAACTTTTACAACCCTGATTCTTTTATAGGCTAAGAATTAACCTACCACTATTACACTTATCCATTTCACAGGTTTAGGAAGAACCTTTACAATTATACTTAATCCAATTACAAGAAGAATTAAAACCTAATTTTTTTAAGGGAAAAGACTGACCTAATCTTTTTGCAGGCCAAAGATCAAACCCTAATTGTTTCTCAGGCAAAGATAAAAACTTAGTTACCCTGATTATACACCGACCCAAATGTGCCTAATCCGTTCAAACTCGCTAATACAAAAAATTAACAAGTTTCTTCCCACAAGGAGCTTCTACCACTGCAATACAAATATACTCAATTAATGTCCCGAATAATACTATATAATTGATTCAATGTGAGACAAACAAATATGTTTTAAAACAATTAACACTCAAATAACACATAATCAGATTTCTCAAATAAAAATTGTTGAAAATAATTTCACAGAATTATGTTCAACAATGATTTTTGTAAAATACATTATCCAAGCAATTAATCAATAATAATCTAAGAAAGCAATAACAAGAGCTTGAAAGGATTTCACCGGGATTTGTCGAAAATGATAATGATTTCGATATAGAGAGTATAAACCGGTGACACAAATAATGAGTGCCTTAGATAAAAAAATTCAAGTATAATCACACTTATAAATCTTAATGATAAAATATCTCTTAGAATGATAGAAGATTGATGTTCTTGAATATCCAAACTCAATCCCGCAGGTTTTTATTAATAGACCTAGAACTAGGCCTCCAATGGCTAATTTTCAAATGTCATGACTAAAAATGACATCCTAGACCCCATTTATTATATATAGTCAAAATAAATATGTTTCATTAAAAAAAAAAATACTCTTGGAAAAACTCATTTGGTTCCTTAATTTTTTTTCAAATTGAAATCCGTAGAAATAGGAAATATTTAATCACTTTAATTAAAAGAATAATTAATTAAAATGAACCAATTAAATAGAAATATTATACCTGAATGATCATTATCATCCAAATCCTTTTTCGACACAAGTGGATCAAATTCCTCAAACACAACATGCATAGACTCTTCCACAACTAATGTACGTTTATTATAAATTCTATATGTTTTACTATCTGTGTTGGCCCAGTGAGCTACCCAAGAGGGGGGGGTCAATTGGATAGTTATAAAATTTAATCCAAATAATAATACTTCAAAAATTAAATAATTAATTTAATCTTAACTTAATTATTATCTCTTTATAGCAGCAGAAATATATTATCAACTAGGTGCACACCAAACAACAATATATAAATAAAGTAAATAAAGCAGCACACCACAATATATCCTGGTTCATCAAGTTATTCTTGGTTAATCTAGTCATTCGAGCCCCACGAAGATTCGCACCCACTAAACCCAAGATTCCTTTAACAGGTAGGAAACAAATCTTTACACAATTATTCTTTTCGCAGGTTTAGAATCAACCTTTACAAATTTCTTTTTCACAGGCTCAAGAATAACCTTATCTTTTTCACAGGCTAAAGATTAACCTTTTCTTTTTCCCAGGTTCAAGAATAACCTTATCTTTTTCTCAAGCTCAAGACTAACCTAATCCTTTCATAGGCTAATGATCAAACCTAATTTTTTTATACCTTAGGATAAGAATCAAACCTCACAATCACTCTAAGTATCATTTTCCTAGGTAAGGATGAAATCTTTACAATTCACTCACAATTTTAATTCTAGTTAGGAAGAATTACCCCTTAATATTTTTGTACTCTAGGCAAAAATCAAAACCCCAATCTCTTTACCGGAAGAGAATGAAATCAGCTACCCCTAATTCGACACTCCCAATAATATCTAATCCGCACACAACTCACCAATTACAAAAATTGATAAGTTCTTCCCACTCAGAGCTTCTACCACATCAGATTAATTAATACTCAATTAATGTCCCGATACTAGTGATAGAAATAAGGCGAGGAAACAAAATCTGATTATAATAAAGAATGTGAGTAGCACAATTAAACAAGTAATTAGATTAACACATAAATTGTTTTTAAAATATTTGTATACTTTTAAAATTCAAAAACGATTTCACAAAAAGATCAATTCACCAAGCAAATAATAATAATAAAATACTCAATTAAGGAATAAGTTTGGAACGATCTTACCAGGAAAACACCGAATAGATTGCACATAGTATCGCAAGATAGCTTAGATCGGTGACATTAACTCAAATAACGCTTTAACTCAAGAACTTCACAATAATCGATCTCACAATTGATCTCTCAAAATAATATCAGAATGATGACTCTTAGAAAAACTTAGGAACTGAATAGTTCTTGATATTGTGTGTATTTTCATTTTATTATGTGAAATCTTCAGGTCTATATATAAGGAATTAGAACAAACCTTCCAACGACTAGTTTTCAAATAATAAGTATCCAAAAAGTACTTACAGACCCTATATATCATTATGACTTAATCCTGATATAATTCACCCAATAATATCTTTTAGAATATTCACTTAAGTCCCTTAAACATTTTCTCAAACTCAATTAGATAAAATATAAAGAATTACATGAACCAATTTGAGAAATATCAAAACTACTTGAACCATAGATATTTAAATATTAATTAAATAGCTCAAAATATATCAGATCCCTAAGATATCTTGCATATCTTAACCATAAACGTCTAGTAATGACTCTTGTTTGATCAGAATTCTCGAAATCCTCTAAACCTGAAACAAATTCATCTGTTGACTGATCAAGGCTCGTCTGTCGACCGCCCGATTCAGGATGTAGCCAAACTAAAAATCCTTCGCCCATCGGTCGCCCACCCATACTTCATCTGTCGACTGGACGATTCAACAAGTTTCACAGGTTGATTTTCCTATCAACCGAAAGATCCAGAGAGTTCATCCTCTAAGTACAGGTTAACTTACCTGTCGACCAAACATTTCACGGACTTTGGCTCATTTTCATAAGTCGATCGCCAATCTTCCATAAGTCGACCGAACCCTGCTGGAACTTGTTCCTCAATTCATTTTTCATTCATTTTCTTCGACATTTTTGCCCATTTAACTGATTTCTTTTCTCGGTTAGCTCAACTAAATTCTTAAATTCAATTTTAATCAATTATCTTTCTTCAATTACACATAGGAGCAAATAATTTAACTAATTAGGATTTTTATCAAAGACACACATAATTATAAAAAATATTTTGTGTCGTGTGTGATCTTAATCGAAATACATTAAGAGTAAAAACTTAACCTGAGTTATTTTCCCTAGGTTCTTCAATTTATTTGGTCTCTTAACGTCCATCATCTTTGTCAGTCTCTTCAGCATTCATTTTCTTCATGATAATATCTTCACTGGAACTTATAAACTGAAACACTCAATAAATCCATTAGTTTTACCAAAAACATCAACATTTAATTATCTATCAAAATCTTAGGATCAACAATCTCTTACTTTTTGATGGTGACAATTAATTTTGATGTTTTCTTCAAAACAATATGTAACCACACTCCCCCTGAATCCGATGACGGGTTTTATAACTCATTAAAGCATAGTAATGAATATAATCATAAGATATTCAAAAAAAATCAAACAAATTCAATATATAATAAACTCCCCCTTAAGATATTTATCAAAATAATTCAAGCTCTCCCTTAAGATATTCAATAAAACATCAACAAATTCTCGCCCTTTGTCATCTAAAAAAAATGGAGAAGGGGAACCAAAAATATCAATTCTTAGCATGCAATCTCCCATAATATAAGTGTAAACAATCTGAAGAGTAAAGGTTCCATTCTTACCTGAGAAAATGATATTTGGAGTGATTGAGAGGTTTGGTTCTTAGACTAAGGTATAAAAGAATTAGGTTTGATCCTTAGCCTGTGAAAGGATTAGGTTAATCTTGAGTCTGAAAAAAAAATAAGGTTATTCTTGAGCCTAAGAAAAAGAAAAGGTTAATCTTTAACCTGTGAAAAGATAAGGTTATTTCTGAGCCTGTAAAAAAGAAATTTGTAAAGGTTGATTCTGAGCTTGCGAAAAGAATCATTGTGTAAATGTTTATTTCCTACCTGTTAAAGGAATTTTGAGTTTAGTGGGTGCGAATATCCGTGGGGCTCGGAGGATTGGATTAGTCAAGAGTAATTTGGTAAACTAAGATATATCGTGGTGTGCTACTTTATTTACTTTACTTATATATTGTTGTTTGGTGTGCACGTAGTTGATAATATATTTTCGCTGCTATAAAGAGATAATAATTAATTTAGGATTAAATTAATTATTTAATTTTTAAAATATTATTATTTGGATTAAATTTTATTACTACCCAATTCACCCCTCTCTTAGGTAGCTCACTGGGCCAACAATCCGAATTATACCAAAGGAGGATACCATAATCAGATTTGTCATCAAACTTACCCCAATTATCCTTATCATTTAAAATAAAATATTTACACCCAAAAACTTTAAAATATGATATATTTGGAGTTTTTCAATTCTAAATCTCATAAGGGGTTTTATTAAAATCTCTTTGGATAGAGACTCTATTAATAACATAGTATGGAGTACTTATCGCTTTAGTCCAGAAATGTTTATGAAGGCGATTCTTTAAACATAGTCCTGACCATTTCCTGAAGCGTTATGTTCTTTTTTTCCATAACACTATTATGTTTTAGTGTTCTTGGTGTAGAAAAGTTGTGCACATACCCATTCTCATCACGATAACTTAAAATCTTATTATTTTTAAATTATATACCTCTATCACTACGAATGTTAATAATGCATGACTGTTTCTCATTTTGCACACGTTTACAAAATTTGGAGAAAATAAAAGCAACTTCACTTTTCTTAGATAAAAAAAAATACCCATGTTAGTCTAGAATAATCATCAACAATTACGAATGCATAAAATTTACCTCCTAAACTAGCAATGGCATTCGGACCAAATAAATCAAGATGTAACAATTCAAGACATTTTGAATGCAGGCAAACCACGTACTAGACTTTTCTTAGACAAAAATTAAAAATTAACTCCATGCTAGTATGTCCAAGACGTCTATGCCATAACCAACTATCCTCAGATAATGCATTCAAGCATGATAAATTTTGAGCTGAAAAGTCATCAAATGAACATGTATAAACATTTTCAACATGTGAGCAACAAGTAATATGATACTATCATGTCCATTCTTAATAATGCATCTATTATAATTAAATATCACATTATAACCCTTATCACATAACTAACTTATACGAAGTAAGTTATTTTAATATAGTAGTAGACCCATTACTGATATTATCTATACCAACGATTTTACCCTTTGCGTTATCACCAAAAGTCACATGATTTCCATCTTTAGGTGTCAAATATAGAAATTTAGATTTGTCACCCGTCATGTGCCAAGAATAGCCACTATCTAGGAACTATCTTTCCTTACTTATTGATGCTTTCAGAATATCCTACAAGGACCACCTCAAATAGTTTCTAAGTGGTACCCAATCTAATTGGGTCCGATCTTGTTAGTCTGGATAATTTTAGTTCCTTTAGGAACCCAAACTTGTTTACATTTAGAGACTTTTTGAAAATATTTCTTTACGATATAGCCCACAATATTACATCTAAAACATCAAAAATGATTTTTGGTTTCGGAAAAGAAATTGTGAAATTGCTTTTATTTAATATTTTTCTGAAAACTAATTTCAACTTTATCAAAACTTCATCTTGAACTCCCCAAAAGCATTTTCACATTATTTTCACCAATCGTGAGAACAATAGAATGTAAATCCAAAATGTTGGATTTCAAGTCATTGTTTTTATATTCAAATTTAATCACTTACTTATTAAGTGTGTTAATTGTACTTTGCAGGGCATTCATTTAAGAATATTGATTTTTATAATCATGTGTGGGTTCTTGATAAGCATCAAATAATTCTTCAAAATCTGAAGGACAAGAACTAGAACATTGCATTATCTTATCTCTAGTGGCCATCAAAGCAAGCATAGACGAATCATCACTACTTGATTTTTTCGAGCTACTTGACTCTGAGTCATCCTAGGTGGATTTCATAGATTTTTTCTTACTTTTCTTCACCTTTTTCTTTTCCTTTCTTTTCTTCTTCTTTTCCTTCTTGTGCTTGGGACAATCGGATTCAAAATCACCAAATTGTAGTATTCAACATTATTCGCGTTGAAATTTTTCTTTCCACGGAATGTTCGTCGAGTCATCTTTATGAAATTCTTGGTAAGAAGTGCCACATCTTTTTCTTGCTCAATGTAAAGACTTATGTCATCACTGTCTTCATGTTACTCATTCTTTTGAGCTTTCAGTGCCGGAGATTTCTTTTTTCTATTTACCGATTCATCCTTATATCCTCAATAACTGTCTCATGGGTCATTAGGTTGCCAATAAGTTCATCAATAACATGTACTTTGAAATCTTTAGCTTCCACGATTGTAAATGAAAAAAAAATCCAAAAGTCTCGAAGAAAGATGATTGTTGTTAATGTATGTAATGTATTTCAAGGATTGTATTGTATTGTACGGACTTGTATTGTAAGGCTTCAAGTTGTAATAAATTTTGAGTCATTCGATGTGGTGTAATAATATATCGAAGTTCTTTAGTTTAGGTTTTAATCTCAAGACTAATGAAAATTCTTTCATCAACTAATCATCACCAGAATTGAAAATTTTGAACTTGAATGGATCTTAGACTACCCTAGGTCCGTGTGTAGTAATAATGTGTCATCCAGAAAAATTGGTCAAAAAAAAGTGACTTTTGGTTCCGCACTCCAAAGCCGGATTCTCACTCATAGTTGAAAAAAATTAATTAGAAATGGCATACGAAGAAGTTCCCGAGTCTCCTCATGTAAATGAGATTGCTCAAATGCAAGACAATATTGCTATGTTGATGGAAATGGTCAAAAATCTCAATCAACAGTGAATTCCTAAGACACCTGTCTCACAATATGATGTGACCTTTGTCACACTATCGAGTGTTGAACTTGAAAATTAGAAAGTTCCTCCTAGCTCCTAGATGAAAAATCCCCCGCAAATCCAAAAGCTCACTCCCCCAAACTATCCTATGTCAAAATATTACATCACAACTAAACTCTTAATTCCAACCCACATCTCGATGGGCGCTCTTCCCTACTTGTACGTAAAAATGAGATCCTAACTTTGATATACTTTGTGCTCGATTCCATAACCTATGAAGTAACGTTATTGAGACGATCTTCTAGTTCAATATGCTCATTAGTTTATAAAAGGACAAAACATACACACCCAAAGAATTTTGAGAGGTTGTAGTTAGTAGAGACCTCATGCAATGATCATAAGAGAAAATATTACTAATAGTAGGTCAAGGAACCTGATTGAGAGATAGCAGTAGGAGAATCTTCTCCCTAAATGCACCGAAGAAGAGGATGAAATAAGTAGTGCATATATAGGAAAGATCTAGGATGTGTCGACGTTTAGGTTTAGCTCGACCATTTTAGGAAGAAGTACTAAGAAAAGATCTATGGTAAAGTGTGTCATGATTATGAAGGGTGACAATGAAAGATTGATCATTGTATTCTTGTTATCAAATCCAAATGTTTTGATATTGTGAGAAAACTAAATTTAAACCAAGGTAGCAAAATCTAATTGTATTTGAGGAAATACAGAACATTTATGAAAAAGTATAGCAAGGTGTAGCGATAATAATCATTTACAAATATGATAAAGTGTCTTGATCCCCCTATCATGGTAGAAGGTGGGGGTCCCCAAACATCATAATGAACTATAGGTCAAATGACGACATAAAGACTAAGTCGCTAATGGAAAAAGGTAATGCGGGTTGTTTAACTTGATGACATAGAGAACAATTGATATGCATGATAGAGACATATGCCCTAATTTTCCACCAGGTGCTAAAGAGATGATACATTTGATAGATGCATGACCTATTTGGGAGTGTCAAATTCTGAAAGAAAAAGAATCAAGAAATGATGAACATGATAATGAGGATGGTAGGATTTCATAAGTTGATGAAGGGACAAAGAGTAGTGATGTTGAAGATTGATATAGAAGGTTCATAGTACTAAGCTTAAATAAATGTCTGATTTACAACCAATCCCAAGAGTTTTTCCTATCTGAGGATCATGTACATGACAACTAGCATTAGAAACTATTACTTTAAGTTCTAATTCACAAAGTTTCCCAATACATAAAAGATCTAAAGTAAAGTTAGGTATTAAATGCATGTTAAAAATGAAAAAGATGTAAAATAAAAACCTAACCAATATGACTGACACAATTTAAGAAACATCAGCAGGTGTGAATTGTAGGAGCATTCACAACCATTAGTTTTGATGAGGAGATATTAGGATCCAAGATCATCTAGTTACATCGGTTATTATAAAAAATACATGAAGAATTATCTGTAGTAAGTGAAAGAGCATGAGAAAGGTTTGTACAAGAATTAGAGATAGAGCATTTGAAAAGTGAAGCTAAATCCCTAAACGAAAAGAAAACACTAGTTAAGGCAAGATCAAGACTCTTGTTGGTAGCAGAAACAGTAAGTGAAGAGCCAAGTTTGGTCATCATAAGTAGAGAAAAACATTGGATCAATGATATAAAGGAATGTACATTATTTGACCTAAAGTTGTTAAAATTGAGGCCACATGAACAATCAAGGGACCAAATTAGTCAATAGTGGATCTAAATAACAAAGAAATGAATGACAAACCCTTGAACCAATTAACAAAAGGTGGTAAACCAAATCAACAATATGAAGAAAACTATACTACAGAGACAACAAAATAAAAAATAGACCTAAAAAACATAACCAAAATGTTTGAAATAGCTAGGAACTGATCTAAAAAATACAAGAAACATTCTGAAAATGGCTAAACAAAAGAAAGAAAAACCAAAACAATGGTAAACTAGCAAACTGATTGACGTGGAAAATCGATGATATGGAAGGCAAACCAACGAATGTGGAATATTGTGTGTTAATGGTGCAAACTAATTTGCTGACATAGAACTAATGTGGTCAAATACACATGAATAGAGGCTAAAAACACAAGGATTTGGATGGCGGAGCTTCAAGCGACAGATAAGAGTTCCGATGAGGCTCTAGTTGGAGGTATTGGATTTATCTCAATGAGATGATTTGAATGGTTGGTTCAGTGTCAATGTATGAGAAACGATAGAGCCTATATGGATCAACAAAATTAACTATGGTATTGAGGCTTCTCAAGGTGCGTGCTCGCACGCGAGACGAGGGTTTGTTTTTTCTATGGTGGTGTCCAACTCGTCGATTCAAGACAAGTCTAGCGGTGATTAAAGATTATCTATTGGATAGTTGGATGATAATTTGGGATGTTAGAGAAAATGACAATGGTGTATTATTCGAAAAGAAAATTAGGATAGCGAAATTTTAGTATGAATAGAGACAAAATAAAATATCAGTTAAATGCATGTCAAAAATAGAAAGATTTGATAAAAATCTAATGTGTGTGACTAACATGCATTGAAAAATAATCATCAATTCGAATGGTTGGTGCATTCAGAGTCTTGACGAAAAAATATTGGGATTACAGTTCATAAGGTTACAACAAATATAATCGAAAAATAAAGAAGAATTACCTGTAGTAATTAAAAAAACATGGAAAAGGTTTGTACAAGAATTAGGGATAAAGCATTTGAAAAGTGGAGAAAAATCCTTAATAGTGATAGAAAGAATACTCGAAAGTGTATTAATATGTGTTAACCCTACATAAATACAAGGATATACAATGATACATGTATATAGGCAGGGGGAGGGGGAGGGGGAGGGGGAGGGGGTTTGGAGTATTGGGCTCTAAGTAACCTATTTGGACATCATCCATATATACATTAAAACCTAGTATAAGACATGTCTAAACTCATGCGCCTGTGTATAAGAACCATGTAAATTCTTTATACATTTTTGTCTTTTATACACAAACTCGTGAGTTTAGATAATTAACAAAATGGGAAAAATACCTCCACAAACTCATGTTGTCCAAACTAGACCAACACAACTTGTGTCGGTGCACACACAAATACAAATGTATTATCGTGATCCAAATTGTTGTTATAAAAAATGATTTTGCGATACTTTTGACCTGATTATTTGTTTGACCTAATCTTTGATTGGAACATGTGAAAATACCAATATGTTATCCTTGATAAGGAGATGAATGTGATAGGTTTATTTATAATACATTATTTAGAGGTAAATTAAAAAAAAAAAATCATGGGTTATCCGACATTGGTTAGTGAAGCATATGAAAAGATATTTATAAAAAGGTAGGTAACTTTTGATTACAAGCCCCTTAGGGTACTCAAGTGTTTTGGTCTTGGGGAATGCTTTTCTAGACCTTGTTATCTTTTTATGTAAAAGTCAATCCAAAGTAAGATTAAAAAAATCGAAACGAAAACTAATTTTTTGTGATTGTCCGAATTCGTCACTATAGAGAATTACAGAATTCAATGTCTATTAAGATGTGTAATAGATATGAGTTACATGATTAACTTTTGATAGTTAATTCAGGCATTACATACAAATGTAGGTCATTTGCTCTTGTGAATTGTATCAAACTCACTATTCTTGAGAGAGGGAGAAATTTTCCACAGCGTATGTTGTTTAAACTACCTATTTTTAGTGTTAGTACCTAGAGTTACGATCTCCTGGTTTCCAGTGTTGGTACTTAGAGTTGTGATAGTTATATCTTAGGAGATAGACACTCAATCAAGCCTTCAACACCTTCTTAGGGGAGAAGTATGTTGTAAGGAGTAACGCACCCTAGATTTTAGAAAAAGAAGAGAAGAAAGCAAAAGAAGAGGAAAACAAAGTTTTGGTTTCCTCCTTCTCGAAATCCTCAAAAAATCGTTAATTTTAGAAAACTAGTTTTAGGGGATTTTCTAGGCACCGATTTTGAAAATGTTATTTGGGTTGGAATTTATTTAGAAAATGGAGTCGCCAACTCACATTGAGTTAAATGGTGTGCTAGGTCACCGGGATTTTTAAAATCATTTTTTTATTTTAAGAAAAGCCCAAGTTTGGACTAAAAAAATACTAGGTCTTTACCAAATATTTCTTAAAAGTTCGGGGGTCGGTTATACTCGGAGAAGGTGTTAGGTACCCCAAGACACTCGTCCGAAGACGGTACCTAAGTTCAAATAGATATTTACATTTAAATTAGTCCAAGTATTTTTCTTCGGTTTTGGTTAACACACTAATTCCCATTTTTAATATTTTTATCTTTTTATGTACTTATATGTAAGAAAATAAGAAAAAAATATTTATGAAAAGAAACAACAAATAAAACAGATTGAAAATAAATAACAAATGTCTTCCTTTTAGACCGTTTATCGATTATGGAAAAATCGACAAGTTTAGCCTCGGGGAGGATTTTATTTTGTAAGTTAAAAACCAATACGTTTATCTATAGAAGGAAAAGGTAAAACAAATTTATTAAATACATTTTTATTGGAATGCTAAAAACCATGTTTTAAGTATAACAACAATAAGTAAAAGTTTTATTATAGACAAAACATATAAAAACATTTATTTTTGAAAATACTTTACAAAAAACAAATGTTTGTTTTTTTAGAGTAAAATACAAAGTCTTTTCATATTGAAAAACTTGTAGACACGACATTTTCACTACCCCGCAAAAAATTTATGCTTTATTCATATTTTACTTTGTTTTTTATTTTATTTTATTTTCAAAAAATATAAAAATAGATAAAGAAAAAGGAAAAAAAACGAAATTAAAAAAAAGGGTGAAAAATAGAAAAAGAAAAAAAGAAGGGGGATAAAAGAGAATAAGGAAAGAGAGAATGTCATCGAGAGAGAGAGAGAGCGAGAATAGAGAAGAGAGAGAGAGAGAGATAGAGAACGTGGTGTGGGGGCCATTTTTCAGCTCTGATAGAGGAAGGGACGAGAGAAAGAGGATCGTGGGGCTCTTTTGGTGGCCCAAGTGTGTGTGTGTGAGAGAGAGAAAGAGAGAGGTGCAAAATATGTGAAAGGCGGTGCAAAAACAAAACAAAACAAAAAAAGAATGGTGGGCCCCCGCTACATGTCAAGTTAAGAGGAAAGAAGAAGTAGGGGCTCTCGCTTTGTCAATCGCGAAATCCAAGAAAGACAAATTAAAAAATGTAAAAGGCGAAGAAAAATTAGAAATTCCATAAAATTCCACTATTTAGCTTTTTCCAGTTTTGCTATTTCCCTGTCTAACTTGGACTGGGTTTAGGTGACTAGATCTATTTTTTAAGGTTTCCTCGTGTTTTTCACGCCCCATCATTTCCTATAAATAGGATCCTCCTCCTCCTAGTTTATTCATTCAGAAATTGAGAGAAAAAAATCTCTTAGAGAGTGATTTTTAGCGAAAGCCCTTTCGGGAAGTCATTTGCGAGAGAGGAAAAACCCGAGCATTGAGAATTTTGGTCAAAACATGTATGTTTTTTGAAACCTTTAGGATGAATTCGACAATTCGATAAATCATGGGAGAGTTTTCTATGACCTCGTTTCAATTCCCCAAGTAGAGTGAAATTTAGAAACGTTCGGTTTTAAGAAATCTCTTCCATCGATAAACCTTTTCGTAGGATTTTGCCTAAGTTTTGTAAATATTAATTTTGACAAACTTTTTTTCCGAGAGAATGTCAGCGAGAGAGAGAAGGGGACAATAGAGAAGAGAGAGAGAATGTGGTGTGAGGGCCACGTTTCAACCGAGATAGATGAAGGGAATAGAAAGAAAGAGGACCGTAGGTCCCCTTTTGTGGGCCAAGTGTGTGTGTGTGAGAGGGAGAGGGTGAGCCCTTTGCTTGTCAGCTACAAAAACAAAAGAAAAAAATGAAGGGGCGGGCCCGTGCTACATGGCAATCCAAGATGAAAGAGTAGGTGGGGGACCTCGCCTTGTCAACCGCAAAATCCAAGAAATAAGAAAAAAAATAAAAAATATGAAAGGCGGTGAAAAATCAGAAATTCTAGAAAATTCCACTTTTTAGTTTTTTTGTTTTTTAATTTTTCCCATTCCCTGTCTAACTTGGACTGGGTTTAGGCGGCTAAACCTAGTTTTTAGGGTTTCTTAGTGTTTTTCACACCCCATCATTTCCTATAAATAGGACCCTTCTTCTTCGAGTTTATTCATTCAGAAATTGAGCGAAAAAAAAAACTCTTAGAAAGTGATTCTTAGCGGGAGCCCGAAGTCGTCTGCGAGAGAGAAAAAACCCGAGCATGAGGAATCTTGGACAGAACATGTATGTTTTTTTTTTTTTAATTCTTTTTACTATTTCTTTTGTTTCTCGCAATTTAAATTCCTGCAAGTTTATTTTCTTTTGGAATTGTTCGATGACTCAATGAAAATGACGGGATGAAGTTCTCCATTCTCAGTCTGAACCTTCGAGCGTTAGACAATGACACCTGTATATTGCTATTTTTATTTTTAATTTTTTTATTTGTTGCAATTCATATAAAAAAAAACTAAAAAGTAAGTCGTCCGATGATCCAATGAAAAATGTTGGGGCGGGTTTATTGTGCTTAAACTTAGGCCCCGAGTGTGAAGTGAAGGATATTTAATTCCTTATTTTTTTTTCATTGTTTTCCTTTTATTTTCTTTTATTTCTTATAAAAAACCTAAAAAACAAATAAATAAATAAAAATCCAAAGAAAAACAAAACAAGAAAAATAATATAACCTTAGTTTTTAAGATCATTAAAACTCTTAGGACGAATTCGATGATTCGATAAATCGTGGGAGAGTTTTCCAAGATCTCGTTTAAATTCCACAAGCAGAGTAGAATTTAGAAACGTTTTGTTTTACGAAATCTCTTCCCTCTGTAAAAATTTTCGTGGGATTCCGCCTAAGTTTTGGAAAAATTAATTTTGAAAAACTTTGTTTCTGAGAGAATATCAGCAAGAGAGAGAGGGAGAATAGAGAAGAGAAAGAGAGAAGATGGTGTAGGGACCACTTTTTAGCCGAGAGAGATGAAGAGATGAGAGAGAGAAAGAGTGAGAGGAAGAAAAAGAGGAAGAATTGAGAAGAGGGAGAGAGATAGAGAAAGGATCGTGGGTCCCCTTTTGTGGGCCAATTGTGTGTGTGAGAGAGAAAGAGAGGGTGGACTCCTTGCATGTCAGCTGCAAAAACAAAACAAAAAAGAGGAACGGGTGGGCCTCTTGCACATGGCAAGCCAAGAGGAATGAGAAGGTAGAGGCCCTCGCCTTGTCAGCTACGGAATCCAGGAAAGAAGAAACAAATTAAAAAATATGAAAGGCGGTGAGACATCAAAAATTCCAGAAAATTTCACTTTTTAGCTTTTTCCAGATTTGCCCTTTCCCTGTCCAACTTGGACTACGTTTAGGTGGTCAGGCATAGCTTTTAGGGTTTCCTCATTTTTTTTTTCACGCCCCATCCTTGCCTATAAATAGGACCCTCATCCTCCTAGTTTATTCATTCAGAAATTGAGAGAAAAAAACCTCTTAGAGAGTGATTCTTTGCGAGAGCCCTTTCGGGAAGCCGTCTGCAAGAGAGAGAAAACCCGAATATCAAGAATCTTGGCCAGAACATGTATGTTTTCATATTTTTAATTCTTTTTATTATTTCTTTTGTGTCTCGCATTATAAATTCCTGCAAGTTTCTTTTTGTTTGAAATTGTTCAATGACTCGATAAAAATACCGGGCTGAGGTTCCCTATTCTCAATCTGAACCTTCGAGCGTTTGACGAGGACACCCATATCTCACTATTTTTATTTTTAAATTATTTTTTTATTTGTTGCAATTCATATAAAAAAACTAAAAAATAAGTCATCCGGTGATCCGATGAAAACACCGAGGCAGGTTTCTCGTGTTTAAACTTAGTCCCCGAGTGTGAGGTATAGGATATTTAATTCTTTATTTTTATTTTCTTGTATTTCTTATAAAAACCCTAAAATACCAAAATAAATAAATAAAAAAAATAAATAAAAAATAACGAAACCTTAGTTTATAAGAATTAATCATTACAAATCTTAGGATAAATTTGACGATTCAATAAATCATGAGAGAGTTTTCTATGACCTCGTTTCAATTTTCCAAGTGGAGTGGAATTTAGAAATATTTTTTTTAAGAAATCTCTTCCCTCGGTAAATCCTTTCATAGGATTCCCCCAAAGTTTTGGAAAGATTAATTTTGAAAAACTTTGTTTCTGAGAGAATGTCAGCGAGAGAGTTGGAGAATAGAGAAGTGAGAGAGAGAAGGTGGTATGGGGGCCACTTTCCAGCCGAGAGAGAGGAATGGAGTAGAGAGAGAGAGAGAGAGAGTGAGAGAGAGAGAAATAGAGGGAATAGAAAAGAGGGAGAGAAAGAGAGGACCGTGGTCTCCTTTTGTGGGCCAAGTGTGTGTGTGTGTAAGAGAAAGAGAGTAAGAGATCGGTGGGCCCCAGGCTTGTCAGGTACAAAAACAAAACAAAAAAAAAAATGGAAGGGGTGGGTCAGCCACGAAATCTAAAAAATAATAAACAAATTTAAAAATATAAAAGGCGAAAAAAAAATCAGAAATTCCAAAAAATTTCACTTTTTAGCATTTTCCAGTTTTGACCTTTTCTTGTCCAACTTGGACTAGGTTTAGGTGGCCAGACCTTATTTTTAAGGTTTCCTCATTTTTTTCATACCCCATAATTTTCTATAAATAGGACTCTCCTCTTCCTAATTTATTCATTCAGAAATTGTGCAAAAAAAAAAAAACCTCTTAGGGAGTGATTTTTAGCGAGAGCCCTTTGGGGAAGCCATCTGCGAGAGAGGAAAAACCGGAGCATCGAGAATCTTGGCTAGAACTTGTATGTTTTGTGATTTTTAAGTCCTTTTATTATTTCTTTTGTTTTGCGTAATTTAAATTCCTGCAAGTTTCTTTTCGATTGGAATTATCCGATGACTCAATGAAATACTAGGATGAGGTTCCCCATTCTCAATCTGAACCTTCGAGCATTAGACGAGGACACCCATCTCTCGTTGCTTTTAGTTTTAATTTTTTTTTTATTTGTTGCAATTCATATAAAAAAAATAAATCGTCTGATGATCCGATGAAAACGCTATGGCAGGTTTCTCGTGCTTAAATTTAGTTCCCGACCGTGAGGTGAAAGATATTTAATTATTTATTTTTTTTGTTTTTATTTCCTTTTATTTTCCTTATTTCTTATAAAAACCCTGAAAAAAAAAAAACAAGAAAAATAATTACACTTTAGTTTGTAAGAATTAATCATTACAAACCTTATGATGAATTTGACGATTCGGTAAATTGTGAAAGTGTTTTCCATGACCTTGTTTCAATTCTCCAAGTAGAGTGGAATTTAGAAACGTTCGGTTTTAAGAAATCTCTTCTCTCGGTAAACCGTTTCGTGGGATTCCGCCTAAGTTTTGAAAAGATTAATTTTGACAAACTTTGTTTATGATAGATTGTCAGCGAGAGAGAGAGAGAGATAGGGAGAATTGTAAAGAGAGAGAGAATATGGTGTGGGGACCACTTTTCTGCCGATAGAGAGGCAGAGAGAAGAGAGAAAAAAAAAGGAGAATATAGAAGAGGAAGAAATAGAGAGAGAGAGGACCGTGGGTCTTCTTTTGTGGGCCAAGTATGTGTGTGTGTGTGTGTGTGTGTGTGTGAGAGAGAGAGAGAGAGAGAGAGAGAGGGTGAGCCATTTGCTTGTCAGCTGAAAAAACAAAACAAAAAAGGAAGGGGTGGGCCCCTACCACGTGGCAAGCCAAGAGGAAATACGAGGTAAAGGCCCTCAACTTGTCAGCTGTGGAATCCAAGAAAAAAAGAAATAAATTAAAAAAATATGGAAGGCGGTGAAAAATCAGAAATTCCAAAAAATTTCGCTTTTTATCTTTTTCTAGTTTTGCCCTTTCCTGTCCAACTTGGACTGGGTTTAGGTGTCCAAACCTAATTTTTAGGGTTTCCTCGTGTTTTTCACACCCCATCATTTCCTATAAATAGGACCCTCCTCCTAGTTATTCATTCTAAAATTGAGAGAAAAATACCTCTTAGAGAATGATGCTTAACGAGAACCCTTTAAGCCATATATGAGAGAGGATGTACCCGAGCATCGGGAATCTTGGCCAGAACATGCATGTTTTCTGATTTTTAATTCTTTTTATTATTTCTTTTGTTTCTCACAATTTAAATTCCTGCAAGTTCCTTTTCTTTTGGATTTGTCCGATGTCTCGATGAAAACATCGGGATGAGATTTTTCATTCTCAATCTGAACCTTTGAGCGTTAGACGAGAACACCCATATCTCATTGTTTTTATTTTTAAATTATTTTTTATTTTTATTTTCTGCAATTCATATAAAACAAAAACTAAAAATAAGTCGTCTAATGATCCGATAAAAATGTCGGGGCGGGTTTCTCGTGCTTAAACTTAGTCCTCGACATGTACACTACTTGTACTTTTTATATATATTAGATAATTAAATCATTACCATGCATAATCACATTAATTCATGTAGTTTCACTGATTTATTCTCGTGTTCATACCATTCTGCATTGGTACGTTTAAATTAAATAACTATTGCATAAAAATCGTATAAGTTTTTTAGGTCACTTTTGTATAAATAAAATAAGATTCATATCATGCTAGTTTTTGCATTCATACTTTCATACTTTTTCACTTATTTAGTTTTCCCTTTTAAATAACAGAAATCCCTCAGAAACATACATAAAATCACCCCCCTGGGGACCTCCTTATCGAATCCTTAAATTTGATAAATGGTCATATCGGGGGAACATTCCCAAAAATACTAAAAACTTGTCCTATATTATTTTTGAAAAATACCAAAAAGATTTCATACGAAAGAAAAGATTTCAAAATAAAATAAAACGCTCAAACTTAAATTCATTCGATTTAATTGGACATAAGGTACCGTTTTCAGACTGGCGTCTTGGGATGTCTAACACATTCCCCAAGCGTAATGATCTCTGAGCTCTTAAATGAATCTTTGGTTTGACTGTGCTTTTTGGAGTCGATTTTTACTTAAGCCGTTTAAATTGTTTTCTAAAAATCCGGTGACCTAGCACTCAATTTAAACCCAATGCTAGACGATGACTCCTTGTTTTAAAATAACCTAGGTATTTTTTGAGAAAACCATCACTTTTAAAAACTCCTCTCTTTACGATTTTAATATTTCATATCTTTTTCATTTTGGAAAATCGGGGCGCGTCAGCTAGCGATTCTGTTGGAGATAATTAGATGGTCGAGCCTAATATGTCTAAATAAGTCCAACTAATCCAAAGTCCGAATATTAAATTTTATTTTGCGATCTTTTCCTTCCATTTTGTAAATAAGTTGTAATTTTTTATTTTTTATTTTTTTTCTTGGGCTCTTATATTGTTGCAAACCCTCCGACACAAGTACGGTCGTCTTATATCTTTATTGTCCCCTTGGGATTCCATGATACAAGACGTGGAAAGATTTTTTTTATACTTGATGGATTAATGATGTCTTAGGAAGTTTTAAAAATCAAACGAGTTTAAAGTTTTCAATACCAATGAGAATTACGAAAGAGTTTTTATAAATAATTATTTGTTTTAATTGGTTATTATCGGAATTGAAAACTTCAAACACGAATGGATTTTAAGATTACCTAAGATCCACATGGACTAATAAATGGGTTTGTTGTAAGAACAAGACGAGATAGGAAAATTGGTCCTAGAAAAGCAATTTAAGTTCTCCCCATTCGAAGTTTAGTTTTCACTCGGAGTCGGGCCCAAACTCATTCCAAGATGACATCAGAAGGCAATCAAATCTCCCTGCACGGCCTAGATAGCTCGAATGCAAGAAACCATCAACATGCTGATGGTAAAAGTCAACGAATTAAGCCGACCTCAGGGGGTGCCTATTGCCCTGTCCAGTGGAATTCCAGTAACTGAATCGCCAAATGGAAATCTTTTAAGCTCCAAGACAGAGAACTCAGTGCCGAATTCAAACAATGCTGGCCCAAATTTTATGCTATCAATCTATTATGGACCTCAAATGGGCCTTCATTCCTTCGCTTATGGAGTGCCGGCATATCCCAGCTAGGGGTATTCTATCATGCCTTACCCAATGGCCCGGCCCCCTATGCACCTCAAATCTTCATTCACCCAGAGATGGTCATTGTTCTACCCAACGATCCGAATGCCAATCAACCAACCTCGACCATCGAAATAAAAAAGCAGAGAAGAAGATAATGGACCCCTTCCGGCTTGGGTTACGAAAATAGAGGAATCAGATAAAATTGTGGAAAAATTGAAAAGAGATAAGCCATCCACAAAAGTGGTGTACAAGGAGCTGTCAGCACCGTCTCGGGTGATGTATCTAGAAAACTTTGTGGTCCCAGTGTTCACGAAATATGACGGCACTGGCCCCCCAAAATGGCATGTCAGCATTTATAAGGAAGAATTAGGACTCCATGCTCGGAACAAAAACCTTTGTCTGAAGATATTTCGATGATCATTGAAAAGATTGGCTCTTAGTTGGTACATTACCCTGGACTTGGCTCAAATTAAAACTTTTGAAGATCTGGTTGAGGCTTTTTGTGAGTAGTACATGTACAACAAAGATGTCGTGCCGGACCGTAATACCCTGTACCTAATCCTGAAAAAAGAAGAAAAAAAAAAATGAACGTTTCTGGAGATACACCGCCCGCTGGAGGGAAGAAGCTGCCATAGTTGCCCCTAGACTAAGTAAAGAGGTCGAGTTAGAGATATACAAGTCAATTCAGACGCCGTCGTTCTATTAGGGCCTTTCAAGCATAGTAGTGGCTTCCTTTGGCGATGAGATGAAGCAAGCCAAGGTGATAGAGGAAGAAGTAAGGAACAGAAAAATCAAAGGGGCCTTGCCTGATTTGACGAAGAGGTCAGCTCTGCCAAAGAAAAAAGAGAACGAGGTAGCCGTCATTGTTTCCCCCAGCAAACCCTTCACCGAAACAACCCCCAAGCTTTCTATTCCTAAATACCCGAACTAAAACAACCAATACTGCAACCATCTCCCACAAAATCGCTAAAACCAATATTACTCTCGCAACCAGCCATAATCTCAAAGTCGTCCCCACTATTACGAGAACATACATTTCCCTTACCAAAACCATACTGACCAATACTATTCCCAAACCTACCATAAAATATGTAAAAATTAGTCTTTTGTAAAAATGAGTTTTTCTTAAAAAATCAATCAAACCATTTTGTTTCTTTTAAAAAAAAATGTCTTTTGTGAATAGTAAAAAATTGATTTTTTTTTAAAATAAGTATTTTTGAAAAACCACAAAAAAGGAAGGTCATTGTAAATGATTTTCATATAAAAAAAATGTGTTTTTAAAAAAATATTATTTTTTTCTTAAAAATGTGTTTTACCGCACTTTTCTAAACCAAATCAATTCCCCTATATTTGTTTTTTAAAAAATAAAAAATTGTTTTGCTAAAAAAAATAAAAATAAATAAAAGACGAAAACAAAAAAAAAAAGAAAAAGAAAAAAAGAAGGTTTTTCAAAAATTTATTTCAGCACGCATCCATGTTCCCTCCATTTATCAAAATAACCGAAACTTAAAACTCGCTACATTAAATAAAAAATCTATTTTCTAAAAAAAAAAAAACAAAGAAAACAAATAAAAAACACAAAATTAAAAAAAATGGGTTCTCTATTTATTTTTGGAAAACAATGAAAAGTAAAAAAAAAAATAATTAAATTAAAACCGAAAGTTAAAAAATGAAAAAAAAAATCAGTTTCTTTTTATTTTAAAAAATTGAAAATAATTTTTTTTTAATTAAAACGAAATTAAAAAAAAAATCGAAAAGAAAAAATAAAAAAAAATTAATTAAAATAAGAGATTTCCAAAATAAAATAAAATATTAGGATTTAACTTTTGATTGGATTTAATTGGATAAGGTACTATTTTCGGAAGCGCGTCTTGGGATGCCTAAAACCTTCCCCGAACATAATTGACCTCCGAATTCTTAAAATGAATCTCTGGTCGGACCATGCTTTTGGAGTCAAAATTTTACTTAAGCTATTTTTTAAAATGTTTTAAAAAATAAATAAAATTTAGTGACTCAACACACCATTTAAATTCAATGCTAGGTGGCGACTCTTTTTCCTAAAATTGGCTTAAGTTATTTACGAGACAACCGACGCTTTTAAAAAGCCCCTCTCTTTAATATTTTTTTTTTCAAAAAAAGAAAAAAGACTTATATATTTATTTATTTTATTTTATTTTTCAAAATCCAGAGTGTATCAATAACGATATCAGTTTCACTAGAACCAAAATAGTCATAGCTCAATTCATGTACTTGAAGAACATTAATTTTTGAAACAATATATGCAAATTTAAAATGATAGAAAAATTCATGCACATTTATAAAAAAAAATTCATACGATATTTTGGAAATATTTCTAACTATTCTAAACAAACATCATTGTGCCTATCCATTCTCAAAACCTGAATGATTTTTGAAAACGTTCTTCCACCAAAGGTTTTGTGAATATGTTGGCCAATTGATCGTGTGTGTCAACATATTCTAGAGAAATGTTATATTTAATGTTATATTTTTTTAATATGATCCTGAAAAAAAGATGACGTGTCAACCTCAATGTGCTTCGTGCGCAAGTGTTTTGTAGGATTGTTACTGAGACAGATTGCACTTGCATTATCATAGTAGATTGGAACTTCTTCCAAATGCCAAAATCATGTAACTGTTGTTTAGTGTAAAGAACATGTGAACAACAACTACCTGCTGCTACGTACTCAACCTCTGCAGTGGATAAGATTATAGAGTTTTATTTCTTACTAGACCAAGAAACAAGTACATGTCTTAAGAAATGACACGACCCACTAGTGTTTTTACACTTAACTTTGCAACCGGAAAAATCATTTTCGGAGTAACTAATTATTATGAAATTACTCCCCCTAAGATATCATAATCCTAAATCACACGTACCTTTTAAATATAAAAAAAAATACTTTTAACAACAATTAAGTGAGACTCTTTTGGGCAAAATTGAAATCTTGCACAAAAACATACACTAAGAAAAATATTAGGTCTACTAGCAGTAAGATCTAAAAGACTTCCAATCATACCTCAGTAGGTCTTTTCATTTAGGCTTTTACCTTTGTCATCTTTGTCAAGCTTAGTTTCCGTCGTCATGGGAGTTTTGTATTCTTTAGCACTTTCAAGCCATATTTTTTAAGAAGTTCTTTGATATACTTGGCTTGATTGATAGAAATCCTATCTTTTGTTTGCTTAATTTGCAGCCCACGGAAGAATGTCAATTTTTCCATCATACTCATTTTGAATTCAACTTGCATTATTTTCGCAAACTCTTGGCAAAGATCTTCATTAGTATATCCAAATATTATTTCATCCACATAAATTTATACTAAAAGAATATATGTGTCAATTTATTTAATAAATCGTGTGATATACTCAATCTACATCGACAATCTTTTTCAATTAAATATCTTCTTAGTCTTTCATACCAAGCTTTAGGAGCTCGTTTGAAACCATATAGAACTTTATGTAATTTAAAAACGTGATCAGGCAATTTATCATTTTCAAAACCTGATGGTCGTTCGACATAAATTTCTACATCAATAAAATCATTTAGAAAAGTACTTTTGATATTCATTTGAAATAATTTAGCAAAAGCTAATAACATTATTATAGTTTCCAATATAGCAACAGGAGTATAGGTTTTATCATAATTTATGTCATCTTCCTAATTATAGTCCTGTGCTATTAATCTTGTCTTATTTTGAATTACTATATTGATTTCATGTTTTTTATTGTGATAAATCCATTTGGTACTAATAACAGGGTAAAAATCAGGTCTAGGACCTAGAGTTAATACTTTATTTCTCTCAAATTGAAGCAATTCTTCTTACATTGCTAAAATTCAAGATTTATCAGATATAGCTTCATCAATATTTTTAGGTTCTATTCGAGAGAGAAAGAGAGAAATAGAGAGAGAGAGAGAGAGAGAGAGAGAGAGAGAGAAACAAGATTAGTGATATTTGTAAGTGAAGAACGAGTGCTTACATCCTTCTATATGCTACCAATGATTTAATCAACCGGATGACCCACAACTCGCTTTATTTCCCTTGGAGTTGTTAGTTCCTCAACAGATGGCGACTTATCAGGAAGATCTTATGGTTTTTTGTTTTCAGATTCAGTTCTTTAATCCTTTTGTTTTGCCAAGATACCTATATCATCCTCTTCTAAATCTTTTCTAGACAAAATGGATTACACTCCTCAAATACAACATGAATAGATTTTGCAACTACTAGTGATCTTTTGTTATAAACTTTATATTCTTTACTATTCAAAGCATATCCAAGAAAAATACCCTAATTAGATTTGGCATCCAACTTTCCCACATTTTTATTATCATTTAAAATAAAACATTTACAACCAAATTTTTTGAAATAAGATATATTTGGGACTTTTTCTATTCTAAATCTCTGAATGTGTTTTATTAAAATCTTTTCAGATAGATAGTTTATTAATGACATAGCATGCGATACTAACAGTTTCACCCCAGAAGTATTCAGGTAGATTATTTTCAATAAGTATAGTCCTGGTCATTTCCTAAAGAGTTATATTTTTTCTTTCAACAACTCCATTTTGTTGTGGAGTTCTAGGAGTAAAATTATGAGAAATTTTATGCTCATTATCCTTCATTTGAGGCTTTAAGAGATTTGTGAAATCCATCCTCTCAATATCCAAACAAAGGATTTATTAAAAATGGATTTTGAAATCCCTCCCCCAAATAAAATGCCTCCTAGAAATTCCTTATCCAAACACAACCTTAAGGAAGTAATGGTTTACTCTATTTACTATGAAACCTCACAAAACACCCATGTATTTTCTTCGATTTTTTTTCCCCTTTTCCTTTTTGGTTTTTTTGTCTTTTGCTTTTTCTTCATAAAATTTGAAACTGGCATGGCCTTATGGGCTGAAATTTAGGACCAATTAAAAAGAAAAATATTATTTTCTTGTTTTTCTTTATATTTTTTTTCGTTTTCGCTTGTTTTCTTCCATTTTATTTTTTTATTCACTATTTTTCAAAATAAAATTAGAAAATGTAGATTTCCCCTATTTAAAATTTTAATTACTCTCCAAATAAAATTTAAAAATTTAAAATGAAAATGGTAAATTTGTTAGTAGAAGTTCAATCCATTGGGGATGAAATTCTACTTGACATGTTAGTTACATTGATTTTGCATAAAATGTATACTCTTTCAATTCAATTTTGGAGAATAATTAAAAATTGTAACGGGCCAAGTTAATATTTTTCTAATTCTATTTTGAAAATGGAGAACAAAGAAATAATATCGAGGACGAAAAAAAAAATGAAGAAAAACAACCCAAAAAAAAAATTAATCTCAAGTTTTAACTCATTTTAAATTTTGTGCAAATAAAAAAAAAATCATAATAAAAATATTAAAAGACAAAAATAAAAACCCAAAAAATAAATATACAGTAAAAGAAAATAAATGGGTGTTTAATGTGGAGTTTCATAGTATAATTATTTTTTTAAATATATGATGGTGAACTGTAATTATTTCTGTCAACATTTAAAGGTGAAATATAAGACCACTTAAAATATGAGTTACAAATTTAAACTCATTACAAAAAAATTAAATTGAAAGACCATATAAAAAAAGAAAAAGAAAGTGCAAAAAAAAAAAAAACTACTTTACAATTAGAAGGACAAAAACTGTAATTTTACCTTTATTGTATTACGAATTCGTGATTATCCAAAATTCCGTTCCCGATTTTTTTCATGCATACAGAGAAACAACGGAATTGTGACACGGAAGAGGGAAGACGACCTCTTCTATTTCAATTTCGGCTGCTCTCTTTTCATCCATTCAGCCGAATCAGAAGCCTCTCAAATTTCTATCTATTTACGTTTGACAACTAATTTCTCAATTCATTCCAGTTCTGAATATTCAACAATACATTCCTGATTTATGATCTGCCAGGCAACACCAAAAACTCGTATTAGGATTCAAGACCCGTTTCGATTATTTCATCAAGGTAAGCAGAGAAAATCCAACCCATCTCTCAGAATCACCCAATTTTCATTTCAATTGAGTCTATCGGCCCAAGGGCGAAGAAGAAAAATGGCGATTGAACAGACAATGTTAACATCGGGTGCCAGCGGACGCGTCAACGCTCTGCTGTCGCTGAGGGTGCTGAAGAGTCTGTTGATGCTCGTTAATGTTTTCGTTCTGCTTTTGGTTATGCCGTTTCGCGGCAGAAAGCGTAGCGTTTCGGTCAACTCGGGAGGCAAGGATGAGAGACAGGAGAGCGGTGTCTGTTGCCAACGGAAAGGACCGGTGGTGAGAGTCCCAACGAAAATTGTACCTTGGAAGAGCAGCAGCACCGCCGCGTCGGTGGCGGTGGACCAGGAGGTCGCCGTCAGGAGAGCCCTTGCCATACAAAGGGTGATGCTGGATGCAGATGTTGATAATGGGTCAGTGAGGGAGTTTTCTCTGTTTGATACGCCAAGAGGGGAGACTATTTTTACGCAGTCCTGGAATCCGGTTTCCATCAAAATCAGGTGCGTGTCTGCTTAATCATTTCTGCATGCTTGGAAGTGAAATTTGAAATGAATTAATGAGGCTAATTTTATTTCTTATCACCATGCTCCAATTTCGCATCCTCTGTTTGCCCTTTTCGTGCATTTTCTAATTTTTCTTATAATTAAAATCATCCATGGGAAGTTCTGATAGTTCATTGTGGTACACAAGAATATATGAAATGCTTGTCTCGATTCAGTAAGTTTATTCCTTGCGCTTCTAGTCAGTTTTTCTGTAGTAGGACCAGATTTCGGGAAGTGCAATAGCCATGTCAAATCTCTGATGTGGCCCAGGGATAACCATGACACCCCTTATCTCATTACAGTACTCGATAATGCAAGTGCATATAAAGTTGACAGATTTAGTATTATTCCTGACAATACTGAATCAGTTGGCACGCAATTTTAATGAGTCAGTGTTATGAAGAAAAAGCTGTTGCGGTGCAAGGACAATAAACAACGAAAGTGAAAGTTCAAGGGGAATTCCTGCCAACTCAAATATGGGAGCAACCGTTAACTAGTTTATTCATTTTCATCTAACAAAAACATTGTCTTCTCTTGCCATTAGAGTTATAATTGGCCTCTGTAATTGTTTGGTATATCTGACTTTGGATGGGGAATGGACTGGTGGTCAGGTTATAAGTGTAAGGGAAAGTCTTACCTTATGAGCAAATTTTTGAGACCCAAGACCACCCTACACTGGTATTA
This sequence comes from Eucommia ulmoides, assembly GCA_016647705.1. Lineage (NCBI taxonomy): Eukaryota > Viridiplantae > Streptophyta > Magnoliopsida > Garryales > Eucommiaceae > Eucommia > Eucommia ulmoides. Next base: position 33,751,812 of record CM028326.1, on the reverse strand, counting down.
AAGCCTAGGTTACAACAACTCTGGCCCAATAACCATAAAAGGAGAGACTGTTCAAGGTTCAGCCAACCAAAGGCTCGATGTGTGAGGAAGAGATTATTGAGTTTATCCCACATTGGATGTGGAAGAAGCTGGTGATCAAGTTATAAGCGTGAGGGAAAGTTTCACCTTTTGAGCTATCTTTTGGGGCTGAGAGAGATTCAAGACCACCCTACAGTAATGCCATTAACAAAGTAGATCCTAATTGATAATGAACCTGTAATTGATAAGACAATCCTCATATGATTTCCATATTATGATCTGATTGAATTTCGAGCTGAAAAATAACATTGGAACAATCTATGAATATGGAGGAGAATCTTGAAGAGTGAAAAAAAAAATTGTGTCAATGAGTGTTTGTTTATAGTGGAGGACGGGAAGAGAGAGCTTTGAGAAGGTTTACATGCGAAAGAAAAACTAACATTTAAGAGACGGACTTTCAATGGAAGTCCATTTTTCTATCTAGCCAAACGAACCTAACTTATCCATATGGGCGTGGATTTAATTCCATTTTGTTGTGATTCTGAACACTGACTAAATCCCAAAAATGAAGCAATCAATTAATTGACCAAACCTATGCCTAGAGAAAAGCTAAATAATTAAATTCTTGAGTCTAAAAATAAAGAAAGATTGACATGCTATTTTTCCTGAATATAGTTTTCATGTTTTTCTTGCAAAAGCTAATTAAATCGAACTCTTGTTACCCATTGAGAGGAAATGTCCTCTCACAAAGAGAAAATGAAGTTAGAGCAAGTTCTTTGCTAAAGTATCGTGGGTATGTGTGCATCTGTCCAAATTTTATGCCTCCATATCATGTTTCATTCTCATTTTAATTCATGAAAATGCATACATGATTATAGTCTCTGGGTGTGCTTTCCACCGGTGCGTGAATAATTGTTAGTTATTGTGATCCTTATAGTCCTTACTCCTACTTAGGTTTCGATTCATGACTATTATGCTAAATCATTTCAAATTGATACCTATGACTCGTATGATTGTCATTCTCGAGTAGTTTATTGTGAATCTTATCATAAGTCTTATAAAACTGTTAAACATGATTTCAACTTTAATATCATAAAATCTTATCATGAGGAGTAAGATTAATGCTGTAAGCCAGTAGAACCCTAGTGTACATCTTGGGAGTGGTTGTTGAATCCCACATTGATGTTGGGCTCTTCCATCGATATCCGTTCGCAGTGGTTTGCCAATGGTTTGCCAAAGTTCACCTTGCGCGTGAGAGGGCGTGTTGAATCCCACATCGCTTGTGTTACTTGATCTTGAGCTATATGTAAAGCTAAGGGCAATCCTCCTCTTACAAGACGTCTTTTGAGAGTGAGTTACGTCCATTGGGTTTCTACAGTGGTGCCTAAAACATGTTGTAAGCCAGTAGATCCCTGGTGTACATCTTAGGAGTGTTGCCTAAATTTTGTTTCAAGGCCCCCCAAACAGTAGCTAGGTGCAACTAGATACAGTGGAAAACATCCAAATAATTATGTTGGATGAGACAAAACAGAGATTTGAGAAGCATTTCTTTTCAATCATTTAATTGGAATGAATTAATGAGTCAATGGGATAATCTTCAAAAGTCATCAACTGTCACCATATATGTGGACCAATTTGAGGCACTTATGTGAGTGTGTGATGTGTTCTTACTGTGATGTGGGACATGAATCTAACACCTGCCTTTAAGTGCAACTCCCGGTTTGCACGAATGATTTGACTACGAGGGAAAAATGAGAAATGTGCAACTCCCGTCTTGCACGGATGATTTGACTACGAAGGAAAGAGAGACTCATAAGTTATAATCTTAGCTCTGATATCATGTGAGGAGGTTCCAACTTAAAACCATATGATTCTAAGTAGAGTAGATCCTTTGATTTGTATAGTGGTTTGGGAACTCTCAAGTAATCGATGTGAGTTAGGAATCTAATAGTTTATATATTGATTGCATATGAATATTGGAGATTGCGATTTATTGGCATTTTGTGAATGAAAAGAAACTGTTCACGTGGCGAACGACAAATTGATGATGCAAAGGACAATCCTCATCAATCTGAAACTAATGATAATCGTGTCTTCTTACAATCATTACTTGGGTTCTTATTCTAGTTGAAAATATTTGTGTTTTTTTCATTTATGTTACCACTTGTACACATTTATGAAGTTTGAACATAAAGTTTCCCATTGGAGCTGTACTGATGATTTTAATCTGTCCACTACAGGGGAGTGGTTGTAATTTTGCATGGTTTGAATGAACACAGGTTTGTTTTCATATAATCCTTTTGGTTTTTGGGTCGGGGTTATTCTGCCTTCCATTTTGTTTTGATTGATATATATGATTCTCTTTGAGCAGTGGTAGATACAGTGATTTTGCCAAGCAACTGAATGCAAATGGATACAAGGTTTATGCAATGGATTGGATTGGTAAGCTAAATTCCTCCTCTTCATAGGCCGATTACTTCAGTATACACTGAAGCATCTAATGTGCTTGCTCAAAAATCTTTCTCGTATATTTATTTCCTTTGGTATTGATTTATAATGTCATCTCTGGTCATTTTGTCGCAGTTAGATTTTGTTTCTTAGTGCATGTTCGTTTTTTATTGATAAAAAGTTGTTTCCGTGGTTCTTTTAATAGTCTGAGAGATGGATGTCCTAGTAAGTTGTTCAATGGCAGAAATGACGTCCATTTACTCGACTATATCCATTTGAATGGTCTCTTTGTTGAAACTAATGAGCTAATCTTTTTGACCTTCTATTTCTTTGTCTAAATAACTCTGTGCTCCCTAAAAGATAGACTGAGACTAATTTAAAACGGTTCAGAATTTATCCTATTATTTATTGGCTTCATTTACATGTTAATCTTCCCGCTCTCTCTCAAACACACATGCATATATGGAGATTGATGCGGTTGGAGTGATTTCCAATTACGAGTTTTCTTTTCTTTTTCCCCCCCTTTCAGTATTATGACATCGGAAAAACATTAAAAAGTATAGTGAAATGGATTTGGAAATTGTAATGGAAAAAACCATTTACTTTCTTTGAGGTTTGGATATCAAGTAGACCCCCTTCTTTGCCTTCCCCTCAACTTTGTATTAGATTGTCCCTTTGACTGCAGAACGTTAAAGAACCGATTGTAATTTTCTAATTATTAGAGTGATTATATTCATTCAATATTAAGCGTAGAATAGACTTTTCTTCGTTTCTAGGGATGTGAGTGTATATAAATGATCTTTTCTAGGTATTTTCTCTGCCGTCGTTATTTAGTATAATAAACTCTACTCTTTTTCTCTTTGGATTCTATGTTATTTATTAATCATAACATGCTATCAAGAGCCTAATCTCATAGAAGGAAGTTTGATCTCATTCACAATAACAGCAGATCCAATTTTGGCGTTCATACAGTTTTGACGTATGTACTGTTTTTGGCATCCGTACAACTTTGGTGTCTGTACATCCCCGATCCCAATAAGGTTGTTGGTGTTCGTACAGTTTTGACTTCTGTACAACTATGATTTTTATTTTTTTTAATTAAATATTGTGCAACAAATCATCATATGGTCTTCTGGTATTTGGTTTTCTTTTGTTGATTTTCATAATGCCTTTTGAGAGGATGATTCGCTTCAGTCTATTATTGCGAGACTGAATGAGATTTTTTTTTTCTTATTGGAGTTAGTTATGGAGTTATGTGATTAAAAATTTCTTGTCTCTATAGAGTATGTTTATTCATTGATCTTCACGTGAACAATAAAACGTCATTATAAAAAAATATTATGAGCAAACTCACAAATAGTTGGCTCCTAATACCATATTAGAATAATGGAAAAGTGAGAATCATGTTTATTGAAAGGGAGAATACATGACACCAAAGTCTATACAATGAGGCCTATATATAGGTGTAGAGAATGGGTTACGGGAGCCAATGGCATGAGTCCATATACATATCATAACAGCAGGCATGGAAAAAGTAGTGCGTCATGCTTCTTGTAATATATAAACAAACAATTTTTTCACTTTCTCCATTAACCTTCTGTATTGAGGGACAATACACGGAGGATACCTTCTGTATTGAGGGTTACGGAGTTTGATACTGTGCAGGTGTATTTTTCTAACAAAGAATTAAATAATTCTCAATTGGTTTGAAGTCTGACGTCTTGCTTTGTTGGGAAATATACTGGAAAAGATACAATTAAGTTTGATTTCCTCCATTTTTTGCATTAATCTTGCGGGCATTGTTGGGCTTCCCCTCCGTTATTTCCATCCCACGTTTGTGCATCCGTTCCATCCCTTTTCCTCTCTGTGTTTGTATGTGCTTGCTGTTTTGATATTGTTCGTTGTGATAATGTAAAAAGTGGATTAATTTAATCTGTCTTTATTTTAGGACATGGTGGGAGCGATGGGCTGCATGCATTTGTTCCATCTCTTGACAACGCCGTGTCTGATTTGGTATAAACTAAAAACTTTATTCATTATGTGCAGCCTATTAAGATATAATCTTTACACACAAAAAAAAAATAAAAAATGATCAATATTCTTTTTCATCTCCGATTTCGTATAGAAATCATATCTTTGGAAAGTGCTCTCTCAAAATCAGAGGCTCCCGTGTTTCTGTTTTGGACATTCTACTGGTGGAGCCATAATCCTTAAGGTTAATTTTTTTTTTTTCTTTCGAAATCCACCTGTGCCCTGTTTGAATATTTTTTTCAAAAAAATAATTTTCGATGATACTTGCAGGCAGCACTTGATCCAAAGGTAGAAACCAGCATTGCAGGTATTGTGCTCACCTCACCAGCCGTAGGGGTTCAACCATCACATCCAATTTTGGCGGTAACGATATTCTTTCAAGTTCATTTCCATGTCAAAAGAATAAAAAATAAAAAAATGAATTCGAAAACTGGGCTGTGGAATCAATGAGTTTTGAAGAAGATGAACTGACATGATTTTGGGAATTCATAGGTACTGGCCCCACTTTTCTCCTTGTTATTGCCAAAGTACCAGCTGAGTGCTGCAAACAAGAAAGGCACGTTAGTCTCTCGGGATCCAGAGGCGTTGATAGCCAAGTACTCAGACCCTCTAGTGTACACCGGTTCCATCAGGATACGTACCGGTTGTGAGATTCTTCGAATTGGGTCGTACTTGCAGCAGAATATGAATAGATTAAAAGTTCCGTTCCTCGTCCTACATGGCACTTCGGATACTGTTACTGACCCTGAAGCTTCCATGAGGCTCTATAAAGAGGCAGCTTCAACTGACAAGGACATTAAGCTTTTTGAAGGCCTTTTACACGATCTCCTCTTTGAACCTGAACGAGAAGAGGTTACGGAGACGATTCTTGAATGGCTACACTGTAGGGTATGAGGTTAAAACTTAACCAAATGGTGTCCTGAAGAAGAAATCAAGGTTGAATAATTTTTGCTGTGTCCGATTTGATCCTGTATGAGCCTTTTAGTATGAGTTGTATGATTCAGTATCAGAGTCAATACTAGAATGATTTATGTTATAATTTTTGGCAATCAAATCAATTGATTCTAACCTGCGGAAGTTACAATTGTTGGAAAAATGTGATTCGAAAATTAATTAAATAAATAATTAAGTATACAAAGTAAAATATTATTTAGGAAGAATTACAATAAAGTTACAGAACAAAAGTTGAAATTACCGTAACAATTTTTACAAAAGAAAACATAATTTAATGCGAAAGTTGGATGATCGTATTACGATATCTATTTATAGTTGATTTCATCCCGTTACGGTGTTGATTGACTGGAGGACAAATACAGGTTCTAAATCGGTTGGCTGGCAAGGAGAAATGGTCGACCGAAATATCTTGAGAGGCTAATTTTTTTTTAATGTTACAAGCAAATGGTTGACTGACTTTAGGACTAGTTGATCGATTGGGTTCGAAATTTTTAAATGCTCTATACGTTTTTCCAAGACCTTATTGGAAAAATCGAAAAAATCAAATATTTGCTCTAATCTATCTTGAAGAAATCTCGGTGAGATCTTTCTGAATTGTTTAGTGTGCTCGAAATGTTGTGCTTAAATTATCAGTGATTATATTTTGATTTTGAGCCTTACAATACTTGTGAAAAATCATTTTCAAAATTCTTTAGATATTCTTTATTAAAAACGATTTCTGAAATCTGATCTTAATTGTCTTTTTGATTATTTGAAAAAACCCAGATTGATTAATTTTTCACGCACTTCATAAACACTTTTATCACTAGATCGGGACATTAATTGAATTTATTTTTATTTGAGTTGGTAGAAGCTCTTGTGAGGAACAAAAAAATATTTTTTTTTTGTTTTTGTGAGATTGTAGCTTAGGCCTAAGTGAAATTGGTTTGGGTGAGAGTATAGATTAGGTATAAAGGGGGCTTACCTATTCAGAGATTGCAAATGTGTGATTCTCACTTGTAAAAAGGATTAGTGTGATGTTTGATTCTTACTTGGGAAAATGATCAATGTGGTTTAATGGATTCGAATTCCCTACGAGAGTTCAAGGAAGTAGACGTAGGTAAGAGTAGTTTGCCGAACTACTACAAAATTTATGTGTTAATTTTCTCTATCCCTACTCGTGTGTGCATCTAGTATTTACGTTTTTGCATTTAACAAGATAAAAATTGATTAGAAAATTTTAATTTGATATAAAATTTTAAACTAACCAATTCACCTCTCTCTTGGGTAAATCTTTGGGCTAACAATTGACATTAGACCTAAATTTACTAAACAAGCTTCACATCCTAGCTAAATGGTCACATGACATATCACATGAGTAATACACTAGCTGATAGACAATCTATGCACTGACCTCCACTTTTCACTGGTGACAATTATGTTTTCTGGAAAGCTAAAATGACTGCATTTTTACAAACTACTAATTACAATGCATGGCTTGTAATTAAGAATGGTCCATATATTCCGACTATTCACGGTACTCCCAAAAAGAAATAGAGGTATTAGGAGGGTGATTATAAAAAGTTTTCTATTAATGAACAAGCTATTAACCTATTATTTCTTGAATTAGATGTAAATGAATATAACAAAATATCAGGACAAAATTCGACAAAGGAGATGTGAGATACTTTACAGGTCAAGCATGAAAGAACAAATCAAGTCAAGGAATCCAAAATCAGTGACATGGTCCACCAATTCGAGCTTTTCAAAATGGTAGAGTCATAAACAATTTGGGACAAGTACACTCGATTCACCGACATCTGTAATAACTTCAATACTCTTGGAAAGACATACTCAATGCCGGAGAAAGTCCGAAATGTTTTTAAATCCTTAACCAAAGCATGGGACCCAAGGTGACGGCTATTTGGGAATCCAAGGATCTAAACAAATATACCATTGATAAGCTTATTGGCAACCTTATGACTCATGAGCCTTCAATTCGGGGATAAGAGGAGGAGGCAAGTTCTAGCAAACTAAAATCCCCAACACTTAAGACACAAAAAGATGATGATGACGACGTAAGCCTAGACAATGAGCAAGAGCGAGATCTAGCTCTCATTACAAAGAACTTCAAGAGAATGGCTCGGCGTACTTCCCATAGAAGGAGAAACTTCAATATCAACAACATTGAGTGTTTCAATTGTCACAAGACAGAGCATTTTCAATAAGATTGTCTTAAGTTGAAAAAAGAAAACAAATAGATTGATAAAAAAATTTAAAAAGGGCAAAAAGAAGTTCATGAAAGCAACATGAGATGATTCAAATTCAAGTAACTCTAAAACATCAAGTAGTGACGAAGAATCTACAATGCTCACCCTAATGGCAGATGGGTATCTAATTTAAATTGTTTTAGTTCTTTTCCTGTAGATTTTGATGATTTATTTGATGTTTGTCAAGAATTGTTAAACGATTATAAAAATCAATGTTCAAAAATAAATATAAAACGTACAGTCATCTTTTTAAACAAACAAATTGAAAAATATGAAATTAAAAACAATTATCTAAAATATCAGGTTTCAAAAAACATCTCATCAGATTCAGAAAAGAAAAATAAGGAGTTAAAATTCAAAGTTGAGGATTTAAATTCTATTGTTCTCAAATTTACAAATGGTAAGAATAATCTAAAAATGCTTTTCGGAAGTTCGAGAGATATTTTTGATAAAGCAGGACTTGGATTTCAGAAAAATGTTAAACAACAATGATTTTAAAAATTATTTTCTAAAACCAAGAAAATTTTAAAATGCTTTAACTGTAACATTTTAGGGCAAACGATAAATAATTGTTTTAGATCAAAATCTAAAAACAAACAGGTTTGATTCCTAAAGGAGCAAAAATTGTTCAAACTAACAAGGTTAGACTAATATAGATTGGGTACTACTAGAGAAATATTTGAGGCGCTCCCTGCGGGTTAATCTTAAATCATCAATAAAAATGGACAAATAGTTCCTAAGCAGTGGTGTTTCTCGGCATATAATAGGGGACAAAACTAAATTTGCATTTTAACATCTAAAGACGAAGGTCATGTGACTTTAGAAACAATGTCAAGGGTAAGATAATCGGTATAGGTAATCTTGATAATTCTCTACTATTATTGAAGTTGTTTTTCTAGTTGATGGTTTTAGATGTAATTTGCTTAGAATAAGTCAACTACGTGATAGAGGTTACAAATTGCATTATTAAGGGAAGAAAAGACAATAGTATACTGCTAGCTGCATCGTGTTTTCAAAATGTCTATACGTGCTCTTTTGATGATTTTTTTTTTTCTTAAAATTTATTTTGCCTCAATGTATTATTCGAAAATGGTTGGCTATGGCACATACGATTAGGGCATTACTAGAATGAAGTTATTTTCTAGTGTGTCTAAAAAGAATCTTGTTAGAGGTCTTCTTGATATTACATATGTTAAGGGCAAGATTTATGATGCATATCAGTTAGGTAAATAAGCTAAAACATTATTTAAGAAGAAATTGCATACATATCCATCTAACTCTCTTGAGTTATTGCATTTAATTTATTTGATCCCAATCCTAATGCTAGCTTGGGAGGTAAGTTTTATACAATTTTTATAGTTGATTGTTTCTCTAGATATTCATGGGTTCTTTTCATGATAAAGTAGAGTGATGTAGCTTTTGTATTTATAAAGTTTTATAAACATGCTCAAAATAAAAAAAAAAATAAAAAAAATAAAAAGCAATAATGCATTATTAACATTCATAGTGATAGAGGTAGAGAGTTTAAATATATATGAGGGTGAATTTTAATTCTTCCGGTCAAAATTTAAGAGTGAAGTGTAACTTTTAAGTCAAAACTAATACTAATTTTAACCAAAGGGCTACTCAGAATAACGGTTACAAATTTGAGGAGTTGATTGCAAAAAACAAATTTAGTTGGAGGGTCACATTAAAAAAACGTTCCAAGTAGGAGCATCAAACTTATAATTTTTCCTACAATCAAACGTTACCGCCATCACGCAAGGTCAGGATTTGTATAGGATATGTGATATTCAGGGTAGTCAGTTTAATTATTTTATTGACAAAAATACATTTACAACAATAATATTTTTTTGTTTACTTCATATTTTCTATTCTCTACTCATTATAAGTTTTTTCTTATTTCTTATTTTTTTTACTTTTATTGTGCATTTTTTTTTTCTTTTATTTTTTACTTTTAGTAAATAAAAAATTCAAAAATAAAAAACTAGAAAATAAAATTCAAAAAAATTGAAATAGTATTTGACAAATAAAAAAAAAAAAGTTTTCTTTTTCTTTTCTTATATCTTTTTTCATTGTTATTTTTTTCTACAAACACTATATACAAAAACTAAAGAAATAAAAATAAAACAAACAAAATGATAAATGCGGAACAAAAATAAAAAAATTAAAAATTAAAAACAAGAGAGAAAGATAGAAAGTAAAAAATAAAATTAAAATTAAAAACAAAAATTAGGTAAAAGAATAAGAAACAAAAAATTACAAGTGTATTTTTGTAGACAAAATGTGATAAGAGTGTTGGATTAATTCTCATAATCACAATAATACGAAAATGAATTAAAGATCTTAATCATACATGATTAAAAGGATACAAAAATTAAATTAAAAACGGTTACCGAAAGCGTACCTATTTCAGCCATTGCAGATGATTGATCGTCACAGCGGATTACACACTAGGCCTTCTTCTCTATGATCTAGATTTACTGTCATGATGACTTTTAAAGGGAAGAAACCCTTAAATCTAGACTAGAGAGGGGACTTAGTATTTATAATTAGGATTTCCCATTAGGCTCTTCCATAATGGGCTTCAATAAGACCCAAAACCTACAGTTACCACTCAATTACGCTTCTACACAAAAAAATGTCACAACCCAAATCAAAATGTGATCACTATTTAATTGGACTGCTTATATAATAGATTATTCATTAACCCATTTTTATAAAATAATTAATTCAATTAATGTTAGCTCATATTTAATAAAAAAAAATTCAACATTCTTTCACTTGGGCTACATTAATTGATTTTTAAGTACTTATAAACTTAATTTTGAAAAACAAGACTCTCGAGTTAATAACAAAAAAACAAATATTTTGTATGGCCACACCTTTTAAAGAAATGATAGTCTATAAGTAGTATCTTGATAAATTTATCCGGTTCAACATGATTTTAATATTGGACTATGATGGTTTATATGTTAATCTCAACAAATATAAAACCCTTCATAGTCACGAATACTTTAATCATATCGACATGGATCGTAAGCCCAGTAGTGTAATAAGAAACTAATGTCAATATATGTTCATTATCTATATGTATTGTTTTTTATCGATCTTCATTACAATTTCTTAACAAAATGAATTGTAATTGTAATTTTTCAACAATATGAAATTGCTGTAATTTCTCAACAAAATAAAATTGTTGCAATTTCTCAACAAAATAAAATTGTTGCAATTTCTCAACAAAATGAAATTGCATTACTTTAACAAGTCATATGTCACAAAAAATTCACCACGAGATCTCAAAATAGTGTTTTGTGACAACTGAAAGTATACAATTGTAATTCTTAAGGCACAATATCTTAAGATACCATATTGCATATTCAATTCAAATAATATAGTATGCAATAAAATATAACTGTAATTCTTAAAGCTCGCAATGCCTTAAGATACCATATTAAATATTCAATTCAAATAATACAACATGCAATAATAATAATCACCAAAAAGATTTCAATTTTTCAAATCGCATAACAATAGTGATCAATGTTTATACGACATAATCATCGAAATAAAAGAAATTACCAAGGCTCCCACTAAACCAAAGAATTAGAAGACTCAATGACACCCATATTCACATCATGTTCCTTGAAGGTTATGGGCCTTAAACTTTTGGTTAGAGGATCAACTAGCATAGACTCAATTCTTATATGCTCAATCACGATATCTCCTTTCTTCACTAAGTCGTTAACTGTGAGGTACTTGATTTCCATATACTTAGAACCCATATTGATCTTATTGTTCTTGGAGTATAATACAGCTGCATTATTGTCACAATAAATCACAATGGGTCGAGAGATGAAATCAACAACTTGCAGCTCCGAGATCAGATTTCTTAGCCATACAGTTGAGAGGATGCACAATAACAAGTTAGAAACTCAGCATATATAAGTGATGATGCAATTAGGCTCTGCTTAACACTTTCTCATGAAATGGCTCCACCAGCTAACACAAAAAATGTATCCTGAAGTAGATTTGTGATCATCTAAATAACTACCAAAATTAGAATCTAAGTATCCAACTACCTCAAGATTATCAACCCTCCTATACACAAGCCTAAAATCTTTCATTCTTTGTAGATATCTTATGACTTTCTTTGCAGCAACCCAATGACCATGCCTAGTGATAGGTATAATTTACCTATCTATTTTCAAACCGAACTTGTTATTTTTCAAGTATGTTTCATTATGTTTCATTATGTTTTAATACGTTTTTATTCTTTTTGTTATAAATCAGGTGTGTGGGGTGAAGGCATAAAAACGGATCATCAACGATCAAATCGGATTAAGAACGGTGGAAAAACAAGTATAAGACCAAAATTCAGAACTGTAGCTTACCGCCGCAGCGACCAGGCCACTGCCGCAGTGGTTAATATGCAGAGTAGGCCTTAAACTTGCTGAATACCCATTGCTGCAGCGGTGAGATCCAACGCCGCGGCGGTGAAACAACAAAAAGGTCTCTAATCCCACTGCCGTGTCCAACGCCGCGAAGGTGAGCTCACCGTCGCGGCGGTCACTCTGTACACTTTTTAGATATTTTTGTTCCCTATTTATTCTTCTCTTCTCTATTCAGGCCAAGAGAGAGCTCATTAGAGACTCCTTAGGGTTAGGATATTTTGAGAGTGTTTTGGAGAGTGCTTAGCCAAATCTGAAGGAGAAGAACATGTTGCGAAGAAGGAGAAGCGATCGTTGACCGGTTTTAACGTCAAATCTTCGGACTACGGCTAAATTTCTTTCGTTTCTCTCTTTAATTTCTTAACTTTGGAAGGTTGTTGAACATGTTTAACTCGTTTTTCATTGTATAAATGGTTATGGTCATGAGCTAAACGGATTTTGTCTAGGGATTAATAATATTTATGAAATCGTTGTTTGTTTGAGTTTGTGTTTCATTAATGGTTATTCTTCTCTATTTCGATTGTGTTTACCGTTATTCTTTAATTATATGTCTGTTCAGATATATAGAGAAGATGGGGTTTGACACTTGAGAGAGGTAACCCCGAATTCGGATTAGTGTAAATACGACGCGACTATTTAATAACCCGAGAAGGAACTAGAAATGTGTAATCAATGATGTTGGGACAAGACACATGTGACCTAGTGTCATTAAGACGTTGATGGAGACTTCTTCGTTGACGCAAAGTCGCATATTCACTCGTCTTATACTAGGGAAAGGTGGCGACTGAGTTTACGATATAGAGATTGTTAAATAGGTCGAATGTCGTTATTGTAAACTAAACGAAACCAAATACGTTTTTGTAAATGAAATTAATCCCTAGATAATATTTTCCCCTAAATATCTCAATATAGTATTAATATAATTAGATTAATTAACTTAGTATTAGTATTAATTAATTATAAACTCAATTTTTATCGCCTAGATAAAATTAGGTTATGACAATCGCGATATTCGATAATAATCTCAACCAATCCATGTGGATATGACAACCCCTCCTCCTTTACATCTATACTAAAACTTGACCCGTATACTTGTGGTGAAAGTGGCGACGTAATATTCTGCCGCCAAGTTTTTGGAGCCGTTGCCGGGGATTGTGTTTTAGATTATTGTTGATATTGTGAGTAAATAACTTGATTTTAATTTTGGCATTTTTTAGTGTTTATAAAATTAATTTTATGTTATCACTTTAAATAATATAATTTCGAATAAAATTTATTTAAAAAAAGTTTAACATCAATAATAACTTTAATCCGTGACATACTTATTTCTTTTCCTCCAAATCATAAGAATTTACAATTAAAATTTTGGTATAAAAAATTACAATTAAAATTTTGGGTTTTAATCGACTTTTCGATTAAGATTAAAATCATTACTATTTAATTAAGATTAAAATTTTTAGAATTTTGTGCTACTTTAATTAATTAATTAAAGTGAAACTCATTGATTAAATTAATCGGGTTTGTATTCTAATGTATTCCTCATCGTTTGGGATCGACGTAATTTATTTATATGTAAAAAATAATTAAGATTTCAATGAGATTTTAATTTTCAAAAGTAATCTACTTGAGGTTGGTTGAAGATTAGAATAGATAAATAATCCTACATCGATTGTAGAGGAAGAACTTGAGGACCATAACAAGTTATAAGTTGTGGAGAAAGAACTTAAACCCATATCAAGTAATAAGTTAGAAGTAAAAGCCAAGCCATTAGGCATACAATCCGAAATGAGTTGGGTCGGGTTGGGGTTCGGATTTGGGTCGAGTAAATTCGATCTAAATTTGGGTTGGGTTTGGGTTAGATCTAGTTTGGGGCGAATCTTAACCTGCCAGGAGAGTTTATTTACTATTTTAATGTAATTAAAGTAGCAGTTAAATAGTTAATTAACTACTTGACTGTTAGGCCTGAAATAGTACCGATTAACAGACATAAGCGTCCATCAGTGACTATTCGGCATGAACGTTCACAGATAGGTACCTTTCCAAATTGCATCAATTCGATGGTATCTTTTGGTATTCTATAAATAAGAAACTTTACATTCATTTTAAAGTGTTTGATTTACAACATATCATTATTTCATATCACCACCAAAGCCCAAAACATATAGAAATTTGTGAGAGTTCAAGCACAAGTTTAGTTCACCAAAATTTTTGGTTTTAAGTACTCGTATCATAAACTTGAAGATCGTTGTACCTTGAGAGATAGACGTCCATTCAACTATTAGCACCAACTTGGGGACGCGAATCTACTTTAAGGGCATAGAGTTAAAGTCTAACCTCGATCTATTTTCTCATTATTCATTGTTTGAAATATTCGGTAAGTCTATTTAAAGTTTAATTCTCTTTTCTGTTCCATAAATGTTCACGTCCCGTATTTGTTTTGGCTTATGTTTCTATTATGTGAACATTCACGTACATAATCTGTTTTTGTTTCTAAATTGTGAATGTTCACATTCTGTACCTATGTGCGAATGTTCATGTCATGATTTTGATTTAATATACACTTTATAATATTTCATATTTAAGTATTTATTTTTAATTTTCAGTCATTATCACCAAGAATTTTAAAACATATTTAAATTTTAATGTTCAGAAATTTTAAATAAATACTTTTTTGAAATTGTATAGTTTTAAAATAATACATTGTTCACCTTTTTTTAAAAAATAAAATCATGTTACTTAAATTCTGAAACGGTATTTAATTATCTTAATTTCTTAGTTAAAATAATGTTGGGACACTGCATATTTACTATTAGATTAATTCTATCCGAAATAATTCGTGTTTGTTGTTTCGATAATATTGTATGTGAACGATAAATTAGTTATTGTTTAAATATGTGAATGTTCACGTTCTGAATCTATTGTGTGAATATTCACGTTCTGATTTTGTTTCTGTTTTTTGTGTGAACATTAACATCCAACTTCTGTTGTGTGAACATTCACTTTCTTAATCTGTGCTTTGGTTGTAAAGTATTTACTATTAATTTTGTAAGTGGTAATGTGAAGTCTAACTTTTGCATGTGCATATTTTTAATTGTATTTTTTTGTAGCATTTAGGAATTAATTGGGTCAAATATGGTATTTTAAAATTTACATTAAATATTTATTGGGGTTACTTCGGTATATAAAAAATTTGGTTTTAAAAAACTTTGGGAGTTAATATATTAATTCTAAATTGACTTTTAAAGTTTTTGGGACTAATGTGTTATTTAAAATATAATTTTAAGAATTTTGAGATATAATTAATACTTATTTTATTTTAGAAGGTAGTTGGTGTAAATAGTTAATGCATATGTGTGCATATATATAAATATGAAAATTTTGATGACAAGGACGTAAGTGTCATTGCCAAAGTTAGCCACCATAAATGGTGGTGATGATCAAGCCTAATTAAGTGTGTGTTGTGTAACACACGTGTAAATCATTAAAAAAAATATCATGCAACTCTTTCTCTGTATATATGTAAAAATTTTCATTTTTGTTTTTAGATTGTGGTCTCTCTCTAGCCTTTTCTCTTTCTATTTGGCTCACACCCTCTCTCTAGTCTTTCTCTACATTCTCATCATTTCCAGGTAACGCATCATTTTGTTTTCCTTCTTTTTATTAATCTATGTGTGTGTTTGTGTATATATATGATTTATAATTTTAATAAAATATTTAAATTGTGAAAATTTTGATTTTTTCTAAAAATTCTAATTTTTTTTAAATGGTCATTTTTAGTATTTAGTAGACTAATAAATATTAGAGAAAAATACATTTTAAACCCTCTAACTTTTGATATGTTTCTATATAGTCCAATAATTTATTTTTTTTCATTTTAGTTTAAACCTTCTAAATATGTACTCAGTTTTAAATGGTCTTTTATTATTATTTTTTTATTTTTATTTTTCTTCTTTTCTATGATTTTGTTTTTACCTCTCTCTCTCTCTCTCTCTCTCTCTTTCTCCTCTTCCCTTCATACCTCCCTCTCCCCACTGGAAACCATCTTCCATACCTGTCTCTTCGCCAGCTGAATGGTGTTGTCCTTGATCGTCGTCATTGCTTCCTCGTACGCAGTGATTTCTTCAGGATTCGTGTGTTCCGTATGACACCCGAACCTCTTGAAATATGTTTCAAACTCCGACACGCCAATGGCTTTTCTCAACCCAGTCATCGTCAATTCCAGATTGTTGAATCCCTCTATTTTGAAGTATTGAGCTAACTAACTCGTTCAACATTTCGGATTCGAGCATTTCGTCGACTCTCTCCGATAAGTACTAGTTCAAAATGGGTAGAGAGACGTCCACCCATAGAAAGAAGTAGTTGTATCGGAGGTCTTTTGACACCGCCGTGACAGGCCGTGACTCGTCGAAGACGTCTATTTCCTGGTTGAAACGTTTTGCTGCAAGCGCATAGATGAAAGAGTTGGAGCCACCTTGCGGCGATAAGTAATGTCGGAGATTGTAAATACGGCGAGGGAGCAAAAGTCTGACGGAGTGAACTCCTGATAGGAATCGAACGGTTTGAAGTCACTGAGAATATGGTGGGAGAGACCGAGATGATGTCGCGTCAGATTTTGTTGGTGGTGATGTCAAGGCCGTAGTATACCTGTATTTTGTCGTAGTTCACCATTCCCAATGGGAAAACCAGAGTGGTGAGCTCCATGGATAGTCTTGACTTTCCGTACCTGGTGGCTCCTATTACCGCCATGACCTTCTAGTTTTGATGTTGGCGTCGATGTACGGTTGCGCCAGTGGTCATGGCGGCGATGGTGGATACCATGTGGCCCTCACTGGGCCCGAAACAAATGGGTTTGAAGAAGGAGAAAGAGAAGGACTTGTTGTTGAAGTATTGAGTGGCTCAATTTTCAATAATGGGGGCCACCCAATTTGTTTTCTTTCTCTTTGTCAAGCCATTATTTTGAAAAGGGAGTTTGTCAACTTTTCTCAATTGAATATAGGACATTTGTGTCTTAGCCGGTGGAAGTCACTCCCAAAATCTGTAATCTTCCTTCAAGATCCAGAAACTACAAGAGGCAAAAAAAAAAAAAAAATGTTGCACATGTTGAAGGAAGAAGCTGGAAGATTTTTCTGGCAACAACAATCTTTGATGATGAGAGATTTTCCTCTCATATTTATTCCTACCTTCCAGTGCAATTTTTTGAAGAAAAAAAGGAAGATGAAGAAAAAATTAATTTTTCTTCTTCTTATCCTCTGCCTATAAAATGGCAGAGGATTAGTTGCAAATTTGTAGAGCTCTCAAGATGTAAAGTGTGTAGATATCTCAAGATGTAGAGAGCGTAGATCACACCAATTGTGAGTGTATCTCTTTTAAGGTGTATTGGGAATTCCAGTTAGGAATTTTGTGTGCTCATACTAGAAGGGTGTGTATTTGTTGAGAAAGTTTTTTTAGGAGATTTTGTTGTTAGTTCTTGAGTTCAAGAACTTATTTATATTTGTGTAATTTTTTTCATATCAGTGAAACCATTCATTGTTCTTCACCTGTGGAGTAGGCAAGTTGTGTCAAATTACGTTATATCTTGTGTTTCTTTTATATTCTCCATTTTCTCTGCTTCCGTATATTCTCTATTTTCATATTTTTGTCACCTCCGAACCCAACAAGTGGTATCGGAGCCTAAGGTTCAATGGCTTCTGCGAAATATGAAATAGAGAAGTTTGATGGTGAGAATGGCTTTAGTTTGTGGCGTATCAAAATACGCGCACTTTTCTGACAACAATTGATATTTGAACAACCAGCTAAGGGGCTTTGGGACAAACTAGAAAGCTTGTATATAACGAAATTTCTCATGAACTGATTGTATTTGAAACAACGGTTGTATACTCTCATGATGGAGCTGGGTATGTCCATACACCAACACCTTGATAATTTTAATCGAATTATCATGGATTTAAAGAATTTTGATGTCAAGGTTGATGAGAAGGACCAGACTCTTATCATTTTGTGTTCACTACCAATTTTGTATGATTCCTTTGTTAATTACATATTATATGGACATGATTCATTTTCCTTGATCGACGTCAAGGCATCCTTAAACTCAAAAGAGTTGAGGACTTAGTTGAATGGCGAAAGTAGTAATGATCAGGTTGTAGGCCTGTTCGTTGACAGAGAAAAAGTTTGGCGACCTTTATGTTCTTCAAGGTGGTACAGTTGGTACTACAGTATTTCAAGGTCTCAGTAGCAGGTAGAGCTTCAGATGAGATCATTTTGTGGAGTACGAATTATTACTCTTTCTGTCCATGGAAGAGAGTTTTCAGAGAAGACAAGTTAGTCATTCTTGGATGAAAAACATAGATTTGTAAAGCACTTATTGTGGCAGAGAATATGGGGGGGTTCCATATTTCAGAATTGTTAAAATAAGTGAGTTTGTCCGACAGATTTTGGTACATTGAGTTGATGTTTGGGAACCGATGGACAAGTTCAAACGAGCTCTTGAACTTTGTCAAAGTTAATCTCTAAAATTAAGATTTTGTTGGAGAAGACAACATGAGGAAGAATGTCCTCAAGTATGAAGGAAAATTTTGTTTGGTTGAAAATATCGCCAATGTGGAGATTGTTGAATTGTTGAGTGACTCAATTTTTAATAATGAGGGCCACCCAATTTGTTTTCTTTCTCTTTGTCAATCCATTATTTTGAAAATGGAGTTTGACAACTTTTATCAATTTAATATAGGACATTTGTGTCTTAGCCGGTGGAAGTCACTCCCAAAATCTATAATCTTCCTTCAAGATCCAGAAACCACGAGGCAACAACAACAAAAAAAAGCTACAGATGATGAAGGAAGAAGCTGGAAGAATTTTTTGGCAACAACAATCTTTGAAGATGAGAGATTTTCCTCTCATATTTTTTCATACCTTCCGACACCGTTTTTTGAAGAAAAAAAGGAAGATGAAGAAAAAATTAATTTTTCTTCTTCTTATCCTCTGCCTATAAAATGGAAGAGGATTAGTTGCAGAATTTGTAGAGCTCTCAATATGTAGAGTGTGTAGATCTCTCAAGATGTAGATATGGTAGATCACACCAATTGTGAGTGTATCTCTTGTAAGGTGTATTGAGAATTCCAGTTACGAATTTCGTGTACCCATACTCAAAGAGTGTGTATTTATTGAGAGAAATTTTTGGGGAGATTTTGTTGTTAGTTCTTGAGTTCAAGAACTTACCTTCATTTGTGTAATTTTTTTTCATTTTAGTGAAACAATTCGTTCTTTTTCGCCCATGAAGTAAGCAAGTTATGCCGAACCATGTTATATTTTGTGTCTCTTTTGTATTCGTCATTTTATTCGCTTCCGTATATTCTCTATTTTCATATTTTTGTCGCCTCCGAACCCAACACTTGTGATGATAATGAATTCGAAATAAGGACGAAATTATTCTCATATAAAGGATCATGCGTTATTCTTGTGGGTATCAAGCTAAGCTAAAATTGGGTGTTCGTGTAATCTGTACACAGATGGTGTATGTGTGTCTACTCACTGTGTGAGAGAGAAGATCGAAAGAGGTAACTGCTAGGCCACCTGGGTAGTGAATATTTTTTTTTTAATTAGTGCATGTGGAGTTGTTTGTTAAGAGGAAAGAGATACCATAATTATTTCTTTGATGAATGAAATTCCTCAACTTTCCTTATTTGCTTCTCTCTCTCTCTCTATGTTCTCTCTCTAGCTCTACAACAACCTTCCTTCATGGGTATACCGTAATGGTAAAGCTAACTTCCGTTGTTTATATACAGAGTGATCAGCGGACTATGGTAGTTGAAAATGAAAGGAGAAGGGGGATAATTTGAATGAGAGTGTTCGTTTTTAGTTTTCGGTGCTCATGTTAATACTGCTAGTGGGGTTGAATAGTTAGATTTGAGAAAACCTAAGCTTCTGTTGCGCTACTCTGATTCACCCCCGTAATATGGGTTCGTTTCCGGCGGGGAGAGGGAGGGAGAAAGAGAGAGAGTTGAGCGAGAGAGAAAGAGAAGTGAAGAAGAAAAAGAAAAAAAATAGTAAAATACTATTTTACTCCTCATTTCTGTTAGATTGAATGGAAAATGTAACAAAATGACCATTTAAAATTGAGTGCACTCTTAGAGGGTTTAAACTGAAACGAAAAAAAACTTATTAGACTATATAGAAAGGTGTCAATAGTTAGAAGGTTTAAAATGTATTTTTTCTTAAATATTATTAATAATTGGTTAATATTTTTTTGTCGATAATATTTTAAATTGAGAAAATTTAGTAATGGTTGTTATTATGTTTTTGTATAGTTAATACTGATTTGAGAAAATAAAGCGTTTAAATTTAATAAATTTCACACAATTAGGAAAATTTGGGAATAAGAAAATTTGCATTTTAGTGTCACGCATTTCATATCATATATGTGTTATTTAGTTAAATTCTTAGTTTAGACCTTAACGTTATTAGGTTCACAGGCTAAGCCGATAACGTCAGTATTATAGCAGTAGCATAGTAGCATTGCAAATATCAAGGTGAGTGTATTGTCTTCTATGTAAATCTTTAAATTATATTTTCGCACTAAAGTGTGAAAAGAAAATATTTATTAAAATGGATTATTTTATAACGTTAAATGGATCAAGTAAATGCTTAAATATGAAAAATAATTTTTATTATTATACTACTATGCTATAGTGTGGTCTTGATAGGAGGGTATATCCTGCGAGATGTTGTTGGTCTTAACAAGAGGGATTGTCCTATAGGACGTTGTGTTATGACCAGACAAGAGGACAAGTCCTACAGGTGGTTGATATACATTGTTGTTGTTAATGACGATGATGATGATTATCATTATGATATGATGGTTTATACTACGTGTTGGCTCCTACCATTGGAGATATTGAATAGCCTTGACACTGATCGCAACCTTAGATTGCGCAGTTGTACAGGTTACGGTTATCGTTATAACTCCCAATCGTGAGGTGAAATGATCATATGGTTAGTACAAAAATATGTGGGGTATTGTATATATATCAAAATAATTTAATCAGTTGATTTAAATTCATTTGTTTTATTATAATGATATATATAGGATTTTGATATTGTTCGATTGTAGCTTTAATTCTGTTTTGAAAAGGGGATTTTGATAAATGTATTTAATTCATAGATTATTTTTATATTATGAAGATAGTACACCGAAAAAATATTTTATCTCAAGTACTCTAGTTAGAGACGGGTCTACTACTGGCGTTAGATAGAGTCAAAGAATGGTATATCTTTTGAGGCAGTCAGGGCAGGTGTTAGTATCGAAAGGTTGGACTTTTATAGTTTTGTCATGGAATAGTGGATATGTGTAATTACTGAATTTTTTGTTATATAAATATTAAAAAAAATTGATTTTATACAATGGTACATATTCATTTGTTTCTGGTTGAGTAACATCAATTCGAGGAGCCTAACCTAGGGCGTGGGGCCCGTGGTGGGGTGTGATAGGTTATATACATTCCTTAAATTGCAGATATACTACTCTGTGATGGCAAGTGAAAATACTACACTAATTGAGACATCAAATATGTCGTCTCCTATGACTTAGACCATTATCACTACGGTGCCTACACCACCAACTAAGGTTAAAAATCCTAAAAAGTTTGATGGGAGTAAGTTTAAGAGGTGGAAACAAATATGATGTTCTAACTCACGGCTTTGAGATTTGTTCGTTTTCTTAAAGAATATGCTCTAGTTTTGACAGAGAATGTCGATACTCAAACAAGGATCGTGGTAGAAGCATAGAAAGATTCTAACTATCTGTGTCAGAGTTACATCTTCAATGCTCTCTGTAACTCTCTGTATAAAGTATATAGAGGGACATCAATCGCTAAATAACTGTGGGAATTTTTGGATAAAAAATAAAAAACGGAGGACGCCGGCTCAAAGAAATTTATAGTCAGAAAATTCCTTGATTATGTTATGGTGAATTCCAAATCAGTTGTCAATCAAGTCGTAGATCTTCAGTTCATTATACATGATATTCTCACTAAGGGAATGTCATGGACTGAATCATTTCAAGTAGCTCTTATCATTGAGAAGTTATTACCGGCGTGAAGTGATTTCAAAAATTATCTCAAGCATAAGCGTAAAGAGATAAATGTCAAAGATATGATTGTAAGGCTCAGAATTGAAGAAGAACATCGATTTTTTGAGAATCCTGATGGTCGTCATTCCATAAACTCAAAGGAAAATATTGTGGAAGTTCACAAGACCAATAAAGAACGAAAGTTTTCTATCCTTGGAATGGGTCAAAGTCTTGGTCCTAAAGGAAAGAAACCAAAGAAATTCAAGGGGAATTGTTTCTCATGTGGAAAGGTAGACACCGTGCAAGTGAATGCTGAGTAAAACGTAATGGAAAGAGGCCACACATCAAGCTAATGTGATTGAAGTTGAGAACCTGACTTTGGATATTTCCGAGATGAATCTTTCAGTAGTGGTTTCTGAAGTCAACTTGGTTGGCAATCCTAGAGAATGGTACATGGACACTGGGGCTACATGCCATATTTG
Source organism: Eucommia ulmoides (assembly GCA_016647705.1). Taxonomy (NCBI): domain Eukaryota; kingdom Viridiplantae; phylum Streptophyta; class Magnoliopsida; order Garryales; family Eucommiaceae; genus Eucommia; species Eucommia ulmoides. Next base: position 33,729,116 of record CM028326.1, on the reverse strand, counting down.
CTCAGACAAGATAATGTTAACCACCTATCAACCAGTGGATCAAAATGAACAACTCTACATGGAAAACTCCTCGACTTCCAAAGTTTAAGGACAAGGAAGGATTTTGCTGAAAATGAATTCTGGGAAAGATTTTACTCTCAATGATGTGCTTCATGTGCTGGACATTTGAAAGAATCTAGTATCCGAAACTGTAATGAGTAAGAAGGGCTTTAAAATGATTTTTGAGGGTGAAAATATTTTAAGAACCAAAAGTGGAGTGTATGTGAGAAGGGAGTATATGACCAAAGGCCTCTTCAAATTGTATGTAATGATTGTGATTCCTAAAGCTAATAAAACTACATCTTCTGTTTATATGATTAAGTTAATTGATGTTTGGCATGCTAAATTAGGACATGTTAATTATGATGTTTTACGTAAATTAATTAGTTTAGATTTATTTTCAAAATGCAAAATTAATTCAAATCATAAATGTGAGACTTGTGTGGAGTCCAAGTTGATTCGAACTTCTTTTCAATCAATCAAAAGTACTAAACCTCTAGAATTAATTCACATAGATATTTGCGATTTCAAATTTGTGCAAACTAGAGGTGGTAAAAAGTATTTCATTACTTTTATTGATGATTGCTCAAACTACTGTTATGTTTATCTTCTAAGGACTAAGGATGAAGCCTTAGAAACGTTTATGCAATACAAGAACAAAGTTGATAATCAACTTAGCAAAAAGATTAAAGTTCTTTAAAGTGATAGAGGTAGTGAATATGAATCACTATTTGTGGAATTCTGTGCTCAACACGGAATAATTCATCAAGCAACTGCACCTTATTCACTTGAGTAAAATGGAGTAATTGAGGTGGGGGGGGGGAAGCATTACTTACTGTCAATTACATTTTCAACAAGTTGCCACATATGAAATTGAATAAAACTCCATATGAAATGTGGAAAGCTAAGACTCCTACTTACAAATTCTTGAAAGTGTGGGGGTGTCCTACTGAGGTGGAGGTTCCTAGATTGAGAAAAAAAAATATAGGTTATGTCCAATGATAGCACGCAGATTAAGATAACACATAAGTTAACTAAAAAAAATCACTAATCTACTAGCATACAAACTCCAACCAATGTCACAATTTTTTCCCTCAGCATGAAAATCGACCTTAATCTAGAATAAGTCAGCGAAAGAACAACTATTTATTAATGTATCCATAACTAAACGACTTTACCCTTTTTTGGAGCATAAATAAGGCATTAAAATCTAAAAGAATATAGTTATTTCATTCATATTTGATTTGTGTAATTCTAATCCAACTTGGCTTTCTAAAATGTCCATATAGTGAGTGTTGGGGAAAATGATCTCAATCCAATTGGATTAGGGGATTAGATGTAAAGCCACCCTAACGGCTTGCATAGTCAAACATATTATGCTATGTGGTCATCTAGTCAAGTGTCCTAATAAATTACTCCATTTTTTACACGAATGATTGTTACTTGATCAGGCAAGAGGACTAATTGCTGGTAGAAGTTCATTTCTTGGATAGATTTTTTTTCCTGCATTAATATTTTTTATACGCTTTATAGAGGAACAAGTCATAATCATGCCAAGCTTATCAAACCACTATACATGTACTTAATTTAGAATAATAGAAGGTCGAGATGCATGCATAGGGTAAAAAACTAAAAAACAATATTTAAGGTTAAATGAAATATTACAATAAATTGTAAAATTAACTCTGGATTGTAACAATCTGATATACTCTCAAAAGACAGAATGAACAAACACAAAAAATTTAGGCACGCCCCAAAGCTGAATCTTGAATTGTCCTACTTGTTAAGATCATACAAGATAGTAAGTTAAGGAACAATAATAATTGGCGTATCATAAAAACTGATAAGTTAAATGAAAGTAGTCAATCAAACCAATCCTTATAAAGTTTTAATTTATTTTTTATATTAATTTGGGTAAATTACCTTTTAAACTCTCTAATTATTGACACGTTTCCATGTAGTCCAATAAATTTGTTTCGTTTCAGTTTACACAGAAACGTGTCAATAGTTAAAGTGTCTAAAAGGTAATTTGTATTTTTAATTTTATTATATTTTTATTTATTTTTCTTTAATATGTACTGGATTTTATGCCACATAGCACGAAGTTTAATGTCTCCAGCTAGATGAAAATAGAACTCCTGTGTAGGATTCACATGCTATCAGAAAGAGGTTAAATACTAATTGCATGCAGCAACAACTTCCTTCTTCAAATTGGGGATCCACTTCTGCTGAAACTATCACGTGGAGTTTTCCCCTTACATGAGATGGATTTTATGCATACATACCAAGAGCTCAATTCAATTCAAATTCCACACTCAAATCTATCGCCATATTATGCTATTTCAGAATGATAACAAACTTCTCTTCTTGCTTAACCAACAGTTTTGTGAAAATAATCAAGGGTATCATATTATTGGGGTCCTAGAAAAAAATACTTGATTAAATTCAGAGAGATTTCAAACTCAAGTATGGCAGGTATATGATCGATAGTTCTAGCGAGACATGAACTGATAATGGCAGTGGTTCATGCTTCCTAAATAAAGGAGCTTAACCAATAAACAACCCAGGGATTTCAAGTGGTGCGGGGTGTGTGTTCATACATATAGGGATTCCAAATCCCATGCTTGAACATTGAATGATGAGTATTATTAATATATGTACATGAGCGCTGGTTTACTAGGCTAAACCCAAGTCTCACTAAGAAAACCAATCTCCAACCTTACAAGGAAAATCCTAGTCATTTCCTATATATATATATATATATATATATATATATATTCTGTGTATATCTCTATAAATCACCTTTCTCATATATCAATACAATTCTCTCAATATTAAGCGTCTAAGTTATTCTAACATGATATCAAAAGTCTATTCTTCTTAACTATATTCCTACTAAATTTTTTGCAACCCTAATTTTATTTTCAAGACTTTCGTCACATCACTGCCTATAACACCATGTTCCACTGTTCAACAAACCAACACCGCATCAACCAATACTATTTCATCATCATCGTCCTTGGAATTGTGGTACTCTTGATTAGTCATGCTTCATCCATTCATTTCAAATCTCTTATTTCTAGTAGTCAGCTAGGTTTAGTTCAACATGAGTCCTTCTATTGTATTCATTGTCAACTTGCAAAACAATCAGTTGTACCTTTTAATAATAGTCAATCATTTTGTCATATTTTTCGACGACTACTCTTCGTATACATGGTTATTTCTTATGAAAAATAGATTTGAACTATTCCAAATATATTTTGATTTTTCTTTTATGGTTAAAACCCAATTTTCTCAAAATATTAAAAAAAAATCGCTTAAATAATTAATGCAATGGAGTATAAGGAGTGTGCCTTCCTTAACCTACTTCACAAATTATCACGCTTTTCCACCACTCACGCCTTGGAACCTCCCTACAAAAATGGACGAGCTAAACACAAACATAAACACATTCTTAACATATTTTGTGCCCTCCTCATTTTTTCATCCTATCCAGAGCGCTTTTAGGGTGAGACTGCTAGTGGGGGAATATTATATCACCACTTTCACTACAAGTGTACGAGTCAAGTTTTAGTATAGATAGGAAGGAGTAGGGGTTGTCGCATCCACAGGGATTGGTTGAGATTATTATCGAGTATCGCGATTGTCATAACCTAATTTTATCTAGGCAATAAAAATTGATTTTATAATTAATTAATACTAATACTAAGTTAATTAATCTAATTAAACTATAATATTATATTGAGATGTTTAGAGGAAAAGATTATCTAGGGATTAATTTTGTTTACAAAAACGTGTCGTTTAGTTTACAATAACGGCGTTCATCCTATCCGACAATCTCTGTATCGTAAACTCAGTCACCACCTCTCCCGAGTGTAAGACAAGTGAATATGCGATTTCGAGTCAACGAAAAAGTCCCCTTCAACGTCTTAACAACACCAGGTCACATGAGTCTTGCCCCAACGTCATTGATTGTACACTTCTAACTCCTCCCAGGTTATTAGATCGTTGCGTTGTGTTTACCCTAATCCGAATTCGGGGTTACCTCTTCCGAGTGTCAAATTCCGTATTCTCTATATATCTAAACTAGCATATAATTAAAGAATAACGGCAAACACAATCGAAATAGCGAAGAACAACCATTAACGAAACACAAACTCAAACAAACAACGATTTCATAATTATTATTAATTCTTAGACAAAATCCGTTTAGCTCATGGCCATAACCATTTATATAATGAGAAACGAGTTAAACATGCTCAACAACCTACCGAAGTTAAAAAAATAAAGAGAGAAAATGAAAAACTTAGCTGTAGTCTGAAGATTTGCCACTAAAACTGTTCAACGATCGCTTCTTCTTCTTTGTAATGTATTCATCTCCGTTGGAATTGGTTGAGCACACCCCAAAACACTCTCAAAATATTTGAAACCTAAGGAGTCTCTAATGAGCTCTCTTTTGGCCGGAGGAGAGGAGGGAGGAATATATAGGGACTCAAAATATCTAAATAAATATTTAATCTGTGTGCAGAGTGACCGCCGCGGCGGTGGGTATGTCGGTTTGGTCACAGCCTCGGCGATGGACGTAGCGGTGGGAGCAAAGACCTCTTGTTCTTTCACCGCCACAGCGGTGGATCTCATCGCTGTGGCAGTGGATTTTCAGCAACATTTGGCCTTTTCTTCATCTTGACCGCCGCGACGGTGGTTTGGTCGCCGCGGCAGTGGGCTGCAGTTCTGGATTTTGCCCTTATACTTGTTTTCTCACCTTCTTCCACCGTTTTTTATCCGATTTAATCGTTTATGATCCGTTTTCATCTCTTTTCACCCCCACACACCTGATTTACACAAAAATACATAAAAATATATTAGAACGTAATAAAACATAATAAACATACTTGCAAACTAACAAGTTCAGTTTGGAAATAGATAGGTAAATTACACCTATCAAATACCTCCAAATTCGAAATTTTGTTAGTACTCAAGCAAAACACTCACACAATACAAGAAAAATATAACAACTACTTACTAAATTGAAAACTAAAAATAAAAAACACTAAAAAAAATAGTGTGCAAGTTTTGAATATCATCTACCGGCCAAACGATTATTCCCTTATCAGCCCCCAATCCTATCAAGTTCAAGAATAAATCACACTATGTGGTGTTCTAGAATTTCAACATTTGATGATAGTAAGTGTCATTCTAGATCCTATCAACGTGTGTGTGATAAAACTCAAATATACAATTATCTGTTGATCAGATGGGATTATACCTCAATAAACTCAAATATACAACTATCTGTTGATCAGATGGGATTATACCTCAATAAAGTTCATGACTAAAACCATTTAGGTATAGAAAATCCATAAACCTGACCTGGGTTCTATTCTCCACTAATGTAGGCTAAGCAATTCAAAAAGATTATTAGGACTTGGTTTAGTTTTTAGGAAAATTTGGCGAAGGGTATGTCGGAAATAGAAAACAGGTTAACGTCGTTAACTTGAAGATACCCGAGGCACATGTTTGGCACATAATCACTTGAAACCCCACATATAAATTGGAAACAACCCTGAACAATCATTTAAGACCAACTTACTCACTTGTTAATAAAAATAAAAATATCACTATATTTATATTTTTTTTAACGTACCACACCCCCAAACTTATTTGATTATTAGAATTTCACGGGTGTGGTTAAAATGAAAGAAAAATGACAAGTGAGTACTCGAATACCGAACCAATTATAAATTTGTCCTAAACCCAACCGCTCACTTCAAGTAGCATTTGCAACTTCTAACTTGATTCACTCAAATTTGTGCCTTCGGTTCAACGATATAGATTTGGAAAGAATTCAATTGGCCATAGTATTAGTTAAGTGTTCAGAATTGAAATGGTTCATAGGCTTCAACAAGGTAACAAGGGATAAATGATATTACATGGTAGGCTTAAAAGGCTCAAGAGACAAAAACGAATGCCTAAATCATATCTCCCGAACTACTTCGCCTAGGATTTCGCCTTGAATTTTCCCCAAATCAGGTTCTAAAATCCCTATTGTCAAGAATTTGGTTGACAGATAATTTTTTTTCAAATCAAATAGACAGTTATACATTGAGTTTACGTGCTCGTGCATTTAGGATCTATAATAACTTTTACTAAAATGATACGTTAAGCACACAGAACACACATGAATGAGCTTTAAGCTTGACCTCAATGAACAATCAGGGGACAGACTCATCATCGGGTAATGGCCCAGATGAAGTCAAACTCAGCACAAAATAATAATAACTAAACTAAACAAACATGCACACAATAAAAACAAAACAACATAAACTATTAATACTAAAATACTACACATCACCGCCGAACTTAAAGCAGGCAGTGCAAAAAATGACCTATAATCGATCCCAATGACAGCATATAGTATGATAATAAAGACGGGGGTTTAGAACACGTACTTGGGAAGTGAGAGAATCTCGCCTCCGAATCAAGTCAGCTGTGACGGATTTAACTTATTTTTCACTTGGGTTACCTCCCAAGAAGCACTTGGTTTATTGTCCTCGGCCTGACACAGAGAACGACTTGACAAAGAGCGATTTCTGCCCATAGTACGTGTCGTACAACATCACATACGGGTCTTGAATGTAAACGCCCTCAAGACTGGCGAGATTTGGCTCTAATTGGCTCAAGATTTCAACAGAATTCTCCACCGGCTCATGTGTTTGGTGGGTATGAAAAAGCATTGCTTTTGGCAGCGAAGGACAAGTGAGCCACATCGGATCCTCGTAGATGTGATCGTCTAGGATCGATGGTGGAATCACAATTTGGATCTCCAATGGTGACGAATCACAATCGTTGATCCAGGCTTGGTTTCCCGTCTCATTCGATTCATCACAGTTAAATTCTCTCAAGCTCCTTCTGCTCGTTTCCAATTCCTCGTGGTGGATTTCAATGCATATGGCATTTGTGTCTCTCAATGCCACCACGTCTGACTCGGCCTCAATCAAATAGATAAGTTGACCGATTTGCTCGTGGTGGATTCATCACAGTTAAATTCTCTCAAGCTCCTTCTGCTCGTTTCCAATTCCTCGTGGTGGATTTCAATGGATATGGCATTTGTGCCTCTCAATGCCACCACGTCTGACTCGGCCTCAATCAAATAGATAAGTTGACCGATTTGCATCTACAAAGACGTTACGGTCGCATCGATATTGTCATGGCGATCCTCGTGCTCATTGATCCAGTCATGCGTCTCCCTCCAAAATGCTTGAGTCTCTCCAATAAAATCAGTGAATATTTCCTCCAGGGTGGGGGAAGACTCAACATATTGGTTTGGTTGTCAATCCATGGCTCCGAAAAAAGTGGAACTATCCCCCAAGCTTTGGTGACTTGGTGAATAATTCCAACTTTGATAATCAAAGGCCGCCAATTCCTCCAACAACCAAAAGGTTTCATCTGCGGTTAGTTGGTTGAATGAGGTCGTACGATTTCCTCCTTCAACCCAATTTCTAGTTGCGGCTTGTAACCCATCGAGAAAATTCAGAAGTTGACACTCCCTCCGAAATGCATGATTCGGAAACCGGAATAACAATTTCTTGTATCGATCCCAAGCACTATAAAATGGCTCGAAATCCCGTTGAAAGAAATGCAAAAGTATCTATTGATCTAACATCTTCAAGTACCCTGTAGGAAAAACAAAAACAAAACTATAAAGAAAAAAAATATATAAACACTAAAAAATGCCTAAATTAAAATTATGTTATTTACTCACAATATTAACAATAATCTAAAACACAATCTCCGGTAACGGCGCCAAAAACTTGGTGGCGGAATATTACGTCGCCACTTTCACTGCAAGTGTACGGGTCAAGTTTTAGTATAGATGGGAAGGAGTAGGGGTTGTTGTATCCACAGGGATTGGTTGAGATTATTATCGAGTACCGCGATTGTCATAACCTAATTTTATCTAGACGATAAAAATTGATTTTATAATTAATTAATACTAATACTAAATTAATTAATCTAATTAAACTATAATATTATATTGAGATGTTTAGAAGAAAATATTATCTAGGGATTAATTTTGTTTACAAAAATGTGTTTGGTATCGTTTAGTTTACAATAACGGCTTTTATCCTATCCAACAATCTTTGTATCGTAAACTCACTCGCCACCTCTCCCGAGCATAAGATAAGTGAATATGCGACTTCGCATCAACGAAGAGTTCCCATCAACGTCTTAACGACAGTAGGTCACATGAGTCTTACCCCAATGTCATTGATTGTACACTTTCTAACTCTCTCCCGGGTTATTAGATCGTCGCGTTGTGTTTACTCTAGTCCGAATTCGGGATTACCTCTCCCGATTGTCAAACCCCATATTCTTTATATATCTAAACTAGCATATAATCAAATAATAACGATAAACACAATCGAAATAGCGAAGAACAACCATTAACACAAACTCAAACAAACAACGATTTCATAAATATTATTAATTCCTAAACAAAATCCGTTTAGCTCATGGCCATAATCATTTATACAATGAGAAACGAGCTAAACATGCTCAACAACCTCCCAAAGTTAAGAAAATAAAGAGAGTAACGGAAGAACTTAGTCGTAGTCCGAAGATTTGCCGCTAAAACCGTTCAACGATTGCTTCTCCTTCTTTGCAATGTATTCGTCTCCTTCGGAATTGGTTGAGCACATCCCAAAATACTCTCAAAATATCCTAAACCTAAGGAGTCTCTAGTGAGCTCGTTTTTGGCCGGAAGAGAGGGGGAGGAATCTATAGGGGCTCAATTTAAGTATATTTTCTAGTAATCCTCTCACGTACTCTGATCTCGAAGTCTTTGGTTGTGTTTTTTTTTTTTTTTTTGTTCTTCTCAAACAACATAAACACAACAAGCTACAACAAGTCTAACCCGTCCGGCTCCATCGACCGTGCGTAAGGCTTCTCCTATGTCTGATGATCCTACATCGACTGCTTCTACAACCCACCCTCCTCACTCATGCCTCGCTAATAGGGGTAACTCATCCTTCCCCTTATCTCAATGACTATTATTGTTCTTCTTGCGTACTTAATTTACATGAGACTCATTCCTATTAGGAGGCTCAGTATCAATCCTCTTTGCCAGAAAATAATGCATGAAAAACTTTAGACCCTAACCAAGACTCACACCTAGGATCATGTTGACCTTCTTCTTGAGAAAACTCCTACTGAAAAACTCCAAGGCCTTAGTAATAAATTTTGAATGTCGTAGGAAACAACAAAAATACATGTGACTTTGGAGAACTCGTAAAACCGAGTCCGAATTTTTTAGGCAACATATTAAGATGTTTTCAGCAAACATGCTCGAAGTTTAGAACCGAAATGATACAGTGGAAATAGAGGCACCCAATGGTAGTCCTATAATCATGACTAGTGGAGACACGCCCGCGCGGGCACAAAAAAAAAAAAAGTATAAAAAATATTACAAAATCTCTTAATGGTATCTGGATGAGCTAATCAAACAATGACACTCGAAAGAATTTTTAATATAGCTTCCCAACAAAGGTGATGCCGGTAGCGATACGAGTGGGATGGGTGGCTAATGTAGCTCAGGTGATGATAAACACAATCAATGGCGGACAACCAATTGACTAGCACATGAAAAGATGAGTTTCCCATGGAAGGATCACATTACCAATTGTTAGATCTATATTTTTAGCTTGAGTTTGTATCCCCTTTTCTTTATGCGAATAGAGTGTAGGTGTATCCGTTCCCTTCTGATATGATGATACAAAATTCCATTATCAATGTCATATTCTTGAGCAAATACTTTAGCAACGGGTTGAGCTTTATGACATTCAACGAAATCATCAGAAACCATTTTAATTTTAAACTCTCTCTAATAAAGATATAGTATATTATTCTTCTTGCATGAAAAAACTATACGACATGATTGACTCATTCATTAATGACATAATTAATGATTGACTCATTATTGAAGAAAGACAATTATATAAACTTAATTCCTAATTAACAACAAAATTAATTGACATATTAATTAATTAAATCACCCATAGATCTTGTGAGCTAAAATTTGTAACATTCATTTCTTATTTGTAACTAGCATATAACTTGTGCCTGAAGTCATGGATTAATTTTTTTTTTTAAATATAGAAATATAGGAACAAACATGCTAAACAAATAGAATATGGGAACAAAAATATTAAACAAATAGGAATATAGGAACTAAAATGCTTAACCAACAATTAACGGTCTTACTTTTAAAAACATTAATTTGAGCACATACATAATCCAAAATTATTAATTCTATTACAAATTTTCAGATATGATCTTTAACAAAATAAAGATAAAGATAAATGAAAGTAAGAGAAGTCCAAGAGAAATTTGTTTCCACTTTTCTTGAGAATAGGCAAGAAATATGGTGATGTTAATTTTGCAACTGTCTAAAGAAAAGGAAAGCAATAATAGATTTAGATTAAAACCAAAGGTTGACAAAAATTAATACTTACTATAAATAAAAAATAATTCGGATCTAGGATGATCAAAAATTAGACATGGACAAAAAAATTATGAAATATGTCCAAAACAAACTTATAGATCCAAAATTTCTATCAAATCCACAATTTCAATTCTATATTATATATACAAACACAAATTTAAAAATAAATTAAAACATATACACTTATATAAGGACAATTAACGTCAAATTACACACCAGATAGAAATACATATGAATATGTCAACCCAATCACTTAAACCATTTCTCATGCTTACCATTGAGATATATCGTGCAGACAAAGTTTAATATTGGAGTTGTTTTCCTTTCTAGAATTTTTTTAAAACAAAAATACTGAACTAGCACTATTTTGAACTTAATTACGAAAATAGAATTACCCGGAGATGTGATCCCCGAGTCTGTGCCCCCCCCCCCCCCCCCCCCCGCGTATACCCGGGGTTTCGGAACCCTAGGTATACAAAACAAAAAACATGAAAAAAAAATGTTTTTTTTTTTTTTTTGCATTTTATACCTAGGGTTTGGAACCCCGGGTTTACCCCCAGGAAAAAAAAAAAAAAAAAATCCGTTTTGATCCACTAAATTTATAAAATTTTCGGCAATTTTGAGTTGATTAATGGCGATTTATCGATATTTTAAATAAATTTAATTTTTTTGTACATAAATTAGGTTCAAAACACTCTATAATGCTTTTTATAACACTAAAAACGGACATGTGGATGAATTTTAAAAAATCGTCAAAGTTGACCAGATGAGCTGTTTCGATAACGGCAGAATTTTTTTCAGCAATTTGGAATTAACAAAAGATTGCATATTCGTAACAGAAATAAACTAAATTTTTTGTATATAAACTATGTTCATAACACTACATAAAAAAAATTAGAACACTAAAAACGGACTAGTGAATAATTTTTAAATAATCGTCAAAGTTGGTCGGATGAGTTGTTTCGATGACGATTCAGTTTTTTTGAAAACTTAGTTAACAAAAAATGGTCGTCTATCCGTAATAGAAATGAACCTGATTTTTTTACTTACAAACCATGTTCATAACGCTAAATAATAAAATCGAGAACACCAAAAACGGATAATATGTTATCGAGAGAAAATAAAACTTACGTAAAATAATAGAAAAAGTTTGGATGGACATAATTTTGAGCTCGATGGTCCATTTGGAGCAAATTTTTTTTTATTTCGAGTATTTTTTCGATATTTAGGTGCTGCAAACGCCACAGGCGATTTGGTCCAGTATTCTTTCAAATAAAGTCCATTTTCACCTTCAATTTTTAATTTCAACTGTTAGGTGACTAAATTTGTAATCTTCGTCAGGAGCGTGCGTCTTGTCTCATTAGTAAAATTTAAATTTTCAAAAGTCAGAGTGGTGACTTAGATCAGACTTAACTTTAAAAAAAAATCGCCTTCAACGGACCTCCGAGCGCAAAGTTATTTCATCCAAACTTTCAAGTGCAATATAGTGTTTTTGAATTGAGAACACCAAAAATGAATTAGTAAATAATTTTTAAATAATAGTTATTGCCACAACATTTTATTGCTCTTATGAATGTAGTTTATATGCAAAAAAATCAGATTCATTTCTATTACGGATAGACGACCATTTTTTGTTAACTAAGTTTTCAAAAAAAACTGGATCGTCATCGAAATAACTCATCCGTTTTTAGTGTTCTAAATTTTGTTATGTAGTGTTATGAGCGTAGTTTATATACAAAAAATTTAGTTCATTTCTGTTACGAATATGCAATCTTTTGTTAATTCCAAATTGCCGAAAAAAATTCTGCCGTTATCGAAACAGCTCATCTGGTCAACTTTGGCAATTTTTTAAAATTTATCCACATGTCCGTTTTTAGTGTTGTAAAAAGCATTATGGAGTGTTTTGAACCTAATTTATGCACAAAAAAATTAGACTTATTTAAAATATCGATAGATTGTCGTTAATCAACTCAACGTTGCCGAAAATTTTATAAATTTAGTGGGTCAAAACGATTTTTTTTTTCCTGGGGGTAAACCCGGGGTTCCAAACCCCGGGTATAAAATGCAAAAAAAAAAAAAAAAAAAAAAGCAATTTTTTTTTTTTTTTTTTTTTTTTTGTATACCCGGGGTTCCAAACCCAGGGTATACGGGGGGCTCCACAGACCCGGGGATCACATCCCCGGGTAACTCTATTTTTGTAATTAAGTTCAAAATAGTGTTAATTCAGTATTTTTGCTTTAAAAAAAAAATAGAAAGGTAAACAACTCTTTAGTATTAGCACATAGTGTACGCTATTCTTATCCAATATTTGCATCTGCAATTCAAACCACAAAATAAGTAAATTAGTCAAATTCAACATGCTATAAATTGAAAGTGAAAGTGAAGACGAATTGTTATTAATCCATTTTCTATAAAATGACAGTCCAAAAAAAAAAAATTATACCTTTAGTCTAACACTACCAAATCCACACTATCAATAGAAAACAAAAATCTCACTAACCAACGCCACGATATCAAATGGCTTCATGAGCCCGGTAGATGAGCAGCTCGGATGGCTTTGCAGGTCGGCAAAGGCAAAGGACAATCAATCACCGAACAAGAATCTCCTCGGATGACGCCAAAAAGGGCAGGTCGACGCATCCAACCCAACCAATATCTCGCCGCCCAAGCCGACCTTTCATCCCTAATAGGCTTGGCCCATGGGTTTCTCCATCGACGAACAAGGGGCCCAAGGCCCAGACCCATAACTTTAATCTTCCGTGTTCCCCACGCACTTGACTGGTTAGTGGATAACCGAGCTTAAGGCCCTGATTTTCTAGGATGCTAATCGCCTCCTTGCCTATAAATGGGAGGTTTCACCAACACATTTCAGCACATAAGAATATCCGCAAAATGGTTAAGGTAATAGCTTTATCTCTCCAAGCAACCTACGTTCTTTCCCCCAGGCTCTTACTCTCACGCCAGAGGGGACACACTAGAAACAACCAGGCTAGTCCTGTGTGCAGGTGAAAGATCGAAGATCAGGCTGGACAGCGCCCTAATAGCGCGGACAGCAGCTCGGACCAAAGCTTTAAAAGATTGGATCGTCCAACTCGGATCTAGGGTCGGATGACGCCTGCCCAATTCGGATTAAAGACTCCAGCAAGGGCGAATATCAACTCCAGATCAGTTGCATCTCTCCACGCAAAGGGTGATCGGACCATACTGTTGGTTGGTCCAATTTCCAACACCAACAACTTTAATTGAGGTTACAAGACAACTGCACCCAAAGAATTGGTGAATTAAACTAAAATAAAAAAGCACCATACAATCATTAAGAGATCTATTAGATCTAATTATTTACATGTTCGTGTGTGCGGTAAAACTAAGAACTAATTGCAACGAACAACTTAAAAAATCCAAGAACTAGGGAACAATATAACCACATGAGCTAAAACATATATATATAAAGAAGATAAAATTGACAATCTCATGTTGGTTCCAATAAAAAGAACATAGGCCAACTTGTACACATAAATGAAGAAGTCAATAAGAATACATATATCTCATCATTATTTTGTCATTCAAAATCTCATTTTCTCAAAGTTCTTGCTAAGAATGATCTTATCAAGCTCACCACATATACAATCATAAGAAGTCAATATAGGATACCCAATATGCAATAGACAATAAAAAATATCAAAGACATAAACTTGAAACAGAAATTAGAAAGGAAAAAAAAAAACAATAATTGGAAACTGAAATAAAATAAAAACTAAGTAGTGATAAAAAAGGCATAGGTTATTCAAAAAAACACAAGCTTAAAATTTGTTTGATGGCGATATTTAAATATTGTTTGTGTTAATTAAAGGACTAATTCAAAAAAAAAAAAAAAAAAACTCCATTAGTCTTCGCAAACGATATCTATTGTAGAATTGGAAAGATAAAGAAGTTGGCGGTTAATCTATCAGACAGACCTAAAAAAATTTCGATTTTCATTATAGATCACTTAAATAGTGCAAGAAATGATAAGAATACCAATCGGCGATTCCACCTCCTACTTAACCTTGGTAATTCTCATCAATGTCACAAATCAGCTTTAGAAGAAACTTGGATTTAGAATACCTGCAAATATTAAACCAAGATTGAAATTCAAAGCTTGGTAGAAGGTTGGATATTCACTTCATATAATAGTATATTAATATATATTGAATATTTTCCACATAGGGGAAATTACAAATCAAAAGACTAAATTTATTATTTATTGAAAATGTAAGATCTACTTGAAAATGTAAATAGAGAGACAAAATTTAGGTGATGGTGTTTTCCGTGGCCACCACAACCAAAATAGAAAGAGAGAGATAGGTTGCCATTAGTAGAAAAATAAGGGATGGAAAAGGAGAAGAAAGATTACTTGAAGATCAACCTTCATATGATGTTCCCTTGAGCCAAACAACAACCCATCCAACAAAAATTTATGTTCCTCCAAAATGGTTGTCGTACCTGAATAACTACTAATTTAAGAAACCACAAAAAAGAATTATATGGATAATCCCAAAAATCATGTTTATTTATATTAGAAAACACATTTGACTAGGGTATTCAAAGAAGAATTTGTTTTGAAAATGATTCCTTCTTCAAATACATTAGCCAAACGCAACCTAACATTTCGAAAAGTGTTAGTTTAATAGTATCAAGTGCATTGTACATGTTTGTACCCATCTACAAATCAAGATCGCCTGGTGATTCGTTGGCTGGAAAATAAAGTGTAGCTGCAATTAACTTCAAAAATAAATAATAGCTGTATAATGACAAGAAGTAGAGAAAACCATGCAAAGAAAAATGGGATTTAACTATATATAGATAACCTTAAAATCACTGCGTTATCATTTACGTAGTAACAACATTTACATTAGACATAAACTTAATATTATAGTTATTAATGAACTACTTAAGACTACACGCACTGAGAAAAACAAACGGTGGACTTGTTGGACAAACGAACTACATATGAAAAAATGCCACCTTTGATTTATGCTAACATGTGCATAGCGGGTATTGTGTGAGATAACTTATCAAATTCAGAAGCAAATAGTATCAAACCAGTAAGAAACACAGAATTCCAAAAACACAGTTGAGCAATTTGTAGTTCGGCTATAAACAAATAAAATGAAGCTAAGGCTCATTTGGGAAAATTTAGCTAGGCCAATCCAAGGTATCAATTACAATTTTGCTTTGATCGAGCAAAACTCACTCACTATAGCAACCTCAAAGGCCCCCACCGCGAGCTTCTCCATAAGGCCCAACATCATCTTATAAACGATCTCATTCGTAAAATCTAAAGTGAAATTGAGGAGCCCTACCCGATTAGGTTAATTGATGCAAAGAGAGTGAAAAAAAAAAAAAAAAAAAGGGAAAAAAAAAAAAAAAAAAATATAAAAAAAAAAGAAAGGAAAGAAAAGTGGATTGCTAAAAAAAGGTAATCTTTAAATTATTTTGTTAAAAATAAAACAAAATAAATAACATAGATTTTATAGTTATGTTAATCTATGGAATCAATTTGAACCGTTATTATGAAATATAAAGAGTGGTTGAAATTTACCTAAATAATTTATGTACATCCTGTTTTATTATATAAATTTTTAATACTATGATGATGTTGAGTCCTGTTTTATTATATAGATTTTTAATACTATGATGATGTCGAGTCATCACGAGGGCCATCCTTCTTTCTCGAAGTCAAGACATCTGCTTGCATTGTGCAATCCAAGGAAAAATCTGCCCGTAAATTAGTAATGATTTAGGGTGAAGAACATTTAAGCACATAATGGACAAAGCTTCACAGATAAATTATTAAGGGAGTATCTCTTAAATTTTTAATTTAGTAGGTTAAAAGATATATTAAGTGATATAATTAGAACAATTTATTGATTATCCCCCCAAAAAATTAATAATATCAACAACTTTTGGAATGGACAAACTTGAAAATCTTGTAATTTGGAAAAAAAAAAAAAAAAGTTGGGCATTGCTGAGAACAAGCCAAACTGACGAAACAAAATACACTACATTTTTGCGCAGATAATGATTCAGTTACAGGAGAAGAGAAGTGGCTTAGCCCAATTTTGGACCCAGGAACGCTATCCTATGCTATGCATTGTTAACAGAGTTGCTCTTATTCGCCCCTTGCAACTCCATAGGGGAATTAGTGATACTACCGACGGAGCCCATGGTCTGGGAACTCAGTTGAGGACTCATTGGCGGACAAGTTTCAGGATTACCAGCACTCGGGGGATGGATAGCCCCTGAACTCAGTTGGGGACTCATTGGTGTTCGCTGGCTCATCTGCTGTGGGCTAGCCTGCTGATTCATTTGCTGCTGCATCCCCATAGTTGATGGTGAACCCACCTGTGGAGGCGAAACAACAGCATGTAGTGGTGATGTCGTTTCTTGTTGCTGCTGCTGTTGTAATTGCTGTTGTTGCATCTGTTCCTGCTGCTGCTGCTGCTGTTGGAACTGCTGTAGTTGCTGTTGTTGTAACTGTAACTGCTGTTGTTGGTGGTGGTGGTGCTGCTGCTGCTGCTGGTGGTTCATATAGGGATTAATTCCAGACATCAATTTTGGAGGAACCAGGGGCCCCCCCAACATTGTACGCATTGGACTAATATTAGCTCGATTCAGAGGACCCAACATCGAAAGACCAGTAGAGTTTGGATGCATCTGTCTAGCTCCGCTCATACCCGACTGTGGTCCTGCCAAAATATTTGTTCGGTTCCGAAGTTTATTTGCCATTAGAGCAGCATGTGCCTGAGTTATTGCCCCGGAACGGAAATGCTGGCTTATTGAATTGCCAATAGTAGAACCCTGGCTCATATTCAATGGGTTTTGACCCATGTTATTCATGCCCGAGATAGGAGCTGCTGACATCCCAGTTCCGCCCACCCCACCCCTTGCACCCCCCATACCCATGACATTGCCCAACCCTCCAAGCCCTACCATACTATTGCCAATGTTCCCCATACCAACATTTCCATGTCCCATCATTTTCCTCTGCATTTGTGGTTGTTGCTGCTGCTGCTGCTGCTGCTGTAAGAGTTGAAGTTGAAGTGAATGTTTATTATTAACCATATGATTGCCCAATTGCATGTTTGAATTCTGTCCCAATGCATTCAGATGTGACAATGGATTCGCAGCAAGCATTAAAGGTGACCTCTGAAACTGAGGATGCTGCTGTTGCATTAAGGATTGTTGATTTTGCTGGTGCTGCTGCTGCTGTTGCTGTTGCTGCAACAGTGACAGTTGGGGATCAGGCTGTTGAGGTCTAGGAGGCATAGAAACCCCAGGCGATACCTGAGAGTTTCCAGGAGGAAGCATCCTCGTGCTTTGTATGTTCTGCGACGAGTGTATTGATGCATTAACACTGTTGGATGGTTTAGCAACTTCATTGGGCAGCTGACCAGAAAATGATTCTGAATATTGCTGCATCTCAACGGCGGCATTAGCATTGGGTAAATTGCTCGAGGGACAACTTGCGCGGACTTGTTTCGGTTGCACATGCTCTTCCACAATATATCCATCACGTATCATCTGCAAAACCAGAACAGTAGCTTCAGATATACTCCAAATAGAAATGACACTTTCAAATCGAGCACTTCAACGGAGCATACCATAGAACACAATTGTGCTGCAAGTAAGTCAGCAATGTGCTGTCAAAGAAAATGAACCACAAGTCAGAAAAAAAAAAGTGAGAAATATACCTGAGAAAACTGTCACCGCCACATAACAAATTTCTGAAAGCTTGGTTTAAATTAAAAAAAAAGGGAAAAAACGGTGTCCCATCCTAAAAGCATTCTCTCATGCTATGATACGAAATTGGTACAGGTAAACTTGAAGTAACCTAAACAATACATGGTTTTGGTGGGACATTTTGTGACATCTGATTACAGGTTTGGAAAGAGTAAATTTTTTGATAGTCGAGAAAAATTTATTTCTCCAATAGTGATTATTCAATAATTATTCAAGAGCAGGAAACTTGGAAAGAAAGGCTTTAGCACCATGGGGATCTCTAAAATAATGATAAATATCCTGAACTCACAGTACTCGGCAGGGTGGGAAGATAATCTTCTACAGCCAAGTAATCGCTATCATCTATTTCTCCATAATGCATAGCAACGGTGCCATCATTCGACTTCTCCGACAAGATCATTCTAGTTCGTATCCTGGGAACAATTGAACATCCATTTGCTGCCGAGTAACATTGAATGGTCAGCAAGAGAAAGAATTAATAAAATTGCATTTCAAGATAAAGATCTAATTATGCATCTCCCATAATTTTGAAGTAACCTTGAATTATACGCTCCGTTAGCACAAAGTTCATGACTCTTGTCTTGCAAACATTCATGCTGCCTCCAACAAGTGACCTTGACATAGGCATTTTACATGCTTCATCTTTGCAATTTTCATTATTAGAATCACTGGACAAATGATGCATCAGCTGTTGAGGAGAATATATGTTTGATTTCCTGGTAGGCTCATCCCCTTTATTCTTTTTGCAGTTGAGTTTATACCTGAAACAAAGAGCAGCAAATTATGCATGACAAAAACAGCAATGGTTGATTATGCTGCCATGAGACCTTCAAATCCCGAAAAGAGTGTTCTACGTGTGCTTATGTGAAAGATAGTTCATTTTACAGACAATTCCAATTAATGAGAACGTACTGGTCAAAAAATCTTGATTTCAAAAGTTATTCTGGAAGATGAAAAAATTAACGCTAGGCGCAGTTAAACAGAGACATTTATCTGGGTACACATCTTTACCTATATATATTGATCTATACAAAAGTTGAAATTCATAATTAGTTGATCATCAAATTAAATTATTTATGCTATTTAGTGGATGAGCTAAAACAAAAATGTGTCAACGTACAGCTCAAGAACAGTAGGTTGGTTGAGTATTACCTAGCTGTCACTGTTTCAATTTTTGAGAACCTTTCAAGTACGATTTGATCAGCCGAAGGAGGGTTTCCAACTGGTGGACTGCTGACATTCACAGTAGTAACACTAGCAGGAGAACCAACCCCACTCAGTGCCGGGGTCCTTGGAAGTGAGTTTGATCTCCTTTTTGCTGCAATTTGTGCCTGATGTTGCCTCTGCATGGAATCATTAGCATTTGAAGTTCCCACTCCACCTGCTGCAGGAAAGGAGTTGACCGCTGACTTCTCCTTCTGGGATGATCCAAGCAGAGATGTTGTAACTGCTCCAAATTGGGGTCCTATCGAACCACTGGAAAATTCTCCAGATTTTGATGACAAAGGTGATTGAGGTAAACCTCCAGCTGAAACCCGGGGACTCTGCACTAGTTTTCTTTTCTGGAACTGGTCCTCCATTCTAGCATTATTATCAAAAGGCTGACCGAAGGCATTCCATGGAGTCTGAGGGAAACTGGATCTCACGAATTGCTGAGGTAACCTTTGCTGGAGGTGTGACTGCTGGGAGTCAATGTGGTTAATCTCTGTTTCCACCATATTCATTTCATTTTTGTTCCGATAGAGGTCTGACTTGTCCAACCTCTCTATCTCAAGTGGCTCTTCCTTTAAATTATATCTTAGCCCTTGCTGCACAGCAGTGAAAGGCATTGCTCCGCTATCCTGATTAGAACCCCCTTCAAACATTTGCTTGGGGTACTTTTGCATGCCAGTATTTGGATATGGAACTCTTCTTGTAAGTGATTGTTGCTGTAGAAGTGCACTCTTGTAATGTGAGTCAGATCCATGGAAGCCTTCCATCAATGGCCCTATGTGCTGGTGTTGAATATTATCAGAACCTGCCTGTGTAACCCTACTCCTCTTATTTATACCAGGTAGGGGAGACATTGAGAAATCTGGATTTTCTCTCTTACTATGGACTGAAGAAACCGTGGAGTTACTATTATCAATGTGTGATATCGATGTATGCGGCACAGCAGGAGAAGCTCCTGCAGTTGAAAGAGGGTTTGGTCTTGATAAATGATCCTGCATGATTCTTTGATTTGTAACCCCCGTTTGGTATTTTGATTGGTGAGATGCCAAAGGCGGTGCCGAAAGAGAGGCGTCTGGCCCAAAGCCTTTCTGTCTCAAGGCAAGAATATTGCTCTGACCAATGTTTTGGGTAGGCAGATTCTCACGGTCAGACTGCTGCATTATGTCTCCCGAGTCTCCAAACCTATCATTCGAGCTTTCTGGTGCTCTGTCTATGCAAACTTTTTTCCCATAGATCTTATTATTTGACGTGACTGTAATTTCTGGCATTTGTCTCAATCTTTTCCTCCGCATACCATGAAGAGACAAATTTAGCTGCAAATAAGCTCAATAGAATTCAAATGCATGCAAAACTCGAAGCCAACCAAAGACAAATATTATCTGTAATAAAACTGTTGCTTACCTTAGAGGAAACAGGGGTGTGTGAGAGTCTGTCCAACTTCGGAGTTGGATCTAGAAGAAGTTGTGGTTGTAGGGCCTTCACTATACGAGACTCCACTTCCTGTAATATATGCACACTATAAATGACACTTTCTCTATTTTTACAGAGACAATAGATTACATCATACTCACCATCAAGTCACCATAGGTCCAAGCATTATTTGCAATGAGAGGGATATCATTCACTATATTCTCTAACGACATCCTAAGATGGACTTTATGAACAATAGGAGAGATGCCTGCCCGGGGAATACTAAGTCCACTCTCAGAAGTGCACGTCCGATAATCTCGCACCTGCAGCAACCCCACATCGAAAATTAGAAATTCAGAATCCAAATCACTTCAAATATTATACTCTATTTGTACTCTCATACTCACAAGCAGTTGATATTGTAATAGAAACTTAAACAATCAAAATGAGTAGGGAAAGGATGATGGATATTGTTCAAAAGTCATTCCAAAAAGAGGAGCAAGCACATAAACACATAATGGGGTTGATATTCATCCAACTGGTGCCATGGTGGACCTTTTCCTCCATTACTCTTGGACATGGGTGTTTTTTTCTTTTTCCTTTTTTTGTGTGTGTATTTGGGGTGGGTGGGGTGGGTGGGGGGCTTTCACAAGATTATCTAAGAAACCCTAATCTACATGATGTTTTGGTCCCTTTCATTAGCTAGAAATGAGGAGGTCTTTTAAAGAAAATCTCTTGGCCATTGTAAGGTTATTTAGTCAATCAAGTTTGGGCTAGCCCTCTGGGTGTTGGCTAAAAAACTTTATGTAGGTTATTGCATGAGAGATTTTGTTGTGGAAATTGAAGGGGTTAGGTCCTTCAAAGCTAGATCTTCTCTTAGACCTGTATCTCATTGAGTCCCTCCCCTTGAGTATTATCTTGAATTCAATGTAGATAGTTCAGCCATTGGCAAACCTGGTCCAGCGGGGATTGGGGGAATTTTGAAAGATCACTTGGGAAATATTCTTTGTTAGTTTTTTGAACACCTTGGCACCACTGACTCAAATCTTGCTAAACTTAAAGCACTTGTTAGGGCATCAGAAATATTCTCTGGGCCTCCCTCTAATATCGATGTTCATTTTAATCTTATCTTGGAAAGTGACTCCCAAAATGTGGTTGGATGGGTGTCCAATCATGGGGATAGACCTTGAGTCATGTACTCTTGGTTTAATCTCTTAGGTAACATCTGGTCTAAACTTAATGAACCCCAAATCTATCATGTGTTTAGGAAGGCAAACCATATTACTGATAAGATGGCTAAATCGGGGGTGCATAGGCGTTCTTTTTTGTGATTGGTTTTTGGACTCCCCTAGTTCCTCTTATTGCTTTACATTTGATCTTAGTCAGAAGTGTACAGGTGATGTTCAGAGACTTTCAGCTTCTACCAAATATGGGTGGATCAGTTGGTATGTTGCCTCTTCTTTTGATTGCTGGTATATTTTCTCTTGCTTGGGCATAATGGTTGTTCTATTTTGGGCTTAGGGCTTTCCGTTTTTCCTTGGGAGGAATTTCGGATTGGGAGTACTACTTCCCAACTGGAAGAGTAAGGTGGTGAGTGCCCAGAGTTTTCCTTTTCCTAGGGCTTCGGAGAGTTGCTTGCTGTGATCCACATTGTAATCCCATCAACTGCTATGCCTCCACTGTCTCAGTGACCAGGTACGTTGTTCACTTCCTTTCAGGGAGTGATTTCCTCTTCCATAGGCGGATTTCATTGGGGGCTGAGAGTAACTTTCCCACTGAAGTGAGTTGGCGAGAGTTTTGTTACATTTGAGAACTTTCCTATCCAGCGTTGGTTTTCATTGAGGTTCAAATGAGATTGTGTTTAGGAATTTGTCTCTCAAATTTTGTGATGCTAATAATGACATTAGTTCCTCATTTGGTTCTTTGTCACAATAACAGAGGCCTCAGGTATGTGCTTTCTCTTGGGGCATGGGTTTTCCCATCCACCGGTGGATCCTTTGAGTGTAGTTATTTACTGGTGAGATGGAGTAGATCATTTGTTGTAATTCTTGAGGGAGCTGGAGTTAAGAGTGCTTTGTTTTTTTGGCTTCATTTACCTGATTCTTTGATAGTGGTATTTGGGTGTTTCAAGTGCTGACGGCATTAGTCATTGCTATGCTGCTGTAAGTTCTGTTATAAAAGGGTGGAGTCTCGTTATTTGGTATTGAAAAGAGTGGACCCATTTCTGAGGGATTTAAAGGAGCCTTCACATCCTATTACTCTCAATTGTTATCCTAACTCTCAAGTTTTATTGGTCGGGCTGATATAGTTCAAAGCTGCTTCTCCAGACGTATTAGGTTTCTTGCCTTGTGGGGCTTTGGTTTTTAGCTCCCATTTTCCAATGAGAGAATTCTGCAGTGTGCTTTTCTTGGCTGCTCCATTGCCTCACTTAGACTCTCACCAGTACATAAAGGATTTATGACAGATCTACACACCATTAAAATTCCACAAAGAGTCCAAGAGACATATAGGGATGAGAAATGGAAAAAAGCTATGAGTGAGGAGATGAGGGCACAAGAAAAAAATGAGACATGGGAAATAGTTGATTTACCAAAAGGGAAGAAACTTGTAGGGTGTAAATGGGAGTTTTCTATGAAGTATAAAGCTGATGGAACATTAGAGAGGTATAAAGCTAGGCTTGTGGACAAAGGCTACCCTCATGCATATATGGGGTAGGCTATCAGGAAATATTCACTCCAGTTGCAAAAATGAAGAAGATGTATTCTTCATCAAAAAATCAAAAAAACAGGTAAAGTTTCAATCCTGATTGGTTATGTTGATGACATACTTGTAACTGGAGATGACTTGGGAGAAATTGAGAATCTTAGAAAGCAGTTGGCCAGAGCTTGAAATAAAAGAATTGGGAAAACTAAAATATTTCTTGCGAATTGAAGTAGCATATTCTAGAAATTTCATCTTTATTTCCCAACAAAAATATATTCTTGATCTTCTTAAGCAGAAAGGCATGCTTGGCTGCAAGCCCTCAGATACTCCTATTGAGCAGAATCACAAACTAGGTGAAGTAGCAGATGACGTGATGGTAGACAGGGGGAGATATCAAAGGTTAGTTGGGAAACCTATTTACCTATGCCGTGCAAGACTTGACATTGCCTACAATGTGAGTGTTGTCAGCCAGTTCATGCACCCTCCGAAAACCACAGAAAGTAAGGTACTCATCCACTAACAGAATATCGAAAACAAATTAAAACACAAGATCACCGAATTTAATCAATCACAAAAATATGGTACTTGAACAAACAAACCCCAAGGGAGGTGTCACGCACCTTTGGTTATTTAGGCGTGTCAAAAGTGATTTTCATTTCAAAAAACAGAGTTTAGGTAATTGTGTCACACTCTTGCCTCAACGAAAAGGACTTTTTAAGAACAATGATGGGAAAACTTAAATCTTCTGAATCAATTAATATGGAAAGTGAATGACTGAATGAGTGTGGCATGAAATCAAGAATTATATTAAATCTACTCCAATGGAAAGCAGTTCAAAGGAACGCAAGTAAATTGCATACAAGTAAAGAGTTTTTAAGGGATAAAGATTTGCAGTAAAACAAAGAATTTAAAGATAGATAATTGCAGTAAAGTAAATTGAGTTAATGTTAAGAGTGAAAGGATCAAGATCTGCATAAAAGTAGAGTTTAGGCAAAAGAGAATTGTTAAAAGTAAATTGACTAAATTAAAGCAATACTGAAATCTAAAAGCTTACAAATAACTTTGAGAGCTCCTCGAAAGATCTTCCTATCTTCGAAGGCACCAGGTCAGCCATTCGAATACAAATTAAGTTACTTCTACTCCTAAGATAAGAAAATAAAAGATATATTAAAGTGACTCCAAGGTCTGTTATATGATTTGGGAATCTTTTGCTTCAAAGTGGTACTTCAAACTTATAGGTATTGGCTTCAAACGACTCCTCTATTTTTAGTCCAGTAATTTCCCTCAATGTCATGATCTGCTTAAAGCTTGCAGTAGTGGATTGAGTTGATCCGCACCAAAAGTTATTGCCCGCTCCTCGGTCGCCACGATTCTGTTTTGGTGGAAGCTTTCAATAGTAGAACCGTGTACCTCTCACACGTATTTTATCCACTCGTGCTTAGGCTTCTTGTGTGAGTTCATCTACGTATGGTTTAGTGTTTTCCGGCCCCGATACATAGCCGGGGTATTTTGGGGTTAACAAGAGGTAAACGAAATTTACCTCAAAAAGTATTTGTGAATTGGACATCATTATGCTCTGACACAGTGGATATTTTGCACACAGTAATTACAGATGTTCAAGTTTTTCTTCGCATGTGCATTGACTTTGTTGAGGTAAAACTTTCTTCAATTTACCATAACACGTTTAACTAGATGCCTAACAACAAAGCCACATCTTGCAAGTACACTATTAAAGACACCTAATATATATTGTGTGCTGACACTATCGAAGATACCCATATAAGAATACTTGGTGGTCACAAATGTCCCAAGCATAAGGTCACATGAGGAAATAGAAAGCTTTAAATTCATAAGCATCCTTTGAGTTCCCAGACACCAGAGTCTTGCAAAACCAAATATGAAGTTCTCGGAGGAAAATCTAAGTTTTAGGGCAATTAAGGTAGAAAGGATAGAAGTAAGTCTTTTATGTTTGTTTTTATTGCAATTATGAGTCTTGCTTTAGTATGAACGAACTTTGTCAATTCTTCACTTCAAATTAACAACAATTTGATAACCAAAAGCACTATAGAAATATCTACAGCTTCTGCATCAATTTTTAAAGTGGTTATGAAGTCTAGAAATATTATCAACCTACAGTATACAGGTGATGCCAACTCACTAGTCTTTTTAAACACGTTATATGTAAAAAGCAATGCCTATTAAAGGCTCAATCAGAGGTTTGAAGAAGTGCTCCCTCCCTCCCAGAGTACATGTGAGTTGCTTGTGTCTGTATTTTTCAACTAACATTCCCTCTCAGAAGAGAGCCATTTAAGTTACTCATTTCTTGCCTTATGAATGCACATATGTATTGCAACAATTTACCAAATTTACACAGGCAAAGATGCACATGCATGAGTACTTATGAAGTACTTGCAACATTAAAAAACAAGCATGTTTGTTGTAAATGCATCTAAAATCTTTGGCTATAACTTAAACTCACTTACCTCACAGATAAGTGTACCATCAATGTACTTGCAGGGGATATCATCCAGAATATCTCCAGGCAACCGGCCAGAATCAATTGCCTCCATGTATATAAATAGATAGAGAAAATGTTAACATATAGAAATTCTAGTCGAGATACAAAATAAAACTAAACCAATGAGGTCTGCTATAAGCCAATTTCCTCATACCTCATATAGGTAAATAAACATATACATGACAGAGTATGTATTGGATAATAATTCTTATTCTTTTCATCCATATGAATTATACCGTTAAAATGATATATGCAAGAATGTAAAGGCCATCATGGAATGAGTTTTATTACGTCAATTGGTTTAATCTGCTCACATAAAACAAAGCATTGCACTAGAATTCATAGTCGACTACTCATAAATTTAGCATGAACAAATATCTCGACAGCATCATCAGCGTATAATATGCACAACTTCTCTCTCTTCAGAAAATGCAACAGCATAATTAAACTTTGACAGAATCCATGTGTCTGAAATGAAAGGGGCACAGGAACATATACTTACCGAAAAAAGAGTTTCAGATGTCCTGTCATATGGATGTAAAAGCTTTGGAAAATCTTCAATGGTAGTTAAATGCCCAGTTTCATTCTGAAAATCATTGAAAAAAAACATATATATGTAAAGAATGTTTAAAAAAAATATTCACAACAAGAAAATGTCTAAGAGACTCTTCCTTTCCATCCTTCTAATGTTTGATTGTAGAAAGACGAAGTCATTTACAACACACCTCAGATGGTTTTCCAATAGAATATCCATCCACAAAGAGGTTCAGTGAGAAAGAAACTTCTGAATCTGAAAAAAGAAACGACAAATAACCAGAAAAAAAGGAAAGGATCATAATAAATATGGAAGCAGATGGTAAGTAACCGCTGAAAGAAAAAAAGTTGTTCCCAGAAAATGTAAAACCCCTCACAAGACATCGATATATCAGAAATTCCAGCAACGTGTTCATTCCTCTCAATGCCATCAGCCTATAAACCCACGTAAAAATATTATCAGGACAAAGAGGAAAAGGTTGAAGCACGGAATCAACAAGCGAATCCCATTATAACCAACAATGGATAACTATTTAAAAAAATAAAAAGAAAATACCAAAACTCTCTGCGTTCTTGCTTATTCAAAGAACTCAATCAACAAAACAGCTCCAAATTAATGACAAAAGGAAAAGAAGCTGACTTTCTTAAGACATGTAATCCATAAAAAGTAGAAAAGGAAAAAAAAAAAACTGCGATCACCCTTTTCAATGTGGTTAAATTAGTTTTCCTCTCTCTGGGGCCTTATCTGAAGGAAAAGGAGAGATAAAACAGGGAGCTAATAAAATTCAAAATCCCTTTGGCTCCGGGATATGGAACATCTCAAGAACTCTTGTTGCTTTATGGGGATTATTGGGATGAACAGGCCCACACCAATCCCCAATTCCCCTCCGTCTGTTCATTTCTTTACTAATTCAGTTTTGAAATTTTTAGGTAATGTTCGGGTGTAAAAATGTGAATTGGGAAAGAACCCACGCAATTTTTTAGATTTCTAAATTAATTCATTTGTAATTCCAATTCTAGCATTCTAATGGCATGTTCAATCATTACCACGCCGGGAGAATACATATGTGCATTTCATTACAATGCTTGGACACAAAAATTAGCAACCAAAGAGATCACAAACAATATATGTAATATTTGACTTCGCTTCACTGCTTGAACACGGATGTAGCTACCAAAGAGAGTATAAACAGTGGAGATAAAATCAAGCGGTCAGACCAAGATGATTTCAGAGCATAGCAACAACTCGCGAATTTCTCACATTAATCCAAGTTGAGAAATATACTGCTATCTAGAACTAAACGAGTCCAATTCAAGCTCCAAGCTTCACATTGACTCCACTAAGAAACACAAACGTTCCAACAAATTTCTACAACAATTATTTAGGGATATAAATAAATTTAAAAAAAAAAAAAAAAAAGGCCAGACAGGCCACATTCTTACGAGAATTTGAAGGAAAATCAAAAGCAGAAACAATTTTTTTTAAAAAAATACGAAAATAATTCAGAATTACTTGAATTAGGATTTTGTTCAATCCAATAGTTCAATTTGACGGACTGATGCCAAATTCATTTTTCCCTTACCCAAACAGATTGATACCTCAACGAAAAACAGGTAACGAGATTGAATTAAAATGGAATAAACGTTACCACGAGCCTCCGATTGCGATCAGTTTCCTTGGGAGTCTCCACGACTTCGTCATCGGGAACAGATGTCTCCGATTGAACTGTTTTGGGCCGAAACCTCGTGCCTTTCTTCGAGACTCTGAACGAAATCCCCATTCTCGGCGTCTCGTAGTGATCTCTGTCTATGGGGATTTCTAGTAGTAACAAAATTGTACAGAGACGAGAGCAAACATCAATAGCACAAAGGTAAACGGAACGTAGAGAGAAACTATTTCTTTGCGGTTGTCACCAAAAACGTATGTTTGGGTTGAAAAATAAAAAAATAAAAAAATAAAAATAAAAAAATAAAAAAATAAATAAT
Source organism: Eucommia ulmoides (assembly GCA_016647705.1). Taxonomy (NCBI): domain Eukaryota; kingdom Viridiplantae; phylum Streptophyta; class Magnoliopsida; order Garryales; family Eucommiaceae; genus Eucommia; species Eucommia ulmoides. The sequence goes on along the minus strand of CM028326.1, from coordinate 33,700,431 downwards.
ATATATATATATATATATATATTCATTTTGAAAGAAAAATTAATTTTTTTTAAGGTTGTTTGGTTAAGAAAAAAAATAAAAAGAAGAAAAATAATTCATTTTAATGTAATTTACTATTTTGTCCTCTAATATTACAAAAATAAATTAAAAAATTTATTATTAAGGGTATAATTTTAATTTTGATACTTTTAAGGTGTGTTTGGTGGGGTAGAAAATAAAATAGATTAGAAAATGAAAAATGAAAAAAAAAAAAACATGTTTGGTTGGATGGAAAATAGAAGGGAAAATAAAATAGGATGAATAAAAGACAATTTTCGAGACAATTTTTGGAAGGAAAATAGTTAAAGCTATCAAAATTACAATTAAACCTTAATAATCAATTTTTTAATTTATTTTTGTAATATATGAGTGCAAAATAATAAATTACATTTAAGTAAATTACTTTCTATCTTTTCATTTTCTTTCCCAACCAAATAACACTAAGGAAAATAATTTTTCTTTCACAATGGATAAAAATGGATAAAGATGTTACCCTCTCAATTTTATTTTATTTTCCTTTTTCCTTTTTCATCTTTCCAACCAAACATACCCTTAACCATTTTCCTCCCAAATTTGTGAGGTAAAAAAAATTATCTCGAAAATTGTGTTTTATTCATCCTATTTTCTTTTCCCTTCCATTTTCTATCCAACCAAACACACCCAAAATGTCCATTGAAAATTCCCAAAATGTCCAATCAAAATAAGATTGTGTTTTGAGTAAGGAACTAGTTTCAAACACTCGGGTCTTAAAAAAAATATATTAATATATATTTTTAATTTGAATATTTTATTATTATAATTTTAATTCTTAATCTACATATAACAGAAAACATTAAATATTTTTTTAAAGGATAAATTTTTTTTTAGGATTCACTTAAAATTTATATAAATTAGAGGAAGAATATATGAAATTTTACTAATTGTAATTATTTTTTTCTAAAAATAAAAGGGTAAAATATATATTTTTTAAAAATTAGGGGTGATTAATTCATAAAAGATCTGGGGTCAGAATATCAATAGTGAGAAAGAAGATTTTGACTATTGATTTGATTGGAATAAAAAGATTAGAGAGAAGTCTTGGTTTGAATTGTGATTCATTTTTAGTTTTGGCTTCCAATATGATTTGATAAATTTTAAAAATTTGAAAATCATGAATTTTTAAAATGTTAAATTCTAAAATTTTATGATTTATAAATTTTTTATTTGGATAATTAATTTAGATAAAAAATTTGATCGTATAATTTCTTAATATTCATATAAGCATTATTTGTACGCAGAATTTTGAAATTTATTAATTTTTAATAATAAAAAATATAAAAATATACTTAATAATTTGAGTTTTGTTTTAGTAATTTAATAATATAATTTTTATACCTACTTTAATAATATAATTTTCATAATATAATGTTAGCAATATCATTTTAATTATACTACTTTTATACCTACTGTATATATTGTATAATTTTTATTATATTATTTATAGTAATATCATTTTAATTATACAATTTTTATACCTATTATATACATATTATATAATTGTGATTAGTTTTAATACCTATTTTAATAATATAATTTTACTGATATAATTTCAATTATACTATTTTTATACCTGTTTCAATAAGAGGATTTTATTATTTAGTCCTTAAAAAAAATACAATTAATTAAATAGACCTCCTACTCCTATAATAAAGTTTTTAGTCCTTTAAAAATAGTTTACTATTCTTTGACCATCTTCTTCCCATAATTTACATAAAATGTCATTTTTGTAGAATATAGCATGACATGAATATTCACTTTTTAAAAAATTTGCTATTCTTAGAACATATTAATACATGGTAGGACTGATTTTTCTATGGTGAATGTCCACTTTTATGTGAACCAATACATTCTTTGTTATGCTCACACTTTTTCTCTGTTTTACGTACACCAAACCATTACGAAGTTTCACAAAAAGAAAAACGATATGAATATTTACAGAGAACAACAAAAAAACTAACATTCATAACGAATAAACAACCACTCCACCAAAATTCAAAACAAATCAAAACAGATATTAATCAATATAAACATTCACCAAATCACAACGAATATTCACAAAAAAAAATTGATATGAACATTCACAAAGAACAAGCAAAATCAACAAAAGAACATTCACAAATGAATAAACAACTCCATCAAAATCAACAAAGACCAAACAAATCAAAAGATTTAAAGCAGATCTGAGTCAATATGAATGTTCACCCAACACAATGAACATTCACCAAAAATCACCAAAACAAAAGCAACACAAAACAACATAAACATTCATAAAAACGAGACCTAGAATGAACATTCACCCCTAAGATCTAAAAAACGAACACTGCAAAAATGAACATTCACCTTGAGATCTCTAAAATTCCAAATAAACATTCACCTAATCTGGAAAACTCCATATCTGATATATACATACATACATACTTACATATATATATATATATATATATATATATATATATATAAAGAGAGAAAGATAGAGAGAGTAAACGGCACAGCTGCGATATTCGTAAATCTGAAGGCGATGGTCGTTGGTGCCGGACTTGGACGATGGTGGCGATGACACTAACGAAGAAGGTTCGCGACTGAGAGACTGAGAGAAGAGAAAGATGGGCGGTGGTGACAGAGCAGTGGTGAAGGTTCGGCAGAGAGAGGGGCTAACGGTGGCGGTGGCGATGACCGGTGATGACACAGCATAAAGTTACCTGGTTTTTCTGAGCAGTGGTGACACGGTGGTGGTGATGGTTTGGCTAAGAGAGAGAGAGAGAGAAGACAAGACACAATTCGGCCATAGGGATAGTTTGGTTGAGAGAGTGAGAAAAGAACCTTAGTTAAGAATGAAAAATGAAATGCAGGATTAGGGTTTTTTATTATATAAAGAAGGGTAAATAAGTCCATTTATTACCTGTCGAGGACTACTGTTTTGAGAAATGACTAAATAATAACATGTTCTTATTAAAAGGCCTATTAAAGAAAGATAGTCTAAAATTTGGGTTAAACATTAAAAAACACTTTTAATAATATGATTTTAGTAAAATTATTTTAATTATACCATTTTTATATTATTTTGATTATACATGGATTTTTTATGCTAACAAACAATATTAGCCAATATATTAAAATACGCCCCCAAGAGATAAAGCTCATACCATCTTAAATCCATTGATTTATTTATTTATTTATTATTAAAAACCTATTTTAGCAAAACACACACATACACACGCTTGGCTAATGAAGAAGAATATATCCTGCAAGGCCAAAATAAAAACAATAATAACACAACTTAAGAAATAAAATCATTTGTTCAAATAACATGAATCAAGTGTCAGACATAAAAAGATTTTGGTTGATTCAATTTTTCATTTTTATTCATATTGTCCTAAGTTGCAAAATACTCAATTGTCAAGTGGGTACTTTGATTCGATAGAGATCAGGTGTTACAAGCCTTCCGATAGCAAGTGTTTCTTGGCTACAAGGTTCTTCTGGCAGGAAAGATAATTGACGTCAAGTTTTTCTAACGATAAGGATGTCCGCATGGAGTGTCCCGACGGTATTTTACGACAACGACATCTGAATTGTAAATATTTGTTGTGCATCAATTTTTTTTTATGAATATGACTAAATATTTATTGTCCAATTTTTATTCCAAAAAATAACCGTCAATGTGTAATATAAAAGTTAACACCATCGATATGTGATATAAAAGATATTGCACAATGGTAATTACTTCAATGTGATTTAGTTTTGCTAATATTGCTGTGCAACAAATATTTGAAAACTCGTTGTAGACATTTTGCAACATGATTTAAAATATTATTATGCGACAAATATCAGTGGAAGATGGATCTTTGTCTAAATCAAAATGAATAATAGGGATTTTATGAAATTAATAGTAGGCCTTGGGGTCCATGTAAAAAATGTCTTATTTTTATTTTCATTTTATTTAATATTAGTTATAACATCATAAATAAATTTGATATTAATTAATATCAACTCAATAGGTTCAATGTAGTTGATATTAACTAAGAGTCTGTTTGATAATACAATTATAGACAAAGAAAGTATTACATTGAAAAACAAAGAGAAAGTTATATAGAGAGAATATTTTAAAAACCAAAAGTTATAAAAATTATTTTAGGAACAAAATTTTAAATAGGGATAAATTTTTTGAAGTTAAAAATATTTTAAAAAAAATATTTAATAAAATTAGTACTTTAAAAAATAAATAGAAACAAAATGTAAACAAAATATTCCAACCAGAGTAATTCATTATTTTCTTTAAACTTTAGGTGGCGTTTGGTTAGTGTTTCTGTTTTTCTATTTCTACTTTCAATAAATGAGGATGAGAATTCTGTTTTTGTTCTGGAGTTTTTCGGGAATAGAAGCATGTTTGGTAACCATTGTCTTGAAATTATTTCTTTTAAGTTATGAAAACACTAGCGTATGTCCCGTGCACGAAAGTACGATCGAAAAAACACCCAAAAAAACCTAATTTAATATTTTTTTTAATTTGATTTTTATAAATTAATATTTTAACATTATTAATTTAGTGTTCATATATTATTTCTATTTTTTCTTGAATTTAATGTCTATAATATATATATAAGTATTGATATTTTTGTGGAATTAATGTTTGATCAAGTGTTTCAGTGATTTAAAGTTCCAGTAATGAAGATGTCAAATTGAATGGATACTAAATGAAGATATCAAGATGATGAAAAAGTATTAAGACTTTGAAAAAATTAGGAAAAACAATTCAGGTAAATATCAACTCTTAATATCCCATTTAGGAACACACATATGTCACAAAATGAATTTGATCTCTTATATGTTTTTTTTTATTAAGTGTGATTATTTGCTCTTATATGAATTGAAAAGAAATATTTTTGAATGACTAAAATGGAATATAAGAATATTAGTGGAACTCATTTAAAGATAAAAATAGATAAATGGGTAAAATCATAAAAGAAAGTGTGTTAAAAATGAGATCAGAGAAGAGATTCAGAAGGAGACAGTCGACTAAGGAGTCGACCGGAGAAAAAAGCTGAAACATCCTGAATCGAAGAGTCAACCGACAATCGACTGGTGAAAACAACTTAACTCTCTAAATCTACAAGTCGACCGAGCGGTCGACCGGTGAAAGCATGATAAACTCTCTGAATCGAAGAGTCGACCGAGCGGTCGACCGATGAACTGCATGGGCTACTTCCAGTATCTTCCAGTCGCCTGGGCAGTTGACTGAACGCGTAGTTTCGGGATACTGTTTGATCCGAGTTTAAATCCAAAAGTAGTCATTTTTTGTTAAGATTTGAGAGAGTTTTGGGGAATATTTTTTATATTTGAGATATGGTTCATATACTAATTAAATTCTTTCAATATGATTCATTAAATATTAATGTTTCTAAATTTGGTAATTAAAATAGATTCTATACTTATTTAATTTAATTGAGAAATACTTTAGGGGTTTAATTGAGTGTTTTGAAAGTTGTTATTAAGTGAAATTGAACCTAAATGAAGTCCTTATATTATAAAGGGTCAATAAGAGCTTTTAATTGTCATGACACTTGTAAACTAACCGTTAGAAGGCTGATTACAAGTTCCTTTAAATAGACCTGCGAATTTTATTAGAAAAGCTAATCATTCTAAAAGAGTTAACCACTTTATATCATTGTGAGAGAGCTTTTATAAGAGTTAGTAGTCTCCGATATTGTGAGCTTTTTTAAGAGTGATTTTGTGAATTAATTGCGATATATTCTTGCTGATACCGGATTTGAAGCTATACTGTTCTAATCATTATTTCTGTGGATTCTGGGTAAGATCTTTCTATATTGTTTATTGTTTATTATTTTATATTTTGAAAATTGATCTTAGAAATTATTTTTGATTTTTGAAGAAAATATTCTTTCAAACAATTTCTTAAATCTGATTACGTGCTCCGAGTGAGATTTACTACTTATCAATTTGTGTATTGGTGAGCTGTGACGGATTAAATATCATTGGAGATATTTAATCAAGGGTAGCTGGGTTTCAGTCTCTTCTTGTAAAGAGATTGAGGTAGAGATTTTTCTTGGATAAGAATTGTGTTTTTGAGTGATTTTATAACGGTTCAATCCTTATCGGGTAAGAGGATATTTGGAGTGTTTTGGTGAGATTTTGATTCTTGAGCTTTAGTGTTAAAAAGAATTAGGTTATTCTTTGGAAAAGAATTAGGTTATTCTTTGAACTGTAAAAAGTAGAGGTTATTCCTTAGTCTGAGAAAAAGAAATTGTAAAAATTGATTCTGAGCCTGTAAAAAAATCGGTGTGCGGATTTGGTTCCTACCTTTAAAGGGATTTTGGTTTTAGTGGATGCGACCTCCGTGGAGCTCGGGGGACTGGATTAGCCAAGAGTAGTTTGGTGAACCAGTATAAATCTTTTGTGTGCTGCATTATCATTTTGATTATTTTTATTGTTTGGGTGTGCACTTAGATTTATTATAATTCCGTTGTGGTATAAAGATAATAATTAATTTAAACATAAAATTAATTATTAAATTTATTCAAGTATATTCTGATAATATTTTTTAATTATCCAATTCACCCTCCTCTTAGGTATTCTACTGGGCCAACACACACACACACACACACATATATATATATATATATATATATATATATATATATATATATATATATATATATATATATATATATATATATATATATTATTTTTTTTATTATTTCTTTAATTTAATTTTTGTAAATTTAATGTTTCAATATTATTACAAAATTTAATGTCCATATATGATGAGGGCATTTTCAGACACCACTGAGTTAGTACCTGAGATCCAGCCACGTGTCCGTCCTCGGAGTGACATGGACACATTCCGGGATCCGAGCGCCACGCTAGAATATGCACCGACCACAACACTTCTCTGGAATCTTATTTATACCCAAGGCGGAGAAAAATGTCTCGTAAAGACATGCTGCCTTGAGCTCGGCACCGTACCTTAAGCGGCCAACTTCAGGGACTCAACCGTTCACCTCGATCGGATCCTCATTTCAACTCGTTTTTCTTCCGGGACTCCACGGATTTTTACTCTTCTCTACCAACTTACCACCACAGGCCTGACAGAGGACCACCTCTCATCCGAATGGACCATACTCGAGGTGCGTACCGATTTTATACACCAACAGTTTGGCTTCGTCTATGGGAACTGTGCAAAACGCTTTTCCCTGATCACTACTCTTTGCTCAACTAAGCCTAGGTGATCATAAGGTTCGGTCAGGCAAGCAAACCCAAAATAGAAGAAAGAGAAGACATGTCAAGAACTCCAAAGGTACACACCCCAATTCCCACCAACGAGGATAGCTGCCACCTAGGACTAGGAAGAACCGTCCACTCTACCACCTGGAGCTGTGGGACAGACCTTGGGAGTTGTGGAGGCATCTCAGGTTGATCTTCTTGAATGTCAAATGAGTGAGTTCAAGTCGTGTGTTCAGCTTTTTCCGGCACACTTGTCGTTGCCCCCTGTTTAAGGGGGATCAACTCTTCAAACCGTATCACTTGAGGAGACACCTCAAGACCGTGATGTTCTCATGACCACTTCGAATGGGATTATGCCCGAGGGACGCTCTCCGCCTCGCAATCCTGAGCTTGCAGGAATAGAAAGGGCCCTCCCGGTAATGCCGAGATCTCCACCTATTCCGCCTCACGAATTTGTGCCAAGGGACCTGCCAGTGTCCCCTATGGTCGAGCTCTTCACCGGGTAGCCAGGTTTGATCACAGAGGCCAGCATGAGCGTGAAGTTGGTTCCTACTTACCTTCTTTCCATCACACTACGGCCTGAGACATTTCGCCCACCCCCAGATGAGTCTATATGATGGGACATTAGATCCCATTGATCACCTTTCCATGTTCAAGTCTCATATAGACATGCAAGTGACTTCCGTAACTCTACAGTGCAGAACGTTTCCCATTACCCTCACAGGTACAGCGAGGTCCTGATTCAAGGGTCTGTGGCCAACATCCGTCTCCATTTTCAAGGAGCTCAAGCATTTATTTCTAGCTCATTTCAGTTGCTCCTAATGGAGGCCGAAGACTATGTCTCATATCCTCACTCTTCGGCAAGAGCCCACTGATTTTTTGGGAGACTATGTTGAACACTTCAACCGAAAAGCAAATGCATGCGACGACCACCCTGAGAGTATAGCACTAAATGACTTTGTTGATGGGCTCCAACATCAGAGATTATCCTATGACCTTTACTCCAACTCTGCTCCCACTCTCGATCAAACTCTGGATCGCGGGACTAGATTCTATAGTGCAGATCTATTATTGCAACCAGAAGAGAAAGGAAAGAGGTGAGCAAGCAGAAGGGACTGAGGGATGGAGGTTCGAATCAAGCCCAACGCTTGAGAAAATTACAAACTGAAGAGAGGTTCAGACTCCTGCTTGGAGATAAGAGGCTACTTACTCTTTCAAGGCGTTACCAACCAGTGTTCACTCCGCTCACGGCCTCGGTGGTCGCCATCTTCACAAAAAACTTTAGGCAAGACTTCTTTCTTCCTCCGCCGCCCCTGAGAGGAAAGCCGGTCGGGAGGTCGATAACCAAGTAATGTGAGTTCCACCAAGACTGAAGCCACTCCACAGAGAACTGCCTCTAGCTCCGATAGGAGATTGGAGCTCTCATTCGAAGAGGTTATCTTGGGAACTATGTCCGGAGAGGAAATCAGGAGCAGCTTAACGAGAATGAACCACAAGGAGAGCCTTTGGCTTAGAGAAGAAGGGAAAACCACAACTATCCACAGCCCTAGAGGGCTGAGGCCAGGGAGGATCACCAGCGCGTGGATGGTGAAATCAACCTTATCCATGGAAAATTCAGCTCCGGAGATGTACAGATTCACTAAGGTCACACGTTCGGACACATACAATTTTAAAACAGAGGAGGGTGTGCCATTTAGGTACTTATGGAGCGCTGACCATATGAAGCGCTACTTCTATAGGGAAGATCCAAATTTGTAAATAACTTTTTATTTGTACAAAGTGTAATGTTTTTGCTTATCAGAATAAAGAAGGTGTTTTGTGCAATGTGCCTTGTGTTATCTCCGGTAAACAGCATTCCGACCCCCTAAGTCACGGATTATTCTACAAATCAACATCCCAGCTCTCGGCGTCACAAGTGATTCTCCTTAGCAACATTCCAACCCCTTGAATCATGGATGGTTCTACAGATCAACTTCTCAGCTCCTGACGTCGCAAATGATTCTCCTCAGCGGTATTCTGACCCCTTGAGTAGCGGATGATTCTCTAGACCAACATCCCGGCTCCCTATGTTGCGAATGATTATCCTCAATGACATTTTGATCCCCTAAGTCATGGATGATTCTCCAGATCGGCATCTCAACTCTCGGTATCGCGGATGATTTTCCTCAACGGCATTCCAACCCCCTGAATTGCGGATGATTCTCTAGATCAACATCCCGATTCTCGGCATCATGAATGACTCTCCACAAGCCTCATCCCGGTACTCAATGTCGAGGGTGACAACTCGATCCTCTCCAGATATCAATAGTCCGTACCGGGGGAAAGTCCAAGGTCATCCACCAAGGGCGGGACATTGATCGGGTTTGAGGGCTTGTAGCTAAGTACCTCTCTCCACCAGTCGACTATAAGTCTGGCGTTCTAAAGAGAAAGATGCTCCTGCATGGACTAAATAGAGATAACCTGAAAGGATTCTTGAATGAACCTGACTGTAGAGAACTCCCCGATGATCGACCATGGGGGACTAATCACCGCGTTGTGCCCCTGCGAATTGAGAGGATCAAGCACCCTAGGAAACCCTTCTCTTGAGTCCATAACATGATTTCCTTACAATCAACTCGTGTCCCAGACTGGAGGGCTAGTGATCCATGGTCTTGGGTAAAGACAAGAAGTTTTAAAAAAAAAATTCAAAATTTTACAACTCTGAAATAGGACCAAGTAGAAAGTGACTTGGAAAAAAACGTCGAGAGGAAGGAGTAGACTCTGAAGTACCCTGCTATGCAGCTTAGAAGCTTACATGCTCGTGCGTAGAAAAACAGGATTAAGTGAAAATGAGTCTAAAAATCCTAAGTGTTGAAGAGGCAACGGTCTAGATCTTAGTCTTTCCCACCCTCGTTATGAGAGGCATCTATGCGAGAAGAAGTAGCATCAGTCTCACCTTCCTTAGGAGCCCTCACGTCAACATTGTCCTCCCAACATCTCTCTACTCGATGCCTTTGTGCATAGCATCGTCCTCCGTCTTTGAAAACTTCATCCCCATACAGCTTGCATAGAAATAAAAATACAGGTGGTGGATAGCCGTCATGGGTGTCCTCCCCAAAAGCATCGTCCAGGGGTTCACCTTTAATGCCCCAAAACCAAAATCACGTAGTTTGACGGGCACTACTCTATCATGTTGCTCCTAGCCAGCAAAGTCCAGATGACGACCCTTTCTAAAAAAACATCGTTCAAAATGCCTTGCCAAAAAAAAAGTTACCCAAGGGCGTCGTTCATAAGCGTCGCCTCCTCCGCTCTGGCTGGTATTACCTTATCCTGCGCCAACTGCCCTATCGTACTACCTTTGGCTAGCAGGACACAGATGGGACCTTCTCCAAATGTAGCGACCAAAGTTCTAGGTGAGCAGTGCCTTGATGTGCTCAATACATTCTCCTCTCAGGCCTCACCTATCAAGAGGGTAGTAACAAAAAATACGATGTGCCAACAACTTTCCAAGTGTCCAAAATGGTGCAAAGTACAAAAAATGGCGAGCCCAAGGCTTAGGGGCTCCAAAAGAGACGAGCTAGTGTGGCTTGGCAATGTCGCGCGTAGTAGCGCGCAACACATCAGCTGACCCCAAGGGACTAGCAACGTATTGGCACCTTGGGGCAAGTGCTAACCCCAAGAGGGCTGGCAAAAAAAAATAAAAAAAAATTAGCAACTCTTAGGGCCATTTGCTGGCCCCCCCTCGGGGGTTAGCGTCCCCAAGAGGGCCAGTGCCCAAGATGGGCCCTAAGAGGGGTCAGCGAGTGTTGGCCTATAAGGGAATAGCATGGTGGCTGGCATACCCCTGGCCGTCCGGTCCACCGCTGCGTGCACTTGACACTCCTAGGGGGCGTACCATCTCACCCCCTACCTTTCCACGGCATGCACCCCCCAGGGGCACGTCTCTATTTTCTTCACGGTGAAGATCAGTCCATACTAAGAACTTATTCATGGTGAGCGGGTGTCATCCTGAAAATCGAAAAAATTCGGGGTCTCCCTGCTACGTTGCCTGACCCCGGACCCTGGTCGTATGGGGGCCTATTTCAAATTAACTCTTCAAAAAAAGTTTAACAGTTGGAAAATCGTCGTCCTAAAAATCGAAGAAATTCGGGGTTGCCCTGTCATGCTACCTGAAACCGGACATCGGTCATATGGGGGCCTATTTCAAATTAGTTTTTTAAAAAAAAAAGCAGGTCTTAGAAAAATGTCGATCAGATGTGTTTCTCATGCTTCGAAATCTCCAGGATGCCTGTTTCAGCCAGAAATTGATATCTCTGATTGTCATGATTCTCTCACCACAAAAACTCTAAATTTTGGATTTGAAGCAAGAAAATAAAGAGAAAAAAAAGAAAGAAAAATTGTTTTAGTTCTTATCCCAGAATTGTGATACAAATGTGTTTGGTCCAAGTTTTCTGGGAACAAAAAATTAGAAGTGGAAACAAAAACACTTACCAAACTCCACCCTACAATCTTTTATAAGAAAACATCTAACTAAATCTCTTAGAATATAAATATGACATCAAACAAAATATTGAATTCAGCGACACGATGCAATTTATGAAATCGGACAAAATACAAACAGAATACAACACAATTAAACTATGAAATCTGAATTTCTTGAAAACCTAATTAGAATATGAAATCAGAATACAAACACACACATTGAGTGCTCAAGTTGAAGAAGAAAATATATTCTATACAATTCAATCATAATATAAATAGTTCACAATTTGAAATCGAACATAACACAAACAGTTCGCAATATGAAACAAAATAGAAACAATTTGTAAGATGAAACATAACCAAGATGATCCAAGAAACCTTTGATTTTTGTTCACAGAACTGAATCAAGTAGAATATTAAATTGAATCCTAAACCCTAAATAAATCACTGCATCCTCACATTGTTGATATTTAATTGAATAATTTTTGCATAATGACACTTTTTCCATCTTTCTTCTTAGCTGAGCTGATTAACTCAGAAATACCCATATCGAAAATCGAATCTCTTTCTCATTTTCATTCGATTCTATCCTAGTAGTGTCACATTCCCATGTACCGATATAAAGAATAAACAAATTCAGAATTTTTATATCACTGTTATATTTCTATTCTCTTGTCTATATCATTTTTAACCTCCAGGATAAAGAATATAAGGTTTTCTTGCTCCTAAATATAGATTGATGACTGCAATCGCACTGCTTTTTGGGTTTGGCTGAAAAAATGATTATTGAAAACCATTTTGCATCAAAGTGGAAACATAATCCTGTGCTTAGGTTCAAAGGTTTTGATAAATGGTATAATCATATATTTCAATATTTTTAGCATGACAGAAATCAACGACAAATGAAACTAAACCTTTGATTTATGTTCTCATAACCGAAATCAAACAAAAGATTAGTTAACTACAACATATATTTCAATATTTCAATAATAAATCAAGTCAGAGTTTGCACGTCCAAATTTGAAATAAGGTACAATAAATACGGTCAAATATTTGTATGTCTAGACCCGTAATAAGATACAATTGTTGGCAGAAGCAAAAATTCAATAGAAATGGAATCAACACAAACAGATGCAAAAATTCAACAAAAGAAAAAAATCAATAGAAATCGGACAATATATTTAGATATCTAATATCTTACTTCAATCTACACCATCCTTGCATATCTTCTTATTTTCTTTCCAATCAAGCAAATATCATTGTATTTGAGGACAGTTTTTACAAAAAATCATACATACGTCAAGCAAATAATGAGATACAAAACTCAATCAGAAACCGTAGAAAAAAAGACAAATTGCACATTTGAATAGGATAAATCTGAAATGGAAATGAATTGATATTGAAATAGGACAATATATTTAGATATCCAAAAACTTACCTTAATCTACACTGTCCTTGCATATCTTCTTATTTTCTTTCGAATCAAGCAAATATCATCTTATTTGAGGACAATTTCCAAAAAAAAATAAAAATACACACACACATTAAGCAAATAATGAGATACAAAACTCAATCAGAAACTGCAGAAAAAAGACAAAAATCACACATTTGAAAAGGGTAAATTTGAAATGGAAATGAATTGAGATTGAAATGGTTGACTAGGATCAAATCCCTAACTGGAATAACCTTAAATCAACACTGAAAAAGGTAAATCTAAAATCAAAAATCCATGGAGTGACGACGCCAGATGCGGCGATGCGACGGGGTCGAGCAGGGTGACAGTGGCAAGGGAATGTTGAAGGAGCGAGGAAGAGGTGGGCTGAAGCCTAAAAATCGAGACAGAATAAATGAGATTTTGTGCTAGGCAGATTAATAGTATGGCACACGGATGGAAATCGAGCTCCTTACCTTCGGAGAGGAGAACTCTATCTTTGTACCCATAACCATATCGATGTAGTAGGAAAGAGGGAGAGAACTGCTTGGGTCGCAAAAAAGGAAAAGATACAGTTCAGTGGTTGCGGCGGTGGCAATGGTGGCGGTCCACAAATAAGAGACGATGAGAGCGATGGAGAGGAAAAGTTGGCCTGGAAGTAAGCTAGATAGAGAAAGAGAAGATAGAGTTTTGGTAGCTGTGGTGGTAGCGGCGGTGACGGCCTGCGAAAAGGAGAAAATGAGAGTGAGAGAGATGAGAAGCTGGCCTGGGAGTGAGAAACAAAAGTGAGGGTGAGGACGGCAGCTAAGGTGGCTTTTGGTTAACCCTAATTTTGTTAATTATGCATAAATATGATGATCTAATGGTCTAAAAATATCTAGGGGTTCGTCTCTCATCTGACGGCTGTTTTTATCTTAAATAAAACAGGACCAAAAGACATTTTTTCAGAGCCATTTTGCCAAACACATTTTTGAGACATATTTTAAGGACCATAAAAGGAAATTAGGTTTGTCGAAATAGAAATATGATTATATATACATACATATATATATATATATATATATTTTGGTTTAATATTAAGGAGATGAATATTGATTTAAAATTTATATTAAGGAAAGTAAAAATATTATATTAAATTTAAGGTCTTTCCATTAAGTCTATTGAGTTCTTTCCTACCGTGTCCATATCTATTAAGCATGCCTATTGTGCTTTTTGAGTTATTTCCATATAACTCGGACTCTCCCTCTCTCTCGGTTAAACACCCTAATCTCCAAAATGAGTTATTTCTATATTTTCTCCTAATTAGCCCTCTCTCTCTCTCTCTCTCTCTCTCTCTCGGTTAATTAAGGCATCGATTGAGGGCCTCTTTTCCATCATCTATCATCGTCGACTTCCCTTATTCGACGATCTCAAACCCCCATTTTTCTCGACTTCCCTTCTATCGTCGAAAATGGAAAATCTTTCCCTAATCTTCCTATATGTAGTCCTCACAACCATCAAAATTGATACACAACTATACATCCTCCATCATACAAAGCTGAGTCATCATTCATCCATCGAGAAAATTACTTCCGCCATCGCATAAAGGTGAGTCGTCGTTGCTTAATGTTTTGTTCTCTTGTTTTTATTTCTATTTTTAGTTTTTATAATCTATGATACCACAATTAGAGTTGATTTATATTTGTCAATTTCTCACATACTACATTCCATATATTCGAATCAACCGTCGCTTAATGTTTCTGTTCTTTATTTCTATTTATGTTCTTTGTTTTTGTTCTCTATTTCTATTTTTAGCTTTTTATAATCCATCACAATTTGGATTTTATAATCTATGATACCACAATTGGAGTTGGTTTCTGTTTGTCAATTTCTCACATACTGTATTCCATATATTCTAATCAACCGTCGCTTAATGTTTCTGTTCTCTGTTTCTATTTTTGTTATCTATTTCTATTTTTGTTCTCTTTTTCTATTTTTGTTTGTCAAAGAATAATATAAAGATTATTTGAATGATTAACCAATTATTCAAAGAATAATATTAGACCCTAATTCAACACGATGAATAATATTATCAATATATAATTTAATGTTATTTTAAGTGATGAATAGTTTCAAGAATGATTCTTGAAGAATCATTTTTATTAAATTTCTGTTTCTGTTTTACCACCATCGATGAATAATATTTTAATTTTCAAAATTAAAACTTTTTTTACTATATTTTACTCTACTTAATATAATATTCTTTAAATCAATTTAAATATATTATTTAGGGAAAGACAACACGATGTGTATGGAGTTAAGCTCAGTGAAATACAAACAACACAATTGGTTAGGGAAAGGCATTGATATATAAAAAATAACACAATTGATTCTGTTAATTTAAAACAAACCTAATTTGAAATCTCTTGGTTATTAATGAAAAATGAAAAATTGGTCGAGTAACTGTGCACTTATTGTCTCATGATCAAAGCATGAAAGGGAAAAATGCAATTTAAACTAGTGATATTTTGTGAAGTGCTTTGGGTTTAGGCAGAGTAGAAAAACCTACTTGTTTAATCTTTTGTAAAAAAATGGGTGTGTGAACTCCTCCCTAAAGAAAAGTTTATAATAAATTATGAAATAAAATATTTGAGTCTTCAAAAATATGTGTTTTGATTTCCTTAGCATATTTACCCCATATCATCTGTGAGCATTATACCCTGTTTTCTATGAGAACCTTGAGCGATTTAGGCTTAGTATTGTGCCTGGAGTCTTGCAGCCCTATTAGCCATTTGTGAGTGTTAGGCGTTTTTGGGCGACTTGGATTGGCACTGGAGTACTGAAGCGGCCTTTGGAGGTTACGATCGTTGGTTCAAAAAGAAGACGTGGTGGACCCTTTATAGGTATAAGGTAAATTTTGGTAAAGAAATGATATACATATCACGAAGTTTGATATTTTATAACATAATTTTTGCAAATGAGTACTCTGTCTTTTTCAATTAAAAAATCCTTTTTAAACATCCCTCACCATGAATGAAAGAAAGTTTGTAAAAAATTTCATACCTATTTTTTAAGATGTTGAATTAGGAACACTTGAAAATGTTATTA
Organism: Eucommia ulmoides; assembly: GCA_016647705.1. NCBI lineage: Eukaryota > Viridiplantae > Streptophyta > Magnoliopsida > Garryales > Eucommiaceae > Eucommia > Eucommia ulmoides. The sequence goes on along the minus strand of CM028326.1, from coordinate 33,684,134 downwards.
AATTTCATAAAGAAATCGATGCTTTGCAAAGAGCTTATCGCACGTTTATTGCTGAAAAATCTATAATAAAAGGTAAATACCACCACGTTTTCGCGTATAAATGATGTTTATGAGTGGTAAGCGTGGTAATTTTATCCAGTGTGAGTATGGTGTTAAGAATTCACCTATTTTTTGAGTGAAACATGTTTTCTTAAAAAAATTTAAGAAATTATTTCCTAACAACATCGGTACTTCCATTGTGTTTTGTTGATATATTATTGGAATTCTGATGTATCGATCTTCAAATAATATCACAATATCTTTAGCAATGATATTTAAGTCTAAAGATTTTCCCTCGAAACCTTTGGTTTTTATTGTTAGTTTTTTAGTCTTTTTCCACTTGTTATATGGTAGCACTTTTTTATTCATTAGACAAATATCAACACCTGTATCTAAGAGACATGGTATATAAATAATTTCATTATTAATAACAATTCCTATCTGAAAGAATATAGGACTCCTCATATAATCCTTGGAATATATACTTGTTTATCTGCTATGGTTACCATTGGTAAATCCGTGCACAGTCACCTTCATGAGTACTTATTATCCCAAAATTGAATTAACCAATTTGGTTTAATCCATGTATTTTTCATGCAATTTCCTGTATTTTTGTAGTGGTATCTTGTGTCACTGGGAATTGGTTATTAGTTCTATTCATTTGAAAATGGGACTGAAGATTTTTTTTTGATGATTTAATGTTTCTGTTTCAAGATTTCTATTTTCATTCCCAGTTTTTCGAGTCACTCTTTTCATTTCAACAAATACAATTGAATTATTTTGTCATTTCGAAGTTAGTGCCTTAGGAAAAACTATTTTTTTCGAGTTATTGTCATTAACTTTAACTTAGCTTTGTACGATTCTATCTAATTCACTATTTTTTACTTTGAATCGCAGGCATTATGGATCGATCTCCTATAGTTTTAAGAACAGGTACTAGACTAATGTTATAAGATGAAAGATATTTCTTTTTATGAAAGTTCATTTGTGAAAACATATCATGTAAGGGATTATGGAAACTCTAAAATTAATAGTACAAGTAAATTGCAAAAATATAGGTAGGAAAAAATTACTAAAAAAAAAAATAATTCAACAAATTATTGTGGAATTGCCATCAAGATAGAATGCGATTGTGGAGAACATATTTAACAGGTATCGACCTACGACTGCGTATGAGTTTGTGCATCTCTTAGAACAGGCCAAATGCAATATTCATCACTTGTGGATTAAATTTAAAAAGAAAAAAATGGACGAAAAAATGAGCATTGGAGATGATATTCTCAAAAAAGAGCATTTGTACAACAAGTTAAAGTATTATAAATTCCATCCCAATATTGCGGTACTGGTGTATGCAATAGTACACAAGCTTCCACCTACTTGGCCAAGGGCCAGAATTCACAAAATAATTAAATAAAATTTTTTAGACTTGAGGGCCTTAGGAACTATGTTAGAGATAGTTGAAGATAATATGATATGTTTAAAAGCATTGGAAGAAGTGAAAGTTGATCTACATAAGTATCTACAAGCATTGGAAACCGAGAAAGAAGAAAAAATGGAGAAAACTTATATTTTAAGGTACATATTTATTTTAAAAAATTGATTTTTTAATGAAAGAATAATATTAGCTACAATTTCTTAGCTAATTGTATTTTATTTTTTTTTGTCTGAGCCATCATTTGAAGTTTTTTTTTTCTTTAGTTTTTTAGGACATGCAAATCACATAGATTTTACCTAATAGACTTTTATGATAATCAATTTTGTTTTGGTTTGTATTTCATAGTTTGTTGATATCATTTGAAATATTTTTTCAAGTGTGATGAAATTACACATATATTTTCTTCTCAAATTTAGATATTCATGTAATTTATTATTGTGTTTTTACTTTTTTATGTATTGTACAATTGGTGGTCATATTACTTGATGATAACTTTGATTTGATCTTGCTCTCTTATTTAATTTTGTGTTGGTAGAGATTATCTTTGTCTTATTTAATTTTTTAAACATATGCCTTCAAGATTTAATTTTCACATCCATTTTATTTTATTAACAACATAATTTTGTCCATTATTTTCAAGATTATGTAAATTTTGACAACGGATGATACTACTTTTCCAGAAAATGTAAACTTATCATTTATTTCATTTTATATTTTACTATCTCTAATAATATAAAAAATTTATATCCCTTTATTTACATTTAGGTTGCTGAATCAGAAGTTAAGGAATTAGTTTATAATGATCATAATCATGATATCGTTCTTAATTGTAAGGTACGACCATTGTAAAAAATATTGATGTTCCTTCTCATACAGTATGATTGCGAGTGACTCTTGATTATTTTAATTTTAAATACTAATTTTTTCACATGCTACTCATCATAGTTAGTTGTATGTACATATCGTATATGATATGCATTGAAAATGACAACCTAAATGAAAATCTAACACATAAGGTAAGTATAATTTAATCAAACTATAGGGATTAAAAACACATTCATTAAATTTTAATTTTATGACACTTTTAAATGTTATTACAAGGAACAACAAGGGGGTAACACTTAACACCCCTGTGGTATTTTCGTTACTCACTATGGTCCAAATTCAAATGCAGTTGTACCCCGTGCCTGAAGGCATCATGGCACGTGGTAACTTTACCTTTATATGATATGATTGTGACATGTAGATTGGTTTGAGTTTGTTGTCTATACTCATTCGTATGTAGTACATGTCTATATTTATAATTAAGTGATACTTTTTAAAATGTCATAATCATGTCATTATTTTTAGGCGTCATATGATAATGTTGTATCAAAACGTGCTCTATCCCAATGACTTCGAAGGGAACAAAAGAGATCGAATCAACAAAATTTTAGATGCATTGGAAGATAAAATGATAGTGAGAATGTTGTCTCAAAAGCTACTTTAGCACAACAAGCAAGAATAGAGATAGAGGTATCTAAACGCGCTGATATTGTGTCAAAAGTTACTCTTTCGCAATGTTCATAAAGAGAAGGAGAGAGACTTGATCGTCTCAGTTCTTTCAATATAAATTAGGTCTCTTCGGTATCAAGATTTGTTTGCTAATCAGTCACAGTGAATCAAAATTTATCGTCTCAAGCTGTTTCCCCAACAAGGAAAATCCCTAGAAGCCATAGTGAAATGACCCGTGATGTTGAAGCTAACTTACTTTCTCTACTCAATCTTGCTGAAATATATTCTCTTGCAACTCCAACAATCCTTCAGGTGTATACTACTCCACCAACCATTAATGTCAAGATGGCCCGTGAAGATACTTTAACACAATGAGCAACAATAGAGGTTGCTAAATACGATGATGTTGTGTCAAAAGATACTCTTGCACAACATTCACGATGAGAAAGAGAGATATTTGATCGACTTAGTTCTTTGAATCAGGAACATTTGGAGAAAGGCCAAATATTGGTAGGAGAATCATCTGAAACTCCGTTGAAATGAAGAAATACAAATCCATATACTCCACTAACTATGGATAAAGAAATGACCCAGAATGTTATAGTATGGTAGGGCGTGAAATACGCCGCTACTTACATTCGCAAGTATACGAGGTCTAAGTTTTAGTATAGTGTGATCGTTAAGATCGGGTTATCATATCCATAGGGATTGGTGTCGTTACTATCGAATACTGCGTTTGTCGTGACCTAACTTTATCTAGGCGAAAAACAAATGTATTTAATTAATTAAACTAATACTAATATCACTTAAATTAACTACACTAATATGCTAATATTTTTTAGGGTGAAGAATCGCCTAGGGATTAACGTGTTTACAAATACGTGCTCAATATCGATTTACTTACGTTTACGGTGTTCGACCTATTTGACAACCTCGGTACGCAAACTCCACCACCGCCTCTCCCGAGTGTAAGACGGGGGAATACATGACTTCGAGCCAATGAATAAGTCCCCCTCAACATTTTAACGACCCTAGGTCACGTGAGTCTCATCCAGTGTCATTGATTGCACACAATCCAACTCCATCCCGGGTTATTGGATCGTCGCGTTGTATTTTCCCTATCGATAATCTCCGTTCTAAAACTCCCTCGCCACCTCTTTCGAGTGTAAGACGAGGGATATAATGCAATTTTGAATCAACGAAGAAGTCCCCCTCAACATCTTAACGACCCTAGGTAGCATTTGTCTTGCCCTACGTCATCGATTGTCTACGATTCAAACCTCGACCGAGTTATAGAATTGTGGCGTTTGTTTACCTTAATCCAAATCTGGGGTTTTGTCAAAACCCCGTATTTTCCATTTATCAATCCAAGCATAATAAACAAATAATACGATAAACACAATCAAACTACGAAGAACAAACATAAACGCAACACCGAAATCATCCAAACAACGTATTTATAAATTATATATTAATCCCTACTACAATCCATATTTAACTCGGGGCCATAGCCACATATGCAATGAAATCACAAGCTAAACATGCTCATATGATCCTAAGATAAAGAAATAAAGAAAAACAATTGAAGAACTTAGCCTCGTCCGAAGATAAACCGCTAAGAACACTCTATGATCGATTCGCCGTCTTCTCCACTACGGGATGTGAGATCCACCTCTAAAACTCTTAAATATACCCTTAGATATAGCCTAAGGGGCTCAAAAATCCAAGGGGGCAAGAGAGTTACCTGCCAAGGGGGAGGAGAGCGGGTATTTATAGCCAAAATATCTTAAAAATATCTAAAAATATCTAAAGACTGTGCTGGGCAAATCCGCCTAGGCGGTGGATTCTTTGCCTAGGTGGAGTTAGGTCGGTTCGTTCTGATCGCCTAGGCGGTGAAGTAGGCGGTGGACTGGGAGAACATTCTGTTGGATTTCTTCCTAGGTAAAGAAAACTTCGCCTAGGCGAGCGGTTGTTAGTAGCCCATCTTCGTCTTTTGCTGGATTTCCGCCTAGGCGATGGAATATTTGCCTAGGCGGTTGTCCGTTAGTAACATTTTGCTCTTCTTAGATTCTTCACCGCTTAGGCGATGGTCTGGACGCCTAAGCAATGGGCCTGTTTCATCTTTTAGCCTCCGAGCTTGTTTATCCACCGTAACTTCGAACCGCTTTGGTTCGATCTCATCGTTTTAGCTCTAGTTTTCTATCTTTTTGCCCCCCACACCTGATTTATACAAAAAGTATGAAAACTAATTAAAACATAATAAAAATAACTATAAACGTATTCGAAAACTAACAAATTCGGATTGGAAATAGATAGGTTTTTCACACCTATCAATACCCCCAAACTCAGAATTTGGCTAGTCCTCGAGCCAAACACACACACTAAAATGAAAAATACAACAAACAGAAATAAATAACAAACAACCTAAAAACAATCTAAACATAACAACATGCGAGTTTTGACTTCTTCTAACAGCCTATTTATTTTTCCCTCAACAACCGCCAGTTATATCGAGTTCAGGCGGTAACACACAGCATGCAATGTTCTAGAATTTCGACATGCAATAATGGTGAATGCTATTCTAGATCCTTTAAACGTGTTAGTGCGAGACTCAATAATATAACTATACAATGATCGGATTGGATTATCCCCCAACAAAATTTATGACTTAGACTGTAAAGGACTAGGATTTCCATAGGCTTGATTGGGGTCCACTCTCTACTAATATAGGTTTAGTAGCTCATGAAGATCATTAGGACTTGGTTCGATTTTGGTATATTTGGCCAAGGGTAATTTGGAATACAAAACGGGTTAACATTGTTAATCTTAACGTTACCCAAGGCTCAATACTTGGCACATTCACTCTCGAACCCCCATAGAAAGATTGGAAACAATCCCGAACATGCATTTAAGACCGACATACTCACTTGTCAAAAGAAACGGAAATAAAAACTGTATTTACATTTGATTTGATTTTTTTTTTCAACGAACACACCCCCAAACTTATTTGATTGTTACAATTGAAGGGGTGTGTGAAATACAAATGAAAAACGACATGTGAGTACTCAAATACCGAACCAATTAAAAGTTCGCCTTAAACCCAACCGCTCACATCAAGAAGCCTTTGCAATGGCTACCTTGATTCACTCAAATGTGCCTTTAAATTCAGCGATATAGGTTTGGAAAACGATCAACTGGCCAGGGTATTAGTTTATGTGTTCAGAATTGAATTTGCATTTTGGCTTCGACAGGGTAACGAGGGATAAACATATATCAAGGTAGGCTTCAAAGGCTCAAGCAACAAAGAGAATGCCTAAATCACGTCTCCTGAACTACCTCGCCTAGAATTTCGCCTCAAGCTTCCCCTTAGTAAAGTTATAGAATCCTTAATGTGTCATGAATTTGGTTAATCGATAATCGTCCTCAAATCAATTGAATAAAAATACATTGAGTCTATGTGCCCGTGCAAATTAGGATCTACAATAATTTTTACCAAAAAGCATAGTCAAGCACATAGAATTTACACATGCATGGGGTATTACCCTTAACTTCGAAAACGACCAGGGGTAATTTTCATCATCGGGGGACAGCCCAGATGAACACAAAACTCAACATGTAAACAACAACACAAAAACATAAACACATTCTAACCTAAACACACATGCAATATGAAAAAAAAAAAAAAAAAACGATAACACATAAACTAACATACTACTACATACTACACATCACCACCAAACTCAAAGTGGACAGTGTCCTCAGTGATCCCAATCATCAATCTCAACATATGAAATTTAAAGCATGCTGACGAAGGGTGTTTAGAACACTTACTTGGGAGGCGAGAGGATCTCGCCTCCGAATCAAGTCGGATGTGACGGATTTAACTTATTTAACCTTGGGTTGCCTCCCAAGAAGTGTGTGGTTTAATGTCCTCAGCTTGACATTTTCAGAACGCCCTCAAGATTGGCGAGGTTTTGCTTTGATCGGCTCAATCTTTCAAAGAAATGCCTCACCGGCTTATGTGCTTGGCCAAGCACAATAAACGGCTTGGAATCCCGTCGAAAGGGATGCATCAATACCCGTCAATCTAACATCGGCAAGTACCCTACATAAGAAACAAAAACAAAACTACAAACAAAAATTATATACAAAGAAGTGCCTAAAGTAAAATTAAGTCATTTACACACAATATCGATAATAACAACAAATAAATTCCCGATAATCGTTACCAAAAACTTAGTAGCGATCGCCAAGAACTGAATTCGCCTAACGACTAGTCCCCGGCAACGGTGCCAAAAACTTGGTGCGTTGACGGGACTAAAATACGATACACTTGCTTCTCTTATCTAAAACTTAAGTCTCCGTCCGTTATCGCGTTTCTCCGTCAATAACATCAAAACAATCCCCGGCAACAGCACCAAAAACTTGGTAGGGCGTGAAATACGCCGCTACTTACACTCGCAAGTATACGAGGTCTAAGTTTTAGTATAGTGTGATCGTTAAAATTGGGTTATCGTATCCACAGGGATTGGTGTCGTTACTATCAAATACCGCGTTTGTTGTGACCTAACTTTATCTAGGCGAAAAACAAATGTATTTAATTAATTAAACTAATACCAATATAACCTAAATTAACTACACTAATATGATAATATGTTTTAGGGTGAAGAATCGCCTAGGGATTAACGTGTTTACAAATACGTGTTCGACCTATTTGACAACCTCGGTACGTAAACTCCACCGTTACCTCTCCCGAGTGTAAGACAGGGGAATACATGACTTCGAGCCAATGAAGAAGTCCCCCTCAACGTCTTAACAACCCTAGGTCACATGAGTCTCGCCCAGTGTCATTGATTGCACCCAATCCAACTCCCTCCCGGGTTATTGGATCGTCGCGTTGTATTTACCCTATCGACAATTTCCGTTCTAAAACTATCTCGCCACCTCTTCCGAGTGTAAGACGAGGGATATAACGCAACTTAGAGTCAACGAAGAAATCACCCTCAACGTCTTAACAACCCTAGGTAGCATGTGTCTTACCCCACGTCATCGATTGTCCACAATTCAAACCCCGATCGGGTTATAGAATCGTGGCGTTTGTTTACCTTAATCCGAATCCGGGGTTTTATCAAAATCCCATATTCTCCATTTATCAATCCAAGCATAATAAACAAACAATACGATAAACACAATCAAACTACGAAGAACAAACATAAACGCAACACCGAAATCATCCAAACAACGTATTTATAAATTATATGTTAATCCCTACTACAATTCATATTTAACTCGGGGACATAGCCACATATACAATGAAATAACAAGATAAAGATGCTCATATGATCCTAAGATAAAGAAATAAGAAAAAACAATCGAAGAACTTAGCCTCGTCCGAAGATAAACCGCTAAGAACGTTCTACGATCGATTTGCCCTATTCTCCACTTTGGGATGTGAGATCCACCTCTAAAACTCCTAAATATACCCTTAGATATAGCCTAAGGGGCTCAAAAATCCAAGGGGGAAAGAGAGTTACCGGCCAAGGGGGAGGAGAGGGGGTATTTATAGCCAAAATATCTCAAAAATATCTCAAGACTGTGCAGGGCAAATCTGCCTAGATGGTGGATTCTTCGCCTAGGCAGAATTAGGTCGGTTTAGTCTGATCGCCTAGGCAGTGAAGTAGGCAGTGGACTGGGAGAACATTCTGTTGGATTTTCTCCTAGGCGAAGAAAACTTCGCCTAGGCGAGCGGCTGTCAGTAGCCCATCTTCGTCTTCTGCTGGATTTCCGCCTAGGCAATGGAATTTTCGCCTAGGCGGTCGTCCGTCAGTAACATTTTTCTCTTCTCAGCTTCTTCACCGCTTAGGCAGTGGTCTGGACACCTAAGCGGTGGACCTGTTTCATCTTTTAGCCTCCGAGCTTGTTTATCCACCGTAACTTCGAACCGCTTTGGTTCGATCTCATCGTTTTAGCTCCACTTTCTTATCTTTTTTTCCCCCACACCTGATTTATACAAAAAGTATGAAAACTAATTAAAACATAATAAAAATAACTATAAACGTATTCAAAAACTAACAAATTCGGATTGGAAATAGATAGATTTTTCACACCTATCATTACAGTAGACTTACCTTCTCCACGTAACTTGGATACAGATTTGAATCTTTTCAATATAAATGAGGTCTTACTGGTATTAAGATTTGTTGGCTAATCAAGGACGGGGGATCAATATTAATCATCTCAAGCTATTCCCTTAACAATGGAAATCCTTGGAAGTCACGATTACTTTGAAGTGAATTTACCCTATGTACTCAGTATTGCTGAAACACATTTTCCGCGAACTCCAACAATGAACTCACTTAGGGTACATAGTACTCCACCAACCATTGATGTTGAAATGGCCCGGGTAGTTAAGGGTTCAAGTTTACAAGTTCAACAATGCGGTTTACCGTCTACAAATATATGGTTAGTTAATATCATTATTTTTCTTTATTATAAATCAAGTTATAAATATCTAAACACATTTTACTGAATAAGCATAATAAACTTATTACATTTTGAATGTAGGCCAACGTCTGCCAACGAAGACATTTACGAGGACCAAAATATTGATGACTTTAATGTTACATGTTGAAGCACCCCAGATTTTGATAGCAAAAGAAGTAGAGATTGGGAAGAAGAGAAAAAAATTCCATTCATCCCTCTCAAAGTCATCCAAATCCGTTCATTTTGAAAATGGTTTTTCAAGGGCTTTTTTAGGCATCAGTTTTGAAAAACTTCTTGGGCCAGGATTTTATATCGAAAACGAAGTCGCCACTTAGCATAGAGTTAAATGGTGTGCTAGGTCACTGGGAGTTTTAGAAATTCATTTTTACTTTTAAATGGCCCGTGTTGTGACTTCCTAAGGTCTATATGTACTAGAGATATTCTTAAAGTTCGGAGGGTCAGTTATACTTGGAGAAGGTTTTACGCACCCCAAGACACCTGTCCATAAACGGTACTGTAGTCTAAATGAATATTCACTATTAAACAATACCCGAGTGACTTTCTTTGATTTCATTAACAAAACAACTCATTTTTTTAAAAGTTTTTTCTTTTTATGTATTTTTGACATGATATAAGTACTAAATGTTATCTATTATGAAACTACAACTAGAAATGAAAATATTTTTATGTTTTTAACATAATAAAAGAAGTAAATACTATACTATACTATTCTAGGCAGCGACAACCCAATAGCAGCTTATAAGAGACCTGAATATAAATATACAAGCTATATGAAATGCAAATTTAAACTAAATTATTTGGATATGCGACCGAACTCGCACGTGGGTTGCCTACGTATCTTGGATTAATGGGAATTAGGTCTTCACATAGTTCATATGTGTTAAGGTTAAACTATTTGGTTTATGTTATTAAAGGTGTGACCGAACCCTTATGGGTTACCTATGTACTTTGGGGGGATAACCAAAGATCTGGTCATCACGTAGTTCATTCGAGTTTAAGTTGAAAGATGGGCTGGATTTAGTTGATTATTAGTTAATTATTAGTTGTGAACAACATGAATCACAACATGATATGGACATGACCTCTTTGATTTTGTCAAGAACACCTTAACCGAACTTTTTTGTTTTTGGTTAGTTAGTGTTAGTGTGTGAGTATGTTTGTTAAAATTGAAAATAAATACAATATATTTATGCCAGTCCTACTTGTAACTAAGAAATATAGTAAGGTTTCTAAAGAAAAATCACACATAGGAATAGAGGCTCTCCCTTTATCCCGAGTTTTTAGCCACAGCCACAAGGGTCTATTGGTGTAGTGTATATATATATATATATATGTATATATATATATATATATATATGTTCAAATCCACAAGCCAACCTGGTTGTGATCTTGACGTTTAGCAGAAAGTAAATCCGGTTATTAACAGTATATAGTTAGATTAACAATTAGTAAAGAGTCGATTTGAAATGTTCTTGAGAGAATCATAGAGACTATGCACAACTCATGGTGTGATAGATGTTTTATTTGAATCCTCACATGTTCTCAATTTATTCGGGTCCTCATGTTCTTAACATGTTCTCGGATGATCTTGATGTTTTTGAGATAGTTTTGTATGATTGGACATAGTTTGGTTATTATAACAATAATTATGTGTTATTTGGTTGATTATGGATTATGTGTGTCATATACATGAAATTTAAGTGTATGAACTACATGATTATTATATGTACAAGCATAGTATATGAAATTTAAGACAAGATCAAGGAATCTCAAGGCACATACCTAGTTTAGGGGAGTGGTCTTTGCCAAAACAATAACCTTCCTCTCCTTATTGATCTTCTTGGTTGGAACTTTTTCAATCATCGTCGTTCTCTTGAGTTCTTGCTCCAAGAACCTCAAGAACACCCTACTTAGGGGAAGTGGTCTACCCCAAGTAGTTATTTCCCTTTACTCCTTGCTCTTCTTGGCTTGGTTTTGATTGGTGACCGTCTTCCTGTTGAGTTCTTGGTCCAAGAACCTCAAGATCACCCTATGGGACCGGATTTTAGCAGAATAATGGCATGTTATTTAAGATTCTTTCTTGAGAATCCTATCACCCGAGACTTGGCTCGAGTTTTAGAGAAAGAAACTGGGACTTCAAGTCTTGAAAAATGAAGACCCAAGCACCTCTATTTATAGGCTGGGAGCCTACTCATTCATCCATGCGTAGGCTATCCCAGCCTCTTCCTCAAGGTGTGTTTGGCTTAGGGGACTTGCTATTTTGTTTTGGTTTTGTTCAGCTTTGAACAAATTTTAGGTGCAAGGAAAGATCTCAAAAGATTTGGTAATCATTACCAATCATTACCTCTCCTCCAATCATATGGGTTGCACATGGGTGCATTAATGGGTTGATGTGACACTATTGTTCGGTTTAGGGGATAAGTACTGGTTAGTTTCACTATTTCGATTTAGTTGCCATTAATGATTTCTAGGTACACTGAATTTAGTCTTGAAGTGTCCCTTTGAATTTAATGCTCCATGATGAGTCATTTTTTGTTGAGTACTCCTTCGGTTGGATTTGGATTGAATTAGGTTAACTTGCCTTGTAACTGATGGTTGGTTTTCATGTTTCCTAGTAACCCTAGATATTTTGGTGAAAATATCTAGGTTCAATGCATCCACCCATTCCATGTCATCCTTAATCATTTAATACTTGATAGGATGTGCAATTAATGCATTGTCTAGGTGGCAAACCAATTTCGTTTGGTTTCGGTAACGGGTAGTCATATTTAAAGATTTTTGGTTAACTCTAAGATATTTTGATCAAAATATCTAGATACCTTGAATATGGCCTATCCATGTCATTCCAAGCATTTAATTCTTGATAGTATAGGCATTTAAACCGACAAAATTAAGTGACAGTGAATGTTTCAAGGCCAAGGTAGGTAAGTAATTGTTTGAAATATCCTACAATTAAAGGGTAGTAGCTAATTTTTATTTATACTGAATATGATTTAATGAAAATCAGCCTTTAATAAAGTCATTTTAAACCTCCCTTAAATTATAGGAATTTTGAGGTTGACCCGGAACTTTTACTTAACTGAATTAAGTCAAATTTAACAATTTTCGTGTTGTTCTCATGTTTTTGGGTATTTTTGTATATTATACATTGTGATCTCAGTTAGAAATTCATTCCCTTTAAACCCAAGTTTAAAGTTTATCTGAACTTGTACTTAATTCGACACTGACTGGGCAGGACAAAATGTGGTGTCTACAGCGGCCCATCGTTGTCATGCAAGTTTACTCGTAATGACAAAGAAGGAGACACTAACATTTTTTTTCACTAGACATGAAATATAAAGACATGTATTTAAATCTATCCTATAGGATGGAGGCATACCTGATCCTTGAGGATTCGACGAGGATGATGAACAATCAACCTTGGAAGATTACTACTGGAACAATGGTGACATATCTGATTCCTGAAGGATGATGATATATTGGACTTATAGGGCGTGGTAAGGATGACACTTTGTACAAAGCCTCCCAAGCATTATACTATTATATTATACTACTGGCTGGCCGGAATTTAAAATACAACTATACTACTATTGCATTACATTATAGGTTGCATTACACTATTGGTTGCAGTACAGTACTGGTTGCATTACACTACTATATTCCTAAAGGATGATGCGCGGTTGATAGGTGTAAAATACCTATCTATTTCTAAACTGAATTTGCCAGTTTTCGAGTATTTTATTAATGGTTTAATTGCGTTTTAGTTGTTTTTTATATAAGTCAGGTGTAGGGATGTAAACAATTGACAAACCGAGCGAAACAGTGGGAAATTGGTAAAGAAAAGATGAAAAATTGGGGTTTCAGGGCCAGCAAAAAATCCACCTAGGCGAAGAAAACCACTGCCTAGGAGGAATTCCGTCAGAAGGTTGGAATGCTGCAGTTCTGAAATCCGCCTAGGCGAAGAAACCACTGCCTAGGCGAAATTCCGTCAGAAGGTTGGAATGCTGCATTTTTTAAATCCGCCTAAGCGGAATTCCGTCAAAAGGTTGGAAGTGCTGAAATCCGCCTAGGCGAACATCAGTCAGAATGAAATAAGACTAAGAAGTTAGTCCTCTGCCTAGGCGAAGAAACTACCGCCTAGGCAGATTTCTAACCGACTTAACCTTCTCCTAGGAGAAGAAACAACCTCCTAGGCGAATTTCGCAGAACAAAGAAAAATATTTGTTTAGATATTTTTCAAACCAAAGGCCTATAAATACCCCTTTCCCACGTCTGAAAGTTGTTGTTGAGCATCCCTAACCCTAATATAGAGTTCTTAAGCTATCTTTGAGAGATCAAGGAGGAGATTCATCATTTGGGCAAAGAGGAATCATTTGCGGATTGATCATTAGCGATAGTGGAACGTTTTACTTTCAGATTTTATCGTTCTTCTCTTGTTTTTATCTTTGTAATTACTTTTTCATATCTAATGATGTTGAATCACTCTTGTTTTGTAAGGTATATAGCTAAGATCATGTGGTATTAGTTAAATTTTACTTAGGTGTTGTTGAAATCATGTAAATGTTAGTTGAATGAATTAATGTTACTTTAATGAATGTTTGTCTAAATCCGATTGTGTTTACCGTTATTCTTGATATTATGCTTGTATTGATAAACCGAGAATATGGAGTTTGATACTCGGGAGAGGTAACCTCGGATTCGAACTAGGGTAAATGCAACTTGACGTTCTAACGACCCGGGAGGGCTTTAGAACGTATGCAATCCATGACGTTGGCTCAAGACTCACGCGACCTAGGGTTGTTAAGGCATTGAGAGGGACTTCTTCGTTGACATGAAGTCGTGTAATCCCCCATCTTACACTCGGGAGAGGTAGCGGAGGAGTTGTGGATATAGAGATTGTCGGAATAGATAAATACCGTTATAGATAACTAAATGAAGTCAAGTATGCATTATGTGAAAGAAATCAATACCTAAGTAATTAATGTAATTAGAACTAACCTAATAGTTGTCATTTATCTTAATAGATTAAATAGAATACAAACCATTTTTGAATAGTCGAGATAATATGAGACTATGCCAATCACCATATTCAACTAAATTACACCATTCCTAGTGGAACGATATCCGATCTTAAAAGATCCATTATATTAAAACTAACCTCGTGCACTTGCGAGTAGTCATATACCACGAGGAGCGATGAAACCTCGCACGTACAACGGTCTATCCTATAGGATACGGAGAAGATGACACTCGGTCAATTAACTCCTGGTTGTGACCGTACCCAAAGGATTCTCCTACATATCTCAAATTAATAAGAATCAGGTCATATTTAGTTCTAACAGGTTAAGTAAATTAAGATTGGGTGGAATGGTTATGGCTTAGAGAAATCAATTATGAGGAGTTTAGTCAGTCTAAGGCTGAGATCGACGGTATATTTAAATATTAATTTTTGTGAGTTGGCTTGACTGAACCCTATTAGGACGCTTACATATCTTAAACAGAGTTCTAGCATTCCCGACGGAAAGAAGTCTTGGAAGACAAAATAATTTCAGGATAGCAAACATTCTCTAGAATTTCTCTTAGATTCGAACCCATAGCTGATGATAGAACTAGAATAGATATTTTTTATTTCCCCCAGGTGGCAAAGAGCCGACATCGAGGTGCCAAACCTTCCTGTCGATGTGAGCTCTTGGAGAAGATTAGCCTGTTATCCCTCCAGGCTGTAATGATAGTATCTTGTACCTGAACTGGTGGCTCACCGAATTCTATTTCTATAAAGCTGACAAAGATCAAGTATTATCATATTATTATGTTATAGAATATAACATATATCATATATAAACTTGAATTTGATACAGGAGAGCCAGGAAAGCTTTTCCCCTGGTCGATTCGCCTTCAAAAGAACTCCAAAAAAGATCCATTATGTTATTGCTAGCACATACCACTATTTTTGGTTTTGGATCTTCCAAATCATTCCTGACTTGACTAAGAATCAGTTCAAATGCAGTTCAGACACATAAACTACATCAATATTTGGTGGAACAGGTTCTTGGTTATAGAAATCAAATCCTGGGTCGTCATATCAATACATCATTGAAAATGATTGAGAGAATTCACACGGGCGAAGACCCTTGGGAAAACTCAATACCAAGTGGAGTTTCTTGGCCACATCCCACCTGGGATTGCCTGACGAGGACAACAAAACTTCTCGGGAGAAATTTGACCTCTGATAAAATGTACCCTAGTTGTAAACTGGGGCTTGATGTCGCTTATTCATTTTTAGGGATTAAATATTTTAGTTTTGAATTTTTGCATTGATTATTATTAGTGTAAGTCTTATATCAAGAAACTTTCTATGGAGAAAAATTGATATAATGTGCTCCAACTCTAGCTGGGGCAACTCTTATCAAAGAATCTCAAAGTAGAAACCGGATATAATGTACCCCAAGTCTAGCTGGGGCGAGTCCTATCACAGATTCTAAATGAAGAAACTGGATATAATGTGCCCCAGTTCTAGTTGGGGAGTGGGACTATCTTCTGAGAGTTCAAAGGATGTGGTAGAGCCTACATGGGTTGCCTTTATGTCCTAAACCGAGTGTGCGATTGTTATGTTTGTTTTAGTCTGTTAACCCCATTGGGTGTTTTTGTATATTGATATTGGTGTGTTGGATAATGATTGTTGGATAACCAAAACCCACCTGGGTTATCTACATACACTGATTTTCCTAGATTAGGAATCTAGTCAAAATGTAGTTCGGTCATCGCAGTGCTATTTTAGATTGTTAACTGTAAGACCTCAATCGTAGCATATACGTCATTTTAGTGGTATTTAGAGTAATTGTGAAAATTCAGGGTGAAACTAGGACAATTAAAAATTCAAATAGAAAGTCTAGGGGTCAAATTGAAAATATAGAAATAGTAAATCCTAATTTAGGGAGGTAAATTGATATTTCACATTTAAATGAAACTTTCAGGGGGTGAAATTGAAAATCTTAGAAACTTTTAAAAGTTGAAAAAAATTAAAATCAAGGTTTAAAGGAAATTGGGGGGGAGGAAAGATTAATTAATGATTTTTTTTTTTTTTTTTATCATATATATACATACCCATGAACCGGCGGTCGGAGGAAGCAGCTGGCCGGCAAGGGATCAGATAAGAGAAGCGACGTGGCACGCTTAGACAATTTGAATCCACTAATTTCATGCACAGGTAATGATCAAAAAAATCTCATGATCAAGAATCCTAAATTCAAAATCTGAAAATCAGAGAAAAAACATCTAGAGAGAGAGAGAGCAGGCCGGAGTTTGGGTTTGAAAAGTGATCACCGGCAAGGCAGAGTGTTTCGGTTATAGGGTTGTGGGCGTGCGTGGGTATTCGGTGGTCAACGATCGTGTGGGGTGGTGTGTTTGGTCGACGGAGAGCTTCGTGGGTGTGCCGTTGTCAAATTTCAGGAGAGAGAGAGAAGGTGGTTCGGCATAGATGGTGGGTGATCGTCGCCGATCGTTCGGTAAGTGTTCGGTAATGTGTTCAGCTCATCGTCAACCACGTTTTTGTGTGTGTGTATGTGTGTTCTTTGTCCATCATTCAGACCGTTGTCATATGTGTGCGTGATGTCCGTCCGTTTGACAGAAAGGTCGTTCACTCTGGCGATGTGTTATCGTTGTGGGTTATCGTCGGTGGGACTACTGTATTCAGACAGAGATTGTGCGTGAGTGTGTATGTGTGTTCTGCTCTACTGTTGAGGGTGTGTGTATGTTGATCGCCCACGGTGAAGGTTGGCAGAGAGTTTTGGTCGACGGCGAGAGTCTTCGGCGTCGGTTGTCGAGATCGCAAAAACTGAAATAGAAACAGAAATAGTAGGCGCAGAAAAAGAAAAGAAAAGAAAAAAAGAAGAGAAAATTGCAGAAACCATCCCAGGAAAATCCAAAACCCATCTCGTGGTCGCCAAACGTTTCGAAAACAAGTGAAACTTCAATTGATTATTAATTCTAGTTAAATTAAATTTTAGTTAGTATTACAAATCCTAAAATCATAATAATTTCGTAACGATTAATTAATTTTAAGTACGTGGTATATAAAATTAGTAACGATTCGGAATATAGGTTTCGTATTGCATGATTAGGATGTTTTAGATAAGATATTAATTTAGAATCTGCCACTATTAGGTTCACAGGCACTGGCGTCCAGATAAAGTGCAGGTAGTGTCAGTTTTACAAAACGGATATCGAGGTGAGTGTACTGTCTTTTTGCCAAACTATTTTTCTATGTATATATATGATGAAATATGTGATTATTTAAACTGTATGAATTTATAAATGATATGGATCAAGCAAGATTTGAATGAGTTGATAAACTGGATTTCGATAGTTTTCAAAAAGAAGCTGAAAATGAATTTCCGCTGGATTTGGTGAAATTAGACGGTGTTTTTAAAAAGAAAATAGGAAACATATATTTTTCTAAAAATGCCTGGTTTTTTAAAAAAAAAATGGTGGAAAAGTGGTATTGATAAAATCGGACATTTTCTTTAAAAGAAGATATGAAATATGATTTTTGAATTTAAAAGCTGGTTTTGAGAAAAGTGGTAGACATGGTGATTTGACGATGTTGAGTAGGCAATATTTATTGAGTTGTGATTCGATGATATTGTATTTGATTTTGACGATGCCATGGTTGTTCTCTCCGAAAGGGGTGTGGTTTCTCCCCGAAAGGGGTGTAGATTATATTTCTCCCCATAAGGGGTGTGGATTATATTTCTCCCTAAAAAGGGTGTGGATATTTCATATAAAGGCATTCCTATGAATGTAACGGTACCGTTGCAACTCCCGATCGTGGGGTTAAAACGATCATTAGGGCTGGCCAGCGCGTGTGTGTTGGGGGTGTGTGTTGAGATTGGTGCTTGAGATGTGGTGTTTTACATATATTGGTTAATTTTATATTATTTATTATAATGATTGGTAGGATTTTATGCTAGATGAATTTGGATGGAACTTATCTATATCGCTTTATTGTCATTGCTTATATACTTGTGCTTGATCCATACTAAATTGTGGAAATATTTAGAACGTATTAATATTTTAAAAAATATTTTACTAAGAAGGCAGTACACTCGCAGGTACAACAGCTAGGAGTCGGTCCCCTACTGGCACTAGGTAGAGCTATGTAATGGAGTCATGTGGACGATTGAGAGAAGCTGTCAAAGGAAAACCTAAGAAGGTTCATGGATAAATACTTTTAGTTAGAAAAACTTCGGGCCGAGTGCGCCCCCATAATAGATTTATGTATTATACAGTGGGTGTATATTGTCATTTCTATTAGGTTATTTGGATTTTAGTGATGTCATGCCGTAGTCACGCGAACCCGGGGATGATGGGTGTCCGGGATGGGTTGTGACATCAACCGTACCCACAAGGGCTTTTTATGTACCTTGGTAATTTACCAAACATCAGGTCGACATGTAGTTCGAGCACAGATATCATTTGTTGTGTACTTAACAAAAGAATTTGTTTCTCAAGGAAGTTTAGGGACTTCTCGGGAGATGTGCCCTAAAACAGGGCTGAGAGAATGTCATGATGTTGACATCTCTCTGACTTCGACCAGACCCACTTGGGTTTCCTGCGTACCTTGGTGATCTACCAAGGACAGGTCGAATTGCAGTCTGCTGGGGATAGATAAATTTTGTTTAAGATGACGACCCAACCTATAAAGGTTTCACGTATCCTGGTATTTACCAGGACTCAGGTCGACATTTAATTCTTCCTTGGTTAATTAAAGTTGATATTATTGAATCTTGATTAATGGGTGATTGATATATTTGATATGGTTTAATCCCAATTGATTAAGGGATTTTTATTATTGAGTGACTCTGTGGGGATTTTTAATATTTGATGACATGATTAGATCCCAATTGGTGTAAGATTTTTGTTAATGGTGATCGAACCCGTATTATGGGTTGCCTACGTGTCTCAGATAACCGAGAAATAGGTCTAGCTCATCTTTGATTGGGTGAGGGATTTTAAAGTTGATGACTGTACCTTAAAATGGTTTCCTACGTATCCCGGACTTGCCGAGAATCAGGTCAAACATAGTTCATCCTCTTTAGTTTGCCAACCAAACCCACAAGGGTTTCCTACGTATCTTGGGCCTCACCGAGAATCAGGTTAACATGTAGGTCCTGGTCCTCAAGTTGTCAACCAAACCCATGAGGGTTTGCTATGTATCCTAGACGTTGTCGGGAATCAGGTTGACACGTAGTTCCTGCATCTTTTGGTTTAATGAATTTAACTAAGTACATTATGATTTGAGGACTTCATTTTACATCGTGAGATAAAATGAACGTTGTTTCCATCAGGGAAACATAGATAGGATGAAATGTGCCCCAGTCGTAGACTGGGGTAGCGATTAGATAAGTTTTGTTGAAGAATCTAATCCTACACTTTCTATCGTGCGATTCATGATTATTAACAGTATAAAATATGCCCCAGCCTACGGGCTAGGGAGGAGACTGATTAGCTATAGGATTATGAAACTAAATTAATTTATCTCACTATTTGTCGAGGTGCTGGATGAATTTGGGATTAATGTAAATCCCTGAATACACTTGCCGACTGGTTTGTTATTATATTTATGTACGGATTGATGGTGTAATTTAATTAGTTATCTATTGAAATGTCATTGTTTGCTCTTATAGTGTATTAATTTTTCAATGTTTCTCCAAATTGAGATGAGTTTTTAAATTTTGGTATATCGCTCTTTTAGAGGGGGAGTTTTCAACTTGGTTTTCTTGATTATACCTTAATTTTAGTAATAAATAACACATACTTAATCTAAAGAAGGTAGAAACGCAATTCTTGGTCTCGAATGGATGAACTCAATCCCTTGCCCCTAGTGATTGGCTAGTGATAAATCGTTGGATATTAGTCACGGCTATTCACAATTATTTTTATATAATAATGGAAACAGTGAGTCTAGCATGTCTTCTAAAAGTCACATATAAACCCTAGTAATTCCCACTTTTCCCTTATGTTGAAACCCTAGTAAATGAACTTTAACTTTTCTTTCTAGATGACACTATGTCAGCCGCTAGCGCTAGCTCTTCAGGAGATGGTGACCGTTGTCCTTCCTACTCTCATGGGAAGGGCAAATCCCCTAAGACCCCAATCAGAGGGAGTGCTTCAAAGAGATCCCGAGGTCGACCTAGGACGTCGGCACTCAAGATTTCTGATGACGTGCCTATCCGTTCCAATTCTATTGCTGAGAAAACCTTCAAAGCATCTAGAGTCAACGACTCGACGATGGCTGGTTCATTGGATGCTTCTATGGATCAGGATTTTATTGGCCCTTCTGACATAGCTGAGATAGCGGTGGATCCCGACTACGTCCCTATAGAGGATGAGATACCCGAGTAGGGCATTCCTGATGAATTTCTAGTAGACGAATTTGAGCCTAGGGATCCTATTCCTAAACCATTTCAAGATAGAGCCCTCACTTTTGATGTTGAGTGGTGGCCGTAATTTAAACGTTGTCACTTTCACTACAAGCGTACGGATCAAGTTTTAGTATAATGGACCTTTCGATCGAGTATCTAATCCACAGGGATTAGTTGAGATTACTATCGAGTACCACGATTGTCATAACTTAACTTTATCTAGGCGCTAAAAATATAATTTAATTATTATTACTAATACTAACCTAAAATACTAATTAAATTAACTATACTATAAATACTATATTGAGATTGTTTAGGGGAGTAGATTGCCTAGGGATTAACTTTATTTACTTAAATGCGTTTGATTTTCTTTCAGTTAACATTAACGGCGTTCGGCGTATCCGATAATCTCGGTTCGTAAACTCCCTCGCCACCTTTCCCGAGTGTAAGAGGGGAGAATACGTGATTTCGTGTCAATAAAGAAGTCCCCCTCAATGTCTTAACGACTCTAGGTTATGTGAGTCTCACCCCAACGTCATCGATTGCACACTTTCTAACGCCCTCCCGGGTCATTAGATTGTCGTGTTGTGTTTACCCTAGTCCGAATCCGAGGTTACCTCTCCCGAGTGTCAAACCTCGTATTTTCAATATATCTAAATTAGCATATAATCATAAAAACACGACAACACAATCGAAATTATAAGGAACAACCATAAACGAAACACAAATTCAACCAAAACTACATTTTCATAAATAATATGTTAATCCCTATTATAATCCATGTTTAACTCATGGTCTTAACCGGTTATACATTAAAAACGAGCAAAACATGCTCAACATCCTACCAAAGTTAAGAAAATAAAAAGAGAAACGGAAGAACTTAGTCGTAGTCTGAAGATTCGGCGCTAAAATCGTCCAACGATCGCTTATCCTTTATTGCGACGCTTTCTTCTCCTTAGAAATTGGTTGAGCACACCTTGAAATACCCTCAAAATCATAGGAACCCTAAGGGGTCTCTTATGGCCGGGTGGAGGAAGAGAAGAAGAAAAGAGAGGATTAAATAAGCAAAATATCCTAAAAAATATCTATTATGGTGCAGAGCTAACTGCCTAGGTGGTGAGTATGTCGGTTTAATGTTCACCGCGGTGGATTCAAGGACCATCTTGCAGTTTCACCGCCTAGGCGGTGAGTGTCTAGCAAGAATTAAACCTTCTTTGCATTTTCACCGCCTAGGCGGTGGGCTGCTGTTTTGATTATTGCCTCTGTGCTTGTTTTCCCACCGTTCTCTGACCGTTCTTAGTCCGAATTGATTGTTTGCGCTCCAATTTCATACCTTTTCACCCATACACCTATTTTAATACAAAAAGAATAAAACATATTAAAACTTAATAAAAACGTACTAAACGTACTCGAAAACTAATAATTTCGGTTTAGAAATATATAGGTAATTAAATTACATTTTTAGTACCTAAATAAAGTTAGGTTATGACAATCGCGGTACTCGATAGTAATCTCAACCAATCCATGTGGATACGATACCCGACCGAAAGGTCTATTATACTAATAGTCTTCTTCTCTTGTCAAAAACTCCACCCTTAAGGTAACTCTAAAGTGTACCATGCTTGTCTCGAAATCGTAAACCAAGTATTCTATGGTGTACGGCAATTTTTTTGGTTCTACAGCCTTTTAATGAATTTGGATCAAATGATAGTATTTAATAAGGATTTTGATGTATTGATAGCAGTTATTATGAGAATTTGAGGTGTTGTGTATTGTTGGTTCAGTGATAACTATAGGCGTACTAAACTGGTTTTCAAAATTGACTATCATTCATCTGGATCGTAAGTTATCGTGAAGGTATGATGGTATGGTAGAAGCTTCGATCATTTGAGGTAGGATGGTATGGTAGAGTCGCTGACTGATTAGGTAGGATGGTAGTATAGAAATTTAGACCACTTAAGGTAGGACAGTATGTTAGAATCTTTGTCTAGGATGGTATGTAGATTCTTCAACGTCTTAAGATTGGATGGTATTTCCATTACCTCTCCATTTTCCTATGTCGTTTGTTCTCTAGATTATCTACCAAGGGATGAAGGAAGAACGCAGACAATCAGAAGTCATAGCTTACTATATAGGTTTGCTAGATTTCTAGCAGTTTTATCGACCTTCATTCCTTCTAATCCTGAAGAATTCTGAATTACTAGTCGAATTCCAGATTTTCCAATCCAAATTCGAAATTTTTGTCTTTAGGTGAACTTAAGACCTTCCTTAGCAACCAAAATTGAAGGACTTCTTTTTCTATATTTGTTTGTCATTCCTACCCCCCTAGTACCCCTTAATAAAGAGTGACAATCTGAACTTCTAAACCCACTTGATTTTTCTCTCCTCTCTCTCTCTCTCGCTGCAAGTTTGAGGCCCGTTTGGTAACCACTTCTATTCTCATCCCATGCAGTTGGATGGGAATGGGAATGGAATGGGATGAGATAAGAATTTTGTTTCCTTCTTGGGAAGAGAATCGTGTTTGGTAACAACAATTTTATTTTTTTTTGTTTAGGGAACAAAATTGTGTTTGGTAATGATTTTATTCTAGAAATCAAGAATAAACCCTAAACCGAAAATTCAAGAACAAATTTAATAACAAATCCAAGAACAAATTCAAGAACACCAATTACAAATTCAAGAACAACAATCACAAATCCAAAAACAAATTTGTATAAAACCAAGGACAATTTCGATTTCGAAATCAGAAACCTGAAATAGAACACCACAAATCTAAACCCAATTTCGATTTCGAACAAATTCAAGAACAATCACAAATCGAAACCCAATTTCGATTTCAAAATCGAAACCCAATTTCGATTTCAAAATCGAAATCGAAATCGAAATAGGGTTTCGATTTCAAAATCGATCTCTGTTTCAATTTTGAAATCGATCCATATTTCGATTTTGAAATCGAAATCGAAATAGAGTTTCAATTTCAAAATCAGAATCGAAGGCAAAACAGACGCACATGACCAAAGGCGAAGCAGACGCAAATGAACGAAGACAAAGAAGATTGAAGAATATTGATGGATGAAGACGAAAAAGAAACCAGACCAAATTTGAACAAATTCGACATAGGGTTTCAATTTCAAACTCGAAATCGAAATTGATTTCGAGTTTCATTTCGATTTCGAAGCAGACAACAAAACAAACACTGTCGACGAAATCAAAAAGCAGACGACGATAGAAAAGAACATGATAGAGAAGATGACGAACACGGTCAATGATGAAACCCTGTTTTGAATTCAACTTTGAAATCGCAACCCTATTAGCAGACAAAATCCATGGAGAAGCAGACGAAATCGATAGGGAAGCAGACGCCGGAGGACGACGAACGTGCAGACAAAGACGATTGTTGTAATTGTGGTGGTGGTTGGAGGGAGAAAATGAGGAAAGAGGAAGAGAAGGGGAAGGAATCCGTAGAGAAGGTTTAATGGCGGTTATTCCGGTGGAGGAGCGGAGAAAACGACTGGGGTATGATCGGAGACGGAGAGTGGTTATCCGGTGGCAAAAATAGAGAGGACAGTTGGGGCTCATGTTTTTTAGAGAGAGAAGCTCTCAATGAAAGAGAGCTGAGAGACATTTTGGGTTAATTGCAGTTTACACACCAAAAAAAGTAAATAATTACATAAGGGTAAAATCGATATTTTAACCTTTCCATTAACAAAGTTACTATTTCACTTAGGTCCACAAACCACAGGGGGGATAAGTGCTGACGTTTGAACCACAGGGGGATAAAGTGTAATTAACCCTTTATTTTATAATCCTTATTTAAGAAATGATGTAGAAAAAAGCCCAAACAAAGAGTTATGTTAGTGTTTGAATCCTTCTGTACAACTAATTAAATTTTTTGTCCTTTACAACTAAAAAAGAATCGTAAAAAGATAAATATGTCCCTGCTTTTCTATTTCTATCTCTCTCTAAATTCATAAACCCAATTAAATATTTGCATATCTGAATATAACAAAACCCTAACCATCCCAATACATTCACACAAATGTTTCTCTTATGTCTCTCTCCATCTCTTTAAATTCACCTCTCTCTCTCTACACTTCATCAGTTGTCGCACATTATCTCTTCATCAACTATCCCACACCGCCGTGGACATCACCACCACAAGCCTAGAAGCATCGCGCTCTCTCTCTTTCTCTATGTCTTCCAATTTTGGATTATTCAGGTCTAGAAGCTCAAACATCACCACCGCTTTCGGAATTTTTAAATCTGGAAGTGTCGCGCTCTCTCTCTCTTCCGATTTTGTCTTTACCTCGCCGCCGTCTCTCTCTCTCGAGTTCGTGTTCACAACCGTTTGCTACCTCCGTCTCTCTCTTTAGATTTGGGTTTCCATCCGTTCACTCTTATTCTCTCTACACACAGTCGTTCCTCTTATTCCGTTTAGTTTTTGTTGGTTATTGAACAAGGTTTGTGTTAAGATTTCAATTGGAAGACAGAATACTCCTTTCTCATCTTATCCTTATCAAATCTTGAAAAAAAAATGACTTTGTATTGCAATCAAGTTTGAGGATAGTAATATCGATATTATGTGTGCTGTTGGTTCAAGCGGTGCAGACGAACGACGAAGAGGCTCAGACGAAGACAGCCATGGACGGCGATGAACAACGGTGTAGACGAATGGCAAAGAGGCTCAGGCGGAGGCAGCCATGTGTCACGGTCTGAGCCTTTCGAGGCTGGAAAGTGGATTGTGTGATGCTAACTAGGGAATCGCCTAGTAGCAAGTTTGAAGATTAGAGAATATCAAATAGCGGAAGCAGTTTTCAATAATAATGAGTTTCCCTACAACAACACATGTTGACAATGTAGAGAATAATACAATTACAATAACAACAACAATTGTATTAATATCAAAGGCTACAAGGTGTGAAAGGCTTGAATGACTTCAAGAACATGTCCTCTCACATAGTGCTTTAAGCAAAAAAATACAACTGACAACAATAGACATCATTATACTCGAGGAGACATAATGAGGTCTTTCTACAAGAAATGAAAGAAATGAACTAAATTAAGCTAAATTAAACTAGTCTAAAAAATAAATGAAAAGGGTCACGGACAAGCGGCCATGTGCTAGAACAAGCACTGGACAAACTAAGACCGTGACATTCTCCTCCACTTGAGCAGTCGACGTCCTCGTAGACTTCTTCTGATGATGCTTCAGGTTTTGCCTATGGTTATTTCATCTTCTGCTGTCTTCCGGATAGGTTAACCTTGTAGAGTTTATCCACTGAATGAGGATACAGTGGTTGGTCTGCGATAATCTCACTGGAGCCCAAATTAACATCAAAGTACTTATACAGATTGAAGCAAGAATTAATACTCCTCAGAATAGTCCACAACTAAGTATCATTCTTGAGAAACTGTGCGGCGATGTCCCTAGAATAGAGACGTTGGAGTAATGGAGATAAGGTTGTAGAACTCAAAGATTTATCCACCGCGACCACCATTGTACCTGTGTTCCCCGAAACTTCGACCCTTGGTACACAAAGTCGGTACTTTCGTCTTTCTGGATATAGTCCCACCAAAAGCAAGTGGGTCTTTGCACTATTGGCTAACATGAAAGTGGATTGAATTAATGGGAACTTGATAACTGTAGATTTTTTCCCATCCGGATGAAGAGAAACTCCTTTGGAAGTTCTCTTAAAGAAGCAATTCAAGCATAGTCAAACAACCCTTTTGCTGAAATCAAATATAGAATTAATGGGTTAGTCTCTCCCCCACTAAGCCCTAGAAGGTCATCTGGATATTCTCCCATCTCAAGCTGCAGAGCCAAAACAAATATGTCTTCAATCAAATAATGTGTTGTAGGAATAACACACGATCGATCTCCTATCATACAAAACGAATCTACAAAAGGCATTGGGACTGACTTGATGTCCATAAAGAACTCCATCCCCAATATTACTTGAAAATCATCCATGGGAACAATGGTGAAGTTGAAGAACCCATCCCACGGAGCAATCTTTGTATGTACCGTGTTGGCGACTCCAATCACGGGACGCGCTTCAAAATTCACGACCTTCAATCTACCTGTGTACTTCTCAACACGTAAGCCCAATCGATTAGCTTCCTTATCGGACATAAAATTGTGTGTAGCACCAGTGTCAACTAAAGCACAAGAATTCTGCCCATTAACCCGAAGATCTACGGACATGAGATTCTTCTTCGAGAGCTTTTTTTCGTGATCAGTTGTCGCTTTATAGCATTCAACAAACGAATTGTACCTATTTGATGGGCGTCAAACTCATCTGAAGTTTTCTCTTCCTACTCTACGATATATTTTCCCCGACATTCATTTTCTTCCTGAATCGATGCTTGTAATGCGGACAAAGTATATTTATGTGGACAATCGGATACATCATGATTCTTGTTGCACAAAAAGCAAGGAGTTGGATTTTTGTGGGACTATTTTCCCCATTGAGGCTTTTGGTTTGTCGAACCAAATGATGCCCCCGAGTTGTTGAACGATTGTCTAGATTTTGAGTGTTGGCCTCAGTACGGACTCCTTAGAGGACTCCGTAAGTTAGAATTGGAGTTAGAGTTGCTCCGATGTCTTGGCGGCTTTCCCGAGATGATTGACCTCCACTTCTATCATAATGGGAGACATTTTTGTCTTTCCTCTTGTCATGGTTAGTGATAGGTGTAAAAAACCTATCTATTTCAAAACCGAATTTATTAGTTTTCAAGCGTATTAGTTATATTTAATTCTGTTTTAGTTTATTTTAGTGTAAAACAGGTGAAGGGACATTAACAAGCGTTAAACGGGCGAAAAAGGTGGAGAAACGGTGAACAAAACATGAAGAACAGGATTTTGGTGCATGAAGACCACCGCCTAGGCAGAAAAGAGGCAGAATGTTGGAGTGCTGAAGTGCTGAACCACCGCCTAGGCGAGAAAACGTTAGAATGTTGTGCCAGCGGCCATCGCCTAGGCGGAGAAACCACCGCCTAGGCGAAGATCCGACAGAAGCTTAACTAACTTAAACCACCACCTAGCTGGTGACACTCTACACAGAAATATCTGTTTTTAGATATTTTGAAGATATTTCCAAAACCCTTCTTTTTAACCCTTTTCTTCCCCAATTGTTAAGAGGAGCCCGGTTGATATTTGGAGAGCTCCTTCCACCTTAGTTAGGTTTAGATAATTTAGGAAGTAGATTAGATTAGTTTTAGAAGTATTCTTGGCCAATTCTTAAAGAGCTAGAAGAGGAAGCTCATCAAAGGAGAAGAGGAAGTCCAGGAGGATTGTTCTTTGGCGAAAGTGGACTACTCTACTTTGAGATTTGATTTTTCTTCCCTTGTTTCCATCTTTGTACTTAATGTTTATTATTGATATTGATGATCTTCTCTTGAGTTAATATTGTAATGGCTAAGATCATGTTAGTTTAATTAGAGATTAGTTAGGGTTAGATGTAATTCATGTAAATACTCGTTTGGTTTAATAGATGTTTCTTTAACGGTTGTTGTTTTAAATCCGATTGTGTTTATCATTTGATGACAATCTTAGTATGCTTGTAATGGTATTAGGGTTGGATTTGAGAATCTAGGGTTTGACACTCGGGAGAGGTAACCCTGGATTCGGACTAGGGTAAACACATCGTTACGATCTAACGACCCGGGAGGGCGTTAGTTAGTGTGCAATCGATAACGTTGGGTCAAGACTCACATGACCTAGAGTCGTTAAGACATTGAGGGAGACCTCTTCATCGACACGAAGTTGTGTATTCCCCCGTCTTACACTCGGAAGAGGTGGCGGATGAGTTTACGAACCGAGATTGTCGGATACCTAAACTCCGTTATTGTTAACTAAACGAAATCAAACATGTATTAAGTGAACGAAATCAATCCCTAGTTAATCAACTTAGTTAGGATTAACCCACTAATTGTAGTTTAGCTTAGTTTAATGTTTTAATCATGTCTTTAATCGTCAGGATAACATGAGACTACGTAAATTGCAGTATTCAATTATTCACACTTTTCTCTATGGGAACGATATCCGATCTTCAAGATCCACTATATTAAAACTTAGACCTCGTATACTTGCGAGAGTAAGTAGAGGTGTATTTTTTGCCCTACCAGTTAGTGGTAGGTTTAGGAGAGTAATCAGTTACTCTTTCAGTAGCAACAACAGCAGTAGATAAATCAGTAGGACGTTGTCTTTGTATTTTCTGACGTACCCAATCCTTCAAGCCATCTAGGAACCAAAACAATTTATCCTCTTGGGACATTGTACGAATGTCCAGCATGAGATCCATAAACTTCTTGACATAGTCTCGGAAGTATCCGGTTTGTTTTAGCTCTCTCAATCGTCATCAAGCCGTGTACTCGACATTTTTCGGAAGGAAATGTACCTTGAGTTCACCTTTAAGGTCTTCCCAGGTATTGATAGTGCAGCTTCCTGCCAGGATATTTGCATATTTGGTTTGCCACCATAATTTAGCATCACCACTAAGATACATGGAAGTTGTTGTCACCTTTTCTTCCTCGGAGGTTACTCCGATGGCCCAAAAGTATTGCTACACATCAAAGAGAAAGTTTTCAAGATCTTTGGTGTCTCTTGAATCGCCATAGGATTGAGGTTCGGGAATGAGAACCCTCAAAGTACGTTGCTTGGAGTCTCTAGCAAGAGCTTAGTACACAATGTTCTTCAAGTTGTCTAACTCGCTTTGGAGATCAAGGACTGACTGTTCCATCTGAGCATGATGGCCAGGGGATGTCACAGTAACTAGGCTCATCCGTTTGATCAGGTAATCGATTTGGGAGTTCTGAGATGTCCCATCCCAATTAGTATCGGGGCTTCACAAAAGAGCTATAGCAGCGTCAATACGGGAAATGCTTTGTTCATGCGCGTCGAGACGATCTTTCGTCGACATGGTTTTCAGTAATGCAACACTAAGTACCAACTATCACGGTCCAAGCCTTTCGAGGCTAGAAAGCGAACCGTGCAGTGCTAATTAGGGGATTACCTAGTAGCAAGGCTGAATATCAGAGAATATCAAATAGCGGAAGTAGTCTTCAATAGAAACGAGTTTCCTTACAGCAACACATGTCGTCAATGTAGAGAATAATACAATTACGATAACAACAACAATTGTATTAATATCAAAGGTTATAAGGTGTGAAAGGCTTGAATGACTTTAAGAGCATGTCCTCCCACATAATACTTTAAGCAAAAAAAAAATACAAGTTACAATAATACATATCATTATGCTCGAGGAAATATAATGGTGTCTTTCTACAAGAAATGAAATAAATAAACAAAACTAAGCTAAACTAGTCTAGAAAACAAATGAAAAGGGTCACAGACAAGCAGCCATGTGCAAGAACAAGCACTGGACAAGCTAAAACCGTGACGCCATGGACGGCAACAAGTTGCTCTCTCTCTCTCTCTCTTCATTTAGATATGTGTTTCCAAATCTAAAAAATCAGATCTGGAAACCCAGACTTGGTTTTTCATCCAGCTAAACTGCTCGCCATCTTCGTCTAGCCTTTGCCACGCCATCTAAACTCACAGTTGTCGTTTGTCAGCCCTCTCTCTCTCTCTTTCTCATTAGTGGTAACACACAGAAAAAAAAATATGCAAATGTGTTAACGTTAACACATAGATGCCCAAAAAATATTTATTAATGTTAACGAACACCCAACTCAAAACAAACAGCAAATACTGTACAATCATGTTAATGTTAACACACAAAACCCTAAAAAAATAAAGATACGTTAACGCTAACACACAAGAAATTGGGGAAGATGCATTAACGTTAACACACACAAAAAGAACATAAAAATGTGTTGACTTTAACATAGAGAGACCAAAACAATTGTTCTTTAACGTTAACGCACACCCAGCTCAAAAAGACAAAATATCATATATATGGTAAGTTAATGTTAACGCAAATACAAGGAGGGCTAAAAAAATAAAAGGCTTGCATCATTAACTCCCAAAATGCAGAAGAAATTATCGATTAAGCCTATCACCTTTTTTTTGCACTAATAACTCCTTTTATCTTCTTTTTTTTTTTACCAAAATACCCCTCATGTGGATGTTGAATGTAACATCAATTGACTTTTTTTTTATGATGTTATTTTTTTCTGACCAAAATACCCCTAATATGAATGTTAAATATAGCATTTAACACCTGTGGATGTTGAATATAACATCAATTGTTTTTTTTTTTTTATAAGATGATGTTACATTCGACACATGTGGATATCGAATGTAGTATCAATTGTTCTCTTGTTTTTGTGTGCAAAGTAAAAATTCATACAATATTGCATTCAACACCTGTGGATGTTAAATGTAACATCAATTGTTCTCAAGTTTTTATGGATCGTATTATGCGTGGATATCACATTCAACACCTGTAGATGTTGAATGTAAATCAATTATTCTCTTATTTTATGTATCCACGGTTAAAAACGATTTGATGTTATATTCAACACCTGTGGATGTTGAATGTTGATAGGTTGAAAATACCTATCTACTTCTAAGTCAAATTTGGTAGTTTTCGAGTGTTTTAGGTGTAGGGATGTAAACAAGAGATAAACAAGTAAAACGGTGGGAAAACGATGAAAGAAAAAAGGCTTCAAGATAGCAAACCCATCGCCGCAGCGGTGAGGATGCTAGGGATGCTGAAAACCCATCGTCGCAGCGGTCAGGCCACTGCCGCGACGGTGGAGATGCTGGGAAAATTGCAGAAGTCCCATCGCTGCAGTAGTCATTTACCACCGCGACAGTGAAAATCCAGAGAGCTTAGGGCTATCTTCACCACCGTAGCGATCATTCACCGCTGCAGCAGTGAAGTTTACCGACGTATCCACCACCGCAGCGGTCACTCTACATAGAAAATAGATATTTTTCTAGATATTTTGAAGTCTTGTATTTAAGCCCCTTATTCTCCCATTTGTCAAGAACGTTCCTAACATTAGACACTTGATCTTAAGCTATTTTTGAGAGCTCAAAGAGAAGATTCAACGTTTGGAGAGGAGAAAGCAATTCCAGACTTATCTTTGGCGATAGTGGACTATTCAACTCTAAGATTTTATCGTTCTTCTTTTGTTTTTATCTTTGTAATTAACTTTCCATATCTAATGATGATGAATCCCTTTTGCTTTAATATTTATGTGGCTAAGATCATGGTAGGCTAGATAAATATTATCTAGGAATTGATATAGTTCATATAAATACATGTTTGATTGAATATATATGTTTCTTTAACGGTTGTTTGTCTAAATCCTATTGTATTTACCATGTTATTACAATCTTAATATGTTTGTCAAGGTATTAGGGTTGGTTTTGAGACTACGGGGTTTAACACTCGGGAGAGGTAATCCCGGATTCGAACTAGGGTTAAACACATCATGATAATCTAACGACCCGGGAGGGCGTTAAAAAGTGTGAAATCCATGAGGTTGGGTCAAGATTCATGTGACTAAGGGTTGTATAGACGTTGAGGGGGAATTCGGCATTGACGCGAAGTCACATATTCGCTCACTTTACACTCGGGAGAGGTAGTGAGCGAATTTACAATACCTAGATTGTTGGATAGGATAAACACCATTATTGTTAACTAAACGAAGTCAAACATGTATTAAGTGAATGAAATCAATCCCTAGATAATCCACTTAATTAGAATTAACTCAATAGTTGTTAGTTTAACTTAGTTTTTAAATATTCAACTTTAAACAATTCTTGAACCGTCGAGATAATATAAGACTATACAAATTACGGTATTCAATTAATTAAACACGTTTCCCTGTGAACGATATCCGATCAAAAGGTTCACTATATTAAAACTTGACATCGTGCACTTGCGAGTTAAATTAAGACATGAAAAAAGGGACGTTCAAATGTAACATTAACTGTTCTCTGCAATAAACTACAAATTATAGGGTGTAATGTATAAATAGTCAAAATCATTAGGAAAATATCTCCCCTGGCTGTCACACACAAACATAAACAGTAGAATCTTTTATTTCACAAATGTTGAAGAGGAAAATAGATTAGACTTCAGAGCAACGCGCTTAATTACTGACAAATTAAGACCCCTATCTATCAAACAGTGGAAGCCTTTTCTTTCACGCGTGCCGACGAACAGTAAAAACACAGTTTCGTTTTTCGGCAAGAAACGAACGAAGACGAAGATAAAACCTGAAGCCGACGATGAACGCGAGGAAGAAGAATGAAGAAATTGCCTACGAATTCATGAAGAAAATCCACATCATCGAAGTCAACGAAGCCGCCAAAATGAATGGTAACGACAAATCAGATCTGGAAACAGCGAGTCAAATCTAGAAATGACGAGTCAGATCTAAACAATCCACATCCTTCGACGTCAGGATCAATAGCAATGGCGGGAGGGGCGTTTTGACTCTTCGGAAAGAAGACGCGAATCATGAGAGGGCATTTTGGTAAACTCGTCCCTCGTCGTTTTTGAAAATGGGAGTTTTCGGTGCAAGATTTATAGACGATAAGAGTAATCAGTGCAAGAAAATGCGTCAATGGGAGTAATCAGTACAAGAAATAGGTGATGGGAGCAGGAGGTAAATAGTTCTTCTTTTTGGAAGTAATCGGTAATTTTTCCAAAAAATAAAGTTACATTAACGTTAACGCACAAAACCCCCCAAAAAAACAAAATACATTAACGCTTAAACATACAGCTTGATGGTCGATAAAAATGCATTAACGTTAACGCACACCCAACCTAAATACACAAACAACGGATACGGTACGATCATGTTAACGTTAACACACAGAACCCCAAAAAATAAAGATACAATAATGTTAACACACACAAGCATATGGAAAAAATGCGTTAACGTTAACACAGAGAAGTCAAAAAATTTGCATTAACGTTAACGCACACCTAGCCCCAAAGATAAAATATCACATATAGTAAGTCAATGTTAACGCAAACACACAGTGGGTCTAAAAAAATAAAATTGCGTTAACGTTAACGCACAAAACTCCCAAAAAGCAATATACGTAAACGCTAAAGCACAATATGGATATGAGATTCAAATCGTAGTTTGTAATATAGGCAATGTGTATTACTTAAACATTCACATTAACGTTAACGTCTTTTACCTTCGGTAATTAAGATTTACATTAACGTTTACGTGTCATTTTAAAGTAGTCCAAAAAAAATCTGATTATATCATTGTGCAGATCATTTTTTGCAGGTTATTTTAATTTTTTTTTTCTAAATTTTTTTATTTGTTTTATGTTTGTGAGAAGGGATTTTGCAATGATGATGTTTTTATTGTAAATATAGGAAGTTCATTATTTTTATCTTGTTGCAAATGACAATTAAAATGACAGAATCTGTAAATATGAGTGAACAGTTGGGGTTATATTAGATACATTTTTCTACAAACTCCATGAAGACTAAAAACTTAAATAATTGGGTCAAAGTTATCGTTTCTATTTTCACTATTTTGGGGGACTATATAATCAACTAATTACCCTTAATTTTAATGACAATAATTCAAAAGAATTGTAAAATACTAATTTAATTTTACAACCCAACAAAAACCAATAAAAAGACAAGTAATCTCATTTCAATTAGATTATTAAAAAAAAAAAAATTTCTACCTATGTGACTATATCACATAGGCTTATTCAATCGCTTAGTCACAAAGAATAAAGTGTTACTTTTTTTAAATATATGGGGTGTAATTCTTCCAGTCAAAATTTGGAGTGAAATATAATTTTTCCAATTAAAATTAACATTAATTCTAATGGAAGGCCACTTAGAATAACGGTTACAAATTAGAGGGTCCAATTACAAAAAAATATAGTTAGAGGGCCACAAAAAAAAATGTTGCAAGTAGAAGAACTAAAACTATAATGTGCCCTTTATATAGTTATGTGAATTTTTTTCAATAATTCTTACCATTGGAGATATTGAATGATCCTGACGCCGAAAATCCTAGATTGCACAGATGTATGGGTTACGGTACCATCATAACTCTCGATCATAAGGTTAACGATCCGATGCCTAATAAGGAAGCATGTGTATGGTATTTTTTTATATTTTTTTTTCGAAGTGATAATGATCAATTAATTTAAATTTAGTTGTTTTATTATTCTGTGTGTGAAACAATTACACTACTAGTGCGTGAACATACTTTATTGTAGAGTTCTTTACAATATAATTATAGTTTAAATAATTAATTTCTA
The DNA here is from genome assembly GCA_016647705.1 of Eucommia ulmoides. Classification (NCBI taxonomy): domain Eukaryota; kingdom Viridiplantae; phylum Streptophyta; class Magnoliopsida; order Garryales; family Eucommiaceae; genus Eucommia; species Eucommia ulmoides. The sequence goes on along the minus strand of CM028326.1, from coordinate 33,649,012 downwards.
AAAACTGGTATACTAATAGGTGTAATTTACCTATCTATTTCCAAACCGAATTTTTTAGTTTTCGAGTGTTATTATAGTATTTTAATATGTTTTAATACGTTTTTGTTCTTTTTATTATAAATCAGGTGTGTGGGGTGAAAACAGATGAAAACGAATCATAAACGATCAAATCGGATCAAGAGCGGTGGAAAAACAGTCGAAAAAGAACAAAAAGGCTAAATTTTAGAACTTGCAGCGCACTACCGCGGCGTTCAAAATACAAAAAAGAGCCTAAACTCTTTGCAAATCCACTACCATAGCGGTTAGGTCTACCGCTGCGGCAGTGAAATAACAAAAACTCTCTGCTTCCACCGCTGCATCCACCGCCACAGTAGTCACTCTGCACAGATTTTAGATATTTTTTTAGATATTTTGAGCCCTATTTCTTCTTCCTCCTCTTCATTTTCGAGGAACCAACCCTCTATACACTTAGGGAGGATAGTTTTGAGAGGTTTTTTAGGGAGAGCTCACAACCCGAATAAGAAGAACACAACGCAAAGAATGAAAAGCGATCGTTGAACGGTTTTAGCGCCAAATCTTCGAACAACAGCTAAGTCTTTCATTTCTTTCTTTCAATTCTTAACTTCGGTACTTTGTTGAGCATGTTTAACTCATTTTTTATTGTATATATAGTTATGGCCATTATCTAAACATGGATTATCGATGGGATAATATAAATTTATGAATATGTTGTTTGTGTGAAATCGGTGTTTCGTTAATGGTTGTTCTTCATCATTTGATTGTGTTTACCGGTTTTTCATGTTTATATACTTGTTTAGATATATTGAGAAATCAGAGTTTGACACTCGGGAGAGGTAACCCCGAATTCGGACTAAGGTTAAACACAACGTGACGATCTAATAACCCGGGAAGGAGTTAGAAAGTATGTAACCAATGATGTTGGGGTAAGACTCATGTGACTATGTGTTCTAAAAAATACTAGAGGAGGACTTCGGCGTTAACGAAAAGTCACAACTTCATTCACTTGTCACACGAGAGAGAGAGAGAGAGAGTTAATGAGTTTATGATATAGAGATTGTCGAATAGGTTGAATATCGTTAACGTAAGCCAAACGAGATCAAACACGTATTTGTAAACGAAGTTAATCCCTAGATAATTCATTCTCCTAAAACATCTCAATATAGTATATATAGTATAGATTAGTTAATTAGTAATTTAGTATTAGTATATTTAATTATAAAACTACATTTTTTATCGCCTAGATAAAATTAGGTTATGATAATTATAGTACTCGATAATAATCTCAATCAATCCCTGTGGATACAACAACCCTAAATTTTCCCACTTTACTAAAACTTGACCCGTACACTTGCGGTGAAAGTGGCAACGTAATATTCCGCAGTCAAGTTTTTGGCGCCGTTGCCGGGGATTGTGTTTTAGATTATTGTTGATATCGTGAGTAAATGACCTAATTTTAATTTAGGCATTTCTTTTGTTTATAATTTTTGTTTGTAGTTTTGTTTTCTATTTCTCATGCAGAGTACTTGAAAATGATAGATCAATAAGTATTGATGCATTTCTTTCAACGGGATTTTGAGTCATTTTACTATGCTTGGGATAGATACAATGAATTGCTATTTTTGTTTCTGAATCATCGTTTCTCAAGGGAGTGTCAACTACTGAACTTCCTCGATGGGTTATTAGCCGCAACCAGAACATAGGTTGAAAGAGGAAACGGTACCACCTCTTTCGATCAACTAACCGTGAACGAAGCCTATCGAGTACTAGAAGACATGGCAGAGTATGATTTTTACTGTTGGAATTATTCAACAAGCTACCAAAGCTTAGGGGATAGTTTCTCCGCTTTAGAGCCATAGATTAACACCCCAGACCAATATGTTAAGTCTTCCCCCGCATTGGAAACCATGTTCGCTGAATTTATGGGGGAGACTCAAACTTTTTAGAGGGAGACGAATGACAGGATCAATGAGCACGAGGATTGTCTTGACAATATTGAGATGGTCTGCGCTGAAATAGATGCGACCATAATGTCTCTCCAAATGTAAATCGGTCAGCTAATCTGCTTCATTGAGGTCAAGTCAGACGTGGTGGAATTAGGAGATTCACAAGCCACCATGAGGAACCGAAAACGAGCGGAAGGAGCTTGGGAGAGTTCAACTATGATTACTCGAATGAGACGGGAACCCAAACATGGATCGATGATTGTAATTCCTTACCATTGAAGATCCACATTGTGATGCCACCATCGATTCTAGATGATCACATCTACAAGGATCCGATGTGGCTCACTTGTCTTTCACCTCCATTAGCAACGTTATTTCATTCCCACCAAGTACATGAGCTGGTGGAGAGTCCTGTTGAAAGCACGAGCCAATCAGATCCTTATCTCGCCAGTCTTGAGGGTGTACTGAATCAAGACCCGTACGTGGAGTTGTATGACATGTACTATGGGTAGAAGCTACTCTTTGACGAGCTGTTCAGCATGTCAAGCTGAAGACAATAAATCATGCGCTTCTTGGGAGGCAACCCAAAGAAAAAAATAAGTTAGATCCATCTCCGCCGACTTGATTCGAAGGCTAGATTCTCTTGCCTCCCAAGTACGTGTTCTAAACCTCCGTTTTCATTATAATGCTTTATGATTTCATTGGGATCGCTGATAGGTCGTTGAGGACACTGATTGTTTTAAGTTTGGCGGTGATGTATAGTATGTTAGTATGTGATATTGTTTTATTGTGTGCATGTTTGTTTAGAGTAGAATGTGTTTATGTTTTGTTTTGTTGCATGCTGAGTTTTGCGTTCATCTGGGCCACAACCCGGTGATGATATTACCCCCTGGTTGTTTTCGAGGTCAAGGGTAATGTCTATTCATGTGTGTTATGTGTACTTGACAATGCGTTTTGGTAAAAGTTATTATGGATCCTAATTTGCACAAGTACATTGACTCAATATATAGCTATTCAATTGATTTGAGGACAATTATCGATTAGCCAAACTCATGACAATTTAAGGATTCTAGAACCTGATTGAAGGGAAGCTTGAGGCGAAATCCTAGATGATGTAGTTCAGGAGATATGATTTAGGCATTCATTTTGTTGCTTGAGCCTTTGAAGCCTACCTTGCTATATGTTTGTCCCTCGTTAACCTGTTGAAGCCTATTAACCGTTTCAATTCTAAACACATAACAAATACCTAGCCAATTGAATTCTTTCCAAACCTTTATCGCTAAACTGAAGGCACAATTTGATTGAATCAAGTTAGCATTCGTATATGCTACTTGAAATAAGCGGTTGGGTTTAGAGCGAACTTTTGATTGGTTCGGTATTCGAGTACTCACTTGTCATTTTTTTTTATTTCGTTTTAACCACACCCATGAAATTATAAAAATCGAATAAGTTTGGGGGTGGGGTTCATTAAAAAAAATGTAAATATAGTTCAATTTCTATTTCTTTTGATAAGTGAGTACATCGATCTTAAATGTTTGTTCAGAAATTGTTTCAAAATTATCTATGGGGATTCGAGTGTGAGTTTGCCAAGCATGTGCCTCAAGTATCGTTAAATTAACAAAGTTAACCTGTTTTATATTACTGATATACCGTTGGCTATTTTTCCAAAACCGAACCAAGACCTATTGATCTTTTTTAACTTCCAAGCCTACATTAGTGGAGAGTGAAACCCAATCAGGCATATGGATATCCTAGTCTTTTACGATCTAAGTCGTGAGTTTCTTTGGTAGATAATCCAATCCGATTGTTGGATATTTATATCATTGAGTCTCGTACACACATGTTGAAAGGATCTAGAATGGCGTTTACCATTATTGAATGTCGAAATTCTAGAACATCACATGGTGCGTTTTACCACCTGAACTCGATATGATTGGGGGTTGTTGAGGGAAAATATTTTTGTCGATAGAAGAATTCAAAACTCGCATATCGATATGTTTAGATTATTTGTGTTTAGGTTGTTCATGTTATTTAATTTAGTTGTGTTTTTCATTTTAGTGTGAGTGTTTTGCTCGAGATTTAGTAAAATTTCAAGTTTTGGGGTATTTGATAGGTGTAATTTACCTATTTATTTTTAAACCGAACTTGTTAGTTTTCAAGTGTTATTATCGTATTTTAATACGTTTTAATGCGTTTTTATTCTTTTTGTTATAAATCAATTGTGATGAAAAATGATGAAAACGGATCATAAACGATCAAATCGGATCAAGAGCGGCGGAAGAACGATGGAAAAATAGCAAAGATGCTAAATTTCAAAACTTGCAACCTACTGCTGCCGCAGTCAAAATACAGAGAAGGGCCTAAACTCTCTACAAATCCACCGCTGCAGTGGTGAGATCCACCGCCGCGGCAGTGAAATAACAGAAACTCTCTGCTTCCACCACTGTATCCACCTGGTGGCTGCAATTAAGTGCCTCCACTTTCACCGTAAGTGTACTAGTCAAGTTTTAGTATAGGTTGGGAGAGTAGGGGTATCGTGTTCATGGGGATTGGTTGAGAATATCGTCGAGTATCGCGATTATCATAACTCGACTTTATCTAGGCAATAAAAATGGTGTTTAATTAATAAATACTAATTCTAAAATACTAATTTATCTAATTATACTAATATATTGGTAGGACGTTTATGGAAATTATTGCCTAGGGATCAATATCGTTCACTTAAACGTGTTCGTTTCAATTTATTTTCATTAATGGCGTTCATCCTATCTGACAATCTCTGTATCTATAACTCGCTCACTACCTCTTCCAAGTGTAAAGCGAACGAATATATAACTTTGTGTTGAGGCCAAAGTCCTCCTCGAACGTCTTTTCAAACACACAGTCCCATGAGTCATGAACCAACGTCATTAATTGCACACTCTCCAACTCTTTCCCAAATTATTGGATCGTCGCGTTGTGTTTACCCTAGTCCGAATCCGGGGTTACCTCTCCTGAGTGTCAAACCTCGTATTCTTGGTATATCGTAACAAGCATAATAAACAATACAACACGGCAAACATAATGAGATAAACATGAACAACCACTAACAAAACATTGATTTTATATAAACAACGTTTTCATGAATTCAATCAAGCCCTAGACAATATATGTTTAGCTAAACATGGTCATAGCCCTATATACAACTAGAAATGAGCTAAACATATACAAACATTCAACCAAACCTAAAAGAGAAAGAGAAACAAGGAAACTAGCCGTTTATCCGAAGATCCGACGCTAAAACCTTTTCGAGAATGCTTCCTCCTTCCTCACAATGTGATCTTCCCTTGGTCGAATGTCCTCGGAGCTCTCAAGACTTTCCAAAACGTCTAACCTTTTGTTTGGAGCAGAAGGAAGGATACATATAGGCTCCAAAATATCTCAAAATATACTAAATATCTTAAACTTTCCGCAGAGGGACCGCCGCAGTGGTGGGATTCACCTCCGCGGCAGTGAGTATGTCGGTTCAGAGATCACTGTAACGGTGGAAGAGGCGGTGAAATTGGAAAATATTCTGCCATTTCACCGCCTAGGCGGTGGAACAGTCTTCAGCTCTCTGATCTTTTACCGCCGTAGCGGTGGAATCCGCTGTGGCGGTGGGATACTGGGCTCATATAACCCTTCTCTGTATTCTCACCACCGCGGTGGTGGTCTGGACGCCACGGCGGTGGCCTTCTTTCAGAATATTGCCTTCTTGCTTGTTTTCCCACCGTTCTTAATCCGATTTGACCGCATAAGGACCGTTTTAGTCCCTTTTCATCCCAAATACCTGTTTTATGGCAAAAAAATATAAACAAATTAAAGCATAATTAAACGTACTAAACATACTCAAAAACTAACAAGTTCGGTTTGAAAATAGATAAGTAATTTACACCTATCAGCACCGCCGCATTGGTGACATTGTCGACATGCCCACCACCGCGGCAGTCACTCTGCATAGATTTTATATATTTTTTTAGATATTTTGAGCCCTATTTCTTCTTCCTCCTCTTCATTTTCGAGGAACCAACCCTCTATACACTTAGGGAGTATAGTTTTGAGAGGTTTTTTAGGGAGAGCTTACAACCCGAAGAAGAAGAACACAACGCAAAGAAGGAGAAGCGATCATTGAACGGTTTTAGCACCAAATCTTCGGACAACGGCTAAGTCTTTCGTTTCTTTTTTTCAATTCTTAACTTCGGTAGTTTGTTGAGCATGTTTAATTCATTTTTCGTTGTATATATGGTTATGGTCATTGTCTAAACATGGATTATTGATGGGATTAATATAAATTTATGAATATGTTGTTTATGTGAAATCGGTGTTTCGTTAATGGTTGTTATTTGTTATTTGTTTGTGTTTACCGATTTGTCATGTTCATATGCTTGTTTAGATATATTGAGAATCGGGGTTTGACACTTGTGAGAGGTAACCCCGAATTCGGATTAGGGTTAAACACAACGCGACGATCTAATAACCTGGGAGGGAGTTAGAAAATGTGCAATCAATGACGTTGGAGCAAGACTCATGCAACTATGTGTTCTAAAAAATGCTAGAGGGGGACTTTGGCGTTAATGCGAAATCACATATTCATTCAATTATTACTCGGGAGACTGAGTGAATGAATTAATGATATAGAGATTGTTGAATAGGTTGAACACCGTTAACGTAAGTCAAACGAGATCACACACGTATTTGTAAACGAAGTTAATCCCTACATAATCCATTCCCCTAAAACATCTTAATATAGTATATATATAGTATATATTAGCTAATTAGTAATTTAGTATTAGTATATTTAATTATAAAACTACAATTTTTATCGCCTAGATAAAATTAGGTTATGAAAATTACAGTACTCGATAATAATCTCAACCAATCCCTGTGGATATGACAACCCTAACTCTTCTCATTTTACTAAAACTTGACTCGTACACTTGCGGTGAAAGTGGCGACGTAATATTCTGCCGCCATATACAGAAACATATTTACCAAACCCTTATAAAACGCAGAAGGAAACTGTGTTTTTCTTAAAAATGCAGTTACCTTTTGCATTTTTTTACCAAAAAAAAATGAAGATAAAAACGTATAAAAGAAATGCGTTTATACGAAGAAAAAAAAATTAATAAAAACGCAAAAGTGGTTTGCGTTTCATGCGAGAAATGCAAACCACCTGTGCGTTTCTCACAAGAAACGCATGAGCCATGTGCGTTTCTTGTGAGAAACGCACAGGCCTTGTCTCTGGATGCATGCAGACACAAGACAAACTCAATTGGCCTTGTCAATGCATGCATGCAGAGACAAGGCCATAAGCTTTAAAAAAAAAAAAAAAACAGAGAGAGGAGAGAGAGAGAGGTCACAAGTGAAGTAGGTACACGAATTCAACAAAAAAAAAAAAACAAGTGGGTACACGAAAAATGTTTTTCACAATTTATACCCCTAAAGTTTGACCATTAATTCTTTTATTTTTAATAAAAATAAAATATTTTATTTTTTTTAGTTTTTACTCTCTGTTTTTAAATTTCGTTTTTTATAAAGATTTTTTTTTTTTTTGTTGTTAATTTTAATTTTTTTATTGTTGTAATTTTAATTTAAAAGTGAGGTTAAACGGTCGATCGAATAAGTCAAACATTCGACCGATTAAAACAGGTAAAAATTTTTGAAAATTAATCAAGTCGATCGATCGATTTGACAAATCAGTCGACCATTGAAAATAATGGGTTCAAATTGCATATCTTGATCTAATCAGTCAACCGAATGTAACATCCTCTCGGCCAAATTGAATTTTTACTTGAATTCAATTGGAAAAAAAAATCACTTTATTAATAATAAAAAAAAGTAATAAATAATAAAGTAAAAAAAAAAAAATCATGGTGTAATAAAAATAAATAAAAAATATTTTTTAATAGTTCAATGTCACTTGAATTTTTTAAGTAAAAATAGTTAAATTTCACTTGAATTTTCTTTGAAAAAAATTTGGTTTGATTTCGAATATTATCAATTTTTTTAAATAGTTGAATTTTAATTGGAACTTTTGAAGTAAATTTTTGAATTTTTGTTTTTTTAATTCCAATTGAAATTCATTCCAATTAAAAAAAGTAATCTTAAATGATTTTTTGTTTTAGGCCTAGTTTAAAAAAAGTAATCTCAAATCCAATTAAGATTTAATTTCACGGTTAAAATAAAAAATATTAATTCAAAAAAAACAAAAAATCATTTAAGATTACTTTTTTAATTAGAATGAATTTTAATTGGAATTCAAAAAACAAAAAATCAAAAATTCAAGTGAAATTGAAAATTTTACTTCAAAAATTCCAATTAAAATTCAACTATTAAAAAAATTGATAATATTTGAAACCAAACCAACATAATCTCAAATAGAATTCAAGTGAAATTTAATTATTTTTAATTCAAAAATCCAAGTGACATTGAACTATTAAAAAATATTTTTTATTTATTTTTATTATATCATGATTTTATTTTATTTTTACTTTATTATTTATTACTTTTTTATTATTAATAAAGTGATTTTTTTTTCAATTAAATTCAAGTAAAAATTCAATTTAGTCGAGAGGATGTCACATTCAGTTGACCGATTAGATCAAAACATGCAATTTAAATTCATTATTTTCAACGGTCGACTGATTTGTCAAATCGGTTGATCGACTTGATTAGTTTTCAAAATTTTTTAACTTACTACTTTAACTCGTCAAACATTTGACTTATTCGATCGACCGTTTAACCTCACTTTTAAATTAAAATTACAACAATCAAAGAAATTAAAATTAATAAAAAAAAAAATCTTTATAAAAAACGAAATTTAAAAAAAAAAAAAAAACTAAAAAAACAAAAAAAAATATATATTTTTATTAAAAATAAAAGAAATAATGGTCAAACTTTAGGGGTATAAATTGTCAAAAACATTTTTAGTCTACCCTCTTGTTTTCTTTTTTGTTGAATTCGTGTACCCACTTCACTTGTGACCTCTATCTCTCTCTCTCTCTCCTCTCTGTGTGTTTTTTTTTTTTAAAAGCTCATGGCCTTGTCTCTGCATGCATGCAAAGACGAGGCCAATTGAGTTTGCCTTGTCTTTGCATGCATGCAGAGACAAGGCCTGTGCGCTTTTCACAAGAAACGCACATGGCTCATGCGTTTCTTGTGAGAAAAGCATAGGTGGTTTGCGTTTCTCACAGGAAACGCAAACTACTTTTACGTTTTCATTAAAAAAAAAATCGTATAAACGCATTTCCTTGATGCGTTTTTTTCTTCATTTTTTTTTTTGTTAAAAAATGCAGAAGGTGTCTACGTTTTTAAGAAAAATGCAAATTCCTTATGTGTTTTATAAGGGTTTGATAAATATGTTTCTGTATACCAGTTTTCAGAAATTAATTATTTAAACTATAATTATATTGTAAAGAACTCTTTTATTGTAAAATAGTTTTTAATAGATATACTTTACGCGTAAATTGTTGTTATATTATAAAGATATTTCACTGATAAAATAAAATATTTTATCTTAAGTGATAAAGAAAGAAATTGGTTCACTACTGTAACTAGAATTAGGGCATGATTTGCCTTTAGTGATCTTTGGAGTTGTTGTATGTTCTATAGAGGTTTGCATTTTGTAGTTTTGTAGTGGGGTTGTATATATTTAGTCTATTTTTGTTGGTCAAATCCATATTTGCCATGGTCGTTGTGTTATTCTGACATAGACTGTGGTTTGTGGGTAAAATAAAAATTATGTTATTTGTGTGTGTGTATATATATATATATATCGTCCTTGCCTCGGTGCGGTCGTGGGGCTATGAATGAAACTTTCTATATGGCACAACCACTTGGTTTTATTGATCCGACTTGTTCTCATCATGTCTGTCATCCACAAAAGTCTATATATAGCCTCAAACAAGTGCCTCAAGCTTGGTTCCAACGTCTTATCACCTACCTCTTACAGTATGGTTTTATCATTCATCACTACTCTTGGCAAGGAATTTTAGCTCAATACCTTTGTTCTTTGTCTCACTTTTTGGGCTTTGAAGAAACTCTCTTCTTTGCTAGTTTTATGCCTCTCTCAGCTCAAGTATATTGTCGATCTTCTTGCATGCTTCTCTATGACAGACTGCAAACCCTACAATTCCCATGTATGTGTTAAGACTCAATTATTATCTCATAGCAGGGATCTCCTATTAGATGCACACTGAATATCGCCAATTAGTTGGCTCCTTGAAATACCCGACCCCCTAACCCCCACGGCTTATTGTGATGTTGATTGGGTAGGTTGCCCTGACTCTCGTCGCTCTACCACTGGCTTCTGTATTTCTTGGGCTCCAATCTAATCTCTTGGACTGCCAAGAAATGGTCAACTGTCTCTCGATCAAGTGTCGAAGTCAAGTACCAATCGCTTGCTCATGTTTGTGCCAAATCCACTTAGGAACTTTATCTGCTTCAAAAGTTGCAATTTCCTAACTCCACGCCTATCACCTTACTATGTGATAATCTTAGCATTAGATACATGGCTTAAAATCGTTTGTTCCATGATCATATTAAGTACATTGAACTGGATTATCACTTTATACGAGAATGCATACTTACTAGCACACACCGAGTTCAATTTGTCCTTGCTATTGACTAACTCACAGACATATTCACCAAGGGACTTCATAAAATCCACTTTCATCTTCTATGATTCAACCTCGTCTCTCCAAATTAGCGGAGTTTGTGAGGGAGTATTAAACCTCCATGATTCTAGCCTCTCTTTATTATAATTAATTCTAATTATTTTAAGCTTAAATTAAGGTAATAGTTTAAGAGCAATTACCATAAATATTTCTTGTGAATATTGTATAAATTGAAGTATTCTCATAATAGAAAGATATTGAATATTGATTTTCTTACAATTAGTACATTGCCCATTTCCCAAAAACAAACTTACTCTCTAAAACATAAAGAGACTAATATAGCAAGCAAGTCTCTTGTTTATTCTTATCAAAAACATACTTCATTATTTCGGGCTTGAAAATTAGCAACTCAATTTGATGACCCATCGACGCAAAGCCACTGGCCAACGAAGATTACGTCGCAGTTAAGATTGGGATTGATTTCGCCAAAAGTTTCAGCATCTAATTTGAATTGTTGCACTACACTGAAGCAAGTATCTCCTTCTGCTGCACTGTAAACCGAGTTGCAAACCAGAAGTGATTTTGTTCTTGCAAATCCTATTGCAAAAAAAAAAAAAAAAATTAATAATAATAATAATAATAACAATAATAATAATAATTTCTTTTACACAATTTTATTCGACTTAAAAAAAATAACTCTCAACCATGACTTACTGCCAAGTTGTCTGCTCTCTGCGGTGAAGAAAAGGCAAAGAGAAATGAGTAGGATCATGTTAAAAAAGATGATTGTTTTCTTTGTGTATTTGGCCATTTTCACTATTTCTATTTCTTGATTCTCTTATGTGGTAATGTTTGTGTTTGCGTCCTCTTCACTCTACATGGGGCTTCTACTTATAGGCAAACTGCATTGGATTGATCTACATATGGGCACAAACTTCATTCAATTATTCATTTCTTTTTGCAAATAATTAATGAATAAAGCAGCCGGCTTTTAACTATTTCTTGTGGCATTCTTATTGAAATTTCCGATTTCATAAAACACTCAATCTAAACAAGAAGTAGGAACCATAGATACATATCTCACTTAGTCCTCGGTCATGATTTTTTTCCAGTCTGTTATTGTAACGGAGGAAACAATATGAATTACTGTCACAAGAAATATTCTATATTCAGAGATAAAAGAAGTCGGCTTCATCGCTCCAATGTTCCTTATTTCATCCATAAATAGGAGTTCTTTTACCTCCAATTGAGTAAATTAAAGCAACACAAACACAAAAAACTACTGTTTAATTTTTAAAAAAAAGTGTGTTTAAGAAGTGAAAATGGTGAACTACACAAAGAAAGCAGTTGTGTTCTTTAATATGGTCTTACTCATTTTTCTTCTCTTTGCCTTCACTGCTGAGAGCAGACTTGGTAATAGGTCTTCATTAATTCAATTTCCTTCATGAAAAAACAGCATTGATTTATTAGAAAGCATATATTCTGAATATTTTTTACATTGCAGTTGGACTTGGAAAGGCGAAATCAACTCTGGTTTGTAACTCCAATTACGGTGCACAACTAGGTAACACTTGCTTCAGTATTGCCCAACAATTCAATTTGGACGCCGTTACTCACATGACCTAGAGTCGTTAAGATGTTGAAGGGGACTTCTTCATTGACACAAAGTCACGTTATATCCCTCGTCTTACACTCGGGAGAGGTGGCGAGAGAGTTTACGAACTGAGGTTTCATGTGCAATCAATGACGTTGGGGCAAGATTCACGCAATCTAGGGTCGTTAAGATGTTGAAAGGACTTCTTCGTTGACCCAAAGTTGCATATTCCCCTGTCTTACACTTGGGAGAGGTGGCAGAGGAGTTTTAGATACCAAGATTGTCGAATAGGTCGAACATCATTAATATAAACTAAATGAAATCAAACGCGTTTAAGTAAATAAAGTTAATCCCTAGATAATCCATCCCATAACTATCTTGTATTAGTAATTAGTATAGTTAAATTAGTATTTTAGTATTAGTATAAAATTATAAATACCATTTTTTTCACCCAGATAAAATTAGGTTATGACAATCGCGGTACTCGATAGTAATCTCAACCAATCCCTGTGGATACGATACCCGACCGAAACGTCCATATACTAAAACCTAATCTGTACGCTTACGATGAAAGTGACAGTGCATAAATTGCATCCACCAGCTGTTGAGGGAGGAACAACATGGTTTCTTCGATTGAACTTGGCATTCGAATGCATTTACTTCTTCTTTGTTATGTTTTTTTTTTTTTTTTTTCATTTTTAGATTAGTTGTTAGTTAATTAGTGTAGTTAGTTTAATTTAGTATTAGGGTGTTTTGCTTGAGAACTAGCAAAATTCCAAGTTTGGGGGTATTTGATAGGTGTAAAATACCTATCTACTTTTATTTCAAATTTGGTAGTTTTCGAGTGTATTATTAATATTTAATTGCGTTTTAGTTTGTTTTTAGTTAAATCAGGTGTAGGGACATTAACGATCTATAAACGAGCGAAACGGTGAGAAAATGGTAAAGAAACGGTGAAGAAGCAAGGTTTCAAGAACAACAGACCCACCGCCGCGGTGATGACAATGTTGGGAGATGCTGAAAATGAACAAGTCCCACCGCCTAGGATGTGAAAGTGCAGAGAGTTTGGAGTTGTTCCATCGCCGCAGCGGTGATCCCCACTGCCGCGGCGGTGAAAGATCAGAGAGTTATGTGAGGCAGCAGACATACCCTACCACCACAGCAGTGATCCCCACCGCCGCGACGGTTAGCTCTGCACAGAGAAGAATATATTTTTAGATATTTTTGAAACCTTGCACTTATAAAACCCTTTATCCCACTTCGAAAAGAAACTTTTGAACGTCCCTAACGTTAGGACTTGGTCTTGGCCAATCTTGAAGAGCTCAAAGAGGATATTCATCATCCGGAGAAGAGGAAACACTAGCGGATCAATCTTTGGCGATAGTGGACTACTCCACTTTAAGATTTGATCTTTCTTGTTTCTATCTTTGTAATTTAATGTTTTATTGTGAATGATGTTGAATCCCTCTTGGTTTAATATTTCAATGGCCAAGATCATGATAGATTAGATAAATATTAGTTAGGGATCGATGTAGTTGTGTAAATACTTATTTTATCTAATATATGTTTCCTTAACGGTTGTTTGTGTTTAAATCCAATTATGTTTATCATTTTATTATGATCTTAGTATGATTGTTAAAGTATTAGGGTTGGTTTTGAGAATACGGAGTTTGACACTCGGGAGAGGTAACCCCGGATTTGGACTAGGGTAAACACAACGCGACGTTCTAACGACCCGAGAAGGCATTAGAAGGTGTGGAATCCATGATGTTGGGTCAAGAATCACGTGACTATGTGTTCAAAAAGACGTTCAAGGAGGAATTCAACATCAACACGAAGTCATGTATTCATTCACTAAACACTCGGGAGAGGAAGTGAATGAGTTTAAGATACATAGATTGTTGAATAGGATAAAACACCGTTATTGTTAACTAAATGAAATCAAACATGTATTAAGTGAATGAAATCAATCGCTAGGTAATCAACTTAGTTAGGATTAATCCACTAATTGTAGTTTAATTTAGTTTTAATTAGTTTGATTTTAAATAATTCTTGAACCGTCGGGATAATATAAAACTATGCAAATCGCGGTATTCAATTATTCAAACACTGTCCCAGTGAAATGATATCCAATCTTAAAGATCCATTATATTAAAACTTGACCTCATATACTTGTGAGTAGTCAATATGCGAGCATAAAAACCTTGTCGTATAACGCTCCAAAGGCAAATCTGGGTTCCATCTCTTTTCCAGACAATCCACCGATGATTACTCCACCTTTTCCATATCCGCAACGGTTTCAAAAGAAGAAATTGGATAGCCAATTTGCAAAATTTCTCAAAATTTTAAAGAAAATCCATATCAATATACCGTTTGCCGATGCATTGGAGCAAATGCCCAATTAGGGAAAATTCTTGAAGAACATAATGATGAAGAAGAAGAAATTGAAAGAATACGAGACCGTCAAGCTTACAGAGGAGTGTAGTGCAATCCTTCAACGAAAGTTGCCCCAAAAGTTGAAAGATCACAAAAGTTTCACCATTCCGTGCACGATAGAGAAATCTCATTTTAAGAAGGCTCTTTATGATCTTGGAGCAAGTATCAATCTCATGTCATCATCAGTTTATCAAAAATTGGAGCTTGGAGATGCAAAGCCCACTACTATTTCTCTACAAATGGCGGACCATTCATTAACCTATCCAAAAATAATCATTGAAGACGTGCTTGTAAAGGGCGACAAATTCATCTTTCCGGTGGATTTTGTCATGTTGGAAATGGAGGAAGACTGAGAGATTCCTATTATACTTGGGAGGCCTTTTCTCGTAACCGGGAAGACGTTGATTGATGTGTGACAGGTGTAAATTACCTATCTATTTCCAAATTGAACATTGTTAGTTTTCGAGTACGTTTAGTATGTTTTAATATGTTTTAATTTTTTTTGGTATAAATCAGGTGTGTGGAGTAAAAATGTATGAAATCAGAGCATAAACGATCAGATCGGACCAAGAACAGTCGAAGAACGGTGGAAAAACAAGCACGAGGGCAAAATTCTGAAAACCAGTCCACCGCCTAGGCGCTGAAAATGCAGAGAAGGGCCTATAGATGTTGTAAACTCACAGCTTAGGCGGTGAAACTATAGGATGGTCCCTAAATCCACCGCCTCCTCCACCGCTGCGGCGATCACTGAACCGACATACTTACCGCCTAGGCGGTCACTCTGCACATTGGATTAGATGTTTTTTAGATATTTTGAGCCCTATAAAACCCCTCATCTCCTTCTCTCTTCCATTTTGGAATCACCCCCTAAGCCTCTTAGAATATATTTAGGGTGAGTTTGAGAGATTTTTGAGGGAGAGTTCAAACCCGAGGAAGAAGAAGAAGGAAGAAATGATCGTTCAATGGTTTTAGCACCAAATCTTCAGATATTGACTAAGTTCTTTCATTTATTTTATTTGTTTTCTTCATTTAGGTAGTTGTTGGGCATGTTTAGTCTATTTTACATTGTATATATGGTTATGGCCATTGGCTAAACATAGGTTGTTTAGGGATTAACACTATATATATTAATATGTTGTTTGATTGAGTTTATGTTTTGTTAGCGGTTGTTCTTCGTTATTTTGATTTTATTTATCGGTTTGTCATCATTATACGCTTAGATAGATATATTGAGAATACAGGGTTTGACACTCCGGAGAGGTAACCCCGGATTCGGATTAGGTTAAACACAACACGACGATCCAATAACCCGGGAGGTAGTTGGAGAGTGTGCAATCGATGACGTTGGGGCAAGACTCACGTGACCTAGGGTCGTTAAGACGTTGAGAGGGACTTCTTCGTTGACACGAAGTCACGTATTCCCTCTTCTTACACTTGGGAGAAGTGGTGGGGGAGTTTACGAACTGAGATTGTCAGATAAGTCGAACGCCGTTAACGTGAACTAAAACGAGATCGAACACATATTCGTAAACGAAGTTAATCCATAGACAATATATTCCCTCAAAACCATATCAATATAGTATTAGTATAGTTAAATTAGTATTTTAGTATTAGTATTTAATTTTATATTCTATTTCTTTCGGCCTAAATAAAATTAGGTTATGATAATCGCGGTAATCGATAATAATCAAAACTAATCCCTGTGGACACGATAACCCTAATTCTCCCGAACTATACTAAAACTTGACCCGTATACTTGCAGTGAAAGTAGCGACGCGTAATTGCGGCCACCAATGTGCACAATGGGTACTTGAAGTTAAGGTTCAATGATGAGGAAGTGAAGTTTAACATTTTCAATACAATGAGGTTTCTAGAAGAGTGTCCAACTTGCAATCGGGTGGAAGTGATAGACTCGTGTGTTAAAAAGTTCTTTCATGAAATCTTGCATCAGGATCCTTTGGAGTACACTCTCACAAATTCCCTATATATGGGGGATTTTGGTGAGGATCAACCACAAATGAAAGTGTTGTGGACTATGTATTATTTGTCGAAGCTGTACCTAAAGATGAAGTAAATTCGGTTCAAATGGAGACTTTACGGCGGAGAATTTCACATCCTCGCGTATTAACTACTCGCAAGTATACGAGGTCAAAGTTTTTATATAGTGGATCTTTAAGATCAGATATCGTTACCACAGGGACGGGTTGAATAATTGAATACCGCAATTTACATAGTCTTATATTATCCAGACGGTTAAAGAATTCTTTTAAAATTAAACTAATTAAAACTAAGCTAAACTACAATTAGTGGGTTAATCCTAACTAAGTTGATTACCTAGGGATTGATTTCGTTCACTTAATACATGTTTGATTTCGTTTAGTTAACAATAACGGAGTTTAGGTATCCGACAATCTCGATTGTAAAACTCCACCGCCACTTCTCCCGAGTGTAAGACGGGGGAATACATGACTTCGAGTCAACGAAGAATTCCCCCTCAACGTCTTAACAACCCTAGGTTACGTGAGTTTTGCCCCAACGTCATCGATTGTCCATAATACTAACCCCGATCGGGTTATTGGATCATAGCGTTTGTTTACCCTAATCCGAATCCGGAGTTTGTCAAACTCCATATTCTCCATTTATCTATCTAAGCAAGATAAACAAACAATACGATAAACACAATCAAACTACGAAAAACAAATATAAACGCAACGCCGAAATCATCCAAACACATATTTATAAATATATCGTTAATCCCTGTACAATCCATATTTAACTCGTGGTCATAACCATATAAACATTGAAATCGATCTAAATATGCTCACAAAATCCTAAGTTAAAGAAATAAGGGAAGAAATCGAAGAACTTAGCCTCATTCGAAGATTAGCCACTAAGAACGCTCAATGATCGCTTCGCCGTCTTCCTCCACTTCGGGATATGAGCTCTCCCTCTAAAACTACTAATTCCAACCCTAAGTATAGCCCAAGGGGCTCTAGTGGCAGGAGAGTGCAAGAGGAGGGGAGAGAAGTGGGTATTTATAAGCAAAATATCTCAAAAATATCTAAAAAATATCTTAGATTGTGCAGAGGCCACCGCCGCAGCCATGGGATCACCGCTGCAGCGGTGGGTAGGTTGGTTGGTTGATCGCCTAGGCGGTGAAGTAGGCGGTGGAATAGGAAGAACATCTTGTATCTCTTGCGCTGTGGCAGTGGAAGTTCAGCAGGATATTGGTCTTCTCAGCATTTTCACCACTGCGGCTGTAGTCTGGACGCTGTGGCGGTGGGCTTCTTTCACAATTTTTCCTCCTTGCTTATTTTTCCACCGTTCTTCGACCGTTTTTGGTTCGATCTTATCATTTTCACTCCAATTTCCTATCTTTTTACCCCACACACCTGTTTTAATACAAAAAGTATAAAAACTAATTAAAACGTAATAAAATACTATATAAACGCTCAAAAACTAACTTAATTCAGTTTGAAAATAGATAGGTAGATCACACCTATTAAATACCCCCAAACTTGGAATTTGGCTAATCCTCGAGCCAAACACACACACAAAAATGAAAAACACAACTAAATGAAATAAGAAACAACCTAAAACAATCTAAATATAACAAGATGCGAGTTTTAAATTCTTCTAATGGCCTATTTATTTTTCCCTCAACAACCGTCAGTCATATCAAGTTCAGGCGGTAACACACATCATGTAATGTTCAACATTTTCGACATGCAATAATGGTGAATTCTATTCTAGATCCTGTAAACGTGTTTGTGCGAGACTCAATAATATAGCTAGACAACGATCGTATTGGATCATCCACCAACGAAACTCATGACTTCGACCGTGAAAGATTAGGATTTCCATAGGCCGGATTGGGGTCTACTCTCCAATGATGTAGGCTTGGAAGTTCATAGAGATCATTAGGACTTGGTTTGGTTAAGGAATAGTTGGCCAAGGGTATTTCGGAATTGAAAACAGGTTAACGTTGTTAACTTAACGTTACCCAAGGCTCAACGCTTGATACATTCACTCTCGAACCCCCATACATAGATTGGAAACAATCCCGAACATGCATTTAAGACCAACGTACTCACTTGTCAAAAATAAACATAATTTTTTTTGTTTTTAACTAACCACACCCCCAAACTTATTTGATTAGTATGATTTCACGGGTGTGGTTTTAAAATGAAAGATAAACGACAAAGTGAGTACTCAAATACCGAACCAATAAGAAGCTCACCCTAAGCCCAACCACTCACATCAAGTAGCATTTGCAATTGCTAGCTTGATTCACTTAAATGTGCCTTTAAATTCAGCGATTAAGGTTTGGAAAAAAAAAAAATCAATTGGCCAGGGTATTTGTTTATGTGTTCAGAATTGAAATGTCATTTTTAGGCTTCGACAGGGTAATGAGAGATAAACATATATTAGGGTAGGCTTCAAAGGCTCAAGCAATAAAAAAGAATGCCTAAATCACGTCTCCTGAACTACCTTACCTAGGATTTCGCCTCAAGCTTCCCCTCAATCAGGTTCTAGAATCCTTAATTGTTATGAATTTGGCTAATCAATAATCGGCCTCAAATCAATTGAATAAAAATACATTGAGTCTATGTGCTCGTGCAAATTAGGATCTACAATAATTTTGACCAAAACACATAGTCAAGCACACAGAACACACATGCATGGGTATTACTCTTGACCTTGAAAACAACCAGGGGTAATTATCATTATCGGGTAATGGCCCAGATGAACGCAAAACTCAGCATGCAACACAACAACAACAAATAAACACATTCTAACCTAAACACATATGCAATACGAGAAAACGATAACACATAAACTAATATACTACACATCACTTCCGAACTTAAAACGGACAGTGTCCCCAGCGATCCCAATCATCATTCTTCAACATATGAAATTTAAAGCATGCAAACGAAGGGGGTTTAAAACACGTACCTAGGAGGCGAGAGGATCTTGCCTCCAAATAAATTCAGCTATGATGGATTTAACTTATTTGTGACCATAGGTTGCCTCCCAAAAAGCGCTTGGTTTAATGTTCTCGGCCTGAAATTTTCAGAACACCCTCATGCTTGATGAGATTTTGCTTTGGATGACTCAATCTTTCAACGACACACCTTACCGGATTATGTGCGTGGCCATGCACCATAAAATAGCTTGGAATCCCGTCGAAAGGGATGCATCAATACCCATCGATCTGACATCGCCAAGTACCCTGCATAAGAAATAAAAACAAAACTACAAAATAAAAAATATATACAAAAGAAATGCCTAAAGTAAAATCAGGTCATTTACTTACAATATCGACAATAACGAACAAAACAATCCCCGGCAATCGTTACCAAAAACCTGGTAGTGATCGTCGAAAATTGAATTCGACAAACCAATCCCCGGCAATGGCGCCAAAAACTTATACGATAGAGGATTTCACATCCTCGCATATTGACTACTCGCAAGTGTACGAGGTCAAAGTTTTAATATAGTGGATCTTTAAGGTCTGATATCGTTCCCACAGGGATGGGTTGAATAATTGAATACCGCAATTTGCATAGTCTTATATTATCCAGACGGTTAAAAAATTCTTTTAAAATTAAACTAATTAAAATTAAGCTAAACTACAATTAGTGGGTTAATCCTAACTAAGTTGATTACCTAAGGATTGATTTCATTCACTTAATACATGTTTGATTTCGTTTAGTTAACAATAATGGAGTTTAGGTATCTGACAATCTCGGTTCGTAAACTCACTTGCCACCTCTCCCGAGTGTAAGACGAGTGAATATGTGATTTCACGTCAACGAAGAGGTCCCCCTCAATATCTTAATGATGCTAGGTCACATGAGGCTTGCCCCAACGTCATCGATTGCACACTCACTAACGCCCTCCTGGGTCGTTAGATCGTAACGATGTGTTTACCCTAATCCGAATCCAGGGTTACCTCTTCCGAGTGTCAAACCCTGTATTCTCAAATCCAACCCTAATACCTTAACAAGCATACAAAGATTTTTATAAAATGTTAACACAATCAGAATTAAAAGCAAACAACCGTTAAAGAAACATATATTAAATCAAACTAGTATTGACACAACTACATCGATCCCTAACTAATATTTATCAAATCTAACATGATCTTGGCCATTAGAATATTAAACCAAGAGGTATTCATCATCATTTACTATAAAATATTAAGTTACAAAGAGAGAAACAAAGAGATAAAGATCAAATCTTAAAGTGGAATGGTCTCCACTTTCGCCGAAGATCGATCCGCTAGTGTTTCCTCTTCTCCAGATGATGAATCTCCTCTTTGAGCTCTTCAAAAATGGCCAAGGACCACCTCCTAAAGGTTAGGGACATTCCAGCCTTCCAATATTTTCCAAGGAAAGTGGGAGAATGGGTATTTATAGGTGCAAGGCTTTAAAATATCTGAAAAATATCTATTTTGTTGTACAGAGCCCACCGCCACGGCGATGGGTAAGTCGGTTAGCTCACAGATATTTTATCGCCGCAGCGGTGGCCTTGCACTACGATGGTGGAATAGAATCCAAACTCTTTGATCTTTCACCGCTGCTATAGTGGGACTTGTTCAAATTCAGCACCCTCTGCAATCTCACCGCCGCGATGATGGCTTTCTCACCGCGGCGGTGGCTCTTGTGATCTTGAAACCTTGTTTCTTTATAATTTCTTCACCATTTTCCTACCGTTTTTGCTTGTTTGTCACTTGTTTGCGTCCCTACACCTGAATTACATAAAAACTACAAAAACGCAATTATATATTATTAATTCACTCAAAAACTACCAAATTCAATTTCGAAGTAGATAGGTATTTTATACCTATCAGAGACCCTTGATGAAGAAGATAGTTTGCCAAATCTCTCAAATCCACCTCACGGTGGGTTGGTTCTAAAGTAATTATCGGATCACCTTCAATATACATTTTTGGGGGAGAACTCTACCGAGTTGGTCATTATTTCATCGTCTTTGACTCAAGAAGAAGAAAAATTGCTCATAATCCTAAAAAAACACAAGTCCGTATTCGCGTGGTCTATTTTCGATCTCAAGGGAATAAACCCGACCATTTGCATCCACAAAATTCTGATGGAAGACTCATTTAAGCCCTCAATTCAACATCAAAGAAGGCTAAACCCTGTGATAAAGGAGGCGGACCATGCCTGGTGCAAGTGGTTCCAAAGAAAGGTGGCATAACTGAGGTGAAAAACGAGAGGAATGATCTAATTCCCACACGAAACATCATGGGATGAAGAGTGTGCATTGACTATCGAAAGTTGAACAAGGCCATAAAGAAGGATCACTTTTTTCTCCCGTTCATCGACCAAATATTGGATCGTCTCTCTGGTTATGACCACTATTTCTTTCTTGATGGATATTTGGGCTATAATCAAATAGCCATTGCACCAGAGGACTAATAAAAGACAACGTTCACTTGCCTGTATGACACTTTTTCATACCGTCGTATGTCGTTTGATCTATGCAACGCTTCGGCAACTTTCCAACGGTGTATGATGGTGATCTTTTCAGATATAGTGGAAAATATAATGGAAGTGTTCATAAACGATTTCTCAATCTTTAGTTCATCCTTTGACCATTGCCTCTACAATCTATCAGTTGTTATCAAGAGATGTAAAGGGAAAAATCTAGTTCTCAACTAGGAGAAGTGTCATTTCATAATCAAGGAGGGCATTGTTTTAGGCCATCGAGTCTCTTCTAAGGGACTTGAGGTGGATAAGGTGAAGATTGAGACAATTGAGAAACTTCCTCCACCGATCAATGTAAAGGGAGTTGGGAGTTTCCTAGGCCATGCTGGATTCTACCAGCGATTCATCAAAGACTTTTAGAAAACGGTAAAGTCATTGTGTAATTTGCTTGAAAAATACTCCCCATTCATATTTGATGATACTTGTAGGGGAGCGTTTAATGCAATGAAGGAGAAATTGATCTCGGCTCCGATTATAGTCGCACCAGATTGGAATGATCCAATTGAGATTATGTATGACGCGAGTGATTATGAGATTGAAGCTGTTTTAGGCCAACAGAAGGACAAAAATTTATGGTCAATATATTATGCAGGAAAAATGCTCAATGATGCATAGGAGAATTACACCACCACGGAAAATGAGATGTTGGCAGTTGTCTTTACTTGCGATAAGTTCGGATCATACATTATTGGGTCCAGGGTGATCATCTATATGGACCATGCCACCATTCGATACTTATTTGGAAAGAAAGACACCAAACCTTGTCTAATCCGATGGATTCTCTTGCTTTAAGAATTTGATGACGAGACTCGAGACAAGAAGGGAAGTGTAAATATGGTAGCTGATCATCTTTCAAGGCTCGTATTAGAAGATGTTGGTGATGATTCGTGTATCACAGAAGTTTTCCCGAATGAGAATTTATTCAATATCGAAGTTAAACTTCTGTGGTTCGCTGATATAGTCAATTATCTCACGTGCAAGGTGTTGTCCCTGGACCTATCTAGTACCCAAAGGAAGAAATTCCTATTTGATGTGAAGAGTTATATGTGGGATGACCCCCATGTTGTTCAAGAAATGTGCCAATCAAGTCATCCGGCGATGTGTTCTGGAAGAGACAATTGTGAGCATTCTCCATCATTGCCACTCATTGCCGTGTGGGGGGCATTTGGTGTAACAGGACAGCCACAAAGGTGATTCAATCAAGTTTTTACTGGCCGACTCTTTTCCGTCATATACTTTTGTAAAAAACTGTGATCGATGCCAGAGGATCAGCGAGGCGGCATGAGTTGCCCTTAACATCTATTCTCGAGTTGGAACTGCTTGACGTTTGGGGAATTGATTTTATGGGACCGTTTCCTCTGTCCTTTAGTCAAGAGTATATCTTGTTGGCTGTGGACTACATGTCAAAATAGGTAGAGGTTGTGGCCACACCAACCAACGATGCTAAAGTAGTTCTAAAATTTCTTCAAAATAACAAATTGAAAAGTCTTAGAACTCCTTGAGCCATCATTAACGATAAAGGAACCCACTTCTGCAACAAAATTTTAAACACTCTACTGACCAAGTATGGAGTTCGACACAAAGTGACGCATGCTTACCATCCCCAAACAAACGGTCAAGCTGAAGTTTCCAATTAAGAAATCAAACAAATCTTGGAGAAAACGGTTCACTCTAACCGGAAGGACTAGGCGGTGAAACTAGATGATGCATTGTGGGCATACCGCACGACTTTTAAAACACCGATAAGAATTTCCCCATATCAGTTGGTGTTCAGAAAAGTGTGCCATTTGCCGGTTGAATTGGAGCACCATGCCTATTAGGTAATTAAGAAACTAAACTTTGATCTCAATGCTTCAGGGCAACAAAGTCTCCTACAACTCAATGAGATGGAGGAATTTCGAAATGAGGCATATGAGAATGCCAAATTATACAAGGAGAAAACCTAGAGATGGCATGACAAATACATTGTTAGGAGAGAGTTCAACCTAGGACAACAAGTGTTACTTATAAACTCTTGACTAAGACTTTTTCCCAGGAAGCTGAAGTCCAGGTGGTCCGGACCATTCCAGATTAAACAAGTATTTCCATTCGGTGCTGTTGAATTGGAAGGTAACGGTAGACGAATTTTCTGAGTCAATGGGGAAAGGATCAACCATTATTATGGAAATGAAGAACAAGTTGTGGATAGTATCTCCCTTGTTGATAACTGATGTGGATCGTTGTTGAGTCTAGCTAGAGATGTTAAATTTAGCGCCTTTTTTGAAATACAACCCACGTGAATAGTTCTCGCCTATTTTTGCCAAAATAAATTTTTTATAGGTTGTAATGATCGCGATGCGTGTTTGTTTAGTAAATGGAGGAGCACGAACGTTCAGGGATGTTAAATGATTTTGAACGAGAAGAAACAGCGGAACGACAACAAAACAGTGGCCAACCGTTGAAAAAATTCAGAAAAACAGGACTAAGGCCTGCAAGCCTTAACTCGCTGCAGTGCCCAAATAGCAGAAGGCCCAATGGTCTTTGCTTGCTGCAGCGAGAAGGCCCCTGTTTCGGTAAATAAGGGCCGACCCTCATTATATCCCTATTTCAAACCCTAAAACACCCGATTCTCTTTTCCATTCTCTCCCAAACCAATTTCTACCCTCAAATTCATTCCTCCCATCCTCAAAGAACTTCCCCACCAAAAATAAACTAACCTAATGCCATTCACACAACCCTAGCTTGGTCGCTCATTAGATTCGCGTTCAAGTGGCGTGGCTTCATTTTACACGATTTGGGCACCCAATAATCTTCAAGTAAGTAGTTTCAAAGGCCTTTCTAATTGTGAACCATCATTTTGTTGTCGATTGGCTTGTTTGGATTGGAGTTTGATTGTGAAATTGAAGATTTTGTTTGAAACCCTAGAATATTGAGTTGCCATTGGGGATTTTTGGTTTTGCTGAGGTTGTGGAACAAAATCTTAGTATTGTGAAGACCACATTGTGATTGGTGAACGGTTTTTGTGTGTTGATTCGTATAAAAATCATGCCACCAAAATTCGTTTCAAAAAGACAAAAGGGTGAAAGGTCTGGCTCGCGAGTTAACGATCCCGCCTCGGATTACGATTCAAGCCATTTCGTTTCCAAGAAGGCTGAGCTGCACTACAATAATTATGAGAAGAACTGAAATTTTATTCGTGAAAGCGGCTTTGCCGATATTGACCACCTTCTCGATGAGATCGTGGATGTGATAAGAGATAGAGGTTGGAAGTGTTTCTTTAGACAACTGAACCCAAGTGATGTCACCTTTGTTCATGAATTCTTTGCAAAGGCAGTAGGATGCGAGAACAACATAACCAGTGTTCGCACTTGATTGGTGAAATTTGATATTGCAATGATAAATGAACACCTGAGGTTGCCTACTGAGGAGTTTCGTGAGGATTTTGATGAAGAAGAAACGAATGAGGATCTAGATACGGTCTCAAGGCATTATGTTTCAAAAATATGCGTTGGATACCAACCAAGAATAATTAGGTTATTTTCCAATCCAAGCACTTGAGGATTTCCCAAAAATCTGGTTCCACTTCGTCTGAGCCAGAATGTATCCGACAGCTCATTTCATAGATGTCACAAAAGAAAGAGCATTAGTTCTATTTGCTATTGAGACAAAGAAGCTGTTGAATGTTGGATACCTCATCAATTCTACCATTTACTACGCTATTTGGAACACCAATGCCGGTGGTAGCATAAAATTACGTTATTACTTTCACCACAAGTGTACAGGTCAAGTTTTAGTATAGAATGAGAAGATTAAGGTTGTCGTATCCACAGGGATTGGTTTAGATTATCGTTGAGTACCGTAATTGTCATAACCTAAATTTATTTAGGTGATAAAAGATAGGTTTTTGTTTATAAATATAAAATATTAATCTAATTATACTATAATTCTAATATAAGACGTTTAGGGGAATAGATTATCTAGGGATTAACTTTATTTATTTAAATGTGTTTGATTTCGTCTAATTTACATTAACGGTATTCGACCTATTTGACAATCTCGGTATCGTAAGCTCACTCACTACTTCTCCCGAGTGTAAAGTGAATGAATATGTGACTTTGCATTGATGCCAAAGTCCCCCTCGAGCATCTATACGACACTTAGTTACATGAGTCTCGCCCCAACATCATGGATTGCACATTTTCTAATGCTCTCTCGGGTCATTAGATCATCACGTTATGTTTAAATCCTAGTCCGAATCCAAGGTTATCTCTCCCGAATGTCAAACCCTGATTTCTCAATATATCATAACAAGCATATAAAGGAAATTAAAGAACGGTAAACACAATTGAATAACGGAGAACAACCATTAATGAAACACAATTCAAACAAACAACATTTTCATAAACTATATTAATCCCATAAATAATCCATGTTTAGATAATGGTCATAACCACATATACAATAACAAACAAGCTAAACATGCTTAAACAAACTACCAAAGTTAAGAAATAAAGAGATAAAGGAAAGAGACTAGCCATTATCCGAAGAATCGTCGCTAAATTCGCTCCGAGATCGTTCCCTCTTCTTGGAAATGTAATCTTCTCCTTTGGTTGTGTTGAGAACACCAAAAACTCCCCTCAAAATGTCTCTAACTGGTTCTCCCTTCGAAAATGGAGAAGGAGTGAATATGTGAACAAAATATCTAAAAATATCTTAAAAAACACTTTACAGGTGCAAGGCTCACCACTACAGCGGTGGGCATTGTCGGTAAGCAGTCTGGCGGGTAACCACTGCAGCGGTGGAGCTCTCTGAATTTTAACCACTGCAGCGGTGGAAATGCGGCAACTCTCTGTACTTTGACCACTGCAGTGGTGGAATTGCAGATGCTGGAAGGCCTTTTTGCTTGTTTTTCCATCGTTCTTCTACCGCCGTTCCACCGATTAGCTTGATTTTCAACCGTTTTATCTTATTTTCAACCCAAACACCTGATTTATACAAAAATAAATAAAAACTAATTAAAATAAATTAAAACACTAAAAAAATACTAAAAAAGTACCAAATTTGGTTTGAAAATAAATGGATAAATTTCACCTATCAAATACCCCCAAACTTATAATTTTGCTAGTCCTTGAGCAAAACACCCACACAATAAATGAAACTACCACAACTAATTACCGAATTTAAATACTCAAAACAAAAAACATAAACAAACTAAAAAACAATAACGTGCAAGTTTTGAATTTCATTTAACCGGCCAAACGTTTTTCCCTCATCGGCCCCCAAATATATCGATTTCAAGAGTAAAACGTACTATGTGGTGTTCTAGAATTTCAACATTCGATAATAGTATGCGCCATTTTAGATCCTGTCAAAGTGTGTGTGCAAAAACTCAATTATACAAATATCCACCGATCGGATTGGATTATCCACCAAAAAAGTTCATGACTAAAACCAATAAGGTATAGGAAATCCATATGCCTGATAGGGTTCCATTATCCACTAATGTAGGCTCAAAAATTCAAAAAGATCAATAGGACTTAGTTCGATTTTTGGAATATGGCCAAGGGTATATCAGGAATAGAAAACAGGTTAACGTTATTAACTTAACGATACCCGAGGCACATGCTTGGGTCACTCATACTTGTAACCCCAAAGATAAACTCAAAACAATCCCGAACTAGCTGTTTAAAACTTAGTACTCACTTGTCAAAACAAAGAAAAATAAAACTGTATATACATATGATTTTCTCTTCTTCTTTTTTTCATCAAACACACCCCCAAACTTATTCGATTCATACAATTTCACTGGTGCAAAAATATGATATAAAAATGACAAGTGAGTACTTGAATACCGAACCAATCAATAGTTCGCCCAAAACCTAACCGCTCACTTCAAGTAGCCTAAATAAACGCTAACTTGATTTCACTCAAATTTGTGCCTTAGGTTTAGCGATAGTGGTTTGGAAAGAATTTAATTAGCCAGGGTATTAGTTACGTGTTCAGAATTGAAACAGCTTTCCGGATTCGACAGGGTAACGAGGGATAAACATATAACAAGGTATACTTCAAAGGCTCAAGCGATCAAAATTAATGCCTAAATCATATCTCATGAACTACCTCGCCTAGGATTTCGCCTCGAATTTCCCCCAAATCAGGTTCTAGAATCCTTATTCTCATGAACTTGACTAACGGATAATTGGCGTCAAATCAATTGGATAGTTATACATTGAGTTTACATGCTCGTGTAAATTGGATCCACAATAACTTTTACTAAAACAAGTTGTCAAGCACACAGAACACACATGAATGAGAATTACGCTGGACTTCGATAAACAACTAGGGGATAGACTCATCATCGGGTAATAGCCCAGTTGAAGTACAAAACTCAGCACACAAAAATAAGTAACAACATAAACACATATTAACACTAACCTAAACAAACATGCATACATTAAAAACAATACAACATAACTAACAACTATAAAACATACTAAACATACTACATATCACCCCCAAACTTAAAACGGACAGTGTTCAATGTGTCCCATCAACGATCCCACTAAAGCATGATAACGAAGACGGGAGTTTAGAATACGTACCTGGGAAGCGAGACAAGCTTGCCTCCGAATTAAGTCGGAAGTGACGTATCTAATTTATTTTTGGACTTGGGTTGCCTCCCAAGAAGCACTTGGTTTATTTTCCTCGTCCTGACATAGAGAAGTACTCATGAAAGAACGGCTTCTGCCCATAGTAAGTGTTGTACAACACCACAATGGGTCTTGGTTTTGAACGCCCTCAAGACTGGAGAGATTTGACATTAATCGGCTCAATCTTTCAACTTGACTTAGCTTTATTTCTTGTGCTTGGGAAGCATGAATGTAATGAGCTAAAAATGGGGTAGGATAGGTGAGCTACATCGGATCCTCGTAGAAGTAATCGTCTTGGATCGAGAGTAGCATAATTTCAAATGATGAAAAATCACAATTGTTAGCATGTGATTCTTCATTGCCAATCCACACTTGGGTTTTCTCCTCATTAGCATGATCTTCTTCGATCTCACCCAAGTACCTTCCGCTTGCATTCGATTCCTCACGGTGGCTTTCACATGATATGGCTTGTGTGTTTCCCAATGCCACCATTTCTGAATCGACCTCAATAAAGCAGATAAGTTGACCGATTTGCATCTGAAGAGACGTCACGGTCACATCGATTTTAGTGCAGATCGTCTCAATATTGTCAAGACGATCTTCGTGCTCATTTAGCCGGTCATTTATTTCCCTTAGGAAAATCTAAGTGTCTCCCATAACTGCAGCAAATATCTCTTCCAAGGCAAGGGAAGACTCCTCCTGTTGGTCCGGGATATCAATCCATGGCACTGAAATGGTGAAACTATCCCCCAAGCTTTGGTAATTTGGTGAATAATTCCACTATTGAAAATCAAACGTAGCCATGTCTTCCAACAACCAATAAGCTTTATCCACGATTAGTTGGTTGAAAGAAGTGGTACCATTTCCTCTTTCCACCCATGTTCTGGTTACGGCTAATAACCCATCGAGGATGTTCAGTAGTTGACACTCTCTCGGGAAACGATGATTTGGAAACCGGAACAACAACTCCTTGTATCGATCCCAAGCACAATAAAACAGCTCGAAATCTTGTTGAAAGAAATGTAACAGTACTTGTTGATCTAACATCTTTAAGTACCCTGCAGGAAAAACAAAATTACAAAGAAAAAAAATTATAAACACAATAAATTCCTAAATTAAAATCAAGTTATTTACTCATAATATCAACAACAATCTAAAAGTCAATCCCCAACAACGGCCCCAAAAACTTGGTAGTGCGAAATTACGTCGCTACTTTCATCGCAAGTGTACGGGTTAAGTTTTAGTATAGAATGGTAAGAGTAGGGGTTGTCATATCCATAGGGATTGATTTAGATTATCGTTGAGTACCATAATTGTCATAACCTAACTTTATTTAGGCAAAAACAAATAGGTTTTTGCTTATAAATATAACATACTAATCTAATTAACTAATTAAACTAATTATACTATAATACTAATATGAGACGTTTAGGGGAATGGATTATCTAGGGATTAACTTCATTTATTTAAATGTGTTTGATTTTGTCTAATTTACATTAACGATATTCGACTTATTCGACAATCGCGGTATCGTAAACTCACTCACTACCTCTCCCGAGTATAAAGTGAATGAATAAGTGACTTCGCGTCAATGTTGAAATCCCCCTCGAGTGTCTATACGACACTTAGTCACATGAGTCTCGCCCCAACATCATGGATTACACACTTTCTAATGCCCTCCTAGTTCATTAGATCGTCACGTTGTGTTTAAACCCTAGTCCGAATCCGGGGTTACCTCTCCCAAGTGTCAAACTTTGATTTCTTAGTATATCATAACAAGCATATAAAGGAAATTAAAGAACGATAAACACAATCGAATAACGAAGAACAACCGTTAACAAAACACAATTCAAACAAACAATATTTTCATAAATTATATTAATCCCATAGATAATCCATGTTTAGCTAATGGTCATAACCACATATACAATAACAAACGAGCTAAACATACTCAAACAAACTACTAAAGTTAAGAAATAAAGAGATAAACAAAAGAGACTAGCCGTTATTCAAAGAATCGTCGCTAAATCCGCTTCGAGATCGTTCCCTCTTCTTGGAAATGTGATATTCTCCTTTGGTTGTGTTGATCACACCAAAAACGCTCCTCAAAATGTCTATAAATGGTTTTCCCTTAAAAAATGGAGGAGGATGAGTGAATAAATGGGAACAAAATATCTAAAAATATCTAAAAAAATACTTTACAAGTTCAAGGCTCACCGTTGCAGCGGTGGGCATGTCGGTAGGCTGTCTGGAGGGTGACCGCTGCAGCGGTGGTTTCACCCCTGCAAGGGTGGAGCTCTCTGTATTTTGATCGCTACAATAATGGTTTCACCATTGCAGCGGTGGAAATGCAGCAAGTCTCTATAATTATCTGTTGCAGCGGTGGAACTGTAGATGTTGGAAGGCCTTTTTGCTTGTTTTTCCACCATTCTTCCACCGCCGTTCCACCTACTAGTTTGATTTTCAACCATTTTAGCTCATTTTCATCCCAAACACCTGATTTAAATAAAAACAAATAAAAACTAATTAAAACAAATTAAAACACTATAAAAATACTCAAAAACTACCAAATTCAGTTTGAAAATAAATGGATAAATTCCACCTATCAGTCGGCCTGCCCTTCCCATCTCTACTTACAGAGTTGTTTAAGAAAGTGAGCATTGCAATTTCGGACGACAACTTGTGTCATCCCAAAAGATCTATGGATTTCCAGACCATGAAGAGAATATGGAGCAAAGATGCTGAGGGCAAAGTGGAAGATGAAGTAGGTCCATCCAAAGCCCAATGTTTTGGGGACCCCGGCAAAGAAAAAATAACAATAGAAAGTCTTTATCAGTAAGTGGTGTACCTGGGGGAACATATTCAGGCTCTACATTTTGACGCCGCCACGATGTGAAATAAAAGCGTTGAATTCTGGATGTACCAGGAGTCATGCAACCAAACGATACATCAAGCTCTCCACTACTTCAGAATGGCAGCCAGCTATAACATAAGCGGCTATCCACCAATGCACCCGCTCCCAGCTCATCTTCAGCAACCAACACAAAATCTCACCCATCACAACGACGATAGGGACAAAATGCCTCACAATGGTCAATAGGAGGTAAGACTTCAATGTCTCGCCTCCCAGGTACATGTTCAAATCCTCCTTCGTCACCATGCTATATGCCATTTGTTGAGTTCAATGTTGGGTTATTGTGGACACTGCCCATTCTGAGTTTGGGAGGATGTTTTATATGTTT
Source organism: Eucommia ulmoides (assembly GCA_016647705.1). Lineage (NCBI taxonomy): Eukaryota > Viridiplantae > Streptophyta > Magnoliopsida > Garryales > Eucommiaceae > Eucommia > Eucommia ulmoides. Next base: position 33,617,003 of record CM028326.1, on the reverse strand, counting down.
TCTTGTTTGATGTTTGTTTGTTGGTTGTGTAGTTAAGTTTAATAGTTGTTAATTGTTGTGTTAGGTTAAGTTTAATTGTTGTTTAGTTAATTTCATGCATGATTGTTTAGTATAGGTGAAAGTAGGTTTGTAGCTGGTTGTTTTTGTGTATTGAGTTTTGTTCTTCTTCTTAACCATTCCCCGATAATGATTTCATCCCTTAGTTGTTTATTGAGGTCAAGCGTAATGCCCATTCCTGTGTGTTTAGTATGCTTGACATCTCATTTTGGTAAAAATCATTGTGGATCCTAATTTGCACGAGCGCGTAGACTCAATGTACTAGCTATCCAATTGATTTGATGTCAATTATCCAGTAGCCAAGTTCATTAAAAATTTAATGGATTTTAGAACCTGATTGGGAGAAATTCGAGGCAAAATCCTAGGCGAAATAGTTCAGGAGAAATGATTTAGGCATTCATTTTGATCGCTTAAGCCGTTGAAGCCTTTCGTGCAAAATGTTTTACCCCTCATTACCCCGTCGAAGCCTTTTAGCCGTTCCAATTCTGAACATACATCAAATAATGTAGCCATTTAAAATTTTTTCCAAACCATTGTCGCTATACCAAAGGCATGAGTCGAGATGTTATCAATTTAGCATTTGTTTATGCTAATTGAAGTGAGTGATTGGGTTTTAGGCGAACTTTTGATTGGTTCGGTATTCGAGTACCCACTTGTTATTTTTCTATCGTAGTTCCACGTCCGTGAAATTGTACAAATCAAATAAGTTTGGGGGTGTGGTTAAAAAAATATGTAATTGTGGTTTGTTTTTGTTTGATTCGACAAGTGCGTACTGCGTTTTAAAAGTAAGCTCGGGGTTGTTTCGGACTTGTCTTTGTGGGTATAAGTGTGATTGAGGGCCAATCGTCGTTCCTTGGGTATCGTTGAGTTAATGATGCTTACCTATTTTATATTTCCATTTTACCCTTAGCCAGTTGATAAAAACCGAACCAAGTCATTTTGATCTTTTAGAATTACTTAGCCTACATTAGTGGAGAGTGAAACTCAGTCTGGCTTTTGGGAAATCCTATACCTCTTCGGTTTTAGTCATGAACTTTATTGGTGGATAACCGATCTTTGGATGGTTATGTAATGAGAGTCTTCGCACATACACTTGGAAATGATCTAGAATGGCATTTACCGTTATTGAATGTTGAAATTTTAGAACCCCACATGGTGCAGTTTTATTCTTGAACTCGATATGATTAGGGGTTGTTGAGAGAAATTTTTTTGGTCATTAGTTGGAATTTAACACTCACACACCGTTGCTTTTAGTTCGTTTGAGTATTTGTGTACGTTAATAAGTTATGGTAGTTTGTTTTCTTGTGTGGGTGTTTTTGCTCGAGAACTAGCAAAATTCCAAGTTTTGGAGTATTTGATAGATTGATTTTATCCATATATTTTCAATCTGAATTTGGTAGTTTTCAAGTGTTCTTTTAATGTTTTCATTCATTTTTATTAGTTTTTATGCAAATCATGTGTTATGGACGAAAAAACGGTTGTAAATCAGGCCCGTCGGTAGGATGTCGGTGAAGAAACGAGTGAAAAGAGAGCCAAGAAGCCATTTTTCCTATTGCTTGCAGCAATGAGATACTGCTCGCTGTAGAGTACAAGGGAAAAGGCCACTGGCCTTTGCTCACTGCAGCAAGCAACAACCAGTGGTTGTTTTTGCCCTTTGCTTGCTGTAGTACCGTTATACCAGCTGGCAATGCTTTTGAGAGATATTTTTATGATTTTTGAGTATTCTATTTATATTCCCTTGACCCTCCATTGCCAAGCACGTTTTTGGGGCCCTAGAATCAGACCAAGCAAGATGAGATTATCATTGGAGAAGAGGAAACATTTTTGGAGCGGACTTTGCAGAAGTGGAATCATCCACTCTTTAGATTTGGCTATCCTCTCTTGTTTCTCTCTTTTATTCTAAACTTTTGTTGGTTGTTTAATGATGTAAATCTCATTTGTAATTAAATATTTGGTTATGGTCATGTGTAGCTAAACATTTATTATCTAGGGATTGATGTAGTTTACAAATGTTGTGTTTGAGTAAATCTATGTTTTGATAACGGTTGTTTATCCCTATTCGATTGTGTTTATCATTTTATCACTTCTATTGTATGTTTATATATGATATTATGGTTGATTTGAGAATACGTGGTTTGACACTTGGGAAAGATAACCCCGGATTCGGACTAGGTTTAAAACACAACACAAGTTCTAATGTTTTGGGAGATTATCAGAACGTGTGTAATTCATGAGGTTGGGGCAAGACGCATGTAATCGTTTAGATGCTTGATATGGATATCAGTGTTGACGTGGTTGCATATTCACTCACTTTACACTCGAGAGAGATAGTGAGTGAGTTTTAGAAACTTAGATCGTTAAATAGATTGATAACCGTTAGTGTAAACTAGACTAAATCAAATACGTATAAGTAAATGAAGTTAATCCCTAGATAATCCATTCCCATAGAATTTATTCCAAGTATTTTAGTTTATTTAGTTTTCATATCTCGAACACTTTTCAAATCTTTAATCATCTAGATAAAATTAAGTTATTTTAATTGTAGTACTTAGCTTGTTCTAACGATAAATCCCAATGGACGATACTCGATCTTCGGATCACTTTATTATTTGTTAACCTCGTGCAGTTGCGAGTAATTCAAAGCGCATAAAATAACGCAATAGAGTTCAACACCTTGTCTAACCCTAATTTGGTTGAAACCACTATTAGAGACAGAAAATGGTTCGGTGACTGATGAAGTAACTTGTCCAGGTTACATGTCCGATGATTACCTGTTAGCCTACTAGATCTCCCAGATAAGGTGTATGGGTGCAAATGTTATACTAATAGATACCTATTGATGCAACATGATGTGCAAGACGCTATAGTTTTTTGTTTGAAGTATAATGTCTAAGTTTCCTTATGTGTATGAAGGTTACGCATGCCTACGTGATATGTGGTGCATAGTGCCTGTGTAGTACTTTGATACTGACTTATTTTTTGACGCCCAATCTAGAATGTTTTCTTAGGGAATGTATCATCTATCTAGAGATGCAAGTTTTCTCCTGTACCTTTAGCTATTAGCCATCTCCCCTAGTTAGAGTATGAACACTTGAGTTGACCTGAGATAACATAAGCTTGCATTTAATGTGAGGGTTAAACCTCAAATATTGAGGGTTTATATGGTTAGGAGGAATTGGTTTTAGAAATCTATTCCTCAAGGAATCGTAGAATAATTTGGAAAGTGGCACAGGAAGCGGGTTAAATTGCTTTCATTTTTGGTGTGTTCGAGTTGACTTAGGAATTTGGGAAGAGCTATTTGGATAAGCTAAATATGGAGAAGCGATGAAAGGTTATTGGGGTCGTAGGTAGGCTTCCCTCTTAACAGATTGGTTTAGCTTGCTTAATCTCTTTAACAGACTGTTCTATGTAGTCCATCAGCTTTTTTTATTTTGGAAATTTCTCCTTGGATTGACTTTTCCTTAGGTTCAGGGTTTTTCTTCCTACTAGGCAGCTCTTGGCTTGTGACAGTGGCAAAAATGTCATCATCCTGTCTACTAAGGTTGACGTAGCTTTCTATAGTGATCAATTTTTTTGTGAATGAGCTTCTGGATTCTTATTTCATCCCAACGCTTTATCATGCTAAGGGTATCTACAGGTTATGGTAATTGGTCTTCCTTTCTCTCTTCTTGGAATAGTGAGGCTGGGTTCATCTGGCTCAACATTTGTTTCAGGGAGGTAATGTCTTTTTGCATTGTCGAGATCTTGGAGTCATTCTGAATACTTCCAACAGAGGGAAGGATCGGGTCCATTTCATGATTTTGGCGATCAGATCTTAGATGGCTATTAGCAAAAGTTACCTAAAGAAGATTTTCTAGATTTATTATGTAAATAACAACCTAGACCTCTACTAATGAACTTTTAATGGATGTAAATTATCCTATCTTTATGCATGGTTGTATTCTTAACTATGTACGAATATATCTACATGGATGATTATGTTCATGCTTTATTTAATGTGATCTTAGGAAGACGTAGCTTTAGCAAGCAACTTTGAGGCATATTCTAGACAGACCTCAGCTTGGACTTGAATTCAAAGGGCCAAGGTAACTTGGAAATTTCAACTTATCCTTAAGTTAAGAAGCTGTAGTTATCATAGGGATATGGCATGATTAACTTTTTATCCTGAAGATACGGATCATTCTTCCTAGAACTCTAAGGCAGAATCGTCATTTTCTTCCCCAAGACATAGATTATGACTCCTAGGATTTAAAGGGGAAAATTATCCCTTTTTTTCATTTCAAAGTAGGGATAATTTCTCCTAGAACTTGATGACTGGTAGCGAAATATTATGTTGCTACTTTCACCGCAAGTGTACGGGTCAAGTTTTAGTATAATGGGAAGATTAGGAGTTGTCGTACCCACAGGACCGCAAGTGTACGGGTCAAGTTTTAGTATAATGGAAAGATTAGGGGTTATCGTACCCACAAGGATTGGATTAGATTATCGTTAAGTACCGCTATTGTTATAACCGGATTTTATCTAGGCGACTCAAATGTAGTTTTATAATAATTATAATCTACTAAACTAAATTAATTACTAAACTATAATACTACTATGACATTTATGAGAATTTATTGTCTAGGGATTAACTATGTTCACTAATATGTGTTCGATTCAATCTTGTTTATATTAACAGTATTCAAATCTATCCGACAATCTAGGTATCGAAATCTCACTCACTACCTCTCCCGAGTATAAAGTGAATGAATATGTGACTTCATGGCAATGTCGAAGTCCCCCTCAACTGTCTATACGACACTTGGTCACATGAGTCTCGCCCCAACCTCACGGATTGCATACTTTCTAACGCCCTCCCGGGTCATTAGATCGTCACATTGTCTTTAAACCCTAGTCTAAATCCGGGGTTACCTCTCACGAGTGTCAAACCCCGTATTCTCAAACCAACCACAATACCATAACAAGCATATTATGATTGTAATAAAATGGTAAACACAATCGAATTCAAATGAACAACCGTTAACGAAACATTAATTTATACAAACAACGTTTTCATGATGTCAATCAAGCCCTAGACAATATATGTTTAGCTACTCATAGCCATAATCACATATACAACAATGAACAAGCTAAACATAATCAAAACTATCAACCAAACTAAGAATAAAAGAAAAAAACAATGAGACTAGCCGTTATCCGAAGAACCGATGCTAAAACCGCTCCGAGAATGTTTCCTCTTCTTAGATTTTATGATCTTCTCTTGGTTGATAGTTTTTTGGAGATCTCAAGACTCCCAAAAATGTTTTTTAGGTGTGGGAAAGCAAAGGGCTATAAGACAAGGATCAAAATATCTAAAAAATATCTTAAAACAACTAGCCTTTGACCACTGCAGTGTTAGGCGACCAGTAGGGCTTCTGCTGTTTCACCGCTGCAGCGATAAACAAACAGAGAGTTTTTTAACTCTTTGTTGTTTCACCATTGCAGTAGTGGCTTGACCGCTGCAGCGGTGAAGATGCTGCAGCTAACTTTGATCATCTTGTTCATTTTTCACCTGATTTCCTACCGATTTGCTTGATTATCAATCGTTTCCGTCCCTACACCTGATTTACATCAAAACAAACATAAACGCAATTAAATAGTATTAAAACACTCAAAAACTATCAAATTCGTCTTGAGAATATATAGACAAATTCCACATATCAAATACCCCCAAACTTAGAATTTTACTAGTCCCCGACCAAAACACTCGCACTAAAATAAAAAACACAACGAAATAACTAACACAAAAACTAAACAACGAATAAAAACACAAACAACCTAAACATAACGATATGCGAGTTTTGAATTCAACTATCGACCAAAACATTTTCCCTCAACGGCCCCCAATCATATCGTGTTCAAGAGTAAAATGCATCATGTGATATTCTAGATTTTAACATTCAATAATGGTAAACTCCATTCTAGATACATTCAAAGTGTGTGTGCGAAACTCAATAATATAACTATCCAACAACCGGATTGGATTATCCACCAACGAAGCTCACGACTTAAACCGTAAAGGATTAGGATATCTATATGCCTGATTGGGTTCTACTCTCCACTAATGTAGGCTTGGAAGTTCAAAAATATCAATAGGACTTAGTTCGATTTTTTGGAACATAGCCAAGGGTATTTCAGGAATAGAAAACAGGTAACTGTTATAATTTAACGATACCCGAGGCACAAACACTTGTCGTTTATTCACTCTCATAACCCTAAACACTTAAAACTCAACCCTGAATAAATATTTAAGAACTCTATACTCACTTCTCAAAGAAACTAGAATAGAGCTATATTTACATATGTTTTTTGTTTTTTTTTAACGTGAACCACACCTCCAAACTTATTCGATTATTACAATTTCATGGGTATGGTTAAAACAAAAGAAAAATGACAAGTGAGTACTCGAATACTGAACCAATGACAAGTGAGTACTCGAATACTGAACCAATGACAAGTGAGTACTCGAATACTGAACCAATCAAAAGTTTGCCTTAACCCAACCGCTCATTTCAAGTAGCATAAACGAATGCTAACTTGATTCACTTAAATTGTGCCTTCAGTTCAGCTATATAGGTTTGAAAAGAATTCTATTATCCAGGGTATTTGTTATGTGTTCAGAATTGAAACGGCTAATTGGCTTCGACAGGGTAACGAGGGATAAACATTTTACAAGGTAAACTTCAAAGGCTTAAGCGAATCAAATGAATGCCTAAATCATATCTCCTTAACTATTTCGCCTAGGATTTCACCTCAATTTTTCTCCAATTAGGTTCTAGAATCCTTAAAATTATCATGAATTTGGCTAATGGATAATCGGCCTCAAATTAATTGAATAGCTATACATTGAGTCTACGTGCTCGTGCAAATTAGAATCCACAATAACTTTTACCAAAACGAAAATGTCAAGCACACAGAACACATATGAATAAGCATTACCCTTGACCTCGACAAGCAACCAGGGGATAATATCATCATCGAGTAATGGCCCAGACGAACTCAAAAACTCAACACATGCACAACAACTACAACAAACATAAACATACTACACAAACAAACAAACATGCAAACAATTTAACTAAATCTACTACAACTAACAACAATTAAAAATACTAAAATACTACATATCACCCCCAAACTTAAAACGATCAGTGTCCACAATGACCCAATCATCAATCTCAATATTTGAAATAAGGCATGCTGATGAAAGGGGTTTAGAACACGTACCTAGGAGGCGAGACAATCTCGCCTCCAAGTGAAGTTTGTGATGATGATCTAATTTATTTTGAAAACTTGGGTTGCCTCCCAAGAAGTGCTTGGTTTAATGTCCTCGGCCATACATGGAGAAGGGCTCGTCAAATAGCGACTTCCACCCATAGTATGTGTCATACAACACAACATACGGGTCTTGGTTGAGAACACCCTCAAGATTAGCGAGATTTGGCAATGTATGGCCTGTACTCTCAACTTGACTCAGCTCCGGCTCATGTGCTTGGTTGGCCGGAATGAACGGTGCTAAAGGCAGTGAAGGACAAGTGAGCCACATCAGAACCTTGTAGATGTAATCGTCTTGGATCAGTGGTGGCATCACAATATGGATCTCTAATGGTGAAGAATTAGAATCTTCGATACATGCTTGGGTTTTCTCCTTAGTAGAATCATTATCATAAAATGCACCCAAGTTTCTCCCACTCATATCTGGTTCCTCACGGTGGCTTTCATATTCGGATTCGATTTGTGTATCTCTCAGTGCCACTGTTTCTGCCCCGGCCTCAATGAAGCTAACAAGCTGACCGATTTGAGTCTTAAGAGACGTTAAAGTCGCGTCAAATTTAGCGCAGGTCGTCTCAATATTGTCAAGATGATCCTCATGCTCGTTGAGTCGGTCATTCGTTTTCCTTTAGAACACCTAAGTCTCTCCTATAAATTCAATGAATATTTCCTCCAGGGTGGGGAAAGACTCCACATGTTGGTCCGAGGTGTTAATCTATGGCGCCGAAATGGTAAAACTATCATCCAAGCGTTTGTAGCTTGTTGAATAATTCCAACTCCGAAAATCAAACTCGGCCATGTCTTCCAACAACCAATAGGCTTCATTCGCAGTTAGTTAGTCGAAAGAGGTGGTACCATTTTCTCTTTCCACCCAAGTTCTTGCTGCGGCTAATAACCCGTTGAGGAAGTTCAGTAATTGACACTCTCTCAGGAATCGATGATTGGGGAACCGGAATAACATTTCCTTGTATCTATCCCAAGCACAATAAAATGGCTCAAAATCTCGTTGAAAGAAATACATGAGGACTTGTTGATGATCCATTTTCAAGCACCTCATAAAACAAACAAAACTAAAAAGAAAAATTATAAACAAAATAAATGCCTAAATTAAAATCAAGTTATTTACTCAAAATATCAACAACAATCTAAAAACCAATCCCCAGCAATGGCGCCAAAAACTTGGTAGCGGAATATTACGTCGCTACTTTCACCGTAAGTGTATGGGTCAAGTTTTAGTATAATAGTAAGAGTAGGGGTTGTCGTATCCATAGGGATTGGATTAGATTATTCTTAAGTACCGCAATTATCATAACCAGATTTTATCTAGGAGGCTCAAATGTAGTTTTTATAATAATTATAATCTACTAAACTAAACTAATTATTAAACTATAATACTACTATGACGTTTATGGGAATTTATTGTCTATGAATTAACTCCGTTCACTAATACGTGTTCGATTCAATCTTGTTTACATTAATGGTATTCAAATCTATTCGACAATCTAGGTATCAAAATCTCACTCAATACTTCTCCCAAGTGTAAAGTAAATGAATATGTGACTTCGCGTCAACGCCAAAGTCCCCCTCAACCATCTATACGACACTTGGTCACATGAGTCTCGCCCCAACCTCATGTATTGCATACTTTCTAATGCCCTCTCGGGTCATTAGATCATCACGTTGTGTTTAAACCTTAGTCCGAATCTAGGGTTACCTCTCCTGAGTATCAAACCCCATATTCTCAAACCAACCATAATACCATAACAAACATACTATGATTGTAATAAAACAGTAAACACAATCGAATACAAATGAACAATCGTTAACGAAATATCAATTTATACAAACAACGTTTTCATGAAGTTAATCAAGCCCTAGACAATATATGTTTAGCTACTCATGGCCATAACCACATATACAACAATAAACAAGCTAAACATAATCAAAACTATTAACAAACTAAGAATAAAAGAGAAAAACAAGGAGACTAGACATTATCCGAAGAACCGACGCTAAAATCGCTCCAAGAACGTTTTCTCTTCTTGGATTTGATGATTTTCTCTTGGTTGATAGTTTTTGGAGCAATCAAGACTCCCAAAAATGTTTTCTAGGTGTGGGAAAGCAAAGGGGTATAAGACAAGGATCAAAATATCTAAAAAAATATCTTAAAACAACTAGCCTTTGACCGCTGTAGCGGTAGACCAGTAGGCCTTCTGCCATTTCACCGCTGCAACGGTAGATCTTACCACTGCAATGGTGAACAAATAGAGAGTTTTTGAACTCTCTGTTGTTTCACCGCTGCAGTAATGGCTTGCCCGCTGCAATGGTGAAGATGCTACAACCAACTTTAATCCGCTTGATCGTTTTTCACCCGATTTCCTACTGATTTGCTTGATTATCGATCGTTTACGCCCCTACACCTAATTTACATCAAAACAAACATAAACACAATTAAATAGTACTAAAACACTCGAAAACTACTAAATTTGGCGTGGGAATATATAGACAAATTCCACCTATCAATGACAGACTCGTCTATTTTCTTCCTTAGGAATTGATTACTGTTCTTAGGACCTAATGACAAAATTGGATCATTTATCTTAGGACTTAAATGACAGGATTGTCCCATTTTCTCCTCAAACATGGTTCATTTCCCTAGGACCTAATGGCAGAACTATCCCTTTGTTTTCCTCTCCCTCAGAAAGATGGATTATCATTCTTAGGGCTTGGGGAAGAGTCTAAGACACCTTTGACCTCATGATATCTACTGAGGGTGACTTTATTCTGACAGTCTGACTGGTAAACCTTAGGTGGCCTCCTATCAGGATGGATTTTGACCGGCTTAAGGTGTTCTAAACCTAAACAAAATGTCTTCCTAATGGTGCATAATTCCTAGTATGTAGGATTTATGAGAAAGGACACTATGCTTAGGACAAGACATGTGAATCCTAGGGAAAACATAACCCGAGGTATGGTTATTATTGAATCGCACAACCCTGATTTGATTGTATGATGACATATTTTCTTATGTTTTGGTAAGATCGACGTGATTCTACATGATCGAAGTAGATTACTTAGTGGGTGAACCTTAGGGAACTTTGCTTAGCAAATGATACTATTATCTATTTATGTGAGATAGACCTTTTGTTAATTTGAAGACAAAGGTAATTATGATTAAAGTAAGTTTTAAGTGCATTATCAAGAAGAAATGGGCATTTATAATTTAATGTTTATGTTTAATGATTTATTGTATTAAGGTAGATAAGGATTCTTGTTCTTTCCTACAACTTTCTCCGTATTCAAATTTTTTAGAACGTTTTTCATTACTGGGCAAATTAGCAATGCGTGGGATAGAACAAGAGCTCTTACACCGATTATTATGCCCCTACTTGTCCTAGATGTTTTATTCTGTCTACCTAATATAACAATGACATAAATAATTATACAGAAGATAAAAAAACAAAATCTCTCTCCAAGATAAGTGTCCTAAATAGTTCCACATTTCGGTTATTCCTCTACCATAGGCTCACTATATGTGGTTCACAACTTTTTTGACTAGCACATCCTAGAAAGATTCGATTCCCAGACCTTCAAACCTTCGGCATCCTCCCCGGGAGAACATCTATCGTTGGTTGGTAGTCCGAGAGAGTCGAATTTCATAGCCCGATCTCGAGGGGAGAGACCCTTACTTCTACTAATACCTCTTTCTATCCTAAGGGTTTTCAGGGCTTAGTTCCGTGTGATGAAATCACCGATGTCTGCCCCTACTGCCTGCCTCTTTATCCCTAAGAGGGTTACGGCTTGGGTTTTTCCATATGATACGCAATGCAAAGTGAGTGCTCGTGTGTTGGAGATAGAATACAGTAACGAAATGCCGGAATGTAAAGGCAGTATTTAAAATGCAGTATTGAAATACGGTAATATAAATGTAGTAACGACAATAAATATGCATGCGTGCTAGTATATACAGGATATGTAAAAAAATTAATATTTTTTTATTTTTATTATTATTATTATTATTATCCTTATTATTATTATTTATTTATTTATTATTATTATTTATTGGGCCAGGATTTTATGTTGGAAACGGAATCACCACCTAGCATAGGGTTAAATGGTGTGCTAGGTCACCTGGAGTTTTAGAATTTCATTTTTACTTTGAAATTACCCATGTTTTGATTTCATAAGGTCTATGTACCAAAGATATTATTAAAGTTCGGGGGTCGGTTATGCTTGAAAAATGTTTTACGCACCCCAAGACACCCATCCGTAAACTGTACCTTAGGCTAAATAAATATTCATTGTTAAACAATACCTAAGTTACTTTCTTTATTTTCATTAACAAAATAATTCCTTTTTTTTGAATTTTTTTCCTTTTTTATGTATTTTTGACATGATATAAGCAGTAAATGTTATCTATTATGCAACTATAACTAGAAATGAAAATATTTTTGTGTTTTTAACATAATGAAATAAGTAAATACTATACTATTCTACATAGAGACAACCCAATAGAAGTTTATAAGAGACATGAATATAAATATACAAGCTATATGAAATGCAAATTAAGACTAAATTATTTGGATATGCGATCGAACCCGCATGTGGGTTGCCTCTGTATCTTAGATTAATGAGAATCAGATCTTCACGTAGTTCATTTGTGTTAAGGTTAAACTATATGGTTTATATTATTAAAGGTGTGACCGAACCCTTATGGGTTGCCAACGTACTTTGGGGGATAACCAAAGATCAGGTCATCACGTAGTTCATTCGTGTTTAAGTTGAAAGTTGGGTTGGTTTTAGTTGATTATTAGTTGTAAACAACATGAATCACAACATGATATGGACATAGCCTCTTTGATTTTGTCAACAACACCTTAACCGAACTCTTTTGTTTTTGGTTAGTTAGTATTAGTGTGTGAGTATGTTAGTTGAAATTGAAAAGAAATATCATTTATTTATGTCAGTCCTACTCGTAACTAAGAAAAATGGGAAGGTTTCTGAAGAATAATCACACATATCCCCGAAGGAATAGAGGCCCTCCTTTTATCCCGAGTTTTTAGCCACAAGGGTCTGTCGGAGTAGTATATAAGTATATATATATATATATAGGTGCTAGTCCACAAGCTAACCTGATTGTGATCTTGATGTTTAGTAGAAACTAAATCTAACTATTAACGGAATACAGTTAGATTAACAATTAGTAAAGAGTCGGTTTGAAATGTTCTTGAGAGAATCATAGAGAATATGCACAACTCATGGTGTGATAGATGTTATGTTTGAATTCTCACGTGTTCTTAACATGTTCTTGGATGATTTGGGTCCTCACGTGTTCTTACCATATTCTCGGATGTGTTTGAGATAGTTTTGGATGATTTGAACATACTTTGGTTATTATATCAATAATTAGGTGTTATTTGGTTGATTATGGATTATGTGTGTTATATACATGAAATTTAATTGTATAAACTACGTTATTATGATATGTACAAGCATAGTATATGAAATTTAAGACAAGATCAAGGAATCTCAAGGCACATACCTAGTTTAGGGGAGTGGTCTTTCCCTCAATAATAACATTTCTCTCATTCTTGATCTTCTTGGTTAGAACTCGATCAATCACTGTCGATCTCTTGAGTTCTTGCTCCAAGAACCTCAAGATCATCGTCCAGGATCGAATTTCAGTAGAATAATGGTGTGTTATTCAAGAATCTTGCTTGAGAATCCTATTACTCGATACTTAGCTCGAGTTTTAGAAAGAGAAACTAGGACTTCAAGTCTTGAAAAATGAAGACCCCAGCACCTCTATTTATAGGCTGTGAGCCTACACATTCATCCATACGTAGGCTATCCCAGCCTTTTCCTTGAGGTAATTGACCTAGGGGACTTCCTATCTTATTTTGGTTTTGTTCAGCTTTGAACACATTTTAGGTGCAAGGAAAGATCTCAAAAGATTTGGTAATCATTACCAAATATTTTCCTAGATTTGGTAATGATTAACAATCATTACCAATCATTACCTCTCCTCCAATCACATGGGTTGCACATGGGTGAATTAATGGGTTGATGTGACACTTTTGGTTCAGTTTAGGGGCTAAATACCAGTTAGTTTCACTATTTTGGTTTAGTTACCGTTAATCTTTCTAGGTGCATTGAATTTAGTCTTGAAGTGTCCCTTTGCATTGAATGCTCCATGATGAGTCATTGCTTGGTGAGCACTCATTAGGTTGGATTTGGATTGAATTGGGTTAACTTGCCTTGTAATCAATGGTTGGTTTTCAAGTTTCCTAACTACCCCTAGATATTTTGGTGAAAATATCTTGGTTCAATGCATCCACTCATTCCATTTCATCCTTAATAATTTAATTCTTGATGGGATATACATTTAATGTATTGGCTTGGTGGCAAACCAATTTGTTTTGGCTTCAGTATCGAGTAGTCACATTTCAAGATTTACAGTTAACTCTAAGATATTTTGATCAAAATATCTAGATACATTGAATGTGGCCTATCCATGTAATCCCAAGCATTTAATGCTTGATGGTATGAGAATTTAAGGCACATTAAATGCCTAACTTAGGTGGCGAACCAAATCGGTTTAGTTTCGATAATGGTTGGTCACATCCTAAGTGTCTTGGTTTCCCTTCCCTAGATATTTGTAGGCAACTTTTTGGAAGGTTATTTGGTTATTTCAAGGCTCCTATTGTGTGCCTTTTAATGATGGTTAGGCCCTTAATTCGATGGGCCTAAGGTGGTTTGTCAAGACAACTTGGATTGTTTCTAGATGGTATTTTATGTAATATGCATAAATGAAATAAATATTTTTTTGTGTTAAACCGACAAAATTCAGTGATAGTAAATGTTTCAGGGTTAGGGTAGGTATCTGAGGTAATTGTTTAAAATATTATATAATTAAAGGGTAGTAGCTAATTTTTATTTATACTAAAGATGATTTAATGAAAATCAGTCTTTAATAAAGTTATTTTAAACCCCCTTAAATTATAGGATTTTTTAGGCTGACCCGAAACTTTTACTTAGTTGAATTCAGTCAAATTTAACAATTTTCGTGTTTTTCTCATGTTTTTGGGTATTGTTGTATATTATACAGTGTGATCTCAAGTAAATTCATTCCCTTTAAACTCAAGTTTAAAGTTTATCTGAACTTGTACTTGATTCAACATTGATTGGGAGGGACAAAATTATGTGTCTACACTTGTAATGATCTTGCCATTCATATAAACGGTAATCGTCATTATCTCGGTACAATAGATATTGATTGCTCTTATTGTTCTACTTTGCATTGGATGGACAAAAAATTGGTAAAATCATCCAAAAGATGTCCTCTTTTTGGTACATGTTATTTACAAGGAAAAGTTAAACTGCCTTTGCTCCTTGTACCCCGTTCACAAATTAAAGCCTTATGTGATGCCACTGATGACATATTGATATCATTTTGTCATTACACTAAAGAATATAATGCAACAAATGCTTTTACAAGCCTTGGTGCCAAGCTATATGCAAGAGTACTTACTAGAAGGAGGACAACAATGTTTACAATACATGGAGAGTTGCGTTATCGAATAGGAACATTAATTCTAGAACCGGGACAACATGCAATGTACTCCCAACTGTATATTTATGATCCCGATTTTGCCTTAAATGTACGATATTGTAGAAATCCTAATCTAAAGATGCGATTTTCTACAAACTATTCAAGACTGTCTGTTGCAACATAATGTATTTGTGAATAAGTTTTGTCAAATTTATGCAATCTTAATTCGATTAGATTTAGAACAACAGGCTTTGCCGATAATTCTTCATTATAATACAGTTATAGATTGATAGAAGTACAATTTTCCAACAACAAATGAAGTAGCAATTATATTACCAAGAGATGGAACTGAGACGACTAAGATGAGGAATATTATTTTACATTTAAGGGGACATAATGAACTAATCCAAATCAATGAATGTCATCCTACTTATTTACTCTTGCATTATGTTTTATTGTTCTCTTTTAGTGAACTTAGATAGGAACCTGGATTCAGACACTAGGATGTGACCAATGGTCAATATACAAATAATCGACTAACTCACATGCAATTTTAGTTATCATTTGTTTGAAAGATCAACAGAGTATTCTATTATTTTAAGAGGAGAAAAAATATTTTAAGAGTTCTTGGTAGATGCATGGGTTACAATTGAATAAAATCGCTTAAATTACTTTAGGCTCAATCAAAAAAATATCCGTGGTGAACTATCTCAAAATGTATGTGATGGAGCAGTAGATGGGTTGGAACCTGATCAAATAAGTCAATGAATTATCTTTTCGTCATCTTTTATTGGCAGTCTGAAACAATTTTTTTCAAAATTCGATGGCTATAATGCGGTACAATCATCATCGAGATCTATCTCTCACCAAGACTGCAAATCCTAACTAGACGAAAATCACTTCAGCTTTGTTATCGCATCAGAAGCCAACCGACCATCCAGATTTAATTACCCATGTGCTTGAGTTGAAAAGAAATGCACTAACGAAAGAGATTAAAAAGACACAAGTATTCAAAAAAAAAAGTTAGTCATGTTTGTACAATTAAATACCAAAAAAGAAGGTTGTCACACATGCATTTATTAATATTTCTTGATGGTCTAGAAAAA
Organism: Eucommia ulmoides; assembly: GCA_016647705.1. NCBI lineage: Eukaryota > Viridiplantae > Streptophyta > Magnoliopsida > Garryales > Eucommiaceae > Eucommia > Eucommia ulmoides. Next base: position 33,600,977 of record CM028326.1, on the reverse strand, counting down.
ATCCGAACATGTGAACAAATAGATAGAAAAGTTTGTGCAGAATTTCCCGATCCAATTGAAGAGCCAGAACTTTTTGAAACCATAAAAAATGTATGGTGCATGGACCATGTGGTGTTCGAAATCCGCAAGCACCTTGCATGTATAATGGTAGATGCACTAAAAGATACTTAAGAGCTTTTGTAAACGAAGCCACGATGGATGAAGAAGGATATCCTATTTATCGTCATTGCAATAATGAAAAATTTTAAAGTAAGCGGACAAGAGGTTGAAAATAGAGATATTGTTTCATACAATGCATACCTTTCAAAGAAGTTAGATTGTCATATTAATGTTAAAGTTTGTGCTGGATTTAGATGTATTAAATATATTAACAAGTATATCCACAAAGGAGTTGATCGAGCAACATTGATTTTGGGAGGAGTAGATGAGATCAAACAATATCTTAATGCGAGGTACATTGGACCGTCTGAAGCAGCTTGGCATCTTTTTAGTTTTTCATGCATGAAGAGATTTCGATAATTGTTCAATTGGCACTCCATTTGCCTGGGATGCATCGTGTTTTCTTTCATTATAACGAGCCAATAGACGCAATTGTTTCTCAGGCTCAATCACAATGTTAAACTTTGATGTCGTTCTTTGCATATTGTGATGCACATGAAGATGCACATGTTTATACTCATCAAGAGTTTTCTCAACATTTTGTTTGGAATAGAGCTCAAAAGGTATGGACACAATGGTCGAGGGGGTTTGCTATTGTTAGATTGTACTTTGCCTTGCCCAATTCAGGTGAACAATTTTATCTTCGTCTATTATTGATTGTAACTAAAGAACCACAATCATTTGAAGACTTACATACATTCAACAACATTGAATATCTAACATTCAAAGTCGTATGTGTAGTAAGGGGAATTTTGGAAGATGATAGTAAATGGGCGCAGTATCTTCAAGAGGTATCAATTATGACTACTGGATATCAATTGAGAAGACTGTTTTGTGTTATTCTTACACAATGTTCTCCAACAAATCCGTATGAATTATGGCATCAATTTTCAATGGATATATATTATAATCTTGCTTACAAACTTCATAATATATTTTCCATTCCCTCTCCTACTGAAGAATAGGTAAAAGACTATGTGTTGTATCTTTTGAATCAACTTTTCCAAAAATTTGGCAAGAGTTTAACTGATTTTCCATTGATGCCTCAACCAGTGAAAAATCGAAATATGATAGTTGGTAATAAACTAATATGGGAGCATTGATAAATGCAAAGTGAAGCGCAACAACTAAATGTACAAGTTAATATTGATCTTCTTAATGGTGGGCAACATGTTGCTTTTGAAGCAATTACTTCATCGGTGTTTGCTAATCAAGATAAAATATTCTTTCTAAATGATGGTGTTAGTACTAGAAAAACATTTTTGTATAATACAATCATAACAAAATATCACAGCCTTGGTTATATTGTTATTACTGTAGCATCATCTGGTATTCCTCATTGTTACTTGAATGAGGTCGAACTGCACATTCCACGCTTTACATTCTGGTGGATATACTTGATAATTTGTTTTGTGGGTTTAGTAAACAATCATTGCATGTTGAGTTATTTTGAGAAGCAAAACTAATTATTTAGGATGAAGTTCCTATGCAACATAAGTATTGTGTCGAGTTGGTGGAACTCACAATATGAGCTATTCGTGAAAACCCAAAACCATTCGGGGCTACCACTATTGTTCTTGGAGTGATATCAGACAAATCTTACTTGTTATACCTAAATGTGTCGTCAACAAATTGTGATTGTATCATTCAGACGGTCGTTCATTTGGAGAAATATAAATGTGTTGATTTTGGATGAGAATATGCGCTTAAGTAGCGCAAATATTGATAATGCAGAGTTCTCTAGATCCTTACTATAGGTAATATTCAATTTAATATTATTATTATTTTTTAATAACTCATCCCCTATATTTTTTAAGTAAATGACTTGTAATATTTTGTTAATTTTTTTAGATTGGAAACGATCCGCGTGAAATCGTACAATTACCATCAAACATACATAAGTGTTGTAATTTGAGAGAATTGATAGTTTTTGTTTATCCATGTCTTGATATGCCTAGTATTGTTAGTCCTACATTTATAACCGAATTATTTATTCTTTCTATATGGAATAATGATGTCAGTACTATAAATTCAACAGCATTGGAGATGTTTTCTGGAGAAATTATCATATACATGACAATAGACAAAATGTCGGGGATGATGGAGTTGATTCTCAACTTACTAATCGTTATCCTAATGAGTATCTAAATTCATTAGTTCCTTTAGGATTACCACCGTTTAAGTTAGATTTAAAAATAAATTGTCCTATAATGTTACTAAAAAATATTCACTAAATGATGGACTTTGTAATGGGACTCGGTTAATGGTTGTTAAGTGCACCTCATGTATAATTGAGGCTAGAATTTTGACCGGTGATAAAATTGGAAATTTGGCATTCATTTCTAGAATATCTTTGACTCCATAATCTTCTCAATTTCCTTTTCAAATGATGCGACAACAATCCACTGTTCGTTTGGCATATGCCATGATTTGAATACACCAGTCTTAAGTCATTGCCAATTATGTGTTACTTTATCAAGATGCACCATTAAATCGATTAAGTGTCCTTGTTCTTGATGATGGATTTTTCTCTACAACGAACATTGTCTACCCAGAACTTCTATTGTGAATATCTCAACTGAATTATTAGTACGCTAATTCCATTAGTAAATTCTTTCGTTGCTCTTTCGTTTATAAAAACTTTATCATTAATAATTCATTAACTTCTTTGATTGTTGTAAGAATTTGATGAAAAAGTTCTACACCGGTAGGGGATATTATTAGGTACTTGAATTATTGTTATTTGTTTCAGTAATTTTTGTTCCTGAAATTTATTGTCTTTGAAAACACATGTTAACAATTAAATTTCATTATTGGTTTTAATGTTTGTGGTTGTAGGTACTGGCGGTTTATTCTATAATTATATTTTTGGTGTTGGGTCTGTTGATTTTTTTGCTTAATTACCTATTAAGGTTAAATTTTTCCACCCGTGCCTTGAAGCACGGGTTATATGCTAATATATTCTATAAATCATGACATATTTACATTTTGAGACATTCTGAGCTATTTAATCAAATATCTGATAGTTGGGATTGAATTTGGACACATTATACATTTGAGACATTTTAGATTGTTGGATCTAACATCCAACAGTTGAGAGTGAATAATATCAAGAGACATTTTCCGCCCTTAATTATATTTAAAGGCTAAAATAGTATAAATATTTTTTGCCGTCAAATCGATTTCGATCCAACGGTCAAGATTAAATATTGTTGATTGTGTTGTATTTGTAATATAAATTGTTTGTTGGTGATAACATTTAAATGTTAATTATTGTTGATTTTCTTAATGAAACAGATGAAGAATGTTATATAAATAGAAGAGATTATCTCAATTTTTTGTTCAAATTTTTTAACATCCGTGCCTTTGAGATGATATCGCATTTCATAATGAATCCTATTGAATTATGTTTTTCATTAAGAAGTTTATGGTATTATTTCAATAGTCGAATATCTATGTTATTTGATACTAATTGTGTTGTATTTAAATATACATTGTTTGTTGGTGATGGTATTTAAATGTTAATTATTGTTGATGTTTAATAAAACAAATGGAGAATTTTGTATAAAAGAAAAGATTATATCAAATTTTTTAGGTCCATTTTTTTTACACTCGTGCCTTCAGGCACAAATTATACCAGTATTGTTAAGAAGAATAAATATTTTTGAAAAGAAGAATAACCAAGAGAAGAATAAAGAGATAAAGTTTTAGCATTACTCATTTCATAGGTGGTGTGTGTGATCATTTAGAATTTTTTTTTTTGTACATTTGTTGAAGGACGGGTTGAACTCTAGACCTTCCATAAAAATAGCTAGTTATATATCCACTAGGCAACAAGCCTTGTGGGGTGTGTGATCATTTAGAAATGAATTGTATTTTGAATCTTGTTTTGAAATTTCATTTTGTTTAATCAGTGGTGTACTTCATATTTTGTTTCCTAATGAAGCAACTTTTCTTCTATATTTTTCTTAACTTCCTCTCTGTATTAATATAGAATACATTCTACTACAGAAATTATAGACACAGCATTTTGTCCTGCTTATTTGCACAACATTTCTTTCTAAAAATAAAAAATAATTAAAAAAGAAGAAAAAGTATAAAAAAAAAATGGAAAAGTTTTTGCTGAGTCAATTATTCTTGAATTTTAAAAATATCCAAATGAAAATGGAGAACCCCGATTTGAAGATTACAAAAATTAAACTTGAACTTTGCGATTGGAAATTTTATTGGCTTTGTTGGTGTTGATCCCTAGGTTTTGATGTACAATTAAGTGTTGATATTTTTGTAGAACTAATGTGTTTGTTGAGTATTTCAAAAAAGAGTTTCATATTGCTGATTGTGTTGAAGACATCATAAAGAAAATGTTAAGGGTACAAAGATAGACACATTGAAAAAATGAAGAGCTGTGAAGACCTTGAAGAAATTAGGTGAAAATAACTTTATACTTTTATACTCTTAATGCAATCCGAATTAGGATCACACACGACACTATTAAATGAGTTATCTTTTTGTGTGTTGATATGATAAAATTTAGGATCCTAATTATTGATTTAACATGTGCTCTTTGTGAAATTGAAAATGAAAATTGACCTAAGTGAAAATCAAGATTAAAGTTTAAAAAGTTGAAGTTTAGGATTAATTTAGTCAATTGAGAAAAGCAATTGGTTAACTGAATCAAGTAAGTGAAGTCTTTGAAACAATCGATCAACCGATTGGGAAGCAAATGGTCAATCGACTTGGTTAGAGGTTTGGTAGGGAAACTCTCTGCATCAATCAGTCAATTGACTAGAGAGGAACCGGTCAACCGATTGGGGTTTTCGTTTGGCCTGGTTTCAATGTTGTATCAATCGGTCAACCGACTACCAGGGATCGGTCAACCAACTGTTTCGATTGAGATTTCGAGGAACTTGGTCTCCTGATAAAAAACTAGCCATTTTTTATGATTCCAAGGGAAAGATTTGAGGGATCTGATCTTATTAAAGATATTGTACATATATTTTAAGGGAAATTCGTCCAAATGTCCCATCCCATAAAAATACCACTTTATGTGGTCGTGTAACAGTAATTTTTTTACACATGAGATGGGACCTAGAAATTGATTTTTGGAATCTTGGAACCTCTCAAAAAGTTTTCCTATATTTTATATCCCTATTGATTTGGTCCACATAATTCATAATTCAATCAATTTATGTAATTAAATACTTCATATCTTTATGATTGTTAATTAAGATATATTTCATGGACTTATTTGAGAGTTTTAAAAGTTTTTTTTAAAGTGAATTATCCCAAAATTCAATGAGATTATTATATGGGGCCTAAAAGTGTCTTTTAGAGACATATTTTTTTAAATGTAGCCATTGGAGAGCTTGTTATCTGTCTATATAATTAGACCTATGGGATTGAGGTAAAACACATCAAGAACATCAATTCCTAAGATTTTCTAAGAGTTATTATTTTGCTGAGATTTTTTAGAGAGATTTTATGTTAAGTTCTTGATCTAAAATGCTGATTGATTTGGCGTCACCGACTTGTGCTATCTTGCGATTCTGTTTTGAATCTTCGGTCTTTTTCCGAGGAGATATTTCCAAGCTATTATCCTTAATTTTGATTTCATATTACTATTATTTGTTTGGTGTTAAAATCGTTAGAAAATTGTTTTCAAATCTAAAAGCCTAAAAAATCTTTTTAAAACAATTTTGTGTGATTATCTGATTACGTGTTTTAATTTGTGCAACCCATATTTGTTTATTAATCAGATATTAATTTGTCTCACATTGTATCTATCACATAATATATTTCGGAACATTAATCGAGTATATCTATATTGAGGTGGTAGAAACTCATTGTGGAAAGAAACTCATATTTTTCTGTATTTGTGAGTTTGAGCGGATTAGACACGGTTGGGACAGTATCTAGTCAGGGTAGCTAGGTTTTTATCTTTTCCTGTGAAAAATATTAGGGTTTAATCATTGTCCTAAGTAAAAAGGTTATGTTATTCTTTTTCCTTAAAAAAAACTAGGTCTTGATTTTTCATGAATTGAATTGAGTGAATTGTGAAGGTTCCATTATTACCTGTGAAAAGGAAACTTGTGAGATTTGTGAGGTTTGATCTTTAGTCTGTTAAAAGGATTGGGTTTGATCTATAGTTTGTAAAAGGATTAGATTTTGATTCTTCCTGTAATAGAATTAGGTTAGTGTTTAGCCTAGTAAAAAGTAAGGTTCTTCCTTAACTTGGGAAAAAGATTAGATCTTGATTCTTCATGTAATAGAATTAGGTTAGTCTTTAACCTGATAAAAAGATAAAGTTTTTCTATAGTTAGGGAAAAAGAAAATTATAAAGGTTGATTATGAGCCTGGTTAAATAATCGTTACAAGGGTTTGGTTTTTACCTAATAAAACAATCAGGTTGTGAATCTTGGTGGAGCTCGGGGGACTGAATTAGGCAATGTTAGCTTGTTGAAATAGGATATATCTTAGTGTGCTACATTCTTTACTTTTATAATATTTTGTTTGGGTGTACACCTAGTTAAACACTTATCGCTACGTAACGAAGATAATAATTAATTTAGAAAAATTGATTATTTGATAATTAAGTATTAAAGATTTATTTATTTAAATTTTTATAACTACCCAATTCACCCCTTCTTGGGTAGCTCATTGGGCCAACAGTCAAAATTTTGAAATGCATAATTAAATTCCTAAGGTTTAAATTAATGTTTCGAAAGTTCAATTAAATCAAAAGATTATCCAATTAAGACTTTCAGATCAAAATTTGTCCCTTTTGAAAGTTTGAGACTAAATTAAAAATTTGAGAGATTAACATTTCGATTCGATTAATCTCAAAACGAGTTAAATGAAAGTCAAATAATTCTAATTGGGCCCCTAAAAAAGCTAATTGAGAAAATTTGTTGAATTAAGAAGTTTTAGGGGCCTAATTAAATTTTCCTATTAAATCTTTTCAAATGATTAATTATTGAAAAACTCAAATCAGAACTTCAATTGAGATTCAAAAAGTCAAAAGAAAGTTTCGGGGTCAAAATGAAAATTTATAAAAATTACTTTGGACTAAATTGATCAAATCGAAATAAATTGCAAAAAAAATTACATGTATATATATAAAATAAAAAATTGAGGTCCCTAACATATAAAGGGACTTTTGTAGAAAAAAACAATGGCAAAGAGGCAATGACCTTCTACCGAAAATAATAATAAAAAATAAATAAAAATAAAATAAAAAAATTGGGCGGTGTGGGTTGCCTATAAAAGGCAACTCACACCCCCATTTCAGGGGTCTCTATCTTTTTGGGGAGTTTGGGGAACTTTTATTATTTTTTGAGACTTTAGGTGAGAGAGATTAGGGAGAGGTGAGAAGTTTTTTGTAAGGGAGTTTTTTTTTTTTTTTTTTTTTTTTTTTGGGGGGGGGGGGGGGGGGGGGGGGGAGGCGTCTACCTACCGAAAACCAAGAAAAGGGAAAATGGGGGTTGATTATTTTGGAGTCTTAAGGCCAAACAAATAAATAAATAATGGGTGGGGATTTTTTTTTTTGGTAGACAAAAAAGAGAGCATGAGGGATTGAAAAAGGTGTTAGAAAACAGAAGAAAGGGTGAAGAAGAAAAAAAGGAAGAGGAAGAAAAAAGGACCTAAAATTGAAGAAAAAAAAAAAAAAAAACTAGGAGGATGTTTCCAATGAATACTTTAAAAACCAGTTTATTTTTGGTATTTATTTTCTTGTTTTACTACTCTTTTATTTTTGTTTAAACCGTTTGAAAAGAAGAACCTAAAATTAGAAGAAAGAAAGAAAAAAAAAACTAGGAGGATGTTTCCAATGAACACTTTAAAAACCAGTTTATTTTTCGTATTTATTTTCTTGTTTTGCACTTTCTTGCTGTTTTATTTTCTATATTTATTTTCCTGCCATGCACCTTTCCGCACTTTTGTTTTGTTATTTATTTTTTGTTCTCCGTCTTTTTTCGCTTTTATTTTGTTATATTTATTTGTTATTATGCGTCTTTCCGTACTTTTATTTTCTTGTTCTATGTCTTTCTGCTCTTTTATTTTCGTAATTTTATTTTACGCACTTTATGTATATATTTATTTTATCGGATAAGAAAAGTGAAATGATTGTTTTGGTTGTAAAGAAATAAAAAAATAAAAAATAAATAAAAGAGGAAAAGGAAAATCTTAACTTGAAATTTAAGAAAGTGAGAGTTTTTTATCCTACTGTTTCGAATTTCCCGACTAGTGTGAAATTTTCAAACAATGAGTTTAAGATAACACTTCTTTAAGCCGGACTTTGAGCTTAAGATAAATTGATAAAATAGAAAAATAAATTTTTTATTTACATGTCATATATATTTTTTTATCATAAAAGTATGTAAAAGTTAGTTTTTAAAAAAAAAAATGAATTTTTAATGTTTAACCCAAATTTTACACTCTCTCTCTTCAATAATCATTTAAAGCAAAAATATTATTATTTAGTTTTCTATCAAAACATTGTTAGTATTTAGCATTTTTGTCCTTCTATATATATATATAACCAAAGAAATCCTAAATCAACCCACCCTATCCCTAATTCATCATTCTGTTGTTCATATTTCCAACGACAACCACAAGCCTTCTATTGTTCATTTTTCAACCACCGCCGCAACCCTAATTCTCTATCACTGCCGTCGATCTGTTTCTCTCTTCCCTCTTCATCTGCCCCAAGCTTTTCTCTCAGCCGCGAACCATCGTCGATTATCCGGACGTCTGCGAACCATCGACACAAATCGCTGGACATTTGGCAAAACGCAGATTGAAAATTTACAGATCTAGAGTTTGTCGTACGTCTTCTTTGGTCGGAGTCGTTCGCCGCCGTTAGTTCGTGACCGGTTGATTGTCGGATTCGTCAATGAGTAGGTTTGGGGCTTGAGGTCACGATAGGCGACGGTTCATTCCAGACTAGAAAGATTAAAGCCGCCGAACGATCAGCGACGAACGGAGAACGAAGCGGTGACGACAACGGAAATAGAAGCTTCGTGTGTGTCCTCTGTTTTGTTTCACTCCTCTGTTTTGTTTCAGAAAGTAAAGATTTCATTTGCTTTTCAATGGTGAAATGATTCTCAATTATATTTTTTACCCCCTTAATTAGTTTTGATTTTGATTTTTTAATTTTTTTTATATTCCCCCCCCCCCCCCCCCCCCCCTAAACATTCACAACTATTAAAATAGTAGTTGGAATGTTTCATATGATATATTTTTTTGTGAACTTTCGTTGTGTTTGGTGAACTTTTATTCCAGATTGTTTTAGGTCCTATTACAAAATTAATGTTTTGATTTTGTTATTCTCGTTGATTTGTGAATGTTTTGTAGTTGTATTTGTCTGTATTTTTGTAACCATTTATACCAGGTTATTTTTTTTAGTGAATGTTCATTGAAATATTCACATAGGTTTGTTTTTTAATCAATGTTTTTTATTCGGTTTTAATTTTTTGTGAATATTCATACCAATTTGTTTTGTTAATCTTAGGGTTTTTTCAACGTTTTTGATTCGTTGTTCTTAGTTGTCTTTAGATTATTATTTTTTTAATTTTTAACACTTTTTTTTTTGAATATTCACAATTATTTTAAATTTAAATAGTAGTATGAATGATCTTAACACAAGAACGTGAATGTTCTTTTCTATCGTTTTCGTGAACATAACAAAAAAATATAAAATAGAAGAACGTGTGACCATAATAAGCAACGTAATTGTTTACATAAAAAATTATGAACATTTACAGCAGCACAATCAGTGTTAAAATATATTAAAATGTTTAAAAATAGTAAAATAAAAATATGAAAATACATTAATATATTAAAATGTAAATAATGAAAAAAATATAATTAAATAACAAAGAACTATTTTCTAAACTATCGCTAGGGACTAAAAAATTATTATAGTTGTTGGAGGTCTATTTTTTTTTTTTTTTTATATCTCTTAAGGTTTATATATTAAATATTTCAAAAAATAAAAATAAAATCATTTTGGTTCTTAAAAAAATACACTAAAAAAAAAAAAGTTTTCGTGAGTAGGAAAAAAATAGTTTTTTCTAAAGGGAAGTATTTTGAAAAATCACTAAAAGATGAGTCATTCCAAATAATTCTTACGTAAAAAAATGTGTTATTTTTTTTAGAATGAAATTTTCTAAAAAATGTGTTTTACTATGTTTTCTAAATCAATCAACTCCCCTATGTTTCGTTTTTGGGAAGAAAAAAAATTATTAAAAATATATTAAAAAAGAAAAGAAAAAAGAAAGGGTTATTCAAATATATATATATATATATATGTATATTGGCCCACATCCATATTCCTTCCTTTTGTCAAAATAACTCAAACTTCAAATTGTCTACATTAAATTCCCCGGGGGTCATCCTTGTTAAATCATTGATATTTGATAAGAAATCATACTGGAGGAACGTTAAAAAAAAATTAAAAAAATTCCATTTTATTTCAAGAAAAACCCAAAAAAATTAAATATTTTACTTTATTTCAAAAATAAAATAAAATAAAATAAAATAAAAAACAATAAGATTTTTTAGAAAGAGATTTCAAAATCAAATCAAACATTTGGACTTAAATTTTGATTGGACTTAATTGGATAAATTACAATTCTCGGACATTCATCTTGGGGCGTCTAACACATTCTCTGAGCGTAACTAACCCCCGAATCTTTGAAAACAAATGTCTAGTCGGACTGTACTTTTGGAGTCAAAATTTTACTTAAGTCATTTTTAAATTATTTTAAAAAAAAAAAATCCGATGACCTAGTATAACATTTAAACTCAATGTTAGGCGACGACTTTTTTTTTTCTTTCCAAAATTGGTTTAAGTTATTTATGAGAAAATCAACGCTTTTGAAAGACCCATCTCTTTAATATTTTTTCAAAACAAAAAAGACTTATTTATTTGTTATTTATTCTATTTTCTTTTTTTTATTTCTCAAAATCCAGAGTGCGTCAGAAATATATGCAGAATACATTAAAAAAAAAAATACAAATTACATTCAAAAAAGAAATAAAAATTCAAAATGCATTGTAAAAAATAATATTCTAAATGCATTAAAAAAATGGTAGAATACATTCCAAAAAAAAAAAATTCAAACACCCCCCAAAAAAAACAAAATACATTCAAATTAAAAAAATAAAAATAAAAAAAAAAATAAAAAAAAATAATAATAATAATAAATAAATTAGAAGACAAGGCCTATTGAAGATATTGGGTTCCAAAATAATGCATGTACCCCTGGCTCTAATGTCACGTGCTTAGCACGTGACTTATTCAATCCAATTTGGTCTAACACCGTTGCCAATTGGACCAAATTGAAGTCAATTTTATAAATTAGGGACCGAATGTCTCAAATACAAAATATCAAGGGCCACTTAAACATAGGGATGGTCATGGACTTGGGGGTCCGCCCAGCCTGAACGGCCAAGATTAAAAAATTTTAGGCCCGGCCTGGCCCAGCCCGAAGGATATTTAAAAAAATAAAATATATATATATATATACACGTTACAATACAACTCTAATATTTTGAATATTAGTTTTATTTTTGTTTGGAATATTGGTTTACCTTTAAAAATTATAATTTTAATATTTCTTATTGGTTTAGTTTGTTTGGAATATTGGTTTACCTTTAAAAATTGTAATTTTAATATTTCTTATTGGTTTGGTGTTGAATTTTTTGTATTTATTTTTGAAATTTAAAAAAAAAAAAAAAATAGGGTCGGGGGCCCGTGGGCTGGGCTTTGGGTTTAAAATTTTCTTATAGGGCCGGGTTTGGGCATAGAATTAAGACCCGATCACCAGGTCGGGCTGGGCTAGGGCCCAATATTTTTTTGTAATACACTAGTCTAAGCCCGGTCCGGCCCATGACCATCCCTACTTAAACACCCACGCCAAACTTGAAGGGCCAAAAAAGTCATTTATCCCATATAAATATAGCACAAACGGGATTTTAGGGTTGTTCCTGCTCATCTCTCTAAGGTTAGCCCCTTTCATAGTCAAAACCCTAACTAATCCCTTGTTTCAGACTCGAAGAGCCGTCATATATCTTCAATAATCTTCATTTTTGTTTCAATTTTGATTTTCTTGTAGGATTAGCTGAGGATTTAACGGGGAAAACGTTCGTCGGAGCTGATCTGTAAGTTAGAATTTTCTAATCCGTTGCTTCTGATATGCTTTGAAATTTATTCGCCCGATAGATTTGCGCAGACGTCTGCATTACTTGCATATCTTGCCTTCCATTTTCGTTAGAATCAATTCATCTGAAAGACTTAGCGGAGTGAAAAGAAGATGGAGATGAACTCGATTTTGGAGGTTTTGATCGTTGATTCCATTAGAAAGTTGGATTAATGATAGTTTTGTGTTCTTATCATCATTTCCTTTGGTAGCCAAAAAAGTGATAGTTTAGTACTTTAGGATCTTGTACAAGCTACATAAAAATTGGGGGTTAGTTTCCAGTTTGATAACTGTTTTTTAGTATTGAAGAGCAAAAGTTGTAGTTCATTAGATAAAATTGGATCCATTTTCAGTTGATGTTGAGGGTACGATATGTGTATATAAGCATTCATATATGTATAACATGTTGATGGGATTGCTGCACCACAACCTATGCTGGTAAGCTTCTCAAAGTTGCTGATTTTTTCTTGAATGCTAATAACCATGCTCTGGTGTGTTATGCAAGCTAATGCTTTTGTTTGGTATTCAGCTTTAGAGTCAGTTGAGCTCTTTTTATGCATGCAATTTTTGAAATCGCTGATCGATTTCGTGAAGATTCTGTAGATTGTGGTTTTCTTATGCTTGTCGTGGTTGGTTTACTATCAGGTAATGGCTCCACAACAGGCTAACTCTGGCCTATTTGTGGGTCTGAACAAAGGGCATGTTGTGACGAAGAAAGAATTGGCACCCCGTCCTTCTGATAGGAAAGGGGTAAGTTACTTCTCTCTTGTTGCTTTGTTAAATTTGACCTTTTCTTTTTTGGAAAAATAGGCAAAGCAAACAATGCCAATTCTCAAACAAAGAGACCAAAATCAAGCAACAAAACATTCACTAAACAACTCAAAGAAATTGCATAAACAAGGACACTGCAGACACCGTTTCACTCTTTCATCTAAACTGAGATTGGGTACCTTGCTCTTTATGCAGTGCTGAATCTGGTTTTACGATCTTTGTGAAAATTTATTAGCGGTTCAAAGTTCAATGCACGGTTTTCTGAATTTTCACTCAATTTCCCTTGTATAGTTGCGCAATCTGTGTATACATAAACATTCCAGTTTGGGAAATACTATTGGCACTCCACAAATGTTTAGTTGCACTCCAATTTACGCTATTCTTGTCAGAGAGAAATAGTGAATGTGGAGTGCAATTGGATATTTTTTGAGTGACAATTTCATTTTAATGTAAAATTGAATGATCTTGGTAGGCATTTTGTTAACGGTGTACCCCTTTTCCCTAAATATTTCATGTCTTTTGTGTCATTTGTACTCAGAAAACCAGTAAAAGAGTTCATTTCGTGAGAAACCTCATTAGGGAAGTTGCTGGTTTTGCCCCCTATGAGAAGAGAATAACCGAGCTTCTCAAAGTTGGAAAAGACAAGCGTGCATTGAAAGTGGCCAAGAGAAAGTTGGGGACTCACAAGAGGGCAAAGAAGAAGCGTGAGGAGATGTCCAATGTCCTTCGCAAGATGAGGTAATTAATTCCCAGTTTTGTTTAACTGCATGTTTTTATTCATGTTCTCACTTATCAATATACACAAGAGAATAACAAAAAGGCATCACACGTGGGTGTGCTTTGTCACATAAGTGGGATTTGTTTCGAGATTTGTTTTTGTTCTGGGAACAGAAATAGAAATTTGGGAACAATTTTAGTCCGCTTCCGATGATATATTCTAAAAATATGGGAATGGAACATAAATAATTTTCCCCCAAACTTTGGTTTTTGTACTGTTTTATGGGAATGGAAACAATGAAATATAAATAGAAACACTAACAAATTCCACCTAGACCACTTCATCACTTAATCATTGTGAGTCGATCTACTAAAATATTAAAATTGATGAGAAGTACTCATTTTTTTTATTTTTTTTAAGTAGTGTTTGTTTTGCACTTACAAAAGGTACTTTTAAAAGTTAAAAAAGTAAACATATGATTTTGAGTACTTTTTTAAAACAAAAATAGTTTTTTTTTTTTTTTTTTTTTTTTTTTTTTTTTTTTCTATTTTTGATTATTAGAGATCTATGGACATCTCTTCACCCACTTTTCGAACATGTAGGAAATTCTTTTGGATTAAGAGATTATTTATGAGGATAATGTTAAGATCTTATCTCTACATTATCAAACGCATGATTTTTTGCTTTTCTTTTTAAGTACGAAAACGCTAGCAAATGGTGCCTAATAATTTTTTAATGGAAGTGCTTTATTTTGAGCACTAAATAACTTTTTTTTTCGTAAAAAAAAATACCTAAAAAGCGATACTAAATGTTGCCCAAGTATTTTCCAATTTTTTTCATGTTGTTGCTATGATGCTTAATTCCTTGGTGCCAATCTGGTTGTCCAAATAAATAACCTTCATTAACCAAACAGACCTGTATTAGTTTCTATGTTTCATTTGATTTTGGTATATACTCGAAATTAGGTATTAATGATTTTGGTGTCGTTAAACAGATCTGCTGGAGGAGGGGAGAAGAAGAAGTGAGTTGATGCAATTTGTACTTGTGGTATTCATTTACCTTGTTTGACTTGTTAAAACAATTTTTTGGATTTTAATTTAAAGTCAAGTTCTTGTTTCTTTTGACATATTGATATGTTAAGATTATTTATTCTCATTTTGCTCAAAGCTATTGCAATTCTTTTTTTCTTTTCTTTTTTTCTCAAGATGTTATTTATATTCACTCAAATCACTATACTAATGATAAATAATATTTAATGATAAACAATATTTAAAACTCACTTAAATAATAGGCGTAATTTTCGTTAAAAAAAAAAAAACCCGAAGAGATTATGTCAAAAGATTACTAAATATGTTGCCTCGATATAAAACACCTAACTAATTATTTTAAAAAATTTCGAATTATTTATATAATTTTGAAATTGGAAATATAAACATCGTCTCGAAAATTACTATTTTGGTACGTGTACTATATCAAGTTACATGATGAAATATGGGATTGTACTTAATATTGGTTCAATAAAAAATTGTAATTTTATTGGGATAGAAAAATTCTAAATGTTGTTTAAAAAAAAGGATGTTCTATAATAGTTCAAAAAATATTTATTGGTACCAAATGAGAATTGACGGAATAAAACAATTCAAAATTTTGAGGTTTAATATTCATATTATATATTCTTACGAGTTAGGACAATTTGTCTCAAAAACAAACATTAGCTAAGTCTTAAAATTGTCAAGGGGGATGAGTGTTAACTTGTAAGGAAGTCATCTAGGAAAGTAATCCAATCTTTGTGATTGGAAACCCCATGAAAGAGGTTCAATGGGTAGTAACAATTCATATTGCGTGATTTATAAAACAACACTATATATTTTAGAGAAATCATTGAAAAGATTCTCTTGCTCGTCTCTAAAAACGCTGGTGTTATATAATGTGATGTTAATGATGAGTTTAACCCTTAATGAGACTACAACAAAAAAATTATTGCTAGGGTGTAAGTCACATATATCATTGGAGGACTCATCTAAATAAGAGTTGTCGTGAAGCCGCAACTATGAGATTAGGTTTTCCCTAATAACTCTCATAAGAATCAAAATACATGTGTATGGCCATAAAAACGCAAAACCGCGAACACGATCTAATACCCGTACTATGTGTGTGCTTACTAAAGTTCGGCCAAAAAGACCTAGTTCAAGACCTACTTCACTATAGTTTCTTTAGATGACTATTGTTACACTAAGTGAGGTTCAGGTATTGAAGACACCTACACCTATTACACAATATTATATTGTCCATTATTTTTATGTTATTATTTTATTTCTATTTTATTGTTTTATTTTAATTTTAAATTATGTGGGGGATTGTTAGAAAAATAATTTAAAATATCAATTATATTATTTTATTTAATAAAATATATTTTATATATATTTGTAATGGTTATAACTATGTATTCATATTACATGTTTATTACACATTATTATTGTGATTAAATTATAAATTTATTGAAATGACATTATGAATTCTATTATAAATATTTATGTTATAATGCGATTAGTATAATATTTATGTGTGTCATTAGTGATTTTATTAATTATAATATTATGAGTAAACATAATTCATACACTATATATAGGTGTGTGAAGATGAAAGAAATAGACAAAAAAAAAAAAAAAAATTGATACTATATGTTGATATATATAAAAATAGTATATAAAATAGTTAGTGTGATTCTATTGAGATATAGAGATAGAGATAATTGATATTTTCTTATATTTTACACATATACTTGATGATTTACGGGTAATAAGGTTCGTGATCGATTTAATATAGGGATGTGATGTTTGCATAACTTCCTAGATCGTTGTATCTTGGGAAGAGTTCGTCATTCATTCCTATACATAGAGGGGATATATCTCTTATTAGAACAGTGTTTATACGTCTCGATCTATCGATATGTATTTTCTTTCTATTATATGTTTTATTTTATTTATTTAATTGTTGATGTTCTTAATTATTTAAAGAGATTAAATTGCATGTGAAATATATTTATTATTTAATTTGTACTTATATAATTATGTGAAATTTTTTTAATAAAATATTAGTTGGTTATTGGAATTTTTTTATTACTATTATTATGATGATGATTAATGGCACTTTAATCCACGTGTTATCCAAACGTGAGTTGTCTGAATTGCAGTATACTCTCCTTGAATTTTGGTAAGCACTTTATTTCTGTTGTGCTTTAAACTAAAGAGTTTTTATTGTATAAGCCTTATTAAAGGGTTAATGTAGAACAAAAAAATCAAACAATTTAGTTGACAATAAGGCCTTCTACACAAAACATTGAGAAAAGTATCCTCAAAGATTACATAAATGGATTGAATAAACATTTAGGAATGCTTAAAATAGAAATGAAGGTCAATCTTTTCATTTTGTGCCATTTATTTTTCTCTCTCCACAAACGCCTCATAAAACCTCTCTTGCGTGGGGTTTCATCCCCACCACTCCTTTCTCTTGATCTCCTCTCCGCCACTGAACGAGACCATAAATCAGATTTGTTTTTTTCGTGCGGCTTGGTGATGTCGTTTCTGCAGAAAAGTAATTTGATTTAGATCTAAGAAGTATAGAACAACAATCTCAAGGAAGAGTTTGATTTGATTCGAGAAATCATCGATGACCATCTGTACATCACCATGGTCACGGAGTTTTTGGGAATCGTCCTCCGTCCGTTGGGAAATTTCAAGAGCAGCAGCAACTATCATTACTAGACATTGAAAGACAACGTCGACATACTGGAATTGATCCAATTAGGGCTCACTTTTTCTGACGAAAACGATAACCTATTCATTTGGCAATTCAACTTCCTAGAATTCAACGTCAACGAGGACGTGTTTGCCAACGTTTCAATCCGAACGCCTCCCTGAAGAAACGCTACCACTAGAATGTCATTCGCCGCCACTTCCATCAACGAGTTCTAGCCGCAGTCGGCAATGAAACAAGCTATTGATGCTGACGCCAATACTAATATGGTGGGTCTTCGGTTAGGGTTCGCATTTATTAAGATTGCGTTTGAGTAAGGGATTTGACAAATTCAAGAAATTTGTAAATGATGAGATTTTAAAATTCAGGATTTTAAAATTTCATCATTTATAAATTCTTTATTTGAATAACTATTTTATTCAAAGAATTTGATTATGTAATTTTGTAATTCTTTTGTTTGGATAGGTATAATATTTGTAAATAGAATTTAAAAATCTAATTCAATTACAGGGGACTATTGTGTATATTTTTTTTTTACCTTCTTTTCTCTCTCAATGCCTTTTCGATTAACCCACAACCTAACCCACCACCACCATCTTCTTACTTTCTTTCTCTACATCTACGAACCCACCTAACCTAACCCACCACCATCTTCTGCTTACTTCCTCTCTCTCTCTCTCTCTCTCTACATCTTCGAACCCACCTAACCCACAACCATGGACAAGCGTCATCAACAACAGCATCATCAGCAGAGCTTGATTGGAGGTGAATCGGGGGTTTCTGTTTCACAGCTTGGAGCATAATCCGAGCAATGGGTTCAGGTTCGCTGATATTGGTGGTGGTGGCATCGAGTTCGACTCCGACAATTGGATGGAGAGCTTGATTGGCGGTGGCGATTCGGCTGAGGGTTCGCATCTTCAATCGGCTTGTATCGTGTGGCAGAGCAACTCCGATTTCAGTAAATGATGGAAGAGACAGGCCTTGGCGATTCGGCTTGGGTTCGCTTCCGTCACAATTGGTGAGGAAAGAACACTTGCCTTGAACGACGCTTGTGGATGAAATGAGCAAATCCTTCGAAGGATGGATTTTGAAATAACGCCTAGTTTGAATGGATTTGTTAACGACACATATTCGATTCCAAACAAGTGATTTATTAAAGAGGAAGTTAAAAATCTTTTTGAGGAAATAAAATTTCTTTCTCAAATACCTTACTCAAACCCAAATCCAATCTAAAATAATTTTATTAAAAATCCCTATAAACTATATTTTCATCCCTGAACATTCACACTGATAATTCATATTAAATTTAGTGTGAATTATTATTTCGAAATAATATGAATATTCACTCTTCTATCTATGAGGGATTTACAGAAGAGTGAATCTTCACACTTGTAATCCTATTAAATCTAGTACGGTACGAGTTTTTGTTTCGTAATACTGTAAACATTCACAATATTGGAATGTTATCAATGATACCACTCTATTGTGAATATTGTTTGAGTGTAAATATCAGCAATGCGAGCATTGACAATATTATATATGCTAGTGTGAATGTTTGCACCACTTCGAAACAACTCTTCTTAAAATACCAATTTAATAAATATTTATCAGTGTGAACATTCACAAAACTATTTGTATTAATATAAATATTCACATCACTTCGAAAACAATAACTCGTATAACAATACATGTGAACGTAATACTACTGTTGCTCTCATGTGAATATTCAGAAATCTATAGTTTTTTTTTCCTAAAAATATACAATATGTATATCAAATAAATAGCATGAGTTGCACATTAAAATGACATTTTTTTTATTGGAAACATTTATATATATATTATACATGGTCTGGTTCCATGATAAATGGACTTTCTATTTTTATTTATATGGTTGCAGATTTTTGTTGTAAGACCTCGACTTTTCATATACGAATAATTCAAGTCACGTTTTAAAAAATATTTTGGAATGTCGGGGTAGACTACGATATTAATTATGTAAATTAATATTTTAAGGGGGGTGTATTGAAATTTAAAAACCTTAAAACATATTTTTGGGTTTACATTTCTACCATAACATAATATAAGGGGAGTTTGTGTAATTTTATAAAAATATCTCAATAAAAATATATATATATATACATAAAATGTTGGGTATGGGTAGGGTGGAAATTGGTAGAGGTATGGGGGGGTGCTGTCCGTCCACGCATACATAATATATATATATATATATATATATATATATATATATATATATATATATATATATACACACACACACAGAGAGGGATAAGGGGAGCAAAGAATCTAGAAAAATAAGAGAAAAGAGAGAGAGAGAGAGAGAAGAATGTTTTGTCGGCACCGGCGGTCGGCTGAACCAGAAAATCAAAAAAAAAAAAAAAAAAAAAAAAAAGAAAAGAAGAAAGAAGAAACAGAGGAGAGAGAAAGGTTGGTCCGGCGGTCCAAGGATGGTTCGTCGGTGGTGAGCGTTTCGGTCGGCCGTTCAGCATGTGTGTGTGAGTTCGGTTCATCGTCGGTTGTGGGTTGCCGGTGTGGGTTATCGGTAGTTCGCTACGGAGGTGCGGGATCGTCGCCGTCCGTCGCTGATGTTCGGTGAGTGGGTGTGTATTATCGTGTGTGCTTCGGCGGTATATGGGCGTGTGTGTCGTGTTTGTGGTCGTGATCGGTGTAAGGTGGACGGCGATGGCGTGAGTGATCGTTGAGGGTGGTCGGATGGCGAGGAGAGAGAAGAGGGTCCGTTCGGTGAGTGAATGCATGCCGTTTGCCGTCGTCAAGTTTGTGTGGGTTGTCCAAGCGTCTGCAAGTGGGTGTGCATGTGTTTCGTTGTGTGTGTGTTCAGCAGTAGGTATGTGTGTATATGTGAGTGTGTTCGGAGGAGGTGTGGGTGGCTGTTGACCTGCTGAAAGGGAACGGAACAGGAAGGGTTAGAGAGATTGGATTTTTGGTTGATCGGTGGTATGGGTTTTTGTTGGTAGTGTGTGGGTATGTGATTATCGCCAGTGATGGAAGTTAGAGAGAGAGAGAGAGCAGGGGGGGGTGTGCGTTGCGTCTACTGTGAGGATGAATGGGTGTTGTTTCGGCTGAGTCCAGAAACGCCAGCTAAAGAGAGAGGGAACGGAAGAAGGCCGGAGGTCAGTGGCGAGATCGGTGGTGACGTCGGCTGAACGCAAACGGGAAACAGAAACAGGGAAAGAAAACACAAAATAGAAAAAGGAGGAAGAAAGGAAAAAGGAAAAGAAAAAGGAGAAATGCAACAAACCACCCCACTAAAAATATAAATTCAATCTTGAGGCCGGCGGAAAAATTCGGAAAAGGTATAACTCCTATCACTTTTAAAATATGCATTTAATTCTATTTAACTGTTTCGTGGGTAATTATGAAACTAATTATTAGTATCGAAAATATCGAAATAGCAATAATGAATATTGAGACCGTTTATATGAATAAATTCGATAAAATAAACTTTAAACGGAGCAGCATTAGCGGAATAGTAATATTCATAAATAAAATATGGGGAATAGGAAATTACGGGATTTAGGGTTGTATGTCATGATTAGGTTATTTTTATATAAAATATTAATTTAGGCCCCGTCACTATTAGGTTCGCAGACATCGGAGTATCGGGAGAGGATAGTGGGTAAAAGTCTTCGGAGCGGATAACCAGGTGAGTGTACTGTCTTCTTGCAAAAATTTATTTTCATATATATATGATGAAAAATGTGTTTACTTGAAAATGGATGAATTTTCTAACTTACATGGATCAAGCATTATTTTGGGTATTTCTGATATTGTGGATATCATTGTTTGTTGTTGAGGTGTCAGTTGATGGTGGGCGGAGTTGTTGTGGTTGAGGTAGAGATGAGTTGTTTGTTGTTGAGGTGAGGTGAGGTGGAGATTGGTGGTGGATATTCACCCGTCTGGCTTAGTCCAGCGGAGCGTTATTTCATTCGTCTGGCACAGCCCAGCAGAGCGTTGTTATATCCCGCTAGGAAGGCATATCCTACGGGATACGGTACCGTTGCAACTCCCGATCGTGAGATTAAAACGATCACATGGTTAGCCGAGGTATGGGGGTGGTGTGATGTGGTGTAGTGTGGTGTGATGTGGTGAGATATGATGTTATATGTGGTATATAATTTTTATACTACGGTTAAAAATGTGTTTGTTTTTATGCATTAAGCTTGATCCATTTAAATGTTGTATTATTTAGAATGTATTATTATCTTAAAAATATTTTTACTAAGAAGGCAGTACACTCGCAGGTGATTCCTTAGGAGACGGTCCCCTACTGGCATTAGGTGGAGTCATCTGGGAGGATATTTGAGTTGAGCCATCAGAGAGGAAAATATAAGATAGTGAAAGAGTACGTTCTTGTTGTATGTTTTAAATTGTATAGTACATTCATGTAATTTTGAGTAATGTATCAAGAAGTAAATAGTGAAGCAGGTAATGTCATATTGTCGTCACGCCGGTTCTGGGATGACAGGTGTCTGGGACGGGTCGTGACATTTGTAGAATAACATATTATGTAGATTAGGAAAAATCATTGGTCAAAGAATGGGGACTGTTTTCTGAAAAATCTTCGAGGACGAAAAAAATTATTTTTGGCAATAAAGGGCCTTTTTAATAGTTTACATTACTTTGGAGATGACTAGATAATAAAAATCCCTATATCAAAAGCACAATAGTTAAATAATTAATAGAATGGTGTGAAATCATGACCCGACCCGACAATATAAATAGAAAAGAAAAATTTAATATATAGACCCTAAGAGATATACAACTTATAAAATGAACCCCTTAATTAGGAAAATAATTTTTTTAGTTCTTATAAAATAGTCCCTAACATTTATCCCCCAATTGATATTATATTTACAAACCCATGCCATTCAGTATTGTGTAACCGCTGCATTTATGGGAAGTGCACAATTCCCAACTATATCACCGTGAATATTCATATTTTTATTCTACTATTTTAAACATTTCAGTAGATTTTAACTCTCATCCTATTGTCATGAATGTTCATTGTTCTTTAACCATTTTTTTCTTCTTCATTATTTATATACAATATCATTCTGTAAAAAAATAACCAGACATGAATATTCATATTTTTTATTTGCTGTTTTTAAACATTTTAATATAGTTTCATTTTTTCTGTCGATGTGAATGTTCATTGTTTTATATATGAACAAAATTATGTTTTTTTTTTGTTATATTCACACGTTTTCACCAAAACAATCAAATCAAAGACATTAAAAACCGCCCGATATCAAACATTCATAAGAAAAAAAAAAAAACGATATGAACAATCACAAAAAATAAAACCAATCAAAGAATAACAAATCAAAAACATAGAAAATAAACCCTAATATCAACAAAACAAACTCGGTATACGCACTCCACAAAATAAAAATAAAAATAAAAAATAGAACTAAGAACAATAAAAAAAACAACCGGTGTAACAATTTCCCTAAACCGAGTAAAATTTCGCCCAAAAAAAACAAGAAACACAAAATCAACAAATGCACAACTGAAATGAACATTCACCGATCATAATGACACATTCATCCCGAAAACTAAAAATCGATATAAATGTTGATCGAATCATAATAACATTCACCAAAAATCCAATCAATATGTATATTCACTCAGAAATTACCAAAAAGAACATTCACAAATAAAAATAAAAATGGATTTGAACCGGTTAAAAGTGTTCCTGATATGAAATTGTCCAGATCTGAAAAATTTCTTATGCGCAAACTGACAACAGCAAAGAAAAACTCTTAAGATATATGAAAACACAAATCGGTGTGAATATTCGCCAAACCGCAAATCAACATTCCCAAGAAATGTAATGGCATAAACATTAAAAAAAAAACTCAAATCTGAGATTTTTCAGGTGTTCATCTCCTATTGCCAAGGTCGGTTGAACATAAAAACCAAAAAAGAGGTGGGAAATGTAAAACTAAAAAATTTAAACCTCAACCAAAAAAAAAGGGAGAAAAATGTACTTAATACCCCTTCATCATTCTCATCAAGCCATTACCGTCATCTTCACTTTACCATAACCACAAGACAACTTCTATGAAATGTAAAATTGCATCCCAAGGATGCAAAATTTGAAAAGGAAGAAGTACACAATTCATATGCCATCAAGATTAAGGTCATGCGATTCTTGTTCGACAAGTTAGAACATAACATATCTGTTTTCTTTCTATTAGCAATAACCCCAAACATTCATCAACTGCTTTGCCGTTCGTCAATACCGACATCGACGAAATAGCCACAATCATCGTTTACCCCCCCAGATGTTGATTTATAGATCTGTATTACCAAATCTGGAACTTTTCAAATTTGAGGGGAAGAGAGAGAGACCTCGAACGACGCGTCCACCTTAGACGACACGTTGTTGCACCGATAAATCACCGACTCCAGCGGTTCGTCAGACATGTCGTCTACACCACTAGGTCCACCACCGAAGCATTTAGTGTCGGCACTCGTAGTGCGATTTATGCTCGGCAGTGGCATCATAGAGAGCGGCAATAGTGGCGGCGGCATCGAGCGGAGCACAAGGAGGGTTGTGCAACCTTTTTTTGTGCACGGTGGTCTAAGAGAGAGATAGGAGAAGATGAAATGGAAAATTAGGGTTGGTTGATTTATGATTTTTATTATATATATAGAAGGACAAATATGTCTCTTCACCATATGCAAATGATTGAATATTAACAATATTTTTATAGGAGACTAAATAATAATATTTTTGTTTGAAGGTTTATTGAGGAGAGAGAATGTGAATTTTGGTTTAATCAATAAAAAAACCCATATGGAGTAAAGTGCATATCAAAATAACACAAGGAGTAAATTACAATTCAATTATTATCCAAAATTTCAAAAACAACCAAATTATAACACATTCTCAAATTTCTTGTTTTCACTCCCAAATATCTCTGAAACATAATCAGAAATACGAGACCAACAAATTATGTTCTTTTCCAAAAGATTTATTCTAAAAATATAGGGAAAAAACAACAATAAATTTTTTATTCACATACTCCTTTATATGTTCCTAGTTGTGTAAAAATAGAAAGAAAAATCCAAAAACAAAAAGACAGAACATATGGAACATGAGCATGTGTGTGATTTTTGGATGACCCAAACCTAGTACAACATTACAGAGCAAAAACATACCCACTCCAAATATAATGCATTTATTCACAAAAGAACCTACTTGAAAGAAATTAAATAATAATTTTTTTAAAAAAAAATTATCGACTAATCCCAATTTTAACATGAAATTACCAATAAAATTCATATTCCTTTTCCTGTACCGAAAACTCCCATGCCGGCGATTTCTTGCACTGATTAGTTCCTTTTTAAAAAATGGTCGACGACAAAATTACCGAAATGTCTCTCTCGTGATTTCGCGCTAGCATCGCCTTGCCGCTGTCACTGTAGAAATCCGACGCACTCCCACCATCGCCGTCTAAATCTGATGTCTTTCCCATCGTCGCCGATGCCTTCTCCACCATCTCCGTTTAGATCCAGCTTTTCCACCACATTCGCAAATCAGATCTGAGCATTTCAATGGATGTTGTTGTCACGACCCGTCCCGGAACCCGTCATTCCGTGGCTGGCGTGACTACAACTCTGACATCACCAATACCCAAAATAACCAAATGAAAGACAATATGTTCCCACCACATAATACAAACATTTAAAAAGGGGGACACACCCTTCCCAAATTATTATTAACAAACAGTATTCATCTATGAACCTTTTTACAGGTTCGTCTTGGACAGCTTCTCTCAAACACACCTCTATGACTCCATCACGCAGCTCTACCTAGTGCCAGTAGGGGGACCGACTCCTAGCCGTTGTACCTGCGAGTGTACTGTCTTCTTAGTAAAACATTTTTATCATATTAATACGTTCCAAATATTTCCACAATTTAGTATGGATCAAACACAGGTATTTAAGCAATGGAAATATGCGCTATAGATAAGTTCTAGCCAGATTCATCTTAGTATAAAATCATACCAATCATCATAATAAATAATATCAAATAAATCAATATACGTAACACACCACATCTCAAGCACCAACTCAAACACCCACCTCCAACACACACACACACTGGCCAGCCCTAGTGATCGTTTTAACCTCACGATCAGGAGTTGCAATGGTACCGTATCCCGTAGGATATGCCTTCCTAGTGGGATATAACAACGCTCCGCTGGACTATGCCAGACGGGTGAAACAACGCTCCGCTGGACTATGCCAGACGGGTGAATATCCACCACCAATCTCCACTTTTAAATTCAAAAATCATAGTTTGCACTTCCTTTTAAAGAAACATCCGATTTTTATCGAAACCATTTTTCCATCCGTTATTTTTATAAAACCATGTATTTTTAGGAAAATAAATATTTCTTATTTTCTTTTTAAAACCACCATCTAATTTCACCAAATTTAGCGGAATTCATTTTCGACTTTCTTTTCGAAATCTATCGAAGTCCAGTTACCAATTCATTTAAATCCTGCTTGATCCACATTATTTATATATTCATACAGTTTAGGTAATCACAATTTTCATCTCATATTTATATAGAAAATAATTTGGTAAGAAGACAGTACACTCACCTCGATTCCCGTTTTGCACCATTGACATTGTCTGCACTCTATCTGGATGCCAGTGTCTGCGAACCTAATAGTGGCAGAGTCTAAATTAATACCTTATCTAAAATATCCTAATCATGTAATGCAAACCCTATTTCCCGAATCGTTACTAATTTTATGTACTACGTACTTAAAATTAATTGGTCATCACGAAATTATTATGGTTTTAGGATTTATAACACTAATTAAAATTTAATTTAATGAGAATTAAATAATCGATCGAAGCTTCACCTGTTTCCGAAACATTTGGCGACCATAAGATGAATTTTGGATTTTTCTGGGGTAGTTTCTGCAATTCCTCTTTCTTTCTTTCTTTTTTCCTTCTTTTTTTGTTCTGATCATGCCACTGTTTCGGTGCCTGTTTCCGTTCAATTTTCCGGCCGGCCATTTCCTCTCTCTCTCTACCATTACCACCCACCGGAGGCTTCCCATGCCTTGCCGCCCTCACCGCCGACTCTACTCCATCCCCTACTACCGATCACCAACCTCCTCCGACCACCCCATCACCCTGCGCACCTACCCACAAAACTACCGCCACCACCATTGACGGCCAACTCACCTTGCCTCCCACACAGCCATACCCGACGTTCGGACTCACACCTACAACAACCATGATACTCACTATCACACGCACAGCAGATACACACGTATACGCACAACTTTCTCTCTCTAACTCACCGATCGGCGGCTCACCGTCGACGAAGTCCCCTCCGGCGTTCACATACACACACACACACGTCTTACCACTCCGCCGACGAACTGGACGGACCGACCGAACACCCACCTCACCAACCGGATGAACTCTCCACCGGCTGAACCTTTCTCTCAACTAACCAACTCCGGCGACAACTCCGGCGACACCCCATACCGCCATGCACACGCCACACGACCGACACACACTCATACGAAGAACCCGAACACCTACCCATGCAGCGTTTCAATTTTCTGTTTTGCGTTTTCGTCGCCGGCAAGCTTTCTCTCTCTAACCTACCGCCGGACGACGACGACTCCCTCTCCCTCACTTCGTTTTCTGTTTTCTGCTTTGGGACTCGCCGGCGACCGACCGTGCTCCGATCACGCCCCACCTTCACGAAGACGGAACACCCGTGACGTCGACCGGAACACCTACCCGAACCGATACCCACCTTCTCTCTCTTCTTTCTCTCTTCCATGTTTCTCCTTCCTTTCCCATTTTTTTTTTTTTTTTTCTCTTGATCATGGGATTCGGTTTTTGATCACAACCACTGGTGCATGTAATTAGTGGCTTCGGATTCCTTGTCGGCCATGCGTTTTGTCCGACCGTCGACGTGTGGGTGTGTATAAATAATAAAAAAAACATTTTCCCTTAATTGCTCTTTCCTCCCCCTAATTTCCTTTAAACCCTGATTTTACTCCTTTTTAATTTTAAAGGTTTCTAACATTTTCAACTCCACCCCTGAAAGTTTAATTTAAATGTTACATGTCAATTTACTTCCCTAAATTGGGATTTACTATTTCTATATTTTCAATTTGACCCCTAAACTTTTTATTTGAATTTTTAATGGTCCTAGTTTCACCCCGAATTTTCACCATTACTTTACCACACCACTGAAATGACGTACCTGCTACGATGGCGGTCTTACAACTCTTCCCTCCTAACAGAAATTTCGTCCCGAAATTTTATTACCTTAATCGATTAAATGCGGGTATCTGTTCCTCATCTCATCTTTTCGTTCTTATGTCGCATCTTCTACTGTATGATTGGGCCATAACACTTTGACTAACATAATCGTGTTCATTCGCACACCTAATCAATTCATTAGAAGAGTATGGCACATATTTCCAGAATATCGATTTACTGAGGTTGTTGTGTAGTCGAGATAAATTTTGGCGGTAACATAAATTCATACGCTGTTGTGCCCACCTGATCTAAAATTCCATATGATCCGATGTACCTTGGACCTAGCTTCCCTTCCTTCTTACACTTCGTTAATTCCCGCCAAGCTACTAATATGTCGAAGTCGCATCACAAAGTTATACTTGTCTCATGTGATTCTAGAACAACTGTTTCCTATAAATAATCTTAATATCACAAATAGTTCAAAATTTATAACCACCAACTTTTTCATCATATCATAATCCTCCAACCAACAAGGTATACTTGGTCGGTTATACCTAACACAAATCACCCACTGTCGAAGAATCTCATGTTCCTAACTGCTTCCACTGCGCTACTCTGATAATATCAAGATCAGTAACAACACTACTTGCTGAAAATATTTCTACTTCATTCAGTCCTAAAAACATTTTCCCTTAATTGCTCTTTTCTCCCCCTAATTTCCTTTAAACCCTGATTTTACTCCTTTTTAATTTTAAAGGTTTCTAACATTTTCAACTCCACCCCTAAAAGTTTAATTTAAATGTTACATGTCAATTTACTTCCCTAAATTGGGATTTACTATTTCTATATTTTCAATTTGACCCCTAAACTTTTTATTTGAATTTTTAATGGTCCTAGTTTCACCCCGAATTTTCACCATTACTTTACCACACCACTGAAATGACGTACCTGCTACGATGGCGGTCTTACAGTTGTCACCTTATTTATGCAGTATTTCAATCTGGTAAGATTTTCTTTATTTAGAGAAAGAGAGAGAAATGATGAAGTTGGTATTAAAGTTTTTGGAATTCTTTTTTTACTATCTACACATTGCACCTTGTAATTTTACATGTAACGTCCCCTTGAAATATAGTGAGAGAAATGTGAATATGTGATAATGTAGGTCTGTGTTAGTGAGAGAAATTGAAAATCGGATTAATGTTACATGTAACATCCTCTGAAATATAGATGTTACATGTGTATTAGTGAGAGAAATTGAAAATCGCATTAATGTTACATGTAACATCTTTTGAAATATAGATGTTACATGTGTATTAGTGAGAGAAATTGAAAATCACATTAATGTTGAGAGTTCTTTACCGAATAACTGTTTTTTTAAATAAATAATTTTTGAAAAATGATATGCAGAAACTTATTTACCGAAAAAATGCAAATTAAATCTGCGTTTTTTTTTTTTTTTTTTTTTTTTTTATAAAAAAAAAAAGGAGCTTGAAACGCAAAAAACGAAAACATTTATACGATTTTGAAAAACACAAATAGCGCTTGCATTTCCCAAGTCGACAGGATGTCCCATTCGGCTAACATGTTAGTTCATGACATGCAATTTAAACTCACTATTTTTAACGATAGACTGATTTGTCAAGTCAGTCGGTCGACTGAATTAGTTTTAAGAACTTTTTTTCTTAGTGCTTTAACCAGTCAAACGTTTGACTTATTTGATTGACCGTTTGACCTCACTTTTAAATTTAAATTACAATAATTAAAGAAATTAAAATTAACAAACAAAAAAAAAAAATCTTTATAAAAAAAGGAAATTTTAAAAAAATGGAGTAAAAACTAAAAAAAAAAAAGGTTGTTCAAAATAAAATAATGGTTAAACTCTAGGGTATAAAGTGTCAAAAAATTGATCAAAATGAAACCCATTTATTTGGTTCTCTCTCAACTCTCTCTATCTGCTCTCTCTCTTGGGCCATTGGCAAACAAAAATGGGTGTTGGATTTCCCTTCAGAAACGCACATGTTTTTTGCGTTTCTCAAGGGAAACGCAGATAGCAATTGCGTTTCTCAAGCGGAACGAAAGTGCTATTTGCGGTTTTCAAAATCGTATAAACGCTTTCGTTTTTTGCGTTTCAAGCTCCTTTTTAAAAAAATAAATAAATTTAGATTTAATTTGCGTTTTTAGGTAAAATGCAAATTAGTATTGCATTTTATCAGCTTTCTGTAAATAAGTTTCTGTATATCATTTTTCAAAAATTATTTATTTAAAAAATAATTATTCGGTAAAGAACTCCATTAATGTTACATGTAACATCCTCTGAAATATAGATGTTACATGTAACATCTACATAAAAATATATTTTATATATAACATCAACTGAAAATAATTATTGATATAGATGTTACATGTAATATTCATTGAAAATATGTTTTAAAATAATCATTGATTATAAATATTGATTATAGATGTTATATGTAATATCTATTGAAAATATTTTTTTGAAATTTGTCAATGTTAGACATTGTTACTTTTGATGTTACATGTAACATTCACGCATAATACGATTCACATGTCCCTAAAATATTAATTTTACGACATCACGGATTACAAAAAAATCTATGTATTTTTATGTTAGCATTGAAAATTACACAAAAGGGGTATTTTTGTCATAGAAATAGCAAAAAGACTACTCAATGCATGAAAAGAAGAATGGGTTTAATCGACAGTTTTTACCACTTTTTAGGACCTCCTAGTCACCGCCCCCTTATTTGAGTTAAACAATAGAAAACTCTTTTTTTAATGCCTTAAATAAAAGGTAAAAGTGTACAAATGATTTTACCCGGAATCTAATCTCCATGTTTTGTTCCAAAATAGGTTTAAAATCGTTATTAATTGAGGGACGGAATTAAAAAATCTATTTAAGGAATAAAAATATCCCTTTATTTTAATCATTGAAAGAACAAGGGTAATGCAGCAACCGTATGTTGCGAGTTCAAACCTTTAACCATTCTTCCCCAACCCAACCCAACCCCGAGAAAAAGGGCATTTTCTTCTATTACTGTAAGATCATTGTACTACATACAACGGTTAGAAAAACAATTGGGAACACTTCGTTACCAGGTAGAGTTTTTTTTTTTTTTTTTTGAGTAGTGATGTACTAACAAAGCGTCTATTCCTCCTCCAAGCCAAGCCCCCCCATTCGATGTTTCCTCTTGTCAAAAACAGCCCTGAAGGACTCCCTCTCTGCATGGAGACGTTCCTGGAACACGTTTCGATGCTTTGATTCACCTCTAACAAAGCGTCTATTCCTCCTCCAAGCCAAGCCCCCCAATTCGATGTTTCCTCTTGTCAAAAACAGCCCTGAAGGACTCCCTCTCTGCACGGAGACGTTCTTGGAACATGTTTCGATGCTTCGATTCACCACCATTTGGAGTTGACATCAATTTCTCTTCCCCCTCTGGCAATGGATTTGATTTCTGCAGGGGTCGGATGAATAATCAAGAACTTCAGGAGGCTAAAACAACCAATTATATAGGCCACATTTGTGTTTTTGTACCCATATTTCTGTTTCTGTTCCCAAAAAAACTTGAACAAAAATAGGACTCTGGGAAAAATTCAGTTATGCTCCCATAAATTTGTTCTGAAAATATGGGAGCAGAACGTCCATTTCTCTTCTCAGATTTCTGGGAACAGAAACACTAAAGAAACAGCTCCCAATTAGTGACAGAACAGAAAACTTACCAAGTTGTATCCAGCGCCAGGCCCAATTACCAAAGACAAAACATTTGCTTTATTTGCCCCACCTATTGAGAAGCCTCTATTCACTCCCTGAAAAGGAAGGGTTCAGTCACAACCAAAGAAACAACAGATAACATCCAATGGAATTATAATGGCAAGCACATTACTATTAAGTAAAAAGTCTTTACAACTTGGCCTTTATGGTAGTCATCCAAAGATTAAATTTGAGTTTTACCATCATACTTGCTAAGGAAAAGATGAAATTATAGGCATAAAACTTACTCAGCGTAAACCTGATATATATTAGGGATAATTATTAAATTGTCCTTAAAATAAGTCACTTATAATTTTGTCCTTTTTTTTTTTTTTTCCTTTTTCAACTAAGTTGATATTAACTAATGTCGAATTTGCAATTGATATTATGACAACAGTTAGCTAAAATATCGACTAAAAAACAAATTGATAAGGATTAAAAGATAAATCTCTATAAATAGGATAAAAACTTTTAAAACAAAAAGTATCAAATAAGAACCACTACTATTGTCTTATATGATAAAATACAATGGTTTTCAAAAACATTTTTAATTTTGACAAATGAAAAGTGAGATTCCTTTTTTTCTTTTTTTTGTTTGGGGGGTGGGGGGGGGGGGGGTGGGGGGGGTTGTGGAAATTCATACCCATACGCTTCCCACCGCCCAATTGCCCTACAAGTACAGATCAAATTTTACTTTGTACCTTAATTTTTCTATTTCAACATATTGCTCCCTGAAATTTCACTCAAATAATTACCACTTCCAACCAGAACTAGGTAAAATAAAGCTGAAAATGGATAAATTCAATTCGTATATCAAGTGTACAATTGCAATTAATTAACATTTTTTTAATTAAAATTAATTACTTGAAATGTTAAATAAAGTAGCGTCTTCAGGCACCACACATTCACTAGCGTGCGTATGTATTTATGTTTATCAAATAGCACATGATAAAGAAAAATGGATGAGAAGCATCTTTCAACTTGATAATCAATCATATTAGGATAATATTCATATTCTATGCAAACCGAAGAAAATATAAAAAGATTACACATACCTGATCACCCCAATGAATGGATTTTCCGTCCTTGCCATAAGCTTGAATCAACCCAGAAAGAGAGCTTAAATTTCCCTTTGTTCTTTCAACTCCTTGGACATCATCTTCATCCAAATCATTTGACCATTTACTGCTCCTCAATTCTTTTATTTCTTCAGTTTGATGGTCTTCTTCAGCGTCATATCTCTCGTCATTCTTCAATGTATCTACTTGGCAAATTATGAAAAAAATGAGAAGATATTTGTCAGACGAGCCACTCCATGAAGGATATGTTCATTGGCATAATTATCATATCTTTGGAAATTATTTTATTTTATATGAGTCCATTTGTATCCCTCTTTTTTTAGTTTGATTTTAAAAAATTTATATATTGTTTGGTTCAACAAGAACATATACTAATGTTTTTGCTTAGTTATATCTTGTGACAATTATGTGAGAAAAGAACATTTAAATAGAAAAGAGTACATATACATTTACACGCAAACACGAAAAAAGAAAAAACATAAAATTGACTAATTACTACCCTGAATTGAAACACAACCAGACGGGGCCCTAAAAGTATACAACCCTTTGAAATTGCACTTGGAACCACCACTACCATCAGATCTCCCCGCAAATTAAAAAAAAAAAACAAAAAAGCAAAGTTAAAAAATGGGTAAATTTTACTCCCCCCCCCCCCCCTCTCTTACTTTCACGAAGCACTTCCCCTGTACAAAATAACTTTGGCACTTAAACCCCTTAAACTTCATCTCAATGTGCAAAGTGGACAAAATTCATTAACCGCGTGAGGAGTGTCCTCGCGCAGAAAAGTGCTTGAGACTTCTTCAGTTCAAAAATAGTTTGATGCCCATTTTTCCCAGAAAATTACTTGGGTTGAACTATAATGGAACAAAGTGCAACTCAATCTACATTTTAGGGTTACAAAGTGCAATTTTTTTTTTAACTTTGCCATTCTCATTCATCAGCAATTAACAAACCTATCCAACCTCTTTCCACCGCCCAAACCACCATGGTCCGCCGCCAAATTGACTAACCTGACCGTCCCATCATCAGAACCAACAACCGCCACCACCACTGCCACCCCTCCCAAGCCCTCCACCATAATCGACTCTTTCTTGTCTTCTTCCTCTGTTTTTCATGTACATAGCAGAAGGGGCATTTGGCCATGGTGTTTGGAAGGGGGGCATTTGATTTTTGGCAGTGAAAGAGAATCAAAACCAATTTTGGATCCCTGATTTTTTTTATTCTTTGCAATTTTCGATTGCAATCCCCAACGATTTTGATTTTTTTTTTTTATTGTTTGGATCTGACGGCATGGTGTGTGGGGAAGAAGAGGACCACACTTCTTTAGGTCCTGATTTGTTTTCATTTTTCAAGATTGATTTTAGGAGGTGACGGTGGTTGCAGACTTTGAGTTGGTGGTGGTGGCCATTGGGCGATCAATTTGGGTGGCGAATTTCATGATTGGATGATGAAGATGGGGGTGGCACGATGGTGGTCGGTTGGGTGGCGACAATGGTGGTCGGTTCCATACTGGTGGCAGACGGAGGTGGGCAAGATGGCAGTGGCGACAATTGTCGTTGGTTGGGCTCTACCATGATTATGGGTTTGAGAGAGAGATGAGAAAGGGGAAAAAATAAGAGAAAAGTTGGAAAAAAAGAAGAAGATATATTGGAAAAAGAAAAAAATTAAATGGGATAAAATTATCTTTGTAAGTTCAATAGATGCATAAAATTATCTCTACTAGTACAAGTTGTGTTAGTAGTTGTAAAGCTAAATCAAATTACAATTTGGTGGTTTTTTTTTTTTTTTTTTTTGATTTAATTTGTTTTAGAAAAATAATATGTATATATAAGGTTAAACTACAAAAGCAAAATTACACTTTGCTCCCGTTTACTTTGAAAGTATGATATACGCTTGTAGGGATAAAATCAATCTTTCCATAAATTATATTTAATGACACATTTGTAAATATAATCTTCCATTAAGGGCTTTTCAGTCATTTATCATTTCCGCATTTTTGGTTTGCTTTGCAAATTGAGATGGAGTTGAAGGGGTTTAAGTGCCAAAGTTTTTTGTACAGGGGAGAAAAGTGCTTATTGCATATACTACAGGGGGTAAACTGCAATTTACCCTATAAAAATGAAGAGAAATATAAATTAATTGTTTGTAATATCCATTTGTAACATAAATAGAGTGATCACCATAAGCATGGACATGAAAACACATAAGAAGACATACCATTAGGTACAACATCGTGCATAGGGCGTCCTATGACCTCAAGATTTCTATCTTCTAATCCAGATGCACCACCAGCTGGCTCTCCATCTTCTGTGTCCATGTCCACCTATAAGTTTAATACAAGAAATGGGTGGATTAGTAATATCACCAGTAACATCATAAATCCAACGAACTCATGTTTTAACACCAATTTTAGGAAAGAACATATAATATCACATAATCCACTACAAAAACCTAATTTCAAGTTTGAATAAAAAAACCTTCTCTTTATGCAATGCCATTCCAGATTCGTGGCACAATTAGATTTATGCATACCCCGCATAGAGCGTAATTGTACGTTTACACTTTATCTTGTAAGCTATGTCAAAGTATGACTTAAGGTCCTAACTTGTCAGATACATGATTTTTGTATCAAGAGAACGAGCATTTTTTTCTCAACCGTAGATCTCCATTAAGCTTATTTATTTTACAGCTTCATAGTTTACCATGCTACTTCAACAATAAAATACTGGCTATAAAGAAGAGTAAAAAAAAAAAAAGTGACCTTCAATCTAAATTACAGCTGAGACTCAGAGCAAGGTTAAGGCCCCGTTTGGTAACCGTTCCCATCCCATTCCCAAATTTTTGGAATTTCTGTTTGGGCATAGCGTTTGGTAAATTTGTTTCCGTTCCCATTTCCATCCCAAAACCAAGAATCATTCCCACTTTTTCTTAAGAAGTGAGAAACAAAAAAAAGTTGTTTCCCATCCCATCCCGAAACAAAAAAAGGATACGCTCGGTATTTTGAGAATTGTTAATGAGAATCATTCTTTCTTTTTATTCCCGATCGTCATTTCCTCCTCCTCACTTCTGCAATCTTCTTCGATCTTCTCCTCTCACTTCTACGATCGATCGTTCAAAGCTTCTCACTCCTCTACTCTCGATCGTTCTTCGAAGCTGCTCCTCCCTTGTTCGTTGCCTCCTCTGCCCTTGTTCATCGCTTTCTCGTTGCTGTCTTGAAGCCGCTTGTTCATCGTTGTTTGACGCTTCGCAATCCGTCGTCGCATAGGAAATTGGGGTTACCAAGTAAGGTTTCTTCTCTCTCTCCCTCCCTCTCTCTCTCTCTCTCCTTGTTTTTGTGTGCAATTTCTGTCGAGTTTGCTATGAATCAAACCCTAGATCTAGGGTTTTGGTCGTTCGCCAAAATTTTGGCCTACATCTTCGGTATTTGTCTAGATGTGCAATAGTTTCCCCTAGATCTAGGGTTTTGGGTCTATTTGGTTTGCGATTCTTGTGTCTGTTTTTGCGATTTTTGGGTCTGTTTGGTTTGCAATTCTTTAAACTGTTTTGGATCTGTCTGTTTGGGTTGAAAGAGGCTGTGAAATTGGAATTGAAATGAAAGTTAAGCTTTTTTTTTTTTTTTAAATTATAATGTTAGAATTATGGTGTGTTTAGGAAAGAAAGATCGAAAACTAGCTGCTATTCTAAATTCATTGGCTATATATTAACACAAGATCGAAAACTAGCTGCTGTTCTAAGTTCATTTGCTTTATATTAACACATGACTAGGTCGAAGTTAAATGCAATTCCATGGCAGAGGCTAAAGAGGGATTTGTTTTGGTGTTTTTGTTCCCCGTTTTCTGTTACCCAAAAAACTTGGAATAAAGACAGACATCGGGGAACAATTTTGTTCTATTGCTAAAATTTATTCTAAAAATTGGGCAAAACAACAGGAAAATATTTGTTTTTGTTTCCATGGTTATGCTTCTGTTCCCTGAAACAAAAAAATTGTGAACGGAAAGACCAAATAAAATGGGAAGTGAAACAGAAATCTGAGAACAAATCCCAGGTTTTAGAATGGCTAGATGAATTTAATTCATTGATTTTCATTCTTTACAACCTGCTCTCTTAAAAGTTTTTGCTCTTTCCAATTTTCTCTATTTAGTTTTTTATGTTAGCTATGAATTTATTCATACTACTTTGTCACTATATTTACTATATATGTTCTATGTTCTAAGTTTTTCGCATAGTAAACACTTTATATTGTAGATGGTAACCATTGGTGCTGAAGAAAATGTTGTTCTTATTTCGGAGGGCCTCAAAACCGAAAGTTGATTTGTGGAGTGACAATAATACTAATATTTTTGTTGAACTAATGGAAACTGAAGTGCTTAAGAATAATAGGACAACAACAACGTTCAAAGTATACGAGGAAGAGGGGAGTATGTCGAGACAAGGACGTGAAACTGATGAAGCTCATGTGATTACTAATCAAAGTATACAAGAAATGAGACGTTTTATGGATACTCTTGCCTGACAAATTTGGGATAGTTCAAATGCAGTTTGTATAAATTAAATAAGTTTTAATATTTTCTAAATTAATATTACACCAATAATATATCAACTTTTCACTAACTCTTTCATTTATTTATTTTTTGCAGAGACGAGTCAGTTGAACAACTATGGCCCTCCATGTTCACATGCGGAAATGGTAGGATGAGAATATTTACGGCACGTACGAACAAAAATTATGATCGTGTATTTTTCCATTGTCTACTTAACAAAGAACAACCAAATTGTTTTATATGGAGGGACATGTTTGATAGCGATGTTGCTCGTGTGGCTCCTCGACATTCGAATTTGACAAGAATTTTGTTTTGCTTTTGTTGCGGATGTAATATGATACTAATTCTGATGATGTTGCTTGTACTTGTTATCATTGTACTAGTTGTTGTATCTAAGTAGGAGAATTATTTAAAAGATGGAAATCTATTGTAGAACAAAACAGTTTGTATGTTTAATATGTACGTACTTTTAACATCTATTTTTAATTACGTCGCGTGTGATTTGCTTGAATTGAGTGTAATTTCATATTTATTATCATACATAAAAAAATGAAAAGAAAGAAAGAAAAACAATTTTATACTAACAATTCTACACTTCAAAAAAAAAAAACAAAAACGATTTCTCTTCCCATGTCTTGAAGCAGTTGGTGTAAAAGAAATGAATTTTGTTGACATGTTAGTGAGGAAATCGTTGGGTAAGAATAATATGTACATTTTTGTCAACCATAATTGCAACCAAACATCATTATTTGTTTCTGTTTTTATAAATTGGAAACAATTCCTAAATAATTCGTTATCAAACGTAATTTTGTTCTCATAAAGAAACAAAATTATGCTTTTACCAAACGCTATTCTGTTCCCTAAACAAAATAAATTTTGTCGTTACCAAACGCGATTCTGCTCCCAAGAAGGAAATATAATTCTCATTCCATCCCACTGCATGGGATGGGAACGAAATGGTTACCAAACGGGCCCTAAGAGATCTCAAAAGTTTCACGCACTTTTTTTGGTTGGTACTAGGATGGGGGGCAAGGCCACAAAAAAGGAAAGAGAACTAAAAGAATTCAATTAAGGTTAAAGCCACACAAGACAAATCTTGGTTTATAGAATCATCTTATTGGGATGGTTAAAAGACTAAAGCGACATTTAGTTAGTGTTTCAATTTTCTTGTTCCAAATCTCAAACTTTGGAACAAAAACAGAAAAAACAAAAACAAAAAAACATATGTTTCTGCCAAAAAATCTAGTAACAGAACAGAAATAGATTTTTCATGATTCTGCTTTTCCCTTCCTGTTCATAATTTTCTAGGAGTAGAGGGGAAAAAAGCGCTAACCAAATGTCGCGTAAGAGACCTCTAAGCATATTCGAATATCCTTCGCAAGCTGGGAGTTCAAGAATAGCCTCTAATTTTGGAAGGAATGGAGCAATTTCAGCAGGAAAATATAGAAAACAATCTGCAAAAAATTTTTTGAAACAAAAATTGTTTTGCGAATGGACTGGCGGGCATCAATTCTACTTCCATTGAGGTTCTCCTTCTCATTTGGTGGTTTATGTTTTTACCTTTTTTCTTATTTTTTTATCTAATTCTTTCTTTTCTATTTTCCATTTTCTCTTTCATATTTTTTCTTTTTTGCTGAGCGTGGAGGGGTATTCTTTGCAGTCTTATTCATCCTGTGATGATGGGTAAAATTTGATATTCTGTGTCCCTTCTCTTGGATAGATTACTGAGCTGGACGCAATTACGGGCCGATATCAACTACGTTGTTTGTTTTGTCAATAATTAATAATTATTCAACTCCCAACAATATTCTCGGAATCAATAAAGAGAACAAAACCTTTCAATATTTATAGTAATGCAAGGTTATATTAGGATAGAAGGATTTGAAATGAATGGATTTGATATTTAAGAATGATATATTGGAAATAAACATACTATAACAAGGGATATGGATGTGATAACTGTATACATTAGAGAGGATTTGAAACGACTGTATAAAAGGAGTTACTTAACTCCATCCTATTAAGAGTTCTACTTATTAGAACAAATAGTAAATATATTCATAATTCTTGTTTCTAGTTTCTCCTTTAATTGTTCTATTTGGTGAGTAATTGTTTTCCGAATTTTCATTTTACTTGCATGCCCAAATCCAAAATCAAACCTAAAGGAATTCAAAGAACACTTCTTTATGCTAAATAAACTAGAAAATCATATGGTCAAAAAAGTACCTCCTGAATCCCGTTTTCCTCCAGATCATCTCTGTGGAGTAATGGCTGCCATGCCATAAAAATTAAAATAGATAAATAAATAAATAAAAACATAAAAAAAACATGACCCATGCATGGAAGTTAGTATACAAATCAAAGCCAAACTTTTCAATGTCAAAAAGATGCATAAACTAAAGTTAAATCACATGAATTCATATTCAATGATAACTCGCCATCTTTTTCCATTCTCAGGTCAGACTCAAATTATAACTGAGTCGATGATATTCCACAATCATAATCATATGTGAGAAGGTCAATATAACACACCTTGATGTCAAGCTTCAAGTACAATGATGGAGCTTCTTCCCATTGTTCAGCCATCTTTTGTATGTCATTCAAGGTGAATCCATGCACATTCTTAGCCGCACAACCCTGGATATCCACGAGATATAAACATGCCACAAACAAGACATAAAAGTTTAGCGCAACTTATGGTAAGCACAAGCACAAGCAAGCCACATTAAAACCTTAACCATAACAAAGTATGAGGACCAATAAATCTTCTATTGCACAACTGCACACCCACTTAACCCCAAAGATTATTACATGACAATGGAACTTACAGCAGGATCCATGTATGCAGCTTCAAGCAAATAAACTTCATATCCGGATCTCTGAAATGACAACGAAAGAAAATAGGTGAAGCGGTAATAATAAACAAGTAGTCAATGCAATATAAATGTGATAGCAACAATGGTGGTTGTAGTAACAGGAGCAGAAGCAGAGGTATCCAAAGTAGAAAAGACGAGGTTATTCAATCAAAAATAAATAAAAGAAATCTAAAAACCATGTCTGAAAAATAGCTCCTTTTGCAAAGGGCACCTATGTCAATAATGCAGAACATCTCACTATTTTTATTCTCAAAATAAGATCACCCAATTCGGATCAAAATGTACGAACACATGGTCCATGCTCATCAAGTATCAAGTTGTTTGGGGCATATAGCAATAATATTCTCACATGATCAATGAGTAAAATTTGTAAATTACTAAATTTGTGACTCCAAAAATCAACACATTATAATGTTCATCTCCTGCTGCTAGGAAAATCATTGTTAGATGATGCAACAATATAATTTGGACTCCCATTCCTTTGTTCCGAATGTTTTCTAGCTCATTGACTCAACTTATGACAAGATCTTTGCAGTTTTCTGTTACTCGTGGAGAAAAACTCAACACATAACCAGGTAATCACTTATGGAAAGGAAATTGCTACAAAAAATTATTTTATGATCCAAAAAGAGAAGGGTCAGGAGGATATATATTAAGCTTCTCACCTTCTCAGGAGAAATTAAATATGAAAGCAGACAAAGTTAAGGAACAAATGGGTTGGATTACTGAAGTCTCTTCTGAAAAAGAGGGAGGAAACAAGGACGATGTGTATTGACCTAAACCTATTCTCCATATTTGATCTCTTAAGTCTAAACCCAACAGCTTCCCATCACATTTTCAGCAAAAAAATGGAAGTATATCCAGGAGGAAAGAGAAAAACGAATTCCAATCTGTGCAGGGTTTGCTGGTTGGTCACATAGCGAGGCATCAACGTCAAAAAAATCTACCATGGAATTAGGCCAAAGAATAGAACCAAGCAAATAAAAGACCAAAGTACAACAGAAAATGGGGAAAATAAGTAAAGAAATGGAACCATGGACGACCCCTTCGGTATTCAATCATGCCATGACATTCATAGAATAGTGCCCCAGATATATACACACAAACACATTTTTATATATATAAACAAAAACATGTGCATGTGAAATGTACAGCTCCAAAGGAATTGGCTTGAATAGAGTCTCAGTAACTTTCACGAGTAACACTAGCTTATATAGTTGGCAAAATAAAATAACCTGTGCGTGTGCATGTATGTGAGAGAAAGGCAGAAGGTTGGAAGTAAGTCAGAACAAAAGTTTTTGCACTACCTAAAGTTTGCATGGCTTATTAAAAGTGCACCAGAACTATAAAATGCTAACAAAAGCACCTGTAAATATATAAGCATTTATGCACACAAAACCATTTTGTTGAGTATAGCATTATATACAGTCAAATTATTGTATCTCTCCATTTAAACTACCAGACTTCAGTATTTGCCATTAATTTCATATGCCAAGACTCATGCTGGCATCAACAGGTTTAGGTTGTGCAGTTATGTCCTATCTGTGCATGTATGTGCAAGAAGGACGGTCGGCAGGTAATCATAAGAAAATTTTAGCAATACAATCAAAGTGCACCACTAACAATGACAAAGCCTTTGTTCCCCCTAAATAGGGTCAACTACATGAATCGCAATACATATCATTCAAGAGTATCCTCTCATTTAACTTAAAAACAATCAGACCGTTCCTCATTCTCATCCCACACTTTCTTAGGTCTACCTTTCCCCCTTGGAGCACCTTCCACTTGAATTAAATCACATTTTTGCACCCGTGCATCATAGGTCTTCTATACACGTGTCCAAACCATCGCAAATAATTTTCTCTGAACATATCTCCCAGGGTGCTATTCCTAACCTCTCCTCAATAATCTCATTCCTAATTTTATCCATTCTTGTCTTACCACTCATCTAGCTTAAAATACTCATCTCTACTACCCCTACACTCTGAATGTGCTGTTACCGCCCAACATTCTAAACCATAGAAAATTGTCAGTTTTATCGCAGTCTCATAGAACTTTTCTTTCAATTTCAATGGTATTCTATCACCCCAATTTACCCCAATTGCACCGACACTATAAATTATGAAAGTGGACCATCACTAAAAATAATGCTAACAAAAACACCTGCAAAAATACACACATTTATGCACACACAACCATCTTTTTCACTAGAGCACTGTATGCAGTCAAATTATTGTATCTCTCCATCTAAACTACCAGACTTCAGCATTTGCCTCTAATTTCATATGCCAAAACGCATGCTGGTATCAAGAGGTTTAGGTTGTGCAGTTATGTTCCATTTAACTCATTAACATAATCTACAAAACAAAATGAGGAAGTTCTATGACTGAATTAAAGTCTTTGGTCAATAACAGCTAAGATTTAACTAATGAAAAATGCAAAAGCTAGGATTTTTTCTACACTTTTCGCCAAAAGTTTAATTCCAACAAAAATTGTATACCATTTTTAAAAAAAAATAATCGAATCACTCCAAACATTTTCCAGCCACTCTATAGTCTATCTCAGCAAAAACAGTAAACGCAGCAGTCAAATGCACGACATTCTCTCTCTTTCAAGCAAAATCAGCAAACATCAATGAAATTTATGAAATCCTAACAAAAATTGTCGTGTTTGACTTCGCACAAAGTTTTACGTGGTGCTTGAATATATTTTACTTTATTACATTTTGCTTACTGAAAAATATGTGGAAGTGTTAAAGTTTTTTGAAATTTGAATGAGTGGTTGAAAAGAGGGTTGGTTTGAAAAAATGATGAAAATGTTCGCTAAAGAAATGGACAACTATTTTGGCACATCCTAAAAAGAAAAAATGACTATAATTTTTGAAGGAGGGAGAAAAAATTTATATGCTACAATCACACGAGGTAAATCCCTCATCTCTAAGGACTGCAAGTCCCAAACAATGAAATTCAGAGTTTCAAAAGGTATGACCTGAATAAAAAAAAGTGACATGTCCTAAACCAAGAAAAATACTCCCTCCATTCCAAAATAATAGCCCTACTTTCCTTTTTATGATTCCACAACAACTCATTCAAATTTCAAAAAGTTTCATCACTTCCACACATTTTTAAATAGAGACTATACTAAAGTAAAATATATTCGACCACTACCTAGAACTTTGTCCAAAGTCATGGGACTGTGATTTAAGAACAAAAGGAGTATAGATAATGTTATTAATCCATGCAAATTGGGATACGGACAATCAAAATAAACCATCAAATCCTATAATGTCATATTGATTCTATGCTACTACGCCACTCAATTTACTTGTTCAAAAGTTAAATTTAAGTCCTTCAACTTATCAAGATATTGGATTTATGCACTAAGCAAGGCTTAACAAACACTATCACACTAGAAAGGTTTTAAAACAAATAATAAATATATATATAAACGGATAACATGAAAGTTGAAACTATGTATGATTAGCCTACATGAAAGTTGAAACTAAGTATGATTAGCCTACAACTTTTAATGTCTACACATCAAGACCACATAACTCCAAGTATCCCCAAATAAAGAGGTAATGAGAGAACTAAAATACTCACGCGTGTTATGAGAAAGAGAGAATTGAGTTATACCTTTGCAGTTGCCCAAAACTGAGCAAAATCAGCTACCCGCAGATTGCGGTCATCCACTAAGACGAGGCACAAATAACAGCAACAAATAGGTCAATTGGCGAACAACTGCATCTGAGTTAGTGAAAATGAAGACAGTGCAAACGCACTGCATCACCACTTGATCTATAATCAGACTAGATCCTTCAACTTAATACACCACGACAAGCTAGCATAATTGGAAGACCATTGCTAAGTTACTTTTTCTAAACCCAAGACTTGCATTATTAACAGTAATAAAAATAGTAAAACCCCTTTAGCTTTGTAACTGAACATAAAAAATTGAGAATTTTC
The DNA here is from genome assembly GCA_016647705.1 of Eucommia ulmoides. Classification (NCBI taxonomy): domain Eukaryota; kingdom Viridiplantae; phylum Streptophyta; class Magnoliopsida; order Garryales; family Eucommiaceae; genus Eucommia; species Eucommia ulmoides. The sequence goes on along the minus strand of CM028326.1, from coordinate 33,556,849 downwards.
GTATGCACATGAGCTCTTATGAGTGGAGTAACCTATTGAAGTGGAACATTTATTATCACAGGCGAAGGAAATAACTGAAAACCAAGGTACGCAAGTTACACAAGAGAAACAACATCACCAACTTCAACCAAGAATTCAACAGGTTTAATGCAAAATCGATATACATACACATGGATAAATATATATATATAAATAAAGATATAAGCAATGCTAGTCATCATAGAAATGACAATGCTATTTAAAAAGAAAATATGCAAAAAATAAACCATTAAAGCAAGTAGGAAGGCTCTTAGTTTAAAATAATTTGCATCTTTGCAATTAAGGCTCATACCAATTACAAAGGAGAAAACCCCTTCATCAAGGGTCTTTTTGAATGTCTTCAACATGCTTGAACGATAAGCCTGATGCAAAACAGAATGTTAGGGTGGGAGAAAATAGTAATAATTCCATGCTATATAAAGTGAGGTATTAATGAGAAATTGTTATAAGTGAGCATCGAAAAAAACATTGTACAAAATATATGATTCAACCAGATCGATTCATTCGATAAATTTACTCATTTCAAAGACTTTATGTAGCTATTGCTCATACTAAGTCAACTAATCAGCCAAATTGGTATGTGTATTTTAAGAGATGGTAAATAATAGATATTTACACACTAGACAAGTGAGAAGATACTACAACTATGACTCGTAACAGCAACTTGTCCTTTATATATGTAGACACACACAACGGAGCAAGCACATGAGACATCATTCACTATTAAGTGTGGCCACCTAAATTTCTCACTCTCCACTTGTATCCAGTGCACAGTGACTCAATGACAGTGGCTAAGACAGAATTTTTTCAGTGGAAACATCTGTAGTGACTAGAAAATTGATATTGTGCTACAAATTCTTTTAAGAAATTTATTTGACTTGATAACATTGTAAAAGAAAAACCAATTGAAAAAAACCTAAACACTGTATACCTATATTTTTGTCAATTTTAAGATCGAAATTTTGCATTTCAAAGACATCTTCAGCTATTTTTTATTTTGTTAAGGAGAACTTCATATTTAATTTGATATATTGACCCCAAATATCTTACATTTTTTCATTTTTGAATAATCTAATTGTTCGATATATGCAGTCATATAAAAATATCTAAAACATCCATGCACTCATTCGGGGTACCCCATTCCACAGCTTATTGTACAAAATAGTAACAAATTTTTGCATAAGAGCATAAGGCTACGTACATTTGACCATCACCTATTGTTTTTAAATCTCAAGGCGCATTAAGGCACGAAGGTGCCCTAGAGCCTAAGCATAAGGTGCAAGGCGAGGCGAGGGGGTTCATTGAATCGAATTGAAGTGTACATACAACTAAGTTTAAAAATATTTAGAATATTGAATATTGGAAGTCGTATTTCAAGGGACTAACGGATAAAACAATCTACATGCATGAGAATTTTTAATTTCACCCATTGTCCATCTACTACTCTTTAGTCCTTAGACCATGTCCAATATCAAATTAATCAACTGAACAATTGCAAAACAAATTGAGAAATGCAGCAAATCATGTATTAAAGAATTGCAACCATGCAAATCAATTGAACATAGAAAAAAACATAGAGGAATCAAACAAATAGGATCATAAATTGAAATTACACCTCCTATTCTAGTTGCCAAAAATGGATTTATCATCAATTAAATTACAATTAATCATTTTAACAAAGAAGCATTATCTGAAAGGTAAAAAGGAAAAAAAAAAAAGTATATTTCACATATCACAAAAACAGTAAAGAAAAAATGATATCATAAATTTGTGAAATATTGATGTTTGAACTCCTACAAGTGATATTAACTAGGCCGCATTGGGTCTGGAGGCTAAGCCCACAAGGAGCACACCCCAATGAAATTCTTGTGTTGAACCTTTGTACTTAGGAACCTAGGAGCCCCTTTAATAACACCGCTCCTGCCAAACTCCGTAATCCCTAGACCTCGCAATGCGGGATCCTTGTTCATTGCATTGCCCTTTCTAAGTACCACAATTTTTTTCCCAAGTCCCAGGGCAACTCGTTAAGGTCATGAGAAAGGTACAAATCCTATAAGGCATATGTGTTTACACATTAGAGTAGCTTGAAGTATAAAAGGCTCATCTTTTCCGCTTACATCTATGGACATACACTTGAGATGAAATTTCACTTACAACCAGCAAAGAATATGAGAAGATGACTGGCGGTTCGAGAGGTATTAGACCAAATAACATGGGTATCTAAGATTTTAACTCAATAAGGCTTGAATGCCTTCACAGTTATTTTATGAAGTCCTTTCATATTTTAATTTCCAAAACTATCCCTATGACCATCTATATAGCAATTTTATATTTAAAAGTAAGTAAAAGAGTATAACTGATCAATTAGCTGCCCTATTTGAAATATATAAGATTATTTCAATATACCTAGATTTACGCCCTTAATCCTATCATGCTTCACTGCCTAATGGGAAGAAACCCCAATCCTAAAAAGTGAGGACTTCCAACATAAAAGACATATTTCTCAAATCTGTTCCATATTTAACTGATGAGAGATGCCTACATTTTAGATCTTCGACTGTATGCATTCAGCATTCATTATCCAATCAATTTTTTACCAGATTGATAGAATAATGAATGTGGAACGAAACGAAGGAAATGAAGACTGAAGAAAACTAAATCAAGACTCGATAACCATACAGCTCAGTCTCCCCCTCCCCCCCCTTCAATTTTTGTCTAACACCCAATGGGATAAGCTATGACTTTTGCTAGTTTTTGTTTTATTTCAAATGCTTTTAGTTAACCTATCTATACATGTTACTCGAATAGTAAAGAACTCCAATGAGAAAAATAACTAAAAAAATAGGGGTTCCGATTATGAAGCCACCATAATAATTATAAAAAATAAATAAAAAATCACTGAATTTACAGTACTGTCTACTTGGGCATGGTTGGGGCTAATTCCCTTATTACTTAATATCTTCTTCTGTGTTTTTAATGAACTTGTTGCCTCATTTATTTGTAACTTCAACAATATAAAACAAAATTTCACACGCATCCCATGAGCTCATTCCTCTAGTATACGGTATCCTTGAATGAGAGTGGCTAATATACTAATATCTAAACCACCCCACAGAAGCCTAATGAAAATCAACCTTCCAAGAGACAAGGGGAGTTAAAGAGGAAAATAAGAAAGTAAATACTAGAGGAAAAAAATGACATGCTTGCAGAAATGTTTTAGAATATATCACTTGATTAACAAAGCCTGCCAGCCAACTACTAGGGTTGGCTAGCATTTTCGAATATATGGGGAAAAAGAATAAGCTCTCAACTGCGAATTGACTTCAGTTACCTCCTCCATCTCGGGTTCATAGCAGTACTCCATAACCTTCTTCATAACAGGTCTCTTCCCCCTGGCAGAAGCAGATGACCTTGCGCTGTCAGTATCGTCAACCTGTACAACAGATACACCAGTTGATTTACTAATATCAGATATTTCTTTAACGTCAAGAGAAAAAGTTCTGGAGAAAAAACAGCCGCATCTGTCCAAGAGGTAAAATTGAATGGTAAACAGACCATTAGCCAGCAAGGATACTATGTTAAACATGAAAAAAGATTTGAAGCTTTGACGAACCTTCTCAACTTCAGTCATAAAGTACTCATCCATGGAATGAATCCTTGGAGCATTGGCACCATTCTCAACCTCAAGGTCACGCAGCATCTTTGCCAAGTAGCTCTTTCCACTACCTGAAATTAAACCAAAAATTTTGAGCGACCCAAAATTGAGTAAACTTGTCATAGTCACAGGGCCTCACTCACTCAACAAAGGAGCAATGCTCTGACAATACAAGAACAACAACAACAAAGCCTTTGTCCCACCAAAGTAGGATCAACTACATGAATCCTTTTTGCGCCATACATATCTTTCAAGGGTCATCCCCTCAATTAACTTCAAACCTCGTTCCTAATTGTATCATCCCATGTTTTCTTGGGTCTACCTTTTCCCCTTGGAGTACCTTCCACTTGAATTAAATCACATCTTCACACCAGTGAGTCCTCAGGTCTTTTATACATGTGTCCAAACCACCGTAAACGATTTTCTATCAACTTATCTTCCGTAGATGCTATTCCTAACATCTCCCTAATAATCTCATTCCTAAATTTATCTATCTTTTTCTTGCCACTCATCCACCTTAACATCCTCACATCTACTAACCTACTTTTTGAATGTGCCTCTTACTTACTGCTTTCTGAACCATAGAAAAAAGTTGGTCTTATCGCCATTTCATAGAACTTTCATTTCAATTTCAAAGGTATTATACAATCACAAGCCACCTCAATTGCATTTCTCCACTTTAATCATCCTGTATTAACTCCATGTGTAACGTCCTCCTCGATTTCTCCATTCCCCTGAAGTATAGAACCTAAGTATATAAAATTATCAACCCTAAGAACCTCTTGATATCCAATTTTTACCATGTCATCATCTCTCCAACTATTTCCAAAATTGCAATGCATTTGTTCCGTCTTAATTCTGTTGATCTCTAATCCCCTAGACTCAAAGGTTCCGTTCAATATTCTAACTTAATGTTATTCTAACTTACAAATGAATCTTATCCGGACGCAAACTTTGCAGTTCTAAACTTGATTCCCCAACACTTCTCTAATTGAATAAACTATAAATTAACTTCTTCATCGTCTCATAATCTCTTCATCCTTCACTAGAACCTTTTGGTCCACGTCTTTGATGCGTCTAATACTTCCTAGATCTCTATTCTTCCTTTCACGTCTAAAACCTTTTGGTCCATGTCTTTGATGCATCTAACACTTCCTAGAACTCTATTCTTCCTTTCACGTCACTTAGTAAGCTTGTATATATCCCTCTCTCCATCTTTTGTTTCTAACTTTTTATACAAATCATCATAAGACCCAAGCTTAGATTCTTTAATAGCTTTTCTTGGCTCATTTTTTGCTCCTTTTTTGCTTATTTGTACTTCTTCAGACTCTCATTGCCACTCCTTATAAGATATTTTCTTATCCCAAAACTACTTTCTAAACCTCCTCATCCCAACAACAACTTTCCCTATACTGTGGCCACCCTCATCTACATGCTCCTAGAACATCTCTTCCTATATCTCTAATACAACTTGCCATATCATCCTACATTTTATTCACTTTGTCAAGTCTCTTCCATAAGTCCTCTTTGCTAACTTTATCCTTATAACTCTCTTTACTCCTTTTAGAACTCTCCATCATATCTTTGGTTGCCTACTTACATTAAACTCAACCTTTACCCCTCTTAAACTTTAAATTGCTTACCATCAATATATGTTGAGCAGCAATACTCTCTCCGGGTATTATTTTGCAATCCTAACATACTAAACAATCCTTTATTCCAGTAAGAACAAAGTCTATCTGAAGACCACTAGGAAATGTGATAAGGTACTCCTCTCCATTCCTAAAACATGTATTCAATTAGCAGCTTCCTTGGAGATGATAAAAATCACTACATTAATCATAGAACAGAAGATAGAAGGGGGCATTTAACAGGAAACTACAGCAGAACAGGCACCCCAGTTTTTTTCCTATGGATATCAGAAAACCATCTAACGATCTGAAAATCATGGAAACACATACAGAAAACAGCTTGTCTACAAAGAAACAATCAAAAGGGGACAAAAGAAAATTTTATAAAACACTCTTGCATGGGTATGGCTCATTGCACTAGAGTACTAGACATATAATGTGCAATTGTACCAACTCATTGATACAGAATCGCATTACTTTGATTAAACCCACCAGCAAGGACAGCCAACATAGTAGCAACAAACAACTATCATGAGTCTTGGTTAATTTCCTCCGACTGTTGTTTATAGCAGTTCAATCAAACATCTAACCATAATACAAAAGTTCTTCAACATGATTTATCATAGATATTTATAGATGGCCAAGTACAAATTTTAGTAAGTAAAACATTCAATTCTTCAATTAAAAAACAAAATAATAGTTTATATCCAAATTTTAAATATAAAAGCAAATGACATTACAACAATGAAGTTTCTTTGTTTTCTATCTTACATAAAGTCATCCTTCTGATATTTGATTCTCTTTCCCCTTCTTTCATTTAACTATTAGATTAAACTGTAAAGTTTAGTCATCATTCTGAATTTGATTCTCTTTCCCCTTCTTTCACTTAACTAAGTTTAAACTGTAAAGTTTAGACAGATAAAACCACTAATATTTCATGATAGAAACAGAAAAGAAAGAATTGTGTTGATGTGATGCAAGGAAAAATGAAAGCCCCAATTGCTGGAAGGACGTGCTTTTATAAAACTTATCAAAAATTATCACCGGTACACAGAATATACACAACAATCAACCATCTTTTCTGCAACTATTCCGTGACTGCTACAGCAGAAGCACAAATGCACACTACATTAATAACGAAACGTAACAAAGTGACCCATGTTGGATGTCTAACCAGCCCCTCTTTCTTTTGTATATGAATATGTCACAATGGGTTTTAGGACAAAAAATATATATCCTATGTTAGTCTTGTGATTACGAAGCAAATATTCATCAAACATCTTCAAATAAATAATGTGTGCATATGCGTAGATACCTGAATACCATATACACCAACAAATGTCAATTAGCAGAGTGCAAAAGTATATGAACACATTATCTAAGAAATAATTTTAGAAAATAAAACGAATTAAATTATCCTGAATTGAGCAATCTCATTTGAAGAATACATGGAAATGCATGAATTTATCAAAAAAAAAAATACCTGGAAGCCCACGAAGGATTACAACAATATGATCTGGGCGAGTAGCTCGATGTGGGTGTTTAAATATGTGGGAAGCATCAACAACTGTTGGTTTATCTGAGGATGGATGCCTAAAGGGAAAAGGTTGGCTTTCCCCCAAAAATTTCTTGGATGATTCTTGATGATTGGCTTGAAGTTCCTATTTAAGGACCAGTGAATCTTTTTCAGAAACTTGTTCAAAAATTAAATTAAAATTAACAAGAAATATCAAATCATAAAAGCAAGGAAAAGATCAATTATTTAGATTATTACTGGAAGACCCAAAAACAAATAGGCAGTCAATAGTGTTTGGAATTTAGAAACATCCACACCACATCTCACTGGCATAAGTCACAAATCACAGTCCATAAAACAAATTCCAATCCACTTCTCTTAAACTCAAAGTAGTTTTACTACTCCCTGACTTCCATCTATATATAGCAATCCCAGTGGTAGGGCAAGACTAGAGTTCAATAAGGGCAATGTCAGAGCACTATCGACCTTACTCAGACCACACTTTCTATTTTATTAACCATAATCTGTGTTACTTCTAAACCCTCTCTCGTACTAGCAATCCTAATTCTATCCTCTCTTGTATTGCCGTCATGACACTATGAGACTCCTCCCACGTGTTTGCACCATGTCACGTTATATTTGTAGTCCACCGTATCACATGTTCATACCCCATCTACATTCCAAGCTTCTTTCCTCGACTGGTAGGATTGGTATTTGGTACTAGCGTCACAAAGCAAGTAAACTAATGTATACACCATGTCTTTCGTGTCTTCATCTTCGCAAAGCAATATGACTTAACAGCATATTGGCAAAACGTAATTGATGCTCACAGCAAAAAGGTACATCCGTTGCCCTCAAAAAAGTTTAAAAACTTTTAAATCTCACTGCGAAATCATTGATAACTACCCCCCCCCCCCCAAAATAAATAAATAAATAAAAAGGGAAAAAAAAAAAAAAAAGAGGAAAAAAATTATTCCAGGAAATTAAAGCCAAGCCACTACCATGCACGTAGCAGCGGAACCTCAATAGTATAAAATGCACCTGATGTGAGTGTTATCAAGAAAACATAGGACTTTCCATGTATTTGAATATATTTCTAAGAGAAATTTTGTGAGATTCAATTTTTATTTACTAAATATATGCACATAAAGCTTTTCATGAACACTATTCAATTGTCTTCTTTTTTTTCGATAGGCAATGGTCTTGACTTCTAGTTTCCCAACACTTGATCAAAATCTCATTATTATGTATCTTTATTTCTATTTATTGACTTTCTACCATTTGACTTTTTTCAATTTAATAAAACTAAATCAGAACTGTTCCAAAAAAATGTTTCAACAAAAAAATACTACATGTTAAATAGCTATAAGTAACAAACGTGGCAGGATCAAAACCTACAATGCCAGCTATAAGGAAACAATAACACATTACAATCACTACTGTGACACTGTCATGCTTACTTTAATAACATAATGCAAATCGCACATATTCCTTTCCTTCCTTCATATACCAGAGTCCGGCAGCACTTGACTAAACCAATCTTTTAAAAGGTCCTAATCAATTTAATTTCAATCTTGAAGTCCTATGGCTAAACCTCAGATTCTTATTCATATCCCGCGGTTCTGAGATGAAACTAAAAAACTGACACTTTAAAGTAACTATCGAATTTATGCTACTATTTACCATCTTAAAGCTTCAGTTGTGATGATTCCACTCTTTACAATCACTACTGTCATGCTTACTTTAATAACATAATGCAAATCGCACATATTCCTTTCCTTCCTTTATATACCAGAGTCCAGCAGCACTTGACTAAACCAATCCTTTAAAAGGTCCTAATCAATTTAATTTCAATCTGGAAGTCCTATGGCTAAACCTCATTCTTATTCATATCCCATAGTTCTGAGATGAAACTAAAAAAGTGACACTTTAAGGTAAACTATCAAATTTATACAACTATTTACCTTCTTAAAGCTTTATTTCTGATGATTCCACTCTTTCATTGTGAAACCATATGGGACATGTACTAGCCATTTTCCCGTTTTGTGTGATATTCATTTATTATATCGGGGCTAATTTGCCCTAATAAATATATTTTGTGTTACTCAACATTTTGAGTAGTTTATAATGATAAATGTGTGTTGAGTACATTATCTACGCATTGTGAGTACGCATATCTTTTTTCTTAAATAAGAATTTAGAGTGGTGTCAAGATGAACTCCGCCTGTGGAGTTTGATCTTTATTTTTTACACACAGTCGGTCCCAAGCCCGGGTAAAGGAGGAGGGTTGCATTAGGTAGTTGACAGCCAACGGAAAACTTTGTCAGAACTTTTATAACATGAATCCAAAAATATTAAACGTTGAGGCGTTCCCTACTAGCGACACGCTATATTTCCACCACCCAGATGCAATGAATAATGGGTTAGAGTGGGCTAGGGCGTTGCTCGGAAGCAACGCGCCGTGTTTTCGCTGGGATACGGTGTCAAATGAACGAGGATTGTCGCATTATGGTGGACAGGTGCAGATAAAAAAGTTAATCCATGAGAATAGGCTTAGGTTGGCAACTTAGAATATAGGATGTTGACGGGTAAGACTCGAGAATTGGTGGATGTGATGTGTAGGAAGAGGATTAATATTCTATGCTTGCAGGAAACTAAGTGGGTTGGAGATAGGTCTAGAGAAATTGAGAGTACGGGATATAAATTATGGTATACGGAGAAGAACAAACATAGGAATGGGGTGGGCATCATGGTAGATAGAGATTTAAAGGATAACGTTGTTGATATTAGGAGAATTGGCAGTAGGTTGATGGTTATGAAGATGGTCATTGGAGGGGAGGTGATTAACGTTATTAGTGTGTACGCTTCCCAAGTTGGACTGCAAGAGAATGTTAGACAAGAATTTTGAGAGAAGATGGACGAAGTAGTTCAAATTATACCTAATCTAGAAAAAATATTTATTGGGGGAGACTTGAATGAACATGTTGGGAAGAAAAGGGAGACTTTCGAGAAAGTACATAGTGGTTATGGATTTGGGAAAAAGAATGCAATTGGTGAGATGATTTTAGATTTTGCTATGGCGTATGATTTAGTTCTTCTAAATATATGCTTCAGGAAAAGGGATAAACACCTTATCACATTGAAGAGTGGTCAGAAAAATAACCAGATAGATTTTGTCCTTACTAGATCGAGTGATCGTTTAATATGAAAGGACTGTAAAGTTATACTCGGAGAGAGTATTGTCTCCCAACATAGATTAATGACAACTAATCTCAAGTTTCAGAGATGGAAACGGGAGTCTAAGATAAGTAGGTATGCAAGGATACGTTGGAGAGATCTAAGAGGTGAAAAAATTGAGTTGTTTAAAGATAAAATTAGCAATGATGAGTTATGGAAGAGACATGAGGATGTGAACAAAATGTGGATTGATATGGCGAGTCATATTAGAGAGATAGGAAGAGAAATTTTAAGAGTTTGTAGAGGAGGAGGACAACGATATAAAGAAAATTGGTGGTGAAATGAGGAGGTCCAAAAAGTCGTTCGGGACAAGAAAATAGCTTATAAAGAATGACAAAAATATCGAAGTCTGGAGAGTTTGGAGAAGTATAAACATGCAAAAACGGGGCGAAAAAAGTAATTAAGGAATCAAAATTTAGGGTGTATGATGATTTATATCAAAAGTTAGATACAAAAGAGGGAGAAATTGATATATTTAAACTTGTTAGGCAACGTGAACGAAAGACTAAAGATATTGGAAGTGTCAGATGCATCAAAGACACTAATGAAAAGGTACTAGTGAAATATGAGAAAATTATGGAACAACAGAGAAGTTATTTTTATAATTTATTTAATGAGAATGACGTCGGGAAATCTAGACTAGAGTTGCCTAATTTATCTCCAGATAAGATCTATAGGTTTCATAGAAGAATTAGGGCTTCGGAAGTTAGAATAGCACTAAGGAAGATGTGAATTGGAAAAACAAGAGGGCTAGATGAAATCCCTATAGAGGTATGGAAAAATTTGGGAGATATTGGGATAGAGTGGTTGAATAGAATTTTCAATGACATTTTGAGGACTAAGAGAATGCCTAACGATTGGAGGATGAGTATCTTAGTGCCCATCTATAAAAATAAAGAGAATGTTCAAAGTTACACGAACTATAAGGACATAAAACTTATGAGTTATACTATAAAACTTTAAGAGAGAAACTTTAAGAGAGAACAATAGAATATAGAATAAGACATGAAACAATCATAGAAGAGAATCAATTTGGATTTATGCCCAGCCGATCAACCACTTAAGCTATCTATTTACTCAGGAGATTAATAGAAAAATATAGAGAAAAGAAGAGAGATTTACATATGGTATTTGTGGACCTAAAAAAAGCTTATGATAGGGTACCCGGAGAAATTTTGTGGTGGGTGCTAGAAAACAAACAAGTATCCAATGTGTACATCGAGGTAATTAAGGATATGTATGAAGGTATAGTCACTAGTGTTTAGACAGGAGGAGGCGATACTTGTGCATTTCCTATTAATATAGGATTACATCAAGAATCATCTTTAAGTCCTTACATCTTCGTTCTAATGATGGATGAGCTCACAAAACATATTCAAGATAGAGTACCTTGGAATATGTTGTTTGCGGACGACGTCGTATTAGTGGACGAAAGTAGAATAAGTTTTAATACTAAGTTAGAAAAATTGAGAGAAGCGTTAGAGTCTAAAGATTTGAAGGTTAGCAGACACAAGACGGAATACATACATTGCAATTTTAGTAATGCCCGAAGAGACGATGGTGCAATCAAAATTGGAGACGAGGACGTGCTGAAGGTTGATCGTTTTAGATATTTAGGTTCAATGATTCAGAGTAATGGCGAAATCGAGAAAGATATTACGCATAGAATCAAGGCATGTTGGTTAAAGTGAAGAGGTGCAGTTGGGGTGATTCGTGATCATTGGATTCCGTTGAAACTTAAAGAAAAATTCTAGAAAACTGCTATAAGACCAACGCTTCTTTATGGTTCATAATGTTGGGCGGTAAAAACGAATCATGTCTAGAAAATTGGGGTGACATAAATGAGAATGCTGCGATGGATGAGTGGGAAGACGAATATGGATAAAATTAATAATGAAACTATTAGAGAGAATTTAGAAACAGCACCCATCGAAGAGAAAATTAGAGAAAATCGTTTACGATGGTTTGGGCATGTGCATAGAAGACCCATAAAAGCATCAGTAAAAAAATGTGATTTAATTCAAGTTCAGAGGACTACTAGAGGGTGACGTAGACCTAAGAAGACGTTGGACGAGACTATTAGAAATGATTTGGCGATATTAAACCTGACGGAGGGGATGACCCTTGATTGATCTCTATGGCGTAAATGGATTCATGTAACCGACCCTACATAAGTGGGACAAATGTTTAATTATTGTTGTTGTAGTGGTGTCAAGATGGTAATCACATAAAAAGTTTTACTAAAATCATGTTTAGTGGAGCCTGTATATGTGTTGGAAAAATGGGAGTTAACAATGGAAGGGGAAAATATTCCACTTCGGGTTTAAATTGGTGAGATCCATGCACTCACAAGTGTGTCATCAAGACCCAAGAGTTATTTAAAAGCATGCTTCCATGCACCACTTAAAATCAAATTAAGAACTTCCCATGCGACTATCATGATTATCAACTTAAGTAATTAAATATTCATTTCCATGTTTTCATTTTGTTACTAATTATCATGTTTTCTCCCTCAAACTCGCAACAGAAAGGAATATAAGATTAATATACTAGCGAAAAAGTTATTTATTTGCAATCTGGATGTAGTTACAAATTTATTTTAATCCAATTCAATTAAATGCATGCAACAACGAAGCCTTTATCCCGCCTAACTGGAGATTTAGGTGCCGCTTTCTCTCCTTCAATCAAAGTACGCACTAAAGGAGAAAGTGAAACAATGGCTCCGGGAGAAATAAAAAAAAATAAACCTATGAAGTTGGTGGAGTACCTCGTTAACAAACCCAGTTGAATCACGCAGACGCAATTTATTAGAATAGTAAGTCTGCCTCATTGATTGGGCTTCAGGAACAGCAGCATATGATGATGGCGGTGTGGCTGAAGAACTAACATGAATAGGAAACAAAGAAGAGGATGTTTTGGGTGGTGAAGATAAAGCATGTGCTTCAAACAAAAGGTGCCCTGGAGGTTCTGCTGGAAGAGGTGGTGGGGGAGAAGGAGGAAGAGGAGGCTGACCAATATAACTTCGATGGGCCTGAGATGAAGCCATATGAGTGCCAACTGGAATGGATAAATAACCACCATGCTTTTCCAAGTTCGGAGGACCATACTGAGATGAAAATGGCAAACTATTATGTCTACCTGGACCCTGAGTACCATCTCGCAAATGAAAATTAGCTCCAAATGGCTCCCTAGTATCATATGGTTCCTCATGAGAATGCAAATCATCTTTTTGCCCAATATTATGATGCACTGCATATGGATGTGAACGATGATTGTTAAGATTGTGAATCCCCAAAGAAAAATTGTTGTTGTTTTCATGGTACGTTGCCTCAGAATCTGACATTCTCTGCCAGTTAGTAGGATGAGAAAATGGTGATTCCTTTGATGATGCAGGTTCGCTGGGATGAATCTGACTATGAGCTTCATAAATCGGAAAAGGCACTCTTTGAGGCATGTTCGATGGTGGATTCATATCGCCCTTATGAGGCACTGGCGAATATCTATCCCCTAAATTTGTCCCATAAGAAGCTGCCAAATCCCGAGTTTGTCCAGCCTGCTCAACACTGGTGAAATTCCCCACCGAGTAACCAGTCCGACCACTTTTTTGGAAATTATTTTCCGTTTGACCATATCTTGATTGCAAACGCTCTTCGATACTATTAGTCTGCATAGATTGTTGCCCAAAAGTTGAACTATGTTCTTCTTGATTGAATCCAGGCTTGTGGTGAAAAGTTGTACTTTTTCTATCGAAATCACTAAAACCTGCCTCATAAAAATTGTACACCTCATGACTGCTTAAGGGTTTCAATCCATTATTATTTTGAGATTCATCGAAATTTAGACTCTTGCCATGATAAAAGCTCAAGGAACCCCTAAAGATACCAGATTCCTGGTCATGCCCTTTAATAACTCCAACATCAAGCGGCTCATTCTGTGCAGCTCCATGATCACGAATCAATTTCAACCTACGCTCATCCTGGGCTGACACCCTAGGCGAATTGACAAAACTATCATAGACGGGAGGACCCAGACCAGGACCGACCTCATCAACCCTCATTCTCTTAAATCCAACACTATCATAACTTGAGCTTGAATTTCCATGAGGGTCTCTTTCTAAACTAGGGTTTCTATGCCACGGCCGCGGCAGATCTCCGAACAGATCGACAAACGGAGGGTGAGGACGCATGGCGGGACCACGGTGATCATAATATGGATCAAGTGGGGGTCTCTGAAAGAAGTGATCGTCGTGTGGTTGGAATTGAAACCTAGGGTTCTGATTGAACTCGGGGTGAGGAGGGCAAAACGGGAAGTGAGATACGAAGCACATTGGGCAAATGTCACCTTGAATTGGCGGTTGTGATCGGGGCCTCCATGAATGATCCATCCTTGAGCTCGGTATTCCAAGCTATTCCAGTGAGAGAAATTAGGGCATACGAAACCTTTTCGAAGTCAGAGTGGCGGAGAATCGAGCGTCTGTAAACGAAGAATTACAATGCCTTGTATGTATGATCAGATCAAGAAACGACGATATACCAGTGATAATCTATATACCAGAAATCAAGAAACGACTTGGATCAAACAAAACAATGCCTTCCGTCACGGCAGACCTTCGAACTTGGTAAACGAAAATTAAGACCTTCATCCATCCCATCTGATACCAATTTATGTTTGGAAATACTGTTTAGTAAACTCATCCCATGTCACCTCGTAACTCTAAAATTGATTCTTAATTTTGGAAAGAAGATCGAGAATAATTTTTTTTTACATCCCAAAAAAACTCATAGGCATTTTTTTTATGAGCCCCGAAAGCTCATAACTTGTTAAGGTTATCTTCAACTATTTTTTTTTATTTTTTGAAAACCCCACTACTAAAAATATGTTATTTTTTGTCAAAAATATCCCTTAGTTAATGTTTTTAATAATAAATGTTAATCATCTAAAAAATTCAATCATAATCACAGTAAATGTTCTTTATCACCAACATCATAACGATAAATATTCACTATTATTGCCCACTAGCACAGTAAATATTTGTTATCAATGTCATCACCATTACAATAAAAATTTATTATCACCGCTATCACCATCATACCAAAAAATTATTATTATCACTATGACCACCGCAATAAATATTTACTATCCCTATCGCCACAATAGTAATTATTTACTTTACTACAACCACCAACACAACAAATATTTTTACCGTCGTCACCCAATAACAAATATTCAACGTCGCCCAATAACAAATATTCGACATCACGACTACCACTACAATAAATATCCACTATCACCATAACAGTTATAGCAAAAATTAATTATTATCGTATCACCAAATATTCTTTATCACTACCAAGAAAAAAAAAATCACACCCAATTCCCAGTCAAAATATTGTAACAAATAAAAATCAAAATATTACAAAGAAAATCAACATTTACACTAAATTTCACAATAAATTTTCCAAAACTAGGAGAAAGAATTACGGGGTAGAATGATTGTGGTGGCTTTAGGGTCAGAGTTAAAGCAAAGTTAAAGGAGCTGACGGGCGGCAGCATCAGGGGCAGAGTTATAGGAGTTGACAGGCGGCGTCATAGAAAACCCATATTTGGTCGTCTACGGGACAGATCTTGGCCGAAGATGGCCAGATTTGGCTATCATTTGGTGAGGAAAAAGAGGAGAGAGAAGGGAGAAAGATAAAGAGGGAGAAATAGAAAGACAAATGATTGTTTTGGGAAGAACCAGAAATGAGAGAGGGAGCTAGCGGCGGAGCAATTGCAGCGGCTTCAATGGAGGAAATAAAGGAGTTGACAGGCGGTGCATGCATAACAAACCCAGATCTGGCCTGAAGACGACAAAATGATGGTAGACGTGGTGGTGGCGCTATTGTTTGTTGTTTCGATGGAAGTTCGTCGCACGGTGGCGCGTTAGCTTCTGCGAGACGGTAGAGCAGTTACTCTAGTGGTGATGACGGCGATTTGTTTAGAGAGAGAGAGAAAGAGGTAAAAAATCTGGCCTTGAAATGCCAGATCTGGTAGTGGCAGCCCAGATCTGGCCATCTATGGCCGAATCATGTACAACCACTACCGAATCTGGTGGTGATGGCCATGTGTTAGTTTGTGTGTGTGAAAAAGAGAGAGAGATGGAGGAGGTGGTTGTTTCGACAAGGTGAGTTCATCGCAAGCCGGAGTGGTAGCACGACGGTACGTGATGTGGTGGTGCCTATTGTGGTCATCAGGTCTGGTCCGGCCACTATCACCACTGGCAAAGTGCCTCTGCCTAGAGAGAGAGAGAGAGAAAGATAGTGAGAGAGCTAATCGAAACAAAAGAGACAGGAGCAGTGAGCGGATAACGATGAATAAGATAAAATGGGGTTATCTTTTTTAAAGGGTAGTTTAGTAATTTAAAAAAAAATAATGGGTTTCTATTATAATTGTTTTTATAAACCGTTGTTCTTTTCATTGTGGGCTAGGGCCCATCACAATTTCTGTTCCCAAAACCAAAAAAGAAAAAAAAATTGTCATTATTAAACGTGATTCTGCTCTCATTAAGAAATAGAATGTTCATTTCATCCCATCCCAAGTGGGATGGAAAAAGTGGGAACACTAACCAAGCGCGGCCTAAATTTCAATCCGGTAGCAAAGCCTGAAGATGGTGCATTAATTTCATAACAATAAATACAAACAGTATATGAAAAATATAATTTCACAAACAACAGCTATATTAATACCGAAAGGTACAAAGTGTAAAAGTTTAGAATGACATGTCCTCCCACATAATATTTTAAACAAAAAATAAAAGTGACACGAATAAAGATTATTATACTCGAGGAGGCATAACAAGGCCCTATACAATAATTAAAAAATAAAATAAAATAAGCTAAACTAGTCTGTTGGCCTAGTGAGCTACCCAAGAGGGGGTGAATTGGGTAGATAAAAAATTATCGAAAATACTTCAAAAAATTCAAATAATTAATTTTAATTCTAAATTAATTATTATCTTTGTATAACAGTGGAAATATAATCTCAACTAGGTACACACTAAATAACAAAAATAAATGATGAAAAATAACAGGACACTAGAAATTTATACTAGTTCACCAAGCTACTCTTGGCTAATCTAATCTCTCGAGCTCTACGAAGAGTCGCACCCACTAAGCTTAAGATTCCTTTAAAGGTAGGAACCAAATCCTCACAAATATTATTTTCACAAGCTCAGAATCAACCTTTACAAATTCATTTTCCAAACGCAGGAATAACCTCTACTTTTTACAAGCTCAAGAATAACCTAATTCTTTTTGTACCTTAGGCTAAAGAATCAAAACCTCACAAACACTCCAAATATCCTTTTACCCGATAAGGATTGAACTGTTACAAAATTGCTCAAAAATCAATTCAATCAAGGAAGAATTACTACCTCAATATCTTTACAAGAAAAGACTGAAACCAACTACCTTTTGATTAAATACTCCCAATATTATTCAATCCGTCACTCAATTCACCAATTACAAATTGACAAACAATTTTTCTCACTCGGAACTTCTACCATCTCAGATCAATTAGAACTCAATTAATATCCCAAAACTAGTGATAGAAAAATGAAATATTCAAAATCTGATTTTAAACAAAAATTGGGTAGTACGTAATTGAGCACGTAATCAGATTTATTCAAGAAACTGTTTCAAAAATAATTTTCAATAAAAAATTCAGAAAACAATTTCAAAGATCAAATTCCAAGTAAATAATAATTATAGCAAATAAATAAATAACTTGGAACAATCTCACCAGGAATCCACTGAAAGAATAATGATAGTAATGACACTTCAAATCAGTAATAGCAATGATCCACAACAAATATTTCTCAAGAATAACTCTTAGAAAAGATCCCACCACTTAATCAATATGATTACTCTTAGAAAACTCAAAAGTTGAATAGCTCAGAATAATTCTCAAGATGTGTTTCTCTTTAATGTGAAAAAATGTAGGTCTATATAAAAGAGAATAAAACAAGCTCTCCAACGGCTAGTTCCCACTTGTTATGATATTTAATTGCTCTTATAGACCCCTTATATCATTAAGACTTCATCATGGTTCAAATCACTTAACTATAACTTTTAAACTTCTTTATTAAATCCCTCAAATATTTTTCAATCACAATTAAATAGGATAGAATGAAATATAGCCAAGCCAAAAATTCTTTGCCCATCGGTCGACCTATCTGTCGACCTAGAGATTCATAGAGTTTCATTTTTTGTCACAGGTCGACCTCACTGTCGACTTATTAATTCAGAGAGTTTACTATTTAAGCTCAGGTCGACTTACCTGTCAACCGAGAGATTCAACAACTTCATATTCTATGCATTGGTCGACTTACTTGTCGACTTACCAATGCTAGAATAATCTCCTTAATTCATTTTGAATTCATTCTCATTGACGTTTTTGCCCATTTAACCGATTTATTTTCTCGGTTAGCTCCATTAAATTCTTAATTTTAATTTTAATTAATTATCAATATTTCTTTTTCAATTGCACATAGGAGCAAATAATTTAACTAATTAGGATCCTATAAAAACACACATATTTATAAAAATTATTTAAAAAACTTTTTGTGTCGTGTGTAATCCTAATTGGGATATTAAGAGTTGAAATTTAACCTGAGTTGTTTCCCTAGGTTCTTTAAATTCTTCAACCTCTTAATCCTTTATCATCTTTGTCATAATCTTCTAGCATCAATTTATTACTTGTCATCATATCTTCATCATTGGAACTAATAAACTGAAACACTCAATTAAACCATTAGTTCCACAAAAAATATTAACATTTAATTGTCCATCAAAATCTTAGGATCAACATAGTCTATAAAATAAAATAAATAAATCACAAGCAAGCAGTCATGCGCAAGAACAAACACTAGACAACCTTAGACCGTGACATCCTCCCCCCACTTGAGCAGTCGGCATCCACGTAGACTTCTTCTAATTATAATTCTGATACGGTCTATGGTTGTTGTGTTTTCTGCTTTCTTCCTGTTTAGTTACAAAGCAAAGCTCGTCTATCGAATAATGACACGGTGATTGGTCTGCAACAATTTCAGTAGAAGCCATATTGACATCAAAGCGCTTGTGCAGATTGAAGTAGAAATCAATACGTGACCAAAAAGTTTTGAAAAATTCAATTAATAATGGCCTAGTCAACCTCATATATTCATCATTTGAAATACTCCTCAAAACATTCCATAACTGAATATCATGCTTGAGAAATTGTGCGGCGGTGAAATTGAGGAACCCATCCCACATAATAATTTGTACATACCATGTTGGCAACTCCAACCACGGAACAGGCTACAAAATTAACAACGTTGAATAGTTAGTCTTAAGTATTTTTCAACATGTAAGCCCAACCAAATAGCTTTAGTATCGGACATTAATCTGAAGATCTACAAACATGATACTTTTGTTTGAAATCTTCTTTGAGACCAGTTGTCTCTTTAAAGCATTCAATAGTCGAGTTTTACCTATTTGATAGGTCTCAAACTCGTCCGAAGTTTCATCTTCCTACTATTTGATATATTTTTCTCAACTTTCTTTTTCTTCCCGAATCAATACTTGCAGCACGGGTAAAATATGTTTGTGAGGACAATCAGATTCATTATGATTCTTTTTTGCATAAGAGGCAAGGAGTAGAATTTTGATGGGTATGATTTTCATAGTAAGGCTGATTTGTAGAACCAAATGATGCCCTTCAATTGCTAAACGATTGGCCAAAGTTTGATGATTGGCCTCGATGCAGAGTCCTTGGGGGAAAATTTGAGTTGGAGTTTCTCTAATGTTTTGGTGGGATTTTCCCAAGATGATTGATTTTCACTTCCATCATTATGAGAGACATTATTGTCTTTCCTTTTGTTGTAGTTAGTGGTAGGTTCGCAGGAGTAATTAATTACTCATTCCTGCAACAACAAATATAATAGAGAAATCAGGAGGTCATTGTCTCTGTATTTCTTGACGTATCCAATCTTTTAAGACATCTAGGAGTTAAAACAATTTATCCTCTTGTGACATTGTACGAATGTTTAGCATAAGATCTATAAACTTCTTGACATAATATCAGATGTATCCGGTCTGTTTCAGCTCTTTTAGTTGTCATCGAGTCATGTAATCAACATTTTTTGAAAGGAATTAAGCCTTGAGTTCATCTTTAAGGTCTTCCCAGGTCTCGATAGTGCATTTCTTTATCTTGATGACTGCATATTTGGTTTACCACCATAATTTAGCATCACCATTATGGTACATGGAAGTTGTTTTTTTTTTTCCTCGGAGTTTTACCCGGGTGACCCAAAAGTATTGCTCCATATCAAGGAAGAAGTTTCAAGCTCCTTGGCGTCTCTCGGGAAGCCATAGGAATGAGGCTCAGGAACGTGAACCCTAATAGTTTGGTGTCTAGAGTCATTAGAAAGAACTCTGTTGAATCCAAAGTTTTGATGAACAGTTAAGTATTGATGTTTTTGGTAGAACTAATGATTTTATCAAGTGTTTCAAATTTATAAGTTCTAGGCATGTGATTAAGAAGAAGACCTCATGAAGAAAACATAAAGGGTGTAAGATGGACGCAATGAAAATATGAAGAGTTTTGAAGACCTTGAAGAAAAATAGGTAAAAATAATTTTCTACTTATATGCTCTTAATGCAATCCCAATTAGGATCACACACGTCACTTTAAATGAGTTAATTATATGTGTGTTATGATAAGAAATAGTACGTTCAAGATTTTAAAATGAAATATTGTATGTGTTTCTTATGTGAAATGAAATTGATAATTTACCTAATTTGAAAACATGTTTTAAAGTATAAAAAAATGTATTTTAGGGTTAATTCGTCAACCGAGAAAAGAAATCAGTCAACCGAATGAAACAACAAGTTTTGGAGTCTAAATGAGTTGCTACTTATCTAACCGGTTAATCGAATTGAATTGGTTGGTCAACCGTTTGAAGCAGTAGTTTAATTGGCGAAGGAAGTGAGCATACTGATCCATTCGGTTAATCGAATGGAAGTGGTCGGTCGGTCAACCGTTTGAATTAGTAAGTAAATTGAAGATAAATTGGATCACTTTGATCCAATCGGTCAACCGATTGAGAGCAATCGGTCAACTTACTGGCCTTTAAGGTAACGACTAACTTTGGTTCTGGATAGGTCGGTCAACCAACTTGTGGGACTCGGTCAACCAACTGAGTCAGTTGGAAAATCGAGAGATTAGGTTTCTTGGTAAAAAACTATCCGTGTTTGAGGATTCCAAGGGAGAGATTTGGGGGATTTGAACCTAACTAAGATATTATCTACCTATTCTATTATCCATATTTATTTGGTTTATATACTTTAAGATTCTTCTAATTTAAATGGATTAATACTTCCTATCTCTATAGTTTTAAATTTAGAATAGTTTTATGGATTTATTTGAGAGAATTGAAAGTTATTTTCAAGTGAAATAATCCTGAATTGACAAGTTATCATATATGGGGTCTAAGAGTGTCTTTAAGAGGCATATCTTTGAGAAACTAGTTGTTGGAGGGCTTGATATTTATCTATTAATATAGATATGCGGGAATTGAGATTAACACATCAAGAACTATCAGTTCAAGCTATTCTAAGAGTTATATTTACTCTGAGATTTTTGTGAGAGATTTATTCTATATTCTTGATCTAAAACGCTTGTGGTTTGGCGTTATTAACTTGTGCTCTATTGGGAAACTATCATTATCTTCGGTGTTTCCCGGTGAGATCTTTCCAAACTTTGTTATTTACTTTGAAGTTATATTATTATTGCTTGCTTGGTATAAGATTGTTTAGAAAATCATTTTAAATTTAAAAGTCTGAAAATATTTTAAAACAATTTTATTTGATTATCTGATTGCGTGCTTAAATTGTGCTACCCATATTATTTATTAATTAGATTTTATTTGCTTCACATTGTAGTAGTAATTATTCGGGACATTAATCGAGTATATTTGTATTGAGGTGGTAGAGAAGCTCCTTGTGGGGAAGAAACTTACATTTTTTTTTTGTATTTGTGAGTTTGAGCGGATTAGACACGTTTGGGACGGTGTCTAGTCAAGGTAGTTAGGTTTTGATCTTTTTCCTATGAAAAAGGTTAGGGTTTGATCTTTGTTCTACACAATAATGTGAGGTTATTCTTTTTCCTTGAAAATAATTAGGTTTTGATTTTTTTGGTAATTGAATTATTTTTTGAGTGAATGGTAAAAATTCATCATTCCCTGTGAAAAAGATAAGTGGGAGAGTGTTAGGTTAATTTTTGGCCTAGTAAAAAGATAGGGTGCATCCTTGGCCTGGGTAAAGGGTAATTTGTGAAGGTTGATTCTGTGCCTGTAAAAGAATTGTTATAAGGGTTTGGTTCCTACCTGGTAAATAGATTAAAGGGGTTTAGTGGATTGCGAATATCCGTGGAGCTCAGGGGATTGGACGTAGGCAAAACTAGCTTGACCGAACCAAGATATATTTTTGTGTGTTGCATTGTTTATTTCATTATATTGTGTTTAGGCCTACACTTAGTATTAAACATATATCCATTGCGTAACTAAGATAATAATTAATTTAGAAAAATTGATTATTTGATATTAAGTATTTAAAGGAATTAATTGTTTAAATTTTGTAACTACCTAATTCATCTCCCTCTTGGGTAGCTCTTTGGACCAACAATTGATATTAGAGCTGATTTAGATCGTTTGACTTAAAATCTTAGCTAAGAAAGATCATATGGTGTATTATATGGGCTTCATCAGTGAGTGACAATCTATGCACCATCTACCTCTATTTACATGTAGTAATTATGCTTTTTAGAAGAACATGATGATTGCATTTCTTGAAGCCACTAATTACGAGGCATGGTTGGTTATTAAAGACGGTTCGTACATTTCTAAAGAGAATTGAGTAATTAAGGGGGAAGGAACAACTGAGTTCCTTTGATAAACAGAAATTATCATTTAACTCTCAAGCTATTAACATTGTACTTTGTTCCTTAGATGCAAATGAGTACAATAGAGTTTCAGGTTGTGTTTTTGCGAATGAAATGTGGGATACATTGAAAACCACATATGAGGGAACTGATCAAGTGAAACAATCCAAAATCAATGCCTACACTCATCAATTCAAAGTGTTTAGAATAGGTGATGCAGAAACAATCTCGAAAATGTTTGTGAGATTCACCAATATATGCAACAATCTTGATTAACTTGGAAAACCATATTCCATGGAGTAAAAAGTACAAAAGATTTTGAGATCATTAACCAAAATTTGGGAATCAAAAGTGATTGCAATCAAGGAAGCCAAAGATCTCACCAATTGCATTATTGATGAACTCATTGGAAATTTGATAACCCACGAGACGACCATGTGGTAGCGCGTGAAATAACATACACTGCTACTTACACTCGCAAGTATACGAGGTCTAAGTTTTAGTATAGTGTGATCGTTAAGATCTGGTTATCATATCCATAGGGATTGTTGTCGTTACTATCGAATACCACGTTTGTCGTGACCTAATTTTGTCTAGGCGAAAAACAAATGTAATTAATTAATTAAACTAATACTAATATATCCTAAATTAACTACACTATTATGTTAATATGTTTTAGGGTGAAGAATTGCATAGGGATTAACATGTTTACAAATACGTGTTCGATTCCGATTTACTCACGTTTACGGTGTTTGACCTATTTGACAACCTCGGTACGTAAACTCCACCGCCACCTCTCCCGAGTGTAAGACGGGGGAATACATGACTTCGAGCCAATGGAGAAGTCCCCCTCAACGTCTTAACGACCCTAGGTCACGTGAGTCTCGCCCAGTGTTATTGATTGCACACAATCCAACTCCCTCCCGGGTTATTGGATCGTCGCGTTGTATTTACCCTATCGACAATCTCCGTTCTAAAACTCCCTCGTCACCTCTCCCGAGTGTAAGACGAGGGATATAACGCAACTTCGAGTCAACGAAGAGGTCCCTCTCAACGTCTTAACGACCCTAGGTAGCGTGTGTTTAGCCCCACGTCATCGATTGTCCACGATTCAAACCCCGACCGGGTTATAGAATCGTGGCGTTTGTTTACCTTAATCCGAATTCGGGATTTGTCAAAAACTCGTATTCTCCATTTACCATTCTAAGCATAATAGACAAACAATACGATAAATACAATCAAACTACGAAAAACAAACATAAACGCAACACCGAAATCATCCAAACAACATATTTATAAATTATAGGTTAATCCCTACTACAATCCATATTTAACTCGGGGCCATAGCCGCATATACAAGAAAATAACGAGCTAAACATGCTCACATACTCCTAAGATAAATAAATAAGGAAAAATAATTGAAGAACTTAGTCTCATCAAAAGATAAACCGCTAAGAACGCTCTACGATCGATTCGCCGTCTTCTTCACTTCGGGATGTGAGCTCCACCACTAAAAATCCCTAACCCTAAGCTTAACTATAGCCTAAAGGGATAAAAAAAGCAAGAGAGGGAAGAGAGTTTCCGGCCAAGGGGGAGGAGAGAGGGTATTTATAGCAAAAATATCTAAAAAATATCTAAAAATATCTATAGGCTGTGTAGGGCAAATCCGCCTAGGCGGTGGAAATTGCGCCTAGTCGGAGTTAGGTCGGTTAAGTCTGATCGCCTGGGCGGTGAAGTAGGCGGTGGACTGGAGAACATTCTGTTGAATTTTTGCCTAGGCGGTAGAATTTTCGCCTAGGCGAGCGGCTGTCAGTAGCCCTTCTTCGTCCTCTGCTGGATTTCCACCTAAGCGGTAGAATTTCCACTCAGACGGTCGTCCGTCAGTAATATTTTGCTCTTCTCTACATCTTCACTGCTTAGGCGGTGGTCTAGACGCCTAAGCGGTGGGTATGTTTAAGCTTTTGGCCTCCGAGCTTATTTATCCACCGTAACTTCGAACCGCTTTGGTTCGATCTCATCGTTTTAGCCCCAGTTTTCAATCTTTTTGACCCCCACACCTGAGTTATACAAAAAGTATGAAAACTAATTAAAACATAATAAAAATAACTATAAACATATTCGAAAACTAATAAATTCAGATTGGAAATAGATAGGTTTTTCACACCTATCACCATGCGACAATATGAGATTAGAACAGAAAGAAAGCTAAAAAAGAAATAGAGATATATGAAAGAAACATGGGACAATACGAATTCCAATAGTTTTGAAACATCAAGAGATGATGAGGAAACTCTGACGTTCGCCTTTATTGCCAAAAAGGTTGAGGTAACCGAATGCTCTAATTCTTGTCCTTTGGATTTTGATGAATTATTTTATATCTTTTAAGAATTATTGCATAATTATAAGGATAAATGTTTTAAAATTAATGCTCTACAAAATACAATGATTACATTAAACAAACGCATTGAAAATTTCGAGGCCGAAAATATTGATCTTAAAAATCAAATTTCAAAAATTATTTCATGTGATTTAGAAAAAGAAAACATTGAGTTAAAATCCAAAGTTATGGATTTAGATTCTATTGTTCTCAAGTTTACAAATTGTGAAAATAATTTTAAAATGCTTTTGGAAAATTCTAAAGGTGTTTTTGACAAAGTTGGTCTTAATTTTTAGAAAAATATCAAGCAAAAGAGATTTAAAAATTTCTTTTCTAAAACTAAGAAAGTTGTGAAATGTTTTAATTGTAATATTGTGGGGCATACCTTTAGCAAATATTTTTTGAAGAGATCTAAATATAAGGAGATATGGGTTCCTAAAGGAACAAAGGAGGATGCAACTAATAAAATTGGACCTATGTAGAATGGGTATCATCTAGAAACTTTTTGAGGTATTTCGTTGTACGGCGGAGCGTTTATTACGCGCTCGCGTATTGACTACTTGCAGGTGTTCGAGGTTAAAGTTTTAGTATAGTGTGATCGTTTAAGATCGGGTATCGTATCCACAGGAATTGATGTCGTTATCATTAAGTACTGTAATTGTCATGACCTAACTTTATCTAGGCGACAAAAAATGTAAATAATTAATTAAACTAAACTAATATAACCTAAATTATCTATACTAATATACTAATATGTTTTAGGGGAAATAATTGTCTACGGATTAACGTGGTTTACAAATACGCGTTCGATCGCGATTAACTTACGTTTACGGTGTTCGACCTATTTGACAATCTCGATATCTAAAACTCCTCTGCCACCTATCCCGAGTGTAAGACGGGGGGGATATAACATAACTTCGTGTCAACGAAGAAGTCCCCCTCAACGTTTTAACGACCCTTGGTCGCGTGAATCTCACCCCAACGTCATTGATTGCACACAATCCAACTCTCGATCGGGTCATTGGATCGTCGCGTCGTGTTTACCCTATCGATAATCTCAGTTCTAAAACTCCACCGCCACTTCTCCTTAGTGTAAGACGGGGGAATACATGACTTCGAGTCAATGAAGAAGTCCCCCTGAACGTCTTAACGACCCTAGGTCACGTGAGTCTTGCCCCAGTGTCATCGATTGTCCACAATCCAACTCCCGACCGGGTTATTGGATCATGGAATTTGTTTACCCTAATCCAAATTCGAGGTTTTTCAAACCCCGTATTCTCCATGTATCTATCTAAGTATAATAAATAAACAATACGATAAACATAATTAAACTACGAAGAACAAACATAAACGCAACACCGAAATCATACGAAACACATATTTATAAATATAGTGTTAATTCCTATACAATCCATGTTTAACTAGCGGCCATAACCGCATTTACAAATAAGAACAAGCTAAATATACCCACAATCCTAAGTTAAAGAAATAAGGAAAAAAACTTAAGAACTTAGCCTCGTCCGAAGATTTGTCGCTAAGAACCGTTCAACGATTGCTCCGCCCTCTTCCTCCACTTCGGGATGTGAGCTCTCCCTCTAAAACTCCTAAATCCAACCCTAAGTATAGCCCAAGGGGCTCTAGTGGGCGAAACATGCAAGAGGAGAGAGAAGGATATTTATAGGCAAAATATATCAAAATATCTAATAAAAATATATTAGTTATGCAAAGGCACTGCCTAGGCGGTTGGATTCACCGTCTAGGCAGTTAATAGGTTGGTTGGTTGATCGCCGCGCTGGTGAAGACAATAGTGGATTAGGATGACATTCTGCAGTTTTATTGCCTAGGCGGTGAGCGTTCAGCAAAAGTTGGTCATTCTCTGCATTTTCACCGCCGCGGTGGAGGTTTGGATGCTGCGACGGTAGGCATCTTTCACAATATTGTCTCCGAGCTTGTTTTTCGACTGTTCTTCGACTGTTTTTGGTTCGATCTCATCGTTTTTGCTCCAATTTCCTATCTTTTTGCCCCACACACCTGATTTATACAAAAAAAAAGTAAAAACTAATTAAAATATAATAAAAATAACTATAAAAATACTCTAAAACTAACAAAACCGGTTTTGAAATATGTAGGTAGATCACACCTATCATTCGTACAAGTTATCAAATAAACATCTATGTGCAAAGAAAAATTGTTCCTAGGAAAAGGTTGTTCTCAACACGTGACGAAAGATAAATGTTGAGATTATGTCTTTTACACTTAAAGAAGACGGTCCAGTGAGTGATGAAGAATATGCCAAAGAATGCCACAGCAAAATGATGCTGTGGAGAGAAAAAACAGAACGCTTTAGGAAAATAGCCAGAACAGTGTTGAATGAGAATTTTCTTCCTAAATACTTCTGGGTCGAAGCAGTACATAGAATAATCAAAACCAAAAGGAGAGGAGACGACTTTACCATGTGCTATAATGACAATGTCGGGACGTTCGGTAAAAGAAATTATTGATCATTTCGAGAAAGGTGTAAGTATAAGATCCTCTCTTAGGGATATAATCAATCTTGCTTTTCTATCTCAAATTGGGCCGAAGAATATGAATAAGATGTTAACTAATGAATCTTAGATCTCCGCGATGGAAGCAGAATTAGTTCAATTTGAACATTATAAGGTGTGGTATCTAGTTTTTAGACCGTACTTTTATCCTATAATTGATACTAAATGAGTTTTTCGTAATGAAAATGATGAAATAGGTATGATAATTAGAAATAAATCAAAATTAGTAGCACATAGCTATAATCAAGAAGTGGGAATTGATTATGATGAGACGTATACTCCTATAGCTAGATTAGAAGCTATTAAAATGTTACTCACCTTTGAATGTTCACGGAATTTTAAATTGTATCAAATAGATGTAAAGAGTGCATTCTTGAATGGATTTCTATCAGAATAAGTTTATGTCGAACCACCACCGGGATTTGAGAGTGATAAATTTTCCGATAACGTGTTTAAACTTTGAAAGACTTTGTATGGGGCTAAAAAAAGCTCCGCAAGCATGGTATGAGAGACTTAACTGATATTTATTTGAAAATGATTTTCGATGGGGTCTTAGTGATATAACTTTATTTATCAAGCAAAATGATTCTAATATCCTATTAGTACAAATATATGTTAATGATATTATATTCAGTTATACTAATGAGGATTTTTGTCAAGAGTTTGCCAAGATTATGTAGGTTGAGTTTGAAATGAGTATGATGAGAGAGTTAACCTTCTGTCTTGGGTGTCAAATCAAACAAACCAAAGAAGGAATTTTCATTAATCAAGCCAAGTACACTAAATAGTTACTGAAAAAGTAAGGCTTGGATGGCGCTAAAGACTACAAAACTCCCATGACAACAGTTATGAAAATAGACAAGGACGATACGGGGAAAAATATAAATGAGAAAATGTATCAAAATATAATTGGTAGCTTGTTGTATCTTATTGCTAGTAGACCTGACATAATGTTTAGTGTATGATTGTGTGCTAGATTTCAGTTTTGTCCTAAAGAATTGCATTTAACTGCATTTAAGCGAATATTTCGATATTTAAAAGGGACGAGTGATCTAAGATTATGGTATCCTAGGGAGAGTGACTTTAAATTAAATAGTTACTTCGACGTGATTTTTTCAAAACCAAAGTTGAGCGTAAAAGTACAAGTGGGTCATGTTACTTTTTAGAACATGCCTTAGTTTCTTGATCTAATAAGAAACGTAACTCAATTACCTTATCTACTACTGAGGTTGAGTATATGGCAGCTGGTAATTGCTGCGCTCAAATTCTATATATTAAGTAACAATTATATGGTTTTGGAATATGTATGGAGGAAATCCGTATTTATTGTGATAATAAAAGTTCTATTTACTTAAGTAAGAATCCGACACAGCACTTACGAACTAAGCACATAGAGATTAGACATCATTTTATTCGTGATCATATTTAGAAAAGGGATGTAACTATTGAGTATGTTTATACTTCCGATCAGCTTGCCGACATCTTTACCAAATCTCTAGCGGAAGAACAATTCATGAAAATTATTCGAGGTTTAGGTATGGCTAGGCATAACGATGTATGCCTAGAGTGATGTTTTTGGGTGTCCGCCCTCACTTTTTGAGATGACAAAGGGGGAGAAATTGATGTTTAATGAGTTAGTTGATGTTTAGGAATTTGTACGCCTAAGCATTGCATTGATTAAAGGGAGACGTTTAATTATTGGGCTTAATGTTGAATATCATTATTGGTTAAATTGGGCTTATATTGCATATCTTTATCATTGTTTAGGATTATTTTCATATTTACGCTTAAATAAGTTTAAATACTCGTCGTCGAATTTAGGGAGAGTGTGGTTACAGTTTTTATTGAAGAAAATATCAAAGTTAATTGTCATCATAAAAAAGAGAGAGATTGTTAAATCCAAGGTTTTGATGAACAATTAAGTATTAATGTTTTAGGTAGAACTAATGATTTTATCAAGTGTTTTAGATTTATAAGTTCTAGGCATGTGATTAAGTAAAAGACCTCATGAAGAAAACATAAAGAGTAAAAGATGGACGCTATGAAGATATAAAGAGTTTTGAAGACCTTGAAGAAAAATAGGTGAAAACAACTATCTACTTATATACTCTTAATGCAACCTGAATTAGGATTACACACGACACTTTAAATGAGTTAATTATATGTGTGTCATGATAAGAAATAATAAGTTTAAGATCCTAAAATGAAATATTGTATGTGCTTCTTATGTGAAATTGTTGATCCCGAGATTTTGATGGACAATTAAGGGTTAATGTTTTTTGTGGAACTAATGTGTGTTTTGAGTGTTTCAGTATAAGAAGATCTATTAAAGATCAAATCATGAAGTAATTATTGAAGATACAGAGATGAACATTAAAAGATGAAAAATGTTGAAGATTCTGAAGAAATTTGGTGAAAACAATTCAAACCCCTTTTACTCTTAATGTATTCCGATTAGGATCACACACGATACAAATTAATGAGTTATATTTATGTGTGTTTAATTTGATGAAATTAAGATCCTAATTAGTGTTAAATTATTTGCTCCAATGTGTAATTGAAATATGAAAATTGACATAAATAAGAATAGTATTTAAAATTAAATATTGGGGTCAAATGTGTTAATCGAGTAAAGAAATTGGTTAACGAAATTAAAATATTGAAGTTTGGAGTTGAAATAAGTTGAGAAGGAGTTATTCTAACAATGATCGGTCAATTGAAGGGTATAGGATCGGTCAACCGATTGACGTTGGGCTGGAAAGTATAACTCTCTAAATAGATTGATCAACCGACTGAGGCTTGATCTTGTCTTGAAAACTCACAGAATCAATCGATCAACCGACCGTGGGAGTTCGGTTAACCGATTAGGCTTGTGCACCTGTTCGTATTTTGGCTATAACGTTCTCGTCCGAACTTCGATTGAAATGATTCAAAATGATCTGGAAAGCTGAGAAAAAGAGATACAACTTTTATGTTTTGAGTTTTCCAAAATAAGATTGAATTATTGTCAAAATGGGCTTGAAGTTGCTGTACCTATAACCACAATCAGTCAACTGACCACAGGGATTGGTCAACCGACTATTTCGGTTGAGATCTCGAGGAACTTGGACTTTTGGTAAAAAATTAGTCTTTGTTTATGGTTCTAAGGGAGAGATTTGAGGGGTTTTGAAATTATGGAAGATATGGTCCATATATTTTGGATAGATATTGATTTGGTTCATATATCAAATGGTTTTCTCAATTTGGTTCATTAAATACTTCATATCTTTGTGATTAGTAATTGAGAAATTATTTGAGGACTTAATTAAGAGTTTAAAAGTTATATTTGAGTTAAATACATTATAATTGAATGGTTATGTTATATGGGGTCTATAAGTACTCTTTAAAGTCTTATTTTGTGAAAACTAGCTGTTGGAGGGTTTGTTTCAAATTAGTTTAAATAGACATGCAAAAATTGATCATAATACATCAAGAACTATCAATTCCTAAGCTATTCTAAGAGTTATCATTCTATTGAGATTTATTCGAGAGAGATATTGTGTTGCGTTCTTGATGTAATGCGCTAATTGTTGAATTGGTGTCACCGATTTGAGTTGTTTAGCGATTCTATTTACATTCTTCGGTGTTATCCCAGTGAGATCTTTCCAACCTATTATTTCTTATTGTGATTTGATATTATTATATTTGCTTGGTTGATAAGATCGTTGAGAAAATCGTTTTCAAACTTAAAGAGTATAAAAATATCTTTAAAACGATTTTGTGATATTATCTGATTAGGTGGTTAATTCTGTGCTACCCACATTTCTTATAATTAGATATTGAATTCCTCACTTAAATTCTATCACGTAGTAAATTTTGGGACATTAATCGAGTTTAATTGTTTTGAGGTGGTAGAAGTTTTGAGTGGGAAAAAACTCATTTTTTGTATTTGGTGAGTTTGTGCGGATTGGATACGATTGGGGCTGTATCTGGTCAGGGTAGCTTGGGTTTCAATCTTTTCTAGAAAAAAGATTGAGATTTGATCTTTACCTAGAGTACAGAAATGTTAGATTATTATTTTTCCTTGAAAATAATTAGGTTGTAATTCTTCTTAAATTGAATTGAGTGAATTGTAAAGGTTCAATCCTTACCTGTGAAAAAGATATTTAGAGAGTTATGAGATTTGATCTTTAGCCTATAAAAGGATAAGGTTTGATCCTTAGCTTGTGAAAGGAGTAGGTTAGTCTTGAACCTGAAAAAAGATAAGGTTATTCCTACATCTGGGAAAAGGATCAGGTGGTAATTCCTTCTGTAATAGAATTAGGTTAGTCTTTAACTTGGTAAAAAAATAAGGTTATTCTTTAACCTAAGAAAATATAATTGTAAAAGTTAATTCTGAGCCTGGTAAAATAATCATTGTGAGGGTTTGGTTCCTACTTTTAAAGAAATCTAAGTTTTTAGTGGATGCGAATCTCTGTGGAGCTTAGGGGACTGGATTAGGCAAGGCTAGCTTGCTGAACTAGGATATATTGTGGTGTTCTGCCTTGTTTATTTTATTTATATTTTTTTTGGGTATGCACTTAGTTTAAATACTTATCTGCTGCGTAACAAGATAATAATTAATTTAGGATAAAATTGATTATTTGATTAATTAAGTGCTTAAAGATTTAAATTTGTTTAAATTTTTATAACTACCAAATTCAGCCCATCTCTTGGGTAACTCATTGGGCCAACAATTGGTACCAGAGCTGGTTTTAGCTTGATAGGCTTGACATCCTAACTAAACCGATCACATGCACACACCATGGATAATGTTTTTTTGTGTATCCTCTTTTGATGGTGATAGATCCGTATATGATAATGCTATTTATGATTCTTGTGGAATTAGTGGTAGTGATGGAGATAATGATAATAAAAATGTCCATATTGTTATGGAAAAATTACTTTATTTCACATTGCTTTTTGTTAAAGAACATTTGAGTTTAAAAAGAAAAATTTATTCTTTTGAAAATGAAAGAAAAAGTGTTTGAAAATCTAAAGTATATCTGGATGAGTATTGTGGAACAAAAGAATTTTCGGACATCGTTTTTGAAATCAATAATTTACTCTCTAAAGTGGATTTTCTTGAAAATGAAAATAAAGTTTTAAAAAATGATTTTGACGTGATTTCGAGGCAAATGTCAGATCTTGAATTAAATATCGATTTACTTAAGAAAACTTTTGAAAAATCAAAATCCTACCTCAAGTCTATTTCAAGAGCTTCTGAAAATATTTTTTTTTTCATCTTTTAAAATAATCTATGGAAGTGGATATGTTTCATCGTCTCATTCTTCATCACAAGCCAATGATTGCAATGTTGCTATTGTTAGAAATGATTCATATTTTACGTCTCGTGCTATCTATGATAATCAATCGAAATTGTGATGTTATTATTCCAATAGGGTTGGACATTTTAAAATATCTTGTCCATTCAGGAACCCTAAACTTATGTCTAACAAGAATGGAACCAAAATGAAATGGATACCAAAGAGAATTATGTAAATGTCTCGTGCAGTGTTACATAATGTCGGGACTGGACTGGAAGGATTAAACAAAGAGGTTATATCAAAACCAAGATGGGAAGTCACAAAGAATCCACAACCGACACGTACAAAACGAAAAGTTTTACTAAAACCAAGATGTGAAGTTAAAAAGAATCCATAAGCGACATGTACAAATCAGAAAGATGTACTAAAGCCAAGATGAGATATCATGAAGGAGCCACAAGTGACACGTTCAAATAAAAATATCATTGAATCAAATGGCAACAACCAAAGGCTTAGAAGATATAGACAAATCAAGAGAAATTGTGCATCCAAATCAACTGTTGGTACAAATGAGGTAAAAAATAAAGTTGTCTCGAAAGATATAAGAGGTACTCCTAACCCTTCTCAGTTTAAATTCATTAAATTTGTTAAAAAGGGAGGCGTTTAGCATGCCGATTAGGTAAGTCAGTAATGGTTTCTAAGACATGTGCTGAATTATTTGTTCTTCAGTTCTCTTAGAATTATTGCATGATGATTAGTTAAGTTTGCATATATGTGTGTGAGATTTGCTAAAAGTCATGCTTAAAATATGCGAAATATGTTATATCAATCCATGACTTGTTCATCATTAAATTAAGTTATTGTGTTAAAATGCATGATATCCTGATTTATTTGAAATGTTACGGTCATTTAAATAAATTATATAATGCATTCATGTGGTTTGGCGTCACCGACTTGAGTTTTATTACAATACTATCATTATCTTTGGTGTTTCCTAGTGAGATCTTTCTAAGTTTTGTTATAAATTCTTGGTATAAGATTGTTTAGAAAATTGTTTTAAACTTAAAAGCCTGAAAATCATTTTAAACGATGTTATTTGATTATCTGATTGCGTGCTTAAATTATGCTACCCATATTATTTATTAATCAGATTTTATTTGTCTCACATTTTATCTATCACGTAGTTATTATTCAGGACCTTAATCGAGTATATTTGTATTAAGGCAGTAGAAGCTCCTTGTAGGAAGAAACTTACATTTTTTTTTATTTGTGAGTTTGAGAGGATTAGACACGTTTGGGGCGGTGTCTAGTCAGGATAGCTAGGTTTTGATCTCTTTTTTTTTTTTTTGTTGTGAAAAAAGTTAGAGTTTGATCTTTGTCCTGCAAAAAAGTTAGGTTATTATTTTCCCTTGAAAAGAATTAGGTTTTGATTCTTCTGGTAATTGAATTATTTTTTGAGTGAATTGTAAAAGTTCATCCTTCACTGTGAAAATGATAAGTGAGAGAGTGTTAAGTTAACCTTTGGCCTAGTAGAAAGATAAGGTTCATCCTTGGAATAGGAAAAGGGTAATTTGTAAAGGTTAATTCTATGCCAGTAAAAGAATTTTTGTAAGGGTTTGGTTCGTATCTAGTAAAGGGATCAAAGGGGTTTAGTGGATTGCGAATCTTCGTGGAGCTCATGGGACTGGACGTAGGTAAGACTAGCTTGACCGAATCAGGATATATCGTTGTGTGCTGCATTATTTATTTCATTATATTGTGTTTGGGTGTGCACTTAGTATTAAACACATATCTGTTGCGTAACTAAGATAATAATTAACTTAGAAAAATTGATTATTTGATATTAAGTGTTTAAATGAATTAATTGTTTAAATTTTGTAATTACCCAATTCATCCCCCTCTAGGGTAGCTCTTTGGGCCAACAAACTCGGTACACCAAATTTCTCAGGTGATCAAGTTTGCCCTCGAGCTCATGCACCAACCTTTTCATCTTAGCATAATGTTTTGTGGATGTATCGAAAAACTAGGTTCATCCGCTAGATCAGGTGATTGATTTAAGGGTTATGAGATGACCCTTCCCCATTAACATTGAGTCTTCATAGAAGACCTATAGCAGCGTTAATACAAGAAACACTTTGTTTAAGCAAGTCGCTCAATCTTTCATCGATATGGTTTTCACCAACATGGTCAGGCAATAGATTAGACCGTTGCTTTAATACCAATGTCACAAACTGAACCTTTGAGGATTAAAAACCAGACCATGCGGTGCTAACTAGAGTTTTGGTCTAGTAGCAAGTTTGGAGATCAGATGATGTAGAACTGCGGAAGAAACAATATTTGATAGCAATAAGATTTACCACAACAATACATACAAACATTGTAGTAAGAATACAATATGAAAAACAACAACAATTGTATTAATACTGAAGGCTAGGTTTATACTGTCATGTCCTCCTACATAGTACTTTAAGCAAAAAACTGAAAGGGACACAAATATACATCATTATGCAAACAAAGTCCTTTTATAGGAAATAAGAAAAAAAAAAAAAAAAGGCAAACTAGTCTAGAAAATAAAAGAAATAGGTCAAGGGCAAATGGCCATGTGCAAGAACAAGCATTGGAAAAACTTAGTTTGTGACACCTTATATGTATAATTTCTTTTTGGATTAGTAGAAACATTTTTAGTTGATTTTACCTTTACATTTTAAGGAAAAATAGTAGAAAATTACTGAAAATAAATTTAGTATGAATGAAAATTATTTATACTCTTCAATTTTAGTTTTGCCTCCATATTTTAAATAATAATTTAAGAAAATTACTACAAGTAAATTTAGTATTATTGGAAATTATTTTTACTCTTCTGTTTTAGTTTTGTCTCCATATCTTAAAGAATGAATTTTTAGAATTACTATAAGTAAATTTAGTATTACTACAAATTAATTATTGATTAAGGCAAAAAATAGTTCACTGGACACGTCATTCTAGGATCTGGAATATTCAATATCTCCTAGCTTGGGTTGCTTTCACAGCTTAGGTTTTGGCAAAGCAATGAACATCGGGTGGGCCTACCAGCGTTACACCTTCGGCATGAGAATAAGTCTGGAGTTCTCAAGAAAGTTTTGTAGAGTATTATTACATAGCAAAAGAGAACTTACATGACTAGACCCTCCAATTGTCATATTTTTAGTTGAGGAAGGACTTGTATGGAAAGTCCTTCTTAAATCTCGATCCATTGCCATAATTGTCACGTGACTAGTAGGATATGGGGTTAATGAGCCGTTACTTGACGACGTAACGACTCTTTCCTTTATAGCGAGCGATGTTGTTACCGCCCTATGATGAAAGTCGATGTCGTGTGATGTTGAAGCCTCATCACCGTCTCTGCAAGATTGAGGAGCTTCGAGCTTTATACGTTTTCTTAGACACCAGTCATTACATTGTAATTTTCAGAGATAGTTGAGACGTTGGAGAGGTTCAATGAGGAGAGTCGAGGGCTAAGAACCTCATGGTAAATCTGGGGGGTAAGGGGGAGTTTCGAGGCGCGGATTCGGGTGCGCAAAATGAAGATCAGTGGACTTCTCAATTTGCTCAGAGAGTATATGGAGGTGGATGGGTATCTTTCCACCGATGAGAAAACTACTTTGGGCCCATCAAAACCTTCTCTATTCTCTATAAGAGAATGAAAAGAAGAAGTTTTTTCATTTACCTGGAAGACCCGGACTTGTAATGTCTCCAGGATTATTTTTAAATGAAAAACTAACTCCATTTTATTCTGATTGTGGTTTATTAACATTCTTTAATTTACTTTGTCTTCCATACAGATCGAGTTGCTACTATCTAACCGGGGTAGGCTTGCCCCGGGGAAGATAGCACTTAGGGAATTGTCTCATTCCAAGCGTAGGTCATTCACCCAGATAACAAATCTCTTGGTCAAGATTACTCAAGAGGGTTGCCCCGATCTGAATCATATCGGACTTGAGCCTTTGTAGTGCAAGGATTGATTCTCTCGTTTTAGTCATACGGGGTCGTCTAATTGGGAGGTGTAGGACATCCTGGTGCTAGGGGGTTTTCGATCTTGTCACAGGGCGATCTTAGGGGTAATCTTGGTATCCGTGCACCAAGACTGAAGTTTCACGCATTTCCAATATAGCCTGTACTGTCTGTGTTTGTTGTGGCAGCCTTTGGGGATTCTTATCCAATCAATCGTTGGTCATTTAATACCTATTCCCCCTGTCCATCCTTATTTAGAATCTCATATTTATAGTATTCTATTTCCTATTTTTCTTCACTCTCTTCTGCTAAGTTCTTTTTTCCTACTTTCTTCACTCTCATATTTGTGTTTCCTTTTGTCATCCATGAGGATGTCAAAAAATATCGATCCAAGCAGTACATAGAGGTGAGGAGGGATGAGGTCCTCATTCAACAACTAAAGATGGAGGAAAGACCATTGTATCGCCTTCACAAGGTGGAAAAACTCTGAGTTCTCTTTGTCATCTAGGATGCCCGCCACTACAACATGGTGGATGAGATCCTGCACACATTGTCCAGGTTGGAGAAGGAGGAAGAGAAGGTGACCGAGCTATAGGTCGAGCTGGTGAAGCAAAATGTGGCCAGGGTGGCGATAGAGGCAAAAGTGTAGCCTAGAAAGTAAAGATTTAGAAGCTCATACCCATCCTCTAGGATTACACCACAGTAAATGTTATCCAATCCTCTGATGAATAGATAGGCCTGAGCACCTAGGCCCCATCTGTCTCCCCATAAAGGAAGAGAAAAACATGTTTTTTTTTTTTTAAACATATATTTGGGGAGACGTATGGAGCACCCTCATTTTTTCCCCGTAAGGAGGTGATTTCCCCTATTTTTATATTAAAAAATATAATTTTCGGTGTTTTAGTTGTCTATTACCTATTTTGTTGTAGACTGAATGCATATTTTAAGTCTTATGAGTAAAATAATAGTATGATGGAATGTGACATGAGATAACAGACAATACTGTGTTGGTTGTGGGAGACTAAGCAGGTCATAGAAAATCAAGTCGGTAAAGAGCTGGTTTAGATTCAAAGACCCTTTGAATCCCCAACGACCTTCTCTCTTCGGCCCCCTACTTGGGTATGCCTGGATTATCGGGTGTGCTCGAGTGTATTACTAAAGGGTTTTTTTTCAGGTCGTCATTAATCCATCCACGTCAAATTACTACAATTGACTGGTCGGTTGAGGTGCGTCTTGGTGTTCTGGTCGAAAACTTATTCATACTCGTCCTCCCGAGTAGGGTTAGTCGATCAGTTATCGTTGAATCGTAGTACGTCGATACTCGCAGTAGTTTGATCGTAATAACTTTTTTATTAGGTAATATACAAAGTACAACTTATATTAGAGTTATTTTTTATTGGAAATATTTATTCAAATGTTCCACATTCCATGGGTTTTGTAGCTGTCATCCTTCAAGGGTTTCGAGTTTGTAGGTACTGAGACCGATAACATTGGCAATTTGGTATGGACCCTCCCACTTCGGACCCAATTTTCTTTCAGCACAATCCCATGTTGTGACGCTAACATTTTGTAGCACAAGGTCACTTTTTTGAGAATACTCGTATTTGACCCATTTGTTGTAGTATTAAACCATTTGTCGTATGAAAGCTGCTTGTCATATGTAGGCGCGCTCCCTCTTTTCCTCTATCAAATCCAGATTCAGTGCAAGTTTGCTATGATTCTTGTTGGGATTGTAGTGTATCACTCAATATTTAGGTGGACCCAGTTTGATCAGAATTATTGCCTCCATACCAAAGGCTATCGCAAAGGGTGTCTCTCTCATTGAAATCCTTGAAGTCATATGGTAGGCCCAAAAGACCAAAGGGAGAACCTCGACCCACTTGGACTTGGAGTTTTCCAATCGTGTCTTTAATGTATGTAGGATTGTCTGATTTGTTATATCGACTTGGCCTTTCGGCTGAGGATGGCTCCAATGGACATATGGTGGTGTATGCCTAATCCCAAATAGAATTCATCGAACAGATTGCAATCAAATTGTGTCCAGTGGTCACTAATCATGGCTTGAGGTACTTCGAATTGACAAACGATGTGCCTCCTTGCAAAGTCTCTGATCTTGGAATCAGTGATTTTGGGCCACAGCCTTGGCCTCAATCTATTTGGTAAAGTAGTCAATTGCTACAATCAAGAATTTTGTTTAGACGAGAACTATTGGGAACGGGCCAAGAATATCCACCTCCCCATTGAGTAAATCACCAAAGCCCAATTGTAGGGAGTGGTCCCTTGGCATTAGTGTTGATGGACGGCTCGACTTTTCAACACTTGTCACACTTCTTCACCAAGTCTCGAGCATTGACTTCGATTGTTTGCTAGAAATATCCTTATCGCAACGCCTTTTTTTACTAGAGACCGTACCTTTGAGTAGTTTCTACAGAGTCCTTTGTGAATGTCTTGGAGTACGTAGTGGCCTTCATTTAGATTTAAGCATCGGAGCAAGGATCCCATTAAGGATCATTTATACAGTACTCCTCGTACTAGTATGTACCAAAATTCCTAGTACCAAACCCTCGAAGCTTCATTTTTCTGTCCAGACAAGATTTCGCTATTGAGGTAGTTGTTGATGGGGTCCATCTAACTAGGTTAGTGCATTATTATCTTAACTTCTTCTTTGACTTAGTCACAACTCAGTCATGGCACATACTCGGTTAGTATGGTATTCTACCATTTGGTTTCGAAGGCGGATGCTAGGTTAGCCAGTAAATCTGCGTGCTTTCATATCTAGGGATTTGATTGATGATGAATTTTGAGAAGTCCTTCATGAGTGACTTAACCTTGCTAAAATATGCTACCATTCTGGCCTTCTTGCCTACGTATTCTTCATTTACTTGATTTGCTATTAGCATAGAATTGCAGTAGAGTTCCCCCTCAGTCGTCCTAAGTTCTTTCAAGATTCTTAGGAAATAGACCAGCGCTTTATACTCGGCCTCGTCGTTTGTGGCTTTAAAACCAAGTCTCAAAGCATACTTGGTAGCGCGTAAAATACACCGCTACTTACACTTGCAAGTATACGAGGTTTAAGTTTTAGTATAGTGTGATAGTGAAAGATCGGATTATCGTATCCACAGGGATTGGTGTTGTTACTATCGAATACCGCATTTGACGTGACCTAATTTTATCTAGGCAAAAAACAAATGTAATTAATTAATTAAACTAATACTAATATAACCAAAATTAACTACACTAATATGCTAATATGTTTTAGGGTGAATAATTGCCTAGGGATTAATGTGTTTACAAATACGTGTTCGATTTCGATTTACTCACGTTTACGATGTTCGACCTATTTGACAACCTCGGTACGTAAACTCCACCTCCACCTCTCCCGAGTGTAATACGGGAGAATACATGATTTTGAGCCAATGGAGAAGTCCCCCTCAACGTCTTAATGACCCTAGGTCACGTGAGTCTCGCCCAACGTCATTGATTGCACACAATCCAACTCCTTCCTGGGTTATTGGATCGTCGCGTTGTATTTACCCTATCGACAATCTCCGTTCTAAAACTCCCTAGCCACCTTTCCCGAGTGTAAGAAGAGGGATATAATGCAACTTCGAGCCAATGAAGAAGTCCCTCTCAACGTCTTAACGACCCTAGGTCGCATGAGTCTTGCCTCAACGTCATCGATTGTTCACGATTCAAACCCCGACCGGGTTATAAAATCGTGGCATTTGTTTACCCTAATCTGAATCTGGGGTTTGTTAAAACCCCGTATTCTCCATTTACCATTCTAATCATAATAAACAAACAATATGATAAACACAATTAAACTACGAAGAACAAACATAAACGCAACACAGAAATCATCCAAACAAATATATTTATAAATATACTGTTAATCCCTAATACAATCCATATTTAACTCGTGGCCATATCCATATAAACATATAAATCGAGATAAACATGTTCACATGATCCTAAGATAAAGAAATAAGGAAAAAACAATTGTAGAACTTAGCCTCGTTCGAAGATAAACAGCTAAGAACGCTTAACGGTCAATTCGCTATCTTCTCCACTTCAGGATGTGAGCTCTACCTCTAAAACTCCTAAACCTAGGCTTAAATATATCCTAAGGTGCTCAAAAAACCAAGAGAGCAAGAGAGAGACCGGAGAAGGGGAGGAAATGGGGTATTTATAGTCAAAATATCCTAAAAATATCTCAAGACTGTGCAGGGGATTTCCGCCTAGGAGAAGAAAACTTTGCCTAGGCGAATATAGGTCTGTTTGGCTGATCGCTTAGGCGGTGGACTGGGAGAACATTCTGTTGGATTTTCTCCTAGGCGAAGAAAACTTTGCCTAGGCGAGCGGCTGTCAGTAGCCCATCTTCGTTTTCTGCTGGATTTCCGCCTAGGCGATGGAATCTTTGCCTAGGCAATCGTCCATCAGTAACATTTTGCTCTTTTCTTAGCTTCTTCACCGCCTAGGCGGTGGGCTTGTTTCGTATTTTAGCCTCTGAGCTTGTTTATCCACCGTAACTTCTAATCGCTTTGGTTCGATCTCATTGTTTTCACTCCAGTTTCTTATCTTTATGCCCCACACACCTGATTTATACAAAAAGTATGAAAACATATTAAAACATTTAAAAATAACTATAAATGTACTAAAAAACTAACAAAACCGATTCGGAAATACGTAAGTATTTTACACCTATCAAATACTCCCAAACTCAGAATTTTGCTAGTCCTCGAGCAAAACACCCACATAAACGAGAAACACTAAAAACAAAAATGTGTAAGTTTTGATTATCATCTACCGGCCGAAAGATGTTTCCCTCATCAGCCCCTAATCCTATCAAGTTCAAGTATAAATCACACCATGTGGTGTTCTAGAATTTCAACGTTCAAAAATAGTAAGCGCCATTCTAGATCCTATTTAAGTGTGTGTGATTAAACTCAAATATACTACTATCCATTGATTAGATGGGATTATCCCTAAATAAAGATCATGAAAAAAACCTTTAAGGTACAGGCAATCCATACGCCTGACCTGGGATCTATTCTCCTCTAATATAGGCTCGGAGGTTCATGAAGATCAGTAGGGCTTGGTTTGGTTTTGGAATAATGGCCAAGGGTATTTTGGAATAGAGAACAGGTTAACGTCGTTAACTTAACGTTACCCGAGGCATATCGCTTGGCATTCTCACACTCGAAACCCCATATTTTTTAGAAACAACCCTGAACAAACGTTTAAGAATGTCGTACTCACTTGTTATATAAAAAAGAAACTATTTTTTTAACACACCCCCAAACTCATTCGAATTTCTACAATTTTAAGAGTGTGCAAAAATGATTAAGTAACACACCCCAAAACGTATTCGAATTCTTATAACCTTAGGAATGTGCAAACAATATGAACGACAAATGACAAGCGAGTACTCGAATACTGAACCAAATTAGAATTTCGGCCTAAACCCAACCGCTCATATCAAGTAGCAAAATGCTAACTTGATTCACTCAAATTGTGCCTTCAGTTTAGCGATATAGGTTTGGAAAAAGTTCAATCGGCTAGGGTATTTGTTAAGTGTTCAGAATTGAAACGGCTATTAGGCTTCGATAGGGTAACGAGGGATAATGATATTGCATGGTGGGCTTCAAAAGGCTCAAGCGATCAAATGACTGCCTAAATCATATCTCCTAAACAACCTCGCCTAGGATTTCACCTCGAAT
Source organism: Eucommia ulmoides (assembly GCA_016647705.1). Lineage (NCBI taxonomy): Eukaryota > Viridiplantae > Streptophyta > Magnoliopsida > Garryales > Eucommiaceae > Eucommia > Eucommia ulmoides. The sequence continues at coordinate 33,513,896 of CM028326.1, read as the reverse complement.
TTCTCCCAAATCAGGTTCTAGAATCCCTATTGTCATGAAATTGATTGATGGATAATCAGTTTCAAATCAATAAGATAGTGCTATATTGAGTTTACGTGCTCGTGCATTTAGGGTCTACAATAACTTTTACTAAACGATACTTTAAGCACACTGAACACACATAAATGAGCGCTACGCTCGACCTCAAAACAATCAAAGGACAGAGTCATCATCGGGTAAAGGCCCAGATGACGTCAAAACTCAGCACAAAACAACAACTAAACCAAACAAACTATTCCTAAACAAGCATGCACACATATAAAAATAGTAAAACATGCTAAAAAACATATACACATACTAAAACATACTACACATCACCACCAACTCAACACAGGTGGTGTCCAAACAAGTCGTCAGCGATCCCAATAATAGTATATAGCATGATATTGAAGACAGGGGTTTAGAACACGTACCTGGGAGGCGAGAGAATCTCGCCTCCGACTCAAATTGACGGAGATGTATCTAACTTATTTGTGACCGTGGGTTGCCTCCCAAGAAGTGCTTGGTTTAATGTCCTCAGCCCGACACACGCCCTCAAGACTAGTGAGATATTCAATGATCGAACCGCAAGAGCACCTGTTGATCTAACATCTTCAAGCATCCTACCGGAAACAAAAACAAAACTACAAACGAAAATTATATACAAAAATGCCTAGATTAAAATCAAGTTATTTACTCCCAATATCGATAGCAATCAATAAGACAATCCCCGGCAACGGCGCCAAAAACTTGGTAGCGCGTAAAATACACCGCTACTTACACTCGCAAGTATATGAGGTCTAAGTTTTAGTATAGTGTGATCATGAAAGATCGAGTTATCGTATCCATAGGGATTGGTGTCGTTACTATCGAATACCACATTTGTCATGACCTAATTTTATCTAGGCGAACAACAAATGTAATTAATTAATTAAACTAATACTAATATAACCTAAATTAACTACACTAATATGCTAATATGTTTTAGGGTGAATAATTGCCTAGGGATTAACGTGTTTACAAATACGTGTTCGATTTCGATTTACTCACGTTTACGGTGTTCGACCTATTTGACAACCTCGGTACGTAAGCTCTACCGCCACCTCTCCTGAGTATAAGACGGGGGAATACATGACTTCGAGTCAACAAAGAAGTCTCCCTCAACATCTTAACGACCCTAGGTCACGGGAGTCTCGCCCAGTGTCATTGATTGCACACAATCCAACTCCCTCCCGGGTTATTGGATCATCGCATTGTATTTACCCTATTGACAATCTCCATTCTAAAACTCTCTCACCACTTGTCCTGAGTGTAAGATGAGGGATATAACGCAACTTTGAGCCAACGAAGAAGTCTTCCTCAATGTCTTAACGACCCTAAGTCACGTGAGTCTTGCCCCAACGTCATCGATTGTCCATGATTCAAACCCCGACAGGGTTATAGAATCATAGCATTTGTTTACCCTAATCTGAATCCGGGGTTTATCAAAACCCTGTATTCTCCGTTTACCATTCTAAGTATAATAAACAAACAATACAATAAACACAATCAAACTACGAATAACAAACATAAACGCAACACCGAAATCATCCAAACAACCATATTTATAAATATACCGTTAATCCTTACTACAATCCGTATTTAATTCGTGGCCATATCCATATAAACATATAAATCGAGCTAAACATGCTCACATGATCCTAAGATAAAGAAATAAGGAAAAACAATCGAAGAACTTAGCCTCGTCCGAAGATAAATCGCTAAGAACGCTCAACGATCGATTCGCCATCTTCTCTACTTCGGGATGTGAGCTTCACTTCTAAAACTCCTAAACCTAGGCTTAAATATAGCCTAAGGTTCTCAAAAAACCAAGAGATCAAGATAGAGACTGGAGAAGGGGGAGGAGAGGGGGTATTTATAGTCAAAATATCCTAAAAATATCTCAAGACTGTGCAGGGGATTTCCGCCTAGGCGAAGAAATTTCGCCTAGGCGAATATAGGTCTATTCGGCTTATCGCCTAGGCTATGGACTAGGAGAACATTCTGTTGGATTTTTTCCTAGGCGAAGAAAACTTTGCCTAGGCGAGCAGCTGTCAGTAGCCCATCTTCGTTTTCTGCTGGATTTCCACCTAGGCGATGGAATCTTCGCCTAGGCGGTCGTCCTTCAGTAACATTTTTCTCTTTTCTTAGCTTCTTCACCGCCTAGGCAGTGGTCTAGACGCCTAGGCGGTGGGCCTGTTTCGTGTTTTAGCCTCTGAGCTTGTTTATCCATCGTAACTTCGAATCGCTTTGGTTCGATCTCATCGTTTTTGCTCTAGTTTCCTATCTTTATACCCCACACACTTGATTTATACAAAAAGTATGAAAACATATTAAAACATTTAAAAATAACTATAAACGTACTCGAAAACTAACAAAATCGATTTGGAAATACGTAAGTATTTTACACCTATCAATACTCTAGAGTAAGGGTGGGCAGTGGGTGGGTTGGGGCGGTTTGGGCCAAGACTGCGAACTAAACCAACACTATGCAGGTTGGGCTAATTTAAATCATGGATCGCCCAATAATGTGTTGGTTGGCTAGTTTAGACCACGGACTACTCAATAGTGTGCGGTTTGGGCTTAGTTTGAGTTGGGCTAATTAGAACCATGGGTCGTCCAAGTATTTTTGGGTTGGGCCTTAAAATATAATAAGTATTGTTAAAACAAAAAACTGTTACATTACTAAAAGTTGTAAAAAAATTGCTACAAATTACAGTAACACAAAAATAAGAAAAAAAAAACTACAATGTAATTTATAAATCATCACAAAAATAGAAGAAAAAAAAACAATTACTAACGAAAATTAAATTTACAAACTTAGGACATATTTGATAATCACTTAATTTTTAAGTGCTGAAAATTAAGTGCTTAAATTTTAAGTGCTAAAAATTTAAGAAGGTTGTTTGATAATATTAAATTTTAAATGCTGAAAATTTAAGTGTTGAATTTTTTTTTGTTTGTTTCATAATTACACAATTTGAATGCTGAAAATTATTTAATTTACATAACTACCCTTGAATCAAGATTAAAAAAAATAAAATCTGAACTTGAAATTTATTTCTCAATCAACCAAATCGACGAAACACGTAGAACATATAAGTAATTAAGTATCAACAGATTTCAGCAATGTCAACAGGAATTAGAAAAAATTCCTATAAAATTACACATAACACAGATCAATCGGAAGAAGATGAAGAAGAAATAGTACTTCATAGGAAGAATTGTCGTAAATATCATCGCTCTTCTTAGAATAGTACGTAGATAAAATTAAACAATAAATAATTAAGTGAAATATAAAAATAAAAATAAAACAAAAAAATTTAAAACTGAAAAAAATTAAAAAAATAGAGAAAGTCAGATTTTACAAAAAATAAATAACAGTTAAAAAAAGAAGAAGATAAGTTCAAAACAAGTATGTGGCATTATTTATAATTATTTACCTTCTATAGAAGCAAAATGAATTAAGTTGTGGGTTCTTCACTTAATTTTTTTCTTAAATTTTGACTTAATTTTAAGTTAACTTAATTAATTAAGTGATTTTAATTGCATTTATCAAACAAACTTAATTAATTAAGTACTTAATATAATAAGTTTTAAGTACTTAATTTGATTATCAAACAAGCGCTTAGTAAACACTAAAATTGCAAACTTAATATTACAATCCAAATAATAATTAACTAAACAACGAAACATAAGCGTTGAAAGAAAAAAATAAAATAAAATCAAAATACAAAGACAAAATAAAATAATGAAAGACAAACTGAAATAGAATTCCAAAGAATACTTGTAGTTGTTGACTTATAATAATGTAAAAATGTACTACGTTATCAATAAATTGTAAGAGTGCTTGATTGTCTGCTTGTTGAACTTAAAGTCGATTGATCTAGAACTTGTCATAAATTAAATCAAATAACTAATAAATTTCATCTCAACATTACGAACAATAAAAAATTGAGAAGCAATTAAACTTGTGTGGATCTTCATAAAATTTACTTCCATAATCGACGTAGATGTCACATCCCCACTCTCCCTCCCATGCCCACTCGGGCGACTTCCACTCCTAGTTTCAACATGCGCACTTTTTAAATCCACATGAGAGTAACATTCATACAATCACTTTATAGAAATCTTTACATTTTCAATCAATGAATTTGCAATATCAATAGTATACATATTCGAAAAACAGAATTGGAAGTATGAAATCTTCTTCCTTGGATCCAACAAAGCAGCCACATACAAAATAACATTGATCTTGTCCCTATTTTCCTAGTACTTTTCAAATTTTGATTTCATATTCAATGCCATTTTAGCAAACTCATTATTTTGATTAAAGATTAAACATTCAATTGTGCTGTGAATTACAAAAATCTCATTGAAAAACGAGTTCAAAATAACATACAAAGTACCAGAGAAACCTTTGTTACCACGTAAAAAATTTAAAAAATTTAACAAATGCACGACTCTTACCCAATCTTCCCTATTCGGAGGAGATCCAGTTATATCACTTACATCTTTTTGAGAAAATAAACACAAAATCTAGGATCCCAATCATTTAATCTTTCAAATGCCATTTGAAACTTCTCAGCAGTTTCTAACATTTTGTAGGTGCAATTCTACCATGTTGGCACATCAAGGTATCGAAGACTCTTATATTCAATTGTTAACATATTGACGCATTTCAAGAAAGATTGGAGTCTACTAGGTGAAGATTTTACATATCTTATTGCTCCACAAACCCTTTTAATAGAGTTATCTAATTCTTTTAACCCTTTCATCACTATCAAATTTAAGATGTGAGCATAACATCTCACATGTAAGAGCTCGTGACCTAAAATTGTGCCTTTCTAATTTTTTGTCACCTTTTGTCAAAATTTAATGATAAAATATTGAACTAGCATTATCCACTGTTAAAGTGAAAAATCCCTCAATTCTCCATTCAAGCAAATGTTTCTTAATCTTCTTACCAATAGTCTCTCCCTTATGATCATCAACAATGCAAAAATTCAATATTCTCTTTTGGATTTTCCAATTATCATCTAGAAAATGACACGTGAAACACATATAATTTAAATTCTGAATAAATGTCCTTGTGTCCGTAGTAAAACATACCCTGCGACCTTTTAAATTTTTTTTCTCAAGTTTTCTCTTTCAACATAAAAAAATCTTCACTATATCGCGAACAATTGTGTATTGAGAAGGAATATTAAACCATTTCGGTTTCAAAACATTACAAAACCTTCCAAATCCATAATTTTCACAAATCTAAAAGGCAATTCATCAATTATGATCATTTTTGCAAGAGCCTTTCTAACGAATACATGATTAAACCTTAATGGCACAAGTTCAACACCTTTTCCCCATATTTTTTATGTTTACAACTCATTGTTGCTGGCCTCTTAAGTTGTCCTCTATATGAATATTTCGGACAATTGGGCAATTCGTTTTTAAACTACTTGTACCATGAATCTTTGGATTAGACTTTAATTTTGTTTACAATATTTACAAGATGCCTTTGGTTCACCATCTATTTCAATCCTATCAAAATGATCCAATACTTCAAACAATTTGCTTTTATGTAGCGTACTTTTAGAGGGAAGTGGCGATTTTGGATCTTTTATATCCTTATTTTGACTGTACGATTTCACTTCATCGATATCACCTTATGGTCCATCACTAAAATAGACAAAGAGAAACAAATTAAAAATTAAAAGCAATGTAAAAGCAAATAATAATAATAATAATAATAATAATAATAATAATAATAATAATAATAATAATAATAATAAACTATTTTACAGAACAACTCTGTAATTGAATAACAAAATCTTTTAATATATAATTTATAAATTAAAAATTATAGAAAACAACAAGTCAGTAAATTTTACAGAAAATCAATCTAATTATCTAACGTTCATAAATTATTAAAATTCGTAAAAGAAGCAAATAAGAATGTGAAGATTCAACAAGTTTGAAACAATCTCATCTCAAAAATAAGTTCAAAAATACTAATCCATTTTTTAAACAATCCGTTAATTACACAAGTTTGAAACAATCAGAAACAATCTCAAAAATAAATTCAGAAACACAGAACACTAAACACTAATCCATTTCAGAAACAATCTCAGTAAAAATAATTAAAAAATAAGTTAAAAAAAAAAAAAAAAAGATAACAAAAATAAAATATGATGCAATTCATCAAACTTGTGTTCAAACTATGAACATAATCTGCAATTAATTAATAAGATTACCAAAAAAAAATCAATTAATTAGTAAGATAAGAAGAATAGAATATGAACTATGAACATAATCTTCACATTTTATAGCATATACCAAGTAGAAACAAGAAATATACGATTATATTAGCAACTAAGTATGAACAAATCTGCGAAAAAAATAAAAAATAATTGAACAAACTTGCTTTTCCTCTTCGAACTTGTAAGCCGTACAAGAAACTTAAGCAATTGGAATAAAGGAAGAAGTCAAGAACATAGGAAATTGAAGAAATCGAAACAATTGAACTTGAAGGCCGTATCATCAAATCAATATATAGGGTTTGAATCAGAAATAAGTCAAGAACAAACTCCAAGAAAAACTGAAGAAATCAGTTTCCAATTTCAGCCTTAGGAAAACTGAAGAAATCAAGATGGATTTTGGATTTCGACGAATGAATTAGACAAGAACAAATTAGGGACTCAGGGTTAGGAAATGAAGAATGAAGGTGGTGCTAACGGATGAATTAGGGTTAGGATTTAGAAGGAATAATATCTAGCTAAACGATGTCGTTTAACATAAGTTTCCAACGGGTTGAGCCAACTTGCTTCCAACACTACTTGATCTGCCAAATGCCCATGTGTAGGCCCAAAGAGCTACCTAAGAAGAGGGGTGAATTGGGTAGTAACAAAAATTTAAATAATTAAATCTTTTAACACTTAATTATCAAATAATCATTTTTTTCTAAATCTATTAGTTTTGTTACGTAGCGGATAAGTGTTTAGTTCTAGGTGAACACCCAAATAGAATATAATGAAAAAAAAGAATGCAACACACCAAGATGTATTTTGATTCAGCAAGCTAGTCTTGCCTAATCCAGTTCCTTGAGCTCCACGAAGATTCGCAACCTCTAAACCCTTGATTCATTTACCAAGTAGGAACCAAACCCTTACAACGATTCTTTTACCAAGTTCAGAATCAATCTTTACAATTTCTTTTTTCTCAGGCTCAAGAAGAATCTTTTTTTTAACCAGGGTAAAGACTAACCTAATTCTATTACAGGAAGAATCAAAACCTAATCCTTTTGACAAGCTAAAGATCAAACCTCACCACTCTCACAAGTATCTTTTTTCACAGGTATGGATAAAACCTTCACAATTTACTCAATTTAATTGCAGGAAGAATCAAAACCTAGTTCTTTTCAAGGGAAAAGAATAAACTAACCTTTTTTTAACTTAGGATAAAGATCAAACCCTATTTTTTTTCACAGGAAAAATATCAAAACCTAGTCACCCTAACTAGACACTGGCCCAACTGTGTCTAATCCGCTCAAACTCACAAATACAGAAAAATATGAGTTTCTTTCGACAAGGAGCTTCTACCACTTCAATACAGATATACTCGATTAATGTCCCAAAATTTACTACGTGATAGATATAATGTAAGACAAATAATATCTGATTAATAAACAATGTGGGTAGCACAATTTAGAGCATGTAATTAGATAATCAAGCAAAATCATTTAAAAAAAGATTTTCAGGCTTTTAGGTTTGAAAACGATTTTCTAATGATCTTAACACCAAACAAATAATAATAATATGCAATCAAAATTAAGAATAATAGCTTTGAGAGATCTCACCGGGAAAACACCAAAGATAGAAACTGAATCGTAATATAGCACAAGTCGGTGACACCAAATCAACAACGTTTTAGATCAAGAACTTATAACAAAATCTCTCACAGAAATTGATAGGTGTAATTTACCTATCTATTTCCAAATCGAACTTATTAGGATTCGAGTATTTTTTATAGTATTTTAATATGTTTTAATTATTTTTGTTATAAATCAGGTGTATGGGGTGAAAATGTATGAAAACGGATTATAAACGATCAAATCGGATCAAGAATGGTGGGAAAACAAGCATAAGGGCAAAATTCAGAACTACAGCCCACCGCCACGGTGACCAGACCACTGCCGAGGCCGTGACCAAACCGATATACCCACCGCCACAACGATCACTCTGTACACAGTTTAGATATTTATTTAGATATTTTGGCTCCCTATTTATTCCTCTTTCATCTTCTCTATTTCGGCCATTAGAGACCTCCTAAGGTTAGAATAGGGTTGAGAGGTTTTTGGGGAATGTTCAACCAAATCCGAAGAAGAAGAACACGTTGCGAAGAAGGAGAAGTGATCTCAGAATGGTTTTAGCGCCAAATCTTCGGACTACGGCTAGTTTATCTCGTTTCTTTCTTTATTTCTTAACTTCGGATTATGGTTTGAGCATGTTTAGCTCGTTTGTCATTGTATATACATCTATGGCCATTAGCTAAATGGATATTGTCTAGGGATTAATAATATTTATGAATATGTAGTTTTGAAATCGATGTTTCATTAGTAGTTGTTCTTCGTTATTTGATTGTGTTTGTCGTTTCTCTTTGTTTATTATGCTTGTTATGGTATACTGAGAATACGGGGTTTGACACTCAGGAGAGGTAACCCCAGATTCGGAATATGGTTTAAACATAAAGCGACGATCTAATAACCCGGGAGGGAGTTAAAGAGTGTGCAATCAATGACATTAGGGCAAGAATCAAATGACTATATGTTATATAAAACACTAGAGGGGGACTTCGGCGTTAACGCGAAGTCACATGTTCATTCATCTGTCATTCAGGAGAGGGAGTGAATGAGTTTACTATACAGAGATTGTCAGATCAGTCGAATATCGTTAATGTAAACTAAACGAGATCAAACACATTTAAGTAAATAAAGTTAATCCCTAGATAATTCATTCCCGTAAACATCTAATATTAGTAATATAGTATAATTAGATAAATTAGTATTTAGTATTAGTTTATTATTAATTATAAACTTTATTTTTTATTACCTAGATAAAATTAAGTTATGATAATTACGGTACTCGACAATATTCTCAACCAATCCTTGTGGAAACGATAACCCCTACTCTTCCCACTCTACTAAAACTTGACCCGTACACTTGCGGTGAAAGTGGCGACGTAATATTACGCGCTACCAGATATTTCAGCAGAAATATATCTCTTAGAAAAGCTTAGAACTGATTGTTCTTGATCTTATTACTCTTAATCCCGCAGGTCTATATTTATAAACAAATAACAAGCCCTCCAACGGCTACTTTTTAAAAGATATGCCTCTAAAAGATACTCTTCGACCCCATATAATAATATCTTTCAATTCAGGGATATTTCACATTAAAATAACTCTTAAAACTCTCAAATAAGTCTATGAAATATTTCTCAATTCATAATCACAAAGATAGAAAGTATTTATCTACTTAAATTAATAGAAGCATAAATTATGTGAACCAAATCAATAGGGATAATTAAATACATGTACCATATCTTTGCGGTTGTAGGTGCAACAACCTCAAGCCCGATTTCGATCATGATGAATTCTGATTCTAGGAAAACTCAAAACATGAAAGTTGTAGCTTTATTTCTAATATTTCCAGATCATCTTGAATCACTTCAATCGGAGTTTGTACGAGAAAGTTATAACCAAAATACGAATAGGTGCACAGGCCTAGTCGGTTGACCGATCGAAACAACACTAAAACCAAGCTACAACTCAATTTCGGTCAGTTGACTGAAATTAATCATTCGGTTGACTGAATGGTTCAGAGCCCAACACCCTGCCAAACCTTAAACCTAGTCGGTTGATCGAATTCCCTAATTTGGTTGGCCGAACGATGTAGGAAGGTTCCATTTTGCTTCGCCAAATTCACTAACTCAAATAGTTGACCGAATTTTCCCATTCGATTGACCGATTGCTTTAAGGTGGTTATTTCCTTCACCAATTATGCTCTAAAACACACTATTTGATTCAATTAACTGATTGCTTTTCTCGGTTGACTGAATTGATCCTAAAATTCAACTTTTTATACTTTAAACCTTATTTTCAATTAGGTCAATTATCATTTTCAATTCACATAAGAAGCACATTTCAAAATTTTAATTAGAATCCTAAATTCTATCATATCAATATCAAAACACACATAAAATAACTCGTTTAATAATGTCTTGTGTGATCCTAATTCGGGTTGCATTAAGAGTATAAAAGTATAGTGTTGTTTTCACCTAATTTCTTTAAGGTCTTCACAGTTCTTCATTTCTTCAATGCATCCATCTTTGCACATTTTACATTTTCTTCATGATGTCTTCAACTTACTCAATTATATGGAACTCTTTTCTGAAATAGTCAACAAACACATTAGTTCCATAAAAAACGTCAACACTTAATTGTTCACCAAAACCTAGGGATAAATACTATGCATTGTATAGGTTACTGCCTAAATACCCCCTCGACGCATGTGTTACTCTTGGGTAGATTTTTTTGAGGTGCGATTTCGTAGGTTTGGTGGGTTGACTCAGCCCGCTGTACACCTATACTCCATAATGCCTTCATTGGGGATGTGGATTACTAGCCCGGCCCCCAGCTACTTTGGTTTTATGATTTGTTACATGAGCAGTCCAAGTATTGGTCATCTGTTGGTTTGGACGTAGAGTTATCTCTGCCTCAATAGGGGCCCTTTTCTCAAGAAAAGTGAATTATAGGATGAAGTCAACCAACGATTACCCTTTGATGGCTTTCTCTTGGCAATATTCAATATGGAACTCTTCTAGCTTGATGGATCATTTAAGTAACCACGCGGAAGTCTCTGTCTGGCGCAGTATGACCCTCAAAGGTTGGTTGGTCAATACCACCATAGGATGAGCTTGAAAGTAATATTGAAGTTTCCTTGTTGAGATTATCCATGTTTACGATATCAACTCAAGTCAAGAATAGAAGAATTCGACACTGTTTCAATGTGTAGGTGACATAATAAATCGGTCTCTGGATGTTTTGCTCTTCTACCAAGGGTATCAAGCTAATGCCTATGGATAACGCTGACAGATATACATGTATTTCCCGCTTGGGCCTCATGGTAGTAAGTATTGGTGGCACCGATATGTATTTCTTGATCGCTTGGAAAACTTCCTCACATTTGGTTGTCTACTTCAAACTCTTGTTGCTCAATAGGGTTGAAAAAAGGCCAAACACTTACCTAATGCCCGAAAAATGAAGCTATTTAACACTGTCACCCATATATTAAGCTTCGTAATTCCTTGATCGTCTTTAGGTATGTCTTACTTAGGATCACCTTGACATGCTCCGGGCTAACTTTAGTTCTCCTCCTTATCACCAAATGACCAAGAAATTTTTTGGTACCAACCTCAAACACGCATTTGCTTGGGTTCAAGTTCATTCTGTGTTTTCTGATCACATTGATCATCACTATAAGTTGGTAAGGTAGTCACTGGCTATTTTTCTCTCGACTAACATGTCATCAATGTAGATTTCTATTGAGATTTTAGGCAGATCAACGAAGATCTTATTCACCAACCTCCGGTATGTGGCTCAAACATTTTTCAACCTGAAAGGCTTAACTTTGTATCAATACAGACCCTTATAGGTGATGAGGGTTGTTTTTCCATTGTTGGCAGGGTACATGCTTATTTGGTTGTATCCAGAGAAGACAACGAGAAAGTTGAGTGATTCATAGCTAGCAATCCCATCCATAATGACATTGATCTTTGGGAGTGAGAAATAGTCTTTTGAGATCTTTATTGAGGTTAGTGAAATCGATGCACAAATGCCATTTTCCCGTATTCTTATTCACTAGGACCATATTTTCCAGCCATAGGGGAAAGTTGATTTATTCAATGGTGTCTGCCTCAAGTAACTAATTAGTTTCTTTTTTGATCAAGGCCTGTCTCTCCGGCTTGAATATCTTACGTTTCTGCCAAATCGGCAGACAAGTAGGGTTGGTGAATAATTAGTGTATGGAGATACTCGGGTCTATCCTGGGTAGATTTGCATGCAATCAGGCGAATAAGTTGTGATTAGCTCTGAAGAGCTCGACCAACTTTTCATTTAGATCTTCCAAAAGAACTGATCTAATCTAAACAGTGCTATCAAACTTTGTCGGGTTCACTTAGTTATCGCATTCCTTCTGTTCTCTATTAAGGCTGAAGACCTTTGAGGCCCCAGTGGTGAGTGCACACTGAGGGTTCTTTTTGATGGTGGAGCATCAGAGCCGCGACGGTTGTTCTGACTCCCTTGATGAAGTTTATCTCTTTTGTTCTGGATTCTCTCCAATTCATGCCTGAGATCATGTTGTTCTCGATAATGGTTTTCTTTTTGTCATCATTCCCATCATGCTCTCTGTACCTCACTAGGAATGGCTTGTGTTTCACTATACAACGGCACATACCCTTGTGGAATAGGTGGCATTGGAGGCAACTGACTCTAGATAGTTTGCCCAACAAGATGTTGAACGGTCTAAGAGAGATTACGTATCTTTCATCAACTCCATGAGGAGTGAATGCGACTCTCTAGATGGATCGACTTCATGATCAACTGTGTAGTTCGCCTACCTTTTACCTTCTTGGTTATTCATCATTACCTTAAATCTCAGAGTAACCATAAACGTTGAAATTGTGAGAAAGACTATTAGTCATTTCCTACAGACGACACTAATGTGATAAATCCCAAAAATGGTTCACCGAATATGTCACTCTAGGATCTGGAATATTCAATCTCCCCAAGCTCGGGTTGCTCTCATATATTAGGTTCTTACAAAATAATGCACCGGAGTGGGCCTGTCACTGTTGCACCTCTGGCACAAGAATAATTCGAGAGTTCTCAGGAAATTTTTGTAGAGTATCAGATAGTAGAAGAGAACTTACCTGGCTAGACTCGCCCCCTATCATATTTGTAGTCGAATGAGGACTTGTTTGGCAAGTCCTTTCTAAATCCCAACCCATTGCCATAACTGCCGTGTGACTAGCGTGATATAGGGTTAATGAGCCATTACTTGGGGGCGTAACGACTCTTACCCTAATAGTGGGCAATGTTGTTACAACCCCAAGATGGAAGTCGGTGTCATGTGCAGGGCTCTTGTCCGTGGCATGTGTTAAGCATGTACGTGGTGTTGATTCATGCTTGATACAGTTCTCTCCTCATCAATTACTCTTCAATTTTAATTTATATTCATATTTTAAGTAATGATTTTAGAAAATACTACAAGTAAATTTAGAATTATTGAAAATTATTTTTACTCTTTAATTTTAGTTTTGACCATGTATTCTAAGGAATAATTTTAGAAAATTACTACAAGTAAATTTAGTATTTATAAAAAATATTTTTGCCTTTCAATTTTAATTTTGTCTACATATTTTAATGAATAATTATAAAAAATAACTATAATTAAAATTATTAGTAATACAAAATATTTTTAATAGTAAGTATTTAGGGTTTAAGTATATAAACTAAATAACCTATTAAATTATCTCAATATCCCTAGAACACACACTTGTCTTTCTCCCTCTCAAACTATGCAAGGTCATTGTTGGTCATTGTAGGTCACCTGAATATCGTCATTGGTCAACTGAAGGTTGTTGTTGGTCTCCAAACTCAACACAAGAAGCCTTCAAAAAAGAGAAACCTATGAACGCGTGAAGACGTTGGTCGCATTTTTCTTGGCCTGAGAGTTTTTGTTTTCTCTCAAAATTCAATAATTCTTTCTCAAAACTTGACACTAGAAACCTAGTCTCTAAGGTCTTAGAAGGCTCTCAAACCCTTTCTCAAAAATTCAAGATTGGTTGCATTGTTGCTTCGTTGGTGAGTTTAATTCTCGACATTAAAAACTCTTTTTATGTCTTTTTATATTCATGTTCCTATCAAACAAAGCAGACCAAAATTTCACGTCCCTGAAGTCTGTTAAGGCCTTATTTTTTTGTCTTTTAATTTGCAAATAAGTATGTTATACATAATCAATATGTGGTTCCGTATTTTAGAAATCTCATATTATTATTTTAATTTTTTATTTTCATAAAAGCAAATTATCTTGAATCTTTTGTAGGTGAAAGGTTTAATTTATGGAAAAGTCTTGGACAAAGAGCAAAAGATAAAAAAAATACTTTAATGAAAAAAGATTGATTGTAACTATTGTTCTTGAGAATTTTATTCCTCCATCATGCAACAATTTATGTGTTTAGTGTCTAAAATATTTGTCTAGTATTTATAATCCCACAAGTAGTACTTAATCACTTCATGTATTGTTAATTTTATGGTGTTTGGGTGAAAAAACAACCTCCAGTTTGGTTATTTTTATGATTAATTACACCATATTATTTTAGACAACTCAAATTGTTGTTTCCCTTTGCACTTACGTCTAATTATTTTTTTTTGTTTTTGTTGTGCGTGTGTGTGTGTCGGAGGAATAGACAGAATGGTATTTTCATCCAATTTTCTTAAAAGCATGTTATCTCAAGTTTTTGCAGGGGAAATCTTTAATTTTCGAAAAGTCAAAGGCTTGGACATAGAGAAAAAAATTAGAGTTCTTCGAGTTTGACTAAAAAGGTTTAATTTATTAATTTTCCTCTGTCTTTTATAATAATTTATTTAGTCTATTTATTGAATCTATTTATTGAATAATAATAATAATAACAATAATGATAATAATAAGTACTTTATTAGAAAAAGATTGATTATGGATGTTGTTCTTGAACAAAGCACTAAAAAAAGAGGGCCTTGAGTATTTTAGTGTTTTTTGTTCCCATAATTATGGTTTTGTACATTGGAACACACACACACACATATTCAATTTAAGATTTTGTTTTTCTAATCAGTGACTTCAGACATGCATATACGCTAGTATATATTATAAAACAAGTCCTAATATATTTTGAAGACATATTTTACCTCCATATTTAAGGAATAATTTGATAAAAATTACTTCAAATAAATTTAGTATTAGTGAAAATTATTTTTACTCTTCAATTTGAATTTTGCCTCCATATTTTAAGGAATAATTGCAAGAAATTAGTACAAGAAAATTTAGTATTAACAAAAATTATTTATACTCATCATTTTTATTTTTTGCCTCCATATTTTAAGGAATGTTTTTAGAAAATTACTACAAGTAACTCTAGTCCTATTGAAAATTATATATACTTTTCAATTTTAATTTTACTGCCACATTTTGACGAATAATTTTTGAAAATTACTACATGTAAATGTAATATTAGTGGAATTTATTTTTACTTTTCAATTTTAGTTTGCCTTCATATTTTAAGAAATAATTTTTGAAAATTACAACAAGTAAATGTAGTATTACTAAAAATTATTTTTACTCTTTAATTTTAGTTTTTCCTACAAATTTTAAGGAATAATTTTAGGAAATTAACACAAGTAAATTTATTATTAATGGAAGTTATTTTTACTCTTCAATTCCAGTTTTGCCTCCGCATTTTAATGAATAATTATAGAAAATCACAACAATTAAAATTAACAAATGGAAATTATTTTTAATTTCAAGTATTTAGGGTCTAAGTAAAGAAGCTAAAAACCTATTAAAATCTTTTCAATATCCCTAGAACACACACCTGTCTTTCTCTCTCTCAAACCGTGCAAGGTTGTCGTTGATCATTGTAAGTTGCTTGAATGTTGTCTTTTGTCAGCGGAAGGTTGTCGTTGGTCACCTAGCACAATACTAGAAGCCTATAAACATGATAAGTCTCTGAAAACAAGAATCCAACGAGTTTTTGATTTCTCTCAAAGTCCCTATATCATTTTCTTAAAATTTGATGCTAGAAAGTTGATCCCTAAGGTCTGAGAAGACTTCTTAAACTTTTCTCAAAATCCAATGCCTATCATGTTTTTACTTTCGCTGGTGAGTTTAACTCTCAATTTTTTTTTTCTTTTACGTTCTCTTTTTATTCAAGTCCATATCAAACAAAACAAGCTAACTTTTCATATCCCTTACATGTGTTAAGGTTTATTTTTGTCTTTAAAATTTCAAATAACCATGTTATACATAATCAATATGTGGTTCTATATTTAGAAATCTCATATTATTGTTTTATCTTCGTATTTTCATAAAATCAAATTTTCTTGAACCTTTGCAAGGGAAAGGTGTAATTTCTGAAGAGCTAAAGGCTTGTACAAAGATGAAAAGATAGAGTTCTTGGAGAGCTTGATTGGAAATGATTAATTTCATAGCTCTTCTATCTTTTTTATTTATTTATTTATTCTTTATAATAGTTTATTGAGACTATTTTTTTTGGAAAATATGTTAACCCCAAGGGGTGTGAATCCCTAAAGGGGATTTTGATGATAAAAATATATTTGTGGTTTTTGTATTTGATGTGACTGTTGAGTGTTTAGATAGGTACAAGATATACCAGAGATACCACAAGGAATGATAAAGAAAATGATCCATGAAGATAATAAAGGATGCTCAAAGGAAGGGTCACAAGATGGATCCAATAAAGATGAAATCAAGAATGAGAAGTAAAAGGAAAATCAAATAAAGATGTTAAAAACTCAAGATGAAGACTGAAGTTGATTAAAGACTCAAAGGCATGGGAGGGATTAAATAAACTATATTGCATATTCAAAAATAAATAACACTCTATCGCTCCCATTTAATACACTAAATCTTCTAGGACACACAAAACACAAATCAATTGCATACTTATGTGGCATTTTGATTTATGTGATATACATATGTTTTATTGCTTTTAGAATGTGGATTATTTTGTTAAAAAGATAAAATGGAAAAATAAAGTAAATAAAGTTAAAACTTAGGCTTAAAAATGAAAATAAACTAGAACCAGTCGATCAACACATAAGGTCGGTTAACTGATCCCACCAGTAGCCTAATTTGAAAATAGAAAGCCTTAACCAGTTGACCGAACACAACATCTGGTCAATCGATTCCACCAGTAGATTAGAAATCTGAGAGAAATGATCAATCGGTGAATAGATGAACACCTACTAATCAACCAATTATTTCGATAGGTTCAAAACTAGAATGTTCAAAACAATTGGTCATCCGATCCTTAGAGACAGTCGACCGAGTATACTAGTATGTTGTCCAGAATACCATATTATGAATATCGATCAACCAATTCCCTTCATCAGTCAACTAATTTATGGGTATATCTTGATACATTGAGCAAAAACCTAAATTCTAACTTGAATTGAACATTATATTGATTAAAAAATGTTTAGAACTTGAATTAAACATTTTATTTAGTATTTGAATCAATTAATTCAAATTTTGAGATAAGTTTAAGGGGTCAAATCTAAGATCTAAGAGTTACCATTTTCTACCCTGAAGTATAGCCTTTCCATTGTTAATTGTCTAACAACGGCTATACACTCAAATCAGGATGGAATGGAACGTTGTAATACTTGTATATCATTTAATTAATTGTGTATAACGTTCACTAGATTAAATTACAATGGATTCATTCCAATTTGCTCAAATAATGTTCTATAAAAAAGAAATATCATTAATCTATTTTGAACAAGAAACATAAGAGAGAAACACACAAAATGCTTCCACTCCTTCATATTTTGTATATTCTTAGATATTCATTATTGTGTGAATAACACTCTTTCTGCATAATCGAGTGATATAGTGTCGTAATTAATACTAGATTATAAAAAGAGTGAGATTGTGTGAGATTCACCTAGTGAGCCTTTATAAGAGAAAATTATTCTTTTAATTGGTGATATCCTTGAGGAATTGAGCTAAGGAACAATTTCACAATGGTAATCCTATATTTTTTAAATCTTTGATCATACAGGTGAGTTCGTTCTATCGTGTATTATATTTGAAATGTCATTATTTTCTCTTGTGTGTTTTAGCTTGCATATATCTAGAATTGTTTTGACTTTTATATTTTGCTTTTAGATAATATTACTTGAAATCGTAATAAACAAATTAGATACTAATACTTGTGCTTTCTAAGCGATTAAATCTATTACTTGTGAAATCCAACTTTTTGTGAAAACCAGTAAGAGATTTTTAAGATCAATCTAAAATGGTTTTCAACATAATCACGAAATTCATTGGAATTGTTATACTGGACAGAGATTAAGTTACTAATCAAGATGTTAAATCCCCCACGTACCATTCTATTAAGAGGTAAGTTAATAGAACGTTTTTACTAAGTTTTTTTTTTTTTTTAGAGATTTACTCTATATTGAGAATTGTCAAAGCTCTTACTTGAAAAAGAATCATACCATAATCTATTAAGTGTCGAATAAATTTATTCTTTCATATATCACATGATCTTTATATATACATCGATCTTTACGTGATTACTTGTGTACTTTATTATTATATCATTGTACACACATTTCTACTAGCACCTAGAAAGAGTCAATATTGGGTGTATTGAGATTGTAGGTTATTAATAGATGCTCCGAGGGTTAGACTCGTTAAACTCTAACATGATAAAATTTCATGGTGAGGGTGTGAATTGTAACTTAGACTAAGATATTGGTTTAAGCAAGATAATTGTAGCTAGAAAAAAAACATAGCTTGTCTAGTTAGAGAGTAGCAAGACATAAACATAGCTTTTCTTGTGAGATATTTGTAGCAAGGCATAAACGTACCTTACCTTGCGAGAGAGTAGTAAGTCATAAACGCAGTTACCTTGTGAGAGTTGTAAAAGAACATAAATAGACCTTGTTCTGTTAGGGTGTAATGGTTTAGTCTTTACTGGGTAAGAAGATCTGAATTATAGTGGATGACAAATTCCCAAAGGAGCTCGTGAGAGTAGACATAGGTAAGGAGTGGCCTTACTGAACTACTATAATTTTTTTTTACTTTTATCCCTTACTGTATCTCTTATTGTGCTTGTTTATACTTGCTTTAATATTCTGCTGTACTAGTTTTATACTTTGTTTACATTGATTACTTGCTAAGTGTTAAGTAAAAATAACAAAAATAAAAGGGAACCAAAAATCAGTTGGAGTTATTTGCAATACCCAACTCACCCCCCTCTCTTGTGTATACTGGGGTAAAAATTGGAACTAGAGCTTAGTTGCGTATAGGCTTGAATTCTATCCAAAATCGATCCATGGAAAATAACTCGAGATTCACCTCACCTAAAAGTCAATCCATGCATATGCCACCTTTGTGCACAGACAATAATTATATACTCTGGAACACTAAAATGATTGCATTCTCGTAAGTTACTGGTAGCGCGTGAAATACGCCGCTACTTACACTCGCAAGTATACGAGGTCTAAGTTTTAGTATAGTGTGATCGTTAAGATCGAGTTATCGTATCCATAGGGATTGGTGTCGTTACTATTGAATACCGCGTTTGTCGTGACCTAACTTTATCTAGGCGAAAACAAATGTAATTAATTAATTAAACTAATACTAATATATCCTAAATTAACTACACTAATATGCTAATATGTTTTAGGGTTAAGAATTGAATAGGGATTAATGTGTTTACAAATACGTGTTCGATCTCGATTTACTCACGTTTACGTTGTTCGATCTATTTGACAACCTTGGTACGTAAACTCCGCCGCCACCTCTCCCGAGTGTAAAACGGGGGAATACATGACTTCGAGTCAACGAAGAAGTCCCCCTCAACGTATTAACGACCCTAGGTCATGTGAGTCTCACCCAGCATCATTGATTGCACACAATCCAACTCCCTCCCGAGTTATTGGATCGTCGCGTTGTATTTACCCTATCGATAATCTCCGTTCTGAAACTCCCTCGCCACCTTTCCCGAGTGTAAGACGAGAGATATAGCACAACTTCGAGTCAACGAAGAAGTCCCCCTCAACATCTTAACGACCCTAGGTAGCGTGTGTCTTGCCCCACGTCATCGATTGTCCACGATTCAAACCCCGACCGAGTTATAAAATCATGGCGTTTGTTTACCCTAATCCGAATCAGGGGTTTGTCAAAACCCCGTATTCTACATTTACCATTCTAAGAATAATAAACAAACAATATGATAAACACAATCAAACTACGAAGAACAAACATAAACGCAACATCGAAATCATCGAAACAACATATTTATAAATATACCGTTAATCCCTACTACAATCCATATTTAACTCAGGGCCATAGCCGCATATACAATGAAATAATGAGCTAAACATGCTCACATGATCCTAAGATAAATAAATAAGGAAAAACAATCGAAGAACTTAGCCTCGTCCGAAGATAAACCGCTAAGAACGCTCAACGATCGATTCGCCGTCTTCTCCACTTCGGGATGTGAGCTCCACCTCTAAAACTCCTAAACCTAGGCGTAAATATAGCCTAAGGTGATAAAAAAAACCAAGAGATACCGGAGATAGGAGAGCAGAGGGGGTATTTACAGCCAAAATATCCTAAAAATATCTAAAAATATCTCAAGACTGTGTAAGGCAAATTCGCCTAGGCGAAGAAAACTGCACCTAGGCGAAGTTAAGTCGATGGAGTAGGCGGTGGACTTGAAGAACATTCTGTTGGATTTTTGCTTAGGCGAAGAAAACTTCGCCTAGGCGAGCGGCTGTCAGTAGCCCATCTTCATTTTTTGCTGGATTTCCACATAGGCGATGGTATCTTCACCTAGGCAGTCGTCCATCAGTAACATTTTTCTCTTTTCTCATCTTCTTCACCGCCTAGGCGGTGGTCTGGATGCCTAGGCGGTGGGCATGTTTCGTATTTTAGCCTCCAAGCTTGTTTATCCACCGTAACTTCGAATTGCTTTGGTTCGATCTCATTGTTTTAGCTCCAGTTTCCTATCATTTTGCCCCACACACTTGATTTATACAAAAAGTATGAAAACTAATTAAAACACATAAAAATAACTATAACCGTACTTGAAAACTAACAAATTCAGATTGGAAATACGTAGGTAATTTACACCTATCAGCTACCAATTATGAGGTGTGGCATGTGATTAAGAATGGTCACTATATACCTAGGAAGACCGTAGATTCATGCAAGGTCAATAAGACCAAATCCGAATATGATAAAGTGGATATAAAATTACTATCTTTAAATTTCCAAGCTACTAATATTCTTTTTTGTGCATTAGATCTAAACGAGTATAACATGATATCTAGATATATATAGGCAAATGATATATGGGACAGGCTCGAGGTAATACATAAGGGCACAAATTAAGTGAATGGATCGAAAATCAATGCCTTAGTCCATCAATATGAGTTGTTTAGAATAGAAGAGCATGAAAACATTCAACATATATATACAAGGTTCAACAAGGTTTGCAACAAGTTGAATGCACTCGGTAAGCCATACATCATGGTTGAACGAGTAAGGAAAATCCTTCGCTCACTTCCCAAGGCATGGGAACCAAAGGTCACAACTATTCAGGAGGTCGAATACCTAAATACTTAGACCGTAGAAGCATTGATCAGAAACCTCACCGTACATGCGACGTCAACCAAAATCCATGAGGAGTACTCCATAAACAAATAGAAGGCATAAGTATTCAAAGTGCTCCATGATGAAGACCATGAAGATGATGATAAATGCCTTGACAGTGATCAAGAGAAAACGCTTGGCACTACTAACAACGAACTTCTGTCGGTTCTCTAGAGGCTCATAAAAGGGAAAGAACCAAACTGACTCACTGAAAGTTAAATGCTTCAATTGCCACAAGGATGGACACTTCCAAGCCAACCGTCCAGAACCCAATAAATTCACTGACACAAGAAGAAGCGTCACTTCCAAAAAGGGAAGAAGAAGGTCATGAAGGTCATTTGGGATGAACGGAGGGTAGGAGATTGAAGAGATTATCCACCAAGGAGGAAACTACTATGCTTGTGCTTATGGCCAACAAGTATGAGGTATGTGTTTATAATGTTCTAGAAATGAATTTGATGAACTATACGATGCTTATAAAGAATTAAATAATGAATTAAAAAACTAGAGTTTTAGAATTTCTGCTCTAAAAAAATAGTTTTATCATTAAATAAACAAATCAAGTACAAAAGTGTTGAACATGTCTCTTTCAAAATAAAATTTGTACATTAA
The DNA here is from genome assembly GCA_016647705.1 of Eucommia ulmoides. Classification (NCBI taxonomy): domain Eukaryota; kingdom Viridiplantae; phylum Streptophyta; class Magnoliopsida; order Garryales; family Eucommiaceae; genus Eucommia; species Eucommia ulmoides. Next base: position 33,491,721 of record CM028326.1, on the reverse strand, counting down.
AAAAAAAATTGAGAAAGAAAATGAAGAGATGAAACTTAAAATCGAAGATATCAAATCCACCATTTTTAAGTTCACTCAAGAAGAGGATAACTTAAATCTTATGTTGGGAAGCCAACGAGATATTCTCAATTAAGTTGGAATTGGATAAAGGCTTTCAATTTATTTTTTTTTCGAAACCAAAAAAATGACAAAAGGTTTTTACTATCTCAAAATTGGGCACTGTATTAAACCTGCTTAAACAAAGTTAAATCTCTCAACAAATTTGGGGTACCCAAAGGGACCCTAATTTCTCATTTTAGTCTTCCCAGACCTAATTAGTATGAGTACCACGTGGGAATCATTTGAGGTGTACCTTGCAGTTCAAAACAAAGAGTTCATTGTGTAAGGACAAGTGGTTCCTGAATAGCGGGTGCTTGTGGCACATAACGGATGACAAAAACAAACTTTCTTCCTTAACACCTAAGGATGGAGGTCATGTGGCCTTCGGCGACAATGTCAAGAGTAGGGTCGTTGGTATCAATAATATAGATAACTCTAAAATTATTTTTAAAAATATTTTACTTGTAGATGACCTTAGACATAATTTGCTTAGCATTAGTAAGTTATATGATAAGGGTTATAGAGTTATATTTCATAATGATACATGCATAATAAAAAAATATAAATGATTATAAAATCCTGTTAGCTACATCTGGATTTAAAATATATATACAATCTCATTTAACGATGTGGCATCTCAAAATCTTACATTCTTAAGCACACTTTTTGAATCTAATTGGCTAAGGCATAGACGCTTAGGACATGCTAGTATGGACTTGATTTCAAATATCTCTAGACATAAACTAGTTTGAGGTTTGCCTAACATGGAATACATTAGAGACAAAATTTGTGATGCATGCCAGTTAAAATAGTTTAGATCTTAGTTTAGATTTTCATTTTATTCTAAAATGCGTACTTCCACTCCTAGACTGTTAGAACTCCTGCATTTCGATTTATTTGGTCCCAATCCCATTGCTAGTTTGGGTGAGAAACACTATGCTTTTGCACTTGTAGATGACGTTTCTCGCTTTACATGGATAATATTTTTGGCTAAGAAAAGCGAGGCCATATGTGAGTAGGAAAAAAAAAGAGTTGAGCATCAAACATATTAAGAGTGATAGAGGAGGCGAGTTTAAAAATAATGAGCTTATTGATTTTGTAATACCCATGGATTTAGTCACGTTTTCTCTTCTCCCAAAACTCCCTAACAATATAGGGATGCTGAGCACATGAATAGATCACTACAAGAAAGGACTAGAACTATGCTTAATTAACATTCACTTCCCAAATAATTTTGGGCAGAAGCCGTAAACATTACATGTTATATTTTAAATAGAGTTATAATTTGTTGGGGTACAAAAGAAACCCTATAAATTTGGAAGGGTAAAACTCCTATTATTACCTACTTTATAGCCTTTGAGTGTAAATGTTTTATTCTTAATGATAAACATAATCTAGGAAAATTTAATGTCAAATCTGATGAGGGTAGTTTTCTTGGCTAGGCATCAAATAGTAAGGCATATAGGGTTTATAATAAAAGAACTCTTGTTGTTAGAGAATCTATGCATATGGTATTAGAAGAGTTTGATCCATTTAATTCTAGAAAGTGTTTGGTTAAGGATGATGCAATTGAATTAGAACTTCCTTCGGAACAAAATGTTGAAGTCAATAATAAGGAGAACGATTTACTAGATGTGCATCCCACAGAAGAAAACAAGGAATTGCCCAAAGCCATGAAGAAGGTAATTGGACATCCTCCGAAGCTAATCATTAGTGACATTCACTGCGGGTTAAGTACTCAATCTTATTTACTTAATATAGCAAATGTTTCATTTCTTTCCCAAGTAGCCAAAACATATTAAGGAATCCATAAATGATGAATCTTGGATTCTAACTATGCAAGAAGAGCTTAACCACTTTGAGCGTAACAATGTGTGGATATTAGTACCCAGGCCTAATGATCATCCTATAATTGGTACTAAGTGGATAGCTAAAAATAAGAAAGATGAATCCGATATTATTACTAGGAATAAAGCTAGACTAGTTGCTCCAGATTATAGTCAAGAAGAGAGAATTGACTCTGAGGAGATTTATGCCCTTGTAGTGAGACTAAAACCATTAGGATACTCTTAGCATTTGCATGTGCACGTAATTTTAGAATATTACAATTGGATGTTAAAAGTGCATTTCGTAATTGTTATAATATGGAAGAAATATATGTAGAACAACCCCCTGGATTTGAAAGTAATCAATTTTCTTATCATGTATTTAAACTATCTAAAGCACTTTATGGTCTCAAACAATCCCCTAGAGCATGGTATGCTTAGTGGTTTTTTGATAGATAAAGGATTTAAAAGAGGGGTTAGTGGCATTATTAAACAATCAAATTTTGATATACTTCTTGAAGAAATTTATGTTCATAATATAATCTTTGGTGCTACGAATGAGGATCTTTCCAAGAGTTTGCAAAGAATATACAGGATAAGTTTGAGATGAGCATGATGGGAAAGTTGACATTCTTTCTTGGATTTCAAATCAAGCAAACCAAGGGTGGGAGTTCCATCAACTAGGCCAAATATGTAAAAAAGTTATTGAAAAAGTACAACATGGAAAATGGGAAAGCATATGCCATTCCAATGGCCATTTCTACGAAGATAGACAAGGGCGAGAAAGGCAAAAGTGTAAGTAAAAAGCTGTATCAAGGTATGATCCTTCTCTATTTAACTGCATGTAGGCCAGAAATCATGTTTAGTGTATGCATATGTGCATACTTCCAATCATGTCCGAAGGAGTCACACTTAACTGTTGTTAAAAGGATATTTAAGTTTTCAATTGGATCTTATGATCTAGGTTTGTGGCATCCAAAAAACAGTGAGATGCACATGATTAGTTACTTCGATGCTAAGTTTATTAGTTGCAAGTTTTAATGTAAAAGTAGGAGTAGCATGTGTCTCTTTCTAGGACATGCACTAGTTTCTTGCTCAAGCAAGAAACAAAACTCTATTTATAATCCATCGCCAGGGCTGAGTTTATGATCGCTAGTAGTTGTTGTGCTCAAGTCTTATACATAAAGAACCAATTACTTGATCTCAGCATAGGTGTGAAAAATCTGTCTATTTTATATGATAACATGAGTGTTATCTATCTTAGTAAGAAACCTACACAACACTTTGCATTAGGCACATTGAAATTCACAGCTATAATCAGACACAGAGAAGGGTTAGAGAAATTAACACAAAGATTTTATAGTAGTTCGACAATGTACTCTTGTATATGTTTGCTCCTCTAAGCTCTTGTAGGGTATTAATCCACTAGTATTCATATCATTTTTTTAGTTGAGAATTAAACCCTTACACCCAGTTTGAGTAAGTTCTCTTTATACTCAAACACACTCTCACTTAAACTAGGTATGCTTAAGTCCAAGCTACAATTCACGAAATACAAAAAATATTTCATTCAGAGCTTCTACCAACACTTACAAATATCAAATCCAATTTAAGCCTAATCTGAATGAGGTAGAAGTGTACACGATCAAAAGTCATTCAATTTCAGTTTCGCGTTAAATTTATTTGGTTTAATACAATGAAGCATAGAAATAGATAATTCAGATAAACCAGATCCAATCATTTAATCTCGTTTTAATTGAAATAATATCCAAGTTTAAAGCCCACAAGTTTTGAAAAATGATTTTTTAGACTAAAATATCAATAGTAACCAATTCAATTTCATGTGTATAGATCTAATTAGATAAGATCCATAATTAAGTACATAATAGATCAAATAGATAATTACATAAATCAGATAGTCTTTAACAAGGATAGATCTAATCGGATTTCAAATAGAAGATATCAACCAAGAGAATTCAGCCTGGTATATCAGATCAACTCAAACAATCAAGGATTTTTCAATAGAAAATTAATCTCTAGTTTATCTCAAGAGTATACAATTTTTTTCAAATGCTCTCGTCTTCTCTTGAACACACTCTTGTGTCTCTAAACTATTTAAAAAGTGAATTTTGGCAAGTTTAATGAGTCTCAATTTCAAAATATCTCAACAACTATAAAAAAATCTGACTTTTTCCTAAGTTGAAGGCCTAATACACTTGACTTTTAACTCTAACAATTCTCCTAAGAAAAGAATATTTTTGACCAACAAATAAGGACATATACCAGCCTACACTCAAGTTAAAGTCAGAAAACTTGACCAAGCAAACTATTTGAGTAAAAAAGTTTACCTATCATTTTATGAAATTAGAAAGAATAGAGACCAAAATAAAATTTTAATAAAATTATTAAATTCAAAAATATTATCTTACAGAGAATCTTTCAAAAATATTTTTTTAATAAAAAACTTCATTTAAGAATATAAAAAAATATTTTAGAAATATTTATCATTAAAAACGATGTAAAAAATCTTGTAGAAAACATTCATGAAATTTCAAAAATCAAAAGAATTCAGTTGACCAATTTGAAAATTTTTCAAAACTTTCAGGAACCTAAATCATTGAATCAACTGAATAACCAATTCGTTTGAGTGAATCAGACCTTTTTTCAAAAACTTTTGGTCCCTGAAAAATCAAATTGATTGAATAATCATTCGATTGATTGAATTAAACATTATTTCAAATAATTTTGGTACTTGTAAAATCAAGTTGACTAAATCACTATTCGGTCACTCATTGAACCATAAACACTAATTTTTTAAATGGGTTAATTATACTTTACCTCCCTTTAGTTAGGCTATTTTGCACTTTGCACTTTGTGTTATTTTCATCACCACTTTGCCTCTATAATTAGGTTTGTGGCACTTTATCCCGTGATGTAGGCATAACTACAGGGGTCAAAGTGCTGATGAGGGAGATAAAGTACAACAAAAGCCTAACCACAGAGGGTAAAGTGGTGACGCGAATACCATAAGGAGTAAAGTGAAAAACGGCCTAACCACATGGGGTAAAGTGTAAGTAACCCTTTTTTAAATTCTATTATACTTAGTTGACTGTTTTAGCAAACAAGTTGACTGATTTGAGCCCTAACACCTCTAAACATGCAAGAACAAATTCTTAACACATTTATACTCTCATTCACACATACTTAACATTTAATGACACATAAAATGTTGCATTTAAAATATATTCAAATATAGTGTGTGATTCTAATCGGGATGAAATAAATTTTGACAAATATAAATGTTGTTTACCTTAGGAAATACAAAAAATAAAAATAAAAAATAAAAATAGATTTTTCAAAATGCCTTTATCATATATTTGTTCTTGAATTCTCTTAATCATCCATTTCACTTCGAGTGCATCATAATTTGGCATATCTCTTTCTCAATACATCATTAATCTGGATAATATTTTCTTAAATTGTAATAACATCTTAATTACAATATTAGTCTAGAAAAATCATCAAGTTAACTAAATCATAAAATAGGAATTAAATCTTTTAGAGTTAACAATATCATCTAATTTAGTTTCCATTCGAATTTAGGATTTTCTGATGGGAAATCGAGAGGTTTGATTTATGATAGGGTTGAGGAAGAAGATAATTGGAGGACTTGAAAATAGAGTTTTGGGGGTTTATGATTATGCTCTGTTGAGAACTTTTGGAGAGACAAAGAGAGAGAGAGAGAATAAAAGAAAAGAAAAAAATAGAATTAATGAAGAATAAGTTTGTCATTTTACACATAAGTTAGAAGATAATTTAGTAATTTTAAAAATAATTTTTAAATTATTAGGGTAAAATTGGAATTTAAATGTTTACATAAGTTTTGATTAAAAAAGATAGGGGGTTTCCGTGATATTTGACAAAAGACAGGGGAATACCATGGAATATGTCTCAAATACAGGGCATGTCACTAGTAGGGATGCCTAAAAAAACCGAACCAATGGGTAACCGAAAGAAACCGAACCGAATGGTTTGGGTTGAAACCGACTAAACGATTTTGGTCTTGGTTCTGGTTTTAAATTTAGCAACCGAAGCAGTTTGATTTTAGTTTTTGGATAATAACCGTGTAACCAAACCATGTAACCGAACCACGTGACCGAACCGTGTAACTGATACACACACACACACACACACACACAAAATAAGAAATTTATAATTTAATCCCTATGTTTTTATTTATTTATTTATAAGTTAACCCTTTACCCACTAACCCTAGTATAAATATATGTTATAGGTAGGGTTCTCAAATCCTACTTCTTATATTTCCTCTTCAGAATCAATCAATTGATTTTACAGGATTAAAAATTAATTATATGAGAATGATTTGGAGACTGTTGTTATATTTTAGTTATGTTTTTTTTTCTTATATAAGAAATAATGGTCTACGGTTTTGCGGTTTTGGTTTTGATTTTGTTTTTTTATAAAATTTAAAAATCTTAAATAGTTTCGCAGTTTTGGTTTTGGTTTTGAATAAAATTAAATGGTCCGGTTTTAAAACCATTTAAAAGAAACCGACGATTTTGGTTTTGGTTTTCGGTTTATATATGTTTCACGGTTTTGGTTTTGGTTTTGTATAAAATCGAGCCGAACCTTAACCACGGGCATCCCTAGTAATTGGTAATTTTTCAATTAACCACAAGAAGCACCAGATTACTTCTTCCTTCTTTTCCAAACTACCCAAACTGAAATGAGAATAAATAAGAAAAAGTACCCAAATTCTACCTTATTTTTTATTAAAAAAAGTAGAAGATTAAGAATTGAGGATAGACTTAGGGCATGTTTGATAAAAAAAAAATAAGTACTTAAAATTGATTATGTTAAGTACTTAATTAATTAAGTTTGTTTGATAAATGCAATTAGTATTACTTAATCAATTAAGTTAACTTAAAAATTAAATTAAAATATGAGTAAAAAATTAAGTCAAGGCCCCTTCACTTATTTCATTTTGCTTAATGTACTCCATTATTTTTCACTTAAAAAAAAATTATTTTTGACCATTTTACCCTTGATCCCCTATGAAGGTTTAATTAGGGTTAGATTTAATGAGAATTAGATTAACTTTGGATTATTTTAGGATTTTAATTTTAGTTTATATTTAAATTATTGTTATAATTTAATTTAAGCAATCAAACTGTATAAAAAATACATAATATTATATATTTTTGGTTTAATTTTTACTTTAACTTTTAATATAATTTTGTTTTTAAAAAAAATGGTACCTTGATTTTAATGTTTTGGTTTTAATTTTTTTTTTCATATTATCTTTATTCAAAGGTAGTTATGTAAATTAAATAATTTTTAACATACAAATTTTGTACTTATCAAACAAATAAAAAATTTAGCACTTAAATTTTCAGCACAATTTTATCAAACAATCTTCTGATATTTCCAGCACTTAAAATTTCAGCACTTAAAATTAAGTACTTAAATTTTCAGCCCTCAGGGCTTGTTTGATAATCAAATTAATCATTTAAAACTTATTATATTAAGCACTTAATTAATTAAGTAAGTTCGATAAATGCAGTTAAAATCACTTAATTAATTAAGCTAATTTAAAAATTAAGTCAAAATTTAAGTAAAAAATTAAGTGAAGACCCCTCAACTTAATTCATTTTGCTTCTATAGAAGGTAAATAATTATAAATAATGCCCCATATTTGTTTTGAATTTATCCTTCTTCTTTTTTTACTGTTATTTATTTTTTGTAAAATCTAACATTCTCTGTTTTTTTTTTTTAATTTTTATATTTTATATTTCACTTAATTATTTATTGTTTAATTTTATCTACGTATTGTTCTAAGAAGATCGATAACATTTGCGGTAATTCTTCCTATGAAGTAGTATTTCTTCTTTATCTTTTTCCGATTGATTTGTGTTATGTGTAATTTCATAGCAATTTTTTCGAATTCCTGTTGACATTGCTGAAATCTGTTGATACTTAATTGCTTATATGTTCTATGTGTTTCATCGATTTGGTTGATTGAGAAGTAAATTTCAAGTTCAGATTTTTTTTAATCGGTAGTTATGTAAATTAAATAATTTTCAACATTCAAATTATGTAATTATCAAACAAAATAAAAATAAAAAATTTAGCACTTAAATTTTCAGCATTTAAAATTTAATGTTATCAAATAACTTTCTTAAATTTTCAGTACTTAAAATTTAAGCACTTAATTTTCAGAACTTAAAAATAAAGTGATTATCAAACATGCCCTTAATTTTTAAGTGGTTATCAAACATGCCCTTAGGCATACTAATTTTTTATTTATCTTTCTTTAAAAAAAATTAAAAAAAATGGTAAAATAATTATAAAAAAAAACTGAATATAATACATCGCGGTACCAGTGCGCGGTGGAAGATGATGAGAGTAGGGAGAAGGAATTGAGATGGTGATTGAATTTTTTTTTCCCTCCAATGTTTATTTGTTTCTTTCTCTTTTTATTTTTTTGAGCAATTAACTTTTGATATTTTTATTGTTTTATACTACATTAAGAGTTATTATAGGGAATTAACCAAATAAAGACTTTTGTTTGTAGAAAAACCTTCAGATATAGTGTGCAGAAATTAATACTCGACGGTTGACAAAATATATGGAACTGACATTACTACCCTCGTATAAATCACGGACAACTACAATGGAAAATACAATTAATATAATACGCTCTGGTTAAACAACAAGACAAATTAACCTTGTAGCTTTGAGGCCATTAAGGAGAATAAGCGTCGCCGCAATGACCGGAAGGGCTTCGCCTCCTCGAATTCCGAATCTTCATTCTCAACATCACAAACCCTTTCCGAATGTTAGAGTCTGATCATCTTGAGCATGGTTCTGCAATCTAATGTCCATATGATTTTTGAGTTGTCACATCTGATTGATGATGTTTTTTCATTAAACGTTTAAATGGTCGCAAGAGATTGCATCAAGGTCGACAACAACAACAACGATGGTCTATGGTGACAATGGTGATGAGTTACGGCGACGACGACAATGGGTATTGAACATGTTGCTTTTCATTTTTTTTTTTGTCAAGATGATGTTTCTTTTTCATTTTTATTAAAGTGAAAATAAAATAAAAAATCAATTTTTGGTACTTTACGAGTTATTATTTTGAAATAGTGTGAACATTCAGAACAGAACAATAACAATGTGAATGTTCACAATGATTATCCTATTAAATCTACTGTCGAACAAGTTATTGTTTAAAATAGTGTGAATATTTAGAATAGTACAACATTGGTGTGACTGTTTACAATGACAATCTTATTAAATCTAGTGCATTTGCTAGTTATTGTTTCAAAATAGTAGGAACATTCATAATAGTATACTATACTGTGAATGTTTACCCTGATAATGTTATTAAATCTGGTGCATTTGCGAGTTATTGTTTCGAATTGTGTGAACATTAATAATAATAATAATACAACATCAGTATGAATGTTCACACTGAAAATCCTATTAAATCTTGGGCGTTGCGAGTTATTGTTTCAAAATAGAACATTCAAAACAGTACACCGTCGCAATTTGACAGTGGTGTGAACAGTCACACTGCTGTATTTTTTTTTTAAATATAAAATATGTATATCAAAAAGAAGAGCATGGGTTGTACAATAAAATTGTATTCTTTTTAATTTATTTATTTTTATATTGGAAACGTTCACAATATTAATTTATTTAACCGTTGTTTGTTCCATGATTTAATGGACTCTCCATTCTTATTTCAACGGTTGCAAATTTTATAGAAAGATATAACTTATAAATTGAGGGTCAAATATGGTTAATTGATTCATGTGAAAGGAAGACTATTTACTAAAGTGCCTTAGAAGACCAAAACTTAATTACACTAATTTAGGAGCTTTTAATAGTTTATGCTACTTTGGATGATTACACAATAAAAATAGTATGGTGAAATTGGTCATTTGATACTCTTTATTGACAGAATTTCAAGCTAAGAGATTACCATGGTACTTTTATAATGGAAGATAGGTGTGGTAATGGGTTTGGAGGGTTGCCCAACCCGCCAGCCTAGCTATTTTTGAGGGCTTATGCTTGATGTTTAAACCCATTGGTAGGGTTAGGGCCCTAAGATTTAGACTCGCTTTTTTTTAGGGCCGGGCACGACCATTTTTGTTTAGGGCCGGGCACGACCATTTTTGGATGAATATTTTGTTATTTTCTATAGATGAAAATTAATATTGGTAAGTGCTAATCAATATGGATCAATGTATTTTATATTTTTTATTTGTTATTTTAGTGAGTATTTTTTAAATTATAAAACAAATTAGAGCAACGTGCTGGCATTAGGACTGGGCTTGGGTTTGAGGTATTTTACAATAGGTAGACTTAGGCATAGTAATAGGGCTTGATGATATGGCCCAGTTCGGACTTGGGCCCAATAAATTTTTGTAATACCTTGGATCGAGCCCAGCCCGAGCCCAAGCCCGATCTATGACCACCTCTAATGATAGAGCTCAATATCTTATGTTTTAAGGGGTTAATTGCCTTTTGATTTAGGTTTACTTTAAGAAAATCAAATTCTGTTAGAAAAATTATAAATTAATTAGAATGAAAAAGACAATAGTATCCCCCACTAAGAACTAACATAATTTTATATTTTTTTTTCCTTTTATTCATTTTCCATTCATTTCTCTCTCTCTCTCACACACACACTTGTAGCCCCAAATCAACACCACCAAATCGTGCTTCTATGTTCAAGAAATTCGCCGGCCACGCTCACATACTTCAGGGATCAATGCCTGCAAGGGGTAAACACAAGATCTATATCGAAGACCATATCGGGCGATCAACATCAACAATTGCTGGTGACCAAAGACCAAAGATCGAATCTAGATAATTGCTGGTGACCAGATCCGACAACGAATTCATTAATCAAGTAAACCCCTTTGTTAAACCTACCGTTGAGCCCAACTCTGACTGAATCATCGTCGATCAGTCCGATTGCACTCACCCTCGTTTAAATCGGACTTCAATTTTATCGCCAAATTCTTCGATTTTTTATCCACAACATCTGAGGAGAATGAGGAGAAAAATTATATATATATATATATATATATATATATATATATATATATATATATATAGGATTATGATAACTAATGTTGCTAGAAAATGGTAAGACAATGAATTTATAAATATTTCATTGTTTGCCTCCATCCTGTTACCTCTAGAGAGGTTCCTACACAAATCCTTAGCACCGGGGTAGGTGGGTGATCCCGGCAAAGGACCTCTAGCGTGAGAGTAAGTACATGGGGGAGAGAAATATATAACTGAATGTTGGACGTAATGCTCTGTGATAGCACATTCCACATACCTGGGCCATCATCTTATCCGGGTATTTATTCGGTCCCTGGCCGATCTTAGAGAGAAAATGGAATGTCTTATCACCCATTCTATTAAGGCGTAATGATTGCTTTGTCTGTTACGGGTCCTCTACGCTAAGCGATATTCTTCATTGATTTGGTAGTGAGTCATCTTTTGGCAGTTAGCGCTGCACTTTGTTTGCACCCGAAAGCCTGACCCTTGCGGATTATGGATCTCGATCCTCTTCGAAGGCATTTCTCTTCCCTCAGGGGTTTGGCCTGCTGAAGGTGATGGGCTTGGGTACAGAACTATCACAGCCCAGGCCTTTGATAGTAGGCCATTTGGGCATTCAGAGTAGGTAGCCTAGGAGAAAATTACCACCATCTGTATCCCCCCTAGACTCCTAGGCCAGGTGGCATAGGAGTCTTTTGGCGCAAACCTTCTCATGGTGACACATGTCTTGAGCTTTGCACTGCCCTTCTTTGGAGCACTTTACGAGGACTCTTCCTTTTTTATGGAGTAAATTTATGGATTTCTCGGGTTTACTTTCCTTCTGAAAAAGATTGAATGGCGAAACTAAATACAATATCTTTAGATCCTCCTGCGTCGTCTATACGTGCCGGAGGTAGGAGAACCTACCGCCATGAGAGTGGTACCTCGTCAAATTTGTTATCTTCGGTTGTTCCTCCTTTGGAGGCATCTCTTGCCTCGGAGGTAAGGAACACCAGACTTATGCTAGAATCTACTATCTGCGAAGATTCCTCTAACGCTCTGAACTTTTTTTGTTCAATTCTTATGCCTTATGATATAGAGTCTTTGCGAAGAGCTAATTTGCCCGTGGTAAACGGGTTTGTGGTGTCCTATGTCGTGCAGCTCCTTCAAGAGATGACCTTTCTGTGCTTTTGCTGTGACAAGATGATGGAGTTAAAGAGGCATGCCGAAGCCCACGTGAGAGAGAGATAAAGAACCAGACTCACCTTATACGGGAAGGGCTTTGAGCATTGCGTGCCTTCGGTGCCAGTGAGGCTCACCTATTTCATGAGTGGCAGAGAAATTGTGCATGTTGATCCTAAGATTTTGATAAACAATTAAATGTTGATGTTTTTGGTGGAACTAACGGTTTGATTAAGTGTTTCAGTTTATTAGTTCCAATGAAGATATTATCATGAAAAAAGTTGAAACTGATTCTAAATACTAAAGATAAATGATAAAGATGATGGAAATTAAGAGATTGAAGAAATTGAAGAACCTAGGAAAAACAACTCAGGTTAAATTTTTACTTTTAATTATTCCCGATTAGGACCATAAACGACACAAAATGATTTTTATAAATATGAGTGTTTTTTATAGGATCCTAATTAGTTAAATTATTTTCTCTTATGTGTAATTGAAAATAAAATAAAAATAATTGACTAAAATTGAACTTAAGTATTTAGTAGAGCTATCCGAGAAAAGAAATCGGTTCAAGGGACGAAAACGTTCAAGAAATTGAATAAAAATAAATTAAGGAGAGGTGTTCCAGAAGTGGTCGATCGACAGGTAAGTCGACTTGTGAATAGTGGATGAACTCTCTGAATTGTTCGGTCGACAGGTAGGTCGACCTATGGCCAAAAGATGAATTCTCTAGATCTCTAAGTATACAAATAGGTTGACTTGTGAAACATCCTGAATCGTTCGATTGATAGATGAAGTATGGGCAATTGACCGATGAGAGAGAAATGTTTGGCTTGAACTACAATCTGAATCGGGCGGTCGACTTATGGTCATTGGTTAGTTGACTGATGAGTTAGTTTCAGGTTTAGAGAATTTCGAGGATTCTAATCAAACAATAGCCGTCACTAGCCATTTATGGTTGAGATATGAGAGAAATTTTAGGGATATGATAGTATTAAAGATATATCATTGATATTTTGTCATCCTTATAGATATGATTCATATATTTTAGTTATTTCTCAAATTGATTCATATAATTATTTCTATCCTATCGATTTGAGTTTGAGAAATATTTGAGAGTGAATGTTTTGAAAGTTATAATTAAGTCAAATATATCTAAAATGAAAGATAATGATATATGGGGTCTTTAGGTGCTTTTTAGATACTTATAATTTAAAAACTAGTCGTTGGAGGGCTTATTTCAATTCCCTTTAAATAGACCAGGGGATTTCACACGACAATACACAATATCAAGAACTATTCAGTTCCTAAACTATTCTAAGAGTTATCATTCTGATATTATACTGAAAAATATCGTGAGATTATTTTAGAGTTAAAGTTCTTGAGTTAAAGCGCTAATTTATTTGGCATCACCAATCTGAGCTGTCTAGCGATCTGTTTTGTAATTCATTGGTGTTTTCCTGGTGAGATCATTCCAAGTTTATTCTTTAATTGAGTATTTGATTATTATTACTTGCTTGGTGAATTGATCTTTTTGAGAAATCGTTTTTAAATTATAAAAGCATAAAAATCTTTTAAAACGATTTGTGTGTTAATCTGATTACGTGCTTAATTGTCCTACCCTCATTTTTTTTTTTAATTATAATTAGAGTTTGTTTTCTTACTTTATTTCTATCACTAGTAGTGGGATATTAATTGAGTATTAATTTATCTGGGGTGGTAGAAGTTTCGAGTGAGAAAATTTGCTTATCAATTTGTAATTTGTGAGTTGAGTGACGGATTGACTACTATTAGGAATATTTAATCAAAGGGTAGCTGATTTCAGTCTCTTCCTGTAAAGATATTGAGGTAGTAATTCTTCATTGATTGAATTTGTGAGTGATTTTGTAATGGTTCTATCCTTACTTGGGAAAATGATAGTTGGAGTGATATGTGAGATTTTGATTCTTTAGCTTAAGGTATAAAAAGAATTAGGTTATTCTTGAGCCTGTAAAAAAGTAGAGGTTATTCTTGAGCTTGGAAAAAAAAAGAGGTTATTCCTGAGTCTGGGAATTTTTTTTTGTAAAGGTTGATTCTGAACCTGCGAAAAGAATCATTGTGAGGGTTTGGTTCCTACCTTTAAAGGAATCTTGAGTTTAGTGGGTATGAATCTCCGTGGGGCTCGGAAGACTGGATTAGCCAAGAGTAGCTTGGTGAACCAAGATATATCAATGTGTACTGTATTGTATATTTTCTTTATTTTATCTTGTGTTGTTTGGGTGTGAACCTAGAGCTTATTACACTTATCCGCTGCTATAAAGAAAATAATTAATTTTAGGATATAATTAATTGTTTGATTTTTGAAGTATTTTCTCTGATAATTTTTAATACTACCCAATTCACCCCCTTCTTGGGTAGCTCACTGGACAAACCATTGGTATCAGAGCTAGGTTTTAGCTCGATTAGGATTAACATCCTAGCTAAACCAGTTACGTGCACACATTATGAATGATGTGTTTTGTGTATCCTCTTTTGATAGTGGTAAATTTGTATATGAAGATGTGGTTTATGATTCTTGTGATTCTTGTGGTAGTGATGGAGATGATGATAATGAAAATATCCATATTGTTATGAAAAAATTACTTTCTTTCACACTACTTTTTACTAAAGAGAGTTTGAGTTTAAAAAGAAAAATTGATTCTTTTGAAAATGGTTAAAAAAATGTCCAAAAATCTAAAGTGCATTTGGCTGATTATTGTGGTACAAAAGAATTTTCGTATGTTGTTTTTGAAATTAATAATTTGCTCTCTAAAGTGGATTCTCTTGAAAATGAAAGCAAAGTTTTAAAAAATAATTTTAACATGATTTATAGGCAAAGGTCAGATTTTGTTTCTAAAATCGATTTACTTAAGAAATTTTTTGAAAAATCAAATTCCGACTTTAAGTCTGTTTCGAGAGATTTTGAAAATAATTTTTCTAGTCAAAGTAAATATGTTTCATCGTCTCATCCTTCATCACAAGCCAGTGATAGTTATGTTTCTATTGTAAGAAATTATTCTTATTTTAAGTCTCGTGTTTTCTATGATAAATCGATTTTGAGATGCTATTATTGTAATAGGGTTGGACATTTTAAAGTATCATATTCATTCAGGAATCCTAAGTTTATGTCGAACAAGAATGGATCCAAAATGAAATGGATACCGACAAAAGTTGTTGAAATGTCTTGTGCAGAGTTACATAATATTGGAAATGGATCCGAAGGAATAAACAAAGAAGTTATATTAAAATCAAGACAAGATGTCATCAAGGATCCACAAGCGACGTGTGCAAAGCAAAAAGATGCATCAAAGACAGAATGTGAAATTATAAAGAAGCCACAAGTGAAATGTGTAAAGAGAAAAGATTCGTTAAAGCCAAGATGAAACATCACCAGGAAGCCACAAGTGACACGAACAAATGAAAATATAAGAAAATCTAATGGCAATAATCAAAAGTTGAGAGGATACAGACAGACTAAGAGAAATTATGCACCCAAAACAATCATGAGTACAAATGAGGTAAAAAATAAAATTGTCCCGAAAGATATAAAAGGTACTCCTAATCCCTTGCGTTTTAAATTTATTAAATTTGTTAAAGAGCGAGATTCCCGACTTGCCAAATAGGTTAGTTGGTAATGGTTTCTAAGAGTTATTTTAAATGATGCGTTCACTTGTTGTTTTAGAAATATTATATGGTGATTCTGAGAATCATATTTAGTTAAGGGATATTAACATGTCTTTATATACTTATATAAAGTAGTGATCATGAGTTAATTTTAAAGCATGTTATATGATTTAGAAGATTAATCGAGTGTTTGTGATCTCACTAAATAGTGTTAATTATTTGTTGCATATGCATTTTAATAAGATTATTTGTATAATGTGCTGTCATTCATGCTATTTACTTTTATACAAATGAGTTGAATTACGCTGATTTTTTATGCATCTTGACTTATTAAAATGCATGATATTTTATATTAAGGTGATTTAAAAAATAAAGAATGATTTAGTTGATGCATATTGTATTAAGTCTATTTTTGATACTATATATATTCGATCATTTAAATATTCAGAGCGCATCAATCTGTGCTTAATGTTTTAAGTTGATACTTTGTGCACATGAATATATTTATGGATATTAAAGCATCTTGCTATATGCATGACAATGTGTTCTTCTCATACGTCTCATATCTATTGATTTTTAAATGATTATGATTATGAAGGGATCTAGAATGATATAAGATAATATCGTTATTCTTGAGATATGCTTCCTATCCTAGTGTATTAATGATTACATGTTTCTAGGTTCTATCTATAAGGAATATATTAAGGCATGTGGACTTAAATGAAACTATATAATTACATGCTATATTGTTGAAATATTTTGATTGACTGAGAATTATTCTTCTATACATGAATTTGCTTGTTTACAATTATTTAGGGGAAAAAGTTTTTATAAGTGGGGCAATAATGTGTTATGCTTAAATTGAAAATGATGATATTGAGGATTTTGATACTTTTGATTAGTTTGTTATACTCACTAAATCTCTAGCGAAAAATTAGAGTTCATGATATTTGCCTAGAGTAGTGATGTTTTCGGTTCCTCCTCCCCAATTATTTTTTGAGATGACAAAGGGGGAGAATTAGTTGTTGTTTTAATGAATATCTTAAGGGGAAACTTGAATTATCTTGTTGAATATTTTAAGGGGGAGTTTATTGTATATTGAAATTTGTGCTTTGTAAAAAATCTTATAATTATCTTCATTACTATGTTTTAACGAGTTAAAGAACCCGTCCTCGGATTTAGGGGGAGCGTGGTTACATTATTGTTTTAAAGGTTTATTAGTTCCAATGAAGATATTATCATGAAGAAGTTGAAATGGATGCTAAATACTAAAGACAAATGACAAAGATGATGGAAGTTAAGAGATTGAAGAAATTGAAGAACCTAGGGAAAATAACTCAGGTTAAATTTTTGTTCTTAATGATTCCCGATTAGGATCACACACGACATAAAATAATTTTTATAAATATGTGTTTTTTTTTATAGGATCCTAATTAGTGAAATTATTTGCTCTTATGTGTAATTGAAAAAGAAATAAAAATAATTGACTAAAATTGAACTTAAGTATTTAGTAGAGCTAAGCGAGAAAAGAAATCGGTTAAAGGGGCGAAAATGTTGAAAAAATTGAATAAAAATAAATTAAGGAGAGGTGTTCCAGAAGTGGTTGGTCAACAGGTAAGTCGACCTATGAATAGAGGATGAACTCTCTGAATTGCTCGGTCGACAGGTTGGTCGACCTATAGCCAAAAGAAGAACTCTTTGGATCTCTAAGTCGACAGATAGGTCGACTTGTGAAACATCCTGAATCGTCCAGTCGACTGATGAAGTATGGGCTATCGACCTATGAGTGAGAAACGTTTGGCTTGGGCTACAACTTGAATCAGGCAGTTGACTTATCAGCGTTGGTCGGTCGACTGATGAGTCTGTTTCAGGTTTAGAGAATTTCGAGGATTCTGATCAAACAGTAGCCATTACTAGCCGTTTATAATTGAGATGTGAGAGAAATTTTAGGGGTATGATAGTATTAAAGATATATCATTGATATTTTGTCATCCCTATAGATATGGTTCATATATTTTGGTTATTTCTCAAGTTAGTTCATATAATTCTTTCTATCCTATAGATTTAAG
The DNA here is from genome assembly GCA_016647705.1 of Eucommia ulmoides. Classification (NCBI taxonomy): domain Eukaryota; kingdom Viridiplantae; phylum Streptophyta; class Magnoliopsida; order Garryales; family Eucommiaceae; genus Eucommia; species Eucommia ulmoides. Next base: position 33,473,813 of record CM028326.1, on the reverse strand, counting down.
TTTGAGAAATATTTGAGGGTAAATGTTTTGAAAGTTATAATTAAGTCAAATATATCTAAAATGAAAGATAATGATATATGGGGTCTTTAGGTGCTTTTTAGATACTTATCATTTAAAAACTAGTCGTTGAAGGGCTTGTTTCAATTTTCTTTAAATAGACCTGCAGATTTTACATGACAATACATAATATCAAGAACTATTTAGTTTCTAAACTTTTCTAAGAGGTATCATTCTGATATTATACTGAAAAATATTATGAGATTATTCTGGAGTTAAAGTTCTTGAGTTAAAGTGCTAATTTATTTGACATCACCAATCTGAGCTGTCTAGCGATCAATCCATTGGTGTTTTCCTGGTGAAATAATTTCAAGCTTATTCTTTAATTGAATATTTGATTATTATTACTTGCTTGGTAAATTGATCTTTTTGAGAAATTGTTTTTGAACTTTAAAAACATAAAAATCTTTTAAAATGATTTGTGTATTAATCTGATTACGTGCTTAATTGTGTTACCCGCATCCTTTATTATAATCAGATTTTGTTTCCTCACTTTATTTTTATCACTAGTAGCGGGACATTAATTGAGTATTAATTTATCTAGGGTGGTAGAAACTTCGAGTGAGAAAATTTCCTTATCAATTTATAATTGGTGAGTTGAGTGACGGATTGAATACTATTGGGAGTATTTAATCAAAGGGTAGCTGGTTTCAGTCTCTTCCTGTAAAGAGATTGAAGTAGTAATTCTTCCTTGATTGAATTTGTGAGTGATTTTGTAAAGGTTCCATCCTTGGGAAAATAATAGTTGGAGTGTTTCTGTGAGGTTTTGATTCTTTAGTCTAATGTATAAAAATAATTAGGTTATTCTTAAGCCTGTAAAAAGTAGAAGTTATTTTTGAGTCTGGGAAAAAGAAGAGGTTATTCTTGAGCCTGGAAAAAAGAATTTGTAAATGTTGATTCTGAGCCTGCGAAAAGAATCATCGTGAGGGTTTGATTCTACCTTTAAAGGAATCTTGAGTTTAGTGGGTGCGAATCTCCGTGGGGCTCGGAGGACTAGATTAGCCAAGAGTAACTTGGTGAACCAGGATATATCGGTGTATACTGCATTGTTTATGTCCTTTATTTTATCTTGCGTTGTTTGGGTGTGCACCTAGAGCTTATTACACATATCCGGTGTTATAAAGATAATAATTAATTTTATGATATAATTAATTGTTTAATTTTTGAAGTATTTTCTCTGATAATTTTTGATACTACCCAATTCACCCCCCTCTTGGGTAGTTCATTGGTCCAACAGTGCGGAGCTTCGGTTGGTCCAAGATAAGTTGCATCAGATCCGCTGCATTCTTCAAGGAGTCCAAAACAACCCTACACCACCCAATGTGAGGCCTCGGGAAGTGGGTGCAATTTACACCACCAAGGGTCTTCACGCCCCTTTACTGTCTGCCCCTGTGAGAGAAGCACCGGTCTGCTACCCTGCTCCGTTAGGCGGTGAACTGGTTGGAGAGGATAACTTTTTTTGTCTCGTCAGAATAGGCAAAGGAGGCCTTGCCCTCCATCAATTAATTGGATGGGCTGGGCATTCTTTGGGAAGAACGCCCAACTTTCGAGGGCACAATACCACCAAAGTAGGCTATAGAAGACAAGACTACCCCTTTCTAGGGTTGACATGTCATCCTGGGCGTTTGCATATTTTTCACGAATATCATCATAATAGCACACGCGATTTCTCGAACAGGTCAATCACGTTAGTCTGTTTGTATTCGTTGTTGTTTTGATTCAACCGGTAAGGCAATTGAGAAAGAATCTCATTCGGGCACATCTCTTTCTATAAATATTGGGGACATGCTAGGTTAAATCCCCATCCCTTGTTTTACTTTTCCTTTTTTCTTATTCAAAGAATGTTTGAAGTTAGTTTTTATGCTGTTGAGGAGACCTGCCGCCTCTTCACCTTTCAGTGAGCCAGGGTGGAGGAGGCCTACATCACCATCATTCCTCTCGCTACCACCGCCGAGGAGGTTGCTCACTTGGGCATCCTTCGATCGACAGTTACTGTCATGGACTACTAGTTCCTTCATATGTCTATTCAGAAGCTGGGACTAGAACGTCAGATGGTCACAGTCCGCATGGAGAGTTATGAGGAGAAGGTTTGCCTTCAAGCGAAGCTGAACAATTTGTACGATCTAATGGATTAGCTAGAGCGGTAACTTCGCCTGGAGTCCTCTCGTCACGCGATAATAGAGAAGGTGTCAGAGATTATGGGACAGGAGACTTTGGAGCCTGTCATGGATGTTGACGTTCTGGAGAACTGGGATCACGAAGCTCGAAGATACCATGCGCCAGGCCTGTTGCAGCATGGGCTGGTACTTTTTCTCCTTTAGTAATGGTCTCGGGCCCTTCTAGAAGGCTGACTCCGTCCTTTGCCCGTCCTCCACGCCAAACGAATATTATTCGTTGATTTGGTGGTGAGTCATCATTTGACAGTTAGCGTTGCATTTTGTTTGTACTCGAGGACCTGACCCTTGTGGATGATGGATCTTGGGCCTCTTCGAAGGCATTTCTCTTCCCTTGGGAGTTTGGCCCATCGAAGGTGATTGACTTAAGTCCAGACTCGTCGCGGCTTAGGACTGAATTCACCACTATCAATAACCAAAACAAAGTAATGGAAAAAAAGAGTAACCCATGGATTCTGAGTTGAAATGCGAGAGCGTTGATGACAACAATGAAGTTGTGGGTGTGTCTATCTTCGCTGGTGGCAAAGCTAGGTCATCGGATCGGTGACCCTGAAGGAGTCATGCAATTTCTTCTCAGAGGAGCACTCCGACCCTCCAATGGTGTGAATGGAATTGAAGATTAAGTCAGATAAATGTGTTGGCCTACTGGGTGTGAGTACTCAAGTCAAGAGAGAGAGAGAAAGAGAATTTTAGGTCTTGATTTCACAATTGGGTTGCAATCTTGGACTAAATCGAGGGGTGGTGAGGGTGAGGAGCGTTTGCGAGGTTGGGGGATGAGTCTGAGGAGGGGTGGTGGTAGGAGGATCGGTGGTTGTTCGACGGTAAATAGAGGAGAGGGTGGGGAAGAATTGTTCATGAAGAAGAGGTTAAAAACAAGAAGGGAAAATTACCAAGTAGACTTATTAAGAACTAAATTATCAATTAATAACAACTGTTTTAGATTAAACCAACTAATTTTATTGACTTGATTTTTTGAACTGTTTAACCTTAATTTTAAAATAGTAAAAAATTCCATGACCTAAATACCCTCGTAAGATCTACAGAATTTAATAGTTTTCTTTATTAAACGATGTTAACAAGAAAGAAAAAATAGTTTCACAAATAATAAGCATCAAAGTCAACGAATATTATATTCAAAATGCAAACAAAGACGATGATTATGATTGTGTGTCTCGCAGAAGATATATACCCTAATTTGTAAGAATTTATGTTATATGTAACACTAATATACAAATGTAGTAATGCATTTTTTTTTTCATCTTGTAACACATATCATATTAAATATAACATGAATTTCAATCCATTGCTGCAAAAACAAATGTTATATTTAACATCTAAACAAAAGACAAGGGTAATGATTGTGTGTTTCGCGGAAGACACACAAATACCCTAGTTTTACAACCACTTATGTTATATGTAACATCAACACACAAATATAACAATATATTTTTTTTTCGTTTTATAACGCATATCATGTTGAATATAACATGAATTTCTATCCAATGCTCTAAAAAAACGAATGACATCTCATTTTAATGATAACGAAACCGAGGTAATTCCTATATAATTTGATGACAAAATAGTGAATATATTTGGGACAAATATCTGAAAATTTATAAGTGTTTTCCTTGCAAACACATATGGCAACCGCTCCGCAAATTAAAGTATGCGCATAAACAGAAATGTTGATTGATCGAGAATAGAAAGTAACCGCACTTTAGTAGAGGAAAATCAAACCATATATTTTAAAAGGATTGCTGAGTACATTAAAAATCTTTGAGTTATTTGGTAATTTTGATACTAAAAGAGGATTGTTGAGTAAGCACCAAAAAAATAAAAATAAATAAATAAATAAATGGGAAAAAAAAAAAGAAAAAGAAAAAATGTAAATTCAAAAAGGTAATTTTGTTTAGTTGTCAAAAAAATTGAATGAAAAATTTAATTCCATCTATTTTAAAGCATATTTTGTTAAATCAAACAGAAAAATTTAATTTTTTGTTTTCTTTAAGAGTAAAAGTAGGTAAAGTATAATATTTTTATTTTTATTTTTTTTATTTATTTATTTAAATTTTTATTTTTTTTGGTAGTGGAGAAGGGTAGAGTAATAATTAATAATAGGGGGCAGATAAAAGACAAACTATCTTTTTTAAATGACAGGACGAAAAATAGCATAGGTACACAACCATGCTGCATGAAAACATGAAGAAAACGGTAGGGAACTTAACAATTTCAAAAAAGGATTTTTTTTTTGAGAGGGGGGGTTTTACGGTAAGTTATTGATCTGGTCAGTTTACGCGCACCTCGATTAATCACCTCCCCAAATGATCTTAAGGGCGCACTCCCTCACATTGGGTGGATGCATTTATGATTAAATTCAAAATTTATTTCTCGGAGTGTTTTTTAGAAGAGTTAAACCTTAGTTGGCAAAAAAAAGGACAATTCTCCTTACCCAAATAAATGACACTGGAAAGAATTAAGCAAGCTTTGATGCAGTACCACTTACTTCTAAGCTTCTCTTACATTGGTATCAGCGACCACATGTTACAAGGGCCACACGAAACAATTTCCAATCTACAGAAGCATAGTTTATACAAATAAAACTTTAGGGACTAAAGCGAAAGTAGCCTATACTCGAGGGGCCAATTATGTACTTTCCCCGTCTATCATATTGTAGTGTTCTTCTAACACTTGTTGGCGGGAACGCAGGCTAGAGCGCCGGCAAAACGGGTGAGCCTGTTGACGTGTGAGCCATCCTTGGGTTTGATCATATCGTCATCACCCTTCAAGCTGTGTTTCAGGTTTCCAGACTGTATGAAAAAGGCACCATTCATCATTACATCTCTTTCTGATTTCCACAACCAGTTCTTCCACACGCTCTCCGGTGCATAGTCCCTCTTCGTCACCTATATATAACACCAAAAACACGAACACTAAGACCATCTTTGAAAATCGCTGAAAATTTTAAATGTACTGAAATTATAATTGTTAAATTTATTAAGGTTGAATATATTAAGTATTAGTATACAAAAATAAAAAATATATTAAGTATTCCAATTCTTCCTCTTCCTAAAACACGAGAATATAATCCGATGCCACCATTCATGGTACGACAACGAAACCTACACCATCAATATTATCACAGAGCTCTTCTATTCGTATCGGAAAAACACAAGACGTCAATCTCAAAGCAATCAAGAACTGGGAGAGAGGTCTTAAAAGGTTTAAACTATCTCCACACCCATAATCCACCAGGATCTGAACTGTGACAACATCTTCGTGAACGGAAATCAAGCCAAAATCAAGATTGACAACCTGGGTTTCGCCACCATAATGAATCAACCCACCCCCTGGACCGTGATCTAAAGGCCATAATTCATGGCACCGGAGCTGTACGATGAAGAATACAATGAACACGTTGATGTCTACTCCTTCAATATGTGCATGCTAGAATTAATCACCTGCGAGCATACAACGGATATGTATGGGTTTTCAGTCCTCTGTTATTGTTATGGGCCGATAAATTAGCTGTAGACCAATTCACACCCTTAACAACCTGTATCGGTATAGTAACGGCTTGTAACGGGACTAACGACCGTGACACATTAGTGTAGGGGTTGTTACAGCCGATTCTACATATCTGTGTCCAGACAACTCTTTTTGCTCACTTTTCTCCTCATACCCACCCCTTCACCATCCCTCTTCCAACCCAGTCAGCAATGTTTCGGCCAGATCTCGGTTATCTAGCCCTCCTCCACCCCATTTTTGGCCAGATCCAAGCCCTTCACTTATTTTTCGGCCAGATCCAAGTATATCTAGCAAAACATATTCGTGAAAACTACGAGATTCCTCTGTTTTCGACCAGATTTGTAAGTTTTATATATACACACACACACTTTAGTTTCAGCTCTACAAACAATTTTTGCCTATATTAGGTTTACTCTTTTATAATTTTATTATGTTTGTATAACATATTTTTCATTAACTGTTGTAAATCTTATTTTTTCATTTAAGATTGTCTAGTACCACAATTCTTAATTTCTATTTTTTATCTTTTTTTTTTTTTTTTAAATTTTTTTGTAATGCGTTTTATAAATAGTTAAATGTCATAATATCAATTAGAATGTGTTTATTAAGGGTTAAATGAGTAGAAGAATTACAATTATTGAGTTTTTGAATTTTTTTTGGTGATTTAAAAAAATTCACGACCAATAAGGTTGATTTCGGTTACAGATAGAGCTATACTCTTGATACCATTACACTGCAACCATTATCGTTACATAACCCAACACCACGATTTAAAACGTTGCCAGCGAGTACCCCTACAGCGAGTGCAGAAACCAGAGGTGTAAAATCTGTTGCCTCTGAACATAGTAAAAGATCCCCATGTGAAGGTCTTCATTGAGAAGTGTCTCGTTCAAGCTTCTCACAAGCTTGCCACCACGGAGCTTCTGAATGTGAGGTCGCAACGGATCGTGACGGATCTGTGCAAATGTGTCTCTACGGATTTGCACTTGTTGGTGTAGATTGGCACATATCTGTGTCAACGAGCTCAGATCCATGTTGGATCTGTGCTAGCGAGCACCAACGTGGATCGGGGGGGAGAAGAAGAAGGAAGGGGAGGAAGGGGAAGAAAATTCCAACATATCCGGTGGGTTGTGGTGGTTGTTCCAGTAGGGTGGGGAGGGGTAGATTTTTGTTTTTTAATTTGTTAGTATAAAAAGATAAAGGGGATTAAAAAAAATAAACGGAATATTTATGTAATTTAGTTTTTAATTATTTAAAAATTATTAGGGGGAAAATTTGTCATTTAAAATTTTATTGATTTTTACTCTATTGAAAAACTAAACGATGTTTAACAGGTATTTTTTGAACGATAAGGCAGCCTTATGTTTTGGACAAAATGAAATCAGATAAATACCCTAAATAAGCAAGTGTTTGGGTTTACCTCTTTAGCATCTGGATTTGCGGGAGCTATAAAGCGGTTGCCCTGGCTGAGGATTGTAGGGTTCTGGCTTCCACCCACTGCGTACATGAGCCAGTGAGTGTAGTCGTTGTTAACGACATGAACAAAGCCCCACCTTACCCTCGGCATTCTTTGCACCAAACCCTGCCCAAAGTGGTTGAAGGCCAGAGTCACCTGCATTATCTGGTCTTCCGAGTAGCTATCACTTGCCCCAAACAACATCACCTACACAAACATGCATCATCATCATCTTCATCATTGTTAATACAGGTAATGGACTTTGTCTCACTAGAAGAACCAAATCTTAATCCTAACAAGATTATCCTACTCACCTCTTATATATAGACTTTTTTGTACATTTCTCAAATATTAATATAATTCCTTTCTGTTTTCTCAAATCTTGTCCCTCAATTATTCTAACAGTTACAGAGATAAAATCCTAATGGAAGGAATACTTACATCATCGTGGTGGGTGAAGTGACAATTAGAGATGGTAATAGCCGTAGAGCCCTCAACAACATCAATGAGCCCATCATTACAATTCGACATCGAAATATGATCGATCCAGATATTCGACGAACCAAAGATCGATATACCGTCGCCGTCACTCCTCGATCGGTAACCGTAGTGCACTATCGAATCCCTAATAAGACCACCGTTTCCGGCCTTCACGTCGTGAATATGGAGGTTGTGGATGATGATATTCTTCACGAATTGCAACGTCAGGCTCGCGCCGTAAGCGATGTGAACGTGGGCGCCGCGGCCGTCGATCGTCTTGTCGCTCGTCAGCAAGAGCTCTTCGCTCAGGCGTATGACCATGTCGTGCTTGAATACGATCCAGAGAGGGCCGGGATGGATGGCGGCGTATCGGAGGGTGCCCGGCTTAGGGTTGATGAGATCGTCGTCGGAGGGGTCGGTGACGACGTAAATTGGGCCTCTTTTGCCGCCGGTGGTGTGGCGGCCGAAGCCCAGGATGCATTGTGCTAGCCTCTTGCGGTTGGTGACCCAGTTCTTTTGGCACCTCCAGCATTTGTCGATTGGGTTGGTGGCCTTGCAACGCCCTTTGTACTTGTGCAATTCTCTCCTTGTGCTATTGGTTCCGTCCATTGACCTGAATTTAAATTGTCGATAAATTACATTTTGACTCCTTAATTGCAATACAATGTTTTCTTTGACCCTGAATTTCCGTTTTCTTTAAATTTGGCCCGTTTTGCAGAATTTCATCCGAGGTCGTAGTGAAATTGGTGAAAATTACATTTTGATCTCATAAACCATGAGCATAATTGAAATTTATTGTCCGATAATAAATTTTGTCGTGGTTCGTCAATTATAACATTTAGGTTGAAAACATCAAGCTGAGCCTCTTTTTTGTTCCTTCGTGATTTTACAGAAAATATAACGTTAAATTATTGATAAAAATAAATGAAAAGACAAATTTATCCTTTATTCTATTTATTTATTTATTTTGCCTCGTTCCTTTTTTTCGTGTTAATTATTTTATTTTATTTTTATTAAATTAGACAAAAGTTTAGAAAACTTAATTTATTCGATTCCTTAATTTTTCTCGGTGTCATAATTGACTAATAATTAAAAAGTTTAATTTGAAATTGATGACAGCCATGCATACATTTTTTTTTTTGGATAAGCAATCGACATATGCTTTCCTCAATACTTGTTCTTGGTGCATGGATATGTATTAAAATAGTATATTTTATTGATCGTCTTGTTATACCGAAAGCTATCGAAGTGAAAAATGGGACCATATAAACAAAAAGAAATCTTATCTCAATAGGCTAAATTGTCAAAATTTGATAGTCTGCGGGCTAATGTGTAAACCCCATTATAATTAAAAGATAAAAATATAATTTATATTCGTAACCTCGTTTAGGTAAGAGATTTGATAAATATATGAAATTTGTAAATGATGGGATTTTAAAATTTTGAATTTTAAAACCCCATCATTTACAAATTTCTTGTTTTGATAATTTTTTGGGATAATTGACCATTAGTCCCAAATAATAGACCTAATGTTAAAAAAATCATGTTTAAAACATAAGTTTTGATTTAGTTCTTTAAGTTAAGTTTTGCTTGAATTTTAGTCCCGCATGTGCAGGCATTATGAGGATTGTAAAGAGAACTTTTGTGAGTAAATTCGTGTTATAGTGAATATTAGTTACAATTTAATAATTATTGTATATTCCATATCTCTGTATATTTTTGGTTTCATGTACTTATATAATATTAATTACACGTTACAAATTACATGTATTTGTGTAATATTTGTGATATTTAATAAATATTACACATATAAATTAATTTAATATTAATTAAATGTATTTGTGTATATTTAACTACATGTAACTAATTACATGTATTTTGTAAAATTTTTGTTGTATCTAACAAATTTTTATACATAAATTAGTTACATATTACAAAATACAACAATATTTGTTACATCTAACAAAAATTTACACACAAAATAGTTATATGCAACTGTGCGTGTGGAGCCGCGTGTTGGACTTCCGTCTTTTTTAAGTAGGCAAGACTAAAACACAAGTTGCTTCTACCTTTGGGATTTTTTTTAAAATTAAAGGTGAAATGTCACCGAATGCCCCTAATTTTTTTAGATGAAAAGTTTGTTTTTGTAATTTTACAATTTTCTTGTTTGAATAGATAAATATTTATATTTTAAAATTTATTAAATTTTAATAAAAAAAAAGTGAAAATATAGATAATAATATAATTTTTATTTAGTAATTTAATAATATAATTTTAATAATAGATGACAAATTAAAAAAAAATAGCTAATTTCTCCTGAGAAGAAATTAGAAATAAAATGTGTTCGGAAAAAGTTTACAAATTCTTCTTATTTTTTTATTTTACAAATGAATGGATTTCATAATTTTTTTTTCATAATATTCAAAAAATAATTTTTTAAATAAAATTTGTGAAATCTCTTTTTTAAATAAAATTCTCTTACATTATCTTACCCAAAGATAACGGAATAAATTTTAAAAGAAAAAAAAAAAAAAGATGATAACTTACTTGTGGACCTGGTGATTGAAATGTAGAATAACTTCGTCAGGGTTTGGATGGTAAGCAAGGAGAGCTGCATTCTTTGATTCTTCTTGTCTTTGCTCCCATACCTCATCATAATGGACAATATGTGCCTCTACGCATAAAATCCATACACTTAAACCAACTATAACTATTCTTAAACCTTCCATTTTTTACTATTTAATTCCCCCAAGTTTGTCTTTAAAATTATTAACCAATCTTTTTTATTTTTGAATTGAAAAACAATTCATAAAAAAGGAAAATTGCCTTGTGAGATTAGTACAGGAATTTTGTGGGCATTTGGGTTTGGTTAAATACCAGAAGAAAGTGAAGCAAAAGGAATGGGAGGATGGGAGAGAAAAGTGATGAGCCAGCTCTCTCAATACCAGTAGTCCCCTGGAACTTTTTCTATGGACAATAATGAGGATATAAATAAATTAAATTATTACTTGGTGGTGGATTTAAGCTTCGGCCTCTACTTTAAGAGAAAACTAGTTTTAGACGCCTAATAAAAATATATTAATATAAATTTTTAATTTGAACATAATTTTAATTCTTCATTTACAAATAATAGAAAATATAGAGTATTTTTTAAATGATATTTTTTTTAAGGATTCACTCGAAATTTATATAGATCACAGAAGGAGTATATGAAATTTTAAAAATTGTAATTGATTTTTTCTAAAAATAAAGAGGTGAAAATGTATATTTTAAAAAAATTAAGGGTAATTAATAAAAGATCTAAGTCAGAATATTAATAGTAGAAAATAATATCTTGTCCGTTGATTTGATAAAAATAAAAAGATCGAAGACATGTCTTATTTTAAGTTGTGATTCATTCTTAGTTTTGACTTCCACTTAATATATAGTATATGATGTCTCATGTAATGCACATCAGAGGTGAAATAAAATCGACTGGATATTGAATTTATATTCTGATTCTTGAATTTTCTCGTAAACTATCTATAATTATCATTTCAAGTGTATAAGATTTGTAATCTATAGTGGGTTGGATGAACTAATTAACATTATATAGTAAAAGAAAATATATTACATTTTTAGAGCCCTATATACTTTTCAACCGTCTAATGTATTACAAGATAAGTAACGGTCTAGATTAAATCAAAATATAACATAAAAATAAAATATATTTTTATATTTAAATTTAATTTCTTTCCATTTTTCACTTTATTTCTTTATTTTCTTTTCCTCCTGAAAATTCTTGTAACAAGAGCTACGTTCCGTTCTTGATCACTATTGAGACTTATGTCAGCACTGTTGTCATAGCCATCAACTCTATGAGCTTTAAGTGATAGAGATCTCCGTTTGCTAGTATTTACTCCTTCGTATCCTCTAATATTTGGCTTATGAGTCATTAGGTTGTCAATGAGCTCATCAATTATGTAATTGTTTAGATCTTTGACTTCCTCAATAGCCGTCATCTTGGATTCCCATGCTTTGGTCAAGGATCACAAAATTTTTCAAACTCTCTCAGACATTGAATATAGCTTTCCAAGTACGCTGAGGTTATTGCAGATGTTGGTGAACCTGGTGTGCATATCCTAGATAGTCTTTGTATTGCCTATTTTGAAAAGCTCAAACTGGTGGATCAAGACATTGATTTTATAATCTTTTACCTAATTTGTCTACTCATGTGTAATCTGCAAGGTATCCCACATTTCTTTTGTAAACTCGCAATCTGATATCTTGTTATATTCATTCACATCTAATCCGCAGAATAATAGATTAATAACTTGAGCATTTACAGATAACTTTTTGAAATCATCCTCGTCATATACTTATCCTCTTTTTGAGGAACACCATGAATAGATAGAACATGAGGATCATTTTTAATAACTAACAATGCATAATAGTTAGTAGCCTGTAAGAAAGTAGTCATTCTGGTCTTCTAGAAAACATAATTACCACTTGTAAAAAGTGGTGGATGGTGCATAGATTGCCCCTAAACTAGTGTATTCATGTGATGTGCCATGTGATCCTATTTAGCTAGGATGTGAAGAGTATTTAGTTAATTTAGCTCTAGTACCCATTGTTGGTCCAAAGATTTATCCAAGATGGAGGGTGAATTGAGTAGTTAAAAAATTAAACAAATAACTTTAACAAATCAAACCACTTCAATTACCCTAACTAGTTATTAAATTGAATTTAGCGGAAATGTGTTTAACTAAGTACACAACCAAACATATAAAAATAGAGAAATTGACACAAAGATTTATAAGAGTTCGGCAAGCTACTCTAACCTACGTCCTCTCCCCTAAGCTTCCATAGAAAATTCGCAATCCACTAATCTCGATCTATTTCCAAGTAGGAACCAAACCTTTATTATCCTCTTCACAGACGCAAGATTAACCTAATTATTTTTTCATATCAAATCTATCATTTTTCCATGCGCAGGATTATCCTAATTTTTTGCACAGACTCATAATTAAACCTATCTGTTGGCTCAAAGAGCTACCCAAGAAGGGGGGGTGAATTGGGTAGTTACTAAAATTTAACAATTAAATACTTAAATGCAAATAATCAATTTTCCTAAATAGATTATTATTTTTATATGCGGTGGATATGTGTTTAATACTAAGTGCACGCTCAAACACAAGATAAAAAAATAAAAAAAAAATAAAAAAAATGCAACACACAATAATTTATCCTGGTTCGGTCATGCCAGTTTTGTCTATGTCCAGTCCCCCGATCTCCACGGAGATTTGTAATCTACTAACCTCTTGATTCCTTTACTAAGTAGGAACCAAACTCTTACAATTTACGATTATTTTATAAACACATAATCAACCTTTACAATTTACCCTTTTCACAATTCAAAGATGCCCTATGTTTTTACCAGGCTAAAGAAATACCTAACTTTATGTCACTTATTTTTTTCACATAGAAGAATGAATCTTTACAAATCATTTAAAAAATAATTTAATTACAGGATGAATCAAAACTTAATTCTTTTCAAGGGAAAAGAATAACCTAATATTTTTACCAGGACAAAGATCAAATCCTAATTATTATTTTTTTTTCACTGGAAAAAGATTGAAAACTAGTTACCCTAACTAGACATCGTCCTAAATGTGTCTAATCTACTCAAACTCACAAATACAAAAAATATAAGTTTCTTCCCACAATGAGCTTCTACCCCCTTAATACGAATATATTCAATTAATGTCCCGAATAATTATTACGTGATAGATACAATGTAAGGCAATTCAAATCTGAAAAGTAAATAATGTGGGTAGCATAAATTTAACACGTAATCAGATAAACATCCAAAAATCATTTAAAAAGTTTTTCAAGTTTTTAAGTTAAAAAATGATTTTTCTAACAATCCTAAATCAAGTAATCAAGATAAATATAACTGTAAAAAATAAATAATAAAATTTAGAAGGATTTCACCAGGAAAACACTAAAGATAATGATTAAATAACAATTAGAACCTAAATTGGTGACGCCAAACAACTATCGTTTTAGATCAATAACTTGAATATAGTCTCTAGTAAAAATCTCAACGTTAATCTGATTCTTATAAAAACTCAAACTGATTATTTTTTATGTCTTCAACTCCATTCCTGTAGGTTTCTTTAAATAGACCTCTAATGGCTAGTTTTCAAATGTTATGTCAATAAATGACACATATGAACCCCATATATCATATAGATTTATAACAACCATATTTTACCAATAATATAACTTTTAAATCTCTTAATTTAGCCCCAAAAATAATTTAATCTTAGTCAATGAAAGTATAGAAAGAATTATGGTTAAGTATATGGACTACATTGTAAGGTTAAATAAAATTTTATAAATCTCTCCCATATCTTTAACCTCAAATATTCTCCACCAAAATAACAATATCTAAATTACAAATTCGCAGGTTTAAAAATAGGGATTTCAAAGACATGTTATAACGGCTACTTTTCAAATAATATATCATTAAATGACATCGCAAAACTCCATATATTATATATATTCAAAATAGATCACAAAATATATCAAGTATATCTAAATTTGACCCAAATCCCTCAAAAACCTCGCCTGGAATCGTCAAAACTAAGATGATTTGACCAAACAACCAAAATAGTTGATTTCCTAACTAAAGCAGTTGGTTGACCGAATTGATTAGTGAGCATCCAATTCCCTTTATTTCATCTACTGACTTATTCGGTTAACCAATCCTCTTAATTCCGTTGGCTGGTTGGATCAGTGTGTTCACTTGCTTACCCATTTCAGCTACTGTTTCAAACGGTTGGCCGGTTGGATTAGTAGGACTTCGTTTTAACTCCCCAAACTCATTGTTTTAATTAGTCAATCAATTAATTTTCTGAGTTGACCTGGATTTTTTTTTTTTTTGCTTTAAAATACATTTTTCGATTAAGACAATTATCAAAATCATTTTGCAAAAGGAACACTTACGATATCTCATTTTAGGATCATAAACTTATCATTTCTTATCATGATACACAGAATTAACTCATTTAAGTGTCGTGCGTGATCCTAATTTAGGTTGCATTAAGAGTATAAATGTAAATAATTGTTTTCACCTATTTTCTTCAGCGTCTTCAAAACTCTTCTTATCTTCGTCATGTCCTTTTTACCATCTCAATATATATATATATATATGAATTAAGTAAAGCACAACTAATTGGAGCAAGAAAAAATTGAGTAATGTCACCATGATTTCCTTGAAAGAGATGTGAATAATAGCAATGTAGAATCAAACACGGTTTTTCAATAAAGTCTTTTCTTGGCAATCAAGAATTTCTTAAAAATGTTTATCTCAAAATATATTTAAGAAAATATGCACTATCTCTTAAAAAAATTGATTTTATTTGAATTCCTAATTGATTTGAAATAAAATTCATAGGTATATATATATATATATATATATAAGAGATTTAAATAATGCCTATAACGGCTATTTTTTGAATGATATGAAAAAAGGCATATATCGACCACACATATAAGATAGATTCAAAAAAGCTTTATTTGACTAAGAATAGGACTTTTAAAACACTCAATTTAGTCTCAAAAAGATTTTGATTTAAAATCCAAAAGGATATAAATAAGTTTAATCGGTATAAATCACAAAATTAAAAAATATATGGATTAAATAAAAAATATCTTCAAAATATAAGATATATCTTTGAAATACAATCAAAACCCATTAAAATAATATATTCCATTGTTCAAATGCTTAAAAAATGGGTAGAAGATCTTTGAAAATCGTTTTGGTCAAATTATGAAAAAGGCCATGCCAATTGATTGGTGTATCAAATAGTCGACCGGATGACTTCCAACGACCATATTTTTAGCCATTGCACACAAGTCGATCGACCGGGCAATTAACTATTTTAGGTTTTGAATCAATCGTTCAACCTGTCGGTCGATGAGATATCCTAAAACTCTGAAAAACACATTCTGAATTAATTGGTCAACTAATCTATGGGCGATCAATCGTCCAGGCCGAAAAAATAATTTTCCAAACTTTTCAAACATTTTCTTGAACGAGTACTTAGGAAAATCATCTGATAACATAAATTTATCACTTCTGACCACTTTAAAAATATTTCAAGTTAATTTTGAGTGTCGTTCATGATACTAATTGGGTTGCATTAAGAGCAAAAAATCTTCAATATCTTCATTATAATCATCTCAATTTTTATCATTTCTCTTTATAAATTTTCTCATTCAAGCACCAGAACTAAAATCTTAAGCACTCGTTAAATACATTAGTTTCTTAAAACATCAATGTTAATTGGTTCATAAAAAAATATAGGGTCAACAAAAATAATTACCCAAAACAACATTTATTACTAAATTTCGTGTATGTTACCCTAACACATAATGTGATTTAATTTAATGAATAGTTACAAAATCAACTCCACATTGTAATTATATTTTTATCTGAGTGGATATTTACTAAGGCAATTAACCCAACATATAGTTTAATTTAGATTGATAATGTTCACTAAAAATAACTACAAAACATACATGATTTCAATCAATGAATGTTTATTAAATCAATTACGACCAACAGAATGCAACTTATTTTAGTGAACATGTACTAAATCAATCTAGCAACAAAATAAAATATTACGTACTAAAAGAATGTTCACTTGGACAATATCATTAGTATGCATTCATTCATTTAGGAAATATAAATTATAAGTTTGAATTTTACAAAAAAATCTTTCAATCATTTGTGAGTCATTTTTATTGAACATAAACTTTTGATTTTTTTTACTAAAAGAATAATCAATATGCATATCTAAATGAAGCAAATAAATATGTAAAATTAAAGTGGTGTAATTTTCGTGAATTTAATTCATTGTGAATGCTCACAAAATGAGTTTGTTTGTTAGTATTTATTTCCATTATTGGTGAGTTATTAAGAAAGTGACATTGAACATTTTTATTGAAAGTTAACTTTAGATTTTTATTTTTCACTCAAAATAATCAAAATGAATATCAAAATAAAGAGGCTGAAATATACATTAAATTGAGTTTGTTTGTCAGTGTTTATTTCCATAATTGGCGAGTTATTAAGAAAGCGATGTTGAACATTTTTACTGAAAGTTAACTTTAGATTTTTTTTTTCACTCAAAATAATCAAAATGGATATCAAAATGAAGAGAATGAAATATACATTAAAATGGTATACTTTTTATGAATTTAATCTGTTGGCCCAAAGTCTACCTAATAGGGGGTGAATTTGGTAGTTTAAAATTTAATCGAATTAATTTACCCTAATCGATTTTATTGTTTAACTATCGAATCGTTATATCTAACGCGTACACACAAAGAGTAAAGGATAGAGATATTGACACAAGATATTTTATAATAGTTCGCCAAACTACTATCACCTACGTCTACTCTTTTAAGCTCTTGTAGGGAATTCAATTTACTAAAAATCCAATTAAAAGTCATAATAAATGGTAGTTAAGTAATTTCATATAATTCTCCTGCATATGTTAATGTTTTTCAGTAAAGCGTAGGCTTTTAAAGTAGAAGAGAGTAAAGTGATACTAACACCATGCTTGATAATCGCTTAAATTTTAAGTGTTGAAAATTTTAAGTGTTAGAATTTGAAGTGCTGAAAATATTAAAAACTTGTTTGATAAAATTGAAATTTTAAGTGCTAATTTTTTTTTATCTGTTTCATAAGTACAAAATTTAAAGACTAAAAATTATTTAATTTATATTACTACCCTTAAATTTAAATTTTTACAAAACTAAGATAATACAGGAAAAAATTCAAATTAAAATTAAAATGAAAAACTGTGATATGAAAAATAAAAAATCTTGATTTTTTTTTTTACTAAAATCAAGATTTCTCAAGGGTGAGATTTGCAACGATAAGGGTAAAATGAAAATGAAAAGGGAGTTAAGATTGTGAGAGTAAAATAGTATTAAAATGAATAAGTATTAACTAAACCCATTAAATGAAAAAGAAAAAAGTAACGACCAATTGACTTTAAATTTTGTACCCACAAAGTTAAAATTTCAAGTAACACTTAATTAATTATATAATAAGGCGAATTACATTTTAAACTCTCTAACTATTGACAGATTTTTAAGTAATCCTCATAAATTTTAGCGTTTTATTTTGAACCTCCTACGTATGAAAACTGTTTTAAAAAGTTCTTCTGTTAGATTTTCTATTCAAACTAACAGAATCAAGGAGTAAAATAATAATTTTCTATATTTTTTTTTTTTTTATTTTTTTTTCTTTTTTCTTCCTCCATCTTCAACCTCTTTTTCTCTCTCTCTCTCTCCACCACCTTCTTCTACTGCCGCCACCATTGACGCCGCCGCTGCGGTCGCCACCGATGTAGCCACCAACTGGCCGCTACCAATGCCGCCGACGGGGTGAACCACCCCCTATTACGCTGGGAATCACCCCCTGTTATGGGGGTGGTTTACCCCGTCGGTGGCATTGGTGGCGGCGGGGTGGTGGCTGAGAGAGAGAGGAAGGTTGAAGATGGAAGAAGAGAAAAGAAGAAAAAGGAAAAAGAAAAAAAAAAAAAAAGAAAAAGAAAAAAAGAAAAGAAAACAGAAAAAGAAAAAATGATTAAAAAATTAAAAAAATAAAAAATTATTATTTTGCTCATTCATTCTCTTAGTTTGAATGAAAAATTTAATAGAAGGATCTTTTAAAACTCCGTTCATACATAGAGAGTTTAAAATGAAACGCAAAAACTTAAAAGACTACTTAGAAATCTGTCAATAGTTAGAAGATTTAAAATGTAATTTGTCTTAAATAATATTAATTAAAGTTATCAAATAAATTTAAGTACGGGTTTAGGAATTCTTTGCTATAATGTGATACAATTGCAAGTTAAAGGTGCAAACTGAAACATCATGTAAAGTTAGCTGTTAGCCTGTATGTTAGGTTAACACTACCCGCAGGAGAAGTTTTGGAATATGAAAGCAAGATCGTGCAAGTAAAGCTAATAGAAATTGAATGCACTAAAATTCATGTTAAAAAATTGAAGTGTGTCAATTATAAATAATTCATTAACAGGATGATTGCATCCATAATCACAGAGACTTCCTTTTTTCGTTTCAAAAGTCGTTATATTTGATTTCGAGTTCATCAATGGCGGATTTCTGGGGAGCAATAAGAGGTACTGATCGGAGAAATTCCCGTAATAGTCTGACAGTTCAGGAGTTGGTACCGTCTTCCGGTTGGACCGAGGATTCAACTTGCCATTTTCTTCTTGTTGATCTTCCTGGTACTCTCTATCTCTCTCATATAAAATCAAATCCTCTCCTTTAGTTGACACATTGGTTATGAATATGAAAGGAATTAGTAGTAAAGTTATAAGTATGAAACAAAACCCTGGATTTTGGGTTGAGACCCAAGATCTCCATACACTAATATCTGAGCATATGTTATAATAATTTTGGTCCAATAACCACAAAGGAAGAGATTAGTCGAGGGTCAACCGACCAAAGGTTTGATGTGTGAAGTGTGATTGTTGGATTTATTCCACATCGGCTGTAGATGAGGCTGGTGTTCAAGATATAAATGTGAGGGAAAACCTCAATTCATTGTGAGAGAGGCCTAAGACCACCCTTCAACACCTTAAAACAAGTAGAATTACTTTTTACACATTTATTTTTTGTTTTTATTGTATTATTTCTAAAAAGGTTATATTTATATCAAAATCACTGAATGTTTGAGGAATAAAATTAAAAACTATTTATGTCTAGGAAAAAAAGTCATTTATTTTTTTAGGTAAACTAACTACTAATGACGTTTATTTCACTATTTTTTTAAAGTCAATTCTAGTATTTCTCTAACTAATTTGTACTTCTATATTGAAGGGTTCACGATGGAGGAGGTGAAGCTCCAAGTCGACAAACATGGCCAAATACTTGTAAGTGGAGAAAGACAAATGAGCGAAAACAAAATCATCCGCTTTGAACAAAATTTTAAAACGCCCGAGAATGCAAAAATAGAAGAAATAAGTGGAAGATTCGAAGACGAAATTCTCTACATAACCGTCCCCAAACAAGACACTGATCAAAGACATGAAGAAACAGAAGACGAAGAAAGTACAGAGGAAGATGAGAGTGAAGATGAGACCAAAGGTGGATGGATAGAAGATGAGAGGAAAGATGGAAGGATAGAAGATTGGAGGGAAAATGAAGAAGAAAAATTTCACGAAGCAAAGGAACATAATCAATGGAATGAAGGTGGTATTTTTAAAAGGGCAAAAGAGAAGTTGGGAAAGAATAAAGGGGTGATTGTTGTAGTTATTGTAGCATTTTTGTTGGGAGTGTTTGTGACTCAAAAGTTTCAAGCAAATGGGAAAGAGTAACGTTATATGTACAAAGGTGGTGTAAATATTGATGTGACGAAATTGGTTAAATTCGGATAATAAAATTTGACTTTGTTTGAATGGGTCTTCAATCGGCATACCATGAAAACAGTATAGAAATCATTAAGTTTGTTGACATTTATTTAGTATTTATGCTTTTTAAAGTTTTATTTTCATTAAACATTTTTGATTAATTTTGTTCAGTAAAAATTTATCTTAAAATTTTAAAGTTAGAGAAGATTAGTCGAGATACGCGTAAACTAATCTGGACATATTTTACTATAAAATAAAAAAAATAAAAATCCAAGAAAAGTAATTTTCTTGCTCCTAGATTTCTATAAAAATTAAAAACCAAGGCCACCTTACTTTCTCAAGCTTTGTACTAAAAATACATTCATAAGGAAATTAAAAAACAAACTCACTCTTAAAAACATGTTACATTTCAATTATTTTTCTATTGGAATTACCAAAATGCCCCTCAAACCCACATAACAATCACTGAAAAAGTAGGAATCATTACCATAACGATTAATAAACACATGTTTAATAAAAAAGGTACACACAAAACTTGATTATAAGATCCTATAAATAAAATAATTACAAAAATTGCTCGATCGAGGTTTAAAATTTCTCAATTTTTTATTTCTATTCTCAACTTTTTGTTCTCTAATTTCTGTTTTTGTTTTCAATTTTCAAGGATTTAATTATAAGGGCTATCATATAATTTAAAGTATTGATTCCATTGAGTTGGAATCTCATTCTACCCATCTCAAATGGAATCTCATTCCATCCAATTTCATTCCAATGGAATCACGAAAGTGATTCCATTGGAGTACCAAACAAAGGAATAGAAATCGAGGACGGAATGCGATTCTATTCCGCCCTCGATTCCATCCAACCAAACATGCCGTGAGGGGTTTGCAAATACTTTGATAACTCCTTCGGGATAAATATTTTGAAGTCCAAATCTGTTAAGGTTGAAAGAATTTTGATTTTTTTTTTTAATTTTTTTTTTTTAAATTTTGCCAACTTAGGATGTAAATAATTTGATCTCTTTCTTTTGGAATTTTAACCTGGTTGGAAGAATTTAGAACTTAAGAACTTGGGACTAATAATTTTTTAAATTTTACTTTTTCCCCTCACGGTTTGGAGGACTTCGAAAAATTACCCACTCGATGGGGTTGAAACAATTTGTAAATTTAATTTTTTTACCCATTTGGGTTGAAAGAACTTGAAAAAGAGTTTTCTAAGAAATTGATCAACTCAGTTTTTAAAAGGTAGTCAAAGTGTTGGAAAAGATTTGTTTCTGTCGACTGACCTATAGAATGGTCAACTGGTAGAACTAGGTTCCCAAAAAATGAGTGTTTCAAGGCAATTCGGTCGATTGATAGACCAGAAGATAGATATAGGTCCTAAATCAGTTGACTGACAAGGAGAAACGGTCGACCAAAACATCTTAAAAGGACACTTTTTTGAACGTTACAAGCAAACGGCTGATTGACTTCAGGTTTAGTCAACTGATTGGGTTTAAATTTTTTAAATGTTCTATACATTATTCCAAAATCTTATAGCCGTGATTTTAGTATTTGAAAGTTGCAAAACTATTTTTGGATGGCTTAAAATGGTTTTCAAAGACTCAAAAGATATTTTATATGATTTTATTGAAAAATATTATTTAGTCCATTTACTTTCAGATTTTGTGATCTTTCTTGGTAAACTTCTTTCTGTACTTTTTGGGGGCTAAGATCTAAATATATTTGGGGACTAATTTGAATATTTTTAAGGCTAAATTTTGGTTAAACTAGTTGTTGCAAGCCAAATTAATATAAGGGTTCTATAAAAGCAATTTTTTTTATCATATCTTTTGAAAAATAGATATTATAGGGTATATTTGAAAATCCTATATATAGACCTGTGGATTTATGGAATAAATCATCAATAAATATAAAATTTTAAATGAGATTTTTTTTTCTTTCTAAAAACTATATTCGTCAAAAGGTTTTGTGAAGTTCTTGATCATGTAAGAACTGATTTGAAAAACTGACAAATCAAGTTCTTGTTCTAATCTTTCTTAAAGAAGTCTCAGTGAGATCGTTTTGATTTATTCTATGTGCTCAAAATATTATGCTTTAATTGTTATTAATTATATTTCAATTTTCAGTCTGCTATATTTGTGAAAAAAAATTGTTTTATGAAAACTTTGGTAAGATAAAAACAATTTTCTAAATCTAGTCTCAATTATCTCTGTGCTTATTTGAAAAAATGCAGATTGATTAATTTTTCACACCCTTCATAAACACTTCTATCACTAGTTCGGAAAATCAATTGAGTTAATTCTGATTTAGTTGGTAGAATCTCTTGTGAGAAAAAATAGATTAATTTTTTTTTTTGGTTATATTTGTGAGATTGTAGCTTAGGCCTAAGTGAAATTGGTGTGGGTGAGACTGTTGATTAGGTATAAAGGAAGCTTGCATAATTAGGGATTGTAAATGTGTGATTCTTACATGTGAAAAGGATTAATGTGAGGGTTTGATTCTTACCTAGAAAAATTATTAGTGTTGTCTAGTAGATTTAGATTGCTTGCGAGAGCTCAGGGAAGTAGGTGTAGGCAAGAGTGGCTTACCGAGCTACTATGAAATTTATGTGTATCAAATTTCTCTATCCCTACTCTTTTGAGTGCATCTAGTATTCACGTTTCTAAATTTAATAAGATTAAAATTGATTAGGAAAATTTAATTTGATTCAAAATTTTAAATTACCCAATTTACCCCCTTTTGGGTGAGCTTTAGGCTAACAATTGGCATCAAGGCTAAATTAGCTAACCATGATTTACATCCTAACTAAATGATAACATGGTACACCACATGCGTAACAAATAGTTGAGGGACAATCTATTCACAGACCTCCACTTGTCGTTGGTAATAATTATATTTTCTAGAAAGCCAGAATAATCGCATTCTTACAAGCTATCGATTATGATGCATGATTGGTAAAAATGGCCCACATATTCCTACACTTTATGGTATTCCTTAAAAGAAGAGAAGTTCGATAAGGATGATTATAAAAATTTGTCTATTAATTCCCCAGCTATTAATATTTTATTATGTGGTTTAGATGTAAATGAATATAACAAGATATCAAATTGTAAATTGGCCAAGGCAATATGGGATACCTAGAAGTCACATATGAGGAAACGAATCAGGTGAAAGAATCTAAAATCAGTGTCAGGTTCATGAATTCGAACTATTCATAATAGATGATTTAGAGACAATTCGGGATATGTATATAAGATTCACAATATCTACAATAGTCTAAGTTCTCTTATCAAACCATATTCAATGCCGGAGAAATTTCGAAAAATACTAAGATCCTTATCCAAAGCTTGGGATCCCAAAGTGACAACAATTCAGGAAGCTAAGGACCTAAACACATACACCATTGATGAGTTTATTGGTAATCTGATGACTCACTAGCCTTTTATCCGGGGATACGGAGAGGAAGACAGTCCGAGCAAATAAAAATCCTGTTGGCCCAAAGAGGGGGTAAATTGGGTAGTTACTAAAATTTAACAATTAAACATTTAAATACAAATGATCAATTTTCCTAAATCAATTATCTTCTTATTATGCAACAGAAATGTGTTTACTTCTAAATGCATACCCAAACACAATATAAGAAAATAAGTAATGCAGTATATGATAATGTATCCTAATTCAGTAAGTTATTCTTACATACATCCAGTTCCCCAAGCTCCACATTTGATTCACAATCCACTAAATCTTTGATTCCTTTCCCAGGTAGGAACCAAACCTTTACAATCTCGATTCTTTTCACAAACTTAGAATCAACCTTTATAATTATCCTTTTCACAAGCTCAAGAAGAACGCTATCTTTTTACTAGGTTCAAGACTAACCTAATTCTATTATAAAAAGAATCAAAACATAATCCTTTTAACAGGTTAAAGATCAAACCTATCACTTTCTCATACTTTTACACTCATCATTTTCTCAGGTTTAGGAAGAACCTTTACAATCACTCAATTCTATTACAGAGAGAATCAAAACCTAATTTTTTTCACGGAACAAGAATAACCTAAAATATATTCAAATCCCCCAAATCCCTTTCTCAGAATCATAAAAAATGGATAGTTTTTTACCAAGAGACTAAATCAGCCGAAATCCCAACTAAATCAGTTAGTTGACTGATCTATTCCATTCGGTTGAGTGACCTGTGCCAAACTTCCAATTAGTTGTTGGCACTACACCAGTCGGTTGATCGACTGATGCACCCCAATTTTTCGAAAGAAAAAGGATATGAAATATTAAGGTGTAAGAGAAAAGTGTTTTTTTAAAAGTGTCGATTTTCTAAAAAAAGTACTTGGGCCATTTTAAAACAAAGAGTCATCACCTAGAATTGGGTTTAAATGGTGTGCTAGGTCACCGCATTTTTAGAAAAAAATTTAAAAAGCCTAAGTAAAAATTGACTCCAAAACACAGTCATACTAAAGATTCATTTAAGAGCTCGGGAGTCGGTTACTCTTGAGGAAGGTGTTAGGCACCCCAAGACGCTTGTTTGAAAATAGTACCTTGTGTCCAATTAAATCCAATTAATTTAAGTCCAAACGTTTTATTTTATTTTGAAATTTTTTCCTTTTTATGAAATCTTTTTGGTATTTTTCAAAAATAAAGCGAGACAGTTTTTTGGTATTTTTAAGAATGTTCATCTCGGTATAACATCTTATCAAATATTAAAGGATTCGACAAAGATGGTCCCCGGGGGGGTAGTTTTATGTACGTTTTCGATGAAATTATTTAATTTAAGTAGGCAAATCAATCTAAATATTTTCTAAGTGATGCAAAAGTCAACATGCAAAACCACATGAAATATTATATTATTTTCTATAAATGCAATGTCACAAAATGCCTACTTTCCGAATTTGCCCAACTTGACATTCCCTTAAATTCTATGAAAATGAGAATCAAGGAAATATCACAGAAACTCTATTTTGTCAAAATTAATTCCACCAAAACTTAAGTAAAATCCAAGGAAACGACTTACCAAAGAAAACGATTTACTAAACCGATTGTTTCTAAATTTTATTTTCTTTTGAAAATCAAATCGTTTGTAAAGAAATATCTCCTTCGATAAATTGAATCGTTGAATTCACCCTAAGACTTGAGAGATTTAATTTTTATAAAATACTTTATTATTTTTTAAATTTTAATTTTATTTAAAAACAATTTAGGTATAGCAACAACTTAAATAAAAAAAATAAAGAATAAAATAAAATAATAATAATAATAACAATAAACGTATCATCATCTCATGCTCGAAGGCTAAGCCCAAAATGAAAAATCTCGTCCCGGTATGTTCTTCGAATCGTTGGATGATTCTAACGGAAATTAAACTTGCAGGAATTTGAATTGCGATAATAAAAAAAAAGGTAATAAAAAGAATTAAGGGATAAGAAATATACCTACCCCGACAAAGATTCCCGATGTATGCTTTTTATTCTCTCATGGCCTCCCAAATGAGCTTTCGTTGAGAATCGCTCCCTATGAGGGTTTCTTTCCGAATTTTCTGAATGCTTAAATTGTGAGGGGGAATGTTTTATTGGTAGCGCGTAAATATACCACTACTTTCACTCGCAAGTATACAAGGTCAAGTTTTAGTATAGATCGGGAGAGTTAGGGTTATTGTGTCCACAAGGATTGGTTGTAACTATTATCGAGTACCGCGATTTTCATAACCTAATTTCATCTAGGCACTAAAAATAGAATATAATGAAATACTAATACTAATTTAATTAATCTAATTAAATTAACTATACTAATATTAATATGAGATGGTTTAGGGAAGTAGATTGCCTAGGGATTAACTTTATTTACTTAAATGCGTTTGATTTCATTTTAGTTTACGTTAATGGCGTTTGGCGTATATGACAATCTCGGTTCATAAACTCACTCGCCACCTCTCCCGAGTGTAAGATGAGTGAATACATGACTTCGCGTTAACGAAGAAGTCCTCCTCAACGTCTTAACGACACTAAGTCACGTGAGTCTCGCCCCAATGTCATTGATTGCATACTTTCTAACGGCCTCCTGGGTTGTTAGATTGTCATGTTGTATTTACCCTAGTCCAAATTCGGGGTTACCTCTCCGGAGTGTCAAATCCTGTATTCTCTAATTATCTAAACAAGCATAATAACATGACAACACAACAAACACAATCGAAATTATAAAGAACAACCATAAACGAAACACAAACTCAAACAAATCACATTTTCATAAATATATGTTAATCCCTAAGAGAATCCATGTTTAGCTCATGGTCATAACCGTTTATACAATGTAAAACGAGCTAAACATGCTCAAACAGCAATCCTAAGTTAAGAGATAAAGAGACAAACAAGAGAAACTAGCCGTAGTCTGAAGATTTGTCGCTAAGAACATTCCAAGATCACTTTTCCTTCTTTGCTTTGTGTTCTTCTCCTTAGGATTTGCTTGAGTTCCCCAAAATCCTCTCAAAATATGCTCTAAGGAGCTATATGGCTGAAAATGAGGGAGGAAGAATGATTAAATAGGGTTAAATATCTCAAAATATCTAATCAATATCCTAATTTGGTGTAGAGTGACCGCCGCGGCGGTGGAACTGCAAATAGTTTAGCAATTATTTGCTGTTTTACCGCCGCAGCGGAGGTGACACCTGTTGGTATGTTGGCTTTAAATTTTGTGTCCGAACTCCAATTGAGGTGATTCAAAAACTTATGGAAATCTATGAAAAAGTTATACAACTTCCATGTTTTGAGTTTTTCAAAAATAAAAACGCATCATGTTCTAAATTGGCCTTGAAGTTACTGCACCTGTACCAATTTTGCCTCTTTTCACCAATTTATTCAAAAAACCTATAAAACACTACAAAAATACATTAAACTAACAAAAGTACTTGAAAACATACAAATATTTGAATCTAAAAATACTTGATTTGTTGGTAAATAAACCACTCATCAAATACCCCCACACTTAAATGTTTACTTGTCCTCAAGCAAAACACCCACACAATACAAGAAAATATAAAAACTAATTACGAAATTGAAAACACCAGGAACAAATATGTGCAAGTTTTGAGTATCATCTACTGGCCAAATAGATTATCCCTCATCGGCCCCCAATCCTATCAAGTTCAAGCATAAAAGCACATCATACAGTGTTCTAGAATTTCAACATTTATAATAGTAAGCGCCGTTATAGATCCTACTAAAGTGTATGTGTATTAAAACTCAAATATATAACTGTCCATTAATTGGATTGGATTGGATTATCCACCATATAAGCGCATGACCAAAAAAAAAAAAAAAAACACCCCGAAGGTATAAGGAATCCATAGGCTTGACCCAGGATCTATTCTCCACTAATATAGGCTCGGAAGTTCAAAAAGATCAATAGGTCTTGGTTCGGTTTAGGACAAATGGCCAAGGGAAAATTGGAAGAGAAACCGGGTTAACGTTGTTAACTTAACGTTACCCAAGGCACATCACTTGGCACACTCACACTCGAAACCCCACAGATAAGATTTAAAACAACCCTGAACATATATTAAGAATGACGTACTCACTTGTCAAACAGAAACGGAAATAAAAACTGTATTTACATTTTTTTTCTTTTCTTTTCAACTAACACACCCCCAAACTTATTTGATTGTTACAATTTAAGGGGTGTGTGAAAAACGAACAAAAATGACAAGTGAGTACTCGAATACTGAACTAATCAAAAGTTCTCCCTAAATCCAACTGCTCACATCAAGTAGCATTTGCAATCTACTAGTTTGATTCTCTTAGATTGTGCCTTCAGTTTAGCGATGTAGGTTTGGAAAGAAGTTTTATCGGTCATGTGGTATTGGTTAAGTGTTCAGAATTAAAACAGTTTAAAGGCTTCGACAGGGTAACGAGGGATAATGATTTAACAAGGTTAGCTTAAAAAGGCTCAAGCGAGAAAAACGAATGCCTAAATCATGTCTTTTAAACTACCTCGCCTAGGATTTCACCTCAAATTTGCCCCAAATCAAGTTCTAGAAACCCTAAAGTCTTGAATTTCGGTGACAAATAATCATTTTCAAATCAATTAGATGGTTATATAATGAGTTTTCGTGCTCATGCAAGTAGGATCTATAATAACTATTACTAAAACATAACGTTGAGCACACAAAACATACATGTATGAGTTCTACGCTCGACCTCAATAAACAACCAGGGGACATACTCATCATCGGGTAATGGCCCAGATGACGTCAAAACTCAGCACATGCACAAAAACTACCCTAAACAAACATGCACACGTAAAAACAGTAAAACATAAATTATAACTGAACACATAATACTATACCAACATATCACACCCGACTCAAACAGGAAATGCCCAAAACGACCTAGTTAGTGATCCCAATGACATAATAAAGTATTATAATAAAGACTAGGGTTTAGAACATATACCTGGGAGGCGAGAAAATCTCGCCTCCGAATCATATCAGCTATGACAGATCTAACTTATTTTTCCTTGGGTTACCTCCCGAGAAGCGCTTGGTTTAAGGTCGTCAACTTGACACGCTGAAGTGCTCGTCAAAGAGCGGATTCCTCCCATAGTAAGTTTCATACAACACCACATATGGGTCTTCGTTTAAGACGCCCTCAAGACTGGCGAGTTGTGACAATGTATAGCTCGAGCTTTCAACAGGATGCTCCACCGGCTCATGTACTTAGTGGGCATGGAAAATTATTGCTAGTGGCGGCGAAGAACAAGTGAACCACATTGGATCCTCGTAAATATGATCGTCTGAGATCGATGGCGGCATCACTAATTAGATCTCCAATGGTGACGAATCACAATCGTTGATCCAGGCTTGGGTTCCCGAATTATTCGGATAAGCATAGTTGGACTCTCTCAAGCTCATTCCAAGATCGCTTCTTCTTCTTTGCATTGTGTTCTTCTCCTTAGGATTTGCTTGAGTTCCCCAAAATCCTCTCAAAATATGCTCTAAAGAGCTATATGGCCGAAAATGAGGGAGCAAGAATGATTAAATAGATTTAAATATCTCAAAATATCTAATAAATATCCTAATCTAGGATAGAGTTCACCGCCACGGCGGTGGAAATGCAGAGAGTTTAGCAACTCTCTGCTATTTTACCACCACGGCGGTGACACCCGTTGGTATTTTGGTTGTAACGTTTGTGTCTGAACTCTGATTGAAGTGATTAAAAAACTTATGGAAAGCGAAGAAAAATTTATACAACTTCCATGTTTTGAGTTTTTCCAAAATAGAAATGAATCATGTTCCAAATTGGTCTTAAAGTTACTACACCTGTACCAACTTTGTCTCTTTTCTCCCATTTATTCAAAAAACCTTTAAAACACTACAAAAACACATTAAACTAACAAAAATACTTGAAAACACACAAATATTCAAATCTAAAAATACTTGATTTATTGGTAAATAAACCACTCATCACTTATTAATAGGGAAAATGTGGAATGAAACAATCCTAAAAAACTAGCCTTGGATAACAAATCCTAACCCTAATTTGATCACCAAAATGAAAAAGCTGTAAGGAAGGATCTCATGTGTTGATATGGACACGTGATAGCCTAAGAAACGGCACATGTCTACTACCTCCTGTTTTGACTCCTTGACCAGTTGGTGGGCCCTCCTTTTGACACTTTTTCTTTCTCTCTATCCCTTTTCCTCTTTCTCATATTTGGCCGTCCAAAAGGCCCACTCCCACTTTCTCATCTCTCTCTCTCCCTCTCTCTCTCTCTCTCTCTATATATATATATATATATATATATATATATATATATATATATATATAACTCTTTCTCTCTTTCTTATACTCTCTCTCTTTCCTGCTCAGCCTAAAAAGACAGTGAACCTCTCTCGCCTTTTCTCCCATTCTCTCTTTTGCTCACTCTCTCTCTCACCGCCTACTTTCTCTGTCTTATCTTCTCTCTCACTACCTACTCTCTTTCTCTATCCCTCTCTCTTATTGCATATCTCTATATTGATTGTCATGTGGGGCCTGCTACCATTTTTTTTCTCTCTCTCTCTCTCTCTTTCTCTCTTATTCTCTCACTCTTTCCTTCTTGGTCAAATCTTTCTCTTTTTCTCTCTCTTATTTCCATTTACTCTAGCCTTTTTTTTCAACCCCTTTCCTTTATTTCGATTTTTCTTTCATTTTTGTCTTTTTGTTTTCTTCATTTTCTATTTTTTTTTTTAAAATGATACAAAAAAAAAAAAAAAAAAAAACATAAATATTTTTGCAAAACGGTTAAAATTTCATGTCTACCATTGTCCCTCTTTGTTAGGCACTTTCACTTACTTGGCAAAGATAGGAGAGCACATCATTTTGATTGTCCAATTTTCTGATTTTTTTTAAAGCATTTTTTCAACAAAAAAATAAAAAATAAAACATGAAAAATTACTTATAACAGTACTCATGATGAACAAGTGTCTGTTTAGAATATTTTTTAGAGTAATAAAAAATAACTCATGACGAACAAGTGTTTGTTTAGAGGTTCATTTAGAGTAATGACAAAAATATGACTTATGACGATACTCATGATGAACATATGTTTGTTTAGAAAATCGTTCAGATTAATGACAAAATGACTCATGACGAATAAGTGTCCATTTAGAGGATTGTTTCGAGTAATGAAAAATGACTCATGACAATACTTATGATAAACAAGTTCGTTTAGAGGATCATTTATAGTCAAAATGACTCATGACGATACTCATAACGAATAAGTGTTTATTTAAAGGATCTTTTAGAGTAATGAAAAAATGAGTCATGACGATACTCATGACGAACACATATTCGTTTAGAAGATTGTTTAGAGTAATAAAAAATGACTCATAATGAATAAGTGTCTATTTAGAGTATCATTTAGAGTAATGAAAATGACACTCATGCCCCAGCCCTCTTGACTGAGGGGACAAAAGAAAGTCAAGATGTATAAAACCTTACTAACACAAGTACCTTTATCACCAGATATGATTGCTACGAGACTTAAAGTTTGATTGTTTGACAAGTATGATTTCGATGCAAATACAAGCCATACCTGATGATTTTTTTTACAGATTCAAACTCCTTCCAAATCCATTAAGTTTCAAACATGAAAATCTTTACGGTCGATGAAAATCAGCCCTAGTGGTATTCCAAAAAAACAAAAACAAAAGGACCCTCAGGCGTTCTACCTGTCCCATTTTTTTTTAATTATTTTTTACCATTTTTTTACACAAACGCTTTTCACCATTTTCAGGCCATACTTATTTATTTCCCTCTTTTTACCTTATCACGTGGCAGCTTAGAGTCTGGGATTTTTATTTTTATATTATTTTAAGAGACATAGCCACAATTAAAACAACTTACTTGAAAAAGAACGATCTTTATTAGGAAAAATATTTCTTTATTGAACCCGAGTTAAGAGGCTTGGGAAATATATCACCATCTATTTCTAGAGAATCAATGCTCTATCGCTCAAGGCTTTATGAATAACAAAAGGATTTTCCTAATTTGGGGCGAACTTGCCTTTGGCTTCATCTTGGAAAGGAAAAATTTTCTTCAATACGAACTCACCAGCCCTAAAGACCCTAGGGCAGACCCGCTTGTTATTGGCTCTAGCAATTCTCTGTCTGTAACATTGTCCGTGGAATATCATTGCTAATTACTTTTCATTGATTAAGCAAAGTTAGTCCAACTTTTGTTGCACCCATTCAGTTTTGTCAAGCTCGGCTTCCATGAGCACTCGCAGAGATGGAGTTTCCACTTCAGCCGGTATCACAACTTCCGTGCCATAAACCCGAGAGTAAGGGGTTACCCTTGTTGAAGTTCAGACTGAAGTCTGGTAAGCCATCAAAGCATATGACAACATATCATTCCACTCTTTATAGTTATCGATAATCTTTTGGAGGATTTTCTTTATATTTTAATGGTGGCTTCTACTACTCCATTCATTTTTGGACGATAAGGCACTAAGTTTCTATGCTCCATCTTGAATTGCTGACAGATTTTCTGCACTTTCAAGCCCTTCAGTTTTTTGGCATTGTCGGTTATCAGTGCTTGCGGCAAATTGTATCTCCATATGATATTTTCTTTGATGAACCGGGTTATTATCCTTTGAGTCACGCAGGCCAAAGAGACAACCTCCACCCACTTAATAAAGTAAACAATTGCCACCAGGATGAAGCAATGACCACTTGGTGCCTTAGGGCTGATTTCTCCAATGACGTCCATATCCCATATAGAGAAGGGCCATGGGGCTTCCAAGCAATGAGTTTGCGAAAGTGGGACATGGATTTGGTTGTCGTAGATCTGACACTTATGGCATCTTCGAACAAACCGCACATAATCATTTTCCATCGTCAGCCAGAAATGTCTGGTCCTCAAATGAGGTCCACATATACCACCATAGACTTCTTTCACCAGCTGGATGGCCTCTTCAATTCCAACACATCTTAATAGACCCTTGTCAGGGGAACGCTTGTACAAAGTCACCCCATTTAGGAAGAATTGGCTTGCTAATCTCTAGAGGGTCCTCCGATCAACAGTTGATGCTCTCTCCGGGGACTCCTGGTTCTTTAGAAAGTTCTTTATATCGTAGTAACATGAATCTTTGATAGATTCAACTTCAATATGGCAACAATAGGCAGGTTAACGCTGAACTTGGATTGCCACTGGAATAATATCATCCTCTTCTTGGGTGATGGAGAACATAAATGCCATGGTAGCTAAGGCATCGGCAAAATTATTTTTCAACCTTGGTATACTTTCAAATTTAATCATGGTAAACTGCTCACAAAAATCCAAGAGGTGATTATTATAGGCTACCAAGGTCGAATTTCTCGTGGCATATCAAATCTCTCTTGGCATACTTATCAATCACTTGGTGGATTATCAGCTCAGAATCTCTAAACACTAGCAACTCTTTGACTTTCATATCGATGGTTAACTAGAGCCCCAAAATACATGCTTCGTACTCGGCTCAGTTATTGGTGCTCTAGAACTTCAACTTGGAAGCCACCGGATAATACTGCTTGCTCGGAGAAACAAGAATTACTCCAATTCTGGCCATTAGAAAGGTTTCGACCCTGTCAAAATATATCTTCTAGATTTACTCATCTTCTTCTTCCTCTACTACATAGATCGACTCATTAGGAAATAGCATCTCAAGAGGCTAGTAATTCGATTCTGCTAGATAACTAGTCAATTGATCTATTATCGTCTGACTCTTCGCTGATTTTTGGGTCTTGTAGACGATGTTGATCTCGACTGACAACATCTTCCATTTTGTAACTTTTTTTGATAGAATCGGCTTCTCAAAGATATAATTTAAGGGATGCACCTTGGCTATCAAATAGGTAGTCAACGGGAGTATATAATGGCGTAGTCTCTAAGCGGACCAGGCCAATGCACAACAAGTTCTCTCCAACAAGGTGTAATATTTCTTGTACTTTGTAAAGAACTTGTTGAGGTAGTAGATTGATTGATCCTTCTTTCTAGATTCATTGAGCTATCCAAGAATGGATCCTATAAAGGAGTCGAGAATGGACAAATATAGCAACAACAAACTCCCTCGCGTGGTGGCACCAAAATAGGAGCGTTGGTCAAATACGCTTTAATCTTATCCAAAGCATTCTAACAATCAATATTCCATCACCCATCACTTTCCTTTTGAAGTAGCTGGAACATTGACTCACAAGTGGAAGTGAGCTGGAAAATGAATTGGGTTATAAAATTTAATCAGCCTAGAAAACCTTGAATCTCCTTATCATTTTTTGATGGCGGCATCTCACAAATGGCCTTCGTCTTTGAATGATTAATCTCGATTACCTGACGATTTATCCTGAAACCAAGAAGCTTTCTCGAAGTTACCCTAAAAGCATATTTTGACGAGTTGAGCTTAAGTTGATACTTATCAAGTCTGTCGAACATTTTTTTTCAAATGGCAAAGATGGTCCTCGTTTTCCTGAGATTTAACGATCATGTCATCAGCATACACATCCATCTCTTTATGCATTATATCATGAAAGAAAGTCACCATCTCTATTTGATATGTTGCCCCAATATTTTTGCGACAGAAAGGCATCGCCCTATAGTAGAAGACTCCCCAGATGTGGTGAAGACTGTCTTTTCTCAATCTTTTTCATCCATCAGAATCTTATTATAGCTAGAGAATCCATCAATAAATGAATAGAGCTTTCACCCCGCAGTATTGTCGATGATGATATAAATGTTCTGCAATGGGAAATTATCATTCAGACTTGCCTAGTTAAGATTACGATAATCCACGCAGACACTGATTTTTCCAGAGGACTTTGGCCCTAGAATAACATTAGAGAGTCATTTACTCTAGTTACAAACTTCGATGATTCAAGCATTGAACTGTTTTCGATCTTCTCTTTGACCTCGAGGCTAACAGCGGGCCTCAGCTTCCTCAACTTTAGCTTGACAGGTACACTCCTAGGCTTTAGCGGTAGCTTATGGGTCACGATAATTTGTTTAGCCCCACCATCTTGTCGTAGGACCAGGCAAAGATATTTCAGTAGACAACCAAGAGTGTTGTCAATTCTTTATTTTCTAGAGTAGTGAGGGCTAATATAATCTTTACTAGGTTTAACTCTTTTGTTGTCCCCAAGTTTATCAACTCAGTCTTGTCAGCACTGGGAATTGGCTTACTCTCAAATTTGGTAAAGGCTTTCCAGAACTCAGTATCATCTAGCTGGAAAGAGTCATCTTCTATTTCCACTCTCATCAGATTATGGTCTGGTTTTGCATTAAATCATACTCATCGCATTCTAGCTCAGTTACATCGCATGAACCATATACTAGTAATTTAGGCAACTTGAAAGAGTAAATTCTAACATTCAAACCATATATTGAAAAAAAAAAGAATTGTATTCATTAAATTTAAAAGGCATTATAAAGAAAATCCCTTTTATCCAGAAGGCTAGCTAAATTAAAGGGTAAGTAATTTTTTTTTTTTTCTCAATTTTACAGAAATGCCCCGTGAACTGGGAGGGAAAGAGAATCCCAATTTTACAGCTTTTCAACCCCTTTGCTTTCAATACCAGACCCATGACTTGGCCTTGCCTCCTTTCCCAAGATTAAGTTCACAGTTTCCTCAATCTACAATTTTTCAGGGTGTAGCTTATATTTTATCGCTTCTTTCTCCCCATTGATGGTTTCTATCGAATAAGGGAACATGACCCAGATATGCGGGATTTCTATTTGCTGGCTATCTGAGAACTTGTCCCTATTCTTTCGAAAACATTTTGCCCTGTCTACTCTTTTCGGCTTGTATCCCAACCCAAACATCTTTTCCTTGACTTCTATTGGATCTGTTATTGCATCTAGATTGTTATCTATTCCTCTCCTAACCCTATCGAATTATCTAATGATTATTTTTGATTGCCGAATTTGTGACAAATTGATAGGTGTAAATTACCTATATATTTCCATACCGAATTTATTAGTTTTCGAGTATGTTTATTATGTTTTAATATATTTTAATTCTTTTTGTATTAAAACAGGTGCGTGGGGTAAAAAAGTATGAAATCGAAGTATAATGATCAAATCGTGTTGAGAACGGTGGAAAAATGAGCAAGGCGGCAAGATTCTGCAAACAAACCCACCGCTGCAGCGGTGAAGAAGGTGAGAAAAATCAATTTTTGCTGAAACCTCACCGCCTAGGCGATGAACCAGTAGAAACGTTTCCTACTCCATCGCCTTGGTGAACCTTAACCGACATACTCCATCGCCACGACGGTGAATTCCACTACCGCGGCGGTGGCCTCTGCACAGTTTAGATATTTCGTTAGATATTTTTTGGCCTATATATACTCTCCTTTCCTCATTTCTTCCAATCTCTTTAGCCCCTAAGGCTTTAGGCTATATTTTAGGGTTAGGATAAGAGATTTTTGAGGGAGCGCTCTCAACCCGAGGTGGAAGATGAAGAGGGAAGCGATCGTTCGATGGTTCTAGCACCAATTTTTTGGATATAGGCTAAGTCTGTCACACCCCACCCCAGACACCTGTCACCATGGGGCCGGCGTGACATCGACACGATATCACCTGAGCGACAAACCAAATTAGAAAGCGACAATATGCATTCATAGTTATACAACCACAAAAAGGCCATAAACATCTTCTCTAACTGGGTACACACCCGTCCCTAAATTTTAATAACCACAAAAGATAAAACAACAATGAACCTCTCCTAGGTTCGCCTCAGGCTGCATCTCCCAAAATACTCCCTCGCTATACCATCGCCGGACTCTACCTAACGCCAGTAGGGGACCGACTCCTAACTGTTTCACCTACGAGTGTACTGCCTTCTTAATAAAACTTTTTTTTTTTTTTTAATAATAATACATTCTAAATGAAACAACATTTAAATATGGATAAAGCATAAGTATATAGATATTACATTGCTTGTAAAAGTTTTCATAATATATGCAGTGAAAATAAAGCAATATATATAAGTTCCATTTCAAAACTATCCAGTATAAATATCATACTAATCACCATAATAAATAATAAATCACCTAGTATAAGTAAAACACCATATCTCAAACACACATCTCAAACCACCACTCCACCACAACACACACTGGCTAGCCATACTAATCTTCTTAACCTCATGATCGGGAGTTGCAACGGTACCGTAACATTCGTAGGAATGCCTTCCTACGAAATATCCACACCCCTTTTGGGGAGAAATATAATTTACACCCCTTACGGAGAGAAATATAATCCACACCCCTTCTGGGGAGAAACCACAACCTTTTTGGGGAGAAATATAAACCATCCATATCCAACGAAAATTATTTTTAATCCTTCTTTTAGAAACCAACACAATTCCCCGAAAATGTATTTTACCAACTCATTCCAAAAACCTGCTTGATCCATATCATTTATGAAATCATACAATGTAAGCAAACACATATGCCATTATATATATATATATATATATATATATATATATATATATATATATATACAGAAAATAGTTTGGTAAGAAGACAGTACACTCACCTCGTTTCTTGTGCTACAAAAACAACAC
Organism: Eucommia ulmoides; assembly: GCA_016647705.1. NCBI lineage: Eukaryota > Viridiplantae > Streptophyta > Magnoliopsida > Garryales > Eucommiaceae > Eucommia > Eucommia ulmoides. The sequence goes on along the minus strand of CM028326.1, from coordinate 33,436,602 downwards.
CGTCTAAAGCCTACCGAGGTGTTGGCGTTTGCGAACCTAGTAATGATAGGGCCTAAGTTAATATTTTATGTAAATCACCTAGTCATGTAATGCAGGTCCTAAGTTCCGCATTTTTTCATTCCCTATATTTTATCTATGAAAATTGTTATTATTTTGATAATTTCATTCCGTTAATTATTGTATAAAAATCTTTTAATATGAACGATCCCAAATTTATTATTCCGGTTACAGAAATTTTTATGCTAGGATTGAATTTAACAAAATTAAAATAAATTTAACGAAAAACGATATCCATTCCGAATCGTTCACGGGTCACGAGATGGATTTGAATTTTGTTGGGGTTAGTTGCGCAATTTCCCTTTTTTTTTTCTTGGTTATTCTTCAGACTCGACGGTCGGCCCCCTCTCTCTCTCTCTCTACTGTTGCCGACCACTGGTGGCCTCCCACTCCTTGCCGATTCTCACTTTCGGCCCTGCACCACTCACAACACCGATCAAACACCACCACTGGCCACCTCACAAGCTAACACGCACACCCACCAGATCCCGCTCACACACCCACGCATGCTGTGACACACACACCCTTATGCACACAACTATACATGCATGCCCAATGCCGACGACACGCCACGGGACCAACGACCCCTGCCGACGGCGACATACACACACAGCGGCACACCGTAGCCGTACCCAACTCGCACCACCGCCACCATCGTTCATCGACCTCTCTCTCTCTCTCCGTTTCTGTGTTGCTGGGTTCTCGCCGACACAACACACATACATACACACACACACACACACAAGCTAACTGGACAATCAGAGCACACACACAAACCTACGCACTGTCGGAAAAAGAAAACAGAGCACAACCCACACTGCCGGAAATTTATCGACCAAACTCGCAACGCTTATGCATGCACACACCCACCAAAATAATTAGAGATATTACACATAAATACTCACCAGCCCGACGATCATCGATGATTGGACAGCGATCAGCAACTCCCGCTCACTGGTAATGCTAAGAACGCACACTGCCACACCGTTGACAAACCACCCCACCGCCGAACCACCCTCTCTCTTTCCTAGAACTGTCGACGATATCCACACGATCACGCACACCCATAACAACTATGACCATGCTATCGGAGGAATACTGATTCAAGAAAAATCGACGACCCCCACTCTAGTCCTCTCTCTCTCTCTAGAATTTCTCTGATTTTTTCCCAGATTTAATCTAGGATTTGATTACTTCTACTGCATGAGGGGGTATTTATTGCATGAATTTAGTGGTTAAATTTGATCCCCTCATGCCACGTCGCCTGATCTTTCTCTCCCTGCCGGCCGGTGGTCTCTTGTCACTCACACACACAGCGTTCATATATATATATATATATATATATATATATATATGTTTAAAAAAAAAATCCAGTTAAATTGCACTTTCCTCCCCCAATTTCCTTTAAGATCTTAATTTCAATGAATTTCAACTTTTAAAAGTTTCAAAAATTATAATTTCACCCTTAATATTTTTACTTTTTGATTTTTAATTGTCAATTTAAATCTTAAGTTTAAATTTTATGTTTCTAAATTTTTAATTTGACCCCCAACTTTTGATTTGAATTTTAATCAATAAAATTTTACTCTAAAATTTTCTAATGCTCTAAAATGCAACTATTTATGACGTACATTCTACGATTTAGGTTTTACAACTCTTCTCTCCTAAAAGAAATTTCGTCCCAAAATTTTACTTGAGTCGAACAAATGTGGCTATTTGTTCTTCATTTCTTCCTCTTGCTCCGATGTCGCCTCTTCCACCGTATGACTATGCCACAATACTTTAACTAAAAGAATCGTTTTCGTTCGCAACACCTAGTCTTTACGGCTTAGGATTTGGATTGGCTCCTCAACGTAGGTTAAATCTGTTTCCAACTCGATCGTCTATGAAGTCAACATATAAGAAGGGTTTGACACATATTTCTGGAGCATCGATACATGGAAAACGTCGTGTAGTCGAGATAACTCTGGCAGTAATGCAAGTCTATACGCTGTCGTGCCAACTCACTCTAGAATTTCATATGGTCCGATGTATCTTAGGATCAACTTCCCTTTCTTTCCGAACCTCATAATGCCTTTCCACGGAGAAATATGCAAGAACACATGATCTCCCACCTCGAACTCCAACTACCGTCAGCGCTTATCTACATAACTCTTCTGTCGACTCTGAGTAATTTTCATTTTTTTCTGGAATTACCTCTACTTTGTCTGTTGTCAACTGGGCTATGTTCGACATCAACAATTTGCGTTCGTCCACCTCAGTCCAATAAACTGGGGTTCTGCATCTCCTACTATACAACACTTCATACGGAGCCATCTCGATTGCCGAGTAGTAGCTATTATTGTAGGCGAATTCCATCAACGGAAAATGATCATCTCAGCTACTAGGAAATTCCAGAACACATCCCCTCAACATATCTTCCAACGTCTGAATCATACGCTCTTATTGACCGTCTGTCTGAGGATAGAAAGTGGTGCTAAATTTCAGCTTGATATCCAAAACAGTCTGGAGACTTGGCCAGAACCTCGAAGTAAATCTCGGATCTCTATCCGACACTATAGAAACCGGTGCGCCATGCAACCTAACAATCTCATCGATATACAATTGGGCATATTTTTCAAGAAAAAATATCGTTTTTACAGCCAAAAAATGAGCGGGCTTGGTAAGCCTATCAACGATTACCTAGATGGAATTATACCCCTTTTGAGTACGGGGTAATCTCGAAATAAAATCCATCGTGATATGCTCCCACTTCCACTCTGGAATAGGTAGAGATTACAGCAATCCACCTGGACGTTGATGCTCAATCTTTACTTGCTGACAAATAAGGCACCTGGCAACAAATTCTACAATTTCTCATTTCACTCCGATCCACCAATAATACTCACGCAAATCTCGATACATTTTGGTGCTCCCTGGATGCATCGTGTACGCTGAGCTATGCGCCTCTTCCAAGATATCATTTTTCAAATTGATGTCATTAGGCACACACAACCTATTTCCACACATCAAAGTTTCGTGACTATCCCTGATATGATGATCAGTTCTGTGACCATTTTTCACTTCATCCCAAATCCTCTCCAATAGAACTTCTAACTTTTGAGCTCCAATAATGCGGTCAATCAATGTCGGCCTCAAAGTCAAGGTTGTAAGCAATGCTGCTGCCTGACCAACCGCTAATTAAACTCGCAACGATCCCAACTCTGCATACAAGTTAGCATATGCGATTCGAATGTGTGCGACCAAACCTGCCGATTTTCGACTCAAAGCATCCGCTACAACATTAGCCTTTCCCAGATGATAGTGGATGGTGCAATCATAGTCCGTGATCAACTCCATCCAACGCCTCTGCCTCAGATTTAATTCCTTTTGAGTAAACAAGTACTTCAAACTTTGATGGTCGGTGTATATTTCACATGTCTCGCCATACAGGTAGTGCCTCCAAATCTTTAGGGCGAACACAATTGCTGCCAACTGCAAATCGTCTGTCGAGTAATTACGCTCATGGTTCTTCAATTATCAGGATGCATATGCGATTACGTGACCATGCTGCATCAGAACACATCCTAGCCCTTGGTGTGACGCGTCACTATAAATCATGAAACCACCTCTTTCTGACGGGAGGGACAATATTGGTGCCGATATTAATCTACTCTTCAACTCCTGGAAACTCTACTCACATTTATCGGTCCACTCAAATTTGGATTCCTTGCAGGTCAATCGAGTCAACGGGATAGCTATAACGAAAAATCCTTGCACAAACCGTCGATAGTAACCTGCCAATCCTAAAAAGCTTCGAACTTCAGTCACATTTTTTGGTCTTTCCCACTGAACAACAGCTTCAACTTTATTTGGGTCTATCTGAATACCATCTCCTAAAATAACATGCCCCAAGAATATCACATGATCTAGCCAGAATTCATATTTACTGAATTTCGCATATAACCGCTTTTCTCGCAACGTCTACAATACGATCTGGAGATGCTTCGCATACTCTTCCCTACTTTGGGAATAGACCAAAATTTCATCAATGAACACTATAATAAATTGATCCAGATAAGGTTGAAAGATATGGTTCATCAAGTCCATGAAAGCAGTAGGGGCATTTATTAATCCAAAGGGCATAACCAGAAATTCATAGTGTTCATATCTCGTACGAAACACCATTTTTGCCATGTCACTATCTCTAACTTTCAATTGGTGATACCCCGATCGAAGATCTATCTTGGAAAATACTTTAGCTTTCTGGAGCTGGTCAAACAAGTCATCAATCCTAGGCAACGGATATTTATTGCGAACCGTTACCCTATTCAGCTGCCAATAATCAATACACATTCTCAACGTACCATCCTTCTTCTTCACGAACAGCACTGGGGTACTCCATGGGGAGACACTGGGCCTGATAAACCCACGGTCTAATAAATCTTGTAATTGCACTTTCAACTCTTTCAGCTCAGTAGGTGCCATATGATAAGGTAGAATCGATATAGGGGTAGTGCCTGGAAGTAACTCGATCGTGAATTCCATCTCCCTATCTACAGGCAACCCTGGCAATTCTTCCGAAAATATGTCAGAAAAATTTGTAACTACTGGAATATCTACCACCGGAATTTCTCTTTGACTGGTGTCAACCACGTGCACAAGGTATCTTTGACATCCTTTCTTCAATAATTTCCTGGCTTCTAGGACTGAAATTAAACTGACAGGAGTGATAATTCTGTCTCCAGCAAATACAAACTCTAGCTCGCCTGAGATTCGAAATATTACTTCTTTCTTGAAACAGTCCACCGTGGCATGATATCCGGATAGCAAATCCATACCCAGTATTACATCGAAATCGTGAATACTTAGGGGTAATAGATCTGCCAATAACGCTCTATCACCAAATCGAAATGGACTGTCTTTATACATACCATCGATCCATATCGACTCACCCACTAGAGTAGAAATAACAATACGATATGATAAAGAAATGGGAAATTTGCCTACTTGCATCGTGAAAGTTGCCGAAATAAATAAATGCGTATAACCGGGATCAATAAGTACACGAGCATCTCTATCATATAAAGATATGATACCTGTGACCACATCGAGAGTAGCCTGAGCATCCTGTCGCGTAGTAGCAAACACACGGCCTCGTGTTGGAGGTCTACCAGTCGATCCTCTACCAAGCCATTGGGCAGTGCTAGGACCCGCACTACCCATACTGCTCGCAGGAGGCACAAATATAAAAGCAAGTTTCGGACAATGCGTAGATATGTGACTCAGCTCATGACAATGAAAACATATCAGTCCTCCCCTAGGACAATCTCTATCTAAATAACCCGGTGCTCCACACTGATAACATCTGTTTCCCCCAGTTTGAGTAATTGGTTGACTCCTCCCATACCTTTGTGGACCTACACTAGCTTTCGATGCACTTTGTTGTTGCGTGGGTTATGATTGCCGGGGACCACGGCTCCTGACTGATTGGCCAAACGATGAGGCCTGAGCAACTAGCGGTTGAGAAACCGCCCCCGTGAAATACCACCCGAAAATCTGCTAGGCGACTCAAATTTGCTCTTTTTGTATTGCTCTCGACTCTCGGCGGCCTCCTGCACATCCCTCTCCACTAGTTTTTCCGTATCCACCAACTCTGCATAATTCTTAATCTGCTTGCTTGTCAACCTGGAACAAATCTCTAATTGAAGTCCCTTTTGGAAACGTCTGTATTTCGCCTCTTCTGTTTTTACCAGATCAGGGGCAAAATGGGATAAAACATCAAATTTGACTTCGTACTGCTGAACATTCATCTTTCCCTACTTCAGCACTATCCATCTGGAATTTGTAAGACTCAGGAAAATATTTCTTGTTAAACATGGTAACGAAACGACCGTACGTGATCTCCTCGCCAAAACTGGAAATTAACCTTTTCATTTCTTCCCACCAATGCTCGGCCTCCTCCCTCAGCTGAAAAGTGGCAAGGGGAACTCGACTATCGTTGACAACCCCTATTGCCTCAAATACGTGACCCATGCCTCTAATCTAATTCTCTGCAACAGCTGGACCCACCGTCCCGGTGAAAGCCGGAGGGTCTAACTCTTTGAACCTCTTCAATCGTACCGCCTGAGATGTGGCAGTATCACTTTGGGCCCTTTGACTTTCCATAATCCTCGCTTACTACTCCATCAGCTGGGCAGCGGCCTTCAAAATTCTTTTAACCACATCTAAACTCCCTTGCAACCTATCACCATGTTCCTGGGTTTCCGCTTGCCTTGGGGGTTCCATTGGCCTCAGGGGTCCCACACTCCCAAGACTTTCGCTCCCACTCTCCATACCTATTATCTACAATAAAATTTAACTCAACAACCAACCAACTAGGCCAACCAGAAAAATGATAGTAATTAATATACGTGAATTAACTACTACGCGAGTACTAAAATCACCCACTGACACCTTATCTTAAGGTCTCCTACTGACTAGACGACTAGCACGTCTTCTATCTCATGGTCCTCTACGGACACGACAACTGACAAGTCTACAGAACCTATAACCTAGGCCCTGATACCAAAATTATCACACCCCACCCCGGACACCCTTCACCATGGGGCCAGCGTGACATCGACACGACATCACCTGAGCGACAAACCAAACTAGAAAGAGACAATATGCATTCATAGTTATACAACCACAAAAAAAGGCCATAAACATCTTCTTTAGCTGGGTACACACCCGTCCCTGAATTTTAATAACCACAAAAGATAAAACGATAATGAACCTCTCCTAGGTTCCCCTCAGGCAGTACCTCCCAAAATACTCTCTTGCTATACCATCGCCGGACCTTACCTAGCGCCAGTAGGGGGACCGACTCCTAGCTGTTTCGCCTGCGAGTGTACTGCCTTCTTAATAATTTTTTTTTTAATAATAATAATACATTCTAAATAATACAACATTTAAATATGGATCAAGTATAAGTATATAGATATCACATTGCTTGTAAAAGTCTTCATAATATATATAGTGAAAATAAAGCAATATATATAAGTTCCATTTCAAAACCATCCAGTATAAATATCATTCCAATTACCATAATAAATAATAAATCACCCAATATAAGTAAAACACCACATCTCAAACACACATCTCAAACCATCACTCCACCACAACATACACTGGCTAGCCATAGTGATCGTTTTAACCTCATGATCGGGAGTTGCAACTGTATCGTAACATTCGTAGGAATACCTTCCTACGAAATATCCACACCCCTTTTGGGGAGAAATATAATCCACACCCCTTACGGGGAGAAATATAATTCACACCCCTTCCGGGGAGAAACCACACCCCTTTTGGGGAGAAATATAAACCTCCCATATCCAACAAAAATTATTTTTAATCCTTCTTTTAGAAGCCAACACAATTCCCCGGAAATTCATTTTACCAATTCATCCCAAAAACTTGCTTGATTCATATCATTTATGAAATCGTACAGTGTACGCAAACACATATGTCATCATATATATATATACAAAAAATAGTTTAGTAAGAAGATAATACACTCACCTCGTTTCTTGTGCTACAAAAACAGCACCGTCCAAAGCCTACCGAGGTGTTGGCGTCTGCGAACCTAGTAAGGATAGGGCCTAAATTAATATTTTATGTAAAATCACCTAGTCATGTAATACAGGTCCTAAGTTCCGCATTTTTCCATTCCCCATATTTTATCTATGAAAATTGTTATTATTTTGATAATTTCATTCCGTTAATTATTGCATAAAAATCTTTTAATATGAACGATCCCAAATTTACTATTCCGGTTACAAATTTTTTTATGCTAGGATTGAATTTAACAAAACTAAAATAAATTCAATGAAAAACGATATCCATTCCGAATCATTCACGGGCTGCGAGATGGATTTGAATTTTTGTTGGGGTTAGTTGCGCAATTTTCCTTTTTTTTCCTTTTTTTTTCTTCGGTTCTTGGTTCTTCTCCAGACCCAACAGTCGGCCCCCTTTCTCTCTTTACTGTTGCCGACCACCGGTGGCTTCCCACTCCTTGTCGATTCTCACTGTAGGCCCTACACCACCCACAACACCGATCAAACACCACTACCGGCCACCTCACAAGCTAACACGCACACCTACCAGATCCCGCTCACACACCTACGCACGTTGTGACACACACACCCTCATGCACATAACTACACATGCATACCCAATGCCGACGACACGCCACGGGACCAACGACCCCTGCCAACGGTGACATACACACACAGTGGCACACCGTAGCCGCACCCAACTCACACCACCGCCACTACTATTGATCGACCTCTCTCTTTCTCTCTTTCCGTCTCTATTTTGCTGGGTTCTCACCGACACAACACACACACACACACACACACACACACTAACTGGACAATCATAACACACACACAAACCCACACGCTGTCGGAAAACGAAAATAGAGCACAACCCACACCGCTGGAAATTTACCGACCAAACTCGCAACGCTCATGCATGCACACACCCACCAAAATAATTAGTGAAATTACACATAAATACTCACCAGCCTGACGATCGTTGATGATTGGACAACGATCAGCAAATCCCGTTCACCGGCGATGCTAAGAACACACACTGCCACGCCGTTGACGAACTACCCCACCAGCCGAACCACCATCTCTCTCTCTTGGAACTGTCGACGATATCCACACGATCACGCATACCCATAACAGCCACGACCATGCTGCCAGATGAATGCCGATTCAAGAAAAATCGACGACCCCCACTCCGGTCCTCTCTCTCTCTCTCTAGAATTTCTCTAATTGTTACCCAGATTTGATCTAGGATTTGATCACGTCATGAGGGGGTATTTGTTGCGTGAATTTAGTGGTTAATTTTGATCCTCTCATGCCACATCGCCTGATCTCTCTCTCCCTGCCGGCCGGTGGCCTCCCGTCACTCACACACACAGGGTTCATATATATATATATATATATATATATATATATATATGTTTTAAAAAAAATACTTAAATTGCACTTTCCTCCCCCAATTTCCTTTAAGATCTTAATTTCAATGAATTTCAACTTTTAAAAGTTTCAAAAATTATAATTTTCACCCTTAATATTTTTACTTTTTGATTTTTAATTGTCAATTTAAATCTTAAGTTTAAATTTTATGTTTCTAAATTTCCAATTTGACCCCCAACTTTTGATTTGCATTTTAATCAATAAAATTTTACTCTAAAATTTTCTAATACTCTAAAATGCAACTATTTATGACGTACGTTCTACGATTTAGGTTTTACAAAGTCGCTCATTTCTTCTCTTTGTTTTCTTCATTTTGGTAGTTGTTGAGTATGTTTACGCCATTTTACATAGTATACATGGTTATGGCCATTGGCTAAACATAGGTTGTTTTGGGATTATTAATATAATTTATGAAAACGTTGTTTAATTGAGTTTGTATTTTGTTTGCGGATGTTCTTCGTTATTTTGATTGTGTGTCCCGTATTGTTTATTTATCATGTTATGAGAATGATGTTGTGAGAATACAGGGCTTGACAAATCTCAGATTTAGATTAGAATAAACGAACGCATGATCCAACAACCCGGTTGGGAGTTGGATTGTGGACAATCAATGACGTTGGGGTAAGACTCACGTGACCTAGAGTTGCTAAGATATTGAGGGGGACTTCGCCGTTGACGTGAAGTCACGTATTCCCTCGTCTTACACTCGGGAGAGGTGACGGGAGAGTTTTAGAACTGAGATTGTCGATAAGGTAAACACAGCGCGACGATCCAATAACCCGGGAGGGAGTTGGATTGTGTGCAATAGATGATGTTGGGACGAGACTTACGTGGCCTAGGGTCGTTAAGACGTTGAGGGGGACTTTGGCATTGACACAAAGTCGCGTATTCTCCCGTCTTATACTCGGGAGATATGACAGAGGAGTTTACGAACTGAGATTGTCATATAAGTCGAACACTGTTAACATAAACTAAAACGTGATCGAACACGTATTTAAAAAAATAAACTAATCCCTAGATAACATATTCTCTCATAACTATCTCCATATAATATTAGTATAGTTAAATTAGTATTTTAGTATTAGTAATTAATTAAATTTCATTTTTGTCGCCTAGATAAAGTCAAGTTATGACAATCGCATTACTCGATAGTAATCTCAACCAATCCCTATGGATACGATACCCGATCGAAAGGTCCATTATACTAAAACTTGATCCGTACGCTTGCGGTGAAATTGGTAGCGCTTAAATTAGCGGCCACCACAAATTAATCCCCATTTGTTCCAGTGTTGACAAATGATATATATTCAGTGTTGATTCATTGTCAACTAGTACCCAAGCTATGAACATCTCGTGGCTCTCGACTGTGATATTCAGGGACTTATTGTGACATGTTCCGTCAGAGTTAATCTTGTCGTCGATGAAGGGATGGAGCTAGATCCTAGGGCCTCCTCGACTAGGGTAACAAATTTCTCCGGAAGGATCATGTTTAGCAAGTGAGCTTCATTTAGGACATTCAACAATGATTGTACGTGTACATTTGAGGATAGAAGTAGTGAGATCATCGAGATTTGCGTCAGTACTTTACTGAGTTGCTCTAGTATCTTGTATTCTAAATTCTTTATTTCCTTTAGAAAGTTCTAAGCCTACTGTTCTAACACCGTTTTTTCTAAACTCCTTTTGGTTCTCTTACAAGAACCCTGATCAAATCTTGCGATGTGTACACCCTCCCAAATCGAGTGATTTCGTTGGTTTCTCCGACTTAGATTGACAATTCCTCTAATTTTCTAGTTTTAGCGACAATCTCATAGTTTTACGAGACCTTGTTAAAACTTTTTATAGGCTCTTGAATCGGGAAAGACCAGACCAAAGATTTCTCAAGCTTTTTGACTACATTCTTTAGATGCAATCTGAACCCTCTGGGTGTAAACAAATACCACTAATATCAATCATGCATACTTCTTTTGTGAAAATTAGATTGACCTCAATTCCTGAGGGGCGTATTTTGGTAGCAAATTCTACTGACAGTTTGGCGCATTGGTCTTAGGATTTTTTGGAAATGTGATGGCTCTTGTCCATATGAATTCTTAGATCTTGTCTTTTAATTAGAAGCACTGCCCCAGTTGTATGTCCTTTAGTTCCTAAATGATACTTATGTAAAGCATCCAAATAAGGAGCTTTACTCCCAGACTTAGGCTCGTAGGATAGAAGAGACGTCAACATTCTCTACTTCAAATAGTAGCACGAGGTGGATAGCTGGGGTGGTATTGGGTTCTTGGCTTTAGGGTATGACTAGGAATTTGAGGTGGGGGTTTTGGTTTGGCTGATATGAGGGAGTTTGGTAAGTAGGTGTTTGGTAGGCTTGAGGGTAGTATTGGAGAGTGTGGTTTTGGCAAGGGGGAGGTACGTTATGGTATTGGTAGTAGCAGGGACAACTTTGGGAATAAGGCTAGTTTTAGTGGGTAATTTTTGGTTTTGGCGATTTTGAGAAAGATGGTTATGGTATTGGTTGTTTTGGTTCGGGTAATTTTAGGGGCTTGAGGGTTATTTTGGTGAGGGATTTACTGGGGGGAAACGATGATGGCTATCTCATTCTCTTTCTTCTTTGTCAGATCGGGCGAGCCCCCTGTAATCTTTCCATTTCTTATCCCTTTTTCTATCACATCGGCTTACTTGATTGGATCACCAAAATAAGACACTTCTACACTCAAAAGACCCTGATAGAATGACAACGTCTGAATTGATTTGAACATATCTAACTAAGACTTTCTCACTTAGTCGAGGGACGACTTTGGCAGTCTTCTCCCTCTAGTAGGTAGTGTATCTCCGGAAGCTTTCACATTTTTCCTTCAAAATCTAGCACAAGGTATTATGATCTAGTGAAACATCTTTGTTTTACACATACTGCTAAAAAAAAACTTCTACCAAGTCCTCGAAGGTTTTAATTTGCAATAGCTCCAAAGTCATGTACCAGTTAAAAGTCGGTCCCTTTGACGATCGACGAAACATCTTTAGGCAAAAGTCTTCATTCCGAGCGTGAACTCCCAAATCCTCTTTGTAGATGTTGATGTGTTATTTTGGGGGCCAGTACCGTCATATTTTGTGAACTCCGAAACTACAAAGTTTTTTGGATGCACCACCTAGGGTGGTGTTGACAGTTGCTTGTATGCCACTTTTTGGAAGGCTTTTCTCTTTTAAACTATTCTATAGTTCTCTCCAATCTCTTCATTTTTGGAACCCAGGCTGGAGGGAGTCCATTATCTTTTTTCCTACTTTTGGTTTCAATGGTCGAGTCTAGTTTATTGGCATTTGGATAATTCAGTAGAACAACGACCCTCTCCGAGTGAATGAAGATTTACGGTGCATAGGGGGATGAGCATTTGGGTGAGACTTGATAGACATGCCCCTCGCTAGGATATGCAGGTGCACCATAGGCGAAGGGACGAGGGCCCATCTGAGGTCCATAGTAAACTGGCACCGAGAAGTTCATGCCAATAGGGTTTAGCATTGAATTCTCCGTCTCGCAACTTGGAAGATTTTCATTCAACAATTGAGTTATTATAGTTCCATTGGATAGGGGAACATACACCCTCTGAGGTCGCTGCTTAGTTCATTGAACTTTTTCATCATCGAGTCAATAGTTTCTTGAATCCGATCTATCTGGGATGTACGGGGAGATTCAGGATTGCCTTTAGATGACATCTTGGAATGATTTTGGGCCCAACTAGGAGTAAAGACCAGACTTTGAATGGGGAGAACCAGAATTGCTTTTCAAGGACCAATTTTTCTATCTCATCCTATTCTTACCACAAGCCCACTTATTAGTCCACATGAATGTTAGGTAGCCTTAAAACCCATCCAAGTTCGAAGTTTTCAATTCCGATGATAATCGATCAAACAAATATTATTCATGGAAATTCTTTCGTTACTTAATTTCATTGGTAGTAGAAACTTTGAACTCATTTGCTTTTTAAAACTCCCTAAGATATCATTGATCCATCACATCACAACCTATTTACAAAATAGAAAGAAAAGATAACAAAATAAAATATAACATCTGAACTTGGATTAGTTGGAATTATTTTGACAAATTAGGCATGACCCTATAACTATCCCTAGTCTCCAGCTGACGTGTCCTAATTTTTCGAAAGAAAAAGGATATGAAATATTAATTCGTAAAAGTGAAGTATTTTTTTTTTTTTTTTTTAAAGTGTCAGTTTTCTCAAAAAAATACTTAGCCTATTTTAAAACAAGGAGTCACTACTTAGCATTGGGTTTAAATTGTGTTCTAGGCCACCGCATTTTCAGAAAATAATTTAAAAGGCCTAAGTAAAAATTGACTCCAAAACACGATCAAACCAAAGATTTATTTAAGAGATTGGGGGTCAGTTACGTTGGGGGAAGGTGTTAGGTACCCCCAAGGCACTCGTCTGAAAATGGTGTCTCATGTCCAATTAAATACAATTAATTTAAATCTGAACATTTTATTTTATTTTGAATTTTTTTTCCTTCCTATGAAATCTTTTTGGTATTTTTAAAAAATAAGGCGAGACAATTTTTTGGTATTTTTAGGAACATTCCTCCGGTATGACCTCTTATCAAACATTAAAGGGTTTAACAAAGATGGTCTTCGGGGGGTAGTTTTAAGTATGTTTTCAATGAAATTCTTTAATTTAAGTAGGGAAATCAATCTAAATATTTTCTAAGTGATGCAAAAGTCAACATGCAAAACAAAATGAAATATTATATTATTTTCTATAAATGCAATGTTATAAAGAAATTTCAATTTGACATTTCTTTAACTTCTATGAAAATGACAATCAAGGACATATCACGGAAATTATTTTTGTCAAATTAATTCCACCAAAACTTAAGTAAAATCCAACGAAACGACTTACTGAAGAAAATGATTTACTAAATCAATTGTTTCTAAATTTTATTTTATTTGGAATATCAAATTGTTAGTAAAGAAATCTCCCCATCAATAAATTGAAACGTTGAATTCACCCTAAGACATGTGAGAATTAATTCTTACAAAATAATTTATTATTTTTAAATTTTTAATTTCATTTTAAAACAAAAAATTAGGTATAGCAACAATTTAAATAAAAATAAAATAAAAACTATGAAATAATAATAATAATAATAATAATAAAGAAAAGTATCCTCATCCCACGCTCGAAGGCTAAGTCCAAAAGAAAAATCTCGTCTCGGCGTGTTCATCGCATCTTTGGATGATTCTAATGGAAACTAAACTTGCACGAATTTAAATTGAGATAATAATAAAAAATAATGAAAAGAATTAAAGGATAAGAAATATATCTGCCCTAACAAAGATTTCCGATGTACGATTTTTATTCTCTTAAAGATGGCTTTCCGAATGGGCTTTCGTGAAGAATGATTCCCTAGGAGGGTTTCTCTTTGAATTTTATGAATGCTTAAACTATGAGGAAGATGGTCTTATTTATAGGGAAAAATGTGGAATTAAAAAATCCTAAAAAAACTAGCCCTGTCCGCCAAATCCTAACCTTAATTTGATCACAAAAAAATAAAAAAAATAAAAAAATAAAAAAAAACCATTAGGAAAGATCTCTTTTGCTGGTATGGATGTGTGGCAGCCTACGAAGCAACCACGTGTCCAGTACCTCATGTTTTGACTCCTTGACCGGTTGGTGGGCCCCATAACGCGCCCTGTGTTTCCGAAGGGAAAAGAATATTAAATAATAAAAAATTTTAAAGAGAGAGGGGTTTTTAAAGCGCCGATTTTTTTATTTTTTTTTTAAAAAAATAATACTTAGGCCATTTTAAAAAAATAAGGAGTTGCCACCTAGTATTGGGTTTAAATGGTGTGCTAGGTCACCGAATTTTTAGAAAACAATTTAAAAAGCCTAAGTAAAAATTGACTCCAAAAACACGGTTAAACCAAAGATTCATTTAAAGGCTCGGGGGTCGGTTATGCTCGGGGAAAGTATTAGACACCCCAAGACGCTCGTCCGAAAACAGCACCTTATGTCTAATTAAGTCCAATTAATTTAAGTCCGAACGTTTTATTTTATTTTCAAATCTTTTCCTCCTTATAAAATATTTTTGGTATTTTTTAAAAATATGGTAGGACAAGTTTTTTTATTTTTGGGAATGTTCCCCCGATATAACCTCTTATTGAATATTAAAGATTCAACAAGGATGGTCCCCGGGGTTTTTTATGTATGTTTCTGAGAGACTTCTTTAATTTAAATAGGCAAACTAAAATAGATGAATAAGATTTAAAATATGAATGCAAAACTAACATCTAAATGAATTTTAGTTTGTATGCAAAAGTGACTAAAAAAATTAAAGGATTTAATTTAAATATGTTAATGCAAACTGATATGAATACGGAAATCGAATATAGAATACTACGTAAATTAACGTGATTATGCGTAGTAATGATTTAATTAAAAAAATATAAGGGGTGCATGTGTTGTGACTAGATATAAAAAAATAACATGCATTCGTGGAAAAAAATAAATAAATTATATGTATGAAAAGTGTAAGTGGTGAAAGCGTCCTAAACATGCCGTCTAAATGATACAAGAAAGAAACATGCTAAGTGGATGCAAAAAAATCTACTTTGAGTTTGCCCAATTAATTTAAAGAAATCCCATTTTGAGATTTTCTCGAATTCTATGGATATGAGAATCAAGGGGAGGTTCGCGGAAACAATTTTTGTTGAAATTAATCTTTCCGAAACTTAAGCGGAATCCCACAAAAAATTTACCGAGGGAAGAGTTTTCTTAAAACCATTCGTTTCTAAATTCTACTCAAGTCGGGGAATGGAAATGAAACCACGGAAAACTCTTTCACGATTTATCGAATTGTTAGACTCACTTTAAGATTAATAAGAATTAATTCCTACAAATAAATATTTTATTATTTTTGGATTTTTGTATTTTATTTTTTATTTTTAGGGTTTTGATAACAAGAATGAAAACAAAATAAAATAAAAAATGAACAAAATAAACAATGAAACATCCTTCACCTAACGCTTGGGGTTAAGCTCAACGCGAGAAACCCAACCTGGTATTTTCATCGGATCATCGGACGACTTATTTTTTGTTTTTTCATGAATTATAAACAAAATAAAAAAAATACAAAAATGAAATAAATAAAAAACAGCGGGTGTCCTCGTCTAAACGCTAAAAAATTTAGATTGAGAATGAGGAACCTCATCCCAGCGTTTTTCATCGAGTCATCAAACAAATATATAAAAAAAATAAAGCTTGTGGGAATTTAAATTACGAAAAGAATAAAATAAACTAAAAAAAAAAGAATTAAAAATCAAAAAACATACTTGTTCTAGGCCAAGAATCCCGATACTAGGGCTTTTTCTCTCTCGCCGACAACTTCCCGAAAGGGTTTACGATGAGAATCACTCTCTTAGGGGTTTTTTCCTCTTAATTTCTGAATGTCTCCCGAAAGGTTTCTCTCTAAATTTTTGTTTAAATTATGAGGCGGAGAGTCTTATTTATAGGAAGGATATGGAGTAAAAATTCCTAGAAACACTAGGAAACCTTAGTCCCAATTCGACGAGAAAAATGAAACAAAACCTAAAAGGAAAGGGAAAAGGAAACTTAATCCTATTTTGACAAGTAAACCTTTTCTTTTCCATTTTTTTTAGTTTTATTTTTTTTCTTTTATCTTTCTTTTCTTTTTTCATTTTTTTTTTCTTTTTTATCGATTTTTTTAATTTTTTTGAAAATAAAAATAAAATAAATTTTAAAATAAAGCATAAATTTTTGCGGTACAGTCAAAATGCCGCGTCTACAACTGCCCCTCTTTGTCATGGGAGTTTTACTTGCTTGACAAAGATAGAAGATCACGTCATTTTGAACTTCCAATTTTCTGATTTTTTTCAAAGTGCATTTTGCAATGATAGAACAAGTAAAATAAAATGACTCATGACGAACAAGTGTCTGTTTAGAAGATCGTTTAGAGTAGTAACAAAATGACTCATGACGAACAAATGTCCGTTTAGAAGATCGTTTAGAGTAATAACAAAATGAAAAGACTCATAATGATACTCATGACGAACAAATGTCCGTTTAGAAGATCGTTTAGAGTAATAAAAAAAGACTCATGACGATACTCATGATGAACAAATGTCCGTTTAGAGGATCGTTTAGAGTGATAAAAAGAGACTTGTTATGATACTCATGACGAACAAGTATCCGTTTAGAGGATCGTTTAGAGTGATAAAAAATGGCTCAAACCTTAGCCCTCTTGGCTGGGGGACAAAAGCAAGTCCAGAGGTATAAAATATACCCAAGCTTGTGGCTGGGAAAAAATGAGAGATCAAGGATATAACATGTGCCCTAGACTTCGGTTGGAGCTGACTCTCCGATGATTGAACCTTTACAGGTTGCCTATGTACCTTAGTATTATGCTGAGGATCATGTTTAACATAGTTCACTAGATGCTCCTTTTAGAGTAAAACGCATACCTGGATACTCATTTAGAGCTTTTTGAATTTCAACAATAATGGTTTCCAATTTGAGTCCGCCGGAAGGAGGTCCTAGTATCCATGCTTTTGGTCCTTTTCGAGATCCTTGTAAGTGGACAAGAAAACATATACAAAACAAAATTTTAGTCTGAAAGCTTGTCACCTTTGATGACTCGCAATTCCGTTCCCCCTTTTCGATTGTAATCGCTTCGGCTGATGGCACTTAGATCAGAGCAATATCAAGAGATTCCTCCGTTTGAATTAGAAGTTTCGCTTTCCAACTCAGGGCCTGACATGCCTCAGGGTGATTCAATGAGATTTTTTTTTTTTTTTTTTTTTTTTAAAAAAAACTTCCGAGATTTTACTTTTCAACTTATGGGAGGGCCAAACATGCCTTTATCCAGGTCTTCTTGACTTGCACAACTAGATTCTTGTCTTTTTAAATTTCTAGGTGCTTTGATGCTTGAGGTTGTAATACTCCTGTATGATCTATGTTTTCTCAAGTCCTGCAAAACTAATTTAGTAAAAAAAATGGGCAAATGTAAAAAATTACTAAAGGAGTACCTTCAATGCTTGATATAATTTTTTGTGAGATCTTGAGTTAGATTGCAGAAGAATATGATTTCAATACATTTTCAAACCATAACTAATGTCTCTTTTCACAAATTCTAATTCCATTCAAATCTATCAAGTTCTGATTCCGAAAAACGTCGTTCGCCCGCCAATTTGGACCGAGACAGAAAACTTGAACAAATCAATCTATCATCTTTCTTTCCTTTTTAAATCTTTTCTACATTTGCAGTAGCGCTCTGTCAGCCCAGTAGAATACCCAAGAGGGGGGGTGAATTGGGTAATTAAAAAATATTATCAGAATATACTTGAATAAATCAAATAATTAATTTTATGCCTAAATTAATTATTATCTTTATACCATAGCGGAATTAAAATAAATCTAAGTGCACACCCAAACAACAAAAATAAACAAATTAAGAAAACAACACACCAAAGATTTATACTGGTTCACCAAACTACTCTTGGTTAATCCAGTCCCCTGAGCTCCACGGAAGTCGTACCCACTGAAACTAAAATTCCTTTAAAGGTAGGAACCAAACCCGCACACCAATTCTTTTACAAGCTCAGAATCAACCTCTACAATTTTCTTTTCCAAGGCTAAGGAATAACCTCTACTTTTTACAGGTTAAAGAATAACCTAATTCTTTTTAACATTAAGGATCAAAAATCAAAACCTCACCAAAACACTCCAAATATCTTTTTACCCGGTAAGGATTAAACCGTTACAAAATCACTCAAAAATGCAATTCTTATCCAAGAAAAATCACTACCTCAATCTTTTTACAGGAAGAGACTAAAATCCTACCACCCTTGATTAAATATCCCTAATGAGATTTAATCCGTCACAACTCACCAATATAAAATTGATAATTAAATCTCACTCGGAGCTTCTATCACCTCAGACAAATAAAAACTCAATTAATATCCTAACTAGTAATAGAAATACGTAAGATACAGAAATATGATTTTAACAAGAATATGGGTAGCAAATTGGAACACGTAATCAGATTTATGAAATTATTTGAAAGAATATTTTCTTCAAAAATCAAAAATAATTTCTAAGATCAATTTCCAAAATAAAATAATAAACAATAAATAATATGGAAAGATCTCATCCGAAATCCACAAAAATAATGATTAGAACAATATATCTTCAAATCTGGTATCAACAAGAATAGATCGCTGTTGATTATCACAATCACTCTTAGAATAGCTCACAGTGTTGTAGAATGATAACTCTTATAAAAACTATCTCAAAATGATATAAACTGATTTTCTCTCTTAGAATAAATTTTTTCTCTTAGAATGATTAGTTTTTCTTAGAAAATTCGCAAGTCTATATAAAGGCACATGTAATCAGTCTCCTAACGGCTAGTTTACAAGTGACATAACAATAAAATACCCTTATAGACCCCTTATAACATAAGGATTTCATTTAGGTTCAATTTTACTTAATAATAATTTTTAAAACTCTCAATTAAATCCCTAAAGTATTTCTCAATCAAAATAAATAAGTGTAGAATTCATTTTATTTACCAAATTGAGAAACATTAATATTTAATGAACCATATTGAAAGAATTTAATTAGTATATGAACCATATCTTAAATATTAAGAATATCCCCGAAATCTCTCTCAAATCCTAACAAAAAATAGTTACTTTTGAATTTAAAATTGGTTCAAACAATGTCCTGAAACAGCACATTCGGTCAACTGCCCAACTTAGCTTGCAGCCAAACCATAGCCACAGCGAGCACAGGTCGACCTCCCTGTCGACTCACAGATTCAGAGAGTTTGTCATGCTTCCACCGGTCGACAACTCGGTTGACTCGCAGATTCAGAGAGTTTAGATGTTTTCACAAGTCGATCGGTCGGTCGACTCTTCCATTCAGGATGTTTCATCTTCTTTCTCCGATCGACTCCTCAGTTGACTGCCTCCTTTTGAATCAATTCACTGATCTCATTTTTAACCTACTTTCTTTTACAATTTCGCCCCTTTATCCATTTTTATATTTAAGTAAACTCCACTAATACTCTTATATTTCATTTTAGTCATTCAAAAATATTTTTTTTTTTAATTCACATAGGAGCAAATAAATATACTTAACAAAAACACACATAAAAGATAAGATTCATTTTGTGCCATTTGTGTGTTCCTAAATGGGATATTAAGAGTTAATATTTACCTGAGTTGTTTTCCCTAATTTCTTCAAACTCTTAATACTTTTTTATCATCTTGATATCTTCATTAAGCATCCATTCCATTTGACATCTTTATTTAGCATCCATTCAATTTAACATCTTCATTACTGGAACTTTAAATCACTGAAATACTTGATCGAACATTAGTTCCACCAAAATATCAATACTTAATTATTCATCAAAATCTTGGGATCAACATGCTCCTTGCTCGGTTACCCTACTTTTTAATTTTCCTTTTCTTTTATTTCCCCCATTTTTTTTTTCCTTTTTCTTTTTTTTTCCTTTTTTTTTTCTTTTTTTTTTTTTTTTTTTTTTTAAATAGATGATCGAACTTACAATGGTTCAGGGGCAGTCAATCTTATCAATGGACTTGATCTTCTTTGCGAATTGAGACATTCTTACAACATTTGAGAGTTTTTTCGTTGAGATCATTAGCCTGGGATGATTGTGTTCCTTTTTCACCATTGGATTTGACAGTAGACAAACCAGGATGTTTACACCCGATTTTATCGAATCACTATAGGACCACCGGAGACGGCTTGATCAGCTTGCAACAACATATCAAAGTACCGTTAGGGCAATGAAAGCTAATATCGATTTTTGAATCCTTCGGTACTTTAGAATTGCTGTTAGATTTGGTTAGAGGCCTTTTGGATCTCACCATCGTTTGGTTAAACATAATCTTCATTTGTTTCTAGTCCCACTGGATCGTGGTCTAACTCTGTATTGAAATCATATACTCGCATCCTCGCCCAGTCACATCACATACAATATATGCAGGTGATTTTGGTTACCTGAAAGAGTAAAATTCAAACATTAGACCACAATTTTGGATAAACAATATTGCATTATTGAAATTTAAAAGGTTGTTATAGAGCAAATCCCTTTTCATCCAAAAGACCAACGGGATGGAAATGTGAGTACTTGAAGATGTCCCAATTTTATCAAAACAACTATCAGATTGAAATTAAACAAGAACCCAAGTTTTGTAGCCTTTAGATTTTCTCAAATCGAGCCTCGAACACATGACTCGCTCCCATCTCTGTCAATGTTTTGCTAAAGATCAGTTTCACCACTCCCTGAAGATGCATGCTTAGGCAACGAATTTAATTGGCAATTTGGCGTATCGGTCTTAGGACTTTTAGGAAACATGATGGCTCTTGTCTGTTTGAATTTTTGGATCTTGTCCTTTAGCTGAAAGCACTGCTCAGTTGCATGTCCTTTAGTTCTCGAGTGGTATTCACAGAAAGCATTTGAAGAAGCTGCTTTACACCCTGACTTAACTTCATAGGATGGAAGGGGTGTCAACATCCCATGCTTTAAACAACTTTGATACAACTCGGTAATTGAGATCAGAAGGTCTAGTGGTTCCTTGTCAACTTTCTGGAAGTTTCTCCCAGTAGCACGAAGTAGAGAGCTTTGGTGGTATTAGATTCTTGGCCTTAGGGTGTGGTTAGAAATTTGAGGTGGGGTGTTCGGGTTTGGCTGATATGTAATGTAAGAGGGTGCTTGGTAGGTTTGGGGATAATATTGGGGAGTGTGGTTTTGGTGAGAGGGACGTACGTTTGGTAATAACGGGAACGGTTTTGGGAATATGGTTGGTTCCGGGGGTAATATTGGTTTTGGAAATTTTAAAGGGGATATTTATGATATTGGTTATTCTGGTTCAGGTAGTTTTGGGGATAAGAAGCTTGGGGGTAGTTTTGTTGATCGGCTTGCTGGGGAAAAACAACGACAACTACTTCATCTTCTCTTTTCTTTGGTGGAGCTGACCTATTTGTCAGGTCGGGTGTGGCCCCTTCCATCTTTCCTCTCCTTATTCTTTCTTCTATCACTTTGGCTTGCTTGATCACATCGCCGAAGGAAACCACTGCTATGCTCGAGAGATCTTGATAAAAAGGTGGTGTCTGAATTGACTTGAATATTTCTAACTGAGACTTCTCACTCAACTTAGAGATAACTTTGGCAGCCTATGCCTTCCAGCGGGAAGTGTACCTCCAAAAGCTTTCATATTTTTTCTTCAGTATGTGGTAGAGGGTATTGTGGTCCGGTGCGACATCCTTATTGTACACATACTGCTCACAAAAGGCTTCTACCAAATCCTCAAACGTTTTACTCTATGATAGGTCCAGGGTAATGTACTAGCTAAGAGCCGGTCTTTTCAACGATTTTTGATTTTTTTTTAGACAAAGGTCTTCATTTAGAGCATGGACTCCCAATTCCTTATAAATGATGACATGCTACTCTAGGGGGGGCCTGTAATATCATACATCGTGAACTCTAGGACTACGAAGTTTTTCGGGTATACTACATGGGGTGGTGTTGACAGTTTCTTATACGCTGCTTTCTTGGATGACTTCTCCCTTTTCAATTCTTCTATGGTTTTCTCCAATTTCTCCATTTCCAGAACCTAGACTAGAGAAGGTCCATTATCTTCTTTTCTATTTTTGATTTCAGTGGTTGAGGCCGGTTGATTAGTATTCGAATCATTTGGTAGAACAACAACCCTTTCCCGGTGCATGAGGATCTACGGTGTGGTGAGGGACAAACCTTCTAGTGAGGCCTACTAGACGTTCCCTTAGATGAGATATGCCGACGCTCCATAGGCGAAAGGATGATGGCCCATCTAGGGTCTATAGTAGACCGGTACTGCGAAGTTCGAGCCGGCATAGTTTAAATTCGGCACTGAGTTCTCCATCACGATAATTGGAGGGTTTTCATTTAGTGATTTAGTCATGGGAGTTCCACTGGACGGAGGAGCAGGCACCTCCTGTGGTCAACTAAGATCGTTGAACCTCTCCCTCATCATGTCGGTGGTTTCTTGCATTTGAGCTATTTGGGTCATACGAGGAGATTCGAGATTACTTTCTGATGTCATCCTGGAATGGGTCTGGGCCTGGCTACGAGTAAAGACCGGACTTCAGATGGGGGGAACTAGAATTTCTTTTTTGGGACTAATTTTCCTATCTCGTCCTGCTCTGTTCTTAAAATAAATTCCATTTATTAGTCCATGTGGGTCTTAGGTAGTCTTAAAATCCATTCGAGTTCAAAGTTCTCAATTCCAATAATGACCGACCAAAACAGATAATGATTTGTGAAAATTCTTTCGTTACTTAATCGGTATTGGAAACTTTGAACTCATTCGGTTTTTAAGACTTCTTACGATATCATCAATTTGTCAAGTATAAAAACCCCTTCCACATCTTGTATTCATAAAATATTGTGGGGATAATAAGGATACAAGACCACCGTACTTGTGTTGGAGGGTTTACAACAATATAAGAGCTCGAGAGGAAATAACAAAAAGAAGAAAGGAAACAAACATCACAACCTATTTACAAAATAGAAAGAAAAGATAACAAAATAAAATATAACATTTGAACTTGGATTAATTTGACTCATTTTGACATAATAGGCTTGACCCTCTAACTATCCTTAGCGGAGTCTCCAGCTGACGCGTCCCAATTTTTTGAAAGAAAAAGGATATGAAATATTAATTCGTAAAAGTGAAGTATTTGTTTTTTTTTTTTAAAGTGTCGATTTTCTCAAAAAAGTACTTAAGCCATTTTAAAACAAGGAGTCGCTACTTTGCATTGAGTTTAAATTGTGTTTTAGGCCATCCTATTTTCAGAAAACAATTTAAAAGGCCTAAGTTAAAATTGACTCGAAAACACGATCAAACCAAAGTTTCATTTAAGAGCTTGGGGGTCAGTTACGCTCGGGAAAGGTGTTAGGTACTCCCATGGTACTCGTCTGAAAATGGTGTCTCATGTCCAATTAAATACAATTAATTTAAATCCGAACATTTTATTTTATTTTAATTTTTTTTCCTTCCTCTAAAATCTTTTTGGTATTTTTAAAAAATAAGGCGAGACAATTTTTTGGTATTTTTAGGAATATTCCTCCAGTATGACATCTTATCAAACATTAAAGGGTTTAACAAAGATGGTCTTCGAGGGGTAGTTTTAAGTATGTTTTCAATGAAATTCTTTAATTTAAGTAGGGAAATCAATCTAAATATTTTCTAAGTGATGCAAAAGTCAACATGCAAAATAAAATGAAATATTATATTATTTTCTATAAATGCAATGTTGCAAAATGCCTACTTTTCTAATTTGCCCAATTAATTTAAAAAAAAATCACTTTGACATTCCTATAACTTCTATGAAAATGAGAATAAAGGAAATATCACGGAAATTGTTTTTCTCAAATTAATTCCACATAAACTTAAATAAAATCCAACGAAACGACTTATCGAAGAAAACGAGTTACTAAACCGATTGCTTCTAAATTTTATTTTATTTGGAAAATCAAATTATCAGTAAAGAAATCTCTCATTCAATAAATTGAAACGTTGAATTCACCCTAAGACTTGTGAGAATTAATTCTTACAAAATAAATTATTATTTTTAAATTTTAAATTTTATTTTAAAACAAAAATTTAGGTATAGCAACAACTTAAATAAAATAAAAAATAAAAAAAATAAAAAAAAAACTGTAAAATAATAAATAATAATAATAAAAAAAAAAAGTATCCTCATCCCACGCTCAAAGGCTAAGCCCAAAAGAAAAATCTCGTCTCGGCGTGTTCATCGCATCATTGGATGATTTTAATGCAAACTAAACTTGCATGAATTTAAATTGTGATAATAATAAAAAATAATGAAAAGAATTAAAGGATAAGAAATATACCTGTCTTGACAAAGATTTTCGATGTACGATTTTTATTCTATTAAAGATAGCTTCCCGAATGGGTTTTCGTTAAGAATGACTCCCTAGGAGGGTTTCTTTATGAATTTTATGAATGCTTAAACTGTGAGGATGATGGTCTTATTTATTGGGAAAAATGTGGAATGAAAAAATCCAAAAATATTAGCCCTGTTCGCCAAATCCTAACCCTAATTTGATCACAAAAAAATAAATAAATAAATAAAAAACCATTAGGAAAGATCTCTTTTGCTGGTATGGATGCGTGGCAACCTAAGAAGCAACCACGTGTCCAATACCTCATGTTTTGACTCCTTGACCGGTTGGTGGGCCCCCTTTTGACACTTTTTCTCTTTCTCTCTCGTACTCTCACTCTCTTTTTCTCTGTCTTTTTCCTGTTCAGCTGAAAAGACAGTGGGCGGCTCCTTCCCTTTCTCTAATTTTCTCTCTTTTTCTCTCATGCTCACCCTCTCTCTTACTGCCTACTCTCTCACACACTTTCTATCACTCTCTTTCACTCACCATATCTTTTTCTCTTTCGGCTGTTATGTAGGGCCTGCTGCCCCTCATTTTCTTTCTCTGCTATCTCTCATTCTCCCACTCTCTCCCTTTCAACCAAATCTCTTTCTTATTTCCATTTACTCCTATATTTTTTTTTTCCATTTTTTCTATTTTAACCCCCTTTCCTTTATTTCAATTTTTTTTTTCATTCTCTATTTTTTTTAAAGTAAAACAAAATAAAAATAGAGCAAAAAATATTTTTACAAGACAGTCAAAATGTCGTGTCTGCATTGACCATGTCCAGTTGGTTGATCGATTAGACCAGTGTCTTCTAATTTTCCACCATTTCATCTACTAACTCAAACAGTTAACCAACCCTTTTTATTCGGTTAACCAATTGGATCATTATGCTCACTTCCTTTCCCATTTTAACTATTGTTTCAAATGGTTGATCAATTCTCTTCTTTCAATTGACCGACTGGATCAGTAGCACTTTATTTTAACTCTAAAACCAAAACAATTTGATTCAGTTAACCGATTGCTTTTCTCGGTTAAGCAAATTAACCGAAAACACAACGTTGTATACTTTAAAACATATTTTTCAATTAGGTCACTTATCAAAATTATTTCACATAAGGAGAACATACAATATCTCATTTTGGGATCTTAAGCTTACCGCTTCTTACCATAACACATATAGAATTAAATTATTTTAAGTATTGTGTGTGATCTGAATTCAGGTTGCATTAAGAGTATATAAGTAAAGAGTTGTTTTCACCTATTTTTCTTCAACGTCTTCAAAACTCTTCACATCTTCATTATGTCAATCTTGCACCCTTTATATTTCCTTCATCCAATCTTCTTCTTAATCAAATGCGTGGAACTATAAATCTGAAACACTTGATAAAATCATTAGTTCCACAAAAAAGGTCAACACTTAATTGTTCATCAAACCTTGGGTTCAACAATCTCCCATTTTTTTATGATGACAATTAAATTTAATGTTTTCTTCAAAATATAATGCAAAATGCCCCCCTAAATCTGATGACGGGTATTTAAACTCATTTAAGCACAATCATGAAAACATATTTAAAGATATTCAACATAACTTCAAATAAACCATAAAAATATATTTAACATAAAACTTTTCATAACTTCCCCTTTTACAATACTTAGGCGAACAAATCCCTAAACATCAATTACTCATTAATTATCAACTTCTCCTCTTTTGTTGTCTCAAGAAGTTGGGGCGGAGACCCAAAAACATCGCTCTAGTCATACATAGTTATGCCTAGCTATACCGAAATCTCGAATAATTTTCATGAATTGATTTTTCGCTAGAGGTTTGGTAAAAAAATCGACAAGCTGATCAGAGGTATCAACATATTCAATAGCTACATCACTTTTCTGAATGCGATTACGAATAAAATGATGTCTAATCTCTATATGCTTAGTTTGTGAGTGTTGTGTCAGATTTTTACTTAAGCGTATAACACTTTTATTATTACAATAAATAGGACCTCCTTCATACATATTCCAAATCATATAATTATTGGTTAATGTATATAATTTTAGTGCAACAATTACCAGATGCCATATACTCTGCCCCAGTCATAGATAAAAAAATTGAGTTATGTTTCTTGATAGACAAAAAAATCAAAACATGTCCTAAAAAGTGACATGACCTACTTATGCTTTTACGCTCGACTTTACATCCAGAAAAATTAGTGTTAGAATAACTAATTAATATAAAGCCACTCCCCCTAGGATACCACAATCCTAGGTCACTTGTCCCTTTCAAATACTGAAAGATTCGCTTGACCGCAGTTAGATGTAATTATTTTGGACAAGATTAAAATGTAGCACACAAGCATACACTAAATATTAAGTCAGGTCTACTAGCAGTAAGAGACAACAAGCTACCAATAATACCTTGATACATTTTCTCATTGATGTTTTTGCCTGTATTGTCTTTTTCTATTTTTGTGGCTGTTGTCATGGGAGTTTTGTACTCTTTAGTGTCATTCAAGCCATACTTTTTTAGTAACTCGTTTGTGTACTTGGCTTGATTAATAAAAATTCCTTCTTTGGTTTACTTAATTTGCAACCCAAGAAAGAAGGTCAACTCTCCCACAATACCCATTTCAAACTCAACCATCATAATCTTGGCAAACTCTTGACATGAATCCTCATTAGTAAATCCGAACATAATATAATCAATATATATCTGTACTAATTGAATATTAGACTCATTCTACTTGATAAATAGGGTAATATTATTAAGACGCCGTCGAAAATCATTTTCGATCAAATATTGGCTAAGTCTCTCATACCAAGCTCGTGGAGCTTGTTTGAGTCCATACAAAACCTTCCGAAGTTTAAACACATGATAGGTAAGTTTATCACTCTCAAATCCCGGTGGTTGTTCGACATAAACGTCTTCTAATAGAAAGCTATTCAAGAATGCACTCTTTACATCCATTTGATTTAACTTAAAATTACGTGAACATGTAAATGCGAGTAACATTTTAATAACTTCTAGTCTTGCCACAGGTATATACATCTCATTGTAATCAATTATCTTTTGCTGATTATAGCCCTGTCTGACTAATATTGCTTTATTTCTAATTGTCATACCTATTTTATAGTTTTTATTATGATAAACCATTTAGTATCAATTATAGGATGAAAATCAGGTTTAGGAACTAGAGATCACAACTTATTATGTTCAAATTGAACTAACTCTTCTTGCATTGTGAAGATCCAGGATTTATCAGTTAATACATCATTAATATTCTTAGGCTCAATTTGAGATAGGAAAATAAGATTAATTATATCTCTAAGAGAGGATCTTGTAATTACACCTTTTTTAAAATTACCATTAATTCCTTTTACTCAATGTCCTGACATTGTCTTTATAACACATGATAAAGTCGTCTCTTCGCCTTTTGTCTCTTTTTTCTTTGAAGGTTGTGGTTCATTTGTTGAATCAACTCCTTTTTTTTGTGCTTATTTTGTGTACCTGTATCATCATTATCCAAAACTTTTCTCGACACGAGTGGATCAGATTCCTCGAATACGACATGCATAGATTATTCCACTACTAAGATATGTTTATTATATATTCTATAAGCGTTACTATTAGAAGCGTACCCAATAAAAATACCGTAATCATATTTAGCATCAAATTTATCCAAATTATCTTTATCATTTAAGATAAAACATTTGTAATCAAAAACTTTAAAATAACTTATATTGGGAGTCTTACCATTCCAACTTTTATAAAGAGTTTTATTAAAACCTATTTGTATTGAAACCCTGTTTACAACATGGCAAGCAGTACTTATCGCTTCGGCCCAAAAGTATTTAGCAAGACGATTCTCATTCAACATCGTTCTGGCCATTTCCTGAAGCGTTCTGTTTTTCTCTCCACAACACCATTTTGTTGTGGTGTTCTTGGTGCAGAAAATTTATAATCATACTCGTGCTCATCACAATAGCTTATTATCGCATAATTCTTAAACTCTCTGCCTCTATCACTACAAATGTTAATAATACAATACTGTTTCTCATTTTGAACACGATTAAACTTAGAAAATATAGAACCAACTTCATTCTCCTTAGATAGAAAAAAAAAACACCCATATAAATCTAAAATAGTCATCCACAATTACGAATGCATAAAATTTACCTCCTAAACTAGCAATCGAATTTGGACTAAATAAATTAAGATGCAATAATTCAAGACATTTAAATGTGGATGTATGCAACTTATTCTTAAAAGATGATCTAGATTCCTTACCTAATTCACATGCATCACAAACTTCAATGAAGGTAAGCCACGTACAAGACTCTTCTTAGATAGATTTGAAATTAACTCCATACTCGCATGCCCAAGTCGTCTATACCATAACCAACTATTCTCAGATAATGCATTTAAATATGATAAATTGTGAGATAACCAACTATTCTCAGATAATGCATTTAAACATGATAAATTTTGAGAAGAGAAATCATCAAATGAACACATAAAAATATTTTCAAATTGTGATGCAACAAATAATATCCTACTATCATGTCCATTGTTAATAATGCATTTATCATGATCAAAACCACGTCATAATCTTTATCACATAATTGACTAATGCTAAATAGGTTATGTTTAAGACCGTCTACTAAAAGAACATCTTTAATTGTAGTAGATCCATTACTAATATTACTTATATCGATAATTTTACCTTTTGCGTTGTCTCTAAATTTCACATGACCTCCGTCTTTAGGTGTCAAAGATGTAAATTTCGATTTATCACCCGTCATGTACCGAGAAGAACTACTATCTAGGAACTATTTTTCCTCGCCTATTGATGCTTTCAGAGTAATCTGCAAGGAGCACCTCAAATAATTTCTAAGTGGTACCCAATCTAAGTGGGTCCGATCTTGTTAGTTGGGATAATTTTAGTTCCTTTAGGAACCCAAGCTTGTCTGCATTTAGATACTTTAGAAAAGCATTTACTGTTAGTATGCCCCCACAATGTTACATTTAAAACATCTAACAAGATTCCTAGTTTCAGAAAAGAATTTATGAAATCTCTTTTGTTTAAGGTTTTTTTGAAACAAAATTCCAGCTTTATCGAAAATACCTCGTGAACTTTCCAGAAGCATTTTTATATTATTTTCATGCCCCCTGAATTTGAGAACTATCGAATGTAAATCTAAAATTTTGGATTTCAATTCAATGTTTTCATATTCGAATTTCATCACTTGCTTATTAAGTGTGTTAATTATACTTTGTAGGACATTAATTTGATAACACTAGTTTTTATAATCATGCGTTATTTCTTGATAAACATTAAATAAGTCATCAAAATCTAAAAGGCAAAAACTAGAACATTTTGTCACCTCATCTCCAGTGGCTAGCAAATCAAGCATAGATGAATCATCATTGCCTGATTTTTCTGAGCTACTAAACTCTGAGTCATCCCAGGTGACTTTCATTGATTTTTTATTATTCTTCTTCACAATTTTCTTTTCCTTCGTCTTTTTCTCTTTTTTATTTTTTATTTCGGGGCAATCGGATTGGAAGTTTCCATTCTTGTTATAGTTGAAACATTCCATATTACTCTTGTTGAAATTTCTCTTTCTACTGAATGTTTGTCAAGTCATTTTTCTAAAATTTTTCGTGAGAAGTGCCACATCTTTTTCTTGCTCGTTGTCAAGTCTGATGTCATCACTGTTATCCTCTTTCACATTTTTCTGAACTTTCAATGCCAAGGACTTCATTTTTATGTTTCCTGTTTTGTCTTCATATCATCATATAGCCGTCTCATGTGTCATTAGTTTGCCAATGAGCTTATTAATGATGTAAATTGTGAGATCTTTAGCTTCCTCTATTAAAGTTTCTTTCGGCTCCCATACTTTAGTCAATGATCTCATAATTTTTCATACTTTGTCCTTTGTAGTATAAAGCTTTCCGAATTGACTAAGATTGTTGCAAATATTATTGAATCTAGTGTACATTTTCATAATTGATTCTGTTTCACCCATTTTAACTAATTCAAATAGACGAGCTAAGACATTGATCTTGGACTGTTTCACTTGATTTGTCCCTTCATGTGTGATTTACAATGTGTCCCACATTTTTTTTTCCGATCCACAACTTGAAACTGTGGTATATTCATTTCCATCTAAAGAGCAAAACAGAATGTTAATAGTTTTGATCCTAAGATTTTGATGAACAATTAAGTGTTGATATTTTGGTAGAACTAATATTTTAATTGAGTGTTTCAGTTATTTAAGTTCCAGTGATGAAGATGCAAATTAATTGGACCCCAAATGATGATGTTGAAGATGATGAAGAATTAAGAGCTTGAAGAAATTAGAGAAAACAACTCAGGTGAATTTCAACTCTTAATATCCCAATTAGGAACACACACACACAACACAAAATATTTTTACTGTTTATGTGTGTTTTAATTAAGTGAATTTATTTGCTCTAATATGTGATTTGAAAAGAAATAGTTTTAATTGACTAAAATGACATATAAGAAGATTAGTGGAGATAATTTAGAAAAGAAAATGGTTAAAAGGGCGAAAACGTAAAAGAGAATAAGTTAACACCAAGTTCAGAAAAGAGATCCGAAAGACGTAGGTCAACTGGCGAGTCGACTGGACTAAGCAACATGAACTCCCTGTATCTGTAAGTTGACAGGCAGGTCGACCGACCAAGAAAAGATGAACTCTTTGTATCTCCAAGTCGACAGGTAGGTCGATCGATGAAGGCAAAATGAACTCTCTAAATCTATAAGTCGACAGACAGGTCGACCGATGAACGCAGTAGCGATGGTTTGGCTACAACCTAAATTGGGCAGTCGATCAGACGCACTGTTTCAGGATTTTGTTTATTCCAAGATTATATCCAAAAATAGCCGTTTTTTGTTAGGATTTGAGAGAGATTTCGGGAATATTTTTATATTTAAGATATGTTTTACTTAATATTTAAATCCTATTGATTTGGTTCATTAAGTTTTAATGTTTCTCAATTTGGTACATAAAATTGATTCTATTCTAATTAATTGAGATTAAGAAATATTTGGGGGTCTTCATTGAAAGTTTTAACAGCTTTTGTTAAGTGTATTGAACCAAAATTAAGTCATAATAATATATGGGGTCTAAGAGAGCATTTAATTGTCATGACACATGGAAACTAGCCGTTAGAGAGCTTATTTGTTTTCCATATATATAGACTTGCAAATTTCATAAATAAAAATTAATATCAAAAGAGCAAAAGAGTTAAAATCATTTGTGAGCTTTTATAAGAGTCATCATTCTGAGATATTGTGAGCTATTCTGAGAGGTGATCTTGAAGATCAATTGGGATTAATCTTTGCTGTTATCGGAGCTGAAGTTACATTGTTCTATTTATTCTTTCTGTGGATTCCGGGTGAGATCTTTCCAATAATTTTCTATCATTGCATTACTTATTTATATTTTGAAAATTGATCTTAGAAATTGTTTCTGATTCTTATTGAAGAAAATATTTTTATAAACAATTTTTGAAATCTGATTACGTGCCAAAGTATTTGCTACTCATATCTTATTTAAAATCAGAATTTCAATCTCACATTATTTTTATCATTAGACTTGGGATATTAATTGAGTTATTATTTATCTAAGGTAGTAGAAGCTCTGAGTGAGATTTTTGGCTTATCAATTTTGTATTGGTGAGTAGTGTGATGGGTTAAATACTGTTGGGGGTATTTAATCAGGGATAGCCGATTTTCAGTCTCTTTTTGTAAAGAAATTGAGGTAGTGATTCTTCCTGGATAGAATTGTGTTTTTGAGTGAAATTTGTAACGGTTCAATTCTTATCGGGTAAAAGGATATTTGGAGTGATTGGTAAGGTTTTGATTCTTTGACCTTAGTGTTAAAAAGAATTAGGTTATTCTTTAACTTGTAAAAAGTAGAGGTTCTTCCTTAGTGTGGGAAAAAGATATTGTAAAGGTTGATTCTAAGCCTGTAAAAGAATCGGTGTGAGGGTTTGGTTCATACCTGTAAAGGGATCTTGAGTATTAGTGGGTGAGAATCTCCGTGGGGCTCGGAGGACTGGACTAACCAAGAGTAGTTTGGTGAACTAGGATATATTTTGGTGTGTTGCAATATTTACTTTGCTATTTTTGTTGTTTGGATGTGCACCTAATTGATTAATTAATTATTCTGTGATATAAAGATAATAATTAATTTAGGATTAAAATTAATTATTTGATTTATTAAAGTTTTATTCTGATAAATTTTTAATTACCCAATTCAACCCCCCTCTTGGGTATTCCACGGGGCCAACAATTGGCATCAGAGTTGGTTTAGCTCAAAATTTTTAGCTAACAAAGATCACATTACACACATAGTAGGCATACTAGCTATCACAACCCGTCCCGGACACCCGTCATCCCGAGGCGGGCATGACTACAACATGACATCAATAGGAATGGTCATGGGCTTGGGGGCCCGCCCGGCCCGCCAAGCCCGCCCACTATTTTTTAGGGCTTGGGTATGTGTTTTGAGCCCGTGGGCCGGGCTTGGACTATAAAAGTTAGGCCCGAGTAAAATTAGGGCCGGGCTTGGGTAAGGCCAATATTTTATAGGGCCAGCCCGGCCCGGCCCGATGATTTAAATTAATATATATATATATATATATATATATATATATATATGAAATTAAATATAGACAAATTTAATTTGTGATTGTGTTTGATTTGATTTGAATGCTGTATTTTTCTCTTTCCAGTTTTTTTTTCGGTTGGAATGTGAATGTGGCCTTTTTTGGTTGTAGAAATGCATGGTAATGAATATGTTTGTGTAGATGAATTTTGTAGCAAATGTACCAACTACAGTTTTTTTTTTGGTTTGAATGTAATTGTGTTTGATTTGGGTTGATTTGGTTTGAAAAAAATTAATAAATTATAGGGCCGGGCCGGCCCGAGGGTTGGGTTAGGGCCCTAATTATTTTGATAGGGCCGGGCTTGGGAATAAAAACAAGGCCCGAACTTAGGGCCGGGCCGGGCTAGGGCCGGGCACTTTTTTGTAATATCCTACCTAAAGCCCGGCCCGAACCCGGCCTGGCCCGGCCCATGACCAACCCTAGACATCAACAATATTCAAATTTTCATATCAATGACAATATACACCTACTGTATAATACAAACACCTACTATGGGGGACACACCCGTCCCAAAATTTGATTAACTACAAGTATTTATTCATGAACCTTTTATAGGTTCGCCTTTGACAGCTTCTCTCAATCGCCTATATGACTTCATCACATAGCTCTACCTAGTGCCAGTAGGGGACCGACTCCTAACTGTTGTACCTGCGAGTGTACTGCCTTCTTAGTAAAACATTTTTAAAATATTAATACATTCTAAATATTTCCACAATTTAGTATGGATCAAGCATAAGTATATAAGCAATGAAAATAAAGCGATATAGATAAATTCCACCCAAATCCATCTAGTACAAAATCCTACCAAACATCATAATAAATAACATCAAATTAACCAATATACGTAAAACACCACATCTCAAGCACCAATCTCAAACACACACCTCCAACACACACATACTGGCCAGTCCTAGTGATCGTTTTAACCTCACGATCGGGAGTTTGCAACGGTACCGTACCATCCGTAGGATATGCCTTCCTACGAACACCCATCACTCCGCTGAAGCGGATAATCACTGCGTAGTATAAACGTCTAACATCACTCTACCGAAGCAGATAAACATCACTCCGTCGTAGCGAATAACATCACTCCGCCGAAGCGGATAATCTCACTCTACCGAAACAGATAAATACTAGGGCATTGTCAAATCAACTATAGCATCATCGAATCACAACTCAATAAATATCATCAACGTCGTCAAATCACCTCGTCTATCTCTTTTCCTCAAAACCAACTTTTAAGTCCAAAAGCATATTTCCCACTTTTATTTTTAGAGAAAACGTCTGATTCTTTCAAAACAACTTTTCCACCCTTTATTTTTCCTTTTGAAAATCGGGCATTCTTAGGAGAATAGATGTTTTCTATTTCCTTTTAAAAACACCGTCTGATTTTACCAAATTCAATAAAAATTCATTTTCAGTTTCATTTTGGAAACCATCGAAATCTTCCAAAAACTCAGTTTACCAACTCAACCAAATCCTGCTTGATCCATATCATTTATAAATTCATACAATTTAAGTAAACACATATTTCATCAAATATATATACATAGAAAAATAGTTTGGTAAGAAGACAGTACACTCACCTCGATATCTGTTTTGCAAAACTGACACTGACCGCACTTTATCTGGACGCCAGTGCCTGCGAACCTAATAGTGATAGATTCTAAATTAATATCTTACCTAAAACATCCTAATCATGCAATGCGGATCCTATATTCCGAATCGTTACTAATTCTATGTACCATGTACTTAAAATTAATTAATCGTCACGAAATTATTATGATTTTTGGATTTGTAACACTAACTAAAATTTAATTTAATGAGAATTAGTAATCGATTGAAGTTTCACCTGTTTTCGAAACGTTTGGCGATCACGTGATCGGTTTTAGATTTCCTTGGGGTGGTTTCTGCAAATTCCCCCCATTTTTTTTTTCCATTTTTTTTTTCCCTCTTCTTCTTCCCCATTTCCTGTTTCTGCTTCCCGTCTCTGTTTGCTATTTTGGGTGTCCACCGGCCGGCCACGCACCATATGTCGGCAAGGCAGTATCCACCTACGCACACCGTCACAGATGGCCAACGGCCGACGGCCGCCCACCCACACAACCACTGACTGAACAAAATCGACGAACGCCTCCTCCACGCAGACCTCTCTCTCTCTCTCCTCTGCCCCGGGTTCTGGGTTTACTGCCCGTACTCACATACCTCCGACCATACCAACGATCAACTACCCACATACGCCGATAATACCCCCACGCCACCAAACAAGCAGTGACCCACACCTAGGCATGCGATCGCCGGCCGAACCGAACAGAGCACCCATGATGGATGAACGACGCACTGCCGGTGAACAGAACGTACATGCATACTCTGGCTGAACAACGAGCTAAACGATAGAAAACACACATGCATTCCCGACGAACGGACAACCCACACACACGCGCGATCGTTAGTGATCGGAACGGCGCACCCACGTGAGACATACACACACACACACACACCTGTCTGATCATATACATACCGAAGAATTCTCATATACCCACTACAGCAGCAACGCACACCACCGGCCCGAACGGCGACACCCCCTCCTGCGACGATCGGAGCACCGGCCGAACCCTCTCTCTCTCTAGATTTTCCCTTATTTTTCGAGTAGATTCCTGACCCTCGATCATAAGTTCTTTAATCCCCTCACATGCATGATTTTACTGGGTTAGTTTACTCCAAGAGTGCCACGTCATTCTTTCTCTCCAACTCTCTGCCGGCCAGCTGCTCCTCCGACCACCGGTTTACGTGCGTGTACAAGATAATTTTTTTTTTCTGTTAATTGCTCTTTCCTCCCCCAGCTTCCCTGAAACCTTGATTTTAATCCTTTTCAATTTTTAAAAGTTTCTAAGATTTTCAATTTTACCCCCTGAAATTTTCATTTACAAGTTAAATGTCAATTATCTCCCTAAATTGGGATTTACTATTTCTTATATTTTCAATTTGACCCCTAGACTTTCTATTTGAATTTTTAATTGTCCTAATTTCACCCCGAATTTTTACAATTACTTTAAAATATTACTGAAATGACGTACATAGTACAATCGAGGTCTTACACTAGCTGTGGGGAAGTCTATGCACCGACCACCTTTGTTTGAAGGTGAAAGTTATTCATTTTTGAAAGACAGGAAGATAGTCTTTATTCATGCTATAAATTAGAATGCATGGCTTACAATCGAGGATGGTCCGTTTATTCCAATGGAAAACGGAATTGAGAAGAAGAAGGAATAACTCACTGCTTTCGATAAGCAAAAACTCTCCACTAACTCTCAAGCTATCAATATTCTCTTTTACTCTTTAGATGCTAATGAATATTCTAGAGTTTCAGGTTGCAAATCTGCAAAAGAGATGTGGGATACGCTACAAGTCATCCACAAAAGAACAAGTCAAGTGAAGCAGTCTAAAATCAATGCTCTTATCAGAAAATTTGAGTTGTTCAAGATGGAAGAGAATGAATTGATTCATGAGATGTACACTCGCTTGAACAACATATGCAATAATATGGGTCAACTTGGAAAGCCATACTCTATGGAGAATAGAGTACGAAAGGTCTTAAGGTCCTTAAAACAAATATGGGAGTCAAAGGTAACGGCAATCAAGAAAGCCAAGGATCTTAGCAAATACGATATTGATAATCTCATTGGCAATTTAATGACTCATGAATCGGCGATTAAAGATTATGAGGATAATACCAGAAATGGCAAGAGGAAATCCTTGGCGTTAAAAGCTCAAAAAATTGAAGAAGAGGATGATAGTGATGTGAAAGTCCTGATAGTAAGCAAGAGAAAAATGTAGTACTTCACACAAATAATTTTAGAAGAATTACTCGGCGCACATTCCGTGGAAGAAGAAATCTCAACATGTCAAAAGTGGAATGTTACCATTGTCGTAAGACTGATAATTTTCAAAACGATTGTCCCGAACCGAAGAAGGATAAAGAAAAAGAAAATAAGAAGAAAGAAAATAAGAAAGTAAAGAAGAGTAAGAAGAAATCCATGAAGGCTACTTGGGATGATACTGATTCAAGTAGGTCAAAAAATTCGGATAGTGAAGACATGTCCATGCTTGCATTAATGGCCACTGGTGGTGAGGTAACTGAATGTTCAAGTTCTTGTCCTTTAAATTTTGATGAATTATTTAATGTTTATCAAGAACTTTCATATGATTATAAAAACCAGTGTTCTAAAATAAGTGTCATTCAAAGTACAATTAACACATTAAATAAGCAAGTGGTGGACTGCGAATCTGAAAACAATGGATTGAAGTCTAAATTGATGGATTTGCAATCAATTGTTCTCAAATTCACCGACGGTGAAAATAACTTGAAAATACTTTTGGGAAGTTCACATGGAGTTTTTGATAAACCCGGTATTAGATTTCAGAAAAATCTTAAACAAAAACGTTTTCATAAATTCTTTTTTGAAACCAAGGATCTTGTTAAATATTTTAAATGCAACGTTGTATGGCATACTATTCATAGATGTGTTGCTAAAATATCAAACTGTAGACAAGTTTGGGTTCGAAAAGGAACTAAAATTGTCCCGACTAACAAGATCGGACCCACTTAGGCTAGGTACCACTTAGGAACTATTTGAGGTGCTCCTTGCAGGTTATTCTAAAAGCATCAATAAGTAAGGACAAATAGTTCTTGGATAGTGGTTGTTCTCGAAACGTGATGGGAGATAAAAGAAAATTTACATCTTTGACACATAAAGATGGAGGTCATGTAACTTTCGGAGACAACGCAAAGGATAAAATTATCGGTATAGGTAATATCGGTAATGATACTACTATTATTAAAGATGTGTTACTAGTTGATGGATTTAAACATAATTTGCTTAGTATTAGTCAACGATGTGATAAGGGCTATAATGTTATATTTGATCATGATAGATGCATTATTAAGAATAGTCATGATAGTAGTATCTTGCTAGTTGCATCACGTTTTGAGAATGTGTATATTTGCTCTTTTGATGATTTTAATTCTCAAAATTTATCTTGTTTGAATGTTTTATCTGACAATAGTTGGTTATGGCATAGAAGACTTGAGTATGCTAGTATGGAGTTAATTTCTAACTTATGTAAGAAGAGTATTGTATGTGGCCTACCTGATTTGAAGTTTGTGAAGGATAAATTATGTGATGCATGTCAATTAGGCAAGCAAGTTAGATCGTCATTTAAGAAAAAGATGTACACGTCCACGTCTAGATGTCTTGAATTATTACATCTTGATTTGTTTGGGCATAACTGTGTTACTAGTTTTGGTGGTAAGTTTTATGCATTTGTTATAGTTGATGATTATTCCAGATTTACCTGGGTATATTTTCTTGTTAAGAAAAGTGAAGTTGCTTCTGTTCTTACTAAATTTTGTAAACGTGTTCAAATTGAGAAGCAATGTTCTATTATTAACATTCGTAGTAACAGAAGAAGAGAATTTGAGAATGATAAAGTGGTAAGTTATTGTGATGAGTATGGTTATGCTCACAACCTTTTTTCACCAAGATCACCACAACAAAATGGTGTAGTGGAAAGGAAGAACAGAATACTTCAAGAGATGGCCAGAACAACGCTCAATGAAAATTGCTTACCAACATACTTTTGGGTCGAAGCAGTAAGTACAGCTTGTCATGTGGTAAATCGAGTATCAATTCGTAGAGGGTTTAACAAAACCCCATATGAAATCTGGAATGGTAAGACTCCTAATATTTCCTATTTCAAAGTCTTTGGATGTAAGTGTTTTATTTTGAATGACAAGGATAATCTTGGTAAATTTGACGCTAAATCTGATTATAGGATTTTCCTTGGATATGATACAAACAGTAAGGCTTATAGAGTTTTTATAATAAACGTACTTTAGTAGTAAAAGAAACAATGCATATTGTTTTTGAGGAAGTTGATCCATTCTTGTCGAGAAATATTTTGGATGATGATGATGTAGGTATTTTAAATAACCAAAACCAAGGTGATAATGTACCTAAGGAGTCTCAACAAAAGGACGAACTTAAGGAGAATGATTTACTTTACCAAGAGCTATAAAGACAGTACCAAGACATTTAATTAATGAAATCATCGATAATTTTGAAAAAAGTGTAAGTACTCGTTCTTCTCGTAGGGATATAATTAATCTTGCTTTCTTATCTCAAATTGAGACTAAGAATATAAATGAGGCATTAATTAATGAATCTTGGATTTCCCCAATGCAAGATGAATTAGTCCAATTTTAGCGGAATAAAGTGTGGTATCTTATTCCGAGACCGGAGTTTTATCTAGTTATTGGTACTAAATAGGTTTTTAGAAATAAAAATAATGAATCTGGTATGGTTATTAGAAACAAAGCCAGATTAGTGGCACAGAGCTATAATCAAGAGGAAGGAATTGATTATGATGAAACTTATGCTCCTGTTACTAGACTAGAATCAATTAGAATGCTACTCGCTTTTATATGTTCACGTAATTTTAAGCTATATCAAATAGATGTAAAGAGTGTATTTCTAAATGACTTTCTAGCTAAAGAAGTTTATGTAGAACAACCCTCGGGATTTGAAAGTGATAAATTTTTTGATCACGTATTTAAACTTTGCAAGGCTTTGTATAGGCTCAAACAAGCTCTGAGAGCTTGGTATGAGAGACTTAGCCGATATTTGATCGAAAATGGTTTTCGAAGGGGTATAACACTATTTGTAAATCAAATTGATTCTGATATCCTATTAGTATAAGTATATGTTGATGATATTATTTTTGGATCTACTAATAAGGATCTTTGCCAAGAGTTTGCTAAGATAATGCAGGTTGAATTTGAAATGAGTATGATGGGAGAATTGAATTTCTTTCTTGGATTGCAAATTAAGCAAACCAAAGAAGGGATATTTATAAACCAAGCTAAATACACCAATGAGTTGTTAAAGAAATATGGCTTGGAAGGAGGTAAATAATACAAAACTCCCATGACAACGGCTACAAAGATAGAAAAAGACGATATGGGTAAAAGCGTTAATGAAAAAATATATCAAGGTATGATTGGTAGCTTATTGTATTTAACTGCTAGTAGACCTGACATTATGTATAGTGTTTGTCTTTGTGCTAGATTTCAGTCTTGTCTTAAATAATCGCACTTGACCGCAGTTAAGCGAATTTTTCGTTACTTCAAGGGGACAACTGACCTAGGATTATGGTATCCTAGGGTGATTGATTTTAAATTGGTAAGCTACTTCGACGCTGATTTTGTTGGTTGCAAAGTTGAGCGACAAAGCACAAGTGGATTATGTCATTTGTTAGGACATGCTTTAGTTTTTTGGTCAAGCAAAAAACAGAATTCGATAGCCTTATCCACTACTAAGGTTGAATATATGGTGGCTAGTAATTGTTGTGCTCAAATTTTATATATTAGGCAACAGTTAAATGACTTTGGAGTTTGTATAGAAGAAGTCTCGATCTTTTGTGATAATAAAAGTGTTATTTGTCTAAGTAAGAATCCTATACAGTACTCACGAACTAAGCACATAGAGATTAGACATCACCTTATTCGTGATCACATTCAGAAAATGAATATTGTTATTGAGTATATTGATACCTCTAGCCAGCTTGCTGATATTTTTACCAAACCACTAGCAGAAGATCAGTTTGTAAAAATCATTTGCAGTTTGAGTATGGCTAGGCATAATGATGTTTGCCTAGAGTAAAGTTACTTGATTGTTCTCCCCTCCTTAAATTTTGTTTTTTGAAGATGATAACGGGGGAGAAATTAGTGATGTTTTATTAAGGTAGAGTATTCTTAAATTTTTAAAAATTTGTGCTTATTTTTTTTAAAATTTGTGCTTCATTGAGTATGTTTTATAATATCTTCATTAATATGCTTTAACAAGTTCAAAAAAAAAAACAAAAAAACGTCCTCGAATTTAGGGGGAGTGTGGTTATATTATTTTTTTTTGAAGAAAATATCAAAGTTAATTGTCATCATAAAAAAGGGGGAGATTGTTGATCCTCAAATTTTGATGAACAATTAAGTGTTGATATTTTGGTGGAATTAATGTTTTAATTGAGTCTTTCAATTATATAAGTTTTAGTAATGAAGATGCAAATTAATTGGATGTCAAATGATGATGTCGAAAATGTTGAAGAATTAAGAGTTTGAAGAAATTAGGAAAAACAATTCAGGTGAATTTCAACTCTTAATATCCTAATTAGGAACATACACACACGGCACAAAATATTTGTACTGTTTATGTGTGTTTTGATTAAGTGAATTTATTTTCTCCAATATGTGATTTGAAAAGAAATAGTTTTAATTGACTAAAATGAAATATAAGAAAATTTGTGGAGCTAATTTAAAAAAGAAAATGGTTAAAAGGGCGAAAACGTAGAAGAGAATAAGTTAAAAACAAGTTCAGAAAAGAGATTCAAAAAACGTAGGTTGACTGTTGAGTCAACCTGACCAAGCAACATGAACTTCCTGTATCTCTAAGTTGATAGACAGGTCGACCGACCAAGAAAAGATGAACTTTCTGTATCTCCAAGTCGACAGGTAGGTCGACCGATGAAGGCAAAACAAACTCTCTGAATCTATAAGTCGAGAAACAGATCGATCGATGAACGCAGCAGTGATGGTTTGGCTACAACCTGAATTGGACAGTCGACTGACCAGTCGACTAGACGTACCATTTCAGGATTTTGTTTATTCTGAGATTATATCCAAAAATAGCCGTTTTTTGTTAGGATTTGAGAGAGATTTCGAGGGTATTTTTATATTTAAGATATGCTCCACTTAATATTTAAATCCTATTGATTTGGTTCATTAATTTTTAATGTTTCTCAATTTCTTACATAAAATTGATTCTATTCTAATTAATTGAGATTAAGAAATATTTGGGGGGCTTAATTGAAAGTTTTAAAAGCTTTTATTAAGTGGATTAAACCAAAATGAAGTCATAATGATATATAGGGTCTAAGAGAGTATTTAATAGTCATGACATATAGGAACTAGCCATTAGAGAGCTGATTTGTTTCTCATATATATAGACTTACGAATTTCATAAATAAAAAATCAATATCGAGAGAGCAATTGAGTTGAGATCATTTGTGAGCTTTTGTAAGAGTTATCATTCTGATATATTGTGAGCTATTCTGAGAGGTGATCTTGAAGATCAATTGTGATTAATCTTTGCTGTTACTGGAGCTGAAGTTACATTGTTCTATTTATTCTTTCTGTGGATTTCGGGTGAGATCTTTCCAATAATTTTCTATTATTGCATTACTTGTTTATATTTTGGAAATTGGTTTTAGAAATTGTTTCTGATTCTTATTAAAGAAATTATCTTTATAAATAGTTTCTTGAATCTGATTACGTGCTAAAGTATTTGCTACCCATTTCTTGTTTAAAATCATATTTTCAATCTCACATTATTTTTATCATTAGACTTGAGATATTAATTGAGTTATTATTTATTTGAGGTGGTAGAAGTTCCAAGTGAGATTTTATACTTATCAATTTTTTATTGGTAAGTAGTGTGATAGGTTAAATACTGTTGGGGGTATTTAATCAGGGGTAGTCGGTTTTCAGTCTTTTCCTGTAAAGAGATTGAGGTAGTGATTCTTCCTGAATAGAATTGTGTTTTTGAGTGAAATTTGTAATGGTTCAATCCTTACCGAGTGAAAGGATATTTGGAGTGA
The DNA here is from genome assembly GCA_016647705.1 of Eucommia ulmoides. NCBI lineage: Eukaryota > Viridiplantae > Streptophyta > Magnoliopsida > Garryales > Eucommiaceae > Eucommia > Eucommia ulmoides. The sequence goes on along the minus strand of CM028326.1, from coordinate 33,393,150 downwards.
TTGGTGAGGTTTTGATTCTTTGGCCTTATTGTTAAAAATAATTTGGTTATTCTTTAACCTGTAAAAAGTAGAGGTTCTTTCTTAGCCAGGTAAAAGGATATTGTAAAGATTGATTCTAAGCCTGTAAAAGATTCGGTGTGAGGGTTTAGTTCCTACCTTTAAAGGAATCTTGAGTATTAGTGGGTGCAAATCTCCGTGGAGCTCGGAGGACTAAACTAGTCAAGAGTAGCTTGGTGAATCATGATATATCTTAGTGTGCTGTAATATTTACTTTGCTATTTTTGTTGTTTGGTTGTGCACCTAGTTGATTAATTAATTCCATTGTGATATAAATATAATAATTAATTTAGGATGAAAATTAATTATTTGATTTATTAAAGTTTTATTCTAATAAATTTTTAGTTACTCAATTCACTCCCCCTCTTGGGTATTCCACTAATCCAACAACTAGCTTGAGAATTAATAGATAATTTCTGTTCATTCGAAGGAAACTGTTATTTCTTCTTAATCACTCCATTCTTCTTAGGAATAAATGTACCATCATCAATGGCCAACCACATATTATAATTAGTGGCTTGATGAAATGCGATCATTCTGTCATTCTAGAATGAATAGTTATTACCTAAAAATAAAGGTGGATGGTGCATAGACTACCCCTCACCTAGAGTGCCTATGGGGTGCTCCATGTGATCTTTCTTAACTAGGATTTTAAGCCAAATGAGCTAAACCAGTTCTCGTACCAATTGTTGGCCCAAAAAGCTAATCAAGAGAGGGGTGAATTAGGTAGTTACTAAAATTTAACACTTAAATACAAATAATTAATTTCCCTAAATAAATTATTATCTTGTTATGTAGTGGAAATGTGTTTACTTCTAAATGCACACCCACACACAATATAAGAAAATCAGCAATGCAACATACAACAATATATCCTAATTCAGTAAGCTACTCTCACCCACATCCAGTCCCCTAAGCTCCACGGAGATTCAAAATCCACTAAACCCCTGTTCATTTCCCAGGTAAAAACCAAATCTTTATAATCTCAATTCTTTTTACAAGTTCAGAATCAACCTTTAAAATTATCCTTTTCATAGGCTCAAGAACATATCTTTTTACTTAGCTCATGACTAGCATAATTTGTTTACAAGAAGAGTCAAAATCTAATCCTTTTAATAGGTTAAAGATCAAACCTACCACTCCCTCACACTTTTACACTTATCATTTTTTCAGATTTAGAAAGAACCTTTACAATAACTCAATTCTATTATAGGGAGAATCAAAACTTAATTCTTTTCCAGGAAAAAAATAACCTAACATTTTTGCAGGACAAAGATCAAACCCTTATCTTTTTCACAAGAAAATGATCGAAACCTAGCTACCCTGACTAGATACCGTCCCAAACGTGTCTAATCCACTCAAACTTACAAATACAAAAACATATAAGTTTCTTCCCACAAGCAGCTTCTACCACCTCAATACAAAATATTCGATTGATGTCTTGAATAATTAGTACATGATAGATACAATGTGAGGCAATTAAAATTTGATTAATAAATAAAGTGGGCAACACAAATTTAGCACGTAATCGAATAATCAAGCAGAAATCGTTTAAAAAGTTTTTCATGCTTTTAAGTTCAAAAACAATTTTTCTAACAATCCTTTCCAAGAAATTCAAGATGTATAAAACTTCAAAGCAAATTAATAAAGTTTAAAAAAATCTCAACGGGAAAACATCGAAGGTAATGATAATGTAGCAAGTAGAACTCAAATTGGTGAAGTCAAACAACAGGCACTTTAGATCAAGAACTTATAACGAATCTCTCGTAAAAATCTCAGCATAAATCTGACTCTTATGAAAGCTCAAACTAATATTTGTGTTCTGTATAACAAAATTCCCACAAGACTATATTAATAGACTAATAACTAACCCTCCAATGATTAGTTTTTCAAAGATATACCATAAAATGACACTTCAAGACCCCATATATCATTACCTTTCATTTCAGATATATTCTACTTAAAAATAACTTTCAAATCTCTGATTTAAGTCTATAAAACTATTCTTAATTTAAAACCATAAAAGTAGGAAGTATTATATAATTTAAATTAAGAAAATCTCAAAATATATGGACTATATCAATTGGGATCATATAATAGCTTGTTCATATTGACATATATTCAAATCCCCCAAATCCCTCTATTGGAATTATAAAAAATGGATAGTTTTTTACCAAGAGGCCAAATTAGTCGAAATCCCAACTGAATCAATAGGTTAACCGATCTATTCCATTTGGTTGGCCGACCTGTACTAAGCTTCCCATTAGTCATTGGCACTACACCAGTTAGTTGACTGTCCGTGCCCTGTCGGTTGATCGATTGGATAAGTGTCTTTCAATTTTCCACTATTTCATCTACTAACATAAACAGTTAACCGACGCTCTTTATTCGGTTGGTTGATTGGATTAATGTGCTCACTTACTTAGCCATTTCAGCTAATATTTCAAATGGTTGATCGATCATCTTCATTTAGTTGACCGACTGGATCGGTATCACTTTGTTTTAACTCCAAAACTTACTATTTGATTCAGTAGACCGATTGGTTTTCTCGGTTGACCTAATTGACCCAAACACACAAAGTTTTATACTTTAAAACACATATTTCAATTAGGTCACTTATCAAAATCATTTCACATAAGGAGCACATAAAATATCTCAATTTAGGATCCTAAACTTATTACTTGTTATCATGACATACATAAAACTAACTCATTTTAAGTGTTGTGTGTGATCCTAATTCGGGTTGCATTAAGATTATATAAGTGAAAAGTTATTTTCACCTATTTTTCTTCAACATCTTCAAAACTCTTCACATTTTCATTATATTCATCTTGCACCATTTATGTATTTTTTTTTCTTTATCAAATCTTCTTCTTAATCAAATGCATAGAACTATAAATCTAAAACACCCGATAAAACCATTAGTTCCACCAAAAACATCAATACTAATTGTTCGTCAAAACCTTGGGTTCAACACCTAGCATTTAAGGCACAAAAAGATGATGACCATGACAACAACGTGAAATTTCTATAATAGAAATCCCTAGCAAAGAAAAATCCCTAGCACTAGAAATTTCTATAATTATTTCTATAATTATTAGTAAGAATTATTTATAATTATAGAAAATTAGAAATTTCTATAATTTTCGTATATTAATTAAGGAATAACTTTTTCTATAATTTTCATATGTTAATTAAGGATAATTATTTCTAATTAGGGGCAATCAATTTTTTTACAAGTATTTCTTTAATTTTTATATATAAATTAGGGAGAATTATTTCTGTAAATTCTATTTATAATTTTCATATATTATTTTCAGTTTAATATTTTGCTATATAGTCCTTGAAATATAGAGGCAAAATATATATTGTTAGGGAGTTGACGACCGGAACAATGGTGGTTGGCAATTGCAGGGGTGTGTATAGTAGTGGACGGAGGTTGTAGGACTAGGTTGTGGGAGACGGTAGGGGCCAGAGGATAGGGACAGGGTATTAGGGGAGAGAGAGAGAGAGAGAGAGAGATCATAAGAGAAGAATGGAAGGAAGAAGAAGGAGGAAAGTGTGAAAAATAAAAAAATTAGAAGATATATGTATAAGTAATTTTAAATATAAAACAATAATTATCTTAAAAAAAATTATTTATTCTTTTTATGGGGTGAAGGGCTAAATAAATGGGGTATACATGCGATTCTAAAATTATTTTTACAACTTGTCCAAATAAAATTATTATCACATAAACTTTATACAAATCCCAAACCAAAGTCTTCATATTTTAAATTTTGGTAATCATGCCCTAACAATCAAACAAAACAAGACAGCAATTTCAAATAAATTACTAGAAAAAACAACCAATTTTCATCGAAATACTATTGAAATGGATCAGATAAATTTCTAAACTATATTCACGATGTCTACAATCTAAATAATCATTATTAACAATCAATTAAATTAAAAGGTTCAAATTCTTGGGAAAATAAAATCCTAAATTTTAGGGGAATAAAAACTAAGCCCTAACAACAATTTTTCAAATTACATACAACTTAAGGCAAATTGTGCATGGATATTTATATAATACCACACAATCAAATCAAAATAACATATTTTCATGGTTCACTTGTAATAAAAATGTAGAAAATTGGACAAAAAATCAACAAGACTCACTTAGGGTTTGTGAGATCTGAAAGTTTTGATGAAGAAGAAGAAGAAGAAAATGAAGTTAAGGTAAAGGATCATCGAAGTAGGAAGTCGAGGAAGAAGAAGAAGATTTGGAGGATAGGGGGAAAAGTGCTGACCAAAATAACATAAGGGAAAGTATAATTAGGCCTAACCATAGGGGACAATGTGTAATTAACCTTTAATTTAAACGTCAACAACAAAAATGAATAATAATAACTAACAATTGAGACTAAAACATACACATATATAAAATAAAGATACATGGCATGGATTATATGCAAATAATAAATAAATTATACAGTAAATCATGATAAAATTAACATATTTCTCCCATACTATCGATTCCCAATTTGAAAAAGAAATATTATACATTCTTTATAAATACACATTATTTATATATCTACATAAAGCTTCCTAAAGATTCTTTTTTTTTTTTTTTTTTTCTTCATCTACACCCTAAACAAATTAAAATACAAAAGAAACAAATTTAGACATGAAAAATTACACTGAAAGAGTAATATGACAAAAACCAATAACTACAACACAACTTTGAGCAGAAATTGGAACAACAAAAATACATGCGAATTATTAACTACCAATTTACTAATCATTGACTACTTTATTGGAGAAATACTAATATTTTTTTTTTTTTTTTTTTTTTTATATTTTTATATCCTATTTCGTTTTGAGTTTTCGAGATCATAAATAAATAAATAAATAAATAAAAAAAAAAACTTAAAACACTAACCGAATGCAACCTAAAATCATATTAATATAATATAATGCAAGTTTTTTGTAAAACAAAAAACTAACTTGAAGAGTAAATATGAAGAAACAAGCCTATTGGAATCAACAGTCTCATATTCTTTCAAATTTCAGTTCCATGGCTTCAATTCAGTGCTCCCAAACACTACCCTAAGAGTAAATTACAATTCAAGAACATAGATGTAAACAAAGTTAAAAACTAATCAATTGCAAAAGCAAAAAAACAGGACAATGTTTCAGTTTCAAGTTTTGTGAGAACAACAACAAAAACTTAATAACGAAAACATTACACAAACAATGTCTTACACCGCGTTTGTTTACTATTTTGTTCCAAGATTTATGTCCCTGATTTTGTTTAGCTAGGAACATGAACACTGAACAACCACCTAAGTAGTCGGGTATGCTCTAAAAGTTTAAGGCCCATTTGTTTAGTGTTTTTGTGTGTACCTGTCCAAAACAATGAGCACAAAAACATAAACATTAACATAAAAATCACACTCCCACATTTTTAGAATATTTTTTTTAGGAAATAGAGAAAAATTGTTCCTAGATTTTTGTATTTGTTCCATGTTTTTTAGGAATAGAAATACTAAACAACACCACTTTAGTGGTTCTTTTCCTAGAATACATTTAAAAAAATAGACTTGTGGGATCAAATTTGATCGATTTTCATAATTAAATTGTTCTTAAAATCTGAGAAATAAACAAAACATATTTATTTTGTCCCCACTTCCCAAAAGAACAAAAACATAAAGTTTGGTGCAAAAACAACAAAAGAAATCGGTTCGTCCTGCAAAACAATAATATGGGAATTACTCTGATTTGTTTTCAAATATTTTCCCTAAATTACATTAAGAACCAATAATAGAGCATATTGATACGATAAATTTCTTTAAACTTTCTCAAATTTCATACAGCTATTCATAAAAACAAAAGTAGAACAAACACTAATGGAAACAAAAACAGAAATCAAGTTTTCTTAGAATAGAAAGAAGAATCAGAGAACGAAAACAGTAAACAAACACTACCTTATTGATCCAAAACTTAAGGGAATGTTAACATTGGCTGAATAATCAAATCGCTAAAAATGGAAGCTTGGAAAAATGCCACAAAGCTAAAAACTAAATGTATTTTGTCGATAGTCTTCGATGTGAATCTCTCGATTATTGCATATGAATGGTAGTAATGATTTTGAACACATCTTTCGATTATGGTATGGGCATGTAAAGAAAAGTGAAAATCTATATAATCAAATGTTAAATGAATGATTAAGATAACTAAATGAAAGTTTAAATTATATACTTCCAATTTCGATTCTGAAGGCTTCAACAAAGTTCTTGGCTATTTTTCAAACCTAATGCACTTTCGATAGTTGGAGATAAGAAGAACTACTTTAAAAAAATCAAAATTTTATACTCCAATGATTCCTTAAAAAAAATGAGGAACCACAAATATTAAGAAACTCGTTTTGCATAGAGGGAATTGGTGTTAGTTTTTATCTTGAATGGTGGCAAATTGGGATCGACTAAATTAGTTCAACATAACTGTACATATTGAAGAAAAAAAATGGTCTATGTATGATTTTTTACCAATCAAATCAATTGATTTAATGATAATACTTGAACATTATAGACTAAATGTGAAAAATTTACGATACAACTGGAGACATTAGAGAAGAGGGATGACTCAAACATTAAAGTAATGTCCCTGCACCTACACTACCGATCTAAGACTATTGATAGTGAAGATGGAGCATGAGTGAGCAAGAGAGAGAGAGAGAGTTGAATACTGCGGTGATAGGAAGGCGGTGGCGCGACAGAAATGTGGTGATACCAATCGGTGATGGCGGTGAGAAACGAAGCATTAATCGGCGATACCAATGATCGTTGATTATTATGATAGGGAAGAAAGGAAGATGAACCCTAAAGTAGAGAGTAAGCAAGAGATAGATATTGTAAAGCTCTCTGTCATAGGGTTAAATTTTCACCATAAATTTTCTGAGTAATAGCCTAGTTGCACCAACAACAAGTCAGCCGCTCGTATGGTTCCTCGACAGCCTACTGTCATACCCATCCAGATGCACTCGCCCGTCCAGAAAATAGTATAAAACAAAACATTTATAGCCGCAACCAACCTCGTTTTATTACTTAGTTAAAACAAGGAAACCCACATACAAAATTTTGGCCTAAGGATGGCAGGAACATCATAACTCACTGCTCTACCCAACAAATCTAAAATTACAATATTTTACAGCAATTAACAGCCCCTAACTACTAGGCAAAATTGTCCCACAGAATCTGGACACTTGGCACAGCAGTTTACATAGGCAATTTTGTGTCTAGTGATAGGTGTAAAATACCTATCTACTTTTAAATCGGATTTGGTAGTTTTTGAGTGTTTTAATTATATTTAATTGCTTTTTAATTTGTTTTTATGTAATTCAGGTGTAAGGATGCAAACAAGAGACAAACGAGCAAAAACGGTGGGAAAACGATGAAGAAATGATGAAGAACAAGGTTTCAAGATTGCAGAATCTCAGTCTAGGCAGAAATTTCTCGGCCTAGGCGAAGTTGAGGCAGAAGTCCCTCGGCCTAGGCAGAAATTCCTCGACCTAGGTGAAATTGAGGCAGAAACTTTGGAACAGCTCCTCAGCCTAGGCAGAAATTCCTTGGCCTAGGCGAAGTTGCGGCAGAACCTTAACAAACATCACCTCCGCCTAGGCAAAATCCTCTGCATAGCAAACATATATTTTTAGATATTTTTTAAACCTTGCACCTATAAAACCATTTTTCCCTCATTTCCATTAAGACTGTTGGATGTTTTGAGAGCCCTTTTCACCTTAGATTGGATTAGATAATTTAGGAGTAGATTAGAGTAGTTTTAGGAAGTGATCATTGGCTAATTCTTGAAGAGATAAAAGAGGAAGTTTATCAATGGGGAAGAGGAACCTCGGGAGGATCGTTTTTTTGGCAAAAGTGGACTACTCCACTTTAAGATTTGGGTTTTCTTTCCTTGTTCCCATCTTCGTACTTAATGTTTTTTATTAATGATGATGATCTCCTCTTGATTTAATACTGTAATGGCTAAGATCATGTGAGTTTAATTAGAGATTAGTTAGGGTTAGATGTAATTCATGTAAATATTTCTTTGGTTGAATAAAAGTTATTCTAATGGTTTGTTATCAAATTCCAATTGTGTTTACCATTATTTCACATTTATTATGCTTATTACGATAAACTGAGAATATGGGGTTTGACGCTCGGGAAAGGTAACCCCGGATTCGAACTAAGGATAAACACAACGCGACGATCCAATAACTTGGGAGGGAGTTGGAGAGTGTGCAATCCATGAGGTTGGGTTAAGACTCACATGGCTATGTGTTCGAAAAGGCGTTCGAGGGGGACTTCGGCGTCAATGCAAAGTCATGTATTCGCTCGTTTTTCACTCGGAAGAGGGAGCGAGTGAGTTATAGATACCGAGATTATTGGATGTGATGATAATCGTTATTGATAACTAAAGTAAGCTAAATAGGTATTAAGTGAATGAAATCGATCCCTATTTAATTAGTGTAATTAGAATTAATCCTTAGGAGTAGTTTTAATTAGTTTAATTTAAAATATTAATTGAATCGTCAGGATAATATGAGACTACGTAAATTGCGGTACTTAATTATTCACACTTTTCCTGTCGGAATGATATATGATCTTCAAAGATCCATTATATTAAAACTTAGGCCTCGTATACTTGCGAGAATAAGTAGCAGTGTATTTCATGCGCTACCATCCAACCACCAAAATTGCTCCACAACTGATCCACGTGACCAACACATGCTATGAAACTGCTTTCCTTAACTGAAATTCTCCCATCAGCTAAGCCCCAGCTGCCTAGCACAATTCTGCCTTTCTGTTGCATCTCCTGTGTCGTTGTGCCCAATGACAAACAATGTTCATATGCATTTTCAGTACCAGAATGCATCGCCGCCCAATAGTGCATCATATCCAAAACATGACTCTGTCTACAACATTGCATTGTGCCTACGTTGCGCTGTTTTACCTTGGTACCACACCAATATCTTTCATTAGTCCCACGACTCCTTATGAAACCCATTTCCGGCATCCTCAACCAATGTGCTTCCATGTTGCCCAACGGCATACCATTTTGCCAACGCGTGCCTAATATCTTGGTCTCACGCATTTCCATTCCTCCAACGCATACTGTCACGTCTTGGCCCTCATTGCCTTGGCCACATGCCAAGGGCTTACTCATTTCCATGAACCCACATAGCACCGATCCAAGTATTGCACTTAGGATTACCCAACACAACGCCCAACATCTGCTGGTATTGTGTCACAACGTTGTCCACCAAGTTACACCAGGTTAGCGCCTTTATTGCTAAAGCCTTCGTTTGTGCCACCAGCACCATGTCCAATAGAAACATGTACCATGTCCGTGCCAGCTAGTACTCTAGCTTTGTTAGAGGCTAACACCTACCCTATTTTAGGAATTAGGTTAATTGATGGAAAGAGAGTAAGAAAGAGAGAGAGGGAGGGAGAGAGAGAATGGAGCCCTACCCTATTTTAGGAATTAGGTTAATTGATGGAGAGAGAGAGAAAGGGGGTTTGAGGGATGGGAACTAAGAAAAAAAAAGTAAAGAAATTAATGAAATAAAAATTAAAATAGGAAAAATAATTAATAAATAACGTAGGATTTGTTTGAAAAGAAAAAAAAAGCAATATATTAAATTATTTTTGTAAGAATAAAATAAAATAAAAGAGAATATATTTTTTATTTATGTTAATCCAGAGAATCAATCTAGACCTCTCTTTATATGGGAAATAAAAATAAAGAACAACTAAGATTTATCTAAAGGGTTTATATCCGTCCTATTTTATTATATAGACAATGAGCATATATATAAAGAGTGACTAGTGTTTTCCTAGTGGGTTTAAGGTTTAACCTAGTGGGGTGAGGCTTAGATACATACAATAAATTAGATGTGAACTTGAATTTGAAAACCAGAGTGTGAAAGCATCTGAGTAGATAAGTTTTGGTGAAAATATTTGTTGTCTAATCGCCTGAAGTGATAAAGAAGATGAACATTATTCTAGAGAATGTGGGGACGAATGAAGTGACAATCAGTCTCGATGTGTTTTGCACACTCGTGAAAAATGTCATTATGAGCGATTTGAGTATATAGTATGATTTGAATTTGAGTAAAGAAGGTCACAAATGAATTTAAAATGTTAAAATTAACTAGGAATCAGTATCCAAATTGCAAGAACTAGTTAAAAAATAGTGAACCGATCAAAAGAAAATTGTTAACCAATACTGAACCAGTTAACCCACTTGACCAAGCTAACGCGGAAAAATGATGACGTGAAAAACAAGAACGCAAACATGGCTGGTGACATGGCACCACAGGTTTGATGTTTGTGATGATATGGCATTTGCCGTGGCAAATAGAGGTGACGTGTTTGTTGAGGTGACAACTAAGGTGGCATTCCTTTAGTTATGGGGTAGATGTCTTAGTAAATGATGTGGCGATAAGATATTGGTGACATGGTTGAAAGATGGCTCCGAGTTGTCACCACGTAGCGCTGAATCAGCTAACGTTGCGAAGGCTTGCGTGGTAGCGTTGCAGCGTGTGAAGAACAGTAGTAGAGCTGCAGGTTGTTTTGGTAGCATGTAAGGGTTCTTGCAGTGGAAATTGGCAATGATTTTAGTAGCTTTGGAAGCGTCTTGTCACGAGAGTTTGGAAGAAGTGGTGGTTTTGGTGTTACGGTAAATGGTGAATCCTATAGAGATCTAAAATCGTAACGACAACACAAATGACTTGGGTGGAACGTGGGAACGCATGGAAGCTTGATTAGGTTGCTCGTTTGTGGCGTCCGACTCACAATTTCAATATGAGTTTGTGGCTACTGGTGGATTTGGTATTGAGATGTAAAAATAGTAATAGAAAGAATTGGGCAACGACAATGGTGATTTGGAAAAAAATAAGGTTGTGGAATTTTAGTATGAATAGGGTAAAAAAAAATTGACTCTTCATACAATGTTAGGATAATTGAAAGGTGACATGTTGAGAGAATTTGAAAAAAATTGTATTAATATATGGAAATATACAATTTACAGAGATATACAACGGGTCTATATATAGAGAGTTAATAGAGTTTTTCTAGTAGAATTAGGGTTTAATCTAGTGGGCAAAGACTTATATATGCATATTAACATAAAATATTATTAAAAATGAAATTAAGTGAAATAATACTAATTATTTCATGTCTCATAGTCAAATATATATCTATGGATATAAAATTTATTTTAATTTTTTAAAACTACGCAATGCACGAGTTTAAAACTAATTTTTTGATGAAAACGCTATATTAATTAAGATTTTCAACTAGTGTAAAAGTAGCTATAAGTTTTTCTCGAGGGAAAAAAACTCAATAAAAACATAACCAATGAAAGGAAAGATGAAAACTTATGTGATAAAAAATTTAAACGTTTATGCAATTTATTTATGGTAATTTTCTCTTAATAAATGGGGTGCTTACCAAGCAATCCCAATTAGATATATAATCTACCAATTAAGCTCGTAACTTTTTTCCAGTGAACCGAGCAATTCTTATGGCGTTTTCGTGACCCTTATTCAATACACCACTTCATAATAGCTTATAATCAACTCTCCCTAATGTGGAACTAATTAGGTAGCATGCGATCATAACAGGTGAAACAAAAAAATCTTGTTTTAATCTCAATATAAATGTGAAACAACAAAATTTTTACACATTATTTATATGCGAATAATTCTCTTTAAAATGAAATATCAATCACATTTTTTTGGAGTTGTTTATGGTTATTGAGTATAAATGTTACATGTTACATTTATTAATTAAACCATGTTATATGTAACATGTACTTACAATCGTCTCTCTTTAAAATATTAGTATGTTGAATGTAACATCTTAACAAATTGTTGAATTTAACATCTTTATAACCCACTAGTTTCTTAGATAGCTAAATAATATTGTTGTCATTTCCCACCTTCAGCATGGTCGTCACCCCCCTCACATTTGCACAACAATCCAATGGAAAATTGTATCCTGCCGAATGAATGAAAAACAACAATCGTGTATATGTCAAATGTATTACATACTAGATGTGAATTGTATTTCATGTAAATGTTATTTGTAACATCTTATAATCCGTGTGGCACCAATGTGGAATGCAACATTCGATGATTGATATTAGTATTCTTTTTGGGAGTTCTAAATTAGGATGCATGTGAATGCTATATATAACACTAACTGAGATGTTAATGTTATATAAAATATCACTACATTCTATGTGCTCCGTGATTGTTGAATATAATATCCAATGTAATATAAAACTAAAAATTCTGAAAGTATCATATTAAATATAACATGAATGTGAAAGTTGAAACAAATAAAAAAAAAAAAGTGAATTTGATATTATTTTGAAGATCTTATTTAGACAAATCTAAATATATAATTAGATTGTGAAAAAAATATGTACAACAATAATTATTTTGATTTTAATAAAATAATTTTATTGAATATGTAAACTCTCAATCCCTATTATCTTGTAAAGAAATCAAATAAAATAATTTTGTTGAATATGGTATTGAGTATAAATGTTACATATAATATTTATTAATTAGATCATGTTATATGTAACATGTATTTATGATCGTCTCTCTTTAAAATGTTAGTGTGTTGAACGTATATCTTAACAAATTGTTGAATTTAACATCTTAATAATCCACTAATTTCTTAGATAGCTAACTAATATTGCTGAAGTTTTCCACCCTCAGAACAATCGTCACCCCCTTGTATTTGCACAGCAATGCAATAGAAAATTGCATCATGCCGAATGTATAAAAAACAACCACCATGTTTATGTCAAATGTATTCACGTGCTAGATGTGAATCGTATTTCATGTAAATGTTACCTGTAACATCTTATAGACCGTGTGACACCAATGTGGGATGCAACATTCGGTGATTGATATTAATATTCTTTTTGGAAGTTTTAAATTGGGTTGCATATGGATGTTATATATAACATTAACTATGATATTAATGTTATATAAAATATCACTACATTCTGTGTGCTCCGTGATTATTGAATATAATATCTAATGTAATAGAAAACTAAAAATTATAAAAGTACCATGTTGAATATAACATGAATGAAAATTAAAACTAATGAAAAAAAAAATAATGAATTTGATATTATTTTGAAAATCTTATTTAGACGAATCTGAATATATAATTAGATTGTGAAAAAAAATGTGTACAACAATAATTATTTTGATTTTAATAAAATAATTTTTTTTTGAATATAAAAACTCTAAATCCTTATTATCTTGTGAGGAAATCAAATAAAATTACTTCGTTGAATATGAAAACTCTCAATTTCTGCAAATCTCGTCAGGAGAAATCCGTTAATGGAAAATATGCAGTTTTGAATTTGGGGACTGCGTCGTGAGTGTAAAATGTGTTATGAGATTTCTTAGTTTATTATGAAAATCAGTGGAATTAATTGGTAATATAGTGTCTAATTTGGGTCCACTCTGCAATTTTTATTAATTTATTTTGTAACTTTACGTTAACGCAATTCACTAAAGGCCCGTTTGGTATGTGGTATTTAGCTTGGGATTAGAATGAAGTAGGGAATAACCATTCTATTCTTACGTTTGGTAGGTGGGATTAGTTTTCATTCTCATTCCCATGTAATTACTAATCCCACAACTCATGGGATTAGTCAATCCCAAGTGAAATTAGGTATTAGGTAATCCTGAGATTAGAATCACTCGCCCCGATCGATTGAGCCTCTATTCATTCCTGAACTAGATGGGAGATAACCATCGTCACTTTCTTGAGCGACGAGTAGTTGAGAGATCCTTCATTGATTTCACCTCCATGGCCGTCGTTGATGATGCTCATCGCCGAAGCTAGTAGCAAAAACTGCTCCTCGCCGTCGCGGTGGTGAGTTTAGGTTGAGCCTCCATTCATTCTTGAGCTAGAGATGAGAGAACTTTCGTCACTTTCGTGAGCGACGAGTATAAGAGAGATCCTTCATCGATTTCACCTTCATGGCTGTCATCGAAGCTAGTCGTTGATGCTGCTCAACGCCAAAGCTGGTAGCAGAAGCTGCTCCTCGCTGTCGCGGTGGTGAGTTCAGGTCGGTATCAAGCAATTTTCTTCAGGTTTGTTCCAATTTCTATGTAAATCTAAGGTTCTTTGTTATGTAGATCTAGGGTTCTTGTGTATTTTGTGCATTTTGTGGATTGTATCTACGGAACTTCAAATTTTCCTCTTTGATGTTGATTTTCTTCTAGCTGATTCCTTCACTTGATTGTAGTAATCCTGCTCGAAGTTGGTTCTTGAAAGCAGTTTTGAGGGTCCTTGGGTAAATTGTTAAGTTGAGCTGCTTATTGAGTGGCCATTAATGTTTCTGTCAAAGGCTAAGCAACACATTTCATTGTCTAGAACTAATCCCAATCAATTTGTTTTAAGTTTCCCTTTATCTTCGAAAACTTCGAATGTATTTTGTTTTTCAAGACTTGCGGTGTTAGTATTTGTACAGATTGTTTTGAACTATGGACTTGTCGGTTAATTTTGTATATTGATTTTATTTGGTTTAAGCCTGATGGCTATTTCATTTGGTTTATATTTAATGTTGATTTTGATTTATGTTTAAATATTCTCCATTTCACTTTTATTTTTATTTGTTTGTCATTCCAATATCACAAATGTCTTTTGTTACCAAACGTATAAATAGTAATAGTCATTCTAATATCATATTTAATCCCTTTTGTTATTAAACATATGAATGATAATGGTTATTTCATTCTAATACCATTCTATACCAGCGTACCAAGCGCAACGCAAGGCATTTGAATAGGTATTTTATTTTTTTTATTTTATTTTATTTTTTTTATTTTTTTTGGGGGGGGGGGTGGGGGGGGTGGGGTGGGGTTGGGTGGGTGTGTGTTTGTTTTGTTTGAGAATAGCACTTAAAGGATAACTGTGCATAGATAGGGCTATCAGCATTTTGATTGGTGGGAACTTCCTATCAAAAATACTTCATACTGAAGGAAGTGTTTGGATGCGAAGAAAATCAACAGCGAAAAATAGCTCCAGAGAGAACTGAAATTCTTCGATGGCGGTGGCTACAGCTTCTCCTACTGCTTATCTCAGAAGCGGCTTTCTTCCCTCCAAGCCTCATGCTGGTCGATCACTCCCCTTCAATCGTGCCCCACGAATTCTAGCCATGGCACCGGAAAAGAAGGTAATTAAGCATCTGTTTCACAGATATTCGTACAGAAATCCTTTTATGCACTCCGATTCGATCGAAATTGAAATAAAATGCTTATTTGAAGTGAGAATTAGGTATGGAAAAGGAATTTAACGTTTTAAGAACAAGAAATTTGAGTTAATTTGGTGAATCACCAGTAAAATCAAGTTGATTTGGTTGACGGAGGGATTCCATTGGGTTCTCTTTGGGATGATAAATAACCTACTTAACTCAGTGGTTAGAGTATTGCTTTCATACGGCGGGAGTCATTGGTTCAAATCCAATTGTAGGTAGAAGGTGGACTTCCATTTCCATGATTAATTGCTTGAATTCAGAGGAAGTTCAAGAGAAATAGGTTTCTGATATGCCAAAATTGTTTGTCTTCAATTTGCCTCGATTTCCTCAGCAAACTTCAACTATTTCAGTTGCAATAAAAACAAATGAAAGAATGAAAAATTCATGAGGAATGTATCACCAAATGTGAATAGGTGAACAAGTACGACGAGAATTGGAAGAAGCGGTGGTTCGGGGCCGGAATATTCTACGAAGGCAGCGAGGCGGTGGAAGTGGACGTGTTCAAGAAGCTGGAGAAGCGCAAAGTTCTGAGCAACGTCGAGAAAGCCGGACTTCTCTCGAAGGCGGAGGAGCTAGGGTTGACGCTCTCCTCGATCGAGAAGCTCGGCGTGTTCTCCAAGGCGGAGGAGCTGGGGCTGTTGAGCTTGCTTGAGAAGGCCGCGAGTGTTTCCCCGTCGGCGCTGGCCTCGGCTGCGCTGCCGATCTTTTTGGCGGCGATACTGGCGATTGTGGTGATCCCGGATGACTCGGCTGCGCTAGTGGCTGTTCAGGCCGTGGTGGCGGGTGCGCTTGCGGTTGGGGCCACCGGGTTGTTTGTTGGATCGGTAGTTTTGGATGGGTTGCAAGAGGCGGATTGAGAAAGTGCCCTTCGTTATTTTTTCACGTCGTTCTCTCGTTTTCCTTTTTCTCTCCTTTTCCTTTTTTGGTTTTCGTATTTTATTTGTATTCACTATTCAAATTATCTTCATTCCACGTGGAAGATGAATTTAGGGCTGTAATTGTAAATTATATGGCGGGGGCGTGTACATCGATTAGCTAATGGAAGTTTAGGTGGCGTTTGGTTAGTGTTTTTGCTTTCTGTTTTTACTGGTATGAGAATTCGATTTTTATTCAAAATATTTTGAGAATTGAAAAATGTTTAATAACAACCTCTCTTTATTCTCTATTGTTATAAATCTTCTTTATTTTCTACGGTTACAAATTTCTAGTCTTTAGTCTCTAGTCTATTATACAGTTACAAAATTTGTATTCTTATTGTATAATCATTTTATATTAATTTAAGAACAATTACAAAATTTATATTTTTATATAAACAAGATCATTCTATGTAATGGAAAAACATCAAAATTTGTTTTCTTACATGGTATTGGCCTATTATCATTCTTCTCTTCTTAGAATCCTCTTTTCCAGCTTTCATATTTGTGATTTCGGACTTACGAAATTGCTGTCCATCTCCGATTTTTTAACAGTGTTCTTTTTCACCATTGTTCCCTTTTATGGCTGCCTCTGCTCAGCCGACGTCACTATTTCGGGGCCACCGCTGTCCTGCATAGGGATGGTCATGGGTCTGGGGGTTCGCCTAGCCCGAACGGCCTGACCCTATTTTTTTAGAGCTTGAGCTTAGGGTTTAAGCCCATGGGCCGGGCCTGGGCCTAGGTATTAAGGCCCGATCAAAATTAGGGTCGGGCTTGGGCAAGACTCAAAAATTTTAGGTCCGGTCTGGTTCGAAGAATATTTAAAATAAAAATAAATATATATATATATATACACACACATACATTACAATACAACCCTAATATTTGGAATATTAGTTTCCTTTAGAAATTGTAATTTTAATATTTCTTCCTAGTTTGGTTTGTTTGGAATATTGGTTTGTCTTTAAAAATTATAATTTTAATATTTCTTGTTGGTTTGGTGTTGAATTTTTTATATTTATTTTTTAAATTTAAAAAAAAAAAAAAAAAAAGGTCGGGGGCCCATGGGCCGGACTTTGGGCTTAGATTTTTCTTATAGGGCCGGGCTGGGCGGGGCTAGGGCCCAACGTTTTTTTATAATATACTAGTCTAAGCCCGGCCTGGCTCGGCCCACGACCATCCCTACTCCTGCACCGATAGACTACTTCTAAACGCGTTTTTTGTAGATCCTAAGCCTAAGGTTTTGCCAAACCTTTCTCTTTCTCGATCTTGAAATTACTAATCCGCTGCCACCAGTCGTCGCCATCAGTATATTCGCCCAGTTCCAAAGCATTTGTTGTCGACTCACCGAGGTCCATTTAGACTTTGGCGTGATTCCTTTACTTGCCAGATCCAGCTGTTGCTTCGGAGTAGTGCTTTAAAAAAAAAAACAAAAAAAAACGCAGTGTGTTGCTAGGTTCTGAGCAACATAAGGTCTTTGTTTGTTATCGGTTTTCAAAATTCTAGAAACTACCCTAGTAAACTCACTGGGTACCCCACAAATTACTAAACCGACTCCATATATTTTATAATTGCCCGATCTCATCCCTCAAATTTCTACAAGTTTCTGTTTGCGCCCCTAACTTTTCACGAATTATTGTTTGACCTACCCCGATATCAATTATGTCTACGAATGCTAATAATGGCTCCACCATCTCTCCTGAACCTCAAAACCTTACTCCTGCATTGACAGACTACTTCGAAACGCGTTTTTCGTAGATCCTAAGCCTGAGGTTTTGCCAAACCTTTCTCTTTCTCGATCTTGAAATTACTGATCCGTTGCCACCAGTCACCGCCATCGGTATAGTCGCCCAGTTCCAAAGCATTTATTGTCGACTCACCGAGGTCCATTTAGACTTTGGTGTGATTCCTTTACTTGCCAGATCCAGCTGTTGCTTCAGAGTAGTGCTTTAATAATAATAATAATAATAATAATAATAATAATAATAATAATAATAATAATAATAATAATAATATATATAAAAAAAAAAAAAAAAAAAAAAAAAAAAAAAAAAAACCCCGCAATGTGTTGCTAGGTTCTGAGCAACATAAGGTCTTTGTTTGTTATATGTTTTCTAAATTCTAGAAACTACCCTAGTAAACTCACTGGGTACCCCACAACTTACCAAACCGACTCCATATATTTAATAATTTCCCGATCTCATCCCTCAAATTTCTACAAGTTTCTGTTTGCGCCCCTAACTTTTCACGAATTATCGTTTGACCTACCCCGATATCAATTATGTCTACGAATGCTAATAATGGCTCCACCATCTCTCCTGAACCTCAAAACCTTACTATTCCAACTATCACCAACCTTATCACTATGAAACTTACAAATGATAACTTTCTTTTATAGTCTCACCAAACGAAAGCATTTCTCTATGGCCAAGACCTTCTTAGGGTTGTCAATGGTTCATACACTTGTCCTAGTGATGAACCTCATCGGTCTATTTGGTTTTGCGCTAACAAAACCCTTGTTAGTGTTATTTTTGCAACATTATAAGAACCCATATTAGCCTCTATGGTTGGGTATAAGTCCTCCGCCACTATTTGGACACTCAATCAAGATCAATTCTCTCATAAATCTATTGCCCTATAGGAAACGACTCACCACTCTCGAGAGTAAGACTTGATATGTATCCAAATATCTACAAGAAGCCAAATCATTTCTGATGCCCTTGCTACTATTGGCGAGCCTGTGTGCTAATCTGTGTCCTTGACTACTCAACGATGAGGCCCAACACAAAATAGTTTCCTATGTTTCATCTCCTTCACCTTCTGCCTTTCTTACATCTTAGACTCATTCTGCTGCTGCTCTGCAAAATAATTCTATCCATAAAGGCCATGAAAACAATGGTCGTTCGTACAAACCGTGCCAATCCCTCGGGTATTCTTAGCCTTGCTCCAAAATCCATGTCTCAATGTCAATTGTGCTTTGGAATTGGTTACTCTGCTTGCAATTGCGACCGCCTTTCTTCGTTGCAAAACCATTCATTCCTCCATCGTTGAACTCTACATTTGGAGGCCTATAAATTGCTCTACCTCTAGTGCATTAGACTAAACAAATTTTACAGTGGTTAAACAATGATCCCAATTGGTATCTTGTTATTAGTGCTTCTACCAATAGAATGAGAAACCTCGCTCTCTTGTAGTAGTCGACACCATACAGTGGACTTGATACTGTTTAACTTGGCAATAGTGATCACCTACCAATATCTTATACAGGTAACATGACACTACCACTTGGCTCTTCTTTCTTTCTTCTTAATATTATCAATATTGTTCATTCGATACATAAAAATTTACTTTTAATTGCTCAATTTTGCATTGATAATCATATTCTTTATGTTTTTGATGCTCACTACTTCTATATCTTTGATCTCACCTCTAGTTCTCTCCTCTATTAGGGCCTATGTAAGGATGGTTTTTACAAGTTACCTGCCATCTCTCCTAGCCTACACGTTTTATTTGCCTCGGTCACCTCGTCCCTGCTTTGGCACATTTGGCTAGGTCATCCATCCGCTAAAGTCATGTCTTACTTGGGTTTTAATAAATTGTTATATTCTCCTTTTAAATTTAAATCATCTTTCTACTTCGGGTGTGCTTTGGGTAAATCCACACATCTCCCATTTCGAGCTCACATGAAATAAAAATTTCTTTCCTTTTACTTTAATTTACTCTGATGTATGATAAGCTCTTGTGCTTTCTGTTTTTGGTTATAAATATTATATGTTATTCACTAACAACTACGCTCGTTTCACTTGGCTATACTTCGTGAAACAAAAATCAGAAGTTCTCCAACATTTTAAAAACTTTTTAGCCTATGTACAAACTCAATTTGTCACATACGTCCAACAATTTCAGAGTGATGGTGGCGGGGAATATGATTGTGGTCCCTTCAAATCTCTTTATTCCTCATTAAGTATTCATCATAGACTCTCTTGTCTTTACAATCCCAAACAAAATGGTCTTGCCAAACGGAAACACCTCCATATTACTTGGCCCGTAACCTCCTTCTTATAAGCCATGTTTATCTCCATCAGTGGCCCAAAGCTGTCTCCACTGCTTTTCACTTAATCAACCGTCCCTTATTCTTTAAGCTTCAGTGTTCCTTACCATTCTCCCATATTGATGGTCATAATTCTTCATACTTTGAGCTACGCATGTTTGGTTGTGCATGTTATCCGTATTTAGGTGCTTAACTAATAAACTTTTGCCAAGAATTGTTGAATGTGTTTTTAGGCTACAGTTTGCAGCACAAGGGCTATTGTTGTTTGGACAACACAACTTGTAGAGTGTATATTTTAAGGCATGTTCGTTTTAATGAACAACATTTATTTTTGCATCTAACACCAGAAGCACTCCACCAAACCCATATGGGCCTTTGTTCTTCTACTACTACCAGCTTCTGCTCAACCTTTGTAATCAGCTATACAAAATAGTGCTCCATTTTCTCTTCATTAACCATTTTCATTTCATTATTAGTGCTAACACAATCGACCCTCACAACCTAATCTTTCTACTACTCCTGCCCTTGAGGCTTCTCTAGTTCATCCGCAACATTTTATGATCATAAGTCATTGGGAAAGCACACGTCGTCCTCTTATTCAGACAGATAGTACAATCTGATATCCTGTCCCATAGGCTCTACTTGCTCAACTTTCATTTCCCACTGACGAGCGTACTTACTATACTTAACCTGTTTGTGGCCCTAAATGGCATCAATCCATGACCAGTGAATTTAATGACTTACTAAAGAACAAAACTTAGGTTCTTGTCCCTCCTTCCCTACATCGACATGTTGTGGGGTGTAAGTGGGTCTTCAAACTCAAGCGCAAAGTAGATGGTTTCATTAAGCGATAAAAAGCTCGCATAGTTTCCAAAGGCTTCAATCAATAAGAGAATGTTGATTTTGGTGAGACATTTAGTCCTATAATCAAACCTACTACTTTTCTTCATGGCATTTTAGACAAAACTATCTATGTGGCACAACTACCTGGTTTTATAGATCCGGCTCGTCCTCATCATGTTTGTCATATACAAAAGGCTATCTATGGCCTCAAACAAGCACCCCGAGCTTGGTTCTAATGTCTCAACACTTTTTTCTTACAATATGGTTTTACATAGAGTCAAGGCAATCATTCCTTGTTTATCTATCGCTCTAACTCTATAGTGATGCTTCTTATTTTATATGTCGATGACATTATATTCATAAGAAATCAACCATATCTAGTTTTATCGTTCATTACCACTCTTAGCAATGAGTTTGAACTTAGTGACCTTGGTTCCTTATCTTACTTTTTAGGCCTTGAAGCAACTTTCTCCTCTACTAGCTTACGTCTCTCTCAGCTCTACTATAATGTTGATCTTCTTGCACGATTCTCAATGACAAACTGAAAACCTTGCAACATCCTTGTATGTGCTAAAACTCAGTTGTCATCTCAAAGTATGGATCTTTTGTCAGATGCCACTGTATATCGCCTCTTGAATTTAAGGTTTTGATGATCAATTAAGTATTAATGTTTTTGGTGAAACTAATGGCTTTATTGAATGTTTCAGACTTATAGTTCTATATGTTTGATTAAGAAGAAGATTTATTAAAGAAAATATAAAAGGTGTAAGATAGACATGATGAAGACATCAAGAAGATATTGAAGAAAATTAGGTGAAAATAATTATTTACTTATATACTCTTAATGCAACCCAAGTTAGGATCACGCACGATACTTTAAATGAATTAATCTTATGTGTGTCTTGATAAGAAGTGATAAGTTTAAGATCATAAAATGATATATTTTATGTTCTTCTTATGTGAAATGATTTTAATAAATGACCTAAGTGAAAAATGTGTTTTAAAGTATAAAATATTGTGTTTTCCGGTCAATTCGGTCAATTGGCAAAAGGAGTCGGTCGACTTATCAAAATAATGAGTTTTGGGAGTAGAAATGGAGTCCTACTGATCCAATGGGCCAGCCGAGAAAAGCAATCAATAAACCATTTGAAACGGTGGTTGAAATGAGTAAAGAGTGAGCACTCTAATCAATTTGGCCAACCCACGAGTTCAGATCGGTTAGCCAAATGAAACAGTGTGGCTGAATTGATGAAATTAGGAAAGCCACTGACTAGATCGATCAACTGATAGAGCATAAGGCCAACGACTATTTTTTGCCTTGGCACAGGGTGGTCGACCGAGGGCATAGGCCAGTCAACTGACTATTTCAGTCAACTTTTTGACTTATTTGATCTTTTGAGTAAAAAAAATTATCTTTTTTTTATGATTCGAACGAGGAACTTGGGGGAGTTTAGTGTAATTCAAATATGCATGACTTATTATGTGATCCCTATTGATTTGGTCCATTTATTTTGATATTCTCTTAATCAAAGTGATTGAATACTTCATATTCTCATGGATTTCAATTTGGAAAAGTTTTACGGACCTAAATGAGTGTTTCAAAGAATATTTTAAATGAAACATATCTATATTGATAGAATATGTTATATGGAGTCTTAGCGTGTCATTTTATGACATATCTTCGAAAAAATAGTCGTTGGAAGGCTAGTTCTAAGTCTATTTAATAAGACCTGCGGGAATAAGATTAAGCACATCAAGAATATCAATTTTGAGCCATTATAAGAGTGATATAAATGTTGGGATTTCCATGAGAGATTATATTCAAATTCTTGATCTAAGGCGTTTGCTATTTGGCATCACCGGTTTGAGTTCTAAGTGTGATATCTTTCTTGTCTTAGGTGTTTCCCAGTGAGATCCGTACAAGTCTCTTTATTTTCTTTCTAAGATATATTTATATTGATTTCTTTGTTTATGATTGTTTAGAAAATCGTTTTGAACTTAAAAGCCTGAAAATCTTTTAAACGATATTTTGCTTGATTATTTGATTACGTTTTTAATTTGTGCTACCCACTTTATTATTTAAATGTGTTTAAAATGAGGAAACAATATTGCATTATTAACATCCGTAGTGATAGAGGTAGACAATTTAAGAATGATGAGATTATTAGCTAGTGTAATGAGGATGGGTATGCTCATAACGTTTCTACACCAAGAACGCCACAACAAAATGGTGTTGTGGAAAGAAAAAAAATAGAATGCTTCAGGAAATGACCAAAACTACGTTGAATAAAAATCGTCTTCCTAAGTACTTCTGGACTGAAGCTGTAAGTACCGCTTGCCATGTTGTTAACAAAGTCTCTATCCAAAGAGGTTTTAATAAAACCCCTTATGAAATCTGGAATGCTAAGCCTCCAAATATGTACTACTTTAAAGTTTTTGGTAGCAAATGTTTTATCTTAAATGATAAGGATAATTTCGATAAGTTTGATGCAAAATTTGATTACGGTATTTTTCTTGGGTATATTCGGATAGCAAAACTTATAGAATACATAATTAACGTACTTTAGTAGTGGAAAAATCTATGTATGTTGTACTTAAGGAATCTGATCCACTTGTGTCGAGAAAAAATTTGGATGATAATGATGTAGGTACATTGACTAAGCAAAACCAAGGAGTAGAGATGACAAATGAACAACAAAATCCAAAGAATAAGGAGTGAAAAAGTGAAGAGAATACTTTACCACATGCTATAAAGAAATTTTTTGAACATTCGGTAAAAAAAAATTATTAGTAATTTCGAAAAAAAAATGTAAGTACAAGATCATCTCTTAGGTTTAATCTTGCTTTTTTTTTTTTTTTTTTTTTTTTTTTCATCTCAAATTGAGTCTAAGAATATTAATGAGGCGTTAATTGATAAGTCTTGTACCTCAGCGATGCAAGAAGAGTTAGTTCAATTTGAGTGCAAGAAAATATGGTCTCTAGTTCTTAAACCTGATTTTCATCTTATCATTGGCACTAAATAGGTTTATCGTAATAAAATGGATGAAACGGGCATAGTAATTAGAAATAAAACGAGATTGGTAGCACATAGCTATAATCAAGAAAAGATAATTGATTATAATGAAAACATACGCACATGTGGCTAGATTAGAAGCTATTAGAATGTTACTCGCATTTGCATGTTCATGTAAGTTGAAACTATATCAAATGGATTTAAAGAGTGCATTCTTGAATGACTTTCTATGAGAGTAAATTTATATCGAACAACCAATGGGGTTTGAGATTGATAATTTACCCAATTACATGTTTAAACTTTGGAAGGCTTTGTGTGGATTCAAATATGCTCCGCGAGCTTGGTATGACAGACTTAACTGATATTTGATCGAAAATTATTTTCGACGAGATCTTAGTGACATTACATTATTTATCAAGCAAAATGAGTTTGTTATCCTATTAGTACAAATATATGTTAATGATATTATATTTGGATCTACTAATGAGGATTTTTGTCAAGAGTTTGCCAAGATTATGCAGGTTGAGTTTGAAATGAGTATGATAGGAGAATTAATCTTCTATCATGGGTTGCAAATTAAGAAAAACAAAAAAAAAAACAGATTTTCATTTATCAAGCCAAGTACACAAAAGAGTTACTGAAAAAATATGGCTTGGATTGTAATAAATAGTACAAAACTCCCACAACAACAGCTACAAAAATACAAAAAAATGATACGGGGCAAAAACGTTATTGAAAAAATGTATCGAGGTATAATTGGTAGCTTATTAGCTCTTACTGCTAATAGACCTGATATAATTTTTAGTGTATACTTATTTGCTAGATTTCAGTCTTATCCGAAAGAATCGCATCTAATAGCTGTTAAGTGAAACTTTCAATATCTGAAAGGGACAAATGATCTAGGATTATGGTATCCTAGAGGGAGTAGCTTTAAGTTGACTAGTTATTTCGACACTAATTTTACCAAATACAAAGTTGAGCGTAAAAGCACAAACGATTCATGTCACTTTTTAGGACATGCCTTAGTTTCTTGGTCAAGTAAGAATTAGAATTTAATTGTGTTATCTACGACTGAGGTAGAGTATATGGCAACTGAAAACTGTTGTGCACAAATTCTATATATTAAGCAACAATTATATGATTTTGGGATATGTATAGAGGAGGTCCCTATTTATTGTGATAGTAAAAGTGCCATATGCATAAGGAAGAATCTGACACAATACTCACAAATTAAGAATATAGAGATTCAACATCATTTTATTCGTGATCACATTCATGGAAGGAATGTAACTATTGAATATGTTGATACCTCAGATTAGTTTGCTGATAGTTTTACCAAACCTTTAGCTGAAGATCAATTCGTGAAAATTATTTGAGGTTTAGGTATGACTAGACATAACAATGTATGCCTAGAGTGATGTTTTTGGTTCTCCGCCCCTACTTTTTGAGAGACAAAGAGGGAAAGTTGATGTTTAAGGAGAAGTTGATATTTAGAGTTTTGTTCGCTTGGAGAAGTTGAAGTTTAGAGTTTTGTTCGCCCAAGAATTGCATTAATTAAAGGTTGAAATTATTGAGAGATTATGTAGAATATTTTAATTATGTTTCCATATTTGTACTTAATAAGTTTAAATACTCTTCCTCGGATTGAGGGGGAGTGTGGTTAAATTATATTTTGAAGAAAATATTAAAGTTAATTGTCATCATCAAAGTGGAGATTATTAAATGCAAGGTTTTGATGATCAATTAAGTATTGATGGTTTTAGTGGAACTAATGATTTTATTGAGTGTTTCATATTTATAGTTCCATATGTTTGATGAAGAAGAAGATTTATTGAAGAAAACATAAAGGGTGCAAGATGGACATGAGGAAGACGTTGAAGAAAACTAAGTGAAAACAACTCCTTATAAATATACTCTTAATGTAACCCAAATTAGGATCACGCACGACACTTAAAATGAATTAATCTTATGTGTGTCTTGATAAGAAATGATAAGTTTAAGATCCTAAAAAGAGATATTTTATGTGCTCCTTATGTGAAATTATTTTAATAAATGACCTAAGTGGAATATGTTTTAAATTATAAAATATTGTGTTTTTGGGCCAATTAGGTCAACCAAAAAAAGAGGTCAGTCGACTTATCAAAACAGTAAGTTTTAGGAGCAAAAATAGAGTCCTACTGATCTAATCGGTCAACTGAGAAAAGCGATCGATCAACCATTTAAAACAGTGGCTGAAATGAGCAAGAGAATGAACACTAATTAATTCAATCAATCAATGGATTCGCATCAGTCAATCGAATGAAATAGTGGCTAAATTGATGAAATTAGAAAAACCACTAATCGGGTCGGTCAACCAACAGAGAGGGTTGGTCAATTGACAGGGCATAAGGCCAACGGCTATTTTTCTGCCTCGGCATAAGGTGGTCGATCAAGGGCATAGGCCAGTTAACCGACTGTTTAAGGTAGAGTTTTGACGTATTTGATCTCTTGGTAAAAAACTATCCATTTTTTATGATTCCAAGGGAGAGATTTGGAGAATTTGAGTGTAATTCAAATATGCATAACTTATTATGTGATCCCTATTGATTTGGTCCATATATTTTGATATTCTCTTAATCAAAGTGATTTAATACTTCCTATTCTTATGGATTTCAAATTGGAAAAGCTTTACGGACCTAAATAAGTGTTTCAAAGAATATTTTTAAATAAAACATACTTATATTGCTAGGATATATTATATGGGGTCTTAGAGTGTCATTTCATGGCATATCCTTAAAAAACTAGCCATTGGAGGGCTAGTTATAGGTCTATTTAATAAGACATGAGGGAATGAGATTAAGCACCTCAATAACATTAGTTTTGAGCTATTATAAGGGTGATATTATTTCTAAGATTTCCCTGAGAGATTATATTCAAATTTTTTATCTAAAACACTTGCTATTTGGCGTAACCGGTTTGAGTTCTAATTGCAATATCGTTCTTGTCTTCGGTGTTTCCCTGTAAGATACTTCCAAGTCTTGTTATTTTTTTTTAAGATATATTTATATTGATTGTTTGGTTTATGATTGTTTAGAAAATTGTTTTGAACTTAAAAACTTGAAAATCTTTTAAACGATGTTTTTTTGGATTATTTGATTACGTGTTTAATTTGTGCTACCTACTTTATTATGTAAACAATTTTTATTTGTCTCACATTGTATCTATCACGTAATAATTATTTGGGCCTTTAATTGAGTATATCCGTATTGAGGTGGTAGAAGCTCCATGTGGGAAGAAACTTACAATTTTTGTATTTATGAGTTTGGGAGGATTAAACACGTTTGAGATGGTGTCTAGTCAGGCTAGTTAGGTTTTGATCTTTTTCCTGTGAAAATAGTAGGGTTTGAACTTTACCTGTTAAAAATGTTAGGTTGTTCTTTTTTCTTGAAAAGAATTAGGTTTTAATTCAATCTGTAATTTAATTAAAGAGTTTATTGTAAAGGTAGATTCTTAACCTATGAAAAGAATCTGGGTATTGTAAAGGTTAATTCTGAGCATGTGAAAATAAATGAGAATTGTAAGGGTTTGTGTTCATCCCTAGGTTTTGATGTACAATTAAAGGTTGATATTTTTTATGGAACTAATGTGTTTGTTGAGTATTTCCGAAAAGAGTTTCATATTATTGATTGTGTTGAAGATATTATGAAGAAAAAAATGTTAAGGGTGCAAAGATAAATGCATTAAAGAAATAAAGAGCTGTGAAGATCTTAAATAAATTAGGTAAAACCAACTCTATACACTCATACTTTTAATACAACCCGAATTAAGATCTCACACGACACTATTAAATGAGTTAGTCTTTTTGTGTGTTAATATGATAGAATTTAGGATCCTAATTGCTGTTTTAATATGTGCTCCTTATGTGAAATGGAAAACGGAAATTAACCTCATTGAAAATAAGGATTAAAGTATAAATAGTTTCAGTTTAGGGTCAATTCAATTAACCGAGAAAAGTAACCGGTTAACTAAATCAAACAGTAAGTTTTAGAGTAGAATTGGTGAAGAAAATAGTTAACCCAACACCAATAGGTTAACTGATCAAAAGGGATTGGTTATCCATTTGAAACAATGAGATTTTTGGAGAAAAATATGTAGTCTCTACATCGATCAGTTAATCAACCAAAGGTGATCGGTCAACCGATGGGCTTAAGGATCTAGCAAGTGAAGTCTCTAAATCAATCGATCAACTAATTGTGGAGCAATCAGTCAACCGACTGTATTAAAGTTTGGTAGAAAAAACTCTCTACATCAATCAGTCAACCGACAGAAGGGGTATCAGTCAACCGACTGACATTTTTGATTGGCATGGTTTCAACATTGTATCAATTGGTCAACCAATATCCAAGGATCGGTTAATCGACTGTTTCGGTTTAGATTTTGAGGAACTTGATCTTTTGGTAAAAAACTAGCCGGTTTTTATGATTCCAAGTGATAATTTCAAGGGATATGATCTTGTTGAAGATATGGTACATATATTTTATATCCCTATTGATTTGGTCCACATAATTAATGATTCCCTCAATTTAAATAGTTAAATACTTCCTATCTTTATGATTGTTAAATGAGAAATATTTTATAGGCTTATTTGAGAAATTTAGAAAGTTATTTTAATGTAGAATACCCAAAAATTGAATGATTATGTTATATAGAGTCTAAGAGTGCCTTTTAGAGGCACATCTTTTGAAAGTAACCGTTGGAGGGCTTGATATTGGTCTATATATTTAAACTTGCGGGTTTGAGATTGATATCAACAAGAACATCAGTTCCTACATTTTTCTAAGAGTTATTATTCTATTGAGATTTTAGAAAGAGATTTTTTGATAAGTTATTGATCTAAAGCGTTGATTGATTTGTCGTCACAGACTTATGCTATCTTGAGATTCTATTTTCATTCTTCGGTGTTTTTCCAGTGAGTTCTTTTCAAGCTATTGTTCTTAATTGTGATTTCATATTATTATTAATTCTTTGGTTGTTAAGATTGTTAGAAAAGAGTTTTCAAATCTAAATGATTAAAAAATCTTTTTAAAATGATTTTGTGTGTTTATCTGATTACGTGCTTTAATTTGTGCTACCCATATTGTTTATTAATCAGATATTAATTTTTCTCACATTGTATCTATCACGTAGTAAATTTCGAGACATTAATCGATTATATTTGTATTGAGATAGTAGAAACTCTTTGTGGGAAGAAACTCATTTTTTCTGTATTTATGAGTTTGAGTGGATTAGATACGGTTGGGCCAGTGTCTAGTCAGGGTAACTAATAGGTGTGATTTACCTATCTATTTTCGAACCGAACATTGTTTGTTTTTTAGTATATTTTATTACGTTTTAATACGTTTTTGTGTATTTTTGTGTATATCAAGTGTGTGGGGTGAAAAGACATGAAAACGGATCATAAACGATCAAATCAGATCAAGAACGGTGGAAGAACAGTGGGAAAACAAGCATAATGGCAAAATTCTGAAAACCAACCCACCGTCACAGCGTCCAGACCATTGTCGCGGCGGTCAATATGTAGAGAGGACCTAAAACTGCTGGAAGCCCATCGCCGAGGCGGTAAAATAATAGTAAGGTCCCTGATCCCACCTCTAAGTCCATCGTCGAGGCCGTGGTTTAACCAACATACCCACCGCCATGGCAGTCACTCTGCGCATCTATTAGATATTGTTTTAGATGTTTTGCTCCCTATTTAAGCCTTTCTCCTTTCTTCTTTTCTACCCCCTAGCCATAGGAGACCCCTTAGGGTTCCTAATATTTTTAGTATTTTGGAGTGTGCTCAACCAATTCCTAAGGAGAAGAACACGTTGCGAAGAAGGAAAAACGATCGTTGGATGGTTTCAGCGGCAAATCTTCGGACCACGGCTAAGTTCTTTCGTTTCTCCCTTTATTTCCTTAACTTTGGTTGATTGTTGAGCATGTTTAGCTCTATTCTTATTGTATAAACGGTTATGATCATGAGCTAAACGGATTTTGTCTAGAGATTAATAATATTTATGAAATCGTTGTTTGTTTGAGTTTGTGTTTCGTTAATGGTTGTTCTTCACTATTTCGATTGTGTTTTCCATTATTCTTTGATATTATGCTTGTTTAGATAATTAGAGAATACAGGGTTTGATACTCGAGAGAGGTAACCCCGGATTCGGATTAGCGTTTAAACACAATGCGACGATCTAATAACCCCGGAGGGAGTTAGAAAGGGTGTAATCAATGATATTGGGGCAAGACTCATGTGACCTAGTGTTGTTAAGACGTTGAGATTGACTTTTTTGTTGATTCGAAGTCGCATATTCACTCATCTTACACTTAGGAGAGGTGGCAAGTGAGTTTACGACACAGAGATTATCGGATAGGTCGAATGTCGTTATTGTAAACTAAACGAGACCAAACACGTTTTTGTAAACGAAGTTAATCCCAAGGTAATCTTTTCCCTAAACATCTCAATATAATATTAGTATAGTTAGATTAATTAACTTAGTATTAGTATTTATTAATTATAAACTTTATTTTTATCGCCTAGATAAAATTAGGTTATGACAATCCCTGTGGATACGACAATCCCTACTTCTTCCCATCTATACTAAAACTTGACCCGTACACTTGCGATGAAAGTAGCGACGTAAATTTATTCTGCTACCAGTAACTAGGTTTCAATCTTTTCTAGTGAAAAAGATTAGGGTTTGATCTTAATTCTAATTATAAAAAGGTTAGGTTATTTTTTTTCCCTTGAAAAGAATTAAGTCTTGATTAACCGTGAATTGAATTGAGTGAATTGTGAAGGTTTCATCATTACCTGTGAAAAGGATACTTGTGAGAGTTGTGAGGTTTGATCTTTAACTTGTAAAAGGATTAGGTTTTGATTCTTCTTGTAATAAAATTAGGTTAGTCTTTAATCTGGTAAAAAGATAAGTTTGTTTCTTAGCTTGGGAAAAGGAAAATTGCAAGGGTTTGGTTCGTACCTGGTAAAGGAATCAGGGATTAAAGGTTGCGAATCTCCGTGGAGTTCAGGGGACTGAATTAGGTAAGGCTACCTTGTTGAACCAAGATATATCTTGGTGTGCTGGATTCTTTATTTTTATTATATTGTGTTTAGGTGTGCACCTAGAATTAAACACTTATCCGCTGTGTAACAAATATAATAATTGATTTAGGAAAAATTGATTATTTGATAATTAAGTGTTAAAAGATTTATTTGTTTAAATTTTTATAACTACCCAATTCACCCCCCCCTCTTTTGTAACTTATTGGGCCAACAATTTGATTCCTACATGGTAAAAGAATCAAGAAGTTTAGTGGATTGTAAATCTCCATGGAGTTCGAGCGACTAAACTTAGGTGAGAGTAACTTACCGAACTAAGATAAATTTTTGTGTGCTGCATTATTTATTTTTATATATTGTGTTTGGGTGCATATTTAGTATTAACCATATTTTCGCTGCATAACAAGATAATAATTGATTTATAGAAATTAATTATTTGTGTTTAAATGACTAAATTGTTTAATTTTAGCAACTACCCAATTCATCGCCCTTTTGGATAGCTCTTTAGGCCAACATCATCAATTGGTTGGCTCCTTATAGTATCTCACTTTCACCATACCAAACATTGCCTATGTTGTTCATCATGTTGCTTAATTCATGAGCCAACCTCGGATGCACCACCTTATAGTAGCCATTTGAATCCTCTAGTACTTAAAAGCGACTTTGAACTTTGGCCTCCTTTTTTCAGCGTAGTGCTACCCCTTTAACCATCAAGACTTATTCTGATGTTAATTGGGTAAGTTTCCCTGACTCCCTTCGCTCTACCACTGGCTATTGTGTTTTCTTGGGCTCCAATTTGATCTCTTGGACCGCCAAGAAATAATCTACTGTCTCTCGATCAAGCGCCAAAACTGAGTGTCGATCCCTTACCCACGTTTGTGCTAAATCTACATGGGTACTTCATCTACTCCAGGAGTTACAAATTCTCATATCCACGTCTATCCTCTTACTTTGTGATAATCTCAGCACTACATATATGGCCTCAAATCCTGTGTTCCACGCTCCCAAACATATTCACTAAGGGACTTCGCAAGACACACTTTCATCTTCTACGAACCAATATCGTCTCTCCATTCTAACTAAGTTTGTAGGGGAGTATTAGACCTCTCTTTATTATCTACAATTACAAATCTTCTTTATTTTCTACAGTTACAAATCTCTAATCTTTAATCTCTTGTCTTTATTTTACCGTTACAAAATCTGTATTATTATTGTAATCATTTCATATTAATTTAGGAACAATTACAAAATATGTATTCTTATATAAATATGATCATTCTATGTAATGAAAAAACATCGAAATTTGTTTTCTAAGATTATCATGAAATAATTTCTTTTAATTTATGAAAATAGAAACAAAGAAACATATTTGGTAATATGTATTTTCTTAAAATGTGTGACAACAAATATGCATATTTCTTAGTGGGCGGGGTGGTGATGGCAAACAGAATGGTGGCGGTTTACAGGTAGTGGTGGGAATAGTTTTGTGAAAGTGAATAGTAATTTTTTTTTGTTCCTCATATTCTTAAGAAATTCGAGAAATACTCTCAAAATTTTGAGATTAGAAATGTGTTTACCAAATACATTTTTGTTCATTAATCCCAAAATTTTGAGAGCGGAAATAGAAATCAGAGAATGAAAATTGTAACCAAACAGAGCCTTAACTTTTAATGCAGGGTGTCACCAAATGTTTTTTCTTTTCTTTTATCGAAAAATTATCTCCAAAAACATTAATTTGGAGGATGTTTATCCAAAATTTCAAAGCATAAATTTGGACGAAATTTATACGTCTCTTGCAAAAAGATGTTGGTCAAAAAGTAGAGTTTCCTACCGGATGAATTGATAATGTCGAAAAATATCTATGGTAAATGGAGATGCGGGGTATCAATCCTTATACCTCTCACATGCTAAGCGAGCACTCTACCATCTGAGCTATCTAAGCTGCATCCCTTTCTGGTTCAGTAGTTAATGATAGTCCTTATTTCCTAGTTCACCAAATGGTTTTTTCCCCTTTCTTGTACCAATAAAAATACCATGATATTTTCCTAAAGTATCTATATAATAAATTAGGACGAAGATAAAGAAGACCATTGGATCAGAAACAAACCCATCTATATTTCTGGACTATTGGATCACTTTGACTTTATATGAAGGATCAAAATTAGGGTTATAACTGTTTTTTACCTTTATTCCTATCGTTCTACTCGTTTCTCTCTCTTCCCTAGAAATGTGTCAATAATTGAGATTTTTCTGGAGAAACCCATTCTTTCCAACATATTTGTCTTAACAAGCTTAAGTGATTTGTAAGCATATTTCTCTCTCTCTCTCTCTCTCTCTCCACACCACCGGCGCTGCCATTGCTAAAGACGTGGGTTAAGAAATGACTGATTTTGATTTTTTTAATATTAGTAATTTTGATTTTCTTTTTGTTGAAGCTTTCATGGTCGAAGACACTGGTCAACAAATGGCTCAACATCAGGAGAAAATCTGAGGTATATCTTTTGTTCTCAATTTGAATCAACAGAGGGATTGAACAAGAGAAAATCTTATTGAATTCGTAGAAGTAAGATTGATTTAGATACTTCCCAAGTTACAGATTTGCATAATTATCAATATGGCTTTTTAAGGATTGACTGTTTTAATCCTAAAAACATGTTTTGATTAGAAAAATATTGATTGTATTTGTTGAAAACTGTTGATCCTAAGATTTTGATGGATAACAATTTGTTGAAAACTGTTGATCCTAAGAAAAATATTGATTGTATTTGTTGAAAACAATTAAAGGTTGATGTTTTTTTATGGAACTAATGAATTTATTGAGTGTTTCAGTTTCTTAGTTCCAGTGATGAAAATGATCATGAATATATTGTGGCAATGCTAAAGATGATGATAAAGATGATTGAAGATTAAGAGTTTAAAGAAATTGAAGAACCTGGGAAAAACAACTCATGTTAAATTCTAACTCTTAATATCCCAATTAGGATCACACACGATACAAAATGATTTTTATAAATATGTATTTTTTTTATAGGATTCTAATTAGTTAAATTATTTGCTCCTATGTGTAATTGAAAAAGAAATATTGATAATTAATTAAAATTGAATTTAAGAATTAGTGGAGCTAACTGAGAAAAGAAATCGGTTAAAGGAGCAGAAACATTGAAGAAAATGGATTAAAAACGAATTTAGAAGAGGTTCTCAGCATTGACAAGTCGACAAGTAAGTCGACCAGAGCATAGAATGTGAAGTTGCTGAATTTCTCGATTGACAGGTAGGTCGACCTGACCTTAAATAGTAAACTCTCTAAATCGATCAGTCGATAGAGAGGTCGACCTATAACTAAAAGTGAAATTCTCTAAATCTCTAGGTCGATAGATAAGTTGACCGATAGGCGAAGAATTTTTGGCTTAGCTACATCCTGAATTGATCGGTCGACAGGTTACTCTTGGTCAGTTAACTTATGGGACTGTTTCAAGATTTTGTGGAATTTCGGATTTTATTCTAAAACCAGCCGTTACTAGCTGTTTTTTTGTTAGGATCTTCGAGATATCTTAGGAATCTAAAGTGTTTTTAGTTATTTAAATGATATTTAAGTATTCCTATAGATATGGTTCAAGTTTTTTTTATGTTTCTTAATTTGATACGTATAATTCTTTCAATTCTATTTAATTGTATTTGAAGAAAAAATTTGAGGGATTTAATTTAAAGTTTTAGAAGATATTTTTGTTTGAATTATATCATAAATGAATCGTTATGATATAGAGGTCTATTGGTGCAATTAAACGTCATGATTAATGGGAACTAGCCGTTGGAGGGTTTGTTTTATTCCTTTTTATATAGACCTAGGTTTTTTTTCACATTAGAGAGACATATCCAGAGAATTATTCTGAGTTATTCAACTTTTGCGCTTTCTAAGAATAATCATATTGATTGAATTGTGAGATTTTTTCTAAGAGTTATTCTTGAGAAATATTTGTTGTGGATTATTGCTACTACCGATCTGAAGTTTCATTGTTATCCCTAATCATTATTTTTTTGGTGGAATCCTGGTAATATCTTTCCAAATTACTTTCTATTAATTGTTGCTTGATTATATTTGGAATTTGGAATTTGATCTTTGAAATTGTTTTCCGGATTTTTTATTGAAAATTATTTTTGAAACAATTTCTTGAAAAATCTTATTACGTGCTCAATTACGTGCTATCCAATTTTTATTTAAAATCAGATTTTGAATATCTCACTTTTCTATCACTAGTTTTGGGATATTAATTGAGTTCTAATTTATCTGGGGTGGTAGAAGTTCCGAGTGAAAAAAAATCTCTTATCAATTTGTAATTGATTATTTGAGTGACAGATTGAATACTATTGAGAGTATTTAATCAAATGGTATTTAGTTTCAGTCTCTTCTTGTAAAAAGATTGAGCTAGTAATTCTTTCTTGATTGAATTGATTTGTAAGCAATTTTGTAACGGTTCAATCTTTACCAGGTAAAATGATATTTTGAGTGTTTGTGAGATTTTGATTCTTTAACTTAA
This sequence comes from Eucommia ulmoides, assembly GCA_016647705.1. Lineage (NCBI taxonomy): Eukaryota > Viridiplantae > Streptophyta > Magnoliopsida > Garryales > Eucommiaceae > Eucommia > Eucommia ulmoides. The sequence continues at coordinate 33,357,320 of CM028326.1, read as the reverse complement.
GGTACAAAAAGAATTAGGTTATTCTGTAATCTGTAAAAAGTAGAGATTATTCCTGAGCCTATGAAAATGAATTTGTAAAGGTTGATTATGAGCCTACAAAAAGAATCATTGTGAAGGTTTGGTTCCTACCTTTAAAGGAATCTTGAGTTTAGTGGGTGTGACACTCCGTGGAGCTCGAGAGACTAGATTAGCCAAGAGTAACTTGGTGAACTAGTATAAATTTCTGGTGTGCTACTATTTTTTATTATTTATTTTTGTTGGTTGGTGTGCACCTAGTTGATATTATATTTTCATTATTATATAAATATAATAATTAATTTAGGATTAAAATTAATTATTTGATTTTTGAAGTATTTTTCTCTAATAATTTTTTATTTACCCAATTTACCTCCCCTCTTGGGTAGCTCACTGGGCCAACAAAAACATTTAATCAATTTCAGCCTAATCCCCTATATTTCTCTTTCAAGTGCTTCACTATGGTCGACCAGACCTTGCTGCATCTTCATACTCACTAGTAAATTAGCTCACTTTTACTTATTAGTTTTTCATTTGTGTTAGTCTTTCATTTTTGTTTGATTTTCCTAAACATATGGATTCATAACTTAAAGTATTTGATTTAATTTCTCAGTTTTTTAGTATAATTGATGGCACTGACCATCTCAAACTTGGTTTCATTTCTCATATTTTTATTTTTGGGAATAAAAGTAGAATTTGGAAAACTGAAACTCTAAGGTGGCGTTTGATATGCGGGATTCAAGATGGGATTGGAATGACCAATAAAATAGTCATTCAATTCCTATGTATGGTTGGTGGAATTGATTTCCATTCCTATTTTCAAGTAATGACTAATCTCACAATTCTTGAAATTAGTCAATCCCAAATTAAATGAGGTATTAGATAATTCCGGATTACCTAATTCCAAATGAAATAAGTATTAGGTAAGAAGAATGACCTATACTTGTGTTTCCATATTTTTCACAATAGGAAATAAAATTCTGGGAACAAAAACAAAAATATGGTAGTGTTGCTTTTATATTTCTGTTCCCAGAAAATAAGGAACGGAAACAAAAATATGGGAACAAAATTTAAGAACAAAAACAAAAATAGAAATTTGGGAACATAAACAGAAATCTGGGAACAAAACAAAAATAGAAATATGGGAACAAAAACAAAAACATGGGAACAAAAACAAAAACAGAAATCTGGGAACAAAAACAGAAATATGAGAACAAAAAAAAATTGAAATATGGGAACAAAATTTGGGAACAAAAACAAAAACAAAAATCTGGGAACAAAACAAAAACAAAAATATGGGAACAAAAACAAAAACAGAAATCTGGGAACAAAAACAGAAATCGGGAAGAAAAACAAAAATATGAGAACAAAAATAAAAATCTGGGAACAAAACAAAAACAGAAATATGTTCCCAGATTTTGGTTTTTGTTTTTATTCCCAGATTTCTATTTTTATTTTTGTTCCCATATTTCTGTTTTTGTTGTCGTATTTCTATTTTTCTTCCCAATTTCTGTTTTTGTTCCCAGATTTCTATTTTTATTTTTGTTCCCAGATTTCTGTTTTTATTTTGTTCCCAGATTTCTATTTTTGTTCCCATATTTCTGTTTTTATTTTGTTCCTAGATTTCTATTTTTGTTCTCAGATTTCTACTTTTGTTCCCAAATTTCTATTTTTATTTTTGTTCCTATATTTATGTTTTTATTGGTCATTCTAATACCATATTTAATGTATTTTGTAACCAAACATAGGAATGGTAATGACCATTCCAATAACATGTTTAATCTCATTTATCACCAAACATAGGAATGGCAATGACCATTCTATTCCAATACCACATTCATTTCAATACCACACTTATTCCATTCCATTCCAGCATACCAAACGTAGCATAAGGAAATAAGGGTCGTTTGTTTGTTTTGCATTTGTTTGGGATTTATGTTTTCAATTATTTCCTATCTAATAGTTTTTTTTTCTATTTTTTTTTTTTTTTTTTCAATCGGGCTCGATTTGTATAATTCTATTTGAGGTAGTCATTGCTTTAATAATGCAAGAGTTGATTGTAGCTCAAACGGTAAAATTAAATCAATAAATTGTTTAAAGTTCTAGATTCAAAATTCACTCATTATTAGTTTTAGACCTGCATAATATGCGGATCTAGAAAAAAATATTAGTATATATTTTTTTTAATTTGAATATTTTGATATTATAATTTTGATTCTTGATCTACATTTAATATAAAACATAGAGCATTTTTTAAAGGATATTTGTTTTAAGAGTTCAATTGAAATTTATATAAATTAGAGGATGAGTATATGAAATTTTAAATATTCTAATTGATTTTTTTCTAAAAATAAAGGGGTAAAAATATATATTTTCAAAAATGAAATAATATATATACATATTATTTTTTAATAAAATACTATAAAACAACACACAAATGAACATAAATTAGGATTCAATTTTTGTAAGTCTAACAAATGCTAATTTAATTAATTTATATCGTATCGAATTTCTTTTTGGGTAGAAATAATTTTTCAATTACACTTTATTTTTTAAATAATTTAAAATGTGGATTAAATTTAATCATATATTTGTGTATCAATAAGGAAAAAATAAATTAACTAAAATAACAAGGATTAAAAAATTAAATGAGGCCACCCATTATTTGATATATTAAAAAATAAAAAAAATGTAAAAAATATATTAAAAAATAAAAAAGAATAACAGACAATTACAAAAAATTGAAGACTTTTGAAATTTATTGTAGAAGATGAAAAATTTTAGAATTTATTATAGGAAATAAAGATGATGATGGAGATCAACGACAATAAATGAAGAATGAAAGAAATAAAAAAAAGATTAAACATACTTAAATATAAACAAACGTCTTGTGAAGATTTTTCTCCTAACCAAACCATTATTTCATTTTCCAGTCTTACTTCTTCTCCCACATTCAGCCCTCCACGTTCATTGAACTTTGTCGCAAACCCTCGTTGACCCCAACCCCCCACGTTCACCTCCCTCTAGGGTCGGCAATGGGCCTAGTCGGGCCTGCCCCGCCCGAAAATCATGAAGCCCAATTGGGCCCGGGCCCAGGCCCAGCGGGCTTTGACCAGTCAACGGGCTTGGTCGGGCCGAGTCAGGCCGGGCCTGAAATGGAGAAATCCAAGCCCGCCCAATAGGCCCACACATTTCAGGTCTATGGTCTTCGGGCTCGGGCTTGAAGCCCGAATTTCGGGCTTTTTTTTTTTAAATAGTTTAAAACTATTTTTTTAATAAGTTGATTGAAGAGTATGGAGATTGGAACACTAGACCTTTCAATAGAAAGACAATTTTAATAGTTACTATGCTACAATTCTTAATTATGAATAAATATCTAATGAAAAGAGTTAATTGTAATATTTAATTATCAAAATAATTAAGTTTTAAAACATTAGTTAACATTTTTCACAAACATTTATCTTTAATCAAATTTATTTTAAACTTTAAGGTTATATTTTTTTTAACTTTATTAATATAAGTTTTAATTTTTTGACTTTATTAAATTTATTTATAATTTAAAAAAAAAAAAAAAAAAAGGAAAAAAAAAAAGGTTTTATTCAAAATTTCAAACTTAACAAAAAATAAAATAAGAAAGGAATAGTGATATTTTTATTAATAATAAAACAATTACATCACTATATTGAATAGTAAATATTTGTAAGCAAATGCATCACTACAAAATGTATACATCCCAACTAGGTTGGCACCTATACATTTGACAATCATTTGCACTGCTATCAACCCAAAATAAATTACATTAAAATAAATTAAAATTTTCAACAATTTTCAATCACCACCTTCATCTGGAGAACTATCTTCCATAAATGATGGTTTTGATAATTTTAAATTCAGCAACTCTTCATTAAGCGCATCTATTCTATTTTGTTCTTGTTGCCTCTGCTTCGCAAGTTTCCAATCTTTTAGACATATCAAAGCTTCCACAGTATCTGGATTAAGACTGCTACGGATTACTGATACAGTTCTACCACCTACACTAAAAGCTGCTTCCGATACAACAGTCGAAACTAGAACCATTAGTATGCTACGAACCATGGTTGAAAGAATTGGAAATTTTTGTTGTTGAGATTTCCACCAGGCCAATATATTAAAATTTTCGTCATCACTATCAATAAGTTGTGCATCAAGGTAGCGTTGTAATTCAGTTGAGTTACTACTAACAGATATGTTAGATTGTGATTTTTTGTATTTCCATATTGCTAGGGCTCCTCCTATTATATTATTAGATGATGGAATAGGAGTAGAGCCTGAGGCATGTACAGAAGTTACATCAGTACCAACAATTCTTTTATAATATTCGTATAAATTGAAAAGTGAACTTCTAACAGTAGACAAATATTGCTTGGGAAAATCAGGAATATGTTTAAAAATTATTTCTAACCAACCTTCTAAGGTTTCAAATTTATATCTAGGGTCTAAAACTGTGGCCATTCCGTAAATTTCGGGTAATTCTTCTCCCCAATATTTATAAAAGTTTTCTCTCATACTAAATAAAACATCAGTAAATAAATCAAGATACTCATAAGCTTCAAAAATACAACAAATATTAGTTAATTGAATAAGCACATGACAAGATGTAGGATAATAAATACCACAAAAATTTTTAGTAGAATCTTCAAAAATAAGCAAAAAATCACGTACAATTTTAGCCACAGTCCAATCAGCCTCATTAGGATATACCATCGACGATTGACGAGATGTTTGTGCTAATTCAGTACAAAATAAGTCTATAGCCTTTTTATATTTTGTTGCTGTTTTTAGAAGCTCATATGTAGAATTCCACCTATGAAGAACATCACTAAGTATGTTTTTTTTTCTTCATATTCACCGTTTGAGTTCATTTTCTATACAATTCGTAACGTGCTTGTGAAGAATTAATATTACGAACAATAGCTTTAATTTTTTCAATAGAATCATTTAAAGTTGATAATCCATCTCGTACAATTATATTTAAAATATGAGCACAACATCGAAAGTGAAATAAATGACCTTTAAGCGGCAAATCTAAATATTTTTTAAGATATCTCTGAGCAACATCATTGTTAGAAGCGTTGTCTAAAGAAATTGAAAATATTTTGTCTTTAATACCCCAAGAATTCAATTCTGCAAGTATTTCATTGGCTATTATATAACCTGTGTGAGGAATTTCAATCATTTTAAAAGAAATAATTCTTTTATTCAAATTCCAGTCATAATCTATGTAATGAGCAGTTAATGTCATGTAACCAATATGTTGTAGAGATGTCCAAAGATCACAAATCAAACAAATCTTACCATTATAATTTTGAAAAAAAAGAATCAATTTTTGTTTTTGCAAATTATATTTTTTCATTATATCTCTTTTAGCCGTTGTCGCTGAAAATCCTTTATATTGTGGAACAAAACTTCTTTGTATCATGCATGAAAAATCATGTTTTTCTACAAATGTAAATGGTTGTTCAGCTCTAACAATGTAATCAGTAATTTCTTCACGGGCTACTTACTCATTGTAAGAAAATGTTGATAAATTACCACTACTACCAATAACTAATTTAGATTGACTTTTAGTATTATTTTCTTATTTTTGAGCTTGTTTTCTATGTGCAAGTAAGTGTCTTTTTAAATGAGTAGTGCCTTTAGATGAGTCATCACATAATAAATTATTACAAATTTTGCATTTAGCTTTTGTTTCTTCAGCCCCATTATTATAACTACTATAATTTCAAAATCTTGCCAAACATCAGATTTTTTTCTTCCACTAACGGATGATGGAGTTACAATATGTGATGCACATGTAGTATCATGGATATTAGTTGTATCAGTTTCAATTGAATCTAATTGAATTGGTGATGAGGATCCGACTTTAAATTCATGAAGTTCTTGATCCTCATTTATAGATGGAACAAAATTTAAATTCGTGTTAGCCATTAACAAATATGAATAAATAAACAATTAAAAATAATAATCAACAATATAATAGTAATAAATTAAATTAATATTACCGAAAATAGAGCAAATAATTGAAGACGGTGAATGATGTTTGACAATTTCTTGCACTTCCGAAAGTCTTGAATTGAACACTTAGCAATTGTGGAAGAAATAAAATATTGAAGTATGAAGTGGAGAGAGTTTGAGAGTTGGTGTGGAAGAAATGAAATTAGATGGGGTTATTTATAGTTTTTTTTTAAGTGATAATAAATATAAATAAAGGGATATATAATGTAATTTTAATAAAATAAGTAAATTTTTAAAGAATTGTCAAATCTCAACAGTAACTATGGCAGGATTTCACACACACACACACACACACACACACATATATATATATATATATATATATATATATATATATATATTGCGTGTGTCAAGAGTCAAGACTTATAGCCATTGCCCTGTTTCTGTTTGCCTGGTTTGGTTGGAATTTGGATGGAAATATCAAATATGGAATGGATGGATGATGATCATGTCCTTCAGTCCTTATCCTGCACTACAGTCCTATTCCTATTGTCCTAACATGTTTTACTTTTGACTTTTATATATATATAAAGTTACAGGCCTTGAAAATTGGGCTTCGGGCTCGGGGCTCGGACAGCCCGAAAATCAGGCTTCGGGTCGGGCTTCGGGCCTGGCTTCTAAAAAATATTCAAAGTCAGAGCCCAACCGGAAGCCCTATGGGCTCGAGCTCAGGCGGCCCTTATTCCGGGCTCGGGCGGGCTTTGGGTATCCCATGGACTTCGGGCTTTTTGGAGAGGCCTACCTCCCTCCCACCTCCACCCACGTCTCCCTTTGTTACCCATGTTTTCCATGCCCCTCTTCAATCTCTGTTCAACCGAACTCCCCGTCGATATTCCATTTCTCTTGCCCAGGCTCTCTCTTTCTCTTTATCTCTCTTTGACGCGCGATGGTGGGGTTCGTAATGATAGAAGGACGTCAGGGATCTGACGATGCCTACGCTAGAGCTAAGCAATGAATCAGGTGGCAATCTCTGGTGGTTGTGGAAGGGACGAAGTTTTGTGATATCGAAGCAATGAGTGGGGAATGATTTGACATGGCAGAGGCAGAGGAGAAGTTGGCGGCTAGATTAGAAAGCAAAACAGGTCAAATTAATTCGTGTTTTCTTCGGTTGCAAACTTTTCGAGGGGAATTTTGCTTAATTGTGATGAATTTGATCAAATTCATGATCAATTTTGTTGAAATTTATGTCTTATACTTTTTGTTCTTCAGCAAATTCAAAATTTCCGCCTTATACTGTTGAATGAATTTTATCAAATTCATTGATTATTTTTATTCTTAATGATTGTTTTTATATATTTAGTTCATGCTTCTTATTCTCTTCTAGCCGTGGTGCCGTAGTCCTACCACCATTGTTTGATCCGAATGATGACCTTGATGATGTTTGGTTTCATCGCCAAAGAGGGCCCGAGAACACAAGTGAAGCGTCCAAATAGCCTCCAAAGTAGCCGGTTCTTTCGGAGCCTCAACTGTATCCTCCTCTAATATCGAGAGATTTTTGGAATCGATCATACCATCTATTCTTGCGCAGTATCTATCCAAGGTCGTTATCTTAGGGCTTTTAGTTTGAATGTGATGATATCATTGACGACTATGAGGAGTTGGAGGACATGCGATGTGTAACTTCAACCATGGTGATTTATTGGAGTCATTCAAGGAGTGTGGTGCCTATGGGGTAGGGGTGCCATTGATAATGAATAACAACAATTGTCTGGTTCAGTATTATGTCCCATATCTATATGGCATTCAATTATATGGTGGCTCTTTGAAGTCTTAAGTTAAATCATGGTACATATTTATGGATTTTTGGTTAACTTGCTATCACCTCATATATGTTCTTTGACTTCCATTTATCAGCCATTGATCTTTGCTATTTTACGGGCAAATGCAACCAATTTGTCACTCCACATCGAATATGATTTTATGTTGTGGAAATCTATTAAAATTGGCATATTAGGCAACAATGAAGTGTAAAATACATTTCCTAATATATATATATATATATATACACATACTCTAGGTTATAACCCGCGTAAAAAAAATCATATAATCTCTTATGTTTATATAACATTCTACAATTATTTTATTAAATATCAATAATAATTAACATTTAAATATCATCACCAATGAACAATGTATATTACAAATACAACATAATCAGTATCTAATAACACAAATATTCGACCATTAAAATAATATCATAACTAAGTATGTGTTAAAACGAAACAAAATCAAACTGAAAAATATGTACTGTCTATCCGAATCTATTACTTTAATACTCCATTTTGCATATACAACTAAATAATTAATAATTCAAAAATAAAAACATAGTTCTATGGGAAAGAATTAAAAAAAAATAGAAATAGCAAAACTTTGCAATTTAAAATGGGAAAGAAAATCAAATTACTTTATCTAATACTAATGTTTTGTTACTCACCACCAAAAGTCAATTTTAACTTATTTGATTTAAGGGAAAATGATCTTTTTGTTCCCAGATAAATAGCCCGGGTTCTTAATTGGCCCATGATATTTGAAAGTCGACACATTGGGTTCTTAACATTTCATTATCATTCCAAATTGCTCCTTCTATTAAGTCAACATTAACGGTGAACATGTAAGTAATGGGTACTTTGGTCATTTCATGTTAAAAAATGAGGATATTTTCGTCCTTTTATTCAAACTAATTTAGGACCTATTTGTAACTTATTCTAAATTTAATAGGGCCAAATTGTAACTTATTTTCAATTTATTGGCCAAATTGTAACTGAGGGAGAACCCACGGTTAGATCATGTAGTTTCACCTCTGTTCTCTTCTGCAGACAAGAAGACCTCATTTTCAACCTACAAAACGTTTCTCTAGAAACCCTCTGAATCTCCCCAATCTTCTCGTTGAATGCGTGTTGTGTCTATGTCAGATGATGCTGCGTGTAATGGCACTAAAATCCAATCCATAGAGGGCAGCCGGAGCTTTTGACGATCCAAACGCCCTTCAGGAGTCCTCCGTTGGCCCTTTGGTTAAGTGCCGATTTCTCCAATACTTGGTCATCGGACATTAAGCCAAGCTAGCCTATGAAAACGTCCGTCAAGACACCGTTTGGATCAACAACGCCCTGAACTGTGATGGAGTAAGAGGTTTTCTGATTTCTCTCTGTGTGGCATTTGTTGAAATAGGCTGCTACGCTGATCTTGGGAGCAATTATGGGTATATGGGTGGTGTACATTGATCCGATTACGTTTGGGATGCTAGAAATATATTCGAATTGGAGTTCAATTTTGGCTAGGATTGCTCATCCGCCCATTGGAGGTATTTGGGCATCAGAACGGTTCTAATGGAGGAATATACCTCTAGGACGAGCTTTTGGCAGGTTGAAATTCCGAGGCCAAATCGTTTGGAGACTAGTCGGAGTGGTTCGGCGGTGGCTAATCTTCTTTTAGGAAATGGCAGAGAATTTATGGGTAGAAGACAACTAACAAATAAAGTGAAATGATAAAATAAAATGAAAATAAAGAAACTTGACACAAATATTTTATGTGGAAAACTCCTGAAACAAATTGGAGTGAAAATCACGAGCAAGTGTAGGAAAATTTTACTATTGTAAATAGAGATTGCAACACCTTCTATCTAAATACAAGGAGATAACAATTCTAATATCTCTTGTAATAGGAAAAACAACTCTCACAATTTTGGAAAAACTCTTAAACTTCTTCTCAAGAAAATTTCTTGGAAGAATTTCTCCCTCTAAATAAGGCTTTGTTCTTTGCATTGAGGATACATTCATAGGAGAGAAATCAAGGCTATTTATAGGCATGTGACTCAAGAGGTTTGCAGAAAAATCCAAGTCTCCATGTTGCCCACTTACCTAATACTTTACCCACCATTAATAATGCAATTGGAAATTAGGCCATTGTTTTTTTCATGCTTCCTGACTCACAAGGCAATTTCCTCTTCATGCTTCCTGACTCACATGTGACTTTATAACTTATTCTCTCACTTAAAGTCACTTTTGTAATCCTTTCAGTCTTCCTCACTTGTCAATGCCATGCTTGCTTACGTTCCCGCTAAACCACACAAGGATCTACATTATTTAAACTTGTTAGTGTTGATCGGCTTGGTCATAATATCTGTTAGGTTCTCGTCGGTGTGAATCTTTTACATATCCACACTTCATTCGTCTACTACTTCTCGAAAAAAATGGTATTGAACCCTTATGTGCTTTGTCCGCGAATGAAAGGTTTGATTCCTTGTAATGTGCAAGGCACTCTGACTGTCACAAAACAGAACAATCTTCTCCTGCTTGTGCCCGAACTCCTCCAATAACCTTTGAATCCAAATTGCTTCCTTACATGCTTGTGTAGCCGCCATGTATTCTGCTTCCGTTGTAGATAAAGCCACAACAATCTGAAGTTTTGAAACTTAGCTCGCAGCTCCTCCTGCAAGTATAAACACATAACCCGTAGTGGACTTGCTTTTGTTGAGTTGCCCTGCAAAATCTGAATCGACATAGCCCCTGACAGTAAATTCTGATCTCCCGTAACATAATGCAGCACTTGAGGTTCCTCTGATGTACCTCAGAATCCTCTTCACCATATTCCAATGTTCTCCACCAGGATTCGCCATAAATTGACTAACCACTCCCACTACTTGTGCAATGTCTGGTCTTGTGCAAACCATAGCAAATATCAAACTTCTCACTACTGATGCATACGATACTCAAGACAACTCATTCATCTCTACTTCATTGCTAGGAGACATACTTGAGGATAACTTGAAATTAATAGGAAGTAGGGTAAAAACTGGCTTACTATCTTGCATGTTGAAGCGCCACAAGATCTTGTTGAAATAGTTCTTCTAGGAAAGCCATATCTTCCTGTTATTTCTGTCTCAGTGAATCAGCATCCCGAGAATCTTGTTTGCTAGTCCCAAGTCCTTCATTTCAAACTCCCTAGCCAATTGTGCCTTCAATTCTTGGATTCAACCTTTGTCAGGGCCTGTACCAACATATCGTCCACGTATAACAATAGAATGATAAAGTCATTATCATCCCCAAATCTTTTGTAGTATGTGTAATGGCCTGAAATGAGTCTATTATATCCAAGGCTAATGATGAAGGAATCAAATCTCTTGTATCAGTATCTCGGCATTTGTTTGAGACCGTACAGAGATTTGATCAACCTACAAACCAAGTTCTCCTTGGCTGTTTCAGCAAAACCTTCTGGTTGGTGTATATAGATTTCTTCTTTAAGCTATCCATGAAGAAATGAAGTTTTTACATCCAACTGTTCCAGATGTAAGTTAGACGTAGCACACATAGCCAGAACTACTCTGACTGTTGTAAGTCGTACCACCAGGGAAAATATCTCGTTGAAATCAATAACTTCTTTCTGAGCGTATCCCTTTACCACCAATCTTGTACGATACCGTTCTACTTTATCATTGTTATCCCGTTTGATCTTGTAGACCCATTTGTTACCAATGACTTTTCTTCCAATTGGTAATGGTACAAGTTCCCATGTCTTGTTCTTATGTAGAGCTTCAATTTCTTCCTGCATTGGTGCCATCCATAGAGGTGCATCTAAGCTACTTGTAGCTTCATGGAAAGTTGAGGGCTCTCCATCTTCCGTTGAAAGACAGTATGCGACGTTGCTCTCTGTAACATACTCCGAGTGCCAAGCTAGTGGCCTTCTCTCACGAGTTGACCGACGAACTTCTGGTGCCTTGGACTCGACTGGTTCTTGTATCTCGTGCTCCGGTGCTGCTTCAGAAGAATTTGTAGTTTCTTGTACTGGATTATTTTCCACCTGTACCATTGTAGTCTTTAAAGCCTCCTTTGACATGCTATCGTTTCCATATTTTTACAGTAGTTGATAATCTACAAGGATTACATCCCTACTGATAATAACCTTGTAGGTAGTGGGATCCCACAGGCGATACCTCTTTACTCCATCAGCATATCCCAAGAATATATACCTCCTGGATTTCGGATCCACTTCGTTCTTTCTTGAGAGTTGTACATCACGTACACTGGACATCTGAACAAATGTAAAGTAGATTAATCCGCTGGCTTACTAGTTCACATCTCCATCGACGTCTTTAAATTGATTGTCGTTGATAGCGACCAATTTATCACAAAACAGGCGGTTTTGGCTGCTTCCAACAAAAAAGAATTGGGTTGACCTGCGTCCTCAACATAGCTTTCATTCTTTTTATAAGAGTTCTGTTCATCCTCTCTACCACTCCATTATGCTAGGGTGTGTATGTAACTATGAATTGTTTCTTGATACCTTCTTGCTTACACAAAGTAAGAAACTCACTGTTCGTATACTCTCTTCCATTATCTGTCCTCAAACACTTAATCTTTTTTCCAGATTCAAGTTCCAGCCGCGCATTAAAGTATTTAAATACTGGAAATACATCTGAGGTCTTCTTGATTGGATACACCCAACATCTCCTAGAGTAATCATCAAAAAAGGACACAAAGTACATTACTCCTCCTAGGGACATATCCGGTGATTCCCATACATCATAATGAATCAAGTCTAGAATGCATTTACTCCTTGCACCAAATTTGCTAAACTTCAATCTATGTTGCTTATAACACAATGCTCACAAAAAGATAGATTTACCGATTTGAGCCCAGGAAGCAGCTTTTTGTCGGAGAGAATTTTCAAACCTTGTTCTGACATGTGGCCAAATTTGAGATGCCACATCATCGTCGACTCTTCTCATTTGCTGGTTGACGCGACACACGCATCACCTTCCTATACTGGTTTTCTTTTAAGCATGAATAGATTCGCCGCAATCTTTTGTCTTTATTACCACAAGAGCGCCTTTAACAATCTTCATTACCCTATTTTCGACAAGGGTCTTGCATCCAAGATTTTCTATTTGTCCCAAAGACAATAGATTATTCTTTAGGCCTTTCACGTGTCGTACCTCCTGAATAGTGCGAACCATGCCATCAAATATTTTTATTTTGATACTACCAATACCAGCGATCTCTAAAGCATGATTATCACCCATGTGTACAACACCTTCTAAGATTGGTTCATATTTGTGAAACCATTCTCTCCGAGATTTCATGTGCCGTGTTACTCCTGAGTCTAGAACTAGACATCAGAAAACTGCTTTCTACTTTCAATTGATGTTGTTGCCTCGCTTTATAGAACTTCACCATTATCTGAGGTACTTGCCACATTCCCTTAAGAATTTGTTGACTTAGGGTCTTCACTCTTATTTTTATTCCGACAATCCTTCTTGAAGTGTCATCTTTTGCCACAATTGTAGCACTTGAAATTCTTCTAATTTCTTGATTTTGATCTATAATGACTTTGACTCCCATTGGAGCCATGTTCCGTTGATCTTCCTCTCATCACTGTCAATGCTTCCGCTTACTGCGAACCTGCTTATAGGTCTTCCTTGTTTTTGCGCCTAGTTTCTTCTTCCAAAATAGAGGCTGCAATTTCATTGAAGACTACATAGTCCGACATGATATTGTTAGTCAGGTTGATAATGAGTTGATCATACGAGTTAAGCAGACTTTAAAGTAAAAGTTTTGTACGTTCAGCTGTCTCTATTTTGTAACCCATCGCAGTAAGTTTCGAAAATAGAGTATTCAAGGTGTTAAGATAGTCAATCACCGAAGTGGATTCTGCCATTCAAAGAGTGAAAAGTCTCATTTTTAAGAAGATTTTGTTGTAAAGTGACTTAGTCTCGTACAGGTTTGTTAGAGGGCCTCATATCTCCTTCGCAATCTTCTTCTCCACCACACTAGATAACACTTCATCGGCTATTGCTAAGTGCATATCGTCAATTGCGTTGTCGTCCATCTCGTTCCACTTACCGTCGTCAATGATCTCTGCAGCTCTATCTCCAATTGCTATTAAGCAATTGTCATTCCTTAAAATTGCCTTAATCTTCATTTTCCACAACAGGAAATTACTCCCGTTGAACTTTTCAACATCAAACTTTGTTGTTGTCTTCATTTCATTAACCAGGATCTTCACACCTACAACCAAAGATCTGGCCACTGTTAGGAAATAACAGGGGATTTATGGGTAGAAGACAATTGACAAGTAAAGTGACATGAGAAAATGAAAAGAAAACAAAAAAACTGGACACAAATATTTTATGTGGAAAACCCCCGAACAAATTGGGGTAAAAATCACAGGCAAGTGTATGAGAATTTCACTATTGTAAATAGGGATTACAATGCGTTCTCTCTAATTACAAGGAGATAAAAATTCTAATATCTCTTGTAATAAGAGAAACAACTCTCACAATTTTAGAAAAACTCTTAGACTTCTGCACAAGAAAATTTCTTGGAAGAATTTCTCTCTCTAAATAAGGCTTTGTTCTTTGCCTTGAGGATACATTCATAAGAGATAAATCAAGGCTACTTATAGGCATGTGACTCAAGAGGTTTGCAGAAGAATCCAAGTCTCCACGTTGCCCACTTACCTAGTGCTTTACCCACTATTAATAATGTAATTGAAAATTAGGCCATTGTTTTCTACATGCTTCTTGACTCACAAGGCAATTTCCTCTTTATACTTCCTAACTCACATGTGACTTTACAACTCACATCTTCATATGCAGACTACTACTCATTCCATATTATCTCGAATGTCTCTTTCCCCATTTGGAACGCTTTCTAAACTCCTCTTCGGGGAATTCAAGACTGTTGCATTGATCCTACCATGTTTTCGATTTGTTCTTCACCCACACTTGTCTTTGCAAACCCTCGGTTACTACGTCGCTACCTCCACCATGGCCGTGAGTCGAATCCCAAAAATTCTGAGAAGATCATCAAACTGGTCACCTTGTTTCCGTGGCTGAGAAGACCTCGAATCAAAGACCTCATCCTCAAACATAGCCGCAATTGTGGAGAGAGAGAGGCAACGGGGTTTGTGGGTTTGGGTGTAGAGCGATAGATGAAATGGGGTTTGGATATATATATATATAAAAAGAGAGCAATGGGTTTGGGGGTTTGAGTATTCAAAATACACATTTGACCCTTAAGTTTTAAATAAAAAATAAAATGATCTCAATTAAAAAATTAAAGTGTATAAATGTAATTTAAAAATAATTAACAAAAAACTTAATAGAAGGGCCAATTTGGAATGAAAATGAAATGTTAAGGATCCAATGTATTGACTTCCAAATACTAGAGGCCAATTAAGTACCAGAGTCATTCGTCAGGGACAAATGTCATTTTTCCTTGGTTTAACTACATTTTCATCGGCCTCATTTCTTGAAGTACAATGAATATAAAACAAAATTACATAAACTTGTAAAAACAAAAAATATAAAAACTTATTTAGGTATATGGATAAATAAAAATCAAAAAATAATATAAAAGATAAGCAATTGAAAATAAAAGAATTATAAAACAAAAAACTAATTAAATTTATCTCAAACAATCCAAAAAAAAAAAAAGAATAATGAAATAGAAAATACAGGTTAAATAGATAATAATTACCATTTCATGTCCTAAAACAAAAATTGTTGAGATATATACTTATTGGTCCTACTACACATTACAACGCCGACGCATCATAAATTTGGGAACAAAGATATAGAAATATGGGAACAGACACAGAACTCAGGGAACAGACAAAAATATAAGAACAACCATAGAATTTAAACAAGCAGCCACTTGCTGCTTGAAGCCAACATACATTTAAGATAATAGAATGCAAAGATGCCATAAAATTAAAAACAAACTTCCTAATGAAAAATGCAATTCAACAAGATTCATTATGAAATGCGATATCATCCTGAAGGCATGGATGTTAAAAAAAAAATTAACAAACGAAAAATCGACATAATCCTTTCTATTTATATAATATTCTACAACTAGTTTATTAAAAAAAAATTAACAATAATTAACATTTAGATATTATCACCAACAAAGAAGTTACATTACAAATACAAACACAATTGTATCCAATAACATAGATATTCTGCTATTAAAATAATACTACAATTAAACATGAGTTAAACTAAAACAAAATGAAAAAAAAAAAAAAAAAAAGAACTTTGCAATGTAAAATGGGAAAGAAACTTACTCTATGACTCTAATTTTATTCTTCACCAAACAACTTTAACTTCTTTAATTTAACTACATTGGCATAATGAAGATGAAGCAAGACTATGTAAAACCTATAAGAATAAAAAATAAAATAAAAACTTCATGGGTAAATAAAAAAAAAATAATACTACCATAAATTAAGAAATAAAGAATAGAAGGAATTAAAAACAAAAAACTAAAACAAAGAATCATAAAACAAAAAATGCAGGTCAAGTAGAGATGAAATAGAAATCCCAAAATTGAAACACAAAGAAACACCACCTTAAAATTTTGCTTTTTTCTCATCTCAAAAATTTGTTCTTAAAATTTGATCAAAGAACATAAACATTTTTTTCCCTTAGCATCCATTTTTCTATTTTTGTTCCACATTCTACAAATTGTGTATATATATATATAAAGGCCTTCTTTTTGCATTCGTTTTACTGCTTTTAAATAATGATTCAAGGTTTACTAATAAGGGTAAACAAAAATGATAAATAGTTTAATGAAACCAAACACTACATAAATGCTTCCATTCCCAAAACATAAACATATTTTTTAGAACAAAAATAAATTTCTTAAAATGCATTGCCTTGTTTCCAATAGTCTCAACAAAAAAGATCCCACCCCATAAATATATTAAGGGAAAAGTTAAAATGTGTATATAAATGATAAAATATACTTAAAATACATATGGAGAAACACGATTTTTAAATTACTATTGCCAACCGATCAAACTATATGGCCCTTTTTGATCATTTTGGACTTCAATAATTAATCTATGCATTCAACATATATACAGTTTAAGTCATCTTTAATGGCTTCCTTTTCACATTCCACTCCTAAAACTCTTGGTTTGCCACCATATATGTCTGTTTTTGATCATTTAGGAAATGCAATCTACAGTAAATTATAAACAACAAAAAAAACTTACTAATTGTTCCGATCTCCCAATTTGTTCAAGATTTTTTCGCTCAATCGCAACCCATCTCTATGGCACACAGCGATAAAACTATGATGGAGCTATTTAACAACCAAATCCATATAACCCAAAAATAATATGAAACATAAAATTTTGCAACTTGATTGAAAACAATAAATAAATAAAACATATATATTAGAGAGACTTGGACGAAAATCAGTTAAATCAGTTATCAAATAGAATTGTGACAATAAATTAAATTCAAAAAACTCATAATATAAACAAAAATTTGAGAACAGAAACAAAAATCGAAGAACAAAATTTGAGACTACCTAATCAACTCATTTTTGAAGGCTCCTCAAGAAGTTGGCCAGATGTATTTGCCTACTCAATAGTTCTCCCCTTCTGAAAAATATTGTCCTATAGAGAGCGGTTGCACTGCCCACTATCATAAGAGAAGACCTGAAGAAAAAAAAATATATTAAACAACTTGTTTAAGCCTACACATTTTAATTCTAAATCTAATAAAAAACATGAGCATACCTTATACACATTCCAAACTATAGTAACCAACAACGCCTTATAATCTAAAAACATGAATAAAACTCCTATATATATTAAAAAAAATTAATTAAAAAAAATCAGAAGATAAATTGCCTACAAATGGAAGTGAAATATACCTAAATAAAAAATATAGAACCACTGTATTTTTTAGTTAACATTGCACCAAGAATTGAAGGTGGCTCTTATTGAAGCCAAACTCTGGAACAAATTTATCCTATTTCATTTCATAACACAAAATATTGTTAAAAACTTTACCTTATTTCATTTCATAACACAAAAGAAAATATTGTTTAAATTTTTCTTTGAACCCTCCTGTGTATAGAGAAAATGTGATCGAAATCATTTGTATTAAACAGTCATTGTAACTGCAAACTTCTTTAAACTTAGTAATGAGTAAAAAGGCCAATTAAACATAGCCAAATATAAGGAAAATGAAAAGAAAAAAAAAATATGTCTGCCAGGACAAAATCGAGAGTTGGGTTACATATTTGTTCGGTGCAGTTTGTCTCTGGAAAAGCGACCACAATTCACTGTAAGCCAGTGCCATTTGATCAAATCTTTAGGATTAATTTGTTCAGAGTTTATGTAAGTAGAGAAAAAAAAAAACACCATATAGGTAAACAAATGAACATAGATTTAAGACTTAAAATTAAAAAATTTAAAAATTAATTTGTAGTTCAAAATACAAACAAAAAATATCAACATTTACATCATATAATTCTGGACTCGCGGCAACGAGGATAAATTTGTAGGCGTTGGTGCATTTGTGGGCAATGGTGGTGTGTGATTTTGGCAGAAAATACCCATTTGAAGAGAAAATGGCAGAAGATGCCTGAAAATACCTATTTTGTGGTAGAAAATCCAACTAAAAATCGCTAGGAAAAAATATTGAACATGTTTCAGCTTTGTTCCAATATTTCTGAGATTTGGACAGAAATTGATTTCTTTACTGGTTCAGTTGAACAAAAACGAATCAGAAACACTAACCAAATGGCATTTAAGGAACTCCCAAACCATCATTATAAGTTGCTTTTCCAGTTCAAAGCCAAAAACTCCACTTTATGAACCCAGTTGATACAATTTCATGTGAAGATTCATATATAAACACAAATCATTAACACTAACAAAAAGATCTAATGGTAGCAAATATAAATAGGTCTGAAATCTTAAATGGAAATGCCTAAACAAAATTACTAAACCCATCAAAAGAAGCTCACAAGTAGTCAAAAGCAGTCCAGATGCAAGCTGCTTTAGAAAGACGACTCTCTTTTTCCTGAACCTTCCATCCAGTATTATCAGTACCGTCCCGAGAGTAATATTATCCCTATACACACAAAGGCACGTATTTTCTATTGTTAAGCCAAACAATAAAACAATTAATTCAATAGCATAAGACAGAAAACCCAATAATGAGCGAAATGAAATATTGAGATCTGTAATAAGAATACAAAGATCTCACTACAAGAAAAATGGGATTTGGATACAAAAAAAAAAATGTTGTCAAAACTCTAATTTTGTAGCGAAAACGTTTTAGCGATGAAAAAATCATTGTTCCAATTTCTTAGTCTATGTGCTGAGCAGAAAGTTTTTGGCGATGAATTTTAGTTTCGTCGCGCAAGACTACTATTTCGTGATGAATTATTTCGTAGCTAAATTTGTACATGCTAAATTCATTTCGTAACCAAAAAGTGATTAAAAATTGCGGGAATAATATATTGGCGACGAAAATTTTCGTTGCCAAAAAAGAATTAAAATGGCTGAAAATTGTTTTGGCAACGAAATTATTTTTGTCGCCAAAAGATGTGAAGGCGGGAAACAATTGGAGACGAAATTTTTTTGGTAGCCAAAACAAAATTTAAATTCGTTGGAAAACATTCTGCAACCAAATATTTTTGTAACCAAAAAATAATTTTTTTTAAAGAAATGCATTGGCTACAAAAATAAATTTGTAGCAAATTACTTTACTTGAAGCTATAAATGTCAATTTATAGTCACAACCAATCAACAAAAAGTAAACAAAATCATACAACTATATTAAAAATCAAATAGTCAAAATATCACTACTAGAAAACAACCTTTTTATCATAGTTAAAAACTATGATAAAAAGGTTCCTATCACGTTCCTATCAATTGAAACAACTGGTTGAATAGAAGATGAATTATTGACACCCAGAAACATCATCGCCACGTAAAGAGTCCCCACAACAACAAATAGATTTTGAGTTGAGTCCCTACAGAATCATTTCAAGTATAATCAGTAATATGCCTGATCCCTCCACAAACACAGTCACGGTAAGAAACATAAGGATGAAAGTCCAGCCCCACCAACCATCTAAGGGTTTTCAGATGATCCGCCATTATGAACCGTCTTCACTCCAGAAGTTATCATCTCATTCAAACGAGTCTGGGAAAAAAGATGGGGAAAAGAATCACTGTTATAGAAAAATAGAACAAGCAATTGACCTAAATTTTTTACTTCTAAATACCTTAACACCTAATTAAAACATAATAACCATTTCCCCTACTAAATTGAATTACTTGATGACACATTAGGGTAAGACTATTGCTCACTCAGATTTTCACGTAAAATTTACACTACAAATGAAATTGAACCAATTATTGGACATATTTTTCTGGATTATTTATACTACCACTACTCCCTTTACAAAGGGCACAAGCATAATGTGCTACTCTTGATCAATCAAGAAAGCCATCATTAATTCTTCACTTTAGAATATCTCTATGAGTAATCCTTGATAAAAAAGAAACCAAACTAGTCTAGGCATGATGATGGAGGCAAGAAATGTGGGTAGAACTATAGAAGGGATAGCTATGAAATGAGTTATAACATATAACTTGTATGCTACATGTCAAACTTAATTCAACCAAAATCAAATGATATTCAAAGTTCATGGATATGATAATTTTCATCAATTTAACCTTTTGATTTTTGACACAAATATACTACAATACGTTGGAACTAGGTAAAGGAAAAACAGAAACCTTTGCATCTTCCATCTCAATACTAGCATTGTCAAGTCCATCCAACACAGAAGAGTCCTTGCTAACCAGTGAAACCTTAAAATAAAAATTGTCAGCCATCTCAGTTATATGAATAAACAGAACAAGAGAGAAATCAAACAACTTCAAATACCAAGATCGCTGTTAATTGTCCTTCCAAGTCAAGGAGGCCTTTAGCAAATATCGCTGCAGACATCTATTAAGAATGTAAGGCATACATAACTCAAAGTCACGGAGTTAACAAAGGGATATGCTCATAGGTTGCAAAATGAAGATGGAGATCAAGGAACATGCATAAAAGGAAATTCAAGCACCCAACTGGAAAATCAAGATCAAAATACAAATACCCTGAAATTTTGAAGGATAAATAGGAGAAAAGCTCAAACAAATCCAAAATATTCATAGAAGCATCCAATTCAAAACTAAGATATACGAGGGAAATCACCTCTTAGTTGTACTGTTATATACAACCTCAATGTGCCCCAAACTAACAGTAGTAGACACACACTTTATTGGCTCAATGGAATACCCAAGAGGGGGGTGAATTAGGTAATTAAAAAATTATCAGAATAAAACTTCAATAAATCAAATAATTAATTTTAATCTTAAATTAATTATTATCTTTATATCACAGCGAAATTAAATAATTAACTAGGTGCAGACCAAACAACAAAAATAAACAAATTAAATATTGTAGCACACTACGATATATCCTGGTTCACCAAGCTATTCTTGGCTAGTCCAGTCCTCCGAGTCTCACGGAGATTCGCACCCACTAATACTCAAGATTCCTTTACAGGTAGGAACCAAACTCTCATAACGATTCTTTTACAGGCTCATAATCAACCTTTACAATATTCTTTTCCTAGGCTAAGGAAGAACCTCTACTTTTTACAGGCTTAAGAATAACATAATTCTTTTTAACATTAAGGTTAAAGAATCAAAACCTAACCAATCACTCCAAATATCCTTTTACCCGTTAAAGATTGAACCGTTACAAAAATCACTCAAAACACAATTCTATCCAGGAAGAATCACTATCTCAATCTATTTATAGGAAGAGACTGAAAACTGGCTACCCCTGATTAAATACCCCAACATTATTTAACCCGTCACACTACTCACTAATACAAATTGATAAGCAGAATATCTCACTCGGAGCTTCTACCACTCCAAATAAATAATAACTCGATTAGTATCCCAAATCAAGCAATAGAAAAATGGGAGATTGAAAATATGATTTTAAACAATGTATGGGTAGCAAATAAATGAGCACGTAATCAGATTCAAGAAATTGTTTAAAAAAATTTCTTCAATAAAAATCAGAAACAATTTCTAAGATCAATTTTCAAAAGATAAACAAATAGTGCAATAATAGAATATAATTGGAAAGATCTCACCCGGAATCCACAAAAAGAATAATTAGAATGATGTAACTTCAAATCCGATAGCAGCAAAGATTAATAGCAATTGATCTTCAAGATCGCCTCTCAGAATAGCTCACACAATATCTCAGAATGATGACTCTTATAACGGCTCACAAATGATTTTAACTCTTATACTCTCTCAATATTGATTGATTATTAGTCTTTATATATGAAAAACACAAGTCTTTATATAAGATAATGAAATCAACCTTTTAACGGCTAGTTCCTACTTATCATGACATTTATGCTCTCTGATCGGTGTAAATTGCCTATATATTTCCAAACTGGTTTTGTTAGTTTTAGATTAGTTTTATAGTTATTTTTATATGTTTTAATATGTTTTTATTCTATTTGTATTAAAACAAGTGCGTGGGGTGAAAAGGTATGAAATCGGAGCGTAAACGATCAATTCGTATCGAGAACGGTCGGAAAATGGTAGAAAAATGAGCAAGAAGACAAAAATTTGAAAGAAACCCACCGCCTAAGCGTCCAGACCACCGCCTAGGCGGTGAAGATGCAGAGAAAATACATTTAGCTACTGACAACCCACTGCCTAGGCGATGAATCCTACTGCCTAAGCAAAAATCTAGCAGAATGTTTTCCACAGCCACTGATAGGTGTGAAAAACCTATCTATTTCCAATCTGAATTTGTTAGTTTTCGAATATGTTTATAGTTATTTTTATTATGTTTTGATTAGTTTTCATACTTTTTGTATAAATCAGGTGTGTGGGACAAAAAGATAGGAAACTGGAGCTAAAACGATGAGATCGAACCAAAACGGTTCGAAGTTACGGTGGATAAACAAGCTCGGAGGCTAAAAGATGAAACAGGACCATTGCTTAGGCATCCAGACCACCGCCTAAGTGGTGAAAATGCAAAGAAGAACAAAATGCTATTGACGGACAACCGCCTGAGCAGAAATTCTACCGCTTAGGCAGAAATCCAACAGAGAACGTAGAAGGGCTACTGACCGCTGCTCGCCTAGGCAGAAATTCTACCGCCTAGGCGAAAATCCAACAGAATATTCTCCAGTCCACCGCCTACTTCACCACCCAGGCGATCAGACTTAACCAACCTAACTCCGCCTAGGCGCAATTTCCACCGCCTAGGTGGATTTACCCTGCACAACCTTTAGATATTTTTAGGATATGTTTGCTATAAATATCCACTCTCCTCCCCCTTGGCCAGTATCTCTCTTCCCTCTCTTTCATTTTTGAGCCCCTTAGGCTATATTTAAGCCAAGGGTTAGGAATTTTAGTGGTGGAGCTCACATCCCGAAGTGGAAAAGACGGCGAATCGATCGTGGAGCATTCTTAGCGGTTTATCTTCGGACGAGGCTAAGTTCTTCAATCGTTTTTTCTTATTTCTTTATCTTAGGAGCATGTGAGCATATTTAGCTCGTTATTTTCTTGTACATGCGGCTATGGCCCCGAGTTAAATATCGATTGTAGTAGGGATTAACCTAATATTTATAAATACGTTGTTTGGATGATTTTGGTGTTTTGTTTGTGATTGTTTTTCGTAGTTTGATTGTATTTATCGTATTGTTTGTTTATTATGCTTGGATTGATAAATGGAGAATACGAGATTTTGACAAAACCCCGGATTCGGATTTGGGTAAACAAACGCCACGATTCAATAACCCGGGAGGGAGTTGGATTGTGAACAATCGATGATGTGAGGCTAGACACACGCTACCTAGGGTCGTAAAGACGTTGAGGGGGACCTATTCATTGGCTCGAAGTTGCGTTATATTCCTCGTCTTACACTCGGAAGAGGTGGCAAGGGAGGTTTAGAACGGAGATTGTCGATAGGATAAATACAACGCGACGATCCAATAACCCGGGAGGGAGTTGGATTGTGTGCAATCAATGACGCTGGGCGAGACTCACGTGACCTAGGGTCGTTAAGACGTTGAGGAGGAATTCTTCGTTGACTCGAAGTCATGTATTCTCTCGTCTTACACTCGGAAGAGGTGGCGGTCGAGTTTACGTACCAAGGTTGTCAAATAGGTCGAACAACGTAAACGTAAGTAAATCGGAATCGAACACGTATTTGTAAACACGTTAATCCCTATACAATTCTTCATCCTAATACATATTAACATAATAGTGTAGTTAATTTAGGATATATTAGTATTAGTTTAATTAATTAAATATATTTGCTTTTCGCCTAGATAAACTTAGGTCACGACTGACGCATTATTCGATAGTAACGACTACAATCCCTGTGGATACGATAACCTGATCTTAACGATCACACTATACTAAAACTTAGACCTCGTATACTTGCAAGAGTAAGTAGTGGCGTGTCATTTCCGCGCGCTACCAGCCACCGCCTTCTCCACCACCGCAGTGAACCTTAACCGACATACTCCCACCGCCTAGGTGGTGGCCTCTACACAGTGAGATATTTTTTTGAGATATTTTGAGCCCTATTTAAACCCTCCTCCTCTCTCCTCTTTGAGAGCCCGACCATAGGAGACCT
This sequence comes from Eucommia ulmoides, assembly GCA_016647705.1. Classification (NCBI taxonomy): domain Eukaryota; kingdom Viridiplantae; phylum Streptophyta; class Magnoliopsida; order Garryales; family Eucommiaceae; genus Eucommia; species Eucommia ulmoides. The sequence continues at coordinate 33,332,761 of CM028326.1, read as the reverse complement.
TTTAGGGTTCCTATGATTTTAAGAGTGTTTCGGGGTGTTCTCAACTGATTTTGAAGGAGAAGAATGCGTTGCAATAAAGGAGAAACGATCGTTGGACGGTTTTAGCGTCGAATCTTCGGACTACGGCTAAGTTCTTCTGTTGTTCTCTTTATTTTCTTAACTTTGGTAGGATGTTGAGCATGTTTACCTCAGTTTTTAATGAATAACTGATTATCACCATGAGTTAAACATGGATTGTAATAGTGATTAACGTATTATTTATGAAAATATAGTTTTAGTTGAATTTGTGTTTCGTTTGCTGTTGTTCCTTATAATTTCGATTGTGTTGCCGTGTTTTTATGATTATATGCTAGTTTAGGTATTTTGAGAATACGGGATTTGACACTCGGGAGAGGTAACCCCGGATTCGGATTAGGGTAAACACAACGCGACGTTCTAACAACCCAAGAGAGCATTAGAACGTGTGCAATCGATGACGTTGGGGCAAGACTCACGCGACCTTGAGTCGTTAAGAAGTTGAGGAGGACTTCTTCATTAACATGAAGTCACATATTCTCCTATCTTACACTCGGGAGAGGTGGTGGAGGAGTTTACGAACCGAGATTGTCGGATACGCTGAACGCCATTAACGTTAACTAAAACGAAACAAACGCATTTAAGTAAATAAAGTTAATCCTTAGGCAATCTACTCCCCTAAACAATCTTAATATAGTATTTATAGTATAGTTAATTAAATTAGTGATTTAGTTTAGTATTAATAATTAATTAAATTCAATTTATAGTCGCCTAGATAAAATTAGGTTATGACAAACACAGTATTCAATAGTAATCTCAACCAATCCCTATGGATATGATACCCGACCGAAAGGTCCACTATACTAAAACTTGATCCGTACGCTTGCAGTGAAAGTAGCAGCGCTTAATTAGCGGCCACTAAGTTTTGGCGCCGTTGCCGGGGATTGGTTATTAGGCGAATTTAGTTCTTGGTGATCGCTACCAAGTTTTTGGTAATGATTGCCGAGGATTGTTTTGTTTGTTATTATTGATATTGTGAGTAAATGACCCGATTTTACTTTAGGCATTTCTTTTGTATATAATTTTTGTTTGTAGTTTTGTTTCTATTTCTTATGCAGGGTACTTGGTGATGATGATAATTACCCCTGGTTGTTTTCGAGGTCAAGGGTAATACCCATACATGTGTGATTCTGTGTGCTTGACTATGCGTTTTGGTAAAAATTATTTTAGATCCTAATTTGCACAAGCACATAGACTCAGTGTATTTCTATCTAATTGATTTGAGGAAGATTATCGATTAACCAAACTCATGACACATTAAGGATTCTAGAACCTGATTGAGGGAAAGCTTGAGGCGAAATCCTAGGCGAGATAGTTCAGGAGACGTGATCTAGGCATTCTCTTTATTGCTTGAGCCTTTTTAAGCCTACCTGATATATGTTTATCCCTCATCACCCTATCGAAGCCCAAATGCTAATTCAATTCTGAATGCATAAACTAATACCATAGCCGGTTGATCTTTTTTCAAACCTATATCGCTGAATTTAAAGGCACATTTGAGTGAATCAAGTTAGCAATTGCAAATGCTACTTGATGTAAGCGGTTAGGTTTAGGGCGAACTTTGTATTGGTTTGGTATTTGAGTACTCACTTGTCGTATGTCTTTCGTTTTAACTACACCCGTGAAATAATACTAATTGAATAAGTTTGGGGGTGTGGTTAGTTAGTTAGTTAAAAAAAAAAAACATATGTAAATATAAGTTTAATTCCGTTTGTTTTTTACAAGTGAGTCCGTCGGTCTTAAATGCATGTTCGGGATTGTTTCCAATCTAAGTATGGAGGTTCGAGAGTGAATGTGTCAAGCGTTGAGCCTTGGGTAATGTTAAGTTAACAACATTAACCTATTTTCTATTCCAAATTACCATTGGCCAACTATTCCTTAACCGAACCAAGTCCTAATGATCTCTACGAACTACTTAACCTATATTAGTGGAGAGTGGTCCCAAATCAGGCTTATGAAAATCCTAGTCCTTCACGGTCTAAGTCATGAATTTTGTTGGGGGATAATCTAATCTGGTCGTTGTATAGCTATATTATTGAGTCACGCACTAACACGTTTACAGGATCTAGAATGGCATTCACCAGTATTGCATGTCGAAATTCTAGAACATTACATGATTTGTGTTACCGCCTTAACTCGATATGACTGGCAGTTGTTGAGGGACAAAAATAAATAGGCCATTAGAAGAAGTCAAAACTCGCATGTTGTTATGTTTAGATTGTTTTAGGTTATTTGTTATTTCATTTAGTTGTATTTTTCATTTTCGTGTGTGTGTTTGACTTGAGGACTAGCCATATTCCAAGTTTGGGGTATTTGATAGGTGTGATCAACCTATATATTTCCAAACCGAATTAAATTAGTTTTTGAGCGTTTATATAGTATTTTATTACATTTTAATTAGTTTTATTACTTTTTGTATAAATTAGGTGTGTGGGGAAAAAATATAGGAAACTGGAGCGAAAACGATAAGATCGAACCAAAAACGGTCGAAGAACAGTGGAAAAACAAGCAAGGAGGCAAAATTATGAAAGAAGCCTACCGCTGTAGCGTCCAAACCTCTGTCGCAACGGTGAAAATGCTGAGAAGACACAAATGCTACTAATGGACCACTGCCTAGGCGGTGAACCAGCAGAATACTTTCCAAATCCACTGTTGTCCTCACCGCTGCGGCAATCAACTAACTGACCTACCCACGGCCGCAGCGGTGACCCTTTACACAATCTAGATATTTATTTTAGATATTTTGTCTATAAATACTCACTCTTCTCCCCTCCTCTTGAGCCCCCCCGGCCATTTGGGTACCTTAGGCCATATTTAGGCTAGGGTTTAGGAGTTTTAGAGGTAGAGCTTACATCCCAAAGTGGAGAAGACGACAAAGCAATCGTTGAGCGTTCTTAGCGGTTTATCTTCAAACGAGGCTAAGTTCTTCGATTATTTTTCCTTATTTCTTTAACTTAGGATCATGTGAGCATATTTAGCTCGTTCTTATTTGTTTATACGGTTATAATCATGAGTTAAATGTGGATTGTAGTAGAGATTAACAATAAATTTATAAATATGTGTTTGGATGATTTCGGTGTTGTGTTTATGTTTGTTCTTCGTAGTTTGATTGTGTTTATCATATTGTTTGTTTATCATGCTTAGTTTAATAAATGGAGAATACGGGGTTTTGACAAACCCTGGATTCGGATTTAGGTAAACAAACGCCACGATTCTATAACCCGGTCGGGGTTTGAATTGTGGACAATCGATGACGTTGGGGTAAGACTCATACGACCTAGGGTCGTTAAGACGTTGAGGGAGACTTCTTCGTTGACATGAACTCGCGTTATATCCCTCGTCTTACACTCGGGAAAGGTGGCAAGGGAGTTTTAGAACGGAAATTGTCGATAGGATAAATACAACGCACAATCCAATGACCCAGTCGGGAGTTGGATTATGTGCAATCAATGATGTTGGGTGAGACTCAAGTGACTTAGGGTTGTTAAGACATTGAGGGGGATTTCTTCGTTGACTCGAAGTCATGTATTCCCCCATCTTACACTCGGGAGAGGTGGCGGTGGAGTTTACGTACCGAGATTGTCAAATAGGTTGAACACCGTAAACGTGAGTAAATCAAAATCGAACATGTATTTGTAAACACATTAATCTCTAGGCAATTCTTTACCCTAAAACATATTAGTATATTAATGTAGTTAATTTAGGTTATATTAGTATTAGTTTAATTAATTAAATATATTTGTTTTTAGCCTAGATAAAGTTAGATCACGATAAACGCGGTATTTGATAGTAATGACACCAATCCCTGTGGATACGATAACTCGATCTTAATGATGACACTATACTAAAATTTTGATCTCGTACACTTGCGAGAAGTCATATACGCTAGGATGTGAATCCAACGCCGTACACTCTCTTAGACCCCTTATACCATTATGAATTCATTTTGGTTCAATTCACTTAATATTGACTTTTAATATTTCAATTAAGTCCCCCAAATATTTCTCAATCTCAATTAATTAGAATAGAAACAATTTTATGTACCAAATTGAGAAATATTAAAATTTAACGAACCAATTCAATAGGATTTAGATATTAGGTAAAGCATATCTTAAATATAATAATATCCCTAAAATCTTTCTCAAATCCTAACCTAAAACGGCTACTTTGGGATATAATCTCGGAATAAACAAAATCCTGAAACAACGCGTTCGGTCGACTGATCAGTCGACTGCCCAATTCAGGATGTAGCCAAGCCAACGCTGCTTCATTCATTGGTCGATGTACTTGTCAACTTGGAGATTCAGAGAGTTCGGTTTACCTTCATCGGTCGACCTACCTATCGACTTAGAGATACAGAGAGTTCAACTTCTCTTCACCGGTCGACCTGCCTATCGACTTAGAGATACAAGTTGTTTCTGCTACTTGGTCTGGTCGACTCATCAGTCGACTTGTATAAGTTGGATCTCTTCTCTGAACTCGTTTTTAACTTATTATTTTTTACGTTTTCGCCCCTTTAACTATTTTCTTTCCTAAATTAGCTCCACTAACTTCTTAAATTCCATTTTAGTCAATTAAAAATATTTCTTTTCAAGTCACATATAGGAGAAAATAATTTCACCTTATCAAAACACACATAAATAATAAAAAATATTTGTGCTGTGTGTGTTCCTAATTGGGATATTAAGAGTTGAAATTCACCTGAGTTGTTTTTCCTAATTTCTTCAAACTCTTAATTCTTCATCATCTTAACATCATCATTTAGCATTCATTTAATTTGTCATCATCTTCATCATTGGAACTTAAATAACTGAAACACTCAATTAAACCGTTAGTTCCACCAAAATATCAACACTTAACTGTTCATCAAAATCTTAGGATCAACACACTCCTCATACCCTCCTTTCATAGTACACAAACCTAGGGGAACAAACCAAAGGAGTGATGTTTTAACTTTACCTATGGGACTCATAAATCTGATTTTGAAATGTGAGGCCATCTTACAGAAAACCTTTTGGGTATTCGTGGACAAGAAGACCCCAAACAACCAATTTGGTATTTGTTCTTATAACAACATAGACATGTATTTCAGGGTCCAGAAGCTAACTTGTACACGACCCTCATCTGAACTATATATTTTGAGATCATGACGATATGTACTGTGTAGGCAAAGCAGGCTAGTACCTTCACCTTTGATTGAAAGAAAAATAGAGAGTTGTAAATATAATTGAATTAGGTAGAATTCATTATTCCTATCCGTTCTCTCCTTGGAAATTTATCCTGACATGCAGTCATGTAGCCAAGAAACAAAAGCAGAACAATATTCATTAATATGTTAAGTAGAATTTTTAGCATTATTCAGAGATTTTCAGAGCTCATCCTCCTTCTTTGGCGTTGTATATCATAATCATATGAATCAACCATTAGTTAAGGACGAATAAAAAAAACAACTGAAAAGTAGGGAGGTGAATGAGATAGAAAGCACAAAGGAGTCCTTCACATTTATCTTCAGTTCTGAATTTCAAACATTTCAAACAATCATTAAACGATGTTAAAAGATCTTAACACTAAAAATTATGGTATTTAACGTATTTTCAATGACAATGAAGATCTAAATTAAAACCCTGAAGTAGAAATAAAATTTCAGAAGAAGGAGCTTACGAAGATGGAGTACGGCATCTTGAATTGAATAGAAATTGAATGAAATAGGAACATAAATTGAATGAAACACTTAATATAAATATTATAAATAGAAATAAGAACAAAAATGAAACAAATAAAAAATAAACAGAATAATGAAGAAATGCAGGAACATAAATTATATAAATATTATAAACAGAAACAATAAAAGAAATTACACAAATAAACAATAAATTGAATGAAACATATGAAATGAACAGATGAAACGAGCCAAAATCACAGCCCCTGTCTCATTTTTTCCCAAACAATATGGCTCTCAAGATTGAAAACTATTACCAAACAAAACTGGTGTGAAAAGGAAGAAAATAAATGAATAGAAAATAACAGGAAAAAAAAAGTTGAAAAAATGGTTGGAAAATAGTTTCATCACCTCTAAGAAAATTAGATTTAGAAAATATTGTATGAAGAGAATATCCACAATTGCATCTCAAAATTAGGGAAGATGTTCCTAAATGAAATTGTAAGAGGGAAAATTGAGCCAAAAAAGAAAAAGAAAAAAGAACTAAACACAAAGGGTTTCACAGTTCACTTCCAATTCCAATCCTGAAGCTCGAATTCCATAAAATTCGTTGTTTCCAAATGGAAATAGAAATCAGGGAATTAAAATGCTACACAAAATATTTGAATATTCTAATAGAGTTCACATAAAGTTCAATCAATCAAAGATGAATCTAGATTTCACATAAATTTTAAACGTCTCTCTTAGGTAGCTTTTGATAACATAGAATTGAAGCCTTCGAATTGAAAGAAGAAAGAAACGCATAAGGGTTCACTTCCAAGTTCCAATTCCAATCCTAAAGCTCTAATTCCATGAAATTCATTCTTTTCAAATGGAAACCGAAATCTGGAAACTAAAATACTACACAAAAGACTTGAATCTTCTAATAGAGTTAACATAAAGTTCAATCAATCAAAGATGAATCAAGATTTTATAAATTTGAACCAATGAAAACATAATTAAATGTCAGATTAATTGGCCATCACTGAGAGCCCGGAGTTCGTTGGTGAGAGGGCAAGGCAGCTGATAGGGTTGGAATAGAATTAAACGTCAAATCACCTAGTCGTCAGTGAGAGTCTAGAGTCCGTCAGTGAGAGGGAAAGACAGTTGTTAGGGCTGGAGAGACTTTTGATTGACTAGAGAGAGGCATGGCGAAACACTGGCTTAAGAGCGTGAATCATCATCACCAACGACTCAACACTGTTGAACCAAACAATACACCGCCGAACAACAACACCAAAGTGAACAAACACAACGAACACCACTGAAGTAGAGATTTTGTTGGATCAAGCCAAATCAATTGAGCGAATATGTTACCTATGAGGGCAAACAATGGCTCAGGAGCGTGAATCATCATCGCCAATGACTCAACACCGTTAAACCAAACAATACACAGCCAAACACCACCACCAAAGTGAACAACACAACGAACACCACGAAAGTGGAGATCTGGCCGGATCTGGCCAAATCGATAAGTTCGATCTGGCCAGAGATGGCGACAATGAACGGCATGAGAAGACATAAAGAAAAAGAGTATCGATTCGAGAAGAGAAGACTGAGATCATTATCGCGAGTTCGTCGGCGATAGAGTAATGGAGAGAAAGTTGAGATGAACGAAAGGGTTTGGGGTGGGTATATACATTAAAAGTGTGAGTTTTTGTTTGTTTTTTTTTTTTCCAGCAAATGTGAGAGCAGGAGAGAGCATGCCAAAACCAAAACGATGTCATTTTGGTGTAAGGCCTAAAAATGTGGAGGGAAAACAATCCGCGACGAAACCAATTCGTCGCCAAATGTCAAATATAGGCAACCACATTGGCGACGAACTTATTTCGTTGCCCATACAGTAGCGGGGTAATTAATCGCGACAAAAGTGGTTCGTCGCCAAATAAAAACATATATTGTACTAAATTGGCGACGAAATATTTATGTCACCAATACGCTAGCGGAATTTTTTTTCGTTTTTTTGTTTGGCACCAAGAATTAATCGGATCAATAGCGACGAATTCTAAAATTTCGTTGCCTATTAACCATCTGTGGCTACAAAATTGCCCTTCGTCACCAAAAAAGGTAACCTTTTGGCTACGACTGTTCATTTTGTCGCCAATAGACACATTTAGCAACAATTCTTGTGTCGTCGCCAAAAAATTTCGTAGTTGAATCCCATTTTTCTTGTAATGTCTTGAGCATAATGAATCAGGGGATGCTTCCAAATTAAATTAAATTTATTCTCCAATTTTCATGCCAATTAATGAAAATTTTTACATGAGATTGGTATATGTAATGGTTTAGTTAAAAGATCTATTTTTTAAGATTAATTTTCTAAGAAAAATTCAAAAAAAACATGTGAATTCCTGCAGATTTTCACATGAAATTGGCATATATAATGGTTTAGTAAAAAAAAATCTGATTGCCCAGATTTAATTTTCCTAGAAAAATTCTTCTTGGATTAAATTTTTGAAAAAAAAAGGTTGAGTGGGCGGAAGATTCACATAGGGCGGCAGTATTCGTGGCACACATTTGGTGGTCGCAGATATGGTGTCGGTGGCAGTGCCTTTGGAGGTGAAGGATCTTGTCTTGGTGGTGAAGACCTACTGTCAGTGATGGCGATAAGTCTGGTGGTGGTGGTGGTCGTGGCTCCATCGCTCCTAACGGCTGAAAATGTCTTTTGATATACACACGCATATATAGTTCCTCGTGAAATTTGTATATGTTGCAGCCTGCACTATGTCATAGCATAGTTCTCAGGGTGATATGAAAACTGACAAGAACAGGAAACTTGATCATTTATAAAATATTTTTATATATTATATATAAGGTTGATGAACTTGGTGATGTTTGCTTCTTATTCTCTTCTAGCCGTGGTGCAAGTGTCCTGCCACCATTTTGTTTTCCGGCTCCCTCATTGAGGTTCTGAATTTATTGATTTGGCTTTTGCTTTTTTTTTTTTTTTTTTTTTTCCGGCAGTATGAGACATTGAAATAATGTTTGTTTAGGCCCCGTTTGGTAACCATTTCCATTCCAAAAATTCTCATTCCATTTCCAGATTTTTGAAAATTCTGTTTGGGAATAGCGTTTGGTAATTTTTGTTTCCGTTTCCATTTCATTCCCATTTGAGAATTGTGCTAACTTTTTTCTTAAGAAATGAGAAACCAAAAAAAATTGTTTCTCATTATTCTCATTCCATTTCCAAAACACATGGTCACTATTCACCTACCGGCCGACCACCGTCCGCCGCCGCCGGCCATCTTCGACAACCGTCGCCGGCACCGTCCACCGTCCACCGCCGCCGGCCATCTCCGGTCACCGTCCGCCGCCGGCGCCGGCCATCTCCGGCGACCGTCGCAAGTCACCGTCTGGCCGCCGCCGCCGCCGGCCATCTCCGGCGACCGTCGCCGGTCACCGTCTGGCCGGAAATTTTTCGGCCACTTCCGACTGTCGCCAGTGACGGCGCCATTGCCTTCCGGCTGGCGTCATCGGCGCCGGAGCCACCGCCGGCTAGCCAAAACAGAGAAAAAAAAAAAAGATTTTAGGATAAAATCGTTACCAAACACAATTCCCTTCTCAAAACAAAAAAAAAAATTATCGTTACCAAACGCGATTCTACTCCCAAAAAGAAAACAAAATTCTCATCCCATTCCCATCCCACTGCTGGAATAGAAACAGAAACGGTTACCAAACGCCACCTTAATGTTTTGCTCTTACATTTTTATTTTTCGTTCTCAGGAACATACATTGAAATTCTAAAACAAAAAAATAAATAAATAAATAAAAATATTTCGTTCATTAAGATTTGTTAGGAACAATTTTTTTTTTCTATATGTATTTATGCATATGTTGCAATATTCAGAAAAGCTAAAGTCGTGTTTTGTCTATTCTCTCATTAAACCGAAAACTGGAAAGACGGATGTAGAAATTCAAGAACAATTCTCCTCTTTTTCTAGAAACTTGTTCTAAAATTTTTGAAATAGAAAGAAAAGTGACTTTTTTTGTTCTCATGTTTTTGTTTGAGTTCCCAATTTTATTTTTTGTGGTGGATGGCGAAAGGAAGCTAAGAAGAGAATCACCAAAGGGTCTTCAATTTCTATTTATTTTTTTCATTATATAAAAAAGAGTGTATAAGATCTTACTTGCTATCTTCTAAATTTAAGTAAAATATATTTTAAAATAAGAATTCAAATTAAAAAGAAGTCAAATATAATAAAAAAAATGAACAAAATTTTATAACTATGGAAGGTATAAAACTAGTAACTAATTAAATTTGAGGATAATTATTATTTCTAATTTTAAAAATTAAAATAATTTAATTGTCGAAGTAAACAACGAAGAAGATTACTCACATCTCGAAAATAGGATTATTCTAAGAAAAATTATAACAAACACAACTAGTGACCACAACCTAAAAACTATACCCTAAAAATAATTTAATCTTTAATTTTTTGTCTCCAATATGTCCTAGAGTTTCTATTTTTGGTTAACCAATCTATTATTCTTATTTTACTATTTATTATTAGAGTTGCTTGGTTTATAGTCTTTTTTCAAGAAGTTTGGATGGAATAAAATGATTGAGTTAATTTTTATTTATTTATTTATTGATTTTTTTTTTTAGAGTTTCAACAACCCATTTAGAGTTGTTTATTTCAATTTTTCGGTATTAATACAATACAAGGATTTATTTTCATATTACAATATGAGTCCCTTAAAATCGCACTGAAATAATATCTAACAGACATTGGCATTTCGTATTTCAATAGTAAGTTACCAATGCATAAGAATTCCAAGGAATATAATTTAATTCATAATTTATGTATTTAATAGGGTATCCTAATTCCAAATATATATATATATATATATATATATATATATATATATATATCCGAAAATAACACAAACAAGACTAACTACGGGCACATAAAGTGTGCCTCTGTGTTCATTTCCCTCAACAACATATTAGTCATTCCCTCATGGGGATTGGTCATGATTTTAAACTCTTCTTTCATCTTTGTTCCGATGTTGGCCATATAGTCCGCATATTGATTCTTGTCTCTAGTTGTGACTTGAATGACATAGTCATTTTCTCGTATCATGTGCTTGCAATCATCAATCCACAGTTTGTATCTATGATTCCTTGGGCATCTTCTAGCAGGAGCTTCGCGACTTTCTCTACGTCGATCTCTATGATAACTCTCGGGTATTCTTTTTGGACTAGAGTTGAGATACCTTTATGGACTCCTTTGATCTAAGTTTCCAGGCTGTTGTAGTTTTGCAAATGTCCATAGAATCCAAATTGCTAGATACCATGCTTGTCTATCAGTAGACCGCTAAAACCTCTTCTCCTAGGTACTGCCTCAAGCACATCCATCCGTGTTCATCTTGAAACCTGCGGGGGAGGAAAAACTATTAGAGATTTCATTATTAAAGTATAGATGGTCCAATCTTTCAGACAAAATGCTTTCACCAGATCATTTTTTAGTCTTAAAAGTTTTTGAATAACAATGAAACATTCTCTTTGTATTCCTTTAATCACTTCCCTGTTTCTGTCCTTCCAGATCTCCTACAAGATAGCCAAAAAACGATAAGAAGATTGAGAGTGAGAATTTCTCCCTTAGATATTTTTAACTTGTTAAAAGACATAACCTGACCAGGACCAAAAAAATGAAGCCAAACTCTTTTAGCCTTCTGGAAAGTCCTCAAGACATGGTCCATAGATTCATTAGCTCCTTTGCACCTTTGACACAAACTCAACACATCATTTGACCATTTTGCCACAAGTTCATTGGTAATTAGTTTTCCATGACCAATTAACCAAAGAAATGTTTCACGTTCTGTGGTATCTTGTGTTTCCAAATCCAATTCCATATAGGACTGGTACCCATGACTTCCACCATATCAATTTCTTTGTAGGCATATTTTACGGAAAACAAACAAGAATTTTCAAATTGCCACACTGCCACATCTTCTTAAAAAAATCTAAGGGGGCATACTAAGAATTTCTATTTTGTCCTCTTCGAAGATAATGTGAAGGATCGATAGGAGATACCAATTACCAAAATCATCAATTATATCCGAGACTCTCACATATCCTCATAATTTTGGTTGTAGGTGTCACTTACTAGTCCTTTTCCACACCACCAATTAGTCCAGAGACTAATTTCAAATATATAGTTACCTATAAAAGATAAATTATTCTATTTCATGCTATGATGTTCGATAATATCATTTATCCACTCCCTGAAATAAAATAAAATGACAATATCAATAACAAGTGCCTTTTGGCACGGGGTATAACTACTATAATTATATACTATGTCAATTTTCTTCTATATTTTTTTATTATGTAATTTTTATTAATTTTACTAATTTATTTTTTAATTCTTATCAATTTAATTTTTAAAAATATTTTTTATTTTAATTAATTTTAAGTAAAATCTTCAATACAAATTGAAGATTAATTTGATATCTACAATCTAAAAGTAAAAAGTAAAAAGAGTGATATATTTCAAGAATATTCTAATAATTTTTCATTCCACACAAAAAAACACAAAGATAAAATATTATTTTAGAGGATGCTTATCCAAAATTTTGACACATAAATTTGGACGAATATTATGCATCTTCCGCAAAAAGATATAGGCCAAAAAGTAGAGTTCTAAAGTCCAACCTAACAGATAAATTGGTAATGTTGAAAAATGTCTTTGGTAAATAGAGATGCGGAGTAACGATCCCCGTACCTCTCGCATGCTAAGCAAGTGCTCTACCATCTAATCTACACCCCCTTATGGTTTAAGTGTCAATGGCAGTCATTATTCCTGGGTTTACCAAATGTTTTTTTTTTTTTTTTCTTTTCTTGCTTTTATAGATAAAAATACCATAATCTTTTATTCAAGTATCTGTAATGTAAAACGTGATGAACATGAGAGGTGTAGGCATTTCTCAGGTTTATGATGTCTTAGAAGACAAAAAAAATGTTCAGATTAAATTAAAATATAACATAAATATAAAATATGTATTTACATTTAACATCGCCATCGCCTTTAGATCGATAGATCAAGTAATGATTGATCTCTTTCATCTCAACGTTAATCTCAATTTCGAAACTCTCGTATCAAGAATTGCACATAACATAAACTAATTATTTTACAATTGAATGTTTTACAATTGAATGATAAGATGTTGGCAAATTTGTTGACATATATATATTGGCAAGGTATTCGCAAAATATACGGGTATAAATAATGTTATTTTTGTAGTTATTTGTAGTTATCAAGATCAAGTAGCAACAAAATATTGAAGAATATGAAAAAATTTAGAAATTTTAATGAAGTGTGCTATTATGTTGTGAAAAAAGAAGAAGAATTATAGAGTATTTTTTAGTCTTCCCAAATTCACCGCTGGTAGAATTATGTGAAATCATGTAAACCTTTTAATGGAATTGTGATAAGGACAACCTTTGACATACTCATACATTGAAAGTATTGAATTGGTGGAATTATGACAATCAAATCTATTGAAAAATACTCCTAGTAAGTAAAATGTACCCCAAATATGAGAAGGAAAATAAAGTTGATGAGCTCTCATTCATTTGAAGGCTTGAGCTTTGGTTTTTGATTTTCTCTCATATGATGTTTGATATATTATAAGAAATAAAAAATATTACATAGTTCATTAAATTAAAAGTAACTTTAGGCACGAGGTATAACTAGCATAATTATGTACTATGTCAATTATCTGTTTTTTTTTTTTTTACTATATAATTTTTGATAAATTTTTATAAATTTATTTTTTAATTCTTATCAATTGGTTTTTTTAAATATTTTTTAGTTTAATTAATTTTAAATAAAATCTTCAATACAAATCAAAAATTTATTTGATATCTGCAATCTACAACTAAAAAGTAGAAAGTAAAAAAGGTTATATATTTCAAGAATATTCTAATAATTTTTCTTTTCAAATAAACAAAAAAAGATAATAACATTATTTTAGAGGACTTTTATTCAAAATTCTGAATCATAAATTTGGACGAATATTATATGTCTTCCGCAAAAAGATACTGGCCAAAAAGTAGAGTTCTAAAGTCCAACCTAACGGATGAACTGGTATTGTTGAAAAATGTCTTTGGTAAATAGAGATGCAAGGTATCAATCCCCGCACCTCACACATGCTAAGCTAACACTCTACTATCTGAGCTACATCCCCTTATGGTTTAATGTTAATGACAACCATTATTCCATAGTTTACCAATTATTTTTTTTCCTTTTATAGATAAAAATACCATAATCTTTTATTGAAGTATCTGTAATGTAAAACAAAACAAACATAAAAGGCATAAACATTTCTTAGTTGTATGATGACCATTTTGGTCCCTGACAAATGACTCGGGTGCTCAATTGGCCCCCGGTATTTGAAAGTCGACATATTGGGTCCTTAACATTTCAAAATCGTTCCAAATTGGCCATGAGACAGATTCTATTAAGTCAAAGTAACAGTCAATGTCTCATTAAGGGCATTTTAGTAATTTAACCCTTCTTTAATTGCTAACACTTATTCAGGGGGGGAATCCAAAAAGTCCAAAACACATGGAGAGTAAAGTGTAATTAAAATCTCTCTATCTCCCTCAGCCTCTCGTCTCTCTCTCACTCGCACTCTCACTCTCACTCTCTACAATCCTCTCTCTCTCACTCTCACTCTCACTCTCACTCTCTTACTTAGATCGACAGATCAAGTAACGATTGACCTCTTTCAGTCTCAACGTTGATCTCAATTTCGAAACTCTCATATCAAGAATTGTACATCACAGAAACTAACTGTTTTACAATTGAATGACATGATGTTGGCAAGTTCTTGACATATACATTGGCTAGGTATTCTCAAAATATACGGATATAAATGACATTATTTTTGTGTTATTTGTGGTTATCAAGATAAAGTTGCAGCAAAAAATTGTAGAACAAACGAAAGAATATGAAATAAAATTAGAAATTTGAATGAAATGTGCAATTATGTAGTGAAAAATGAAGAATACTTACAGAATGTTTTTTAATCTTCCCAAATTCAGCGTTGGTAGAACTATATGAAATCATGTAAACTTTTTGGTGGAATAATGACAAGGAAAACCTTTGACATACTCATACATTGAAAGCGTTGAATTGGTGGAATTATGACAATAAAATCAATTGAAAAAAATACACCTAGTAATTAAAATGTACTCCACATATGAGAAGTAAGGAAAATAGAGTTGATGAGCTCTCATTCATTTGAAGGCTTGAGCTTTGGTTTTAGTTTTTCTTATATGATGGTTGATATATTATAAAAAAAAATAAAAATAAAAAATTGATTAACTAAAAGTGACTTTAGGCACGAGGGTAGACCTAGTATAATTATATACTATGCCAATTATCTGCTATATTTTTTTATTATATAATTTTTAATTAATTTTTATAAATTTATTTTTTAATTCCTATCAATTTATTTTTTAAAATATTTTTTAGTTTAATTAATTTTAAATAAAATCTTCATTACAAATTGAAGATTAATTTGATATATGAAATCTATAACTAAAAAGTAAAAGTAAAAAAAAAAAAAGTGATACATTTCCAAAATATTCAAATAATTTTTCTTTTCAAACTGAAAAACACCAAGATAAAAATATTATTTTTGAGGATGCTTATCCAAAATTCTAAAGCATAAATTTGGACGAATATTATAAATCTTCCGCAAAAAGATACTAGCCAAAAAGTAGAGTTCTGAAGTCCAACCAAACGAATGAATTGGTAATGTCGAAAAATGTTTTTGGTAAATAGAGATGCGGGGTATCGATCCCCATTCCTCTTGCATGCTAAGTGAGCGATTTACCATTTGAGGTATATCCCCTTATGATTTAATGTTAATGATAGTCATTATTCCCTAGTTTACCAAATGTTTTTTTTTTTCTTTTATTGATAAAAATACCATAATCATTTATTGAAGTATCTATATTGTAAAACAGGACGAATATAAGAGGCATAAACATTTCTCAGTTGTATGATGTCTTAGGAGACAAAAAAAAAAAAAGAAGCTTCAGATTAAATTAAAATATAATATAAATATAAAATATGTTTTTACATTTAACATCGCACTCACCTTTAGATCAAGAGATCAAGTAATGATTGAGCTCTTTCAGTCTCAATGTTGATCTAAATTTTCAAACTCTCATATCGAGAATTGGACATAACCGAAACTAATTGTTTTACAATTGAATGACAAGATGTTGGCAAGTTTTTGGCATATACATTGGCAAGGTATTCGCAAAATATATAGAAACAAATTGTATTATTTTTTTAGTTCTTTGTAGTTATCAAGATCAAGTAGTAGCAAAAAATTGGAGAATAAGCAAAAGAAAATGAAAAAATTTAGACAATTTTAAGGGGGTGTGCAATTATGTGATGAAAAATGAAGAACACTTACAGAGAATATTTTTGAGTCTTCCCAATTTCACCGTTAGTAGAATTATATGAAATCATGCAAATCTTTTAGTGTAATTATGACAAGGAAAACCTTTAAGATACTCAAACATTGAAAGCATTGATTTGTTGGAATTATGACAATGAAATCAATTCAAAAATACTCCTATTAATTCAAATGTACTCCAATTTGAGAAGTAAGAAAAATTGAGTTGGTGAGCTCACATTCATTTGAAAGCTTGATCTTTGTTTTTTTAATTTTTCTTATATGATGGTCGATATATTATAGGAAATGTAAAAAAATATATATTTCATTTAATTAAAAGTGACTTTAGGCATGGGGTACAACTAGTATAATTATATACTATGTCAATTATTTGCTTTTTTTTTATTATTATTTAATTTGTAATTAATTTTTATAAATTAATTTTTTAATTCGTATCAATTTATTTTTTTTCAATATTTTTACTTTTAATTAATTTGAAATAAAATCTTCAACACAAATTGAACATTAATTTGATATTCGCAATCTACAACTAAAAAAAAAAAGTGTTATTTTTCTAGAATATTCTAATAATTTTTCTTTTCAAACAAAAAACAAATCTGAGACAAAAACATTCTTTTAGGGGATGCTTATTCACAAATCAGAAGCATAAATTTGGATGAATATTATATGTCTTCCACAAAAAGGTACTAGCAAGAAAGTAGAGTTCTGAAGTCCAACCTAATGGATGAAAGTAATGTAAAAAAATGTCATTGGTAAATGGAGATACAGGGTGTCAATCCCTGTACCTCTCGCATGCTAAGCAAGTGCTCTACTATCTGAACTATATCCCCTTGTGGTTTAATGTTAATGATAGTTATTATTGCCTAGTTTACCAATGTTTTTTTTTTCCCTTTTATAGATAAAAATACCATAATTTTTTATTGAAGTATCAGTAATGTAAAACAAGATGAACATAAGAAACATAAATATTTTTTAGTTGTACGATGTCTTAGAAGACAAAAAAAGGTTCAGATTAAATTAAAATATAACATAAATATAAAATATATATTTACATTTAATCGCCATTGCCTTTGGATCGATGGATCAAGTAATGATTGAGCTCTTTCGGTCCCAACGTTGATTTCAATTTCGAAATCCTCATATCAAGAATTGCACAGCAGAAACTAATTGTTTACAATCGAATGACAAGATATTGGCAAGTTCTTGTCATATAAATTAGCAAAATATTCACAAAATATAAAGAAAGAACTGATATTATTTTTGTAGTTATTTGTAGTTATCAAGATCACGTAGTAGCAAAAAATTGGATAATAAGCAAAAGAATATGAAACATTTTAGACAATTTTAAGGGAGTGTGCAGTTATGTGGCGAAAAAGGAAGAATACTTACAAAGTAGTTTTGAGTCTTCCCAAATTCACCGTTAGTAGAATTATGTGAAATCAAGTAAACCTTTTAGTGGAATTATGACAAGGCAAACCTTTAACATCCTCATACATTGAAAGCATTGATTTGGTGGAATTATTACAATGAAATCAATTGAAAAATTGTCCTAGTAATTAAAATGGACTCCAAATATAAGAAGTAAGGAAAATTGACTCGATGAGCTCCCATTCATTTGATGGCTTAAGCTTTGTTTTTTAGTTTTTCTTATATGAGGGTTGATATATTATAAGAAATGCAAAAAAAAAAAAAAAAAAAAGGGCACGGGGTACCACTAGTATAATGATATACTATGTCAATTATCTGATTTTTTTATTATTATTTAATTTGTTATTAATTTTTATAAATTAAATTTTTTTTAAATACTTTTTAGTTTAATTAATTTAAATAAAATCTTCAATTCAAATCAAAGATAAATTTAATATCTGCAATCCACAACTAAAAAGTAAAAGTAGGAAAAAAAAGGTGTTATATTTCAAGAATATTCTACTAATTTTTCTTTTCAAACAAAAAAACACCAAGATAAAGCGTTCTTTTAGATGATGCTTATTCAAAATTCAGAAGCATAAATTTGGACGAATTTTATGTCTTCCACAAAAAGATTCTAGTCAGAAAGTAGAGTTCTAAAGTCCAACCTAACGGATGAACTGGGATTGTCGAAAAATGTCTTTGGTAAATGAAGATTCGGGATATCGATCCCCCAACCTCTCGCATGCTAAGTGAGCACTCTACCATTGAGCTACATCCCTTTATGGTTTAATTTTAATGATAGTCATTATTCCCGAGTTTACCAAATGTTTTTTTTTCCTATTACAGATAAAAAAAACCATAATCTTTTATTGAAGTATCTGTAATGTAAAACATGATGAACATAAGAAGTATAGACATTTCTTTGTCGTATGATGTCATAGAAAACAAAGATAGTTCATATTAAATTAAAATATAACATAAATATGAAATATGTATTTACATTTAACATCGTCACCACCTTTAGATTGATAGATCAAATAACGATTGAGCTCTTTCAGTCTCAACGTTGATCTCAATATCGAAACTCTCGTATCAAGAATTGCACATAACATAAACTAATTGTTTTATAATTTAATGACAAGATGTAGGTTAGTTCTTGACATATACATTGGCAAAGTATTCTCAAAATATACAGATATAATTGATATAGTAGTTGTAGTTATTTGTAATTATCAAGATCATGTAGTAGAAAACAAAAATGAAGAATAAGCAAAATAATATGAAAACATTTAGGCAATTTTAAGGGAGTGCAATTATGTGGCGAAAAAGGAAGAATACTTAACAGAGTATTTTTTTTTCCCAAATTCACCTTCGGTAGAATTATGTGAAATCATGTAAACCTTTGAGTGGAATTATGACGATGAAATCGATTGAAAAATACTCCTAGTAATTAAAATGTACTCCAAATATGAGAAGTAAGGATAATAAAGTTGGTGAGCTCTTATTGATTTGAAGGCTTGAGCTTTGGTTTTTAGTTTTTCTTATATGATGGTTGGTATATTATAAGAAATGTAAAAAAATATATATATTTGATTTAAAAAAAGGTGACTTTAGGCACAGGGTATAACTAGTATAATTATATACTATCTCAATTATATGCTATAGTATTTTCATTATATAAGTTTTTATTAATTTTTATAAATTTATTTTTTAATTCTTATCAATTGGTTTTTCTAAAATATTATTTAGTTTAATTAATTTTAAATAAAATCTTCAATACAAATCCAAGATTAATTTGATATCTGCAATCCAAAACTAAAAAGTAAAAAGTAAAAAAAGAAAGTTATGTATTTCTAGAATATTGTAATAATTTTTCTTTTCAAACAAAAAAACACCAAGATAGAACATTATTTTAGAGGATGCTTATCCAAAATTCTAAAACCTTAATGTGGACAAATATTATATGTCTTCCGCAAAAAAGATACTGGCCAGAAAGTAGAGTTCCGAAGTCTAACCTAACGGATTGAAAAATGTCTTTGGTGAATAGAGATGCGCGATATCGATCACCGTACCTCCCGCAATGTAAGCCAGCACTATACCATCTGAGCTACATCCTCTTATGGTTTAATGTTAATGATAGTCATTATTCTCAAGTTTACTGAATGTTCTTTTTTTCCTTTTATAGATAAAAATACCAAAATCTTTTATTGAAGTATCTATAATATAAAACAGGACGAACATAAGAGGCATAAACATTTCTCAATTGTATGATGTCTTAGGAGACAAAACAAAAAAGCGTTCAGATTAAATTAAAATATAACATAAATATAAAATTTGTATTTACATTTAACATCTCCATCGCCTTTAGATCGAAAAAACAAGTAATGATTGAGCTCTTTCGGTCTCAACGTTGATCTCAATTTTCAAACTCCCCTGTCACGAATTGCACATAACAGAAACTAATTGTTTTATAATTGAATGACAAAATGATGGAAAGTTCTTGACATATACATTGGCAAGGTATTTTCAAGATATACGGATATAAATGACATTATTTTTGTGTTATTTGTAGTTATCAAGATCAAATAGTATCAAAAAATTAAAGAATATGAAACAATTTAGGCAATTTTGAGGGAGTGTGTAATTATAGGTAAAAAATGAAGAATTTAAAGAGTATTTTTGAGTCTTCCCAAACTCACCGTTAGTGGAATTATGTGAAATCATGTAAACCTTTTAGTGGAATTATAGCAAGAAGACCTTTAACATACTCATACATTGAAAGCATTGATTTGGTGAAATTATGACAATAAAATGAATTGAAAAATACTTCTAGTAATTAAAATATACTCCAAATATAAGAAGTAATGAAAATTGAGTTGGTGAGCTCCCATTCAATTGAAGGCTTGAGCTTTGTTTTTTAGTTTTTCTTATATGATGGTTGATATATTATAAGAAATGTAAAAAACTATAAATTTCAATTAACTAAAAGTGACTTTAGGTACGAGGTACAACTAGTATAATTATATATTATGTCAATCATCAGCTATATTTTTCTTTTATTTAATTTGTTACTAATTTTTATAAATTTATTTTTTAATTCTTATCAATTTATTTATTTTTTAAATATTTTGTAGTGTAATTAATTTGAAACAAAATCTTCAATACAAATCGAAGATTAATTTGATATTTGCAATCTATAACTAAAAAGTAAAAAGTAAAAAAAAGTGTTATATTTCAAGAATATTCTAATAATTTTTCTTTTCAAACAAAAAAACACCGAGGTGTCTTTGGTAAATGGAGATGAACAAGTCCAACCTAATGGATGAACAAGTATTGTCGAAAAATGTCTTTGGTAAATATAGAGATGTAAGGTATCGATCCCATACCTCTCGCATGCTAAGCGAGCTCTACCATCTAAGCTACATCCCCTTATGGTTTAATGTTAATGGTAGTCATTATTCCCTAGTTTACCAAATGTTTTTTTTCCTTTTATAGATAAAAATACCACAAACTTTTATTGAAGTATCTGTAATGTAAAACAAGACGAACGTTTGAGGCATAGATATTTTTCAATTGTATGACGTCTTAAAAAAAAAGTTCAGATTAAATTAAAATATAACATAAATATAAAATATGTATTTACATTTAACATCACCATCGCCTTTAGATCGATAGATCAAGTAATGATTGATCTCTTCCAGTCTCAACATTGATCTCAATTTCGAAACTCTCGTATTATGAATTGCACATAACACAAACTAATTGCTTTACAATTGAATGACAAGTTCTTAGTATATACATTGGAAATGTATTCGTAAAATATAAAGAAACAAATGATATTATTTTTGTAGTTATTAAGATCAAGTGATAGCGAAAAATTGAAGTATAAGCAAAAGAATATGAAAACAATTAGACAATTTTAAGGGAGTGTGCAATTATGTGATGAAAAGGGAAGAATACTTACAGAATATTTTTTAATCGTCCCAAATTCACTATTAGTAGAATTATGTGAAATCAAGTAAACCATTTAGTGGAATTATGACAACGAAAACCTTTAGCATACTCATACATTGAAAGCATTGATTTGGTGGAATTATGACAGTGAAATCAATTGAAAAATTATCATTGTAATTAAAATGTACTCCCCAAGTAAGAAGTAAGGAAAATTGAGTCGGTGAGCTCCCATTCATTTGAAGGGTTGAGCTTTGTTTTTTAGTTTTTCTTATATGACGGTTGATATGTTATAAGAAATGCAAAAAAATATATATTTCATTTAACTAAAAGTGACTTTAGGCACGAGGTATAACTATTATATTTATATAATATGTCAATTATCTGCTATATTTTATTATTATTATTTAATTTGTTATTAATTTTTATAAATTTATTTTTTAATTTTTTTAGTTTAATTAATTTTAAATAAAATCTTCAATACAAATTGAACATTAATTTAATATCTACAATCTACAACTAAAAGTAAAAGTAGAAAAAAAGTGATGTATTTCAAGAATATTTTAATAATATGTGTCTTCCACAAAAAGATATTGGCCAGAAAGTGGAGTTCTGAAGTCCAACCTAACAGATGAACTGGTATTGTCCAAAATTTTCTTTCGTAAATGGAGATGCGGGGTATCGATCCCCGTATCTCTTGCATGCTAACCAAGCGCTCTACCAACTGAGCTACATCGCCTTATAGTCGAATGTTAGTGACAGTCATTATTCCTGAGTTTACCAAATGTTTTTTTTTTTTCCTTTTATAGATAAAAATACCATAATCTTTAATATAAACAAGACGAACATAAGAGGCATAGACATTTATCAGTTGTACGATGTCTTAGAAGACAAGAAAGGTTCGGATTAAATTAAAATATAACATAAATATAAAATATGTATTTACATTTAACGTCGTCATCGCCTTTAGATCGACAGATCTAGTAACGATTGAGCTCTTTCGGTCTCAACGTTGATCTCAATTTTGAAACTCTCGTATCAAGAATTGCACATAACATAAACTAATTGTTTTACAATTAAATGACAAGATGTAATTTAATTCTTGTCATATATATTGGCTACGTATTCTCAAAATATACGGATATAAATGGTATACTTTTTGTAGTTATTTGTAGTTATCAAGATCATGTAGTAGCAAAAAATTGAAAAATAAGTAAAAGAATATGAAAAAATTTAGGCAATTTAAAGGGAGTGGGCAATTATGTGGTGAAAAATGAAGAATACTTACAGAGTATTTTAGAATCTTCCCAAATTCACCGTTGGTAGAATTATGTGAAATCATGTAAACCTTTTAGTGGAATTATGACAAGGAAAACCTTTGACATACTCATACACTGAAAGCGTTGAATTGGTGGAATTGTGACAATGAAAAAAAATTGAAAAATATTCCTAGTAATAAAATGTACTCCATATATGAGAAGTAAGGAAGATAGAGTTGGTCTTTTCTTATCCGTTTGAAGGCTTGAGCCTTGATTTTTAGTCTTATATGATGGTTGATATAGTATAAGAAATGTAAAAAAATATATATATTTGATTTAACTAAAAGTGATTTTAGGCATGGGGTATATCTAATATAATTATACACTATGTCAATCATATGCTATATTTTTTTCATTATATAATTTTTTTTATTAATTTTTATAAATTTATTTTTTAATTCGTATCAAATTGTTTTTTTAAATTAATTTTTTGTTTAATTAATTTTAATTAAAATCTTCAATGCAAATCCAGGATTAATTTGATATTTGCGATGCACAACTAAAAAGTAAAACGTAAAAAAAAAAAGTCTCTATTTCAAGAATATTCTAATAATTTTTCTTTTCAAACAAAAAGACACCAAGATAGAATCATTATTTTAGAGGACGCTTATCCAAAATTCTAAAGCACAAATTTTGTTGAATATTATATGTCTTTCACAAAAGGATACTGGCCAGAAAGTAGAGTTCTGAAGTCTTACCTAATGGATCGAAAAATACTTTGATAAATGGAGATGTGGGGTATTGATCCCCGTACATCTCGCATGCTAAGCGGGCACTCTACCATCTTTGCTACATCCCCTTATGGTTTAATGATTATGATAGTGGCAATTTGAAGGGAGTGCAATTATATGGTGAAAAAATAAGAATACTTACAGAGTATTTTTTAGTCTTCCCAAATTCACCGTTGGTAGAATTATATGAAATCGTGTAAACCTTTTAGTGGAATTATGACAAGGAAAACCTTTGACATACTCATACATTGGAAGCGTTAAATTGGTGAAATTGTGACAATGAAAAAAATTGAAAAATACTCCTAGTAATAAAATGTACTTCATGTATGAGAAGTAAGGAAGATAGAGTTGGTCAGTTCTTATTCGTTTGAAGGCTTGAGTTTTGGTTTTAAGTTTTTCTTATATGATGGTTGATATATTATAAGAAATGTAAAAAAATATATATTTGGTTTAACTAAAAGTGATTTTAGGCATGGGGTATAACTAATATAATTATACATTATGTCGATCATCTACTATATTTTTTTCATTATATAATTTTTTTTATTAATTTTTATAAATTTATTTTTTAATTCATATCAATTTGTTTTTTTAAATTAATTTTTTGTTTAATTAATTTAAATTACAATATTCAATGCAAATTCAAGATTAATTTGATATTTGCGATGCACAACTAAAAAGTAAAAAAAAAAAAGTGATATACTTCAAAAACAAATTCTAATATTTTTTCTTTTCAAACAAAAAGACACCAAGATAAAAACATTATTTTAGAGGACACTTATCCAAAATTCAAATGCATAAATTTTGTCGAATATTATATGTCTTTCACAAAAGGATACTGGCCAGAAAGTAGAGTTCTGAAGTCTTACCAAACGGATCAAAAAATGTCTTTGGTAAATGGAGATGCGGGTATTGATCCCCGTACATCTCGCATGCTTAGTGGGCACTCTACCATCTTTGCTACATCCCCTTATGGTTTAATGATTGTCATAGTCATTATTCCCTAGTTTACCAAATGTTTTTTCCCTTTTATAGATAAAATACCATAATCTTTTATTGAAGTATATGTAATGTAAAACAAGACGAACATAAGAGGCGTAAACATTTTTCAGTTGTATGATGTCTTTGGAGACAAAAAAAAGTGTTCGGATTAAATTAAAATATAACATAAATATAAAATATGTATTTACATTTAACATCGCCATTATCACACCCCATCCCAGACACCCGTCACCCCGGGGTCGATGTGACGTCGACATGACCTCCCCTGAACAACCAACCAACTAGAAACCACGACATAAATATACAAACACATACAGGCACACAACCATATACATCCTCTCAAGGTGGGATACATCTGTCCCTGAATATATATATACAACAAAAATAGTAACAAAGAAATAATAATACTAAACCTCCCATGGGTTCGCCTCAGACAGCCTACTCCTACAACAACGCTACAACAGGACTCTACCTAGTGCCAGTAGGGGACTAACTCCTAGCCGCTGCACCTGAAACCAAAATTTTTATCGGTGTATTGTCTTCATAATAAAAACATTTTCGTATATGGATCAAGTATAATAATAATTTAAATACCACATTTCAAATAATAATACAAAAATCGCATACCACCTGGAAAACTCCGTTTTTCTATCACCACAGAAATAAACTCATAGATTTATAACATTCCAACTAAGCAGTGAAAATCCACCAGAATACCATATCTAACCAAATAGTGTAAAGCAATCAAAATAATAGATACACCAATATATATGGACACACCAATCCAGCGAAAAGTAATATATATAAATTTATCCAACCAGTTCACCGTATATGACAAAACACCACACCACCCTCCAACTTTCTCTCTTTCTTTTCCTTTCCCATCAATTTGAAAAAATTAAATAAATAAATAATCTTTTGCAAATAATCTCATTTTCCTTTTGTTCAGTTTAAAATAATAAATAAATACAATTATTACAAATGGAAATTTAAATAAAAGTCTCTTCGTCGTTTTCTCCCGCCAACCCTACATACAAAAACTATGGGGTTGTGAGTCGACGCTCAGTAGAACTCCAACCTCTCTAATACGTGCATTTAAAGTTAATATGCCACATGAAACACCTTACCATGCTTTTTATATAATTTCCATATAATCAAATAGATTTCACGCGACATTTCCATATAATCAAAATATTTCATTCGAACAAATAACGCTAGATTCACCAACAATGATAACACAAATGTCACATTGAGAAAATTGAATTCATATATTAAAAGTGTTAGGAATTCCACCTTTTCTGAATCTTCCGCTGACCGCAAGATGAGTTTTTAGTTTTTATTGGGGTGGTTTGTGTAAAAAAAAATCTTTTTTTTTTTTTTCTTCTTTTTTTTTTTTCTTTTTCCACTTCTTCTTCCAACTTCTGTTTGGTCTTGCGGCCGACTGTTTCTCACTCCTGTCACTGATCACTGCTCCGACCACGCTACACACTCACAAAGTCGACCGCCAAACACCAACAAACTCACGCAACGGGACCTCGGAACGAAACACACATACACACTCATGATCATCGCCACCACCGTCGGCCAAACTCACGCCGCAGCCACCATCGACTGAACGAGCCAAACTCACAGCATCCCACGAAGAAACACATGCACGATCCACACACCCCACGTCCGAACCACAGTCACGAACCGATGATATACATGCAGCGCTTTGGTTTTCTATTTTGAATTATCGCCGCCGGCGAGTTCTCCTTCTTTAACCCACCACCGGCGACGACTTTGGCGATTCACAACGAGCAAACCCACGCCCACACATATTTTAAACAACGACGACACACACAAACACACGCTAACAACGTTGAACGGTCGCCACCCACCTACCGAACGGACCCTCTTCTCTATCTCTCTCTTCCCTTTTTCTGCTCGGTGCTAGGTTCCTCGCCGACACAAAACACACACACACACGCTGGACTGAATCACGTTGATCACACCGCCAGCCGAACGACAAAAAATCGAAACCCACACCGTCAATGATGACGCAACACCTCTCTCTCTTCTATGTTTTCTCTTTTTCCTTCTACTGTCATGTGAGTGTATGAAGTTATATATATGAGTTGAAAAAAGAGACCCAAGCTAAACCCATTCAATTCGTCACCTACCGGCCGAAACACATGTCCCTCTCTCCTCCGTTTGTTTTAATTCCAACATATTATATATATATATATATATATATATATATATATATATATCCTTTCCTTCCTTAAGAATGAGAGGCTAAAAATTTTAAATTTTAAAAATTTCACTAATCCACCTAAATTTTCTTTAAGTTCTTAGTTGAACCCAAATTCAAATTTTAATATTTTTTTTAAATTACAGATTAACCCCTACAATTTTAAATCAACTAATTAATAACACTATCGATCCCGTTATTTCTAAATGTGCTAAAATACAGCTTAAATCGTGTGTATAAAAAAAATTAGGGTCATACACGACTGGCACATCTTCCTATCTCATCGTCCTCTACTGACACGACAATTGGCAAGTCTACAGAACCTATAACCTAGGCTCTGATACTACAAAATGTCACACCCCACCCCGGACACCCGTCACCCCGAGGCCGGTGTGATGTCAACATGACCTCCCCTGAACAACCAACCAACCAGAAACCACGACAAAAATATACAAACACATACAGGCACACAACCATATACATCCTCTCAAACTGGGACACATCCGTCTCTAAATATATATACAACAAAAATAGTAACAACGAAATAATAATATTAAACCTCCCACAGGTTCGCCTCAAATAGCCTACTCCCAAAACAACGCTATAGCAGGACTCTACCTAGTGCCAGTAGGGGACCGACTCCTAGCTACTACACCTGAAACCAAAATTTTTATTGGTGTATTGTCTTCATAATAAAAATATTTTTGTACATGGATCAAGTATAATAATAATTTAAATACCACATTTCAAATAATAATACAAAAATCACATACCACCTAGAAAACTTCATTTTTCTGTCACCACAGAAATAAATTCATAGATTTATAACATTCCAACCAAGTAGTGAAAATCCACCAGAATACTATATCTAACCAAATAGTGTAAAGCAACCAAAATAATAGATATACTAATATATATATATATATATATATATATATATATATGGACACACCAATCTAGTGTTAAGTAATATATATAAATTTATCCAACCAGTTCACCGTATACGACAAAATACCACACCACCCTCCGACTAGACATAAGATCGTTTTAACCTCACGATCAGGAGTTGCAACAGTACCGTACCACCCGTAGGATTTGCCTTCCTAACGGGTCACAAAAATGCTCTGTCAGACTTTGCCTAGCAGATAAACAACGCTCTACAGAACTATGTCTAGCAGATAAACAACTCTCTGCAAGACTATGCCTAGCAAATAAATAACGCTCTACAAGACTATGCCTAGCAGATAAACAATGCTCTGTCGAATTTTGCCTAGTAGATAAATGACGTTCTGCAAGACTATGCGTAGCAGATAAATAACGCTCTGTCGGACTTTGCCTAGCAGATAATCCACATCATTTTCGGGAAAAAAATACTATGGCATAGTCGGACCAAACACCAATTTCCACCTAAAAAACAAACGACTTGGTCCACAATCATTTTTCACCCTCTTAGAAACCAACTAGATTCAACAAATTATTTTCCACCCTTTTAAAACCAACGTAATCCACAAAATATTTTTCCACCAACACCCTAAACCACTTGATCCATATAAGTTGCAAATTTATCCATTTTTCAAATAAACACATTTTTCATAATATATACGAAAATACAATTTGTAATTTATGTAGAAGATAATACACTCAACTCGATATCCACTCTGCAAAATTGCTACTGACCACACTCTATCGGTACGCCGGTGCCTGCGAACCTAATAGTGACAGGGCCTAAATTAATACTTTATTCAACATAACCTAATCATGCAATGCAGACCCTAAATTTCACCAATTTTCCATTCCCCGCATTTTATTTTGAAAAATTATTATTTACCCCATTCCGTTACATTAATATTTTATATAGAACGTTATCAAAATTAACCGTCACGAAATTATTACGATTTCGGAAATTATAATGCTAAAAGTGTTTTTTAACAAGAAATAATAATCGATTGAAATTTTACCAGTTTCTGAATCGTTCGCAGGCCGAGAAGTTGAATTGGGTTTTTAGTTTTTCTTTTGGGTTGTTTGTGTTAAAAAAAAAAAAAAATCCCTTCCTCTTTTTTTTTTTTTTTTTTTTGTCCTTGGTTCTGTTCCAGTCCCAGCCGGCTGACCCTCTTTCTCTCGCTACTGTTGCCGACCATCGGTGGCCTCCCACGCCTCGCCGATTCTCACCGCCGATCCCGCACAACCCACACCATCGATCAACAATCACCACCGGCCATCCCACAACTGAACACGCATACCCACGAGATCACCGAGCTCACACACACACACGCACACGCTGCAACACCCACACCCACGAAAATTGACGACGAACCACTCCCACACACAACCACCAAACTAGAATAGATTAGATTTGCCTAACCTCACACACATGCACACAACAAAACATTAGCGAATACACACCCACACATAACGATAAAACGGAACAGAGCACATACCCACATGCACGATGGCCACACACCGAACGGCAACGACACACCCATTCCCCATCGACGACGATCAACACACACATACAACGATGAAATGAAACATAACACACACGATCAATCGCACACATGCATACGCCAATCACTCCCCACCCATCACCGGATGAAACTGAACAGAGCACACCCACAGAACTAACAACAGAACCCACACTCCGATCATGCGCCCACACACATAAAATCGCCAAAAAAATCGAAGGAATACACACACTCACGCCGAAGAACCCACCACCGTCGGAGAAAACACACCACCGAACACCCTCCGATTCTCTCTCTCTCTCTGGATTTCAAGATTTTTCTTTTGAGGTTTTTGTGATCACTATATGCATGAACGTATATATATGCATGCTCATAGTGGTTTGTAAATTGATTTCCCACTGCCACGTCGCCCCTTTCTTCTCTCTCTGTCTCCGGCGGTCTTCACGGCACACACATACAAATATGCATATATATATATACATATATATACATATATATATATATATAAAATAAACTTTTATTTAATTACTCTTTTCTCCCCCTAATTTCTTTAACTCTTCATTTTAGTCCAATTCAACCTTTAGGATTTTCTTAATTGTAATTTCACCCCTTAAAATTTTAATTTTTATAAATTAGGTGACAATTTGCATCTCAAGTTTAGAATAAATGTCTCTAAATTTGCAATTTGACCCATAAACTTTTAATTTGGATATGAATTAACATAATTTTACCCTGTATTTTTCCAATTGCTCTAAAATGCAACTAAAATGACGTACGTGCTA
Organism: Eucommia ulmoides; assembly: GCA_016647705.1. NCBI lineage: Eukaryota > Viridiplantae > Streptophyta > Magnoliopsida > Garryales > Eucommiaceae > Eucommia > Eucommia ulmoides. Next base: position 33,302,655 of record CM028326.1, on the reverse strand, counting down.
AAATTTGGGTCTTACAACCCTTCTCTCCTAAAGAAATTTTGTCTCAAAATTTTATTACCTTAATCGAAAAAGTGCGGATATCGTTTTCTCATCTCGTCTTCTCCCTCCCACGCCGCCTCTTCCACTGCATGACTGTGCCATAACACTTTGACTAATGGGATCACTTTCGTTGCAACACCTAGTCTTTACGGCTTAGGATTTGGACTGGCTTCTCAACGTATGTCAAATCTTCTTCTAATTCGATTGGCTGCGAAGTCAACACATGCGAAGGTTCTGACACATATTTTTGGAACATCAATAAATGATAAATGTCGTGTAGTCGAGACAACTCTGGCGGTAAAGCAAGTTTATAAGCTATCGTGCCAGCCTGATCTAAAATTTCATACGGTCCGATGTATCTTGAACTTAACTTCCCTTTCTTCCCAAATCTCATTATGCCCTTCCACGGAGAAATACACAAAAACACATGATCCCCCACTTCAAATTCCAACTCCCGCCGGCGCTTGTCTGTATAACTCTTTTGTCAACTCTAAGCAATTTTTATTTTTTCCCAAATCACCTTTACTTTGTCTGCTGTCATTTGGGTGATATCCGGCATCAGTAATTTCCTTTCTACTACCTTAGTCCAATAGACTGGGGTTCTACATCTCCTACCACACAACGCTTCATACGGGGTCATCTCGATTGCCGAATGGTAGCGGTTATTATAGGCGAATTCCATCAATGGAAAATGATCATCCTAGCTACCAGGAAATTTCATAACACATCCTCTCAACATATCTTCCAACGTCTGAATTGTACACTCTGATTGTCTGTCCGTTTGAGGATGGAAAGCAGTGCTAAATTTCAGCTTGGTACCCAAAGCAGTTTGGAGACTCGGCCAGAACCTCGAAGTAAATCTCGGATCTCTATCCAATACTATAGAAATCGGTGCGCCATGTAACCTAACAATCTCATCAATATATAGTTGGGTATACTGATCAAGAGAGTATGTTGTCTTTACGGCCAGAAAATGAGCAGACTTGGTAAGCCTATCAACGATCACCCAGATAGAATTATGCCCATTTTAAGTACGAGGTAATCCCGAAATGAATTCCATCGTGATATACTCTCACTTCCACCCTAGAATAGGTAAAGGTTGCAATAACCTACTTGGACGTTAATGCTCAGTCTTAACTTGCTGACAAACAAGACACCTGGCAACAAATTATGCGATTTCCTGTTTTATTCTGATCCACCAATAATGTTCTCGCAAATCGCGATACATTTTGGTACAGCCTGGATGCATCGCATACACTGAGTTATGCGTTTCCTTCAAGATATCCCTTTTTAAATCAACGTCATCAGGCACACACAGTCTATTTCCAACCATCAAAGCTTCATCACTATCCCTGACATGATAATCAGCTCTGCGACCATTTTTTACTTCGTCCCGAATCCTCTCCAATTGTACATTTGACTTATGTGCTTTAATAATACGGTCGATCAATGTCGGCCTCAAAGTCAAAGTCGTTAGCAACGCTGTTGTCTAACCAACCGCTAACTGAACTCACAACGATCTCAACTCGGCATACATATTAGTATGAACAACTTTAATGTGTGCAACCGAACCCGCCGATTTCTGACTCAATGCATCCGCTACAACATTAGCCTTCCCTGGATGATAGTAGATGGCGCAGTCATAGTCTTTGATCAATTCTATCCAACCCATCTACCTCAGATTTAGCCCATTTTAAGTAAACAAATACTTCAAACTCTAGTGGTCAGTGTATATTTCATAAGTCTCGCCATACAGGTAGTGCCTCCAAATCTTCAAGGCGAACACAATCGCTTCCAACTCCAAATCATATGTCGGGTAATTACGCTCGTGGTTCTTCAATTGTCGAGATGCATATGCGATTACGTGATCATGCTGCATCAGAACACATCCCAGCCCTTGGTATGACGCGTCACTATAAATCACAAAACCACCCCCTTCTGACGGGAGGGACAGTATTGGCGCCAATATCAACCTTCTTTTCAACTCTTGGAAACTTTGTTCACATTTATCGGTCCACTCAAATTTGGATTCCTTACGAGTTAATCGAGTCAACAGGGTAGCTATAACAAAAAATCCTTGCACAAACCGTCGATAGTAACCCGCCAATCCTAAAAAACTTCGGACTTCAGTCACATTTTTTTGCCTTTTTCATTGGACAACAGCTTCAACTTTCTTTGTGTCCACCTGAATGCCATTTCCTGAGATAACATGCCCCAAAAATACCATATGATCTAACCAAAATTCACATTTACTGAGTTTTGCTTACAACCGTTTCTCCCGCAACATCTGCGATACAATCTGGAGATGCTCTACATGTTCTTCTCTACTTTGGGAATAGATCAATATATCATCAATTAACACAATAATAAATTGATCCAGATAAGGTTGGAAGATCCGATTCATTAGATCCATAAAAGCAGCAGGGGTATTTGTCAATCCGAATGGCATAACCATAAATTCATAATGTCCATATCTCATACGGAATGCTGTTTTTGGCACGTCACTGTCTCTGACTTTCAATTGGTGATATCCCGATCGAAGATCTATCTTGGAAAACACTTTAGCCTTCTGGAGGTGGTCGAACAAATCATCAATTCTAGGCAATGGATATTTCTTACAATCCGTCGTCCTATTCAGCTACCGATAATCGATACACATTCTCAACGTGCCATCCTTCTTCTTCACGAAGAGCACTGGGGCTTCCCATGGAGAAACACTAGGTCTGATAAACCTACGGTCTAATAAATCTTGCAACTGCACTTTCAATTCTTTCATCTCGGTAAGCGCTATACGATAAGGTGAAATCGATATAGGAGCAGTTCTTGGAAGCAACTCGATAGTGAATTCCATCTCCCTATCTACTGGAAACCCTGGCAATTCATCCAGAAACATGTCGGGAAAATATCTGACCACTGGAATATCCGCTATTTGAACTTCCTTCTTACTGGTGTCAATCACGTGCGCGAGGTATCCCTGACATCCTTTCTTCAATAATCTCCTGGCTTCTAAAGCTGAAATCAAACTGAGAGGAGTAATAATTCTATCTCCCGAGAATACGAACTCCGGCTCGCCTGAGATTCGAAAGATCACCTCCTTCTTAAAACAATCCACTGTGGCACGATATCTGGATAGCAAGTTCATACCCAGTATCACATCAATATCGTGAATTCTCAAGGGTAGTAGATCCACCGACTACTCCCTATTACCCATACGGAACGGACTATATTTATACGCACCAGCTATCAACACGGACTCACAGTTCTCGGCTACTTCCTATACCTCATTCCCTATTAATTTCGTTGTGTTTACTTCTTCCGCACAACTTTTTGATCTGTCTACCCGTCAACCTAGAATGTACTATTAAATTAAATCTTTCCCCGAATCGTCTACATCTTGTCTCTTCCGTTTTTTATCAAATCAGGAGCAAATCTGAACTAGACATCGAATTTAAATTGCCTACTGCAAAACGGTCACCTCTTCATGTTTTAACCATATGAACTCCCCCTCTAATAAGGTTACAAAGTTGCCTTAGTATTGCCTAGAAGGCAGTTTTATACACGCCCTTGGATGTTGTTTAATAATTCAACTTAAGTGTGCTCTATCACACTATTTGTTTAATCAATTAAAATATCAAGTACTACTGATACTGCATCCCAACGTCAAGTAATACGAATATGATTGTTCATCAGTTATAATATAATATTTTAAACCACTAGCACCCCCACAAACGTAATCCATCCATCACTACTACCAACAACACCATATAATCCACTAACTAGTACTATCACCACTTCGTTGCACCCATTAATTGCCAACAAAACAATTAACAATACACGATGCCAATGTACTATCTAATGCAATGTAATACTATCACTCCCATGACGAACTCACCTATTAACATCCTGTCTCATGGTCCCCTACCGACTAGACGACTTGTAACGACTCAGTTTCCCAGGGCCGCCACTCCGATTTTTCCCATAGAAAATTCTACCTAAAACCAACTGGCCAAAATTTATAATTACCGAACTTATAATTTAAAAACTCAATTCCCACCATTTTATTTAAATTAGTTATCTTAAATTAATTATATTAAAAGCGAATACTCAATATTTCCAAAATTAAGATATTTTACAACCGATCACGATAATTATAATTACCGTTTCCTCCAATTTATATACATCTATTTATAATCCTAGTAATATTACAAATTTATACAATACAACTTTTTCAAAATATAAATAATGAAATTCAATTAATATATCCATCGTTGTCCTACTTTCTCTCTTTCTTTTCATTTCCCATCAATTTGAAAGAATTAAAAAAAAAAAAAAAAATCTTTTGCAAATAATCTTATTTTCCTTTTGTTCAGTTTAATAATAAATAAATACAATTATTACAAATGAAAATTTAAATAAAAGTCTTTTCGTCATTTTGTCCTGCTAACACTACAACCAAAAACTATGAGGTTGTGAACCGACACTCAGTAGAACTCCAAACTCTCTAATACGTGCATTTAAATTTAATATGTCACATGAAACACCTTAGCATGTTTTTCACATAATTTTCATATAATCAAATAGATTTCACGTGACATTTCCATATAATCAAAATATTTCATGCGAACAAATAACGCTAGATTCACCGACAATGGTAACACAAATGTCACATTGAGAAAATTAAATGTATATATTAAAAGTGTTAGGAATTCTACCTCTTCCGAATCTTTCGGCGGCCGCGAGATGAGTTTTTAGTTTTTATTGGGGTAGTTTGTGTAAAACAAAATTTCCTTTTCTTTTTTTTTTTTCTTCTTCCTTCTTTTTCTTTTCCCGCTTCTTCTTCCTACTTCTGTTTGGTCTTGCCGCCGACTGTTTCTCACTCCTGTCGTCGATCACTGCTCCGACCACGCTACACACTCACGAAGTCGACCACCGACCACCAACAAACTTACGCCACGAGACCTCAGAACGAATCACACACACACTCATGATCACCGCCACCACCATCGGCCAAACTCACGCCGCCGCCACCGTCAACTAAACGAGCCGAACTCACACCATCTCACAAAGAAACACATGCACAATCCACACACCCTACGTCCGAACCACCGTCACGAACAGATGATACACATACAGCGCTTTGGTTTTCTGTTTTGAATTCTCGCCTCCAGCGAGTTCTCTCTCTCTAACCCACCGTCGACAACGACTCCGACAATCCACGATGAGTACACCCACGCCCACACACATGTTGAATGACGACGACACACACAAACACACGCTGATGACGTTGAACGACCGCCACCCACCTACCGAATGGACTCTCTTTTCTCTCTCTCTCTCTCTCTCTTTTCTTTTTTCTACTTGGTGCTAGGTTCCTCGCCAACACAACACAGACACACACGCTAGACTGAATCACGCTGATCACACCGTCGGCCAAACAACGGACAACCGAAACCCACACTGTCAACGATGATGCCACACCTCTCTCTCTCCTCTATTTTCTCTTTTTCCTGCTACTTTCATGCGTGTATATGAAATTATATATATATATATATATATATATATATATATATATATATATATATATCTTTTCCTTCCTTGAGAAGGAAGGGTTAAAAATTTTAAATTTTAAAAATTTCACTAATCCCCCTAAATTTTCTTTAAGTTCTTAGTTGAACCCAAATTCAAATTTTAATATTTTTTTTGAAATTACGAATTAACCCCTACAATGTTAAATCAAATAATTAATAACACTATTTACCCCATTATTTCTAAATGTGCTAAAATACAGCTTAAATCGTGTATAAAAAATATTAGGTTCTAACAACCCTTTCCCCCCTAAAAGAAATTTCGTCCCGAAATTTTCATTCAAAATAATAGTACTTCAGAATCGCACCGTATGATCATGTTAGTCACACTTGATTCTAAAATAATTGTTCTCTATGTAGGGTCCCATAACCACAAGTCACCCATAATTCTTAACCATCAAATCATTTCCACACATCGCAACATTTTTCATTCGCAGTAGTTCACATTATATCCAATAACCAACAAACAAGGTACACTTTGGTCAGTATCACCTAACACAGATAACCAACTGTCAAATAATCTTATGTTTCCAAATGCTTTTGCTACGCTATTCTGATAAAAATTAACAATAAATACAATATATCCTTAAAATATTATGGTAGTCTCAGTGGGTTAGGTTTATCTCATTCCGACATTAATTTTTTTATCCATAACCAACATTTATCCATTTCATCTGACATTTCCAATCAATCCATTCGCAACAATATTTCTATCCGATATTTCAACCAACAAGTTCGCACCCAGTATCATAAATAACAGATAACCCATAGACCACGTAGACTAGACTGTGAGACTAAAAATCGTCAATCACAATATTCACATCAAAATTTCAATAATCTCATAAACATTTTATAAATACTACCACAATCCAACTTCAAATAATAAATTTTTCGCAATACATCAAAATCACATAAATATGTTTCAAAATATATAAATATTACCAAACCACATAAATACATATCAAATTATGTCAAACGGGTCATCTATAAGAATTTCCTTCATGCCTCTACATTTAATCGAGTCCTTGACAAGGCCAAGCGCTTCAAATACGTCTCAATTCACAAATAAATATGTATCGAAATACATAAATACGTCCCAATTACAAAAATCCAATATGTCATAAAAAGTCAATAGTCACTGTATATAAAAATATTATATCAATAAATTTCTAACATACTCATCAACTCAAGGATAATTCAGATTATTCTTTTTCCATGAAATCCCAATGACCTCACATTCTGACTCTGCCTAATGTTAGTAGTGGACCAATATCTATCTGAATTATGTTTATTGGTGTACTATCTTCGTAGTGTAAAAGTATTTTATGGATCAAGTTTTTATTGAAATTCATTTTCCAATAAAATGTAGCCACACCGGCTACATCTAAATTTCAACAAAATATCACCAATGCACTATCAATAATAAATTCTCAACCAAATATTTTCAACATAGAACCAATTTTAAATTGACTAATCAACTCACGTGTATATAATAAAATAACATACTTCATTGTCAACCGTAGGATCGTTTACCTTACGATCGAGAGTTACGATGGAACTGTAACATGTACGACTGTGTCATCTACAGTGACTAGCAATCGTAACTTGTACAACTGTGCCAGCTACAATGACTATCAGTGCTAGAGCCATTATATATTCCCAATGGTAGAGGCAGTCACCCGCAGGATTTGCACTCCTGACGAGTCAATTCATATCCTTTACGGGAAGAAAATTCACATCCCTTACGGGAAGAAATTATGGCATAGTCGGACGAAACATCACTCTCCACATTAACAAAAATCGACTCGATCCAAAAATCCTTTTTTTTTTTTTTCACCTATAAAACCAACACAATCCAAAAATCATTTTCCACCTTTTTAAAATCAACCTGGTCCAAAAAATCATCTTCCACTTTTAAAATCAAATCCCACTTTATCCATATTAGTTGCAAATTCGTCCATTTTTTAAATAAACACGTTCTTCACATTTTATATGAAAATATAATTTTGTAATTTATAAAAGACAGTGCACATGCTGCCTCCATAATATAAAAAAATTTATGGTACAAGTATTTTTTTTCCAAACACCACCTCTCAAAATATAATATAATATAATATATATCCACATATAGTGTTGAAAATCCAGTTCTACTGCCACCAATGAAATGAAATAATATATTTAACACCCCATCCAAATATTTTAAGTTAACCATTTCAAACATTTTAAATCCACCAATCCAATATCTCGTCATATAATAAAATACCGCACACCATTATCCGACTAGTCATAGGATCATTTAACCTCATGATCTGGAGTCACGACAGTATCGTGACCTATCCAACTATGTCATCTAATGTGATCAACAGTGTCAGGGCCATTTATTCTCCCCAATAGTAGAGGTACCACCCATGGAATTTGCACTCCATACGGGTCAATCTACATCTCGCAGGCCATTCTCTTGGCAAGAAAAAATCCACATCTCATCGGCCATACCATCCTAATGAGAAGAAATCCACATCTCATAGGTCTCCGTCTAATGAGAAGAAATCCACATCTCATCGGTCATATCCACCGGACGAGAAGAAAGCTATGGCATTGTAGGATAATAAAATCATTTTCCTCCCTTTAAAATTTTACTTGATCTATGAATTATCGTAAAACTATCCATTTTATCAACCCTTTTTTCTTCCATAATTTAATACGAAAATATAATTTCATGATTTATATAGAAGACAGTATACTCCTTTACATTAATAACTCAAATTTAGCGACAATTTTCAATGGTCCACAACTAACACGGTACTCAACCAGACTTATTTAACTCATTATCGAGTAGTTTCATTAATGCACCGACATCTCAAATGTTAATATGTTCAAATTTAAAACGATAGGATCAAAGTGAAATAATGGTAATAACACATTGGTGCAAGGTGTCTAACCTCCCAAAAACATAACGGAGACGTCAATGCCTGCATATATATTATTGACCCCATAATATTATTCACCTTTATTTCTACGTATATATGTGTGAACAATTGGTGTACATATAAAAATATTAATGCACATACATCGCCACTTAATAATATCACGTAATTCTAGATGGGGACAAATATGACACATAAATCACATATCAAGAATCTATAAAGAGCAAATAAATCACGTATTATATCAACTTCATACAAACACACATAAAACACATTTCACTTTTATTTCGCAATTTCCACTAAAATTAATATTATTACATATTAACAGTTTATTATAAATGATAGGTATCATAATCCCGATTCAAAGTGCTCGCAAATCTAAACTCTGAGCCTGTAGAATCTATAACCTAAGCTCCGATACCAACCTGTCATGACCCGATTTCCCAAGGCCGCTACTCCGGTTTCTCCTATAGAGAATTCTACCTAAAACCAACTGGCCAAAATTTATAATTACCAAACTTATAATTTAAAAACCCAATTCCCACAATTTCATTTAAATCAATTATCTTAAATTAATTATATCAAAACCGAATACTCAATATTTCCAAAATTGAGATATTTTACAACCGACCACGATAATTATAATTACCGTTTTCTCCAATTTATATCCATCCATTTATAATCCTAGTAATAATATAAATTTATACAATACAACTATTTCAAAATATAGATAATGAAATTCAACTAATATATCCATTGTCGTCCAACTTTCTCTCTTTCTTTTCCTTTCTCATCAATTTGAAAAAATTAAATAAATAAATAATCTTCTGCAAATAATCTCATTTTCCTTTTGTTCAGTTTAAAATAATAAATAAATACAATTATTACAAATAGAAATTTAAATAAAAGTCTCTTCGTCGTTTTCTCCCGCCAACTCTACAACCAAAAACTATGGGGTTGTGAGCCGACGCTCAGTAAAACTCCAACCCCTCTAATATGTGCATTTAAATTTAATATGCCACATGAAACACCTTAGCAGGCTTTTCATATAATTTTCATATAATCAAATAGATTTCACGCAACATTTCCATACAATCAAAATATTTTATGCGAACAAATAACATTAGATTCACCGACAATGATAACACAAATGTCACATTGAGAACATTAAATGCATATATTAAAAGTGTTAGGAATTCTATCTCTTCCAAATCTTCCGCCGGCCGCGAGATGAGTTTTTAGTTTTTATTGGGGTGGTTCATGTAAAAAAAAAAAAAAACATTTTTTTTTCTTTTTCTTCTTCTTTCTTTTTCTTTTCCCACTTCTTCTTTTTGCTTCTGTTTGGTCTTGCCGTTGACTTTTTCTCACTCCTACCGCCAATCACTGCTCCGACCACACTACACACTTACGAAGTCAACCGCCGAATACCAACAAACTCACGCCACAGGACCTTAGAACGAAGCACACACTCACAATCACCGCCACCACCGTCGGCCAAACTCAGCCGCAGCCATCATCGACTGAACGAGCCGAACTCACACAATCCCACGAAGAAACACATGCACTATCCACACACCTCATGTCCGAACCACCATCACGAGCAGATGATACGCATACAGCACTTTGGTTTTCTATTGTGAATTCTAGCCGCCGGCAAGTTCTCCCTCTCTAACCCACCGCCAGGGATGACTCCGGCGATCCACGACAAGCATACCCACGCCCACACATATGCTAAACGACGACGACACACACAAACACATGATGATGATGTTGAACGGCCGCCACCCACCTACCGAACGGACCTCTTTCTTTCTCTCTCTCTCTCTCTATATATATATTCTTTTTTCTGCTTGGTGCTAGGTTCCTCCCCGACACAAAACACACACACACGCTGGACTGAATCATGCCGATCACACCGTCGGTCGAACGACGGACAACCGAAACCCACACCATCAACGATGATGCCACACCTCTCTCTCCTCTGTTTTCTCTTTTTTCTTCTACTGTCATGCGTGCGTATTAAGTTATATATATATATATATATATATATATATATATATATATATATGAGTTGAAAAGGATGCCCAACCTAAACCTATTCAATTCGTCACCTACCGGCCGAAACACGCGTCTTTCTCTCCTCTGTTTGTTTTAATTCCAACATATTTTATATATATAATATACATATCCTTGCCTTCCTTGAGAAGGAAAGGGAAAAAAAAATTAAATTTTAAAAATTTCACTAATCCCCCTAAATTTTCTTTAAGTTCTTAGTTGAACCCAAATTCAAATTTTAATATTTTTTTAAAATTACGAATTAACCCCTACAATTTTAAATCAAATAATTAATAACACTATCTACCCAGTTATTTCTAAATGTGCTAAAATACAGCTTAAATCGTGTGTATAAAAAAAATTAGGGTCTTACACGACTAACACGTCTTCCTATCTCATGGTCCTCTACTGACACGACAATTAGCAAGTCTACAGAATCTATAACCTAGGCTCTATAACCTAGGCTCTGATACTACAAATTGTCACACCCCACCCCGGACACCCGTTACCCCGAGGCCGGCGTGACGCCGACATGACCTCCCCTAAACAACCAACCAACTAGAAACCACAACATAAATATACAACCACATACAGGCACATAACCATATACATCCTCTCAAACTGGGACACATCCGTCCCTGAATATATACACAACAAAAATAGTAACAACGAAATAATAATGTTGAACCTCCCACGGGTTCGCCTCAGACAACCTACTCCCAAAACAACGCAATAGCAGGACTCTACCTAGTGCTAGTAGGGGACCGACTCCTAGCCGCTGCATCTGAAACTAAAATTTTTATCGGTGTACTGTCTTTATAATAAAAATATTTTTGGAAATGGATCAAGTATAATAATAATTTAAATACCACATTTCAAATAATAATACAAAAATCACATACCATCTGGAAAACTTCGTTTTCCTGTCACTACAGAAATAAACTCATAGATTTATAACATTCCAACCAAGTAGTGAAAATCCACCAGAATACTATATCTAACCAAATAGTATAAAGCAACCAAAATAATAGATACACCAATATATATGTGGACACACCAATCTAGTGTAAAGTAATATATATAAATTTATCCAACCGGTTCACTGTATACGACAAAACACCACACCACCCTCTGACTAGCCATAAGATCGTTTTAACCTCATGATCAGGAGTTGCAACGGTACCGTACCACCCGTAGAATTTGTCTTCCTAACGGGTCACAACAACGCTCTGTCGGACTTTGCCTAGCAAATAAACAACACTCTGCCGGACTTTTCCTAGCAGATAAACAACGCTCTGCCGGACTTTGTCTGGCAGATAAAAACGCTCTGCAGAACTATGCCTAGCAGATAAACGACGCTCTGCAGGACTATACCTAACAGATAAACAACGCTCTGCTGAACTTTGCCTAGCAGATAATCCACATCCCTTTAGGGAAGAAAATACTATAGCATTGTCGGACCAAACGCCAATTTCCACCTAAAAAACAAACGACTCAGTCCACAATCATTTTTTACCCTTTTAGAAACCAACTAAATTTAAAAAATTATTTTCTACCCTTTTAAAACCAACGTAATTCATAAAACATTTTTCCACCAACACCCAAAACCGCTTTATCCATATAAATTGCAAATTCGTCCATTTTTTAAATAAAAATATTTTTCATAATATATACGAAAATCCAATTTGTAATTTATGTAAGAAGACAGTACACTTACCTCGATATCCGCTCTGCAAAATTGCTACTAACCACACTCTATCGGTACGCAGGTGCCTGCGAACCTAATAGTGATAGGGTCTAAATTAATATTTTATTCAACATAACCTAATCATGCAATACAGACCCTAAATTTCACCAATTTCTCATTCCCCACATTTTATTATGAAAAATTATTATTTACATAATTTCATTACGTTAATATTTTATGTAGAACGTTATTAAAATTAATCGTTACGAAATTATTACGATTTCGGAAATTGTAATGCTAAAAGTTTAATTTAACGAGAAATAATAATTGATTGAGATTTCCTGTTTCCGAATCGTTCACAGACTGAGAAGTTGAATTGGGTTTTTAGTTTTTATTTTGGGTTGTTTGTGTAAAAAAAAAAAAAAAAATTCCTTCCTTTTTCATTTTATTCTTCTTTCTTCTTCTTTTTTCCCTCGGTTCTGCTCCAATCCCAGCCGGCCGACCCTCTTTCTCTCTCTACTGTTGCCGACCACCGGTGGCCTCCTACACCTCTCCGATTTTCACCGCCAGTCCTGCACAACCCACACCACCGATCAACAACCACCACCGACCACCCCATAACCGAACACGCATACCCATGAGATCACCGAGCTCACACACACACACGCACACGCTGCAACACCCACACCCACAAAAATTGACGACGAACCGCTCCCCCACACAACCACCAAACTAGAATAGATCACACTTGACTAGCCTCACACACATGCCACAACAAAACATCAGCGAACACACACCCACACATGACGATAAAACGGAACAGAGCACATACCCATATGCACAACGGACACACATCGAACGGCAATGACATACCCATTCCCCGTCGACGACAATCAACACACACATACAATGATGAAATGAAACTGAACACACACGATCAACCGCACACATGCACACACCGATCACTCCCAATCCATCGCCGGACGAAACTGAACAGAGCACATCCACACAACTAACAACAGAACCCACACTCCGATCATGCACCCACACACATGAAATCGCCAAAACAATCGGAGGAATACACATACTCACACTGAAGAACCCACTACCGCCAGAGGAAACACACCGCCGAACACCCTCCGATTCCCTCTCTCTCTCTAGATTTCTAGATTTTTCTTTTGAGGTTTTTGTGATCATTATATGCATGAACGTATATATATGCATGCTCATAGTGGTTTGAGAATTGATTTCCCACTGCCACGTCGCCCCTTTCATCTCTCTCTCTGTCTCCGGCGGTCTTCACAGCACACACACAGATATGCATATATATGTGTGTGTGTGTGTGTGTGTGTGTGTGTGTGTGTGTGTGTGTAAAAAAAATTGTTTAATTACTCTTTTCTCCCCCTAATTTCTTTAACTCTTAATTTTAGTCCAATTCAACCTTTAGAATTTTCTTAAATTGTAATTTCACCCCTTAAAAATTTAATTTTTATAAATTAGGTGAGAATTTGCATATCAAGTTTAGAATAAATGTTTCTAAATTTACAATTTGACCCATAAATTTTTAATTTGGATATGAATTAACACAATTGTACCCCGTATTTTCCTCATTGCTCTAAAATGCATTTAAAATGACGTACGTGCTAAAATTAGGGTCTTACAACCGTCGCTTTTAGATCTATAGATCAAGTAATGATTGAGCTCTTTAGGTCTCAACGTTGATCTCAATTTCAAAACTCTCGTGCCAAGAATTGCACATAACATAAACTAATTGTTTTACAAATCAATGACAAGATGATGACATGTTCTTGGCATGTAAATTGGCAAGCTTTCTCAAAATGTACAGATATAAATGATATTATTTTTGTCTTATTTGTAGTTATCAATATCAAGTAGTACCAAAAAATTGAATAAGCAAAAGAATTTGAAAAAATTTAGGCAATTTTAAGGGAGTGTGCAGTTATGTGGTGAAAAAGCAAGAATACTTACAAAATATTTTTGAGTCTTCCCAAATTCACCGTTAGTGGAATTATGTGAAATCATGTAAACCTTTTAGTGAAATTATGACAGTGAAAACTTTTAACATACTCATACAACGAAAGTATTGATTTGGTGGAATTATGTAATATCCCAAAAATTTATATTTTTGAAAATATTATTCTATATAAGTTTAATATTTTTGTGATTATTCTGTTAATTTATAGGATAAATAAATATTTGATAATTTTGTATGAGATAAGTGTAATTATTGAGTCTAACATTAATTACTTTATAATTAAAGGTTGTTAAGTTGTTAAGTGTAATTCTCAATTCCGTACCCGCAAATAATCGGTTATGGCCATGGATTAAAGAAAAAGAAAAAAAAGACAACCACAATGGCGTGTGTGTGTTCGAATAGGAATAATAGTTATAATAATAATAATAATAATAATAATAATAATAATAATAATAACACAAATGATAATCATATGTATATATATATATATATATATGAGGACAAAGGATCATTATAGAAGGCAGGCATGATTATATTTATAGAAGAAAGTAAAGATTACGGTTTACTTTATATATAAATTCGGAAGGTTTGGAGAAAAAAAAAATTATTCCGATTCTGTTTTGGATTTTGACTCAGATTTTAAGTAGAATTTCTAACATTTTTAATATTTATATTTAATCTCATTATGTGATTCATGCGAAAGTTGTGGTTAATTTTTAGTTATTAGTTTTCGTGAAATATTCACGATTATTATGAGAAATTTATGTGAAAAATATGTCTATGTGTTTTATTTTGGAAATTGATTAAATGCATGTATTAGAGGAGTTGAAATTCTACCGAGCACTGACTCACAACCCCACAGTTTTTATTGCATGACTAGTGAGAATGAAACTGCTTCAGGAATTAGATTCGAAATTTTATTCTATTTGTAATAATTGTATTTATCATTTACGATTGTAAAATCGACGCGATAATTCGAAAATTATAATTATCGTCATAACTGTAAAATTCGTTCGATTTATATAAAATATAAATATGGATCATATGAATAATAACTAAAAATATTAATAATATTTTGACGTATATTTTCGTGTGTTGACAAAATCTTAAAACCCAACATTTGTAAATACTAAAACTGCATAATAATAAAATGATCCATAGATATTGAATACTAAATACCCAAAAATAAAGCTTGAAGAATAGAGCCTGGAGTAAAATCTCTATATTAGATAAAGGATACTGAATGCCTTTATTTCGAATCGTTAAGTGAGTATTAGGCCAAAAGACTTCAGATTCATGAACAAAAATATTGGTAACTTGAGAAATCGACAATTACCGTCGTTTATAAAAAAATTCAAATTTTTATTTTATTGATCTTGGACGTTCGGTTTTAGTATTAATTCTCTAATGGAAGAAATTTAATGGCGGTTCTGAAAAATCGGGCCGTCACAAATTATGGCAATGGAATCAATTGAAAAATACTCCTAGAAATTAAAATGTAGCCCAAATATAAGAGGTAAGAAAAATTGAGTTGGTTAGCTCCCATTCATTTGAAGGCTTAACTTTGTTTTTTAGTTTTTCATATATGATGGTTAATATATTATAAAAAATGTAAAAAAATATATATTTCATTTAACTAAAAGTGACTTTAGACATATGGTACAAGTAGTATAATTATATACTATGCTAATTATCTGTTATATTTTTTTATTATTTAATTTGTTATTAATTTTTATAAATTTATTTTTTAATTCTTATCAATTTATTTTTTCAAAATATTTTTTAGTTTAATTAATTTTAAATAAAATCTTCAATGCAAATCGAAGATTAATTTGATATTTGCTATCTATTACTAAAAAAAAAAAAAAAAAACAATAGTGTTATAGTTCAAGAATACTATCCGATAACCCGTGCTTTTAGGCATGGACTAAAAAATTACCTTAATTTGATACAAACGATGGCTTTAAATTGAAATTGGAATAACTTTTAAAACATGTTTTAGAGTAACAAAAAAGCAAATTGTATAATTAAATAACAAAACAATACTAAAAATTGAAATTGAAATAATAAAATAAAGGGCTAATAGCACTTTACCCCCTGTAGTTTAGCTGATTTGCACTTATTCCCTGTGTTGGCACTTACCCCTTTGTGGTCTTGATTTAAGTGTATTTACCCCCTACGTTGGCACTTATCCCTCTGTGACCCCTGTGATTTTGGAATTAAGTGCAAATCACATGGGGTAAGTGCCAAGTCAAAAATCATAAGGAGTTAAGTACAAATTCGTTAAATCACATGGGGTAAAGTTCCATTAACCCTAAAATAAATGAACCATCATATTGTTAAAATTATTTTCTTATCGTAAAAAATTCCAATGGACCACAATTTGGAACAAATTAATAATACATATACAAATTAAAAAAAAAATAACAAAATTCTCATTGTTTATATAACATTCTCAAGGTCCAACTCTTCTTTTCAAATGAATAGAATAATAACCAATAACAATCAATAAAACTTAACTTACAATTCGAAAAGAAAATGACAAAGCACCTTTCGTTTCCCAAGTTCTCCACTCTCGTTTTTCAACTAAACACAGCAATAACCAATATTTAAAGTAAAATAACACATTTTGCTCTGTTTATACAACATTCTCACACATTTTTTTTTTTCAAATCAGGACAACAATAACTAAAAATATAAAGTTAACTATTTTTGCTTTGAAAGAAAAAACACATTTGTCTATACAACATTTCTGTTCAATTACAATAATTGCATATGTATAACTCTTTCAAGCAAATATTGCAAGCCTAAAATTTTTAAAATGGGATAGGAAAAAAAACTTTTAGAAGAAGAAACAATAAACAAAAACAAAAGCATTGACTAAAGCCCCTTTTTCAGCGTTCGTGTTCCCAAATTCTCTCTCTCTCTTTCTACTGCTAGTCTTGATTAATTAATGTGTTCCACCGATTCTGCTCTCTCTTTGCATAGGGAAACAAAAAACAAATTATAATTAATTAAGAAAAATAAAGGTAAAAATAAAAAAAAATCTCATGTGCTGCAATTTGTTTCACAACACCAGCATGCAGTCGTTTAATTTTCTCAATTCCCCATAAACTGGAGAATGCATATGGTGCTTTTCAAAATCCTCCCCTCCAAAAAAAAAAAAAAAAAAAAAAAAACTATACATATCCACATATTGAAGACTCAAGCGAAGAACTAAGCACTGTCCAAGAGATAATCAAACAGTAACTTAGGAACAGAACAAAAATAGTATTTTGAAAAATCTGAGAATTGAAATACAGAAATACAAACATAAATACTTACTGTTTGGGCCTAGCAGTATCTGACTCGTGAATTTTTTGGGAACATATACATAAATCTGGGAACAAAACGTAACATAAATAGTAATTTCAGAAATTTATTTTTCAAAAATCGAACGTAAATAAAGAAACAGCTCGGTCATGAGTACTATACCATCTATGGTTTGCAGCCAGTTAGCTTCACTGAACATGTGATTAGGCAGTAATGGAATCAAATTTTTAAATTTGAATTGACTCCTTTCAAAATTTGATTCCACTCTAAATGCTATTTCAGAGAAGAATCAGTATATATAAAAAACCACACTATGTATCGAACTTTACTCCATTCCATTCCTGGCTTTGGGATTCGCGAAAGCTTCGAGTGAGAGACCACCCCCTCCCATTTTAAGAACCGTCATCTTTAACATCACCTTAAATTAGGTTTTTCACTTCTCCAAAATGTATTGATTAACTTAAATTTCCTAACTGGAAAATGTAAAAATGCAATTAAATTAAGAAACATCATTACTTAATCAAATACCACTTGTATAATGTTTTGCAAAAGTTTTATTAATTTAAAAGTGATATTAGTTTTATCAGTTTACAATATGTTATAGATTAAAAATGGAACTACGCCAATGCAATATGAAAAATGGCCATAAGCAATAAATTATTAAAATGAATCATAGTACCTGAAATCTTCTAAGTCACAATGAACAACATTTCTATAATATCCCATAAAAAAAAACTAATTTGAGCAAGGATTAATCCCATTCATGCAGTCACTGTACAATACAAAATTGAAGCTAGCACTGAGTTATAAGCAAATGAGAGAGAGAGAGAGAGAGAGAGAGAGAGAGAGTTAAATGGGAATTCCCTTAGTTTTAGGCAAATCAAAGCTAGGATTGGCAAAATCAAAACCAAATTTGGTCTGCAATTGTTGTGGTGGAAATGGAAAAAAGAGTAGACAGTTGCAAGGAAATAGTAGACAGACGCATGGATTGTTGTGATGCCAATCCACTGAAATACAAAACCAAAATACTTGAAATCCAATTAAATTCGGCGGTTGTGTAAAACAAAATTGAAGAAATATAGTAAAATGTAAAAGTAGAAATCCCTTGCTAAAATACCCCAAATCAAATTTGAAAAGGCACGTCGGAAATACATGGAAGGTGTTGATGTTTCAAAAATTGGAAAAAATATAAATAAACTAGAAATTATTAAATCTAAAAATCAAGAATTGATTTAAAAATCTACCTCAGATTGATTTTTGTTTCTCCCTAGTCACAAAATCATAGATCAAATAGAAAGTAAAGGAGAAGGGAAAGAAGGTGACGTACCTAACCAAAATCATTGTCGAGCGTTGCATCTGGAGAGAGAGAGAGAGAGAGAGAAATCAGATAACAAAAAGTAAAAGTGAAAAGAGAAGGGGTTTACGAAATTACTTGCGACGCTGATAGTGGTAGTCTTTGTTGGTTGCAGAGCTAACGGCTGGTGGCGAGTACCTGTTGCTGCGATGGGTAAGGGAAAGAGCGAGAGCGAGAGCAAAAGCAAGAGCGAGAGTGAGAGCAAGACAGTGTACCGCTGGTTCGCTGCATTGACGGAAACAAGGTTTTCGGGAGTGAGCTGATGAGGCGGTTTAGGGGATGGAGTTAGAATATTAATGGTGGACTGAATTAATCCTGACCTTTCATTTTGGTAGGATTGTGGAGATGATAAAAATGAACAATTCTAAATTGTGGTTCATTCTAAGACACTGCTACAGCTTTTATATATATCATATTGATTCTAATAATTTTTCTTTTTAAACAAAAAAACCCCGAGACAAAATTATCCTTTTTGACGATGCTCATTCAAAATTCTGAAGCATAAATTTGGACAAATATTATATGTCTTTCGCAAAAAGACAATCACCAGAAAGTAGAATTCTAAAGGCCAACCTAACGGATGAACTAGTATTGTCAAAAAATGTCATTGGTAAATGGAGATGCGAGGTATCGATCCCTGTACGCCCCGGGTATTAAGATACAAATTTCCATAAATGTCCCAAGTCTGGAAACACAAAAGATGGCAACAATCATAATCAAATCATTGATCAATGTAATGAAAGAAGAAAATCGAATTTGAGAGAAAAATGTACCTGATGGATCTGAAAGCATGGCGGCGAGCTAAAGCGAGGACATGGATCAACGGATCTGAAATCAAAAATGAAAGATGAAAATCGGAGGTTGTACCTAATTGATATCAGAGAGAAGAGTAGAAAGAGCTTCGAGAACATAGGGTAGGAACAAAGAGAGAGAGGGAGCGTGGCGGTGGCGGCACTGAGAGAGAGATCTCGCAAATCTTTGGAGATAGGGATGAGAATGTAGGTAAGGGTGTGAAGGAGGGAGTACGCTTTGGATCGTAGATGGAAATGGCCAAGCGATGTGGCATAGGAAAGCAATTAGCAAAATGAAATAAGACACTTTGTACACTGAATTCTAAATCAGTATAAAAACACAATACAAACAGAATATGAAGTTGATGATTAGTGAAAAAGAAATTGAACAAAATATGAACTTGAAATAAACAAATTAAAAAAAAAAAAAATATATTATTCATACCTTAGGTATAGAAACAGAATATGAACATAATACATTTCAGTATAGAAACAAAGTATGAACTCGAAATAAACAAATTAAAAAAAAAATCAATAAATATTGTTCATCCCTTAAGTATAGAAACAAAATACATTTTCAGTACAGAATACATAGGAACATAATACATTTTCAATACAGAAACAGAATATGAATAAAACAAATTTAAAAAATTAATAAATATTGTTCATCCTTTAAGCGTAGAAACAAAATATGAACAGAATATACAACATTCAACACTTACTTAATCGTTGTTAGTTTCAATGCTTGCCAATTAAGAGGGAAAATATCTGAAAATGTTTCTAAATTAACCGTTATTCTTCAACAAAACTAGGCAGCAAAATAAACTAAAATCCGAAACTAATCTAGCAATATGAAATTAGAAAGTGGAAACAACCAACAATATTTCTAAATTACTGTTGATTTTTGCAAATTGATATGCAGAGATTTTTGTCAATCTCTTGGAAACAACCAACATTCTTTCTAATTAATTTTTCAATTGATTTTTGTCTACAATCAGCAGCAGAACAACCTCTACAATCGCAAATTAGAAAGTGGAAACAACCAACAATCTCTACAATCGGCAGCAAACAAACAAAAAAAAAAAGGAAAATGACCTTCACAGTTGATCGTCTGAAGCGAGGAACGATTGTTGTGAGGGGATCGCCTAATGTAGGGGTCTTAGAGATGCGAGATGGAGGCATTCCATTTGGACACGACTGATTTTCAGGGATTAGGGCTTCGATTAGCGCACGACTAATAGGAACGGATTAGGGCAGAGATTAAGGCACTATTGATGAGGACTATGTCGGCAAGAAAACAGTAGAGGTGACGATTTACCGTGAGATCTGTAGATTAGGGCCTGGAGGCAATGATCTGCGAAGATTATGGAGGCAACGATCACTTCAATAAGGCAGTGGGTAAGAGATGAAGTCAGCGAAGATAGGAATGAGATGAATCTGGCGAAGATGAAAATAAGAAGAAGCCGCGGAGATGATGAGCGATGATCACGTGAATTAGAAGCTAAAAATGGACTTTGGAACCTAAAAATGGACTCCAAGCAAAAAGGTAAAGTAAGTGCAAAGTTAATGCTATTTGTAATAATATCTTTTGGTTATGGCAATAAGGAATGCTAAGGCATGAATTAGAATAAATTAATGCTATGACAGTAAGGACTACACTTATTGTTATGACAGTGAGGACTGAGTTAATGAAAAACGCTAAGACGTGAATTGGAATAAGTTAAAATGGACAAAAAGTCAAAATGGACAGCAAGGAAACCATAAAGTAAAAATGGAAAGAGTTATTCACGTGACATGGAAGAAGTAAAAATAGACAGAGTCAAAATAGACATTAAGGAGGCCAAAAAGTAAAAATGGAAAGAGACCCAAAATAGTTTACAATACAAAAGTCATGCGGCTACCAAACCCTAAATCGCGTGTTGTATAATACAAAAGTCATCGGACGGTTATCAATATCTTTGATGTTTGTCTCTTGCTCCGACGGCCCTCATATATATATATATATATATATATATATCCTCTTCTCTATCTCTCTATCTATCTATCTAACTCTCTTTCTATCTCTCTCTCTCTCTTACTTCTCTCTCTCTCTCACGCCCCGCCTCTCGCTTTGCTTATTTTTATTTTATTTTATTTTTTGGGTCTTCTATTTTCTTATTTTTCTTTTCTCTCTTCTTTTTTTTTTTTTTTTTGTTTTTTTTTTTCTGTTTTCTATTTTTTCTTTTTCTTTTTCTTCCTTTTTTTTTTGTGTTTTTCTTCCATTTTTCATTTTCTATTCCTTCTACTTTTTATTTATATTTTTCTTTCTTTTTTTATGTTTTCTCCTCTTTTTTTTTCAAAATAAAGTGAAATACAATAAAATAAAACAAAATGAGAATAATATGTAATAAAATTTTGGGGGCGGGCAAAAATGAAGTGTCTACAACTACCCCTCTTTATCATGCGAGTTTCACTCACTTGACAAATATAGGAGACAGTCATTTTGGCTGTCGAAATTTTTCTTTTCAAAGCATTTTAGAGGAATGGAAAAAGGATTCATGACAAACAAATATCTACTTCGAGGATTGTTTAGAGTAATAAAAAATTACTCATAATGAACAAATATCCATTTAGAGAATCGTTTAGAGTAATAAAAAAATGACTCATGACAAACTCATGACGGACAAATGTCCGGTTAGAAGATCATTTAGAGTAATAAAAATAACGAACAAATGTCCGTTTAGAGGATCATCTAAAGTTAAAAAAAAAAAAATTACTCATGACGGACAAATGTCTGTCTAGACGATCATCTAGAGTGAAAGAAAAATGACTCTTGATGGAAAAATGTTTGTTTAGAGGATCGTTTAGAATAATAAAAATGACTCATGACGAACAAATATCCTTAGAAGATCATTTAAAGTAATAAAAATTGTTGATCCTAAGATTTTGATGAACAATTAAGTATTGATGTTTTGGTGGAACTAACGGTTTAATTGAATGTTTCAGTTATTTAAGTTCCAAGTGATGAAGATGATGACAAATTAAATGGATGCCAAATGATGATGTCAAGATTATGAAGAATTAAGAGTTTGCAGAAATTAGGGAAAACAATTCAGGTGAATTTCAACTCTTAATATCCTAATTAGAAACACACAAACGGCAAAATAAAATAAAATAAATAAATAAATAAATAAAAATTATTATTTATGTGTGTTTTGATAACATGAAAATATTTGCTCCTATGTGTGTTTGAAAAGAAATATTTATAATTGCTTAAAATGAAATATAAGAAGATTAGTGGAGTATATTTAAAAAAGAAAATGGTTAAAGGGGCGAAACGTAAAAGAGAAAGAGTTAAAAATGAGTTCAGAAAAGAGATCCAGCAGATGTAAGTCAACTGATAGGTCAACCGGACCAAGTAGCAGAAACAATCTGTATCTCTAAGTCGACAGGCAGGTCGACCGGTGAAAAGAAGTTAAACTCTCTGTATCTCTAAATCGACAAGCAGGTCGACCGATAAAGAGAAGTTGAACTCCCTGTATCTCTAAGTCGACAGGTAGGTCAACCGGTGAAGGCAAACCGAATTCTTCGAGTCTCCAAGTCGACAGACAGGTCGACTTATGAACGCAACAACGATGACTTGTCTACATCCTGAATAGGGCAGTCGACTGATTGGTCGACCGGACGCGCTGTTTTAGGATTTTGTTTATTCCGAGATTATATCCAACAGTAGCCGTTTTTTGTTGGGATTAGAGAGAGATTTCGAGGATATTATTATATTTAAGATATGCTTCACCTAATATCTAAATCCTATTGAATTGGCTCATTAATTTTTAATGTTTCTCAATTTGGTACATAAAATTGATTTTATTCTAATTAATTGAGATTGAGAAATATTTAGGGGACTCAATTGAAATATTTAACAGCTATTATTAAGTGAATTGAACCACAATGAAGTCAAAATGATATAAGGGATCTAAGAAAGCATTTATTTGTCATGATAAGTGGGAACTAGCCGTTAGAAGGCTGATTTCATTATCCTATATAAAGACCTACGCTTTTCTTATACAAAGACTAATCATTAAATCAATATCAAGATAGCTAAAAGAGTTAAGATCATTTGTGAGCTTTTATAAGAGTTATTATTCTAAGATATTGCGTGAGCTATTTTGAGAGGCGATCTTGAAGATCAATTACTATTAATCTTTATTGATACCGGATTTGAAGTTACATCGTTCTAATTATTCTTTCTGTGGATTTCAGGTGAGATCTTTCCAATTATTTTATATTATTGCATTACTTGTTTATCTTTTAGAAATTGATCTTAGAAATTGTTTCAGATTTTTATTGAAGAAAATTTTTATAAACAATTTCTAAGATCAATTTCCAAAAGATAAACAAGTAATGCAATAATAGAATATAATTGGAAAGATTTCACCCGGAATCCACAGAAAGAATAATTAGAATGATATAACTTCAAATCTGGTAGCAGCAAAGATTAATAGCAATTGATCTTCAATATCACCTCTCAGAATAGCTCACACAATATCTCAGAATAATAACTCTTATAAAAGCTCACAAATGATCTTAACTATTTTTGCTCTCTTGATATTGATTTAATGATTAGTCTTTGTATATGAAAAACGCAGGTCTTTATATAGGATAATGAAATCAGTCTTCTAACGTCTAGTTCCAACTTATCATGACAAATAAATGCTCACTTAGATCCCTTATATCATTATGACTTTATTGGTTCAATTCACTTAATAATGGCTTTTAAATCTTTCAATAAAATCCTCCAAATATTTCTCAATCTCAATTAATTAGAATAGAATTAATTTTATGTACCAAATTGAGAAACATTGAAAATTAATGAGCCAATTCAATAGGATTTAGATATTAGGTGAAGCATATCTTAAATATAATAATATCCTCGAAATCTCTCTCAAATCCCAATCAAAAAAGGCTACTTTTGGATGTAATCTCGGACTAAACAGAATCTTGAAACAGTGCGTCCGGTTGACCGGTTAGTCGACTGCCCTATTCAAGATGTAGCCAAGTCATCGCTATTGCATTCATAGGTCGACCTGTCTGTTGATTTGTAGATTCAGAGAGTTCGTTTTGCCTTCACAGGTCAACCTACCTGTCGACTTAGAGATACGGAGAGTTCAGCTTCTCTTCACCGGTCGACCTGCCTGTCGACTTAGAGATACAGAGAGTTCAGTTTCTCTTAACTGGTCAACCTGCCTGTCGACTTAGAGATACAAGTTGATTTCTTGAATCTGATTACGTGCTCATTTATTTTCTACTCATATCTTATTTAAAATCAGATTTCCAATCTCACATTTTTCTATCACTAGATTTGGGATATTAATCGAGTTATTATTTATCTGGGGTGGTAGAAACTCCGAGTGAGATGTTCTGCTTATCAATTTGTATTAGTGAGTAGTGTGATGGATTAAATACTGTAGGGGGTATTTAATCAAAGGGTGGCTGGGTTTCAGTCTCTTCCTGTAAAGAGATTGAGGTAGTGATTCTTCTTGGATAGAATTGTGTTTAAGTGAATTTATTAACGGTTCAATTCTTACCAAGTAAAAGGATATTTGGAGTGTTGGTGAGGTTTTTTATTCTTGAGCCTAAGGTATAAAAATAATTAGGTTGTGGTTCTCCCTGTAATATAATTAGGTTATTCTTAAACCTGTAAAAAATAGAAGTTCTTCCTTAGCCTGGGAAAATGATTTTGTAAAGGTTGATTCTGAGCCTGTAAAAGAATCGTTGTATAGATTTGGTTCCTACCTTTAAAGGAATCTTGAGCATTAGTGGGTGCGAATCTCCGTGGGGCTCGGAGGACTGAATTAGCCAAGAGTAACTTGGTTAACCAGGATATATCTTGGTGTGCTACAATATTTAATTTGTTCATTTTAGCTGTTTGGTGTGCACCAAGTTGATTATATAATTCCGTTGTGATATAAATATAATAATTAAATTAGGAGTAAAATTAATTATTTGATTTATTGAAATTTTATTATGATAATTTTTTTAATTACCCAATTCACCCCCCCTCTTGGGTATTCCACTGGGCCAACAAAAATTGCTCATAACGAACAAATATTCGTTTAAAATGATCATTAGAGTAGTCAAAAAAAGATTCATGACGAATAAATGTTCATTTAGAGGATTGTTTAGAGTGAAAAAAAAAATGACTCATGAAAAACTCATTACAAACAAATGTTCGTTTAGAGAATTGTTTAGAGGACTGAAAAAATGACCCATGGAAGGGCAATGCAAACAAATAAAAACTAACACACCTCCCGGCCCAAGGCAAGAAATGATTGAAAAAGAAAACACAATACAAAAATGAACATCTTCTTTTCTATTCTATTTTATTTTTATTAATTTTAATTACTATATTTTTTTATTTTATTTTTTTGCCCCAACCTTTAGCTGGGAATAGAAATGGGAGACTAAAAGTATAAAATGTACCCCAACCTGTGGCTGGGGCGAGGGTGACAGGACCAAATATCAAATGTGATCCAACCCACGACTAAGGTCGACAAATTCAAATCCTCTTGTTCCAGAGATAAGCGAGAACCACATAATGTGCCCGAGCCTATGTTAGGCAAGCATAAGGGATCAGAGATATAAAATGTGTCGCAGCCTACGGTTGGGGCTAACACTTGAATGACTGAACATTTACAGGTTGCTAACATACCTTAGCATTACGCCGAGAATTATGTTTAGCGTGGTTCACTCAACACCCTTTTAGGGAAAGACACAATACACATGAAGACAACTGACCCATGCAAGAGACAAGCACTCACACTATTTTTTTCTTTTTTCTTTTCTTTCTTTATTTATTTATTTATTTTGGTGAAGAAAACTTTGGTTATCCTTGGGTGATCCACAATTTTTATTTTATTTATTTATTTTTATTTTATATTTTTATTTATTTATTTATTTTTCAGGCAACCTTTGGAATTTGAGTCACACTCTTACCTTCACGGTACTAATTTGGGTTGGCCTTCCATTTTTCTCTTCCCTTGGCTACTAAAATTAATTCCAATACTAGGGATCTAAATCCCTTTATACTTTGTATTTCAATCAACTCCTACAAACTGAATTAGCCAAGGTATGGACAAAAATTTAAAGTTTATTTATTCAAATATCAATTTTTATTTGATATGATTTCCTTGTTGATATGCTTTGAGATTGACGAATATGTTTTCGATATAATCAAGATTTTTTCTACGATTCGTGTCACAAAATGACATCCTCAACTAACGAGCATTCAAATCATTCTTTTCATTTTGAGACTTTTGAGTAACTAAAGAAAGATGCTTCTCAATTGTTTTTTTTTTTTTCCTTTTTCTTATTTTTTTTAGCATCATTACGTCCTAAGTAATCCATATATTGAGCTTTAGGCAATTATTCTAGTCCAGTTAACCCAAGTCACTAGTGTTGAAACACCCCTACGACTTAGTACTCGAATTATCCAAATCGCCAATCCCCTAATCTATTTTTTTTTCTTTTTTATAGAAGCTTCTTTAAGATATTATAGATGGCATAAAACTCTCTCAAACATCAAAGATTTTTTGGGATGGTGGCTTTACTTTATGATGCATAGCCTAATCGTGGGATAGGTCATTTGGGTAATGAATTTTGGGTAATGGCTTTTTGAGGGATGGCTTAGTTTTATGATTGGATTTCTTAGCCGTGGGATACGTCATTTGAGTTATAGTGTTTTGGGTAATGGATTTTCGAATAACGGCATTTTGGGTAATAGTTTTTCTTTATGACAGATTGTCTAGCTGATTGTTTTTTGGATAATAGATTTTTTGTGATGGATTTTTGGGAGATGACTTTGCTTTATGATGGATGGGTCATTTGGGTAATGGTGCCACACCCCACCCTGGACACCTGTCACCATAGGGCCGGCGTGATATCGACATGACATCACCTGAGCGACAAACCAAACTAGAAAGCGACAATATGCATTCATAATTATACAGCCACAAAAAAAAACAGGTCATAAACATCTTCTCTAACTGGAGACACACCCGTCCTTGAATTTTAATAACCACAAAAGATAAAACAACAATGAAAATACTCCCAAAATACTCCCTCACTATACCATCGCCGGACTCTACCTAGCGCCAGTAGGGGACCGACTCCTAACTGTTTCACCTGCGAGTTTACTGCCTTCTCAATAAAAATATTTTTTTAATAATAATACATTCTAAATAATACAACATTTAAATATGGATCAAGTATAAGTATATAGATATCACATAACTTGTAAAAGTCTTCATAATATATGCAGTGCAAATAAAACAATATATATAAGTTCGATTTCAAAACCATCTGGTATAAATATCATATCAATCACCATAATAAATAATAAATCATCCAGTAGAAGTAAAACACCACATCTCAAACACCACTCCACCACAACACACACTGGCTAGCCATAGTGATCATTTTAATCTCACGATTGAGAGTTACAACGGTACCGTAACATTCGTAGGAATGCCTTCCTACGAAATATCCACACCCCTTTTGGAGAGAAATATAATCCATACCCCTTACGGGGAGAAATATAATCCACACCCCTTCTGGGGAAAAACCACACCTCTTTTGGGGAGAAATATAAACCACTCATATCCAACAAAAATTATTTTTAATCCTTCTTTTAGAAACCAACACAATTTCCCGAAAATTCATTTTACCAACTCATCCCAAAAACCTGCTTGATCCATATCATTTATGAAATTGTACAGTGTAAGCAAACACATACGTCATCATATATATATACAAAAAATAGTTTGACAAGAAGACAGTACACTCACCTCGTTTCTTGTGCTACAAAAACAACACCGTCCAAAGCCTACCGAGGTGTTGGCGTCTGCGAACCTAGTAATGATTATTTTATGTAAAATCACCTAGTCATGTAATACAGGCCCTAAGTTTCGCATTTTTTCATTCCCCATATTTTATCTATGAAAATTGTTATTATTCTGATAATTTCATTCCGTTAATTATTGCATAAAAATCTTGTAATATAAACGATCCCAAATTTATTATTCTGGTTACAAAAAATTTTATGCTAGAATTGAATTGAACAAAACTAAAATAAATTTAACGAGAAACGATATCCATTCCGAATCATTCACGAGCCGCGAGATGGATTTGAATTTTTGTTGGGGTTAGTTGTGCAATTTTCCCTTCCTTCCTTTTTTTTTTTTTCTTCGGTTCTTAGTTCTTCTCCAGACCCGACGGCCGGCCCCCTCTCTCTCTCTACTGTTGTTGACCATCGGTGGCCTCCCACTCCTTGCCGATTCTTACCGTCGGCCCTGCACCACCCATAACACCAATCAAACACCACCACCAGCCACCTCACAAGCTAACACGCACACCCACCAGATCACCACTCACACACCCACGCACGCTGCAACACACATACCCTCATGCACACAACTACACATGCATGCCCAATGCTGACGACACGCCACGGGACCAACGACCCCTGCCGACGGCGACATACACACACAGCGGCACACCGTAGCCATACCCAACTCGCACCACCGCCACCACCGTTGATCGACCTCTCTCTCTCTCTCTCTCCATCTCTGTTTTGCTGGGTTCTCGCCGACACAACACACACACATACACACACACAAACTCACACGTTGTCAGAAAAAGAAAACAGAGCACAACCCACACCGCCGGAAATTTACCGACCAAACGCGCAACAGTCATGCATGTACACACCCACCAAAATAATTAGAGAAATTACACATAAATACTCACCAGCCCGACGATCGTCGATGATTGGACAGCGATTAACAACTCCCGCTCATCGGCGATGCTAAGAACGCACACTGCCACGCCGTTGACAAACCACCCCACCGGCCGAACTACCTTCTCTCTCTCTCCTGGAACTATCGATGATATCCACACGATCACGCACACCCATAACAGCCACGACCACGCTGCCGAAGGAACGCCGATTCAAGAAAAATCGACGACCCCTACTTCGGTCCTCTCTCTCTCTAGAATTTCTCTGATTTTTTCCAAATTTGATCTAGGATTTGATCACTTATACTGCATGAGGGGGTATTTCTTGCATGAATTTAGTGGTTAAATTTGATCCCCTCATGCCACGTCGTCTGATCTCTCTCTCTCTCCCTGCCGGCCGGTAGTCTCCCGTCACTCACACACACATTGTTCATATATATATATATATATATATATATATAAATGTATGTATGTATGTTTTTTAAAAAAATAGTTAAATTGCACTTTCCTCCCCCAATTTCCTTTAAGATCTTAATTTCAATGAATTTCAACTTTTAAAAGTTTCAAAAATTATAATTTCACCCTTAATATTTTTACTTTTTGATTTTTAATTGTCAATTTAAATCTTAAGTTTAAATTTTATGTTTCTAAATTTTCAATTTGACCCCCAACTTTTGATTTGAATTTTAATCAATACAATTTTACTCTAAAATTTTCTAATGCTCTAAAATGCAACTATTTATAACGTACGTTCTACGATTTAGATTTTACAAATGGATTTTCAAGTAATCACTTTTTGGGTGATGGCTTTACTTTTTGAGATTGCCTAACCTATGGGTTTTTGGGTAGTGGGTGAGTTTGAAAATTTTGCCCATGTTTTTTTGACACTTAATTTTATTTCTCTAGTTAAGGCGAGTCGTCTTTTTTTAACTCCTCTTAGATCAAAATATCTTTTAGTATCAAAAGCATATTCATCATGCTCAATTGTATTCTCAACAAATAAATCATACATAGACAAATTTTGAATATTTGAAAAATAATCATTAAATATTTGAGACATACTTTAGGTAACAGAGTAGCACTTATTGAAAGTTTTAAACCATTTACAACATAAGTCCTCTACCATCTAGAAAGAAAACTAGAGGGAGAGGTGGATTTTAAAGTTTTTCCTAATTTTATCGAAATACATCTAATAGCCCAAGTTCACGAATTGTACCCTTAGGTTAGGTTTTGGATGTCTTCCAATAAAGCTTAGGAGTTGGTTTCATTCTAGGGTGGGTTCAGCCGCAATTTTCTCCTTTGGTTGATGAATTTACTTGAAAGATAGGGTATTAAGTGTTTATGGCCATTTAGATAGGGTGGTATCATGGGATGGCAGATGGAAAGATTTAGATTATGGAAGTATGGGTAATTCAAGGTATTGGGTGGGGATATGGTTCTGGTTTTGGGGAGATCATAGGGGTACCACTTGATTAGGGGATAAAGCCAAGTAGGGTAATTTTAAGGTATTGGGTAGGGAGATTGGGGAATATTTTGGATGAATATGGCTAGGTTTGATTTTGGTACAAATGACGTAGTATCACTTATTTGAGGACAAGGCCAAGTAGGTAATTTTAAGGTATTAGGTAAGGAAGGTTGGGGGATATTTTAGCTGGGTATGGTTTAGATAGTTGAGTTTGGTATTGGTAGGGTACCACTTGATTTGAGATCATGGGTCAATGTGATTTTCATTCAGGAATGAAGCCTTGAAGAATTTGGTAGCCTTATCTTCACCTTTTTTTTTTTTTTTTTTTTTTTTGCATAATTCACTCTTGGATGACCAAATTTTCTTAAAATTATTTACCCAAAAAAAATAAAAAAATCACAACTCACACTTATTTACAACATGAAGGGAAAGATAATAAAATAAAATACAACACTTGGATTATTTGGACTTATTTTGACATTTTAGACTCGACCCTCTAACTATTCCCAGTCGAGTCACTAGTTGACGTAGCCTGATTTTTAAAATTAAGAATAATATGAAATAGTAAATTCGTTAAAGATAAGGGATTTTTTAAAGATTTA
Source organism: Eucommia ulmoides (assembly GCA_016647705.1). Classification (NCBI taxonomy): domain Eukaryota; kingdom Viridiplantae; phylum Streptophyta; class Magnoliopsida; order Garryales; family Eucommiaceae; genus Eucommia; species Eucommia ulmoides. The sequence continues at coordinate 33,271,071 of CM028326.1, read as the reverse complement.
GGTCATTTAAAAATAAGGAGTCGCTACCAAGCATTATTATTTTTTATTTTTAATATAACAATAACGAAATTAATGGGATGATGAAAAAAAAAAATGAGGGAGAGAAAAAAAAAACTTTCCACATCTAACACTATTTTCATTTTATTATACTTTTTTTTATTTAAATATGGGATAAAAACATTTTTGGTCCCTGAGAAATGTCTTGGGTGTCCAATTGGCCCATAAGAAATGCAATTCAACAATTTGGCCCTAACATTTCAAAATAGTGTCCAATTGGCCCCTGAGACAGATTCTGTTAAGTCAACTAACAGTCAACGTTTCATTAAGGGTATTTTAATCTTTACGCGTACAATGAGGTTAATTTTGAAAAGTCATCTAAACTTAACGGGTCAAAATATTTTTTTTGTCTTTCTTTCTCAATTGAAATAACATAATCATTTTTTTTTTAATTTGGTCTTTCTTTCTCAATTGAATAACAAATTATGGGAACAACAAATATATTTTTTTAATTATGAGAACAACAAATTTATGGGAACAAAACAACATTTTTTTTTTGAAAATATAAAAAGGGAATTAAAAACCCTAAGGAATACAAAAGGAATGACATATCTAACCAAACCAAATACAAACCTCTATGAAAGAGGAAGTAGGAGCAATTCCATTATATTCTAAGAATTTTCTGCTAAAACTAAGGGAGCAGATCATAATCATATTTTTTTTCGCTCCCATATTAAAACACAACATCAACACAAAAACGAACATCAATATCAAAATGAACACCATCACCAAAACAAACATCAACGTCAACGAACACCACCACCAAAATGAACAGCACTATTAACGAACACCAAAATCGAAAACAAATAACACCGCCGAAATCAAACCTTGGGGTTTCAATTTCGATTTTGAAATCAAAATAGGAAATTGATTTCGATTTCGAAAATGAAACCTAAGAACATGACACGAAGAACACCGCCGAACACCACCACCAAAACGACGAACACTGCCGAAATCGAACCTTAGGGTTTCGATTTCAATTTTGAAATCAAAACATGAAATCGATTTCGATTTCTATTTCAAAATCAAAATAGGAAATCGATTTCAATTTCAAAATCGAAATCGAAGAATACCGCCGAACATCGCCACCAAAACAACGAACACCATCGAAATCGAACCTAAGAATTTCGATTTCGAAATCGAAATCAAAACCCAAATCGAACCACGGTTTTGATTTCGAAATCGAAGAATACCGCCGAACATCACCACCAAAATAACGAACACCATCGAAATTGAAATAGAAATAGGGTTTCGATTTCGATCTCGGTTTCGAATCGAAACCCAAATCAAACTACAGTTTCGATTTTGAACCATGGTTTCGAAATCAAAACAAAACTAATTAGGAAATGAAATCAGAAACCCTAACACAAAATATAAAAAATCGAAGGAGAAATCATACATAATAGGGAACGTTGATGGAGGAATACTCTTCGCTCGCACCATACATCTCCACCGTTCTTCTCAAAAAACCCCAAAAAATTCCATGTTCAAGCCCTTCCATCATCTTCTTCCTCAACCCATATCACAAATCGGAGCTCTCGATTTCCATTGAAAACCTTAAATTCGAATTGAAAATCATAGGATCTTCTTAGGTTCATTTGAAGAATCCTAAATTGTGAATTCAATTCAATTAAATTTCCAACTGAATCGCAATCAACTTGAATTCTCCGATGGTTAGGGTTTGCGAGGAAGAAGCTAGAAGTCTCGCGAATTCGCCTTCGCCGACGACAACCACAATGTCGATGTACCAAACCAAGACAGTGAATGGGTCAAACTCCACCAGATTATCCTCCAACTAGTGTACTAGAGAGAGATAAAGAGAGAGAGTTACAGACCGATTGGATTGACGTTGCCCCAGTAGGTCTCGACTTGCGGATGTTACAGAGGATCACTGTACACCTCATTGGTGCTCGTTAGCAAAACCCGCACACCGATCCTCTTTGCCAACCCTAGCATGTTCAGAGTCCCCAATACGTCTGTCTTGTGCAATCAATCAAGAATCAGAATCAAGGAATCCAAAAATCGAACAAGAAAATAAACAAATTCTAATAAAACATTTAAAAATTGTGAATATCAGAGAGAAATCGAAGCAGATTCATAAAGAAATTTGAATTTGAAATCGATTCAAAGGATATAATTATCTTCACGGGGTTGTGCTTGTAGTGAACGGGAGAGGCGGGGCAAGCGAGATGGTAGATCTGATAGACCTCCACTAAAAGAGGCTCGATGACATCGTAACGGATTATCTCCGACGACGATCGAGCTTCTCGCGTTCAACCCACCGTCGATGAACGCTAAGCACGAGATCCCTTGTCTCCCACCTAAACCATCGCATTAGCCCCTGAAATCCTCCAACTTACGTTGATGGCGAAGAAGACGAAGACGACGCAGGTGACCGAAGGATTGGAGCTCAGCAGAAGGCGACAGTGGAAGAAGACGACCTAAAAAAAAAATTAAAGAAAAAAAACATTTTTAACCCCTTAAGTTTAACAAAATCTGTAAATAGATCATATTCTATTAGTAAGAATGAAATGACACTTGTACCCTTGGCCAAAAGTCACATGCTTGTCACGTGACTTTTTCTATCCAATTTTTCCAAATTTTACTAACGGAACCCAACCCAAGAGCCAATTGGACACTATTTTGAAATGTCATGGGCCAAATTATCGAATTGCATTTCTTAGAGGACAATTGAACACCCAAGGTATTTCTCATGGACCAAAAAGATATTTATCCCTTTAAATATAACAACGTAAATAAAATGATGATAAAAATAATTAAAAAAAAAACAAATAGAAAAATAAAAATAAAAGGTTTCCTCATCTAACGCTCGTATGCTAAACTTGAGAAGGAAGAACCTCGTTCCAGCATTTTCATCGAATCTTCGGATGATTTTATTTTTAGATTTTTTTTTTATAAGTAGCATCAACTCAAATGAAAAATGATAATAAAAAAAAATAGTAAAATAAAAATAAAAGTATCATTGTCTAGTGCTCAAAGGTTAAGCTTGAGAAGGAAGAGGGTTTTGGCATTTTTATCAAGCCATCGGATGATTTTAACAAAATTAAACTTGCGACAACGAATGAAAGCGATGAAAAGAAAAAGGGAAGAGACATACATGTCTTAGCAAGAATTCCCAACACGAGTTTTTTCTCTCTCAAATACGACTTCCCAACTGGGTTTTCACTGAAAATTGCTCCCTAAGAGGATTTCTCTTTGAATTTTTATTTGTCTAATTAAGTTGTGAGAATGAGGGTTCTATTTATAGAGAAAGATAAAGAATGAAAAAACACTAAAAACCCTAGAAAACCCTAATGAGCCTCCCAACCCTAGGCTTGTTCGACAAAAACTGCAAAAAAAAAAATCCTAATTCTAGAGACTTCCTTAGCTTGTTGCGCAAACCAACAGCGTGCATATCTGTCCGCGCGACCGCTATCCACGCTATTGTTTTTTTCTTTTTTGGTCTGGGGCTTGCCCCTCTCTCTCTCTCTCTCTCCTTATTTTTTTATTTTCTTTAGTTTTTATTTTCTTTTTTCTATTTTTTTTCCTTTTTTTCCTATTTTTCTATTTTTTTTTCTCTTTTTTTATTTGTTTCTTCTTTTTTTCTGTTTTTTATTTTTTTTTATTCCTATTTTTCATTTTCTATTTTTTTCTTCTTTTTTTGTTTTTTATTTCATTTTTCATTTTCTATTCTTTTCATTTTTTTATTTTTTATTTTGCATTTTTCCCTTTTTCTTTTTATTTTTCAAAATAAAGTAAAAAATAAAATAAGAATAAGATATAATAAAATTTTGGGCATCTTGTTGAGAGGTCCCACAAGTGAGGACCACCACTTTCCGAGGACCACCAAAGGAAAAAAAAATACTTGGATGGTCCTCTACAAAGTGGTGTTTTTCACTTTTGGGATCTTTGGAGGAATTTTCCTAAATTTTTTGGGGCAGCCAAAAATGGCATGTCTACAGGAACATCAACGTCGCACCTCTCATAGAGTGAAATCAGGGATGACCTAGAATTGCATTGTAAGGTAATGTGTAATTCATCACTATGAACTCCGTAGCCTTTGTTGTCTTTTCTCTTCCTTATTTGTCGTGACTGATAAGGTAATTAATATTTCTTTTTGGAGAGCTTAGATCTCCATTGAAATCCACCGTCACAGTTTGGGTGGTTCCTATGTCTAAACTGGGTATTCCCATCTGCTTCAAGGTACTTTCAAAAATAATATTATCTGAACTACCCGTATCAAGTAGGATTTGTCGTACTTGAAAGCTTGATATCCAGAAAATTATGACTAGAGCATCATTGTGAGGATGTGAGATCCCTCTGAAATTCTCAACGTTGAAGGTTATCACTAGGTCTAGGTGGTTTGCCATTCCATTTTTCCAAAACTTCACTCTAGAGCTGCCTTTTGAACCCTCTTTTTCCTTACTCGATTGGACTCCCTAGTTATGGGTCCACTGAAATATATCATATAGATCACCTCATGAGCATGGCTCAGACCTTCATCTTTTCTTCTTTTATCTCAGTATTTATTCATCCTCTTGTTTTCGATCGTTTTCGTTCTCTGGGTTGGCTGCTCCTGGAGATATCCTCTAAGTCACCCGTAATCTAACAGCTTTTTTATCTCCCTTTTAAGGTTCCAACAATCTTTTGTCTCGTGGTCATGGTTCTTGTGAAAGTCACAATATTTTTTCCTACTCATTCGATTCAAATCAGTTATGATCTTGGGAGGCCAGACTATTGTTTCGGCGGACTTAATATTGCACAGGATTCTTGAGATTGCCATCCTCAACCCCAACAAGTTTGGTTCAGAACGAGGTCCTAACCTCAGATCAGAATCTCTTTATCTATTTTTTGAGTAGTTAGAGCTTGTCAGTTTTGCCTTATTGTACTCCTTTTCGATATACTTCAGTTCATCTCTGGTTGAAGACCTTCTTTCGTGTGCTGACTTTACGTCTTCTAGCTTCATGTGGGGTTAGCTCTCTTAATCAATTCTATCATGTCTCGGGGATTGTGCTTTGTCAGTAAATCTTGAAAATGGTCATGATGTAAGCCTAAAGTGAAGGCGTTGATGATGAGATTGGCATCATATCCTTCTATACTTGTCAACTCTTCGTTGAATCTAGTGACGTACTGTCTTAAGGACTCTCATTTGTCATGTCTGATAGCAAATAATCTACTCATTTCTTCATTCGCTGGCATGTGATGAAACGATTGATAAACTGTTTCCCCAGTTCCAAGATTGTTGAGATTGAATGAGGTGGAAGACCATAAAACCGTTCCGTAGCTAAACCTTTCAGCGTTCTGGTAAAGGCTATGTATAGTACAAAATTCCTTACCCCATGCAATGCCATAACATACTTGACATGACGAACATGATCAATTGAGTTGATTTTACCTTTCATACTTATCAAACTTAGCAGGGTCAAATTTGTCTGGAAATGGTTCTTACAATAGTGATGTGGTGAAAGGTGGTGTCGTTCCTCCCAGAATAACCTCCAAGTCATAAGTGGAAGGCTCATCTTTCAGAATTCTTATCTCCTTCAGTTAGACAATGGTCTTGAATCTGCTAACCATCCTCATATCTCCTACTGGCAGGTCTTTCCTGCCCCCTCCCCCCTCCCAGTCTCGCCTTGGTTGCCTTCGATGGTGACTCTGGTGATTCATTTTCCTTATCAAAGTCATCATCGATGAGTTCTTCATTTACTCTCTTCTATCTCCCTGCGGCTATCTACATTACTACCTTCTTGAGCTCTCCAATTTGCTGGGCCAAAGACTTATAGTTTCTAGCCCCCTTTTGCACCTCCCTTGGTGCGCAGGTGGCTTCTTGTTGGGTCATTTCTGTGTTAACTTCCTTCTGTAATCGTAACTGTGGCATGGTATTGCTACGAGCTTCTTGAACTACTTCCCATAAACGGCGCCAAATGATGTTGCCCAAAATCTCACTTCTGACCCTGTTAATCTGCAAAATTGAAAACGCTAAGGGTGGTATCTGTGTGGTGTCAGACAAAAAATTTCTAATATGGGAATAAGTCAAATTGTTGTGTGATAGATAAAAAAATATATATATATTAGGAAATGTTTCAATGCATGTATTTGTATACCTGATATCTTGGTTGATTGTGGTGATGGGTGGTTATACATCCTTACGTGATTGTTCCACCTTCGTATTATCCAGTAATGGGTCGTTTTTATCGATACTACTCATGAAGGTGTCCATGACTTCATTGCATCATAGTTTTTTGGTTCATCATGCCACTCCATTGGGCTTCTTGTCCAGTCTGCCTCATGGACCCTTGGCAACCCATACTCGCGTGAGTTCACTAGGGCGAAGTGTAGCTAGTCGAGTGGACTAATATACATCTAGTCCTCATTTCTCCATTTTTCTTCGGCCCAAGATGTGGTTGTTTCCTCAGGCCCATTATGTCAGCCCATTTGATTAGCATGCATGTTTAAATGGGAGGAACGGTTGGACTGGAGTTTTACCTCCATAAGATTACCCCCATTCCTTTCCTTCATTGGTGGCCATTAATGAGCATGGACGCTTAGTAGAACAACTATCGACGACTAATAATTCATGTTTGTACCTTAAATAGTTAATAAAATTAACAATCTTATATATTCTCCAAGATCAGGGCATGTTGCCTCAGAGAGTAACACATGTTTCTGGTGATATTGACATCGAGAAAAACTTCACGCAGTTGGAATTGTGTTTGTTGTCTTCTTTGTATAATTGTTTGATTTTTTATATTGTTCACATGGAGAGATCTCTCTCTCCCCATAGGAGAAGTGTCGATTTCAAGCCATTGGCAATTATTCTTAGGGTGGTGGTAACTTATCCATTGAGTGAAATATAATGGAGTTCCTGCAAGGTTGGTTGAATTGTTGAAGATAGATTTATTTACCAAACAGTGATTAATTTTTAGTGGCTTTAATCACGGGTATTTACTATTCTATATAATAAATCATGACGAATTTTTTAAAAGTCTTTTGTAAAGTGTTGGTATTTATTTGAGCAAAATGGATGAATGAAATTGTAATAAAGAAATTTTTTGGGAGAAAATCATCGCCTAAAAATTTTACTCCCTTACTTTCAAAGAGGTTAAGTTGAGTTATATTTTATGCCATTTTAGTTTTATATATGTATTTTATTAACTATTTTTTAATATTTTTATCATTTTTTTATAATTATAAATTTAAAAATCGATATAATATCTTTAGACTAAAAAATCCTTACTAATAGTAAAATGGAAAAGCAACAAGAGTCGATGCACACTCACAAGGACGTAACCTTATAGCAACATGTCTATTCCTTCTTCTTTTTTGTACATTTGTAGTTTCCATATAATGCTTCTTGAATATTTACTTTCATGGCGGCGCTAGCATCGGCCTAGGGTAAGCATATGCCCCTCTCAAGTTTAAAAAAATTAGAACATCAATAAATATATGCTCAACCGTGGGCTGGGCCCCACGGTGCTATGTTTTTTAAGTCTTTTGATATGGTAACACTGGGACTTAGCGTTAGACTATACCCAACTGAGTCGACTGTGGGTTGGACCCCATTATTAATTTTATTATGCCTCCTTAGACATTTTGATGATTGTTGCCGCTTGAGTTTTTTGTACATAAAGTATTATAAGATGGGTGTCCCTCTCTCCAGACCCTTTACAAGGCTGGACTCTAGGTGCACTAAGAGGCATGGCATGACAAGCCAAAGTGTATCCAAGGACCAAGGCATGATGGGAAGTTGTGGTCAAAGCTTATCCAAGATTCTCAATGCATGGAAAAAGGGGGACGTGACGAGCATCGACGAAATAGGGCATCACAGGTTAATGTTAGCGGGAAATGGGTGATGTCGAGGCAAGGCAGAAGGCAATCCTTGACACACGATTAGGATCAACACTCATGGGTATCAACATGCATTGGCATACATGGCCACACATGAGCGTCATTGGACGATGTTGGTGGACATCTAGCATCACTAAAACAAGACGCAACGATCCTAGATGCAATGCTCGAATAGACATTCATAGGCGCAATAATGAAGGAAAGCTTAAGCACAAGGTCAAGTTAACAAGGCAAAATGTGGGTGCAAGACACGTTTTGACCATGTCGGCCACATGACGAGCCGTCAACAAATGTCAGCATGACCATGAGAACAAGATGGCATAATGGACAGAGAGTTGGCACGACGTCAAGCAACTAGAACGCAATACTTGAGTACTAGCTCGTGAAAGACATAGCATGCTGGAAGTTGTAGTGCATATGCAAGGCATATGATGAGCAATTGCTGGCAGATAAAACAGAACAACTGTTGTGTTGTGGATTGGACAAGTGTCAAGACAGGTGTTAGTTTTCTACCTAAACAGTTGGAGCTATCAACTGTCATTTGTTTCCTCTAAATAGTTGAATGCGTTTCTCGTTCTGGAGAGGGTGTTATTCTTGTGAACCAGACCAAATTATGAGACATTGTTTCCTTATTCTAGAGTTAAATACAAGGTTGGGCTTTGTCTGTAACTATTATGTGCCCGTGTGGGTGCGTTTTGTGTTGTATGTTTCGGTGTACTATGTTGTGTTGCAGGAATTCACATGCCTAACTAGTTGTGGTGACAATTAGGTCATCACAAGGTAAAAATTCGAAGTTGAAAAGTTAACCCTATGACACTTGGCCTCAACAATGTGCCCACTACTTTTCTCTCTCTCTCTCTCCCTGTTTTCCCCTTTGCCCACCTCCCACCTCTCTCCCTAAAAAATTATCTCAGTTCTCTATATATACCCCTCCCCCCTCATCGACATCTCCCATATTCTTTCCTTTATTGGCAGCCATTGACGAGCGCGGACATTAAACTGAACAATCATCAACGACTAATAATATATATTTGTGCCTAAAATAGTTAATAAAATTAACAATCTGATATCTACTCCAAGTTCAGGGAGTGTTGCCTCAGAGAGTAATACATTTTGATGGTGATATTGACGTCGAGAAAAGCTTCATGCAATTGGAATTGTGTTTGTTGTCTGATTTGTGTATTTGTTTGATCTTTTATATTGTTAACGTGGAGAGATCTCTCTCGATCCCCGTCGGAGAAGTGTCGGTTTCAAGGCACTGGCAGTGCTTCTTAGGGTGGTGATAAGTTATCAGACATTGATGATTTTTTAGTGGCTTTAACCAGGGGACATTTAATAGTCTATATAATAAATTATGTTTTTGAAAATGTCTTTTGTAAACTGTTGGGACTAATTTGAGGAATGAGATTGTATTAAAGAAGTTTTTTGGGGGAAATTCTCGCCTGAAAATTTCACTCCTCTACTTTTAAAGCGGTTAAATGAAATTATATTTTGTACTATTTGAATTTTATAGATGTATTTTCTTAGCCAATTTTATTATATTTTTTCATTTTTTTTACGCTTATAAATTTAAAATTTGATATATTGTCTTTAAACTTGAAAATCTTTAGTTATAGTGAATGCCGATCACCCTCCTTAAATAAAAAAAATGAGAAATTATTCTCTACTTCGCATGAACCAAGATTGTCACTTTCTGAAATTATATATATACTAGCATATAACCCATGCCTGAAGGCACGGGTGTAGAATAATCAAACCCCAAAAAACCTGATATAATTTTATCTATTATACAACATTCTACATCTATTACATTTGAATATTAATAATAAAACAATCAAAACCAACATAATACACCTATTAATTTGAACATCGATAATAATTAACAATCAAATATCAATTGTAATTAACAATCGAAACTAAAACTTGTACTGATATAAAAAAGTTCAACAATATAAAAAATCCAATGATATTCTATGGTTTTATATATAATTTGATCTTCAAAGTAAGTTATAAACCAATTAAAATAAAAATAATGATAATTATGAAATTATCCAATCAAAATAATGGTACCGAACAATTAGTACATAACGCGTGCCTAAAAGTACTATTATGCTTAATTAAGAAAGCCCAAAAGCACTATTATGCTTCATTACAAAACAATCTTATTACAAATACAAAGACTTAAAAAATATTTTTAAGAAAAATCCTAGCCAAATAAAAAAAAAAAAAAAAAACCATAAAACGCATTCAAAAATCAATTTCTTACGACAATAATTAATTTCGTAAAATGAATCTCAAATGAATATACACATTGCAAGGGAAACCAATAATAATATGATCTTACCTCCTATTCGGATAGAATTAAGGTATAACTTAAAAAAAATAAAGAATAACGTGTAAACTTGACAAACCATTTACGTTGAAATTAAAATAAAATAAGCTCACAAAAAAAATCATATTTTCCTGAAACCTCAATTTATATTATGTTATATATGTGTGTGTGGATGTGTGCGCACGCATGTATATGTGTGTAGTGCACGGACCTTTAAGCAATGACAAAAAATTATGACAAAACAACGTATTTAAAGAGATTTTCTTTATTCTTGTGCTAAAAATGATAAATAATTCGATGAACATGCGATTATGATTTTTAAATATGATAGGTTTAATTAATATTTTAAAATATGATTTTAAAAGTTAATTGACAATCACATGAAATGAATATTTCAGGTTTGATGAACACACAAGGAACTAAAATTTAGCAAAATAAAGAGGTAGAGACAAAAGATTTCAAAGTCAGCATAAATTACAAAATATGAACATTTTTAACAGTAAATAGTTGATCACGTGCTCACAAATAGAATATGTTCTTTAATTACTTAGGGTGAGTAACTGCAGAAAAGAGTGAAAAGCGCACTGCAATTGGAGAGAGAGAGAGTTGCAAGAAGGGTTAATTAAATTGAATCCTAATTAGTAGTTTAATTAAGAAAAATTAGATGAATCAATGTCTAAATTAATTAATTAATTAGTAATTTAATTAGAGAAAAATGGATAAATCGTTACCTAAAATAATATTAATGGCTAAACTTTTGGCTCTAAACTTAATATGTTAATTTTGACCCTAAAATTAATTAATTAGAAATTTAATGTGATTAGGACAAAAAATTTAGGCATTAATGTTATTTTAGGCATTATCTTTACTAATTAATGTTAATTTAGGGCCATATATGTATTCCAACATTTTTTGCCTCAAATTAAATTTCAATTTCCTTTTATGGCCCTAAACTTATATCTCGAAAATATCCTAGTCAGCAAATTTGTTTGTCTTAGTCAGTATTTGTTTAATTAATTAATTAATACTATATTAATTTGATTTTCATTTACATTAATCCGATTTCCTATTTGACAAATCTAGTTTCCTTACACGTCTTCAACTTATGTCTTAAAATGTCCTAATTAGCATTTAATTTGTCCTAGTCAACAACTTTATTTGTCCCAATCATATTTTTTTATCCTAGTCAGCCAAAAAATCGTCATATTTTATAATATATATATATATATATATATATATAATTAAAAAAAAATCCTCGGGCAGGCCCTAAAAATTTTGGCCTAGTCCAAGCTTGGCCCTAGATTTAGTCGGACCCTAAAATTTGAGTCCAAGCCCTAAAAAAATAGGGCCCGGCTGAGCGGGCTTATCGGACCCCCAAGCCCATGACCATCCCTAAAAAACAATGAGAGTCGATGCACATTCGCAAGGACATAACCATATATAGAAACAGGTCTATCCTTGCATTGGTTTCTGGGTGGGGAGTTACACTTGTAATTTCAATTTAATACTTATTAAAAAAAAATTAAGATTCTAACTTTTTATTTACTAGTGTTAAATATTTTATTTTGGATTTATACCACTCACCTCCCCTATCATTTTGCACTAAATCAGATATTTCTCTTGTCATTTTAAAAATATCAATCAGTTTCCTTATTATTTTGGTCAATGACTACTTACTACCCTTATAGATAAAAAATTAATAAAAATATTATTATAATGACAATTTTACCCTTGACTATTTAAAAATATAATATATAAATAATCCTTCAAATTTGTTATATATATATATATATATCCATCTTTTATTTTTACACTAATATCCCCATTTAAAAAAATATACTTTTTTAACCCTTTTATTAAACAAAAATAAAATAAAATAAAATAAACAAAAAATATCTTCCTCTCCCCACCACCAACCTCTCTCTCTCCGGCGATGGTGGTGGCGGTGGGCTGTAGGCGGGGATGGTGGAGGTGGCGGTGGCGGTGGCGGTGAAAGATTGTGGTAGGGTGGGAGGTAAATATGATTATTTAAAAAGTTAAAGAAAAAAATTATAACTTTAAAAATAAAGGGGTGTTTATGAATTTTTATAAAAATAAAAATATAATTTTTTCTAAAATAACATAAAAGCATTTATGTCATAAGAGAGATAAGTGATCATTGACGAAAATAAGAAGAGAGTTGACTGGTATTTGTAAAATAACGAAAGAAAGAAGTATCTAGTTTGATGCAAAATGACATGGAAGGTGAGTGGTATAAATCTTTTTATTTCTGTAAAGTACCCTATTTTTTTAACCTTAGTTTAATTATTTTTTGTCGTCTTTTTTTCTTCTCTTAGTTTAACTAATTCATTTTTTATTAAAAAAATAGATATATTTAAGATAAGTTAATAAATATATTTGGACTTAAATATATAATGTGTTTTTTCTGCAAAATATGGTGCTACTTGTTTATTTTTCTTAATGTTGATGGGGACTAACAATTTTTTACTAATTTTTCTAACAGATATATTTTTTTATTATTTTTCTAATTTTTTTTCTTGTCCCCTCTCATTAAAAATCCTAATTCCACTTGACTCCAAATTTTTATCCTTACACGTTAATCTTACAAATGTTAAGCACATATGTTCGGTCTATCTAGTAGGAAGATTAAGCACAAAGATCAAATCTGAAGGGCCAATACAAAGAAATATAAATATTAAAATGCAACACAATCCATACTTCTAGGGTTCAAAACATAATTTAATTTCAAGAGCTAAATTTGTTCTCATACCAACTCGAACACCTCGATCATCCTCTGTGCCATTCCAAATTTTGACAATTTTGATATTAAAATGAGCACCAAGAACTCGGCCATAATCTGTGTCATTTGGCACAAATACTCTACATGTCATTTTTTGTGCAAACAATACTCTACGCCATATTTAGATGTGGGTTTAAACAAGATTAGGTTTAATTTGGCATAGGCAGCACCCCGTGCCATCACATTTCAAATTTTTCATTCAGGAGAATCAAGCGAGTCAAACTAAGCGCAAGACAAAATCCATAATTACTAGCCGCAAAAATACAAAAATATTTACAGCCCCTCATTGCTAGGGGATGAAGATGAGATTGGCAAAGAGATCAAAGAAGAATCAATACACTGCGCATAGTTCTAGCTGGTTGCTGCTTTTGTTCATTCAAAGATAGAGATCAAGAATAATCTGAATGAGACTCGTAGAAATCACTTGGACTAGGAGACATCACCTCTTGCTCTAAAAATTGCAGCACCTCTTGCATTGTGGGTCGGCTTTCTGAATCCGCATCAGTGCATTTTGCCGCAATTTCTATAATCATTTCCACCGTTTCCGCATCAGCATCCCTGCACTTCTTGTCAACTATATCTTCTAATCGATTCTCTGTCACTAGTGTGTTCATCTGTAAAGTTTCAAAATCAAGTCAATAACTAAACAAGCTCCTGTTCGGGTTTTTACAGTTTGGAGGTCTCAAATCGGTTGATTTTGAGACTTTTTAGACGATCTGCAAAATGGGTATTGATTAAAAGTTGTTTTTTGAGAGCATACCCAACCGACAACATTTAATCCCCGCTTCACAAAGGTTGGATCAGTAGGTCTCTTTCCTGTTACGAGTTCTAATAACAGAACTCCGTAGCTATATACGTCTGATTTCTCGGTTGCTCTTCCACTTTGAAGATACTCTATTCAAAACAAGGAAGAAAAATCGCAAACTTGTATTTTAGTAAAATCAACCACAACATAACAACTCGATCCCAAATAATAATAATAGTAAAAGATAGGGCTTCTTGTTCAGATACTATAACACGCACATAATTAATAAAAACTCCCTAATTCAATTACACTTGAGTTTCAATTCCGCCATATTTCTCTTCCAAAAATACTCACATGCACACATTAAGTGGTATTTTAGTTGATTGTAACCAAAAATCATGCATGCAATATTCTTTGTTATACACTATATTATGCATTATACACTATATGATGCATTCCCATGTCCAGTTGAACGTAACTAAAATTTTGTTACTCTTATGACTAAACATTGGCGTTGCTTTTGACGGAAATATATTGCCCTTAAAAAAGGATAAAAACATCAATAAACACATGCTCTAAAAAACGGAGCACTAAAACATAAACGTTATCATGAATGTGTCGAGTAAAATATAAAATATAAATGGATTGGATTTCGATCCCAATCCAATCCGTTTATCCGGATAAGGATCATAGTTTACGATCTAATCCATTTACAACCCAAACCAATAATCCAATCATTAAATGGATCAAACATGATTTTGGTCGATCCAATCAGATTAATATAATACACATTATGTGATAGTAATTAAAATTATACGTTAACTAGTGCATAGCATATTATATATAAATATAATTAAAATTAAAAATAATTCAGAAAAAAATAATGCGTAAACTCCGGATCCGATCCACTCTACTCATTGACCCACTTAGTACTTGGATCTGATAAACCGATTATTGAACAGATCGGGTCAGATATGGATCACCCTCCAACCCGATCTGAGTCCGATCCGTTTACGGACCTAATTGGGCTCGTGCAATCTCAAGTGAAAAATTGAATGTATGAAATGGAACATATACCGGGAGCCAAATAGCCAAAAGTGCCAGCAACTACAGTTGTGACATGAGCGTCTTCATCGACCAAAAGTTTGGCAAGGCCAAAGTCAGAAACATGAGGCTCCAAGTTTTCGTCAAGAAGGATGTTGCTGGATTTTATGTCGCGGTGAATGATCCTCGGATAGCAGTCGTGGTGTAAGTAAGCCAACCCACGGGCGGAGCCAAGAGCTATTTTTAATCTAGCACCCCAGCTCAAGTGTCTATCTTCTTCTTCCCCAGACTCTCCTGAATTATACAAAGTAAAAATGTAATCTCCAAGCGTAAGACGAGATATAAAATCAACCCCACTTGACTGTAAGGCGACCGTTTAGTTGGTTTTTGTTGATTTTGGTGTAGTTGTTTAGTTCAATGTGGTGGTCCTTTGTTGATTTTGTTGTTTTGTGAATTTTCATATCGAAGTGTTTATGGTGAATGTTCGTTGTGGTTTGGTGAACGCTCGTGGCAACACAATCACCCCATAAACATATGGGGTGATTGTGGTAGTCCTTTGTTGATTTTGTTGTTGTCTTGTGAATGTTCATATCGAGACGTTTTTGGTGAATGTTCACTGTGGTTTGGTGAACGCTCGTAGCAACACAATCACCCCTTAAACATATACTAAATTATTTAAAATATCAAAATAAAAATGTGAATATTTACGTCTTGCTATATTTTACAAAATAATATTTTATGTAAATTTTGAAAAAATAATGATCAAAGAACAGAAGACTATTTTCTAAAAATCTTTGGGGACTAAAGTTCCCCGGTTATTTCAAAAAAGATTCACATTCCCAGGAATGCATCAATTATCATACTTAAGTTGCGAAAACGTCCTTTAACTCTAACAGCAAATTTGGTTTGAGAGAATCCCGGCAGCGGCGGATCCATAAAATTGGTTTTTTTTTTTGGGGGGGGGGTAATTTTTTTCATGGAGTTTAGTAGATATATTTATAATTCAGGAAGGGCTTATGTAATATTTTAAGGGATTTTAATTGATTTCTTCTAAAAGTATAGGGGTAATAGTGAAATTTTCCAAAAATTCAGGGGAGAGTTTGAGTGACTTGAGTCCCTGTGGGCACACAAAGCAGCTTCGCTGCTAAATTCCGATGGAATGGAATCATGGACATCTATTCAAAATTCGATTCTATTCCATTGGAATGAGATTCCATTACCTCCAACCATACATCTATTAAGGAAGATAACATAATGGAGTTTTCTTTCTCCATCTTTCTTTTTTCTTTTTGGATAAATTGATACAAAAGAGAAAAAACATACCATGCAAGAAATCATCCAAGCTGCCCATAGCCAAGTAATCATAGATAAGAAGCTTCGAAACAGGAAGCCTGCAGTAGCCTCTCAGGTTAACTAGATTTATGTGCTTGATACTTCCCAAAATCTCCAATTCCCTTTCAAAGCCTTGGTCGGAGCCTTCACGACTCCTGTCAATCCTTTTCACAGCAAACGTCCCACAATCATTCATGACCATCCGATACACAGTACCAAAGCCTCCGGACCCCACAACATCGTCCTCATCGAGCGCCTCGAGCTTTTCAATGATTTCAGACGAAGGGTATGGAAGATCACCATGGAAAGTGATGAGCTTGGCATCTACAAAAATAATGAAAACTATTAGGCTTTGCTTGGATTGAGAGAAATGGGGTGAAGAGGAGAAAAAAAAGGTTATGCTTTCTCCCGATTTCATTTGTTTGTGGTTTATTGAAGAGAGAAGATGAGAGAAAATAGGAGCAATGAGGAGAAAATTTCTTTGAACATTGGGAAATAAACTCTCTGACCCCACATATTGGGAAGATAAGATTCAAAAAATGAATGCAATTACAACAGACACACGAAAAAAAAAAAAAATCTGCCTTTTCAATTTTTTTATTTATTTTTTTTATTATTATTAAACGGTAAGATGTGTCCGAACCAGTTTACGCGCACCTCAACTAAGCACCTCCCCAGATGATCTTAAGGGCACACTCCCCCACATCGGCCTGGTACATTCAGGATTAAATTTCTTTTTACAAATAGGGCATCATAGAATTTGACTGTAATAACTATACATTCAATACTTTTCTCTCAACATGGTTCCCAAACAAGATGGAAATGAATTTGGAGCCTTTGGATTGAAATTGGAATTTAATGCATTTAAAAATTTTAAAAAATTAAATCCAATACCAGTTCCAAGGCTTCATTCCATTCTACCAAACGCTGCCTTGATGAAATTCCTTTGTTTCACCTGATTTCTCTAGATTTTGTTACAATTGCAGGCTTTCCCTTTGAACTAGAAATGAATGCATGCAAAAATCTAGAAATTTTCATGTGCCTATTTTCAATTCCAATACTTCGATTCCGTGCATCCAAACACTACTTCAATCCAAACCCAGTGAAAGCACAGCCAAAGGGAAATCGAAAAGGGGATGAAAATCCTGAAAGAATTTTTTTCTAGCTTACTTGTTTCTCGATACACTTGTTTCTTTACTTCTGTGTATTTCTTAGCAGCCCTCTCCTTCTTTGACAACAACCAAATCCAGAGGAAAACTAGAAGCATCACAAGAGCAAAACCCATTGCCGACATTGCACCAATAAGCAATCCTTTCATATAATGAGAGGATCGCTTCTTAGGGACTGCAGAAAATCAGTTGTAGAACAACACATCGTTAGTTGGAAATTATACAAAAAAAAAAAAAGTGATTCAGAAATAGTGATTGAGAGTTTTTTGTTTTGGTTTGGTTTTTTTTCTTTTTAGTTGAAATAATTTTGAACTATGACTTGCCTGCAGCTTGATCACTTTCGGCGTGTGGCAAAACTGCAGGAAATCCTAGTGAGGTTCGACATGGCTTGTCCACTTGTTGGCCACAAAGATCTAAATTACCTATAAACCTAGGCATAAGCAGAACATAATTCAGAACAAGCTCAAAGATATAAAAGATCAAAATAAGGAAAGCGCAATCAACGAATAATAGTTAAGTAATTTTTAAAATTACAAGTACACAATCGGACCTCTATCACCACTAATTCCGATCCTTCTTTTATATAGGATTCGACAATGATAAATTATACTCTTTTCATCCCAAATTTATTGCTACATTTGACTTTGCACAAAGTTTTAGGTAATGTTTAAATTTTTTTTTACTTTATAATTTTGCCTATGGAGGAGCATTGTCCTAGACTTTATATATTGCTCAGGATCAGGGAACACAAGCGATATGGGATTCAACACACCCCCTCACATGCCAGGGTAGACTATGCCAAACTACTACAAACAGATATCGAGGGGCCCAACATTAATATGGGATTAAACATTGCCCCCTCACATGCAAAGCGAACTTCAACAAACCACTACAAACGGAAATTGAGGGGCCCAACATTGATGTGGATTCAACGTACCCAACATAAAAAAAGGGTCTGGCTCTGATACCATGTAAAAACCCAATGGGCCTAACTCAATCCCAAAAGACGCCATGTGAGAGGATGATGGTCCTAAACTTTATATACAGCTCAGGATCAGGTAACACAAGCGATGTGGGATTCAACATTTCTCTTATTTGGAATGATCTTAAAGTGATAAAAATAAAAAAATAAAAAATTTAAATTTAAATTTGTGGTCGATGGGAAGTTTATTTAAAAAAAAAATGATAAAGTATGCATGTTAAAAAAGGAAAGATAGAAATTAATTGGGGACACCTAGAAAGTAGTACAATCAATATGGGACGGTGAGAGTATAAGTTTAATTTACATGAGTTCCAATTCACTGTAAGAAAACTAGATCAACTCTACATATGGAATATTGAATTATCCGCATCCACGTGGATCTAAAACATCTACTTTAAACGTGGCCTGTCTTTCGCTTTCACATTTTTTGAATACTGAACAAAACAGCTTCACATTAGAACAAATTGCAAACTAGTGAAGAACACGATGTGTTTAACATGATCAACCTAATCTAAGCATTTTAAACTTTAAAAAAAAATGAGTTTAGACGGTTATTGATCATGTTGAAACTCATGCATTGAGTCGAGCTAATTATTCTGCCTTCTATCAGCATTGTTATCAAGAAAGCCGGAAAAAGTTCGTAAAAATTGAAAACAAAACCAAACCATATTCATGAACCCATTCAAAACCATCGTCAGGATTCTGAAATATGATCCATCATAGTAAAGCAGGAAAACTTTGTTAAAATTGAAAACAAAACCGGATTCAATTCATAGGGACCATATCAGTATTGTTACGAAGAAAAGGATGGTCCTACATTAAAGGATAAGACATTTCCTCGAAACAATGTTCTAAATGGAATATGGTAGCTAAGCATGAAGATTTTATTACATATTAGTGAGCCGACAGTAATGATCGATACAATGAGTTTTCATCATTTTTTGATAACTAGCAATCTGCATTAGGTTACAAACAAATGGGAGAATCTAAACTATAATCATTGAAATAACAATTATCAAAAAGGTACTTACGACTTGTTCCCAAACGTGCTTAGAACTCCAACATCTGGAATTTCACCCGAAAAAAAGTTTGTGGATAAATTCCTGAAATATGATCCATCATACTAAAACGTTACAAGAGAATTTGCATTCACAATCAAAAACTAGGAACAATTGTAATATATATTTAAAGGATATAGGGAAAGAAGAAAATTATATTGATAATTTCTGTACATACAGAATGAGCCTTATTCTCCTAATTATATAGCCGCAGGAGCAGGCTAAATTAGGAAGAATATTATTGAAATAAATGGGCTTAATAAAGCCCTATAATAAAGATACCAAAAATATAAATTAACGCCTAAATATAATATTTCAACACTCCCCCTCAAGCTAGGGCAAAAATGTTGATGAGCCCTAGCTTGCTAATAGCTGACTGAAGGAGAGATGGTCCTGTAGACTTGGTGAACATATCAGCAGCCTGTTCTGAAAATGGGACGAAGGCTGGTGTGATGACTCCCGATTGGACTTTTTCACGAATGAAGTGGATATCCACCTCAATGTATTTTGTTCTCTCATGAAGAACTGAATCTGAGGATAACATTATGGCAGACTTGTTGTCACAGAACAACTTAGATGAGTTTCCAACGGGAAGTCCTAACTCAGTCAAAAGGGAACGAAGCCAAAGGAGTTCACATGTTCCTTGAGCCATAGCACGATACTCAGCTTCGGCAGAAGATCGGAAAACGACGGATTGCTTCTTACTTTTCCACGAGATTAGGTGTCTTCCGTTAAAGGTGCACAGACCAGAGGTCGAACGTCTATCGTCCTTCGATCCTGCATAGTCAGCATCTGTAAAGCAAGAGAGTCCCTCCTGTATCCCTGACATATAGAAGAGACCCAGACCGGGGCATGTTTTGAGGTACCGAAGGATATGGTAGACAGCATCCATGTGTGATGTACGTGGTGAGTGCATAAATTGGCTCACAACACTGACAGCATACGTAAGATCTGGCCTTGTATTAGTCAAGTAGATGAGACGTCCCACAAGTCGCTGATATACTGATGGATCTGATAATAATTCTCCCGAGTCTGTTGTTAACTTAAGGTTCGGATCCATGGGAGTGGAGGCTGGTCTACATCCAAGCATCCCAGTGTCTTGAAGAAGATCAAGAGCGTATTTCCGCTGCGAGAGAGAGATACATTTCCAAGACCGAGCAACCTCAATACCGAGAAAGTAGCGGAGATGACCCAAATCCTTGATGTCAAAAATATGTCCGAGATCTTTCTTTACCTGCTGAATGCCTGGTGCGTCGTCTCCGGTGATAATAATATCATCCACATAGACTGAGATAATGATGTACCGTCCCTGGTGTTGGCAACGGATGAAGCAAGTATGATCTGAGTGACACTGGATAAACCCCATAGTGAGGATGGCTTCGCTGAATCGATGGAACCATGCACGAGGAGACTGCTTAAGTCCATAGAGGGATTTTCGGAGTCGACAAACTTTGCCTGAATACTCCCCCTGAGACCGAAATCCCGGTGGAGGCTCCATATAGATAATCTCAGTCAGGGCACCATTAAGGAATGCATTCTTGACATCCAACTGGTGCAGTGGCCAAGAATGAGATGCAGCCAACGAAATAAGAAATCGGACAGTAGTCAATTTAGCAACCGGGGCAAAGGTGGCACCGAAGTCTTTACCCGGGATTTGTGTGTAGCCCTTAGCAACAAGCCGGGCTTTGTACCGATCAATCGAACCATCAGCTAGATATTTCACACTGAAGACCCACTTACAACCAACCGGCCGTTCACCAGTCGGCAAATCAACCAAGTCCCATGTATGATTCCGCTGTAGGGCATCCATCTCTGCTTGCATGGCGGCAACCCACTGTGGATTCTGGAGGGCCTCATAAACAGAGCGAGGAATGACAACCGAATCAATATTTCCAAGGAAGGATTTATATTGATCTGAGAGACCCTGAAAAGACAAATACTTGGAAATCGGATGATTAGTAGAACATGAAAGAAGGTAGCGGGATGGTGGGTGACGTTCCCAAGTCGGGTAACGGCGGGGAACAGGGTCAAAGATAATGGGAGAAGAAGAGATACCTGAGTCCGGAGAAGATGTCGGCAGGGGATGTGAGACACGTGGACGACGAGAGTAGACTCGTAAGGGGGTGGGTGAGGTATCAGGTGGGGGATGGGATGTGGGCGGGGAAGATATATCTAAGACAGGAATAGGACGCGGAAGTGGAGTATGATCCCCAGTAGTGGATGCCTGAATAGGTGGAGAAGATACAATACCAGAAAAGTAGGGTACAGTCTCAAGGAACGTAACATCGAGAGAGTGGTAAGTACGGTAGGTAGTTGGATCGTAGCACCTATATCCTTTTGACATGGAAGAATAGCCGAGGAAAATACACCGGATAGATTTATCATCTAACTTAGTGCGAGTAGGGCTCCGATTCTGGACAAAACACGTACAACCAAAGACACGGGGTAAGATAGGAAAAAGGGTGCTAGTGGGTTGCAATATATGAAAGGGGGTTTGACCAGTAAGGACACGGCTCGGGGTCCGATTAATGAGATAGGCAGCTGTAAGAACAGCCGTGTGCCAAAAAGATTTGGGAACATTCATTCCACGCAAAAGACAACGGACGACAGACATAATATGACGGTTCTTACGTTCCGCCACACCATTCTGTTCAGGGGTGTAGGGGCAAGTAAGTTGCTGAAGGATACCGTGCTTATTAAGCTCAGCTCGAAATTCATCGGATAAGTATTCTCAGCCATTATCAGACCTGATATTGCACACAATGGTTTTATATTGGGTTTTTATCATTTGAAGGAAGTGGGTAAAGTGAGTGTAAACCTCGGATTTGTGCTTCATCAAATAAACCCAAGTACACCGACTATAATCATCTATGAAGGTGACATAGTAGCGATGTTTGGAAATGGCTGTAACAGGAGAAGGTCCCCAAATATCAGAATGGATAAGATCAAAGGCTTGGGGGGCACGGTGCATGCGAGGAATATAAGAGGTACGGGTGTGTTTAGACAATTCACAAACTACACATTGAAATTTAAAGTCTTTGCAAGCTTTATTAAGAGATGGAAACAACCAACACAAATACTGAAAGTTTGCATGTCCTAAACGAGCATGCCACAAGTTTAAACTTTTGAAAGAACACATAGAGGAATCAAAAACAGGCAGTACAGAAGCTTGCATACCCTACACATAGGTGGAACAGGTGGAGGTGGAGGGCTGCCGAAGTAGTAGAGGCCATCGCGTTCATATCCCCTGCCAAAAATCTTCCTCGTAGTCAGGTCCTGTAAGAGGCAACGATCAGGTAAGAACACAACGGCACAGTTAAAATTTTTTGCAAGACAACTAACGGATAGAAGATTATAGGCAAATTTAGGAACATAATAAACAGAGTGAAGAGTGATATCAGGGGATAAGTAGGCATTTCCCTGACAACGAATAGGGATAGAAGTATCATCGGCAATGCATACAGACTTGTTAATAGGTGACACAGGGGAGGTGATGGTAGAAATCTCACCAATCATGTGATTGTTAGCCCCGGAATCCAGAATCCAAGTAGGGCGGCCAGACTTACCATGAAGCGCAGTAGGAGTACCGGAGGCAAGAGCAGCCGTGGGGCCGGAAGACGATGCCAAAGTGGTTAACTGAGTCAGAAGTTGGGCAAGTTGGGCCTGGACGTGAGAAATATCCAGCGAAGCTGAAGGAGAATTTTCTGAACCAGGGACAATATCGGCAATAACACCAGTACGTGGTCCGCCTCTTCCTTTCTGCCCTCCTAGGTTTCGGGGTTTCAATTCAGGATGAAGAATGTAACAACGATCAATGGTGTGACCAGGCTTTCGGCAGTGTTGACAGTATGGCCTTGTGCCTGATGGGCGAGGACCAGAAGGGACCGGAAAAGCCATCTGCGAACCAGAAGGAGCCGGAAAAGCCATCTGCTCAGGGACTGAGGGAGGGACTTCAGGTGGGAGAAGGAGCCGACGTTTGGAATCATTGTCAACAGTAGAGAATGCATTGTATAGATCCGGCATCGGTGATGTGTTCAAAATCTGAGTGCGAAGATTCTCGTACTCTGGATTTAAACCCATCAAGAAATTGTATGTGTGTCGACGATCCTGGCGCTTGGCTTCGATCTTAGCAGCATCTTCAGGGAATTCACTCAGAGGTTCATACTGCGCAAGTTCTTCCCACCGAGATTGAAGGTAACCAAAGTAATCTGCGACTGAAAGTCCCAAGGATGCCTGGGAGGCGTGGGAAATCTCACGGTAGAGCTCAAAAATCCGTGATTCATTGCGAGAATGAGCATACATCTTCGTAAGAGCAGACCATAATCCACTGACCGTCTCGTGAAACATGAAAATGTTATAGATCCGTTCCTCCATAGAGTTGAAGATCCACCCGAGGATGGTACAATTATCAGCGTCCCATTGAGCAAACTTGGGATCGTTGATATCTGGCTTTGGCTCAGTGCCGTTGAGCCATCCTGTCTTACGTTTGCCACCAAGGTAGAGACGGAGAGAGCGGGACCAGGCAGGAAAGTTCGCTCCATTGAGTAAGACGGTGGTAACACGTTGGACCGTGGCCTCAGGGGCACGAGTAGAATCCAAGCGGGCGGATAACTGTTGAGCATGAGCGGTCCGAGATGGGACGTCACCTTCCCTTCCGGATGCCATGAATACAGATGTGATGAGTCCGTAGCAATGAAATACACAAACAAAATGCTACGGAAGACTGATCTGGCTCCGGAGAGAGAAGGCACAAGCTGAGAAGCGAACTTGAGACAGAGTTACCCAATCATTCAGAAAATCAAAGAAGCGGCCATGTATTTAGAACAGCCGAATACCACCAACCGGAGAAAAATCCGCAATTGGCAGCAGGGTCGCGAAGACCGTGGGTCGCGAAATCGCAGGCGAAGACCGTGGGCTGCGAAATCGCAGCTGGGGGTCGCGAAATCGCAGCTGGTTGTTCGCGAAGATCGGGGCTGGGGGTCGCGAAGATCGTGGGTCGCGAAATCGCAGCTGGGGGTCGCGAAATCGCACCTTGTGGTTCGCGGAGATGGCGAGGTCGGTGACGAACTGGTTGGGCTTCGGGCGCAGTGGGTTGCGATCGGTTTCGAAGGGGGTTGCGGTGGTGGCTGGTCGGTTCGAAGGGGGTTGCGGTGGTGGCTGGTTTGGCAGGCTAGGGTTTCGGCGGCGGTTTCGGTGGCGAGGCTGAGATGCGTAGGATGGGGTTTGTCCGGCGACGGCAAGCTAGGGTTTCGGTGGGTTGATTGCGGTCGGTTCGAAGGGTTAGGGTTGCGGTGGTGGCTGGTTTTGCAGGCTAGGGTTTCGTGAATGGAGGCAACGGCGGCGGCGGCGGCTTGGTGGTGGTAAACAATGAAGTCAACGGCTTTTAGGGTTTGGAGAAAAAAACAATATTGGCTCTAGATACCATAAAGGATATAGGGAAAGAAGAAAATTATATTGATAATTTCTGTACATACAGAATGAGCCTTATTCTCCTAATTATATAGCCGCAGGAGCAGGCTAAATTAGGAAGAATATTATTGAAATAAATGGGCTTAATAAAGCCCTACAATAAAGATACCAAAAATATAAATTAACGCCTAAATATAATATTTCAACAATATTAGTGAGGGGAAAAATAATAAGATGCATCAACAAGAAATTGATGACCACTTACAAATGCCGCAGTCGAGTGAGACGGCCAAGTGAGGAAGGTATAGCACCCTTAAGTGAATTGCTTGATAAATCCCTGCATTTAGTTTTCAGTCACTAACAAAAACCCAAAAAAAAAAAACCACAAATATTTGGCACAAACAAAAGCTCGACGAAGTCCAATCACAAATTTAGATGCACGATATTTTAAGTATAAATTTTGGCTAGAAGCCGAATTGAAATCAGTATATCTTAGTGTTAGGAGGTTCCAACTTAAAACCATATGGTGTCAAGTGAAGTAACACATTTCATATATAGACTACTTTAGGAAGTCTCACAAATTCGATGTGGGATTCTAGCACCCACCCTCACGTGTAACCCCACCTTGCAAATGATGCGATCAAACAGAAAAGACAATACAAGCATTCATCAAACAATCGGAGGACAAACAAATGAGACTTTCCAAACGTAAATCTGATACCATGTTAGGAGATTCCAACTTAAACCATATGGTATCAAGTGGAGTAACTCATTTCATTATAGATTACTTTGGAAAGTCTCACAAATTCAATGTGGGATTCTAACACTTACAATATTGTGAGCGAGGAAAGATTTCCGATATCCGATGGTATCCCTCCTTGAAGATAATTAGCCCTCAAATACCTAAATATCACATAGTCATGTCGTTGGAAAGGAATTATCCATACACATGAATTACAACATATTTGAGGGCTCTCTTGAAGATAATTAGCTACAATCTCACTTACAGTGCTCTGAGTTCAGAACAATTGGTAATCTCACGAGGAATAGTGCCATGTAAACTGTTTTGGTGGAGTGCCCTGGTTTCAAAATTACATAATAAATTTACACAAATAAATTTATAATCAATCTAATTCAACACAAAAAGTAGTTCTAGGGATAATAATGAACAGGTAGTGAGTGGGTTTACAATCGCTGTAGCCTACTGAGTTTGCCAACGCTAGGAGATATTACTCCACCAAGATCCATATAAGGCAAATTTCTGTACAACCCAAAAAAAAAATCTTAGACTAAGCATATATATATATATATATATATATATAGAGAGAGAGAGAGAGAGAGAGAGAGAGAGAGAGAGAGAATGGTGGGTCATACATGGAGAGAACTCTGTGGTCGTTCGGATGGCAAGAAATGCCAGTCCATTGGCAAGGAGATTCATCGGTATCTTGCCAGTTACTGAGAAAATTCTTGCTATCATTCAATGAGATTTTGAACTCCAACAGTGTGATACCTAAAAAAAATCAAAAGATTTACCCATAAAGTTCGAAGCTTTTGAACTGAAATATGAAAAATGTGAAAAACACACCATCTTGAGAGAGGGCAAGAGAAGAAATGCTGAAAAGGGTTGCTCCCAAAATTGCTGTGAAGATCCAAACAAACATGCCCATTTCCATTGCTTCGACACAGATGGGTTATTTTCCCTCTCTCTCTCTCTCTCTCTCTCTCTCTCTCTAGGGTTTTCCTCTCTCTGTAGTGTGAAAAGCGAATGCTCAAAATAAGAGAAAGAAAAAGGAAAACTATGATGGCAAAGTGGACAAATATTGGGCAGTGGTTATGACCAAAAATCAGGTTATGATGAACCCAACCAAGCCCAGAGAGAGAGAGAGTCCACTACCCGAGTTTGAGTAAGAAGCAAGGAGTGGACTCGGTTTCAAAAGTGGTATAGAGAGTTGTGCAGAAAGAGATTAGCCGTTGTCGAGTGAGAATTCAAAAAATAGGAGCTCTTTCTGTACTCTCGCGTCTGTTGTCTGAAGTGAACTCGCTCTAGGAATTTGACAGGTAACATGGTTTCTGTATTAGGTTCACTCGAACTTCTGCTGAAGTGCGTGTGTGGATTGAACTTGATGCAATTCTGCCGAAGTACTGACATTGCACGGCCCAAGGCTAAATACACCATACATTACGTTCCACTGAGGCCATATTAGATGACAGACGTGTACGTACTCGCGTTTGTGAGCTTTTTACGTTATATAATAATTAAATTCAGTTTTGTTTTTTTTTTTCTTTTTTCCTTTTTTCAAAGACGCGAACGTCATTTTAGCGGGAGAAAACTTGGAGTAAAATGGCATTTAATACTTACTTTTTTTTAAGAAAAATAATAATAATTATTCAATAGTCTCAAGTTGACGGTTTAATTCATACATTATCATATTTTTTTGTTAAATTGAATATAACTAACTATATTATGTTTTACATATGTTTTGATGTAGCCAAAAATCTCCAGCGAATAGTCAAAAATCTCAGCCAAAAATCTCTAACAAAAATTCAAAGATTTCCAACAACTTGCAAAACCGAATAGCTCAAGGAACACTAGTATGCTGTAGGCCAAAGAATTACTGTCGTGAGAATAAATTAGTCTGTTTTAAGATTGTTGACTCAGTAAAATATCCAAAAGGGGGGGTGAATTGGGTAATTAAAAAATATTATCAAAATATACTTGAATAAATCAAATAATTAATTTTATGCATAAATTAATCATTATCTTTATATCACAGCGGAATTAAAACAAATCTAAGTACACACCCAAATAACAAAAATAAATAAATTAAGAAAGTAACACACCATATATTTATACATGTTCACCAAGCTACTCTTGGTTAATTCAGTCCCCCGAGCTCAACGGAGGTCGCACCCACTAAAACCAAGATTCCTTTAAAGGTAGGAACCAAACTCGCGCACCGATTCTTTTACAGACTCAAAATCAACATTTACAATTTTCTTTTCTCAAGTTAAGGAAGAACATCTAATTTTTACAGGTTAAAAAATAACTTAATTCTTTTTAACACTTAGGCTCAAGAATCAAAACCTTACCAAAACACTCCAAATATCCTTTTACCCGATAAGAATTGAACCGTTACAAAATCACTCAAAAAACGCAATTCTTATCCAGGAAGAATCACTACCTCAATCTCTTTACAGGAAGAGACTAAAACCCTGTTACCCTTGATTAAATATCCCCAATGATATTTAATCCGTTACAACTCACCAATACAAAAATTGATAAGTAAATCTCACTCGGAACTTCTATCACCTTAGACAAACAAAAACTTAATTAATATCCCAACTAGTGATAGAAATACGTGAGATACAGAAATCTGATTTTAATAAAAATATGGGTAGCAAATTGGAGCACGTAATCAGATTCAAGAAATTGTTTTAAAGAATATTTTCTTCAAAAATAAAAAACAATTTTTAAGATCAATTTCCAAAATAAAATAATAAAAAATATGGAAAGATCTCACCCGGAATCCATAAAAATAATGATTAGAACAGTATAGCTTTAAATCCGGTATAAGCAAGAATAGATCGCAGTTGATTATCAGAATCACTCTTAGAATAACTCACAGTATCGTAGAATGATAACTCTTATAAAATCTTTCTCAAAATGATATAAACTGATTTTCTCTCAGAATGATTTGCTGTTTTTTAGAAAATTCGCAGGTCTATATAATGGCACATGTAATCAGCCTCCTAACGGCTAGTTTACAAGTGCCATAACAATAAAATACTCTTATAGACCCCTTATAACATAAGGACTTCATTTAGGTTCAATTTCACTTAAAAACATCTTTCGAATCTTTCAATTAAACCCCCCAATCTTTTCTCAATCAAAATAGATAAGTATAGAATCTATTTCAAGTACCAAATTGAGAAACATTAACATTTAATGAACCATATTAAAAGAATTTAATTAGTATATAAATCATATCTTAAATAGTAAGAATATCCCTGAAATCTATCTCAAATCCTAACAAAAAACGGCTACTTTTAGATTTAAACTCGAATCAAACTATATCCTGAAACAACACATTCGGTCGACTGCACAGTCGACTGCCCAACTCAGCTTGCAGTCATACCATCGCCGTAGCGAGCATAGGTCAACCGCTCAGTCGACTCACAGATTCAGAGAGTTTGTCATGCTTTCACCGATCAACCGCACGGTTGACTCACAAATTCAGAGAGTTCAGATGTTTTCACAGGTCGACTCTTCAATTCAAGATGTTTCATCTTCCTTCTTCGGTCGACTCCTCAGTCGACTGCCTCCTTCTGAATTACTTCTCTGATCTCGTTTTTTAACCTACTTTCTTTTACGATTTTGTCCATTTATCTATTTTTATATTTAAATAAGCATCACTAATATTCTTATATTCTATTTTAGTCATTCAAAAATATTTCTTTTTAATTCACATAAAAAATAAAATTCATTTTATGCTATGTGTGTGTTCCTAAATGGGATATTAAGAGTTAATATTTACCTGAGTTGTTTTTCCTAATTTCTTCAAACTCTTAATACTTCTTCATCATCTTAATATCTTTATTGAGCATCCATTCCATTTGACATCTTCATTACTTGAACTTTAAATCACTAAAACACTTGATCAAATATTAGTTCCACCAAAATATCAATATTTAATTGTTCGTCAAAATCTTGGGATCAACAATCTCCCACTTTTTTATGATTACAATTAACTTTGATATTTTCTTTAAAATAAAATATAACCACACTTCCCCTGAATCCGAGGACGGGTTCTTTAACTCGTTAAAGTGTCACAATGAAGATTTCAATAATGCACAATTTAAAAAATACTCAATGAAACACAATTTTTAAATTTCTCCCTTTTTATTAAAACACAATTTTAGAATACTCCCCCTAAATAAAATATCACTCATTTCTCCCCTTTTGTCATCTTCAAAAATAAATTTAGGTAGGAATGAGAAAATAACAAACATGTAAGTCACTCTAGGCAAACATCATTATGCCTAGCCATACCCAAATCGCGAATGATTTTCACAAACTGATCTTCCGCTAGTGGTTTGGTAAAAACATCAGCAAGCTGGTCGGAGGTATCAATATACTCAATAATAATATTCTTTTTTCTGAATGTGATCACAAATAAAATGATGTCTAATCTCTATGTGCTTAGTTCGTGAGTGTTGTGTAGGATTCTTATTTAGATATATAGCACTTTTATTATCACAAAAGATCGGGACCTCTTTCATACAAATTCCAAAATCATGTAACTGTTGCTTAATATATAAAATTTGAGCATAACAGTTACTAGCTGCCATGTATTCAGCCTCAGTAGTAGACAAGGCTATCGAATTCTGTTTCTTGCTTGACTAAGAAACCTAAGCATGTCCTAACAAATGACATGATCCGCTTGTACTTTTTCGCTCAACTTTGCAACCGGCAAAGTCAACGTCGGAGTAACTTACCAATTTAAAATCACTTTCCCTAGGATACCATAATTCAAGGTAAGTCGTCCCCTTTAAATAACGAAAAATTCACTTAACGCAGTCAAATGCGATTCTTTAGGACAAGACTGAAATCTAACACAAAGACAAACACTACACATAATGTCAGGTCTACTAGCAGTTAAATACAACAAGCTACTAATCATATATCGATACATCTTTTCATTAACGCTTTTGCCTGTATCGTCTTTTTCAATTTTTGTAGCCGTTGCCATGAGAGTTTTGTACTCTTTAGCTCCTTCCAAGCCATATTTATTTAACAGCTCCTTGGTGTACTTAGCTTGGTTTATAAATATCTCATTTTTAGTTTGCTTAATTTGTAATCCAAGAAAGAAATTCAACTTTCCCATCATACTCATTTCAAATTTAACCTGCATTATCTTAACAAACTCTTGACAAAGATCCTCATTAGTAGATCCAAAAATGATATCATCAACATATACTTGTACTAATAGGATATCAAAATCAGTTCGCTTTACAAATAGTGTTATATCACAAATACCTCTTTGAAAACCATTTTCGATCAAATATTGGCTAAGGTTTTGTACGGGCTCAAACAAGCTCCGAGAGTTTGGTATTTGCGAAGTTTAAATACAAGATCGGAAAATTTGTCACTTTCAAATCCCGGGGATTGTTCTACATAAACTTTTTCAGCTAGAAAGCCATTTAGAAATGCACTCTTTACATCCATTTGATATAATTTAAAATACGTGAACATGCAAAGACGAGTAGCATTTTAATTGCTTCTAGTCTAGCAACACGAGCATAAGTTTCATCATAATCAATTCATTCATCTTGATTATAACCATGTGCCACTAATCTTGCTTTATTTCTAATTACCATACTAGATTCATCTTTTTTGTTTCTAAATACCCATTTAGTACCAATACCTGGATGAAAATCCGATCTCAGAATAAGACATCATACTTTATTCCGCTCAAATTGAGCTAATTCATCTTGCATTGCAAAAATCCAATATTCATCAATTAGCGCCTCAATTATATTTTTAGGCTCAATTTAAGATAAGAAAGTAAGATTAATTATATCCCTAAGAGAAGATCAAGTACCTACACCTTTTTTGAAATTACCGATGATTTATTTAATTGAATGCCCTGTATTTTCTTTATAGCTCTTGGTAAAGTCGAATCATTCTCCTTAGGTTCCTCCTCTTGTTGAGACTCATTTGGTGCATCATTACCTTGGTTTTGGTTATTTGAGATACCTGCATTATCATCATCCAAAATCTTTTTCAACAAGTATGGATCAATTTCCTCAAAAACAACATGCATAGTTTCTTCTACTACTAAAGTACGTTTATTATAAACTCTATAAGCTTTACTGTTAGTATCATATCTAAGGAAAATCCCATAATCAGATTTAGTATCAAATTGATCAAGATTATCCTTGACAAGATCTCCTTGACCTGCTACGGGTTCTTTTTCGTCTTGATTTCGATTCTTGAATTCAAAATTGGATGATATCAAAAAACTCCCCTTTAGTTTTCGATTGAAATTTATCTTTTTCTTTTTCTTTTCACCAATATTTTCGTTTCTATTAATTATATTAATATTTACAAAAAGTAATTTGTCTAGTATAACCCATAGTCTCATTTGATATGTCATTCAAAATGAAACATTTGCATTCAAAGACTTTAAAATATGAAATATTAGGAGTCTTACCATTCTAGATTTCATATGGGATTTTATTAAACCCTCTATGAATTGATACCCGGTTTACCACGTGACAAGCGGTACTTATTGCTTCAGCCTAGAAGTAGGTTGGTAAACGATTTTCATTTAGCATTGTTTTGGCCATCTCTTGAAACATTATGTTTTTCCTTTCTACTACACCATTTTATTGCGGTGATCTTGGTGCAGAAAAGTTGTGAGTATAACCATGATCATCACAGTAACTTATCACTTCATCATTCTTAAATTCTTTTCTTCTGTCAATATACCGATAATTTTACCCTTTGCGTTGTCTCCGAAAGTCGCATGACCTCCATCTTTAGGTGTCAAATATGCAAATTTTTCTTTATCTCCCGTCATGTATTGAGAACAATCACTATCCAAGAATTATTTGTCCTTGCTTATTGATGTTTTTAGAATAATCTGCAAGGAGCACCTCAAATAGTTCCTAAGTGGTACCCAGCCTACGTGGGTTTGATCTTGTTAGCGGGATAATTTTTGTTCCTTTTGGAACCCAAACTTGTCTACAGTTAGATAGTTTTGCAAAATATCTACGAATAGTATGCCCCATAACTTTACAATTAAAATATCTAACAAGATCCTTAATTTCAGAAAAGAATTTATGAAAGCGTTTTTGTTTAAGATTTTTTTGAAATCCAACACTGGCCTTATCAAAAACTCCATGTGAACTTCCCAAAAATATTTTCAAATTGTTTTCACCGCCAATAAATTTGAGAACAATTGATTGTAAATCCATCAATTTAGATTCCAACCTATTGTTTTCAAATTCATAATTCACCACTTGCTTATTTAATGTGTTAATTATACTTTGAAGGACATTTATTTTAGAACACTGGTTTTTATAATCATGTGAGAATTCTTGATAAACATCAAATAATTCATTAAAATTTAAAGGACAAGAACTTGAACAATTGGTTACCTCACCACCAGTGGCCATTAATGCAAGCATGGACGAATCCTCACTATTTGATTCTTCTGAGCTACTTGAATCGGAATAATCCCATATAGCATTTATCAATTTCTTCTTACTCTTCTTTGCTTTCTTCTTCTTCTTCTCCTTTTCTTTATCCTTCTTCGGTTCGGAGAAATCATTTTGAAAATGACCGGTTTTGCGACAGTTATAACATTCCACTTTGGACGTGTCGAGATTTATTTTTTCCCCAGAATGTGCGAGTCATTCTTCGAAAATTATTTGTGAGAAGTGATACATTCTTCTCTTGCTCACTATTAAGGCTTTCATCATCACTGTCATCTACTTCTTCAATTTTTTGAACTTTTAGTGCCAAGGATTTTCTCTTGTTATTTCTGGTATCATCCTTGTAGCTTTTGATCGTCGATTCATGAGTCATCAAATTACCAATTAGATCATCGATGTCGTATTTTCCAAGATCCTTGGCTTCTTCGATTGCCATCACCTTTGACTCTCATATTTTCGTTAAGGACCTTGGATCTTTCGTACTCTATCCTCCATGGAGTATGGCTTTCCAAGTTGATTCATATTGTTGCATATGTTATTGAAGCGAGTGTAGATCTCATGAATCGATTCATTCTCCTCCATCCTGAACAACTCAAATTTTCTCATGAGTGCATTGATCTTTGACTGCTTCACTTGACTTGTTCCGTCGTGGATAACTTGTAACTTATCTCACATCTCTTTTGCGGATTTACAATCTGAAACTCTAGAATACTCATTAGCATCTAAAGAACAAAAGAGAATATTGATACCTTGAGAATTAATAGAGAGTTTCTGCTTATTGGAAGTAGTGAGTTATTCTTTCTTCTTCTCAACTCCATTTTCCATTGAAATAAATGGACTATCCTCGATTGTTAGCCACACGTCATAATTTATAGCTTGAAGAAAGGCCATCATCCTGTCTTTCCAAAACGAGTAACTTTCACCTACAAATAAGGGTGGTCGGTGCATACACTGCCCCTCACCCAGTATGTCTATTATATGTGTCATGTGATCTTTGTTAGCAAAATAGATTCGAGCTGAACCATCTCTAATGCCAATTGTTGGCCTAGTAGAATACCCAAGAGGGAGGATGAATTGGGTAATTAAAAAATATTATCATAATATACTAGAATAAATCAAATAATTAATTTTATACCTAAAATAATTATTATCTTTATATTACAGTGGAATTAAAATAAATCTAAGTACACACCCAAACAACAAAAATAAACAAATTAAGAAAGCAGCATACCAGATATTTATACTGGTTCAACAAATTACTCTTGGCTAATCCAGTCTCCCAAGCTCCACGGAGGTCGCACCCACTAAAACCAAGATTCCTTTAAAGGTAGGAATCAAACCCACAAACCGATTCTTTTACAAGCTCAGAATCAACTTTTACAATTTCCTTTTCTCAGGTTAAGAAAGAACCTTTACTTTTTATAGGCTAAATAATAACTTAATTCTTTTTAACACTTAGGCTCAAGAATCAAAACCTTACCAAAACACTCCAAATATCCTTTTACCCGATAAGAATTGAACCGTTACAAAATCACTCAAAAAACGCAATTCTTATCCAGGAAGAATCACTACCTCAATCTCTTTACAGGAAGAGACTAAAACCCTGTTACCCTTGATTAAATATCCCCAATGATATTTAATCCGTTACAACTCACCAATACAAAAATTGATAAGTAAATCTCACTCGGAACTTCTATCACCTTAGACAAACAAAAACTCAATTAATATCCCAACTAGTGATAGAAATACGTGAGATACAGAAATCTGATTTTAATAAAAATATGGGTAGCAAATTGGAGCACGTAATCAGATTCAAGAAATTGTTTTAAAGAATATTTTCTTCAAAAATAAAAAACAATTTTTAAGATCAATTTCCAAAATAAAATAATAAATAATATGGAAAGATCTCACCCGGAATCCACAAAAATAATGATTAGAACAGTATAGCTTTAAATCCGGTATAAGCAAGAATAGATCGCAGTTGATTATCAGAATCACTCTTAGAATAACTCACAGTATCGTAGAATGATAACTCTTATAAAATCTTTCTCAAAATGATATAAACTGATTTTCTCTCAGAATGATTTATTTTTTTTTAGAAAATTCGCAGGTCTATATAATGGCACATGTAATCAGCCTCCTAACGGCTAGTTTACAAG
This sequence comes from Eucommia ulmoides, assembly GCA_016647705.1. NCBI lineage: Eukaryota > Viridiplantae > Streptophyta > Magnoliopsida > Garryales > Eucommiaceae > Eucommia > Eucommia ulmoides. Next base: position 33,235,919 of record CM028326.1, on the reverse strand, counting down.
TGCCATAACAATAAAATACTCTTATAGACCCCTTATAATATAAGGACTTCATTTAGGTTCAATTTCACTTAAAAACATCTTTCGAATCTTTCAATTAAACCCCCCAATCTTTTCTCAATCAAAATAGATAAGTATAAAATCTATTTCAAGTACCAAATTGAGAAACATTAACATTTAATGAACCATATTAAAAGAATTTAATTAGTATATAAATCATATCTTAAATAGTAAGAATATCCCTGAAATCTCTCTCAAATCCTAATAAAAAATGGTTACTTTTGGATTTAAACTCGGATCAAACTATATTGTGAAACAGGACATTCGGTCGACTGCCCAGTCGACTAATCAACTCAACTTGCAGCCATACCATCGCCGCAGCGAGTATAGGTCAATCACTTGGTTGACTCACAAATTCAGAGAGTTTGTCATACTTTCACCGGTCGACCGCTCGGTCGACTCGCAGATTTAGAGAGTTCAGATGTTTTCACAGGTCGACCGGTCAGTCGACTCTTCAATTCAGGATGTTTCATCCTCCTTCTTCGATCGACTCCTCAGTCAACTGCCTCCTTTTGAATCACTTCTTTGATCTTGTTTTTTAACCTACTTTCTTTTACGATTTTGCTCATTTATCCATTTTTATATTTAAATAAGCTCCACCAATATTCTTATATTCTATTTTAGTCATTCAAAAATATTTCTTTTTAATTCACATAGGTGCAAATAAATATACTTAACAAAAATACACGTAAAAGATAAGATTCATTTTGTGTCATGTGTATATTCCTAAATGGGATATTAAGAGTTAATATTTACCTGAGTTGTTTTTCCTAATTTCTTCAAACTCTTAATACTTCTTCATCATCTTGATATCTTCATTAATCATCCATTCTATTTGACATCTTTATTACTGAAACTTTAAATAACTGAAACACTTGATCAAACATTAGTTCTACCAAAACATCAATACTTAATTGTTCATCAAAATTTTGGGATCAACAATATTAAGCAAAAGACTTGAGTGAATAAATAAATGTGATATAATCCCTTATTTATAGACATCATGCATCATGGTTGTTTGGTGTTGTTAATCACGCCTTTCCCACGATCTACTGTTATTTTCTAGGGAGTAGTCCCCAATGTAGCGCAACATGGGATCGTGGGGTCGGACTGGTTTGGTTCTCTTGGCCTCCCACTAGTTAAATCCATTTGATAGATCATTAATATGGGTTGTTATGTTGGGCCTAGCTTTGTTCAAGACATTGGGTTGTTCTCTTAATTTTCTCCCAAACTCTCTGTGGAGTAGCTATGGTAAGCTCGTCCGAGTTAAATACAAGGCTGCCCATATTAGCCGTTTTTGGCAGTTGGGCTGGACTGAAAAGGTTTTTCCTTCGTTATTGGGCCTAATTTCGAAGAAGTAAAACAAATTAGAAAATAAGTTGCCTTTTTTTCAAGGGTAATTGAGAGTTCTCCCCAGAAGAAAAAGGGAGCCCTATGGTGGTGTTAAAGCACTTTAATTTTCTAAATAATCCTTTTCAACTTCCCCTCATTTTTCATTTTAGGTTAACTTTTATTGTTATATTTTGAATGTGTGTTATGTGCGCGCAAGTAAGGAAGCCTGTAGGAAGTTTCGTTACACCCTAAAGGTCGTGAATGAGCTATCAAAGCTCTTGGTTCCAGCAGTCTATCCTTATAAGGAATTAACGTACAACCCCTTCAAACCGAAGAAGATGGTCACAAAGAAGATGGGTCAAACCAATAACTTGGCCATTGGGAGTAAGAGGAGGAAGAAAAGAGTGTCCAAAGCAACTTTTCAGCTTATAGCTTCTCTGCCCGTTCTTGAGCCACCCCCTAGTATACATTCTTTGATTTCAGACTCTGATGATGACCAACCGTAAAGCAAGAGACGACGAGGTAAAGTTATTTCAGTTCTGTTCCAATCACCTAGGTTCATTCTCCTATTGAGATCCAAGGTATTGAGCATGTCACCTATGCTGTTGGCACCCCAATTATCCGTGCAATTGGGACTTTTGCCACTTGTGCACATTCTCTCTCCGTTTTTCCCTTTACAACATTGAGTCATAACACTACTGCCTTACTGAGCAGATGTGGCGCTACGCGAGAGTAAATGTGCCAAGTGTTGAAAAATATAGGTAATGTAGGTCCTTTCGTCCATGGTCATCAAGAGATCTTTGACGACGCTATTCGTGCTCTCATAGAGCAGTCTTGGGACAAGGCCCGAGCCAAAGTTGGTACTTGCAACTGTGTTGAGCTTTTCAAAGCTATTGTTGTGCCAACTTTTAAGTATTTCCCTATGTGTGGCAAACTTGTACCTTTAGTTGTTGTACAAATTCTTTCCTTAGACATATTTTTTATTTGCAGATAATCCATTGGACTTTTGCATTAGTTGGGAGTTCTGATGATGTCTCAAAGTTGGATACCTAACTTATGCACCAGTTTACAGAGTCAAGTAAGTTGGAGAAGAACATTCGTGCCCTCCAAGAGTAGAAGGGTTTCTTATAAACCGAGCTTGCAATGAAAAGGTCTTCGAGGGAAAAGGTTGAAGCTGACTTGCAAGCCACATATGTTCGATGTGAAGTCTTACATCAAGATACCATAAGGCTAACCAGTAAGAGCAATAGGATGTTCATAGAGTCCTCATTTCTAAAGGACGAGGTTACTGCCTTAAAGGCTGAGATCACTACCTTAGAAGCTGAAGTGAAGACAAAAGATGAGGCTTTTTCCCGTGCAGTCAAAGAGAAAGACTCGTTGGATGTCGAGTTGAGCTTGAAGCAGGCTAAAACTGCAAAGCTGAGGACCAGGTCAGCGGGGTTGCTTCGTATGGTAAAGGAGCTCAATAGGACTATTAAGTTGAAGACTAAGGAATTGGACTAGAGGGCCAGCCGGATCTAGGACCAAGATGATGATCTAAGGGAGGAGCTTCAGACAATGGGCTTTAAGTATTGCTAAGCCCTTGTGAGGAAAGAGCGTCCTAACCTTGATCTCATATTTTTGGATAAGGCCTTGTAAGGTGACGACAAAGAGGATGATGAAGGTGAGGTTGAAGTGACAGTTCTCCCTCTAGTTATCTCTGAACTTCCATCAGCATCTCCCGAGGTGATTGACATCGCTTCCGAGTCATGTTCTACAGTTGCATAGCATACTCTAGTTACAGCCAAGGTAATGCCCATCGCTTTCGAGTTGGTGCCTGTTACTACTGAGCTGATAATTGTCGACCCTTCATTGGTTTCTTATTTAAGTCATCTCATCGTTGATCCAGCTCTTCAGCATCAACTAAGCCACAAGTTGCTGTCCAATCAGGCGATGTAGTGGAGTAGAGGCTGTCCTGTGTCTTCATTACTTAGTTATCCTTTCAGATTTCCTTTTGTTAGTTTTTGTAATTATGACCATTTTTGTAATTATTAAATTGTTAAACAGACGCCACCACTCTTTGTTTCGAAAATCGTAATCATAATTATGGGGTTTTTCTATGTCTTTTTATGTCATTAATCGTAATGAATGTTTTTCATGCTTGACGATTCGTTTAATTCTTTTTTGTTATTTCTTTTTCTTGGTTTGGCTATTTACAACTAAACTTTATGACTTTCTTTCGTTACTATTCTTTCTCTCTATTTTGTTTTATGTTTTGATTTTCTCTGTCTTTTTTCTTCCCGAAATGTCTTCTGTCTTCGAAAAAATTGAAGCCAAAAGAAGAAAGCAAATAAAAAATGGCATTCGCTTCTGTGAGCTAATGGCAAAAGATCTCCAACAACTTACAAAATCGAAAAGCTCAAGGGACACCGATATGATATCGATCAAAGAACCTCCGGCGTGAAAATAAGTTATTCTACTTTAGGGTATTAAGCAAAAGACTTGAATGAATGAATAAGTGTGATACCGTCTATTATTTATAGACTTCATGCATCATGGTCGTTTGGTGTTGTTAATCACGCCTCTCCCACGATCTGCAGTTATTTTGTAGGGATTAGTTTTGAACGTAGAGCTGCATAAATGGGGTCACACTGGTTCGGCTCTCTTGGCCTCCCACAAGTTAGATCCATTTGATGGATCATTAATATGGGTTGTTATGTTGGGCTTGACTTTGTTCAAGTCATTGGGTCGTTCTCTTAATTTTCCCCCAAACTGTCTGTGGATCAGTTACGTTAAGCTCGTCCGAGGTAAATACAAGGCCACCCATATTGGCCCTTTTTGGCAGTTGGTCTGGACCGAAAGTTTTTTCCTTCTTTATTGGGCCTAATTTCTCAGCCCATTTTTCTCATCATGCTTCTCTTAGACACTATATGTATAGGCGGAGAATTTTCCCACATCATGCTTTACTCCAATGGTCAATGCTTACTTAGGGATATGTTTGGTTGGAAAAAAAAAAAAAGAATATTATTTTTATCCATTGTGAAAAAAAAAAAAAAAAAAAAAAAAAAATCTAGTGATGTTTGGTTAGGAAAGAAAATGACAGGAGAGAAAATAATTTATTTTAATATAATTTACTATTTTACCCTTATATACTATAAAAATAACTTTAAAATTATCAAGGCTATAATTGTAATTTTTATATTTGTTTTCCTCATTTTCCCTCTATTTTTCTCACAAATTTGAGAGGAAAAAAAAAAAGAGCGGGAAAATGAGCCTTTTTTTTTCCTTCCATTTTTTATTTTCCATTCTATTTTTCTTCCTTACCAAACATAATTTTTTTTCATTTTCACCCCTTTTTCTTTTTCATTTTCCCATCTACCATTTTTTCCATTCAACTAAACTTACTATTATATCTCTAGTCAAATATTTGTAATTAAGGTTTTCATTGCCAGCCATCGACGCCACCATTCGTCGTCGTCGTGCCGCTATTAAACCTCATGCTTTCAATCTCCAAAGTCCAACCATTGCATGCTGAATTTTTTTTAATTATTTTTTTGTTTATTTTTAATTACACGTAACTATTTTTTCGTTTGATTTTTAGTTGTATTTTTAAGTGTTTTTTTAGTTAGTGAAACCAAAAAATTGGTTCGTCAGATATGAGACTTTAAGATTAAGAATATGGAATATCTCCTAGCTCGGTTTCCTGCAAAACAATCGCGATGGGTTTGCTGGAGTTACATCTCCAGTGTAAGAATCAGTCGAGCGGTCCAAGAAATATTTGGCTAAGTATTTGCTAGGAAAAGTGTGTGCTTGTGCAAGTGAATGCGTGTACCTGGATCGACCCCCGTTCTTCGATATTTGTATACGGGAGAATACTTATTTAGCCTATCCTAGTGGAATGTTGGATACTTATTTAGGGAGTAGTAATGGTTTATTCCTTAATGAGCAGGAGACTTTATTACTGCCTTTGGGATAGAAAGTTGGTAATGACAGGTCACTAGAACCCGTCCTAGTATCCTGGTTTGAGGACTCATTTATACCTATTGTCCCATATCAGAATTGTCGATATTAGGAGTGTGCATGGGTTAGGTAAGTTTATTTGTTAGTGGATCCGAGGCTTGACTTGGCTGATTTCAGGTATAACATTTTCCACCTGTTGTTAACCGATCTGATGAAAAAATCAATATCTCTGGGCTTTTTCGAATTCAGGTTAGTTCGGTTATGTTACGGGTGTTGTTCAGGGTGTCAGATTCTTAAAGCCTTAAACCAATTTTACACTATTTTCATTTCAACAAAACATTAAAAAATAAAAATAAAATAAAAAAACACATCTTAATTCACTTTTCAACATACTTTCAAAAAATAAAAAAAATCCTAAAAACTCAACAATGTACAAAATTACCAACACAAAACAATCCAATTAAAAATAATAATCAGTTAGAAATAAAGTAAAATAAAAAATCGATACAAATAAAAACAGTCCTGAATAACAATGAGTCTTTTTTTCTCTATCCAATTTTTTTCCATGCAATTTGTAGATAAAACTTCAAGAAATTACGTATAAAAATAAATTAGAATTAAAATGATATAAAAATAAGAGAAAACAATTCAAACAAATTAATAAATAAATAACCCGAGTTGAAGTTGAGCCTTGCAAAGAAGAACTTGACATTAAATCAAAATCACCCTAAAAATCAAAGAACAAATAAATCTAATATTTACTTTTATAAAATATATAATTAAAACATAAAAAAAAAAAACAATTATAATTTAACTTACCTAAATCTTCCTGAATCTCCTCGACATCATCCATCACCTTTCGAAGTGAAATCGGGACAAATGTTTGAAGCCAATTTTGAGAACAAGTAAGGGCTTCTACCATCAATGGAGAGAAAGAATTACGAAACAGATCAAACATACGTCCTCCAGTACTAAATGTCGATTCTAAACCAAATGTAAAAACCGATACAGCCAACACATCCCCACCTAACCAAGATAACACTCGAAACCTACTACTTCTACTCTTTCAACAACTTAAGATATCAAATTTCTTATCACTTACACCTTCAGGATTTTCAACATTTATTTCTCTACCTTATTTTTGCACCCCAATGACTAACTCCCCTCTAAAAAAATTTGAAATTGAGTAGCAATTAATTTATGTGGATCATCAATATCCATATTAACTGTTGGCCGAAAGAGCTACCCAAAAGGGGAGTGAATTGAGTAGTTACAAAAATTTAAACAATTAAGTCCTTTAAACACAAATAATTAATTTTCCTAAATCAATTATTATCTTAATACGCAGCGGAAATTTGTTTAATACTAAGTGCACACCCAAACACAGTATATAAAAATAAGTAATGTAGCGCACAACGATATATCCTAGTTTAGTAAGCTACTTTTACCTACGTCCAGTCCCCCGAACTCCACGAAGATTTACAATCCACTAAACCCCTTGATTTCTTTACCAGGTAGAAACAATACCCTTACAATTCTCGATTGTTTTTACAAGCTCAGAATCAATCTTTACAAAATCCTGATTCTTTTCACAAGCTAAGAATCAACCTCACACTCTCTCACTTATCCCTTTCATAGGGTCTGGATGAACCTTTACAATTCACTTTTTAATTCAATTACAAGATGAATCAAAACCTAGATCATTTTAAGAGAAAAGAATAACCTAATGTAAGATCTCAATCGTGGCACGTCTGTCATTATAGTTGCATTTTAAAGTATTTGGGAAAATACGAGGTAAATTTTGATTTAATTAAAAATCAAATTAAAAGTTATTGGGTCAAATTTAAATTTAGAAACATTTAATCTAAACTTTGGGATCCAAATTTGTCATTTAAATTCAAAAATAAAAATTTTAGGGATCAAATTGTGATTTAAGAAAAATTATAAGTGGTAAATTGAACTAAAAAGGAGAATTAAAGAATTAGGGGGAGAAAAAAAAATTTAACAAAAGAATTTATTTTTTTAAACACATATAATCATGTGTGTATGCAGTGAAAAGCCGGAGACAGAACATAGAGAGACCGACAACGTGAAAATTGAAGGATCAAGCCCAAACCCACTATAAACATGCATATATATGCATCCACGCAGTAGTGATCATCAATCGTCAGAGGAAAAATTGAGAAATCATTCAGAAAATCTAGAGAGAGAGATGATCGAATGAGGGGTCGTCGGATTTTCGTGGTCGGTGTTCTCCAGAAATTGTGTGGGTGTGTCATTCGGTTGTGCTGTTGATCATCGGCGGTAAATTGCAGCCGGTGACCTTGGAGTATTCTCCGACATGTGGGGGTCGTCGTGCCAACTGAAAACCGGACAAATCAAGGCCGGTCGGTGAAAATTGGATGGTCGACGATGATTGTTGGTGAGCATATTGTGTTTAATTTCTCTGATCATTTTGGTGAGTGTGTGCATACATGTGTGTTGCCGGCGTATGTGGGCGTGTGTTGTTGACGGAAATTAGCAGGCCATGTGTGTGTGTTCCTCCTGCAGTGGGTGTTTGTGTGAGCATCGTGCGTGTGTGCGTTGTTCAGTCATCGTCTGTAGGGGTGTGTTGGTCCAGTGGTGTAAGTGTATTCAGTGGAGGATCGTCCGTGTGTGTGTGTTCTGTCGCCGGTGGTATGTGTGTGTGTCGTTGACGGTGACTGGGTGTGGGTGTACGTTCGGCAACTGTGTGTATGTGCGTGTGGTTCGATCAATTGTGTGGGAATGTGGTTCAGTCCGATGGTGTGATTTTGTGTGTGTACCGTTTGTTCGGTAAGTGTGTGTGATCGTTAACAGTGTGGATAGGTTTGTCCAGTGTGTAGGTTGTGCATGTGTTCGTTGTGTGTGGGTGAGTGTGTGTGGTGTTGCTCTCCGACGGTGCGTATGTTTGAGGGTGTCGTCGACCGTATTTGTGTGTGTGTGATCGATCATTTGGTCGTTGGGCGTTGGTATATGGTAGGTGTATGTATGTTGTTTGGTCGTCAGTTAGTTGTGTGTGAGGTTGGTTGGTTGGTGGCCGGCGGTGTGAGGGTGTTGATCGGTGGTGATGCTCAGCGAACAGAAAACAGGAACGAGCAATAGAAGAAAAGAAGAAAAGGAAAAAGAAAGAAGAAGAGGAGAAGGAAAAAAAAAAGGGGGGGGAATTACACAAATAACCCCAACCAAATTCAAAATCCATCTTGCGACCCGTGAACGATTCGGAACGGGTAACGTTTTTCGTTAAGTTTATTTTAGTCTTGTTAAATTAAATTCTAGCATCAAAATTTAGTAACCGGAATAATAAATTTGGGACCCTTCGTATTACTAAATTTTATGCAGTAAAATTTTTAACGGAATAAAATTAACCGAATAACAATTTTCATAAATAAAATATGGGAAATGGCAAAATACAGAATATAGGGCCTGCATTTGCATGATTAGGTTATTTTTACCTAAAATATTAATTTAGACCCTGTCACTAATAGGTTCGCAGGCACCAGAATATCGGTAGAGTATAGTCGATAAAAGTTTTTCGGAGCGGATCACTAGGTGAGTGTACTGTCTTCTTGTAAACCTATTTTCAAATATATGATGGAATAAATGTGTTTACTTAAAATTTGATGAAATTATAACTTATATGGATCAAGTGGATTTGGGTGTTTTGGAAATGTGGATTTCGTTGGTTTTAAAAAGAAAGTGGAAACATGATAGTTGGATTAAATCAGTTTTGGAGATAGAGGTTGTTGTTATTGATTTGCAGTTTGACGATGTTGTTATTGATTTGACTATGCTGTTGATTTTAGCTGCTTTGGCAGAGTGTTGATTATTTATTGAGTTTTAGTTTGATGATGAGGTTATTGATTTGATGATGCTGTTGATTGTGGACAGAATTGTTGTTGAGGTGAGAATGAGTTGTTGTTGTTGAGGTGAGGTAGAAGTTGGTGTTGGATATTCACCGGCTTGGTATAGTCCAGCAGAGCAGTGTTTCACCCGCTTGGCATAATCCAACGGAGCGTTGTTTACCCGCTTGGCATAGTCTAGCGGAGTGTTGTTCACCTGCTTAGCATAGTCCAGCAGAGCGTTGTTATGTCCCGCTAGGAAGGCATATCCTACGGGTGGTACGGTACCGTTGCAACTCCCGATCGTGAGGTTAAAATGATCACATGGCTAGCCGATGTGTGGTGTGGTGAGGTGTGATGTGGTGTCGTATATGGTGTTTCGTCGTATATGGTGTTTTGTTGTATATGGCATTTTTTCGTATATGGTGATTGGGATGAGTACATTGATACATATTCTTTTATACTGGATTAGTATGTTCTGATTTCATTATACCATATGGTTAGTTGAATTATTCTGGTTAATTTTCACTGTTTAGTTGAGGTATTATATATATATATATATATATGTATGTATGTATGTATATAGATGTCAATTCTGTGTTCTGTGGTGACAGGAAAAAATGTGTTTTTCCTTGTGGTATGAGACATTTATATATTATGAGATTTTTTTTTTTTATTTGATATATGATGTTATATGTTTTATGTTTGATCCATCTAAAATATTTTTATTAAGAAGGCGTACACTCGCAGGTACAGCAGTTAGGAGTCAGTCCCCTACTGGAACTAGGTAGAGTTTGGCGATGCGGTAGTGAGGGAGTATTTTAGGAGGTGCTGGTTGAGGCGAACCTATGAGAGGTTCATGATTATTTTATTTTTGTTGTATTTATAATTTTGTAGGGACGGGTGGGTCTCCAATTAGAGAGTGTATATATATATATATATGGTCATGTTTTGGTGATTGTGTACCTATGTATACACTTGTCGTTTCCTAGTTGTTTTGGTGTGTAGGTGATATCATGTTGACGTCACACCGGCCCCAGGGTAATGGGTGTCCGAGGTGGGGTGTGACACCTAACCTTTTTACCAGAACAAAGATCAAACCCTAATTTTTTCATAGGAAAAATATCGAAACCTAGCAACCCTGATTAGACACCGTCCCAAACGTGTCTAATCCTCTTAAACTCACAAATACAAAAAATATAAGTTTCTTCCCACAAAGAGCTTTTACTACCTCAATACAACTATACTCGATTAATGTCTTGAATTATTACTATGTGATAGATACAATGTGAGGCAAATAAAATTTGATTAATAAATAAAGTGGATAGCACAAATTTAACACATAATCAGATAATTAGGAAAACATCGTTTAAAATGATTTTCAGGCTTTTAAGTTCAAAACGATTTTCTAGAAATCCTAAACCAAGTAATCAATATAAATATAACTTTAAAGCAATAATAAAGCTTGGATAGATTTCACTAGAAAAATACCGAGGACAATGATAGTATCATAATTAGAACTCAAATCAGTGACGCCAAACAACAAGCGCTTTAGATTAAGAACTTGATTAAAATCTCAGCAAAAATCTTACTCTTATAAAAACTCAAAATTGATGTTCTTGATGTATTTGATTCAATTCCCACAGGTCTCTATTAATAGACTTAGAACTAACCCTCCAACGGCTAGTTTTTCAAAGAGATGTCATTAAATGACACTCTAAGACTCCATATAACATATTCTATCAATTTAAGTATGTTTCATTTAAAAATATTCTTCGAATCTCACATTTAAGTCCATAAAACTATTCCTAATTTAAAACCTAAGAAGTATTAAATCATTTAAATTAAGAGAATCTCAAAATATATGGATCATATCAATAGAGATCATATAATAGGTTGTTCATATTTGAATTACATTAAAATCCCCCCAATCCCTCTTTTGGAATCATAAAAATGAATAGTTTTTTACCAAGAGACTAAATTAGCCAAATTGTTTACTGAAACAGTTGATTAACCAACCTACTTTAGTTGGTTGACCGACCTATGCCAAGGCTGAAATAGCCATTGGCCTTATACCCATTCAGTTGACCGGCCTTACCTAGTCGGTTGACCGACATGATCAATGAACTTCCAATTTTCTCCATTTTATCTACTAACTCATTAGATTTACCGACTCTTCTTATTCGGTTAACTAATTGGATCAGTGTACTCACTTTTTTACTCATTTCAGCTACTATTTCAAATGGTTGACCGATTAGATCAGTAGGACTTCATTTTAACTCGCAAAACTCACTATTTTAATAAGTCTACCAATTGTTTTTCTCGGTTGACCAAATTGACCGAAAAACACAACTTTTTATACTTTAAAACATATTTTTCAATTAGGTCAATTATTAAATTCATTTCACATAAGGATTATATAAAATATCTCATTTTAGGATCTTAAACTTATCACTTATTATCATGGCACACATAGAATTAACTCATTTTAAGTGTCGTGTATGATCCTAATTCGAGTTATATTAAGAGTATATAAGTAAAGAGTTATTTTCACCTATTTTTCTTCTATCTTCAAAACTCTTCATATTTTCAGTATGCCCTTATTGTACTCTTTATGTTTTCTTCAACAATTATTCTTCTTAATCAAACACATGGAACTATAAATCTAAAATACTCAATCAAACCATTAGTTTCACTAAAAATATTAATACTTAGTTGCTAATCAAAACCTTGGATTCAACATTAATTGTCTTTTTTGAAGTCCCACTAGGGCACTACCACTGGAAACAACTTAACCATTTGGCAATTCACATGAAACACAAAAATCATACAAATTATTCAACGCATCTTTCACTTTCCCAATCAACTCATTCACAATACATATCAGAGAAACAAAACTAAATATATGACATTTTTTTCCTTGGATCCAAAATTACAGCAATATATAAAAGAAGATTTATCTTATCACTACTCCCCCAATATAATATTTGTCAACTTTTGCTTTCATATTAAATGCCATTTTAGATAGCAAAATATCATTGCTTTGAATTAATTCATTTATTTTTCCATGAATAACTATTTCATCAAAGAACATATTAGATGTAACATATAGGGTACCCGAAAAATGATTTGAAGTCGAATAAAATAATCTCATAATCTTCACAAAACAACGACAATTTTCCCAATATTCATTGTTTGGATGACTTTCACCACTCTCATCAATATCTTTATTTAAAAAATGGTCATGATATTTCGGATCCTCACTCCAATATGTAGAATGCCTATGAGTTAGAACATCAAAACACAAGAGATTTTTTATTCAATTTTAAGTAATTTCACACACTTTTTGAAAGTTTTAAATCTATTTGGAGATGACTTCACATATCTAACTACTTCTTGAATCTTAACTATTGATTCTTGAATTTCTTATAACATATCACATACAATCATATTCAAGATATGAACACAACAACGCATATATAAAAATTACCCCAACACAATTCCCTTCCATTCCTTAGTTACTCTTGTAAGAATCTAATAATTGTGCTATTAGACCTAGAATTTCCAACTATTAAGATAAAGTAATTATTAATATTCCACTCACGCAAACAAGATTCAATTTTTTTCCAACAATTTTCCCCTTATGGTCTTCAACTAGACAAAAACTAAGTATTCCTTTATGTAACATCCAATCGTCATTAATAAAATGACAAATAAGATATATATATCTCAAATTTTATATAGAAGTCCAAGTATCAGTGGTTAGGCAAATTCTACAACCATGCAATGCATTCTTCTAATTCTGTCTCAACGTTATATATCTTAACAACTTCTAGCCAGCGTCGTACAAGATGGGATATTTCAAAATTTAGGTTGAAAAATATTACAAAACTTTCCAAACCCATAACTATCAACAACCCTAACTGGTAATTCATCCGAAATAACCATTTTAGCAAGAGCTTTTCCAATGACATCCACGGAAAAAACTCGTTACTACAGGACTAACTCCATCTTGTCCATCATGTTTTGGTTGGGTAATTAATTGGGTTTCTTCCTTAGGCAACTCTATATAAGAATATTTAGAAAAACAATATGAGCCTTCAAATTACTTGTCCCATGCTATTTAGGATATGCTTGATGTTGTTTTCCACAATACTTCCAAATTGCTACTTGTATTCCATCCTCAATTACTTTCTCAAAATAGTTCCAAACCTCATAACTTTTCAATCACTACATTTTTTATTTTATTTTTACATTTTTAGGCAAAGGTGTTAATTTATCAGTTGTATGAGCAAGAAAAGAAGTTGGAGGGTTACTTTGATTCATAACCATATTAGCTTGTTCTTCGAGAGAGACAGAAGATCCCTCAGCACAAACATTATTGGAGGGTTCCATAACCTATCACAAATCAACACCTTAAATTATATACTCGTCATTTTGAAAGTAAATATGAGTTTAATCTATTTTTCTTAACAAAATTAAAATAATCCAGTAAGTATATGACAAAGTTTATTAATCTCCAATATACTGATTGATAACTTTAAGAATTTTAAAATAAACAATTTATCAAAATAATCAGTTTAAAAACTTTAAAAGAATCATTTTAAAAACTTTAAGAACTTTAAAATAATTTGTTTATCAAAATAATAAGTTTAAAATAATCAGTATACTGGAAGACGAAGTGGAAAAATTTGCAAAACAATTTAACTATTTAAGAACTTTAAGAAGTTTATCTAGATTCCGGAAGTTCTAGATATAATTAAAAGTGAACATAATATAATTAAATTTTTTAGATTTCAGAAGTTCTGGTCCTTTTGGATATAATTAAAAATGGATAGAATTATATCCATTTTTGAGAAAGTTTATCCAGTTTATCAAGAACTTCTAGACCAAAACTTTAAGAGCTGATAATAAATAGAAATTGCAACAAGATGATGATTTTTATGAAATAATTGATAATCAAAATCAAAATCAATCCAATATAATACTTAAATCAGTGTACAAGAAAATTGTAATCAACTAAATCAAAATCATCTAGTTGTAGTTCACAAAAAATAAAATTAATCAAGTGGAATACTTATATCAATAGCAGTATACTAGTATTTTTGATTCTGTTCTAACAAGTATAATCTAAAAAAATATATTAGCATTTCTGTTCTAGTATAATATGAATTGAAAAAATAGATTTAATGTTTCCAAATTGAAATTTTTTAATCCAGTATGAATCCAATATAAATCAAAGCATAAATAAATGCTAAACATCAAAAAATTGGTTTCCAAAAATCACATTAATCTTGTATAAATCAAAGCACAAATAAAAATTCGAATCTGCTTCCCAAAAATCAAACAAATGACCTAATTCTATTTAGTACTCATCGTCGGTATGTCATTGTTTATCGTTGTCATCTCTCACTGTAACAACCACAAGATTTACAACTAGATGATGATTTTGATTTAGAATATGGCTTTGAATCGAAGGCTACTAGATGATTATCATGTAACTATGTTTCATAGCCATTTTTCAGATATGGGAATAAATAAATCGATGATTAAAAGAAATCTCCAAACCCAATGAATCGAAATCGAAAAATAAAAAGTTTAATTTAGAATGAAAGTTTGAAATGAATAAGATTTCAGGAGAAGTGGAAGAGGCGAAGAGATTTCGAGAACCCAGAGTGGTATTCATTGAATGAAGAACAAGAAATGAATGATAGAACGAGACGTTATAATAGAAATGATGAAAAATGAAGTAAATGGATTGATGAAACCCTAAAAATCGTATTTAAGGAAGGTATTTCGATCGAATTGGGTGATTTCGAATGGGTGTGGAATAAATCTGGTATCTGACCCTGAACTCTGAAAACATTTATGGTTTTACTCGAATTTTGACCCGTCCAGTAAATTGTCCGATTAAGACAGGTGCGGGTCAGGCGGTTGGTTCAGATGGGTCAAGTCTGGTGAATCAATGAACACTGCTAGTTAGTGTATTTCAAGCCATAGTTTGTCAACAATTATAGAAGTTTTGACCAAAGGCAAATTTTATTGAGTAGAATGTAGAGTACAACTTATATAAAGAGTTTTTCTATTGATAATACTTATTTAATATTCTAAATTCCATGGGTTTCATAGGGGTTGTCCCTCTAAAGTCTTGAGCTCATAGGTTTCGAGACCAATAACGTTGGTGACTCAGTATGGTCCTTCTTAATTTGTGCCTAACTTGCCTTTAGCTCGGTCTCATGTTTAGATAGAAACTTTTTGTAGGACTAAGTTACCTATTTTGAATGCCCACGGTATGACACGTTTATAGGCTATTGATCGCACCATATTTTGTACGATCTAATACCGCTAAATTAAGTTTTGTTAATCATTCGAATATATTAAATTTAAAATTAAATATAAATATTTATATTTAATTTAAATAAAATAAATTAATTTTTGATATTTTAATTTATTCGAATGATTAACAAAAATTAATTTAGCGGTATTAGGTCGTACAAAATGCGGTATGAACAACTGTCTGTTGTAGATGGCCTCGTTTTTTTTTTTTTTTTTTTTTTCCCTCTATCAAGTCCCAATTCAGCGTAAGTTCGTCGCGATTCTCGTTGGGATCAAAGTGTGCCACTCTGCATGTCAGTATTCCTATCTTGATAGGAGTTACAACTTCGGTGCCAAAGGCCATTGCAAAATGTGTTTATCCTGCTAAAACCCTTGATATAGTATGATAAGCCCACAAAACTTAGGGGAGGTCTTCGACTTACATAGACAGATTTTTCTAGTCGAGTTTTTAATGAACGTAGAATGATTAAGTTAGTCACCTCGACTTGACCGTTTGACTATGGATGACACATGGTGGACATATGGTGTTGTATGCCTAACCCCGAGAAAAAATTATCAAAAAGCTTGTAATTGAATTATGTCCCGTGATCATTGGTTATGGCTCGTGGTACTCCAAATCTATAAACAATTTTCTTCCACACAAAATCCTTGCTCTTTGAATCAGTGATTGTGGCCACGACTTCCATTGATTTAGTGAAATAACCAGTCATTATGATAAAAAAACTTTTTCTTCAGCTCTGTCGCAACTTGGTCGTTGCATGATTTCCACTAGGACGGTTCTTTTCCCTTTAGCTTCAAAAGCATAGGCCAGGTTGGCCAATGAACAATGATGGATACAAGATTAAAACTCTAATTAGCAGTAAGAATGGCCTATGAACGACAACCCTTGGACAACGTTGTTGAATTGGATTAACAATATACAAGAACGTATATTGTAAGATATGAATCTGAACAAACAAAGGTCGTGGATGAAATTAAATTATCTAGGAACCTATCTAAGATCGTGAAGAACTGATTAATGAACCATTGAACCAATCAAAAGACCTTAGTGAACCAAATCAACAATATAAACCGATGTCTATTGTATGATTTGAAATTCAATAAATAAAGACCGTGGATGAATTTAGAACATTGAAATTAGGTAAGAACTGGTTTTATATCTTCAAGAAGCAGCCCAAAATATGGTGAACCGGCCAATAGATGTCAATCACTGAATCTATCAAGTACAAACATTAACTAAGGCTGACTTGGCAGATAGTATCTGATGTGGCGACTAGTGGCATTGATAAAGAAACTCCAATGTCACAAACATGGAAGATGACGAGCGATAAGGTGGTGATGATGCATTTGTTGACGTGGCACAAGAGTGCAGTGATATGCTAACATCGTAGATGAGGTGGCAATGATGTGGCTGGTGACGTGACAACCAATGTGGTACATGGGTATCATAATCTATTGACGCCATAGGTGATGTGGCGATGATGAAGCACAAATGTGGCACATGTGTGCAATAATCTGTTAACATGACAGATGAGGTGGTGATAACGTGAAAGATGATGTGGTGATGACGTGACACTTGAAGTGACTCCATAAGGTGATGTGGTAGTTAGCGTGGTTTTTGACATGGCCATTAACGCTCACGTGGTGTACATATCGCTAGGGCTACATGGACAGGTAGGTGGCAGTGAAACAGAACATGGGAGCAACTGACCTTCTAATGACTCATAACGGTGCATGGATGGTCGTACAGTGGTGTGGTTGGTGTCATTGTCTTTATCTTTTCATAAAGATTCGAATGGTATAGTGATTAATTTGTGGGAAAGACAATGAAGGTTGTAGATGATGACAAAGTTGATAGTAGTTCTACAACCTTCTGGCGGCACATGGAGGCATGTTTGGGAGTGTTTTGGATTTCCACCAGTGGCGTTGGACTCGATTTTTCGAGTCGAGTCTTATGGTGGTGGAGAGTTTTTGGTGTTAGGTTGCTGAACAATTAAATGAGATGTTGTAGGTGGCGGTGCGGTGGAATTTAGTAAGAATAGGGCCAAGTAAATTTATCTTTTGATACCATGTTAGCATAATTGAGAGAAAGAATATTGAGAAAGAATATGAGACGATTATATTGATATGTGTGAAAGATAAATTTTTACAGAAATATACAAAGAGTCTACATATAGACAATGACTAGAGTTTTCCTAGTGGGTTTAGAGTTTGATTTTCTTGGTGGAATTAGGGTTTAACCTAGTAGGGTAAGATCCATATACATATATTAACAAGTTTATTACTAGAATGTCACAGGAATTTCACAACATTCTTGGAATATTGTTGGAGATCCAATAATGTCATTAGAATGTTGTTGGAACTCCGGTAATGTCACTGAAATATTGTCCGAACTCTGTTAATGTTACTGGAATTTTGTCAAAACTTTAAAAAACACTGGTAATTTCATAAACTTTTTCAATTTTGTTGTTTGGTCATTTTTTCAACAAATTTGTTGGAGTCCGATTATCATTTTTACAAAGTGGTCGAAGCTTAAACGATGTCTTTGCCTATTTTTCATTTACTCAGTTTTATTTGAAATTTATTTATTTTTTTATTTTTTCATCATAATTAATATATTGTGTTTGACAATTCATTTCATTCCTATATGCAATCCCCAAAGCAATCATACATAGGAATAGTTATGGTAATTTCATTTGGATCCCATAAACATTCAAATCCTATACTCATTATGTTGCATTCAATTCCATTCTTACATACCAACCGCAATGTATATGCTTCTCAATTCCTGTCTAGAATCATGGCGTGATGGTTAATAATATGTTCATATACTTACAAATACAATAAAGATTATATGTCAGGGCATGTTTGATAAAGCTCAAAATAGTGTTAAAAACTTATAAATAACAAAATTATAAATGTTGAATTTGGCAAGTGCCAAATATATTGAGTATTTTTTATTTTAATACTTCTATACTCAAGAAATTGTTAATGCATGAATTTTTATCTCTAAGATAATATTTTTTCTCTCTACCGTTGTATCTTTTCTCTTCTTCTTTTTTAAATTTAATATTTTCTCTCTCTATAATTATTTATATATAATTGTTTTTACGATTTTATAGTAATGATGTTTAATTTTAATTGTGTCTCTTTGTTTGGTAAAGATCTTATCTCGATCGATCACTTTTTCTTCTACTCTATGCCTACTAAATTAACCATGCCCTACCATTTGAACAAGGGAAAGTGAAGCGCACAGAAAGACGAGTGAACAACTGAATCCACTATTCCCCTTTACCACTCCGTTTTCGAACATCTCCTTAATAAAATAGCATAGGCACCCCCGTCTTTCCAACCGGAAAGGCAGGTATAGCAATTTCCTGTCTCTCCTCTCCTTTAAGTCACATGTCAAGAAGATGACATGCATGTGTTAAGCAACTTACATTTCTGAGTTGTTGATGCTATCTGCAGTTAAAAAATGGAGAAGGATCTTGGGCCACTGGTGACCGGCTCGTCTAGCTTGTAGAGTCACACTTTGGGCAGGGCTTTCTCAATCACAGCTTTTTTCTCGTCTAACTGGTAAAACTACTTGGTTGGTTGTTGACCAACGGAAAGCATGGAAGAAAGAAATAAGCACCAAAGTAGCCCCAGGGGTTTGAATTTGGAAGCTCCTGGACGAAGTACTTCTAAAATTTGGAATTAGCGTTGAGAAAAGGTAGCCTTTCGAATACCTTTTCCCTTTTTTGAGGCAAGCCCGCCAAAATGAAAAAGAGGGGCGGGGGGTTATCGATCAACTATCTTTCTAAATGAAGATAGACAGAACTCTTCTTTATATACACAATTCTCAGTCTAGTTCGCCACAGGGGATACAAGCAAGGAAGCACTCAAGCTAAAGCAAATGCACCTTACAACACTTCGAAAGCTAATGAATAGATGTTAGATAATTTTGAGTGATAAGTGTTAAAAAAAATTAGTTATGTATCAGTTAAAATTGAATTATATTTTAACACATAGCATGTTGAATATAACATTAATTTTTATCTAACTACTAAAAAAAGGGTTATATTCAACATCCAAATAAAGACGAGGGTTTGTAGACACCACATTTTGTTATGCTCATTTAGTTTTAAAAAGTATTGACTCTAAAGTGTGAAGTTGGATAAACTTCAAACTGAGGTTTAAAGAGAACGAATTTCTGCTTTAAATTACATTTGATACTACAAAAGGACAAAAAAACATAAAATCACCAATTCGATCGTGATTTAGTATAAACAAAGGTTTCGGTAATGGTAATGGTAGTTCATAAACAAAGGTTTCTGTTTTGACCCCTGAAACTTTCGTTTTTCACTGATTTTATCAAATTGACAAAAAAAAAATATTTTTTTAATTTCTTGTTTAAAGTATTAATCTCCTAAATCAAATAACAAAGCATTGATTAGACTAATGGGTGCTCAAGACACCAAGATTACTAAGAGCACACTCTCCAAAGCTTAGAAAAAACATAGGATTTTTCTACCGATATGCCCTTAATAAAGTTGACATTAAATTCAAACATTTAATGAGTATCTTATGAAAAATTTCATCCATAAGGATATCATAATTTATTAGGGAAGTCATGATGCCTACATTAGTAGAATTAACATGTCATTATTAAAGATCATTAATAACATTAAATGAAACAATTAATATAACATTAAATGAAGTCATAAATGACATTAAAGGAAGTAATCTTATGGAAGATTTGGTGTATGAACCATCCCATGATGATAAAATATCATCGTTCCATAGGTAATTACTGCCTAAATCTAGTCTAAATTAGGCTTCATCATGGCTAAATATTTAAGGGTATTAAATGTCATTAAATGATGCATTTAATGGATGCATTAAATGGCATTAAAGAGGCAATCTTTTAGCAAGATTTTTTTAGCAAAAATCACATGATGAAACCTAACTACCTAGGGTAATTGGTGCCTAAAAACCTATCTTAACAAGCTTCCATCATGATAAAGCCGTAACGGACATTAAATAAGCATTCAATGTAGCATTTAATAAGCATTAATGAGGCATTAAATGGAGCATTTAATAGCAAAGATTTGGCTAGATTTGGATCATCATAACAAAATCTTCATGATTACCTACATAAGCCTATAAAATCTTGATCATTACCTAAGCCATCTGGCATTAAATGGACATAAATAAGCATTAAATAGACAATTAAAACAGGTTGACAGTGCCTGCGCACTCTCCAACATCTAGGCATGTCTTTACCTATAAAAGACATTCTATTTTCATTAGGAACCATGCTTTTCTAGAACACTTCTCCCTCTATGCTCAAATTTCTCTCTCGGATATCTTGATCTCTAATGCTTTTTACTTCATAAACACATATAAACTCTTGTAAAAAAGCTCTTGAAAAGTGTTCACTCTTCTAACAAGAGTTCATGAAGTTCTTCAAGAACAACCAAGCAAAAGGGAGAATAAATTAAAGAAGGAAAAGAAGGAAAACCACTTAGGGAAATACTACTCCCCTAAGTTAAGTAAGTTTTTCTTAAAATCCTCTTTAAGTTTTGTTTATTTAGTATCATTTGTTTGTTTATACATATTGTTTTTTGGTTGTTCTTAGTATCTTAGATCTTGTACATAGTGTATATAACTTGTTTTTGTGTCAAGAACAACACGAACATTATGGTATATGTATAGCATCTTTGGCCTTTGTCAAGAACACATGAAACCGAACTCAATGAACCTAAAATGAACCACCAACTATGGACTACTACTTATAGACTACTAACTACTAACAACTAAAATTCACTTTTCACGCTCTGCGCCTTTCTGCGCTAGCCTAGATTATAGCCTGGACCTACGTCTCAGGGTGTAGACTGACACCCTTATATATATATAAGTCTAAATCATGGACTGGCCCTACGTCTCAGATCATGGACTAGCACCTTTTATATGCTACTATGCCTAGACTTTTGTGGCTAAAAGGTGGAATAAAGGGTTGTTCTCTATGCTTTTGGGGATAAGTGTGTGTCTTCTTCGAAAATGTTTCCTCCTTCTTACTTATGAGTAGGACTGACACTTATATTCTATATTTTCTTCTCTTTTGAACTAATAAAACTAAACTTTAACATCAAACTTACCTAAGCAAGTAAGTTCAGTTGGAGCGTTCTCGACAATACAAATGTGCATATCACTTACCATTTGTGTCATGTCTTATTCTTACTTTTCCTAAATAAACAAAAAGAAATAAAAAAATGAAAGGAGTTTTCACATAAGAGTTTTTTCTTTCAACATGAAAAATACTTGGTGTTTTACTCTAAAATATAAACCTTTTGTTTTTCTAAATAATTTTCATAAATAAATGTTTTATATACTTTGTCTTAAATAAAATTTTTACATCTTGTTTTTACATTTTCTATACTTAAAACATAATTTTCCACATTCCAAATAAAATGTATTTTTTCTTTAAATTAGTTTAGCTTTTTTCTTCTTTTGAAATAAATAAACTAGTTTGGTTAAGCCAAGTTTACAAATAAAACTCTCCCCTGGGGCCAAACTTGTCAATTCTTCCATATCGATAGGTGGTCTCAAATGGGGATATTTGCTCTTTATTTTCAACGTGTTTTATATGTTTTAGTTTTTCATAAATAAATTCTTTCTTGTTCTCTTACATAAAAAGACAAAAACTATTAAAAATTAGAATTAGTGTGTTAACCAAAACTGAAGAAAATTACTTGGACTAGTTTGGATGTAAAGATTTATTTAAACTAAAGTATTGTTTTTGGACGGGTGTTTTTGGATCCCTAACACCTTCCCCAAGCATAACCAACCAACCCCCCCTCCCCCCCCGGAAAATTTAAAGAAATCACTAGTAAAGACGTTGTGTTTTCGAGTCAAAACTTGGAATTTTTCTTAAAATAAAATGATTTTAAAAATTCCAGTGACCTAATACACCATTTAACTCAATACTAGGTGGCGATTCTATTTTTTAAATAAAATCTTGCCAAACGAACATTTTCAAAATCGGCGACTAGAAAATCCCCTGAAATCGATTTTTTTTTTTTTTAAATGATCGGATTTTGAGGATTTCAAGAGGGGGAAAACCAAATTGTGTTTTTCTCTTCTCTCGCTTTCTTCTCTATCTTTTTCAAAATCTTGGGATGCGTCAGGGTTATGATTGTGTGTTTCGCGGAAGACTTACACCCTACTGTACATGCAGTTCATGTTATATGTGACACCAATAGAAAAATGTAACATTTTTTTTCATCTTGTAATGCATATCATGCTGAATATAACATGGATTTTTATCCAATGTTCCAAAAAAAAAAACGATTGACATCTCATTTTAAAGACAATGAAATAGAGATTATTCTTGTATCATTTGATGACAAAACAGTATGTTGATCTCAAGATTTTGATGAACAATTAAGCGTTGATTCTTTTGGTGGAACGAATGAGTTTATTGAGTGTTTCAGTTTAAAAGTTCCATTGATGATGTTATCATGAAGTAATTGCTAAAGATGCAAAGAGACAGACGAAGAGAGATTGAAGATTCTGAAGAATCTACGTGAAAACAACTCAAATTTATTTTTACTCTTAATGTATCCCAATTAGGATTACACACGACACAAATTAAATAATTTATATTTTACTGTGTTTTTTTATTAGAATCCTAATTAGTTCACATATTTGCTCTAATGTGAAATTGAAAAAGAAATTGACCTAAGATAGATTAGTGTTTAAAATTGATTAATAGTGTCAATTATGTTAACCGAGAAAAGCAATCAGTTAAAGGGTCGAAAACGTCGAAGATTGGAGTTGAAATAAATTAAGGAAAAAATGTTCCAGCATTGATCGGTCAACCGACCAAGAAGGATCGATCAATCGATAGGCATAAGCTAGGAATTAGAGAAGTCTCTAAATCGATCTATTAACCGACCAAGAGAGATCGATCAATCGATGGCTGAGAAGTGAACTCTTTGAATCGATCGGTTAACCGACCAGGGTCGAAAAATGGCCTGGGGAGCATCCTGAATTTATTGGTCAACAGACCCATAGGGGATCGGTCAACCGACCAGCGTATGAAAATGGCTTGGGCTACAACCTGAAACAATCGGTCGATTGATGGTGGATTGGTTGGTCAACCGACTGCGCAGTTTCAGTGTTTGAGGGTTTTCCGGATCTGATCCAAAACTCGCCGTTTTTTGGCTGATATCTTGGAGATATTCTGAGAATTTGAACATATTATAGATATATCATTCATACTTACATATCCCTATAGATATAGTACACTTATTTTAAGTGTTTCTCAATTTAGTCTATTTAATACTTGTTATCCTTTTAATTTGAGAATGTGAAATAATTTGAGGACTAAATTGAATAATTTAAAAGTCATATTCGAGTGAATTGAACCAGGATTGAGTAATATTGATATATGGGCTCTATATGAGTATTTAAATGTCATATTTTGTGGAAACTAGCCATTAGAGGGTTTGCTTCAAATATGTTTAAATAGACCTGTGTTTTTCACATATCAATATATCATTCTATCAAGAACTTTCAGTGCATGTGCTTTCTAAGAGTTGTTATTTTGAGATTAAATCAAGAAATTATTGTGAGATCATTCTTGAGAAATTTTTTTGAGAATAAGTATTGATTATTTTGGTGTCACCGATCTAAGCTTTGTTGCGAGTCAATTTTCATTCTTTCGGTGATATCCTAATGAGATTGTTCCGAGCTTTATTCTTTATTGTGATTATATATTATTCTGCTTACTTGGATTTTAAATCTTGTGAAATCATTTTTAAACCTTAAAGTGCATAAAAATTATTTTAAAATAATTTTTGTGGTAATCTGATTACGATCTTGATTCTGTGCTACTCGCTTATTTTATAATCAGATTTTAAATTCCTCATTTAATTTTATCACAAGTGTTTATTGGGATATTAATTGAGTTTAAATAGACTTGAGGTGGTAGAACCTCCGAGTGAGAATAAACTTATCAATTTATTGTAATTGGTGAGTTTTATACAAATTAGATATTGTTGGGAATATATAATCAGGGGTAGCTGAGTTTCAATCTCTTCCGATAAAGAGATTGATGTTTGATCTTTACCTAAGGTCTAAAAATATTAGGTTACTCTTTTCTGTAGGTGTTAATTCTTTCTAAATAGAATTAGTTTGTGTGATTTGTAATGGTTCCATCATTACCGGTGAAAATGATACTTGAAGTATTTTTGGTGAAGTTTGATTCTTAGCCTAAGGTATAAAAAAAACATTGTGCAAAGGTTTGATTCTTACATGTTTAAAGTAATCTTAGTGGTTTAGTGGCTGCGAATCTCCATGGGGTTCGAAGGATTGGATTAGTCAAGAGTAACTTGGTGAACCAAGATATATCGTGGTGTTTTATTTTATTACTTTATTTATTTTTGTTTGGGTATGAACCTAAAATTTATAATATTTATCCGCTGCATTATAAAGATAATAATTAATTTAGGATTAAATTAATTATTTAAATTTAAGTGTTAAAAAATAACAATTTGCTTTAATTTTTTATAACTACCTAATTCACTCCCCTCTTGGGTAGATCACTGGGCTAACACAGTAAATATATTTGGGATATCTGATAATTTCGAAGTGATTTTCTTGCACATATGGTAGCTGCTCCATAAATTAAGATATGCGAATAAACGAAAATGTTTATTGATCGAGAATGGAAAGTAATGATACTTTAGTAGGATCAAATCAGACCATATATTTTAAAATGATTGTTGGGTGCATTGAAAAACCTTTGGGTTCATTGGTAGTTTTGATACTAAAAAATGATGGTTGAGTAAGTGCTGCTATTTTAAATGCTTACTTTCTTTTATTATAAACATGCTTAATTTAATAAATAATTAATGCGTTTAATTTAAAATAATCAAACATAAACTAAATTTAATTTAAGAATAATCCTAATCCTATGATACCACCTGGATTATTTCTTGACAGAATCGTAGATAGTAGATAGTAGAGATGAGGTTATTACTAGCGGTGGTCATGGGCCGGAGGCCCGCCCAACCCACTCAACCCATTACCTTTTTTTAGGGTTTGAGCTTGATTTTTTAGCCCATGGGCAAGGTAGGGTCGCAAAATTTAGATGTTCATTTTTAGGGTCGGGCTTAGGTATGACCATTTTTGTTTAGGACTAGGCCGGCATGATTCGACCCCACAATTTATTAAAAAAATTATATAATATACATAAGATCAAGTAGTAAGTGTTGACTGGTTCAAATTGTTTGGATGTATTTTTTGTTGAATTCTAATTAATTGGTATTGAATTATGGATGTATTTATTTTATTTTGGTATAGATGAATGTAGTTTATTTTAGTATTGTAAAATTAAAAAGAAACAATGTGTTTGGAGAAGTAGTGAATGTTACTTACCTTTGTGGCTAAGAAAGATTCTTTACTTCTTGTTCTTCTTCTTTCTCTCTTTTCTTTATCTTTATTTTCTCTCTTTTGGTTGGCTCTTGAGATAAGGGTAAGGGGGGGGGGAGGGGGGGGGGGGATCAAGGGAGTTTTCTTTCGGATTTTTAGGGAGAGAGAGGGGCTATTGGAAAACAGTATTTTCGAAGGCCAAACAGTGGAGATTTTAGATGTGTCTTAGAAGGAGAGAGACTATCTTTTATAGGCAATTTCCCCAACTTGCGCATTGGGGAGTGCGTAAGGCACCAAGAGAGGCTGGCCAGGTGTCTAATGATGAAGGCTACTTTTCTATTGCGTGAAATTTAACATTTTAGCCCTCTTACTTTGGTATTTGAGAGATTTGACTTTAGGAAATGCACCCCTTTAAGTCTTACCATAAGTCCAAAAGATTAGGGACACTCCCAAGGCTACTAATAACACTCCATTGAGAAATCCAAGGCTCTGTCCCATTCTTGGGAGGGCCACACCAAACAATTTGGGGTGATATGAGCACCCTTTATCAATTAAATGCATTTTTTTTTGTTTTTTTTCTTGAAATTGTTTCGAAATCATGAAATAAAATATCCAAAATATTATTGGAATGTTCGATTTTGAAAAATAAAGTGAAACTGGCCGTCAATTTGATGAAATCGGCGAAAACACAATTTTAGGTGTCAAAATGAAAATATCTACAAAACACACAATTTCTTGAAATTAAAAGTTGGAAACCAAAATTAACCATATTAAAAGTGATATCCTTTGAAAACCCCTTCTAATTTAATTAATTTCAATTTTGATCCCTGAAACTTTTAGAATTTGCTAGAATCAACAAGGATTTTTTTATTTTTTCTTTAATTAATGAAAAATTTAAAAATGAAATCTAAAGTTAAAATTAGTCTCAAAGTTTTTCCTAATTTCACTTTAAACCCAGGAAATTTTTATTTTTATTTTTGATGAAAATTAATATTGGTAAGTACTAATTACTATGTATAAATCTATTTTATAATTTTAATTTGCTATTTTAGTGATTATTTTTCAAATTATATAAAAAAAATATATAGGGCTGGGTTGGGTTTGAAAATTTTTGTTTATGGACGGGCTTGGGCATTATAATGCCTGGTTTGGTTTTATCATTTTTTTGTAATACCTTAGGTAGAGCCTGGCTTGAGCTCTGCCCAACCCAACCCTAGTTATCACCTATCCGAGACTAGAATATAATATTGAAGTAGTTTATTAAAGAAATATTCGCCAAATATTGAATTGACAATCAAGTGGAAATAATCTCATTACATTACAAAATAATTTGCACTTTTGTCACGCATCAGCATCATTTGGATTATCAAGATCACATAGTCGTGGAGCTCATATTTTGTCCAACAAAATCTCAACCCCGTCAATCGGTTTTGGGTGTGAAAGATAACTTATCTCTTAATTATGATGGACCAGTTCCTACTTGATATGTTATTATAATATCATCAGAATTACATCCGCCAAAAAAAAAAAAAAAAGGTTTAAGAAAAATAAAAATATTTTGATTGCCATTAATTGTTTAATGAATAATTCGCATTTTAAACTTTCTAACTTCGAAATAGAACATAAAAATGACGATATAAAAATGAAGACAAATAATTTTATAGCACTAAAAATTTCTTGTTATCAACTATTCCTCATTTAAAAAAAAAAAAAAATAGAAAAAAAATTGTTCCATGGTAAAATCATTATTGATCTTGTAGGTTTTTTCCTCACTTGGCTTTGGACTATTTAGGCACAATTATGTGAAGTGTGAAATAATAAAAAAATCAAAGTCGAAAGTACGATGAATGTAAATTTTAGGGGTGCAAAGTGTGATTTTGCCTTTTATTATGTCAAACGAAAGGACAATGGAAATGAAGTAATTGAGAAAGTTCTAACCTGTATCCTACGGCAAGATGATGAATAAAAATGGCAACTTGTAGGCGTGCAAACATGTTTCCAGCACATATTCTTGATCCGCCTCCAAAGACTTGGTATGTTCCCGGTTTTGCTGGTTCCTGAGGAGCCAAGGAACGTTTTGAGATTTTGTTAAAAAACACATATTGAAATTCTGGGAACCAAAAAAAAAAAAAAAAGGGGGGGGGGGATTGTTTCGTTTCAAAAATTAGTTTCTTGGAAAAAAATGAGGAAGATGACATACATTCCATCTATCTGGGTTGAAGCAGAGTGGATCATCAAAGTTCTCTGGATTTTGTGGAGATATCTAATCCAAAGCATTACTTTCCAATTTTTGGGTATTCTATAACCTGCAAATGCAGAACAACTATTAGAGAGAGAGAGAAAAAAAAAAAAAAAAGGGAGTGATATTGGATGGAAATTGTAGGATAAAATCTATAGTTAAAATTAGGGGTGTGCGGCAGTCGGGTTGGGGCGGTTTGGGGTAAAACCGCAGACCAAACCGATACTATGCGGTTTGGACTACTTTGAACCGTAGACCGCCCAATAGTATGCGGGTTGGGGCGGGTTGGAGTGGGCGGGGTGACTACTTCAATCCATGAACTGCCCAATAATGTGCGGTTTGAGTTTCGGGTTGGACTAATAAATAATACTTAAATAAAATAACATTTTTATTGCTTTGAAGGATGCAAGAAATAAACTAAAATTTAATGTACATAAATAGCAACATGAAACAGCAAACAATAAACAGTAAAAAAGAAAACTTCATTCATTAGTCTAAAAACAAAAACAGCAACATGAAACAAGTCAACAACAATAAATAAACCAAATAACCAAGATTTAATATAAAGAAAAGAAACAACATGAAACATCAAATAACATAAATAGTAGCATAAAAAATAAAAACTTTATTCATCACAAAAACAGAAACAAAGGAGTAATAATCCATGTCATCAACAAATTGTAATGGTACTGAATTGTCCGCTTGTTGAACTTGAAGCCGATTGATCTAGACCTTATCATAAATTAAATCAAATAATTAGTAAATCTAATCTCAACATTATGAACAATAAAAAAATTGAATTATATAAAATAAAAAACTTACATAATACAAACTTGATTCGATATCTTTTTCAAATTCCTCGACTTCATCCATTATATTGCGAAGAGATATTGGCACTGAAGATAATAACCAATTTTGTGCACAAACAAGACGTTCAACCATTTGAGGAGATAATGAACTACGAAATGGATCTAGTATTCGTCCTCCAGTACTAAACGCAGACTTTGACGCCACAGTCGACACAGGAACAACCAATACATCACGAGCAACCATAGCCAACACTTTATATCTACTACAATTAACCTTCCACCAATCCAAAATATCAAAATTTTCATCTTTAGTCCTTTAAGGTAATTCGTTTAAATACTTTTCTACCTCAAACTCGCTAACCATATCCATTTTTCCTTCCATAAAACTCTCAAATTGTGAAGCAATTAACTTATGTGGATTTTCATTCATAATATCTAAGTCCATAATTGACGTAAATGTCACATCCCCGCTCCCACTCCCATTTGGGTCACTTCCACCTCTGGTTTCAACATGCGTATTTATTGACTCCATAGAAGAATACATTTTCGAAAAACAGAATTGGAGATATGAAAGCTTCTTTCTTGGATCCAACAAAACAGCCACATACAAAATAACATTAATCTTGTCCCCATTTTCCCAGTACTTGTCAAATTTTGATTTCATATAGCCATTTTAGCCATCCCATTATCTTGAATCAAGATTAAGCGATCAATTGCACTTCGAATTATAAAAATCTCATCAAAAAAAGAGTTCGAAGTAACATATAAAGTACCAGAGAAACGTTTCGTTGCCTCATAAAACAGTTTCAAAAATTTAACAAATGCACGACATCTTACCCAATCTTCATCATTCGGAGGAGATTCAGTTATATCACTCATATCTTTTTCAAGAAAATAAGCACGAAATCTAGGATCCTCGACATCTAATCTCTCAAATGCCTTTTCAAATTTCCCAGCAGACTCTAACATTTTGTAGGTGGAATTCCATCTTGTTTGCACATCAAGGCACAAAAGACTCTTAGACTCAATTTTCAACATATTGACGCAATTTAAGAAAGATTGAAGTCTACTAGGCGAAGATTTTACATATCTTACTGCTCCATGAACTCTTTGAATAGAATCATCCAAGTCTTTTAACCCTTCCACCACTATCAAATTTAAGATGTGAGCACAACATCTCATATGTAAAAGCTCGTGACCTAAAACTGTACCTTTCCAACTTTTTGTCACCTTTTGTAAAAATTTAATGGTAAGATTATTTGAACTAGCATTATCCATTGTTAAAGTGAAAAACCCTTCAATTCCCCATTCAAGCAAACATTCCTCAATTTTCTTACCAATAGTCTCTCCCTTATGATCGTCAATAATGCAAAAATTCAATATCCTTTTTTCAAGTTTCCAATTATCATCTATGAAACGATATGTCAAACACATATAATTTAAATTCTGAATAGACGTCCATGTGTCCGTAGTCAAACATATCCTACGACCCTTCAAAATTTTTCTCAAATTTTCTCTTTCTACATAAAAAAATCTTCATTATATCGCGGGCAATTGTGTATCGAGAAATATTTAACCATTTCGGTTGCAAAGCATTGCAAAACCTCCTAAACCCATAATTTTCCACAAATCTAAAAGGCAATTCATCAATTATGATCATCTCCGCAAGAACCTTTCTAGCTTCCTCTTGATTAAAACTTAATGCAACAAGTTGACCAGCTTCTTCCCCAATTTTTTTAGGTTTAAAATCTAATGTTGCTTGTCCCTTAAGTTGTTCTCTATAAGGATATTTAGGACAATTATGCAAATGATTTCTTAAACTACTTGTGCTGTGAATATTTGAATTAGCACTATAAACTTTTTTACAATATTCAACAAAATGAGCCCACACTTCAGTTTTTTTTTTTTTACGTACCATACTTTCAGGAGGAAGCTGCCCATTCGAATCAATATTCCCATTCAGACTGTCCACTTTCACTTCATCTATTACCATAGTGTCCATCACTAAAAGAAAATATAAACCACGATAAGCAAAATGACAAAACGAAACAAAAGCAAAAACAGAAGCAGAAAACAGAAACAATAATGCAAACATAAACAGAAACAGAAACAGAAAATAGAAAACAGAAACAATAATGCAAACAGAAACAGAAACCAGAAAACAGAAACAATAATGCAAATAGAAACAGAAACAGAAAATAGAAAACAGAAACAATAATGCAAACAGAAACAGAGACAGAAAACAGAAATTGTTGCAATCATAAACAGAAATAAGAGCATAATATGAACAATGAACACTACTCAGAACATAACATGAACAATAAAAACTAACCAGAACATAATAAGATTAGAACAGACAAAGATCGTAACAAGAACATAATATGAACATATGATTTCAAAACCAGATTTCTCAATCAGGTTCTTTGCTATCTTATCCAATCCAACATTATTACAAAATATAAAAAAAATCAATAGATAACCATATTGATTTTAGGTTTAGAAAATCAAAAACAGAAAACATGAAATTTTCTCAAATTCATTCGATCAGAAACATGAAACAATAGACAGAAACAGAAACAGAGTTAAAAAATTCACCAAACAGAAACAATGCTCAATTTTTTTTAGATCCTTAACGGGATATTAGTAGGAATTGCTCTTTCAAATTAAAAAATTAAAAGCAGAAAACCATAAGATGGAAAGATACGTACCTATAAAGAAAAATCGGAATCGAACTCGAATGTGTATGGAATTTAAATCGAATGTGTATAGGATTGAAATCCAAATCGAATCGAACTCGGAAGCTCTTCCTCTTCGTCTTCGAAAATGAAATCGAAATCGAGTGTGTAGTTTGTGGTTTGCCTTCATAGGACTTCACTATTGTATTATATAGATCCAGAATCAGAAAGCATCAATGTTTCCATAATCGAAATTGGAAATCAAAAATTTTAGGAAGGAAATTAGACATCTAGATCAAAGATTTATGGAAGGAAAAGGGAAAACGGATGCGGGAACCCTAGCCGTCGGCGGACATGGAATGAGAACTGAGAAGAATCCTTTGAACACAGGCTATACGACGTCGTTTTGTCATTTATTGTGGGCGAGCGGGTCAACCCGTGAAACACACTACCCAAACCCGCAATCCGCTCCGAATCTCAGTGGGTTGGCACTGTTCACACCGCGCAATGCGCGGGTCTGTTCAGCTGGTTCAAATTTCGGGCGATTTTGGGCGGTTTGGGTTGGTTTTCTTACAACCCAGGCTTAACGGTTAATAAGTGAATAGTTATGAGTTCAGCCACCCATAATCATTTGAGGGAATCAAACATAATGGGCTCAAATAAGCAAGCCTACCTTTAATTATAAGAAGACTTGTACTTGGATCCATATTAAGGCAATCCATGAAAAATCTAAAATGATCAAACGAGACTCGGAATATTTAAATAGTCGATCACAACATTGAAGATTGAGAATATATAGGAAGGACATTAGTCAGTTAAGATCATGGCGAGAATTAAGAATGTCAGATGTTCATCACTCTATAAATATGACAATTTACTAGTAATAACGATGATGATTCTGATATCACTAAAGACCTGATTGACTTATTCTCATGTCAGAGAGTATCTGACTGATACAATATCGGTATCCCAAGTACTTATCTCAAGTTTTGCAGATGTAATTAGAGATTTTGGAGCTTGGATCGTTGACGAAATTCCAGCGTTATCAAACATATACATAGGTAGAATTTAAGAAATTGAAGTGTTAAAAATTAGAATGTTACCTTTGTAGTCAACATCTTTGGTGGCTGTTCGGAAGACAATTGCAGATATGTTGGCCAACCTTATTGTTTCCTCCACCACCTGCATTGCATCCACATAAGTTTGTTTGAGAATTTTAAAGTGTGAACCAAAGAGACAAAAAGGGAACATACTTTGTTGGTGTATTTAAGTTTTGAAATGTCTTCGCTTGTGATCAACTCCCCAGGCTTGTTCTTGCCAAGTGCCATGTGCTCTTCCTGCATTTCAACTCCAAAATGCTCAGCTAAAAATGAGTCATCAGTCTTGAATTGACACTCAACAGATTGGCGTATCAATATAATTGTTTAGATCTATGGCCAAGGTAACCCAAGACTTGTAGCATAGCGGTTATCTAGTATATCTCCTTAGTGGGAGGTCTAGTATTCAAAAGCCCCTCCCCAACCATTTGTGCCAAAAAAAAATAAAAATTTTACAGATAAGGTGAACATATAATATATACATACCCTGAGCTTTTGGAGAACATTGGGGTACTTGGCAATATAATAGATTGCCCACATAATTGAAAGGGAGGTTGACTCATACCCAGCCACAACAAGGCTAACAATGTTGTCAAGCACCTCAATGTCCCTTAGCTGATTCCCTTCTTCGTCCTTGAGATGCATTAGCCCATCCATTAGGTCACCATGGGAACCAACCCCTACCCTCTTCTTCCTTCTGTCTAGCTCCTCCCTGAAAATCATCATTGCTTTCCTCCGACACTGCCAAAAATATGAAGATGTTTTGACGTAAAACAATGTTTCTTATTTTTTTTTAATTTTACTATAAGGTGTTGTCCAGGACAGCTTACGCACATCTCGACTAATCATCTCCCCGAACGGCTTTAAAGGTATACTCCCCCACATCGATCTAATGCATTTATGATTAAATTCAAGATTTAATAACTAGAAAGTCAAACTCTGGTTGACAAAAAAATAGATTATCTCCCCTTACTAACCGAACTAACACAACTTTGATACTTGTGAAAAAATGGTAAATCTTGGCCTAAAATAATTTCAAACCCCCCCCCCTTCCACCCCCACCCCCACCCCCACCCCCCAAACAAACAAAAAAAACTCTTATTGAAATAACCTTGAGAGCATAGTGATAAGAGGTTCCTGGGAAGTCAATTGGGCATGCTCTAATTCCCTTTACCATCCCGGCAAACAACTTGTCAAGGGCATCCAGTGTGCGCCCTGGCTCCATGCCTGCAAACAACTTGCCAATGTTCTCGAAGGTTACCTGCAACCGTAAGTTCATAATCTTTTTATTACTAATATAGCATTTATTCAGTAACAAATTACACCCACTTCCTTGAACCAGCTTATGTGCACTTCGTAATCACCTTACCGGACAATTTTAAAGGCGCACTCTTTCATATCGACCTGATTTAATTCCAAGAGTGTTCTCAAAGAGAATTGAACTCTAGTTGACAAATGACAAGAAAAAAGAGCATCTCTCATTACCAACCACACTAACACCTCTTGATAAATTACACTCACTTTCCAAGGTCCGTTTGTTTGTTAGAAAATATTTAGGAATTAATAAAAAAATTTATTTTTGACTCCAAAGTTACATGTATTTATTTCTAATTCCTGCAGCCAAACACAGCCCATTTGCTTTCATGATCTGGACCAACCATATTTACCTTCTTAGCTTCTCGGGACGCTATGACCCTACCCTTGTCGGCCCACGATTGGAGGGCCGCAATTATACGTGGCTGGACCATAAGGGCTATACGAGAAAGGGCGTTGGGCTGATTAATGGACCTTGTTACAAGGCTTCTGACCCTGGAATGGGCTTTTCCTTGGACAGCTATTATGGAAGTACTGCCCACGATCTCAACGGTGGGCCACTCCAGCACAAAATCACTGTCCTATTGAAACACGAATTTGTTGACCGCCGGTGACCATGCTATGACCGCCGGCGACCCGAACAGGTGGGTCCTGTACATTCCGACTCCATCGCCGTACCTAAAAATTAATTTATAAACAAAAAATCATTCTTTTGGATTACATCGATTCTCCAAATTCTATGAACTTGTATTAGGGCGCATCGTTCCAATTTTCATTATCAACTCTTATACTTGGTCTTTTTAAGGTTTAATTATCAAAAAATTGATTTTTTTTAAAATTATTATTTTACGGTATAGTACGTCCGAGCTAGTTTACGCACACATTGATTAATCATCTTTTAAGACGCTCTTAAATTTGCATTCTCCCACATCAGTATGATGCATTCAAAATTAATTGGAAAATGAATCTCCAATTCTCATAATAAAATTTTTAGTCCTCACAATTTTTTAGAAAATAGTCCTCGGTTTATTGGTCATCCTTTTCCATTATTTACGTACAATGTTATTCTGTTAAAAAATCAAGACGTGAATATTTATATTTTTATTTTGGTATTTTTAAATATTTTGTATATTTTAACTCTGATTCTATTGTTGTGAATGTTCATTGTTCTTTACATGAATAAATCAACAAAACACAATTCCAGTATGAATCTTCACAAAAACCATCTGTAAAAAAAATAAAATCGATGTGAATATTTTGTCAAACCTATGAATGTTCACCTGAAATACCACAAAAAACAAATCAAGACATCAACACCCCCCTAAAATCAATAAAAAGAATAAAAAAAAATTTGAGTCACTAACTGACTGTTCAAGATAAGATCTGAATGTTCACTAACTGAATGTTCAAGACAATATCTGAGTGTTCAACAAAAAAATAAACAGATCTGAATGTTTAAAACAAGATCTAATAAGAAGAATAAACAAAAAACTTCACAAAAAATAACAAAATCAAAACAAAATCTAACAAAATCGGTATGAATATTCACCAAATCGCAAATGAACATACACCAAACCACACATTCAGAATAGACATTCAGATTTGGATATTTTACATGAACATTCAGCATGAATATTCAACCAGATCTACCCCGGTGCAAACATTCACAAAAAACAAATAAAAAATATTAAAAACCCCCTACAAAGATCGAAGAAAAACAAACAAGTATGAACATTCTCCAAATCTGAACATCCCCAAACTACACAAACAACAGAAATGAACATCTAGATCTGGAAATTCCCCAGATCTAAACCAAATGTGGGGCAGACAAGCGAGAAAGAAAGAGCTAGAGAAAGAGGGCATTGGTTCACCCTCAGATCAATTGAAAATCACTCTTAGATCTGGAAAATTCCAGATCTGGAATTTTCCAGAGTTGAACCTGAATTGGGGAGGAAAGATAGAGAGAGAGAGAGAGGTCGGCGGTTTAGAGATAGAGAGAGTGTTTCGTGGCGAGCAAATGTTCGACGATGAAGAACAAATGATGATGGTGACGAAGAACGACGACGAAGAACATATGATGATGGCAATGCAGAATGACGACGAGACCACGAGCACCGACGACGACTAGATGTTGCGGCTGCGACAATTACTGTGAACAGAGAGGAAGAGAGGACGGTTTGGAAAAAAGAGAGGGAGAGGGGATATTGGTGACCACGAGCGCCAAGGTTTGAAGAACAATGGCCAGGGTTTGAAGATGAACTGAGAATGAGAGATGAATGGTTTGGAAAAGAGAAGGGGAGAGGTGATATAAGTTCGTGTCTGTGTGTTTAAATATAGGGCTAGGGTTATATATCTATATAGGAGTATAATTATCTCTTTATTAATATATTTAATTGTCAAAGGACTAAATACTATGAAGAGGATTAAATAATAATATTTTTTGTTTAAAAGGCTCATCGAGGAAAGAGAGTATAAAATTTAGTCTAAAAATTAAAAATCCTTTATTTAATCATTGTGGTTATGTAATTAACCCAATAATGATAATAAAATAGGACAATTTTTCTTTTATCTTCCTCTACTTCTATCCACTGGAAAAAACTACAGTTTACCTATCTCTACTTTTGAATAAAGTGAGAAACTAATTTTTTTTCTCATTTAAATTGAATTAAAGTGCTTAAAAAATGGATGGACTTAAATGTTCTATCTAATTTTTGGATGAAATAGATGAAATTTCTCCTTGAGCTTAATCTTGATTTAAGATTTTCATCATAAATATTTAAAAAATAAATTAAAATTAAAATAAAGGAGCAATTTTGTCTATTATATAAAAAACATTAGGTCAAAAATTTAATTCCATCAATTCTTAAGTATTTTTTATTAATTTAAATGAAAAAAAATATTAGTTTCTTATTTTGTTAAAAAGTAGAAGCAGATAAAGTATAGCACTTTGAAGTGGATGGATGTAAAGTGATAATTAGATAAAGTAGAGGAAGGTAAAAGACAATGTACTCTAATAAATAACATATAATTATTTATAATTTAGTTTTCAAGTACTTTTTCAATTGTAAGGAAAAAAAAAAGACGTATTGCCTTTTTCCTCTGCTTTACTTTAGTATCACATTACCCCCCATCCACTTTAAAAAATACACTTATCTACTTTTACTTTAAATAAAGTAAGAAACTCATACTTTATGTTTAAATTAATATAAACATCATAGCAGGGTAAAATCTGCTGTAAGAAACAATCATCAAACAATTGTCCCGATTTCCTTTCTCAGTATTTTGTTTTACGTTTCCGTTTGGTAATACAACAAGTATCTTATTCTTGCTTTTCCATTCAGTATTAAATAGCCACACTGTAATATAAATTTCAATTATAATTTTTTTGGCTGTCATTTGCTAATATGTAATGTTTCCCTAACAAATAATTTTGATCTATTTTATTTTCATTTCTCAGATTGCTTATTAATAATTAATTAATTAATTTATGGGCCAAAATTTTCAACATTTCTCTCTCTCTATTTATACATAGATACATATATACGAAGGAAATGGAAAGTTGATTGGATTTGTAGATCTAAGCTCGAATTTACAAATTCGATACGGATCGATAGATCCAAGCGATTTTTTTTTTTTGTGCAAAGAGAGAGAGAGAGAGAGAGAGGGGAAAGAAGAAGAAAAAGAAGAGAGGAGCACGGTGGACCATGGGCCAACGGTATTGGGTGGGGGTGCCAAGGGATTTTACAATAGTAAGGTCTTGTTATAAATAAACAGAAAAGTTCATTTTAACATTGTTTGAATTTTATTTCGGATTTTTCAATTATAAGACTAAATGCAAAAATGACACTAATTTGAACAGGCCCAGTTTGGTAACCGTTTCCATCCCAGAAATTCCCATTCCATTCCCAAATTTTTGAAATTTCTGTTTGGGAATAGCGTTTGGTAATTTTTGTTCCCGACTGGTCACCGTCCGGCCACCGTTAGCCACCCGCCGGTCATCGTCCGGCCAAAACAAAAAAAATATTCTCAAAACATTTTTTTTTTCTTCGATTTTAGGATAAAATTATTACCAAAAGTGTTTCCTTTTCCAAAATAAAAAGAAAATTATCATTACCAAATGCGATTCTACTCCCAAAAAGGAAACATAATTCTTATTCTATCTCATCTCATTTCCATCCTACTGTATGGAATGAGAACAAAAATGGTTACCAAAGGCCACCTAACATTTTTGTCCTATAAAAACGTAGTTTTTCCGTAGTGACCCTTATGTAATTCGGCTTCAGACGTTTTTACTAAAGTGATGCTACTAAGAGTTTATGTTTATATCAAATAGTCGAAAAATAAGGAGTACAAAAGTTGAATTTGAATTAGGCTGCACAATGTATTATACGATAATTAGTGAGATTAGTTCTTACTTGCGCCGCTTAGCATTGATGAAATCATCGGGGCGTCCCAGAAACTTGAAGTACCAAAGAAATATGAGCATCTCCCCAAGAAACGGGACACCCATGTACCCCGGAGGTAGCTGCTGCCTTGTACCGTCACCGGAGCACCCAATCTTCGCCAAAAAACCGTACCGTATATCATTCCACCACCATAATAGAAACCCTAGGAGTGGCGCAAACACCAATACTAATGCCACAGGTATACCCATCCTTAGTAATTCTTCCATCTCTATTTGTTTGGTGCAAAAAACAGTACTTTCTTTTTTCTTAACTGGTTTGGGATGTTCTGTGCACTGTGTGTGATGTAATGTATAGTTGAGGAGATGATTCCTACATTGTTATTCGCCAGAGGCTTGTTTGGTAGCAGACAAACTCTCACCCTAGTAAATGACACACTGGAAACTCGAGTGTAAGATTAAAAAAAAGAAAGAAAGAAGAAGCTATATAAGAGTATGTTTTGTTAAGAAAATGTGATAATGGATGTTTTAAATATTATGAAAATTATAGGAATTAACTATGGTATTTGTCGTAATGACAAGCGTGTCTTGGATCTTAATTTTTATATATCTTTAAAAAAACTGATATAAAAATAAGAGAAGTAATTCCCTCTACTCTCAAAAGATAAAAAAAAAAAAATTAATGTAAACATTTAATCTAATCTAATATCTAATCTAATAGTAATAACTAAAATTGGAAGATATTATAGGAGATTTAACTATTGCTCATTTTTTCATTCCTAACTCATCTCTCACTCCTAGTCAAATGAATGACCAAACATATCAACAAAATAAAAACAATCCTAAAAAAAAAAAAATCAAAAATCAAAATTATATTAACATTAATTTACTAATTTTTTTTCTTAAAAATTAAGTCGCTAATACATCTCTCTTTAAAATTCGAATTATGTTCAATTAAAATTGTAGTATTAAACAAACTATGATACCAAATTTAACACTACATCATATACAATATAATTTTCTATCACTTTATGATTATATTAATTAAAAAAAAATAAAAATAATGGCACATAATTTTATTAAAATGTGATATTTATCTAACTATATTGATATGAGAAAACTTTCGCTTACAACTGTCATAGGTATGAGAGCCTTAATGAGTCGGATCGGGTCAGTGATCTGACCCAAAAGATATAAACCCGAAATGAGATTTGGGTTGGGCACATTAGGCCCATTGGGGAAAAAGACCTTAGTGGTCCCATATGCAAACAAATAGGCCTTACAATGAGGCCCATCAATGGGTAATCAGAGCCCACGATGATCAGGCCAGGAATAGGTCAGCCCACGACCCAAAAGATATAAACACGAAATGAGATTTGGGTTGGGCACATCAGGCCCATTGGGGAAAAAGACCTTAGTGGTCCCATATGCTAGGAATAGGTCAGCCCACGACCTCTACAACCTTTATGCATAAGGAACGTTACAACCACCAGACTGTAAGGGCCCATGTTTTATGGAAGAATGTTACAAAGATCTTCTCCAAAAATAATGGAGAAGATCGTGGCCGTATCCCATCCCGTTAGGAAGAGGATTATGAAACGGGCCATCACATCAACGAAACGACAAAGATCTACTAAGTCTATATAAAGGGAATGTATCCTTATATGTTCTTTATGACTGATTTGAGTGCTTTAACCTTCTCTACAATCAGATTAACTTACTTTCACGCCGGAGGTTCTTTGACCAACACTGCACCGATGTCCCCTTAAGAACTAATTGGCTTCGCAAGTTGAAGTTGAAGATATTTTTGGCACGTGAGATTGATTGCACATATTGAGAATTTTTGGCAACATCATTTGGCACCGTCTGTGGGAAATGCTTACAAAAAAGTTTTTCGTCGCAACAATGAGGCAACCACGAGCAAATGGAGCAACACCAAGTCAAATCAGTGACTTTCCACCACTAGCTGACAATGAAGTTCCTATAGGAGTATCCGAGGAAGTTCGTGCTAACCATCCACCAAAGGTGCAGAGCACAGACGTAAAGATCAACGCCCTTAAGGGGAAAATTACATAAATGGTGGACGTGATCAAATATATGGCAGAGCTGATCACCAACAACATACCACAACCTCCTACTGTTGATAACGGCTTGGGAAAAAAAAAAAAACAGAGTTTCCAGGGTCTGCAAACCCACTTTCCTAAGGAAAGAGAGTTGTCTAGGGAGATATTAGCAATCAACTACCAGAGAGAAGGGTGTTCAATAGAACTGGGACTGTTGATTCACATCGGTAGCCTAGAAGTAGGGAGGAGAGAGATCTGCCAATGGATGAACTGGATACGCTGTTGAAGGGAACTGAGATGTCGTTCACCTCAGATATCTTGTCTGTGCCACTCTCTAAGAAGTTTGACCCCACGAAGTTGGAGAAGTATGATAGAAAAGAAGATCTTGGGGACCACATCTACCAGTTCAGATATGTCATGGCCTTGTATGAAGCAGGTGACTCAGCGTTGTGCAGAGCTTTCGCTACGACCTTGAAGGGCTCTGCCCAGGAGTGGTTACACAAGCTTCCACCCAACTCCATCTCATCGTTTAAAAACTTGGGGAAGATCTTCATCAATCGCTTCATAACATGTCAGAGGTTGATGAAGAGACCTAATTATCTCTTGGCTTTATGACAAGAGAAGGGAGAGTCTTTGCGCCAGTACATGAACTAATTGAATGAAGAACTAACGTGCATGGAGGGGTGTGATTCAAATCTCATCATCAATGCGTTTAATTCAGGGTTGTGCCACGACAGATTCCAAGATCCCCTCACTAAGCACAATCCTAAGAGTATGTCTGAGTTGATGGAGAAAACTAAGCCCTACATAAAGCTGGAGGACGTCAAACTTGTGAGAGAAAAAAATGGATCAACTAAAGATCACCCTAGGTAAAGCAAGAAGGATCACAACAGAATAAAGGGTAACAACTCAGACAGGCAGAAAGATCGTCCCAGAGGTTCAGGTTCCAAACCGGATGCACGTTAGGAACCAAACCTCCCAAGCCTGTAGATACCAATCTCAAGAATTTTGCATGAGATCTGGTTGTCTGATGTGGTTCAATGGCCCCCGAAGCAGAACATCAAATCCAACAGGAAGAATACGTCAAAATACTGCGATTTCCATATGGACCATGGTCATGACACAGACGACTGTTGGGAGCCCAAAATGGAAATCAAGCAACTAATTGACATGGGTCAGTTACATAGCTATTTGTAGGAGCGCACAAGAGATAGGAAGAGACCCAGAATCGAAATCCGTCACGAAAATCGTGACAAGGAGCGCAAAGAGAATTGTCCCAATGGTAATCGTGAGGTTATCTACATGATAAACACTGTTGGGTCTGCTAATGGAGAAATTAATCGTGAACAAAAGGGGAAAGTTTTTGAGGCAGTATTGGAGTACTACTATGGCGAAGTAATGTCAATAGTTGCGAAGCCAGGACCAATTATCACTTTCTCTGATGAGGATTGCAAGGGGCTAGTGCACACTCACGAAGATGCCCTCATCATCACCATTTGGATCTCCAGTTTTGGGGTAAGACGAATCTTTATTGATACCGGCAGTTCTGCTAATATCATTTTTGTGGACACACTGAAGCATATGGGAGTGCTGGTAACATGGGAAAAACACGCCGCTACTTACTCTGGCAAGTATACGAGGTCTAGGTTTTAATATAGTGGATCTTGAAGATCGGATATTGTTCCCACAAAGAAAAGTGTAAATAATTGAATACCGCAATTGACGTAATCTCAAGTTATCCTGACGATGAAAGATGTGAATTAAAATTAAACTAAACTAAACTACAATTAGTGGGTTAATATTAACTAAGTTGATTAATTAGGGATTGATTTCGTTCACTTAATACATGTTTGATTTCGTTTAGTTAATAATAACGGAGTTTAGGTATCCGACAATCTCAGTTCGTAAACTCCTCCGCCACCTCTTCTGAGTGTAAGACGAGGGAATACGCGACTTTGTGTTGACGAAGAGGTCCCTCTCAATGTCTTAACAACTCTAGGTCGTGTGAGTCTTGACCCAACGTCATCGATTGCACACTAACTAACGCCCTCCCGGGTCGTTAGGTCGTAACGATGTATTTACCCTAGTCCGAATCCAAGGTTACCTCTCCAGAGTGTCAAACCCTAGATTCTCAAATCCAACCCTAATACCATAACAATCATACTAAGATCGTCATCAAATGATAAACACAATCGGACTTAAAAGCAACAACCGTTAAAGGAACTTATATTAAACCAAACGAGTATTTACACAACTACACCTTTCCCTAACTAATCTCTAATTAAACTAACATGTTCTTAGCCAATACAACATTAAATCAAGAGGAGACCATCAATATCAACAATAAACATTAAATAAAAGATGGAAACAAGGGAAGAAAAGCCAAATCTCAAAGTGGAGTAGTCCACTTTCGCCAAAGAACAATCCTCCCGAGCTCCCTCTTCTCCGTTGATGAACTTTCTCTTATAGATCTTCAAGGGTTGGACAAGAACACCTCTTAAACTAATCTAATCTACTTCCTAAATTACCTAAACCAAACTAAGGTGGAAGGAAGCTCTCTAGAACATCAACCGGGGCCTCCTCTCACGTCTAAGGGTCTTTGAGGTTTGGTGGAGAAAGGGGTTTAATAGGAAAGGTCTGGAAATATCTTCAAAATATCTGAAAATAGATATTTCAGTGCAGAGTGTCACCGCCTAAGCGGTGGTTCACCGCTTAGGTGGTGGCTTAAGTCGGTTAAGTTTCTGTCGGATCTTCGCCTAGGCAGTGGTTTCTCCGCCTAGGCGGTGGCTGCTGGCATAACATTCTGATCTTTTCTCGCCTAGGCGGTGGTTTAGCCTTTCAGCACTCCAATATTCTGCCTCTTTTCCGCCTAGGCGGTGGTCTTCATTCACTGAAACTCTGTTTTTCACATTTTGTTCATCGTTTCTCCACCATTTTCATTTGTTTATCGCCCTTTGACGTCCCTTCACCTGTTTTACACTACAACAAACTAAAACACAATTAAATATAACTAAAACGCTTGAAAACTAACAAATTCGGTTTAGAAATAGATAGGTTTTTCACATCTATCAATACCCCCAAACTTAGAATTTTGCTAGTACTCGAGCAAAACACTAACACTAAACTAAACTAACTAACGAACTAACCAACTAAAAATGAAAAATTAAACTAAAACGAAAGAAGTATATGCATGTAAATATAAAGTTTAATTGAAATGACCAATTTGTTCCTCCCTCAACATCCCTAAATCGGATCAAGTTCGGGAGGTAACCCACACCAAGTGGTGTTCTAAAATTTCAACGATCAATAACAATAAAAACCATTCTAGATCCATTTGAAGTGTGTGTGTGAGAACTCAAATGTGTAACTCGTCAAATACTGGATTCGATTATTCAATCGTTAAGCATATAACTTAAACCGTTGGAGGATTCAGGAAAACCATACGCTTGATTGGAGTCTACTATCCACTAATGTAGGCTCGAATATTCACAGAAATCAATAGGGCTTGGTTTGGATTTGGAGAACGACCACGGGTATCACTGGAATAAAAATAGCAAATCGGTTTAATCGATCGATACCCGAGGTAAAATCGCTTGTCGCTATCCTCTCTCATGACCCCCACACATTTAAAGTACAACTCTGAATAAGAAATGAAAATCCTTGTATTCACCTGTCGAAAGAGAAGAAAATGAAAACTACATTCATGGTATTTTTTTTTTTTAACATATTCCTAATTTAATTTGAATTATTACAGTTTTAGGAGAGTGCAAAAAGAAGTTAGAAAAACACTCTCCCAAACTTATACAAATTAATAAATTTTTTTGGAATATGTAAAAAGAAATGATAGAAACACACCCCCAGACTTATTTTAGGAGCGTGCAAAAAAGAAATACGAAAGTGAAAAGTGAATACACTAATACCAAATCAATAAAAATTTATCAAAAACTCGACCGCTCACTTGATTGCACTCAATTTTGAAAATTAGGCTTAGCGACATTGGGTTAGGAAAAATTTAAATGAAAGGAGTATTTGAACGTTTTCAAAATTGATTATGTTATTGGCTTCGACAGGGGAAATAAGGAATGAAAATTTTCAGGTTAGCTACAACGGTTCAAGCGAAAAAATGATGGCCTAAATCACGTCTCCAGAATTACCTCACCTAGGATTCCACCTCAAGTTTTCCCTAAATCAAGCTCTAGTTTCCTCATT
The DNA here is from genome assembly GCA_016647705.1 of Eucommia ulmoides. Classification (NCBI taxonomy): domain Eukaryota; kingdom Viridiplantae; phylum Streptophyta; class Magnoliopsida; order Garryales; family Eucommiaceae; genus Eucommia; species Eucommia ulmoides. Next base: position 33,191,168 of record CM028326.1, on the reverse strand, counting down.
TCCTATCATGAGCTTAATATCGAATAATCAACGTCTAATCGTTCAGATAATTATACATTGAGTTCAAATGTCGTGCAATTTTAGGATAGAGATAATTTTTACCCAATCGACATGTTAAGCACACAAAACACACAAGGAAGGTATTACCCCCAACCTCAATATGCAATTAGGGGATAATTCTCATCATTAGGTCTTGGCCCAAATGAACTCACATCTAAACATGCAAACACAACTTTACATATACATAAATCTAAACTAAATCTAATACTAACATACGTAAATTAATCTAACACTACTCATGTAAAAACAAAAACTAAACTAACTAAACTAAACATTTAAAATACATACATAAACATAGATTTGTACATCACAAATTTTGCATTCTGTTCAAAAAATAATAATTGTTCATCATTTTCTACAAAAATCAAAATGGATGAACATCCACTAAACCATCATCCATTCCATACCATCCAGGCTGGACATGGCAGTGTTCCAACATCAATGAACCCAATAAACATATAACATGCTTGCAAACAAAATGGGTTGAACATATACCTAGGGAATAAGACTTATTCCCTACTATTCACTTGAAGAAGATTCATCACCATCATCACTTTGGGAAGGAGAGTGTGGTCTCTGGAGGAGATGTGGCGGCATAGATAACATCGGAGGGTAATTGTCCATCTCAAGGCCAAGGCCATTCCAAATCTTCCGTTGGACTCGATCTTGCTGCCTCGAAAATTGGTCCAGGAAAGAAGCGATCTCATATTGATTTTGGAGGAAGATCTGAATCTTTTTATTTATCCTCTCTTGGGAGTTTTCATCTCGGGCTCCAAAAGGTCCCGCTGTCTCGTCTGTTGGCTCTTCCCCTTCCTTAGGCTCGGGCTCGGCTGCCTCTTGCGCCCCAGTCTTCCACAACCGGTTTATCATTGACAGATTAAGTGGAATGATAGGGTCGCACAGGCTTCCCCCGGGTACCGTCACGTCAGCTAGTCGAAAAATATGGGTCAATAGTGACAGAAACGGGAGCCCACCATTTACCTTTTTCGTAGCATGTATGATTGATGAATAGATCAGGAATCCAACATTGATTGGTTGCCCAATTTGAATTTTGTAGATAAAAAAGGCCCTGTCCTTTGAGACGTCTTAAAGATGTGACGTCGGTAGGAGGCTTCCACAAATGAAGTGGTGCCAAATTTTTGGAATTGGCTTTAGGCATTTTACCGAGAAGGTAGTGATGTTCGACCCTTGGTGCTTCCACTTTACTTCGCCAGATGTGATCTTTTCGATGACCTTATGCAAAGTAGGTTCTTGGCTTTCAAGGGATTTCGGTGCCGAAAATCCAAAGAGATGGTTGATAAAGTCAGGGTTGAAGATGATAGGCTGATTTTAAACCCTTGCTTGGTCGTCTATAGCCTCTGTAGCATTACCATAAAATTCTTTGACCAAAGCAACCTTGTCCGGTGGTGGCGATTTATAGAATTGCTCCCAGTGGTGGCTTCGGATTTCATTTTGAAATTCCACCGGGAGATCCTCAATCGGACGGAAACCCCATTGACGTATGCAGGCACGATGTTTTTCGTGTTCTTTGAAGTGCTCCTCTGCTTGTTTTAACACAAAACGGGTGGCATCGTAGTCAACGTCGGTCGGTACCCCGGGTTGTGAGCTCGACCCTTCTCCTCTTGCCCTCTTCTTTGCTACGCTTTTTGGCATTTCCTAACATTCCCAATCACAAAAACCCAATACAACCTCATCATCATGAACAATTGAAAAACATAAACCTCCCTAATCACTTTGTCAAGAACACATACATCCCAAAACGAACACCCATTTGAATTTTTAAACAAATTTCACAAATGTGACATCCTATCTTAGTTCACATACTCAACCAATCCAATTAAACATGCTCATCACCAAGAATCAAACCAAAAACCCATGGAACTTTGGAATCGCGAAAATAGGATTAAGGGGTTTTGGGCAAAATTTCAAAATCCAATGATTTCTTTGATATAATCATGCAAACCAACCAATAATTTCAACAACTAGACTAAATGTAAAGTAAAAGAAACTTACTTGTTGAGAATTAATGGTCCAATCGAAAGAGAATGAATAAATCGCACCGTTCACACAAAAACCCTAAATTTTCGGAAATAGGGGTAGAGATCCGATTCTTGGAGGTTGAATCGTGATGGAAATGACTACTTTTGGTAATGGAAGGATGAGTTTTAAGTATTGGAACGGTTTGTAAGTAAGGTTTTAGAGAGAAGGTGGAGGATTTTGGGGAGGGAACCTTGCGATTTCAATTTTTGAACGAGTGGGTTGTTTTAACTGCAGAAAGTCCACCGCCTAAGCGGTGGAGCCCTTTTCTTTAAAATCAAACCTTCTGACAAAATTACGCCTAGGCGGTGGTTTTTTCGCCTAAGCGAAATTACACCAGTGTGAAAATATTTTATTCTGCTGCTATACCTAGGCGGTGGAGCGTATTTTCAAAATTTGTTGCATCCTATATTTTTACTGCCTAAGCGGTGGGCCATTTTTGCTGAAAAACACACAACCTGTATTTTTACCGCCTAAGCGGTGGTCCTGCAGCTCCTACTTTCATGTTTTTCTTAATTTTTCAAAATACGGCTCCACCCTGTACGTTTTCACTTTGCTTGTTCAACGTGTTTAAACTTAAAACACTTTCCCAAGCGTCCACACTCCTAAATTCACTTCCGAACACGTTTCGAAGCCATGTCGGCTTCCAAAAAGAATAAATAATCAAATAAATAATAACAAAAATCGGGTAATTTAATACCCTAAGTTTCATTTAAAAAAAATATAGTGCTTGAGTTACCGTCCCTAGCTAGACTTTCGTGTTGCTAAGTATTTTTCACCAAAATTCCCCATAGACAAGGAATTTGGGCTCAAATGCTCAGTCGGATCAAGATCATGGCTTGAAGTCGGCTTTTCCTCTCAGTCCTTATCATTTGCAATAAGCTCAATCTCGGGATTGAGAATTAAGAATTCCAATCTTCTTCATCGTTTCTCGCACTGCTTGATCTCATTAACACAATAAAACAAAAATTAAAATTAAAAATAAAACAAAATCAATGTCAGGATTAGTAATCGACCACTTAGTCGCAATATCAACTTAAAATTCACACTAATCCCCAGCAACGGTGCCAAAAACTTGGTGCGTTGACGGGACTAGAATATGATACATTTGCCTCTCCTATTTAAAACTTAAGTCCTGAGCCGTTACCGCTTATCTTTTGCAATATTCAATAAAATTCACACTAATCCCCGACAACGGCACCAAAAACTTGATGGAGCGGGAAAAATACGCCGCTACTTACTCTCGTAAGTATATAAGGTCTAAGTTTTAATATAGTGGATCTTGAAGATCGGATATCGTTCCCACAGAGAAAAAGTGTGAATAATTGAATACCGCAATTAACGTAGTCTCATGTTATCCTGACGCTGAAAGATGTGAATTAAAATTAAACTAAACTAAACTACAATTACTGGGTTAATCTTAACTACGTTGATTAATTAGGGATTGATTTCGTTCACTTAATACATGTTTGATTTCGTTTAGTTAACAATAACGGAGTTTAGGTATCCGATAATCTCAGTTCGTAAACTCCTTCGCCACCTCTTCTGAGTGTAAGACGAGGGAATACGCGACTTCGTGTCGATGAAGAGGTCCCCCTCAATATCTTAACGACTCTAGGCCACGTGAGTCTTGACCCAACGTCATCGATTGCACACTAATTAACGCTCTCCCGGGTCGTTAGGTCGTAACGATGTATTTACCCTAGTCCGAATCCAAGGTTACCTCTCTAGAGTGTCAAACCCTAGATTCTCAAATCCAACCCTAATACCATAACAAGCATACTAAGATCTTCATCAAATGATAAACACAATCGGACTTAAAAGCAACAACCGTTAAAGGAACTTATATTAAACCAAACGAGTATTTACACAACTACACATTTCCCTAACTAATCTCTAATTGAACTAACATGTTCTTAGCCAATACAACATTAAATCAAGAGGATACCATCAATATCAACAATAAACATTAAATACAAAGATGGAAACAAGGGAGGAAAAGCCAAATCTCAAAGTGGAATAGTCTACTTTCGCCAAAGAATAATCCTCCCGAGCTCCCTCTTCTCCGTTGATGAACTTTCTCTTATAGATCTTCAAGGGTTGGCCAAGAACACCTCCTAAACTAATCTAATCTACTTCCTAAATTACCTAAACCTAACTAAGGTGGAAGGAAGCTCTCTAGAACATCAACCGGGGCCTCCTCTCACGTCTAAGGGTCTTTGAGGTTTGGTGGAGAAAGGGGTTTAATAGGAAAGGTTTGGAAATATCTTCAAAATATCTAAAAATAGATATTTCAGCACAAAGTGTCACCGCCTAAGCGGTGGTTCACCGCTTAGGTGGTGGCTTAAGTCGGTTAAGTTTTTGTCAGATCTTCGCTTAGGCGGTGATTTCTCCGCCTGGGCGGTGGCTGCTGGCATAACATTATGATCTTTTCTCGTCTAGGTGGTGGTTTTCTCGCCTAGGCGATGGTTCAGCCCTTCAGCACTCCAACATTCTGCCTCTTTTCCGCCTAGGCGGTGGTCTTCATTCACCGAAACCCTGTTTTTCATATTTTATTCACCGTTTCTCCACCATTTTCACTTGTTTATTGCCCTTTGACGTCCCTTCACTTGTTTTACACTACAACAAACTAAAACACAATTAAATATAACTAAAATGCTTGAAAACTAACAAATTCAGTTTAGAAATAGATAGGTTTTTCTCACCTATCAAGTGCCCAGCTCAGATGTTAGTTCAACTCACTTTGTTATGGTGGGTTTTAATGGAGACCTCAGCTCTCTCAAAGGAAAGATCATTTTTTTAGTCATGAAAAACAAAGAGAAGAGTGGGTATACAAAGGCTATAGAGTTTATGGTGATGGACTCTTCATCCCCCTACAATGCGATATTGGGATGACCATGGCTTCATGAAATGAAGACGATGACATCAACATACCACTAGTGCATCAAGTATGCAAATGATGGCTTGGTGGTAGTGATATATTGAGACCGGGTGGCATCAAGACAGTGTTTTGCAATAACTATAAAGGAAAAGAAAAAGACCTTATAGAAATTAAAGCCGGAGCAAGGAGAAGCTCCGTTAAATAGCTCAGCTCATGAGATTGATAATTTCAGAGAACATCCCAATGTTCTCCAACCTATTGAGCAAGTACGTGAGGTCACTTTCAAAAAAGGATCTTAGAAGCTAATGATAGGGGAATCCCTAAGCTTGATTGAAGCAGAAGAGATCAGGAAACTGCTCAAAGAAAATTTAGACGTCTTTGTCTGGTCTCTAGAAGACATTAAGGACATCAACCCTGATGTGGCAGTCCATCGCCTTGACATTTCCAAGTCTTACTTACCGGTTAGGAAGAAAAGGAGGACATTCAGTCCTGAAGAGGAAGAGGTAATTGAATCTGATTGGCCACATAAGGGAAATGCCCAAGATGGTTGGCCAACCTAGTCCTCGTCAAGAAGAAGAATGGGAAGTGGAGAATGTGCGTGAACTTAACTTACCTCAACCAGGCATGCCTAAATGACTGCTATCCAATGCCATGGATAAACCAAATGGTAGATGCAACAGCAGGGCATCAACGACTACCATGATGGATACATACACAGGCTACAGTCAAATCCGTATGGATAAGTAAGATGAAAAAGAGACAATGTTCATCACTCCAAGAGGTACTTATTGTTACAGAGTAATGCCATTTGGCTTGAGAAATGCAGGAGTAGCTTATCAGCGGCTGGTGAACTGTATGTTCCAACATCAAATTGGAGTAACTATGGAGGTCTACATAAATGACATGCTGGTCAAAATCTTTAAGAAGAAGGACCACTCGATACATTTGGCAAAAGCTTTTACTAGACTTCGTATGATAGGTTGAATTTACCTATATATTTTCAAGTCGAATTTAGTAGTTTTTGAGTATTTGTGTAATGTTTTAAATCATTTATACTTGTTTTTATGTAAATAAGGTGTAAGGACGAAAACGGTTGAAAATTGATAGGAAGTCGGTGGAGAAACGTTGAAAAATATTCAGATATAGAAACTGCAGCCTCACCGCTGCAGCGATGAAGCCCATCGCTGTAGTTCCAGCATCAAGGGCCACTGAACCTTGACCGCTGCAGCGATGGCCTTCATTGCTGCAGTGGTGAAAGGTCAATGGACCTTCTGCCCAACCACCGCTGCAATGATGGCCCTCATTACTGTAGCGATGAAAGGACAAAAGTCCTATTGCCTAACCATCGCTGCAACGATGCAACAATCAATTAACAACTGGCAACGTATTTTTCAGATTTTTTTTAGACATTTTTTATCTCTATTTATATTGACCCTTTTCCGACCTTGCCAAAAGACGTTTTCTGGGACATTTTGAGAGCTCAAGATTATACCAAGTAAGAGGAGAACACATTTTGGAGAAGAGAAAACAAGATCGAAGTGGATTTTACGGACGTGGAATCATCCATTCTTCAGATATTGGCTATTCTCCCTTATTTCTCTCTTTATTTCTTATATCTTGTTGGTTGTTTGATCATGTATATATTATTTTTAGTTGAATATTTGGTTATGGCCATGAGCTAAACGTTTATTATTTAGGGATTGATGAAATTACATATATATGTTTCAGTAAATCGTTGTTTCGAGGATTGGATTTTAGATTGTTGTTAATATTATGAGTAAGTAACTTAATTTTAATTTAGGCACTTATTTTATTTTAAATTTTTGTTTTTAGTTTGGTTTGTTTTACGAGATACTTGGAGATGACCCATCAAGAAGTCCTCATGAGTTTTTCTCAACAAGATTCCGAGCCGTTTTATTATGCTTGAGAAAGATATAAAGAGTTTCTCATTAGGTTCCCAAATCATCGTTTCCCGAAGAAGTGTCAATTACTGAATTTCCTCGATGGGTTACAAGCCGTAACAAGAACTTGGGTGGAAGGAGAAAATGGTACCACCTTATTCAACCAACTAACCGCAGACAAAGCCTATTGGTTGTTGGAAGACATGACAGAGTTTGATTGCCAGAGTTGGAATTATTCAACAAGCTACCAAAGCTTGGGGGATAGTTTCAACATTTCGGCGCTATGGATTGACACCTCGGACCAACATGTGGAGTCTTCCCCCACCCTGGAAGAGATGTTCGTTGAATTTATGGGGGAGACTCTGGCTTTTTGGAGGAAAACGAATGACTGTCTCAATGAGAATGAGAATTGTCTTGACAAAATTGAGACGACTTATGCTGAAATTGATATGACCGTAAAGTCCCTCGAGACGCAAATCGATCAGCTTATTTGCTTTATTGAGGCTTATTTAGAAGTGGTGGCACTGAGAGACATACAAGTCACATCCATATGTAAAAGCCACCAGGAGGAATCGGATACGAGCGGGAGGAACTTAGGTGTGTTCAATGACGATTATGCTAATGAGGAGAAAACCCAAGAGAGGATTGGCGATGAAGAATCACATGTTGACAACTGTGATTCTTTACCATTTGAGATTCAAATTTGATGCCACCCCTGATCCAAGACGTTCACATCTATGAGGATTCGATGTGGCTTATATGTCTTTCCACACTTCCAACTCCGTTCATTCATGCCAACTAAGTACAAAATCTGGAGCCAAGTCAAGTTGGGAGTACGTTCCAATTAATGCCAAATCATACAAATCTTGAGGGCATTGAGAATCAAGACCCGTATGTTGTGTTATATGACACATACTATGGGCGGAAGCCGCTCTTTGATGAGCCCTTCTCCGTGTCAAGCCTAGGACATTAAACCAAGCAATTCTTGGGAGGCAACCCAAGTTTTCAAATAAATCAATCCATTATCTCCGACTACACTCGGAGGCGAGTTTGTCTCGCCTCCCAGGTTCATGTTCAAAACCGCCTTTGTCACTATAATGCATGTTATTTGTTGAGTTTGATATTGGGTCGCTGTGGACACTGCCAATTTTAAGTTTGGGGGGTGGGGGTGGGGGGGATGTTTTGTATGTTTTCTTGTTGATATCTTTTTGTTAGTTATGTACTTAAGTTGAATAGTTGTTAATTGTTGTGTTAGTTTAAGTTAAATTGTTTACATGTTTTTTTGTGTAGTAAAAGTATGTTGATAGTAGTTGTTTTTGTGTGTTGAGTTTTGTAGTTCTTCTGGGCCATTACCCAATGATGAAATTATCCCCTAGTTGTTTATCGAGGTAAAGGGTAATGCTAATTCATGTGTGTTCTGTGTGCTTGAGATTTCGATTTGGTAAAAGTCATTTTCGATCCTAATTTGCACGAGCATGTAGACTCAATGTACTAGTTATCCAATTGATTTAAAATCGATTATCCAGTATCCAAGTTCATGATAATTTTAGGGATTCTAGAACCTGATTAGGGGAAATTCGAGGTGAAATCCTAGGCGAGGTAGTTCAGGAGATATGATTGAGGCATTCTTTTTGATCACTTGAGCTGTTGAAGCCTTCCATGCTATATGTTTTACCCCTCGTTACCCTGTCGAAGCCTGTAAGCCTTTTCAATTTTGAACACGTAACAAATACCTTGGCCAATAAATTTTTTTCCAAACCTATGTCGCTAAACCTAAGGCACAATTTGAGTCGAAATCAAGTGAGCATTTGTAAATGCTACTTGAAGTGAGCGGTTGGGTTTTGGGCGAACTTTTGATTGGTTCGATATTCGAGTACTCACTTGTCATTTTTCTATTGTATTTCCACACTCGTAAAATTGGACAAATCAAATAAGTTTGGGGAGGGTGATATAAAAAATAAATAAATGTAAATATAATTATATTTTTGTTTCTTTTGACAAGTGAGTACAACATTTTAAAATGTTAGTTCAGGGTTGTTTCGAATTGATCTTTGAGGATATGACTGTGATTGAGCGCTAAGCGTTGTGCCTTGGGTAATGTTGATCTAAATAAAGTTTACTTCTTTCGTATTCCCGATATACCCTTAGCCAAATGTTAAAAACCGAACCAAGTTCTTTTGATCTTTTTGAATTGTGTAGCCTACATTAGTAGAGAGTGGAACCCAGTCTGGCATATGGATATCCTATACCTTTATGGTTTAAGTTATGAGTTTTGTTAGTGAATAATCTAATCTAATTTTTGAATGGCTGTATAATTGAGTTTTCACACACACACTTGGAATGGATCTGGAATAATGTTTACTGCTTTTGAATGTTGAAATTCTAGAACACCACATGATGCATTTTATTCTTGCACTTGATTTAATTGGGGGCCGTTGACGAAAAAATATTTTGGTTGATTAGTTGAATTCAGAACTCACACGTCATTACTTCTAGTTCGTTTGTGTTTTTTCATTTTTAATATTGAAGTTAGTTAATTAGTTGTGATAGTTTATTTTAGTGTAAGGGTGTTTTGCTCGAGGACTAGCAAAATTCCAAATTTGGAGGTATTTGATAGGTTGAATTTATCTATATATTTCTAAACCGAATTTGGTAGTTTTTGAGTGTTTTTGTAATATTTTAAATCATTTATATTCGTTTTTATGTAAATCAGGTGTAGGGACGAAAACGGTTGAAAATCGAGAAAATCGGTAGGAAGTCGATGGAGAAACGTTGAAAAAGATCTAGAAATAGAAAATACAGCCTCACTACTGCAGCGATGAAGCCCATCGCTGCAGCACTAGCATCAAGGGCCACTGACCTTTGATTGCTGCAGCGATGTCTTTCATTTCTGCAATGGTGAGAGGTCAGTGGACTTTCTGCCCAACCACCGTTGTAGCGATGGCCCTCATCGCTGCAACGATGAAAGGGCAAAAGCTCTACTGCCTAACCATCGCTGCAACGATATTTTCCATCATTGCAGTGATCAATCATCAGCTGGCAACACATTTTTTAGATAATTTTTTTTCTATTTGTATTGACCCTCTTCCAACCTTGCCAAAAGACATTTTTGGGACATTTTTGAGAGCTCAAGATCATACCAAGCAAGAGGAGAACACATTTTGGAAAAGAGAAAATAAGATCGGAGTGGATTTTACAGACGTGAAATCATCCATTCTTCAGATATCGGCTATTCCCCCTTGTTTCTCTCTTTATTTCTTAAATCTTGTTGGTTGTTTGATCATGTATATATTGTTTTTAGTTGAATATTTGGTTATGGCCATGAGCTAAACTTTTATTATTTAGGGATTGATGAAATTTACATATACATGTTTGAGTAAATCGTTGTTTCGTTATCGGTTGTTCATTCCTATTCGAATGTGTTTACTGTTATTTTACTTCCATATTATGCATATTATGATATTGTGGTTGATATGAGAATACGGGATTTGACACTCGAGAGAGGTAACCCTGGATTCGGACTACGGTTTAAACACAACGCGATGTTTTAATATTTCGGGAGATTATTAGAAAGTGTGTCATCCATGAGGTTGGGGCAAAATGCATGTAATCATTTAAATTCTAGATAGGGATATCAATATTGACACGTTTGCATATTCACTCACCTTACACTTGAGAGAGGTAGTGACTGAGTTTTAGATACCTAGATTGTCAAATAGATTGGTGACCGTTAATGTCAACTAGATTAAATCAAACACGTTTAAGTGAACGAAGTTAATCCCTAGATAATTTATTCCCATAAACGTTATTCTTAGTATTGTAGTTTACTTAGTTATTATTTTAGTTTAGTTTATTTTTATAACAAAAATCCAAAAATTGGATCGCCTAAATAAAGTTCAGTTATGACAATTACGGTACTTAATGACAATTTAAACCAATCCCTATGGATACAATAACCCTACTCTTCCTATACTATTAAGATTTGACCCGTATACTTGTGGTAACATAGAGACGAAATAATTCCTCTACCAGTGAACCAATCAGCCATCATGGTAGATTAGGGGCAGATAGAAGTTGTCCGAAGAATGAAGTCCCTTACTACCATAAGAGAAGTCCAAGTACTGATAGGAAGGTTGGCAGCCCTAAACAGATTCATTTCCAAATTTACTGGTAGGTGTGTCCCTTTCTTTAAAATCTTAAAGGGGAGCAAAAACTTTTAGTGGGATGAAGACTGTGAACAAGTACTGCAGTCAATCAAAAACTACTTGGGCTCACTTGAGACTCTAGCTAAAGTAAACCCAGGGGATGAGCTCTATCTATACTTGGTGGTGACCTCAGTTGCAGTGAGTGCAGCATTGGTGAAAGATAACCTAGGAGGGAAAAGACAAGTTTATTACATCAGCAAATCATTAGTTCCAGTAGAGACTTATTACCCTGAACTGGAAAAACTCACCCTAGCTATGTTGACTTCAGCTCAAAAGTTCAGACCGTATTTCCAAGCACTTGAGGTCAACATGCTGACCTCATACCTCTTCAGAGCAGTAATGCATAGAACAGAGGCTTCTGGATATCTCATAAAGTAGGCAGTAGAGTTTGGTGAGTTTTTCATCATGTATAAGCCCAAAACTATAATCAAAGGGTAAGTCCTGACAAACTTTATTGCTGAGCTTACTCCTCCAGTAGCAACTGTAATAGAGGATAGAGAGTGCCCTAATCAGTCAGCTACACTGTAGAAGCTGTAGATAGAGCCTCAAACATGAAGGGATGCAGTATAGGCATAGTCCTGGAGACACTCGAAGAGGATCAACTCGAAAGAGCAATGCAACTTGGTTTTCGAACCTCCAATAATGAAACAGAATAAGAAGCAGTAATTGTTGGGCTTATTATCAGCAAACAATTAGGAGCCCAGAATTTGGAAGTGAGATCAGACTCCCAACTGGTAGTCAACTAGATAAATGGAGTGGATACTGTGAATGAAGAAAGGTTGCGCCTTTATGTGGAGAAAGTGAAAGAGCTAATCTCCCCAATCCAGCGCTGCACATTTGAAGTTATTTCAAGAACTGAGAATGAGAAGGCATATGCTTTGTCAGTACTAGCCTCTTAATTCGGACTTGATCAGTGGTCTAAATTAGTGGAATTCCTTGAGCAACCATCCATAGTAGCACCAGCTAACCATTGCGCATGTATAGGTCAGCTGGATCAAGAAGAAGACTAGGGAACATCTTTAGTTCAGTATCTGAAAGAAGGGATTCTACTAGATGACAAGGATTCAACTCGAAAAATCCTACACAAAGTGTCAAGGTTTGTGCTGACCAATGATAAACTGTATAACAAATCTTTTTTTCCAACTTCTATTACTTTGTTTAGGACTAAAGGAAGCCACCTATGTCCTACAAGAAATCTATGGGTTTGTGGAATTCATCAAGGAGGAAGAACCTTGGTGCACAAGACACTATGAATTAACTATTTCTGGCCAACAATGCGCACTGATGCGTAAGAATACGTTAAGAGATGTGACAAATGCCAACATTTCTCCAATGATATCAAGGTCCTAGCTCAACAGCAGACACCGATAACCGGCCCATGGCCCTTTGCTCAATGGGGGATGGATGTACTAAGGCTGTTTACCCCAGTATCATGAAGCAAAAAATACTTACTGTGGTAATCTACTACTTCACCAATTGGGTAGAAGCTGAAGCTATCATAACAGTAGGTGAAAATAAAGTGAAGAACTTCATTTGGAAGAATGTGATCTATCGTTTTGGCATCCCAACGATACTCATATCTGATAACGGAACATCGTTCATCGACGGTAAAGTTGCATGGATGTACAATGAACTGAAAATATAGCACCGTACATCTAGCCCAGCATATCCGCAAGCCAATGGATAAGCTGAGGTGACAAACCGTTCTATCAAGAAAGCATTCAAAAAACGACTAGATGACACCAAAGGCAAGTGGGTGGAAGAACTACTAGGAGTATTGTGGTCTTATTAGACCACTCCAATATCTACCATAGGGGAAATACCTATCTCCCTGACTTATGGAACTAAAGTTGTTGTTCCAGTGGAGATTGGGTTGCCTTCAAGACGAGATAACACAATCAATTTTGTGGAGAATGAAGAAGCCATATGACAGGAGATGGACCAGCTGGAAGAGAAACGTGACAAGGCAGCAATGAGGATGACTGCTTATAAGTTAAGAATGACAAGGATGTTCAACCATGAAGTATACCCAAGACACTTTGCTTTAGGAGATCTGGTATCAGAAGTGTAATACCTCATCGCCCAGAGGCTCGTTTGGGAAAACTAGTTCCTAATTGGGAAGGCCTCTATCGAGTAACCAGGGTAAATAGGTCAAGAACCTACTGGCTGGAAGATCAGGATGGTGTGGTAATTCCAAGGCCTTAGAACATCTCTCACTTGCGAAAATACTTCATATGAGATACTTATTATTCTATATTTTATGTTTTTGATTGATATTTGAAGTTTCGTTTTCTCTTCTATGAGACATTGTTTGAATAAATCAAATAAACAAAGTTTTCTTCATCAACTTGCGCAAACATTTATTATTGTCATGCTCTGATTTAAATCATGTATAAAAAACATTTAGTGAATTGAAACTAAGTGTATAAAAAACATTTGGTGCTGGAACTAAGTATAAAGTAACTAAGCAGATCAGCTCAGAAGTGAGCAGAGTAGATTAGCTTAATCTTAAAACACTTATTTAAAACTAAGTGTGAAAAAATAAACTGAGCAGATTAGCTCAGAAATAAGTAGAGCAGATAAGTTTACTCATTCACAAATGAGCAAAGCAAATCAACTTACTCCTAAAACACTTAGTAGAAGACTAAGTGTGAAACAAACAAACTGAGCAAATCAGCTCAGAAGTGAGCATAGTAGATCAGCTTACTCATTCACAAATGAACATAGCAGATAAGCTTACTCCTAAAATACTTGGTAGAAAACTAAGTGTGAAACAAACAAACTGAGCAGATCAACTGAGAAGTGAGTAGAGCAGATTAACTTACTGATTCACAAATGAGGAGAGCAGATCAACTTACTCCTAAAACACTTAGTAGAAAACTAAGTGTGAAACAAGCAAATTGAGTAGATCAGCTCAGAAGAGATGAGGGCAGGTCAACTCACTCAAAGAGAATTGCGTAGATCAACTCAGATATGAGTAGATCAAATCAGCTTACTCCTAAAACACTTAGTAGAAAACTAAGTGTGAAACAAGCAAACTGAGCAGATCAGCTCAAAAGTGAGGAGGGTAGATCAACTCACTCACAGAGAACTGAGTAGATCAGCTCAGATATGAGCAGAGAAGATCAACTTACTCATAAAACACTTAGTTACAAAGTAAGGAGGGCAAGTCAGCTCACTCATAGATAACTGGGCAGATCAACCTAGCCATGGACAGAACAATTCATCATTTGGAAGAGCAAATTAGTTCACGAGGCAAATATGACTTATTAGTTACCAAATAAGCTCCTACAAAAGACTCTATCAAATATGGACTTCTCATCTTCAACACATAACTTATTTAATCAAGATTAAAGTCCAGAACACTTGTTTAAATCTACACTAACGCCATGATAAGAAGTGATAATTTCAAGACTGGACAATATCTTGAGAAAAATGTTATAGAACAAGACGAAAGAGAAATTCTCATTGGAATGATTCTTGTGATGGTAAAATCTGATTTGATTTCAGTTAATAACTTTGCTTACTATGATGATGTTCGTGTTTAAATGTCTTATTTACTACCAAAAGCCTAAATTAGTTCATAACTAGTTTAGAAAACTAACAAAGTTATGAAGAAGGGCAGGCATGAGTGGAACTAAATAACAACATAGAGGCAACACAAGTAAACACACAGGTATCAAAACCCATTCTTATATTAAAGAGAAAGGGGGGGGGGGGGGAGGGTACATCATTTCAAAACAACAAAAAAAAAACAAAACAAAAGATATAGAACAAAAATCATACAAAAAAGAAGAAAAAAAAAAAAAAGAAATAGAAAACTATTCACTTCTAAAAAAAAAAAAAAGTCCGAAATCTCTTCTGCTAAGTCGAGGCTGATTGGGTGGCATCATTCTGACCCAAGAGAAGAAGGCGAACCCAAACCTTCAGAATCCGAGTTGAAGTAGTAGAAATCATGCTCTTCATACTGGTTAATCTTACAGACCAACTCTCGAATCTTGGCCATCTTTGCCTTGTCTTCTCCTAGAGCTTGTCTTGCTTCGCTTTTATGGAATTGGCGAATACCTTATGGAAGTGGAAGTCAGTGGCCAGATTACGCCTATCCCTCTCAGATTTCTTTAATTGCTCTCTGAGTTTACGAAGTTATGAGATGGCATGAAAATGGGCCACCTCCATAGCATAGAAGATAACGCAGACATCCTCTAAAGCTCGAAAACGAGGGTGCTCATTGGTAAGAGTTTTGGCTGTTGTCATCAGGGCGCAAAAGTTTTCACTTAGCTCAATCTCTTTTTTCCTCTCAACTTGAATCACTTCGAAGGAGGAAGAGAATGGCCATGACATGGTTGCAAACAAATGAAAAAGAGAAGAGAAAGAAGAAACTCTGTAAAAATGTAAAACAAAGGAAGAGAAAGCGTTTGAATTTTTGAAAAAAATCAACACTTGGTTTGGCTTTAAATAGCCAAACTAATGAAGAGAGAGGAAAATGAAATGTAAAAAAATGTGCATTAATGTGCAAGTGACGTGTGCTAACGGAATACGTACTGTAATTATAACAGTGTATTTCCAAGACAAAATCGATGGCTACTGTTTTAATCATGTCATCATTACAAAAAAATGTTATCATTGTAAAAAATTAATTACAAACATAAAAAGGAAATTGAAAATACAGAAGGTCAAATCAAAGAGCAACGCTCTAATCAACAATATTTGGCTGATCAAAGATCTGCAGACTAGCAGCATCGCCAGACAGAGCTTGAGTTGGGGTTTGATATAAGCTTAGGGTGAGTTGACCAGAAGGGCTTGGTGCTGAGCTATTTGCAGGCATCACAGCAGCTGATGTAAATAGAAGCTCTTCACCTTTGACATTTTCTTCCTCTTCATCAGTAGCATTTTCTCCTTTTGCTACATCCTCTAACTCAGCATCTGATCGTTCTCAATTTTATATCAAAAGTTCACATTTAAATTATAATTTTGTTAGTTATTTTAGTAATTTTTAATCAATAATAATTTATTATTTTGAAGGAAAAAAAGTTACAAATAAAGAAATAAAAAAATAATGAAGAAAACCATTGAAAAATGATTAAAATGGAGAAAAGAAGTCACGACTCGTGAACCGAATCGGCCCGGCCCGTCGCGAGACCCTGGCCTGTAAAGTTTCATTGGTTAGCAAATTAATGGTCATCGGCCATTATGGGAGGAAAGAAGAAATTTCGAAAAAAATAGGGGATTTCGGCGATCATATAAGGTTATTTCCATTTTGGTTCTAGTCATTCTTGTCTTTTTTCCATCTAATCTTTTCATTTTGCTATCGGCCGTTAGTGTTAGAAAGGATGGCCAATAACGGGCATTTAAGCGCTTCAATGCTGAATTAAATGGGATGATTCAACAGTGGCTTGGGGGTTGTTACTTATTTATTTTTTTTATTCCTTTTACCAGGGGTCTGGTTCAGACTTCTTCAGGGAACTATTCTTTTGTACAGTTTTTTAGTTTTTCATTTTTTTCTGTCTTATAGCTGCTGAATCCTCTGCTGAATTCTTTTGTGGAGAGTTTTCTAATGAGTTTGGTTGAATATTGTGGAGAAGAACAGTGATGAACGGCTAAGGCATAAAACCGGGTTAGGCTGTATTTGTTCTAAGATTTCTTAATGTAATTTTATTTCTTGATTTATTTTAATTTGTGTGTAAGGTTATAAAATGAGGAATTATTGTTCTTATATGGTTTATCTAATCAATTCTTTTTTTTTTTTTTTTTTTTTTTTTTTTATCATTTATATGAATGTTAGAAATAGATTGTCGGAACTTGTGGGTTAGATCTAATACTTGTGATTTAAATCTAACAGTTATATAATCTGTACTTATTAGGATCGATACGGTTTGATAGAATGTATTATGCTTGTGGATTGATTCATCATAGATTAGTAGGAATCGAATCCCGAAAATAGTCCATACCGATTAAACTCGGTCGATTCATCGACGAATTTGATACGATGAATTATACTTAGGGACTTGTTCACCGTAGATTAGGTATCGAATCCCAAAGATAATCCATGCCGATTAAATAGTCAAACTGTCGTCGTAATTTTTCTGGTAGTTGAATTACTTCATTATACATTGAATTAAAATAGATAAAAGAATTAAAATACATTAGGATAATCGAAAGACAAATGCACTCCCTCAACCCGGTCATTTATCATTTTATATTTTAATTTAATTATTTTTCTATTTTTATAATTAAAAACCCCAAACAAATCTCTATTAAATCCAATAGAAAAATAAGAAAGAATTAATAATTATAATCCAATCCCTATGATTCGACACCCTTACTTAAGTATGCTACACTATAATATTTTATGCTTAAATTGGGTATTGAATTTGAGCGATCAACATCCAAGAAGGAAAGATCTATCTCTAGGTGTTCTTCTGACACCCGTCTTTGGCAGTAGCAGAAGCCTACTGATAGGTGTAAATTACCTATGTATTTCAATCCGAATTTGTTAGTTTTCAAGTACGTTTATAGTTATTTTTTTTTTTATATGTTTTAACATATTTTTATTCTTTTTGTATTAAAACAGGTGCGTGGGATGAAAATGTATGAAATCGGAGTATAAACGATCAATTCGTATCGAGAACGGTTGGAGAACGGTGGAAACATGAGCAAGGAGGCAAAAGTATGAAGGAAGCTCACCGCCGCGGCGTCTAGACCACCACCGTGGCGATAAAGATGCTGAGAAGAACAAATTGTTGTTGACTGCCCTCGGCTTAGGCGGAAATTCCACCGCCTAGGCGGAAATCCTGCAGAATGTTTTCCACAACCACCGCTTTCTTTATCGCCTCGGCGAGCCTTTAACCAACATACTCCTCCGCCTAGGCGGAGGCATCTGCACAGTTTAGATATTTTGTAGATATTTTTTGGCCTATTTAAACCATTCTCTCCTCCTCTTTTCAGACCTCTTCGGTCCCTAAGGCCTTAGGCCATATTTTAGGAGTAGGATTAAGGATTTTTGAGGGAGAGTTCTCAACCCAAGGTGGACGATGAAGAGGAAAACGATTGTTCGACGGTTCTAGCGGCTATTCTTCAGATATTGGCTAAGTCGCTCGTTTCTTCTCTTTGTTTTCTTCATTTTGGTAGTTGTTGAGCATGTTTACACCGTTTTACATTGTATACGTGGTTATGGCTATTGGCTAAACATAAGTTGTCAAGGATTATTAATATAATTTATGAAAACGTTGTTTAGTTGAGTTTGTGTTTTGTTTGCTATTATTCTTCGTTATGTTGATTGTGTATGCCGTATTGTTTGTTTATATTGCTTAGATTTACATATAGAGAATACGGGGTTTGACAAATCTTGAATTCGGACTAGAATAAACAAACGCCACAATCCTATAGCCCAATTGAGGTTTGGATTGTGGACAATCGATGACGTTCGGGCGAGACTCACGTCGTTAAGATGTTGACGGGGACTTCGGCGTTGACTCAAAGTCACGTATTCTCTCGTCTTACACTCGGGAGAGGTGACAGGGGAGTTTTAAAATTGAGATTATTGATAGGGTAAACACAACGCACAAAATCAATGATGTTGGGGCGAGACTCACGTGACCTAGAGTCGCTAAGATGTTGAGGGGGACTTCTTCTTTGATTCAAAGTCACGTCATATCCCTCGTCTTACACTTGGGAGATGTAGTGAGGGAATTTACGAACTGAGGTTTTGTGTGCAATTAATGAGGTTGGGGAAAGACTCACGCAACCTAGAGTGGTTAAGACGTTAAGGGGGACGTATTCGTTGACACGAAGTTGCGTTATATTCCCCTTCTTACACTCGGGAGAGGTGGTAGAGGGGTTTTAGATACCGAGATTGTTGGATAAGTCGAACGCCGTTAACATAAACTAAAACGAGATTAAACACGTATTCGTAAACGAAACTAATCCCTAGACAACCTATTCTCTCAAAACTCTCTCATATTAATATTAGTATTAGTATAGATTAAATTAAGCTATATTAGTATTAGTATTAGTTAATTAAATTACATTTTTGGTCGCCTAGATAAAGTCAGGTTATGACAATCGCGGTACTCGATAGTAACAACACCAATCCTTGTGGATACGATACCCAACCAAAAGGTCTATTATACTAAAACTTGATCCGTACACTTGCGGTGAAAGTGACAACGCTTAATTAGCGGCCACAAGTTTTTGGCGCCGTTGTCGGGGATTGGTAAAGTGTATTACTATTGATATTGGGAATAAATAACTCGATTTTAATCTAGGCATTTCTTTGTATATAATTTTAATTTGTAGTTTTATTTTTGTTTCCGGCAGGATACTTGAAGATGTTAAATCGACAGGTGCTCTTGTGGTTTGATCATTGAACATCTCGCCAATCTTGAGGGCATGTGTCAGGCCGGGGATATTAAACCAAGCACTTCTCGGGAGGCAACCCAGGGTCATAAATAAGTTAGATACTTCTCCGTCGATTTGAATCGGAGGCGAGATTCTCTCGCCTTCCAGGTACGTGTTCCAAACCCCTGTCTTCAAAATCATGCTATACACTGTCATTGGGATAGCTGACGGGTCATTTTGGACATCACATGTGTTGAGTTGGTGGTGATGTGTAGTATGTTTTAGTATGTGTTTATGTTTTTAGTTAAATTTTACTGTTTTTATCGTGTGCATGTTTGTTTAGGATTAGTTTGTTTAATTTAGTTGTTATTTTGTGCTACGTTTTGACGTCATCTGGGCCTTTACCCGATGATGACTTTGTCCCCTGATTGTTTTGAGGTCGAGCGTAAAGCTCATTCATGTGTGTTCTATGTGCTTAACGTATCGTCTTAGTAAAAGTTATTGTGGATCCTAAATGCACAAGCAGGTAAACTCAATATAGCACTATCTTATTGATTTGAAACCGATTATCTGTCAATCCATTTTATGACAATAGGGATTCTAGAACTTGATTTGGGGGAAATTCGAGGTGAAATCCAAGGCGAGGTTGTTTAGGAGATATGATGTAGGCATTCATTTGATCGCTCGAGCCTTTTTAAGCTTACCTTGATAAATCATTACCCTTCGTTATCCTGTCGAAGCCTAAAAGTCGTTTCAATTCTGAACACTTAACATATACCCTAGCCGATTGATTTTTGTCCAAACCTATATCGCCGAATTAAAGGCATAATTTGAGAGAATCAAGTTAGCAGTTGCAAATGCTACTTGAAGTGAGCGGTTGGGTTTAGGGCGAACTTTTTATTTGTTCGGTATTCAAGTACTCACTTGTCATTTTCGTTCGTTTTTCACACACCCCATAAATATTACAAATCAAATGAGTTTGGGGGTGTGTTGTGTATTTAAAAAAAAAAAGAAAAAGAAATTCGTTTCTTTTTGACATGACAAGTGAGTACGATGTTCTTAAATGTTTGTTCAGGGTCGTTTCTAAATAAACTATGGGGTTTCAAGTGTAAGAGTGCCAAGCGATGTGCCTTGGGTAATGATAAGTTAACAACGTTAACTTGTTTTCTATTCAAATTTACCCTTAGCCATTTTTCCAAAACCAAACCAAGCTCTAATGATCTTCATGAACCTCTGAGCCTACATTAGTGGAGAATATATCCTAGGTCAGGCATATGGATTCCCTATACCTTAAAGGTTTTAGTCATGAACTATAT
This sequence comes from Eucommia ulmoides, assembly GCA_016647705.1. Lineage (NCBI taxonomy): Eukaryota > Viridiplantae > Streptophyta > Magnoliopsida > Garryales > Eucommiaceae > Eucommia > Eucommia ulmoides. Next base: position 33,170,431 of record CM028326.1, on the reverse strand, counting down.
TTAGGGATAATCCCATCTAATCAATGGATAGTAGTATATTTGACTTTAATCACATACACTTGAACAAGATCTAGAATGACGCTTACTATTTTTGAACGTTGAAATTCTAGAACACTACATGGTGTGATTTATACTTGAACTTGATAGGATTGGGGGCCGATAAGGGAAAAATCTTTCGGCTGGTAGATGATAATCAAAACTTACACATTTTTGTTTTTAGTATTTTCCATTTTTGGTTTTCAATTTCGTAATTAGTTTTTATATTTTCTTGTATTGTGTGGGTATTTTGCTCGAGAACTAGTAAAATTCTGAGTTTGGGGGTATTTGATAGGTGTAAATTACCTATGTATTTCTAATTCGAATTTGTTAGTTTTCGAGTACGTTTATAGTTATTTTTATATGTTTTTATTATTGTTGTATTAAAACAGGTGCGTGGGATGAAAATGTATGAAATTAGAGCATAAACAATCAATTCATATCAAGAATGGTTGGAGAACGGTGGAAAAATGAGCAAGGAGGCAAAAATACGAAGGAAGCTCAGTGCCACGGTGTCCAGACCACCGCTGTGGTGGTGAAGATGCTGAGAAAAACAAATTGCTACTGACTATCCTCGGCCTAGGTGGAAATTCTTCGGCCTAGGTGGAAATCACACACCCTTTAGGCAGAAATTCCACCGCCTAGGCAGAAATTCAGCAGAATATGTTCCACAGTCACCACTTTCTCCATCGCCTCGGTGAGCCTTTAACCGACATACTCCTCTGCCTAGGCAGAAATTCCACCACCTAGGCGGAGGTCTCTACACAGTTTAAATATTTTGTAGATATTTTTTGGCCTATTTAAACCCTTTTCTCCTCCTCTTTTCAGACCTCTTCGGCCCCTAAGGCCTTAGGCCATATTTTAGGAGTAGGATTAGGGATTTTTGAGGGAGATCTCTCAACCCGAGGTGGAGGATGAAGAGGGAAATGATCGTTCGACGGTTCTAGAGACTATTCTTCTGATATTGGCTAAGTCGCTCGTTTTTTCTCTTTATTTTCTTCATTTTGGTAGTTATTGAGCATGTTTACACCATTTTACATTGTATACGTGGTTATGGCCATTGGCTAAACATAGGTTGTATATGGATTATTAATATAATTTATGAAAACGTTGTGTAGATGAGTTTGTGTTTTGTTTGTGATTGTTCTTCGTTATGTTGATTGTGTATGCCGTAATGTTTGTTTATATTGCTTAGATTTACATATCGAGAATACGAGGTTTGACAAATCTCGGATTCGGACTGGAATAAACAAATGCCACAATCCTATAACCCGATCGGGGTTTGGATTGTGGATAATCGATGACGTTCGGGTGAGACTCACGTGACCTAGAGTCGTTAAGATGTTGAGGGGGACTTTGGCGTTGACTCGAAGTCACGTATTCCCTCGTCTTACACTCGGGAGAGGTGACGGGAGAGTTTTAGAACTGAGATTGTCGATAGGGTAAACACAATGCACGAAATCAATGACGTTGGGGCGAGACTCACGTGACCTACAGTCATTAAGACGTTAATGGGGACTTCTTCGTTGATTCGAAGTCACGTCATATCCCTCGTCTTACACTTGGGAGAGGTGGCAAGAGAGTTTATGAACTGAGGTTTTGTGTGTAATCAATAAGGTTGGGGCAAGACTCATGCAACTTAGGGTCGTTAAGACGTTGAGGGGGACTTCTTCGTTAACACGAAGTTGCGTTATATCCCCCGTCTTACACTCGGAAGAGGTGGCGGATGAGGTTTAGATATCGAGATTATCGGATAAGTCGAACACCGTTAACATAAACTAAAACGAGACTAAACACGCATTCGTAAATGAAACTAATCCCTAGACAACCTATTCTCTCAAAACTATCTCATATTAACATTAGTATTAGTATAGATTAAATTAAGCTATATTAGTATTAGTATTAGTTAATTAAATTACATTTTTGGTCGCCTAGATAAAGTCAAGTTATGACAATCACGATACTCGATAGTAACAACAACAATCCTTGTGAATACGATACCCGACCGAAAGGTCCATTATACTAAAACTCGATTTGTATGCTTGCGGTGAAAGTGACAACGCTTAATTAGCGGCCACCACCTACCGACTGGATGTTCTTTGATCTCTTATTGAACTTAGCTCAGAGATCCTTGATCTTCTGCTCAGACTCCCTTTCGTTGCCAACTTTGTTGTCTGCCTCTACACCATCTATGCTTGATCAACAGACTTTAGTTTCTCTTGGTCCAACTTGAGAGTCGATTCCTCTTACTCTAAAGGTGCTGGAGGGAATCCTCTTTCACCTGGAAAACAACTTCCTTAACTTTAAGATAAGTTTTTTGGTGATCTACATCTAAGAGTACTGAGCTGATCTCTTCTTTCAGGGCGAGGATTTTCTCCCTCAGAGTTGAGCTCTCTCATCTCAAAGTAGAGATCTCAGTTTGAAGTTTGTTGTTCTATTGCAGTAGAGCTCATTGCTCATTTGCAACGCATCACGTTGCTCGTTGACAGAACATAGCTCTATCTCAAATATCTCCTAAGAAGACCTTGCCAACACTAAGTTTGTCTCAAGGGAGACTTTTTGCTCTTAGAGGACTCGCAGGTCTTTTCCAACCGACTAGACTCAGTTAACTGATGCATGAGCTGAGTTAAACTAATGCGTGAGCTGAGTGTCTCAATACAAGATACATGGATGCTCTCAATACAAGAGCAATTAATCATAGACCAACATAACAACTCAGAAAGCCAAAACACTTGTTAAATATAATGATGATTACTTGAAGGAATGCATAGATGAGCATCCTGAAGAGTTCAACCTTGCTACAGCTTCCAATCTGTTTCTTACTTTTGCTCTAGGACTCATCGTACAAGAATTTGATTGCAATATTGAAGATCTCCTGGCGGCCTTGGACTAAGGGCCCAACATCCTAGATTAGTTGGCACATCTGCTGTTGAGACATGCCGCGACAGCTTGAAATCTCTTGACTAGAAGAAGTTGTAGTGGGAGGAGGCTGACGATTTACAGAAGATGGCTCAGCAGTAGCACGATCAATAGGAACACCGGCTACGTGTGTGGCAAGTTCCAACCCCCTGATTTTTGTAAGAACCAGAACATAGGTTGCAAGAACCATCACATAAATGATCCTATGCCTGCATATGCTCAAGGGTTGTGAGTCATCATTGGATTCAGAAATGACGGATTCAGGATGGGGAGCTGATGGTTTTGTAGTAGGCTGAACTGTTGGATTGGCCACAACTCTGGTAAGTGGCCTAGAGGAAACTCTGGTAGAGGCCTGCAGCGATACTGACGTGCAAATCGTTCGTCTGACTTGGGTATAAGGGCGAAAGACTAATTGAACCGTTTAGTAGCTGGTTCCCTCTGAAGTTTCCCTCAGGATAACTGGAGCTTGTGCGCGAGTTCTATCGGGTAAAACCAATGATTAGAGACATCAGGGGAGTAATGCCCTCGACTTATTCTCAAACTTTAAATAGGTAGGACGACACGGCTGCTTCGTTGAGTCATGTCACGGAATTGAGAGCTCAAAGTGGGCTATTTTTGGTAAGTAGAACTGGCGATGCGGGATGAACCGGAAGTCAGGTTACGGTACCCAACTGCACACTAACCTAGAACCCACAAAGGGTGTTGGTCGATTAAGACATTAGGACGGTGGTCATGGAAGTCGAAATCCGCTAAGGAGTATGTAATAACTCACCTGCCGAATCAACTAGCCTCGAAAATGGATGGCGCTTAAGCGCGCGACCTATCCCGGCCGTTGGGGTAAGTTTCAGGCCCTGATGAGTAGGAGGGCATGACGGTCGCTGCAAAACCTTGGGCGTGAGCCCGGGCGGCTCAGCAGCAAGTTGAACTGCAAACAGGTGTAGTAGTCTGAGCTGACGACTGCCTAGTTGGCCTAGAACACTTTTTTGTAAGTCTTTTCCTTTTCTTCACAATCTGCAGCTCCTCCAATTGATTGAACTGAAATTCTCCCATTTCTAGTTGAACAAATGGGTGGTAAGCAAAACCTTTATAGGACCATTTGGCTTGCACCAATAACTTTTTCAGCTCTTCCTCAGTATTGGTCGTAAGGCCAAGGCTTTTGCAAGCTCCTTCACCTGCACTAGACAACCCAAAAAGATGTCAAGACAACTGCTTCAAAATTCCTAAATTCAAATTGCAAAGAAAGCATAAGTAAAGAAAATGACTCGGGGAATTGAAGTGCTTCAGCACAACAGAAGGCAGTCCTATTTCTTTAAGGAAAAATTCCCAATCACCTTTGAAGAAGAGGTACTGCCTTGGCCAGTCTCCTCTCACCATAGAAGGAAGGTCGGTAAAGTAGGAAAACCTCTTAGGGAAAGAATAGTAGAATCTCCCTAGCTCAGAAAGGAATTTGTGGGAACCTATACTCCTAATTATATCTACAGTAAGGGGGACTTCATTTACACTAGAAAGAGCGATAGCTCCCATGATCTGATGAAAGCTATTGGGGGTTAACTGAGTAGGAGTAATTTCTAGTTGGCGAAAAAGATTACGAAGAAAAGGAGTGAACGGAAGAGTGAATCCATACTCAAACATCTAAACGAATAGGCATATTTCACCATTTTAGACATCATAAGGTCGTTCATTCTCAGATGGAATCCTAATTGACACGAACGAAGGAATGCAGTACTGTTCCCAAAACGGCAAAATCCATTCCTGTGGAACAGAACTCACACCATGATTTCCCCAGTTAATTAAGGGATTGGTAAACTGAGGAGCCTAGGCTGTCATCGTCTGCTTCGCAAGGAGATTCGATTATGAAGCAGCCTCAACAAGACTATTTGATTGACTCAATAACATCGCAAATAGAACAACAAGAATTGAAAGAAAGAATGTGAAGCAAACAACACAATCAAAATATTTGAGAAAGACGAAAACTTACGCAAATGGAAGAAGTGATCTTTCGTCTCTGTTCTCCGAATCTTTACAAAAGTCAAGAGAGCAAATGATATGGGAAAACTCTTGCTTATAACTGTCATAGGCATAAGATCTTTAATGGGTTGGATCAGGTCAGTGATCCGACCCAAAAGATATAAACCCGATACGCGATTTGGCTTGAGCACATCAGGACCATTGGGGAAAAAGATCTTAGCGGTCCAATATACAAACAAATAGGCCTCATAAGGAGGGCAGTCATTGGATGATCATAGCCCACAGTGATCAAGCCAAGAATAGGTCAGCCCACGACCTCTACAACCTTCATGCATAAGGAACATTACAACCACCAGACTATAACAACCCATGTTTTATGGAAGAACGTTACAAAGATCTTCTCCAAGAATAATGAAGAAGATTGTGGCTGTATCCCATGCCGTTAGGAAGAAGATTATGAAGAGATCTACTGAGTCTATATTAAAGAAAGGTATCATTATATGTTTTTTACGACTGATTTGAGTGCTTTGGCCTTCGCTATAATCGGATTAACTTATTCTCACGCCGGAGGTTCTTTGGTCGACACCACACCGATGTCCCCCTAAAGAACTAATCGGTTTCGCAGGTTGAAAGTGAAGTTGAAGAGGTTTTTGGCACGTGAGATTGATTGCATGTGCTGAGAATTTTTTGGCAACATCATATACTACAAATACAAAAATTAATTTGAACACGCACATTTCTTTAAAATTAAAATTATGCTGAACTAAAATTTCATCATTCCATAAACATTATTCAATACTCTTAATTTCAACACCTAAAACTAAAATGTTCATGATACAAATTAAAATAAATATTACAAAATAGAAAAACTAAATATTTCAAACAATCCAAATTTTATATAATTCACCCATATAAATAAATAAAAAAAAAAAAAAAAAAAATACTACACACCCACTAATTAATACAAAATATTTTCTCAAAAATATCATATATAAAATTGTATTTCAATAATCAAATAAAATATACATGAAAATTATTTCAAAATCCGTGTTTAATGCATGCCTAAAACTAATCTTAATGCTTAAAAGTAGAAGACAAACCTTTAGAATGAAGTATGGTTAATCTCTTCAATCTCCTAACTCCTATTAAATTAATGACCAAGATCTACTCTTCGCATTATGAATAACATTAAATGAATAAAAAATTACTTTTAATTCAAATTAATAAAATTGAAAATGACTAACAAATTGCTTCCACTTCCAATTCTATATCTGCATGATAAAATTAATTATTTTTTTAATTAACAATTTTATTTATTTACTTTTGTTTTGTTTTTTATTATCAATTGGAAATTTCATTTAAAAATAAATAAATTATATTCATAATATTGTATTTCTTGTAAAAAAAATTAAATTAATTTTTGTTCAAATAAAATTATTTTTTAATTAATAATTATATCTATTTATTTACTTGTTTTCGTTGTTATTATCAATTCGAATTTTAATTCATTTTTTACAAAAAAATAAAATAAAATATTCATGGTATTGGATTTTTTTTTAAAAAAAACTAATTAAATTAATTTTTATTCTAAAAATGGATGAATCATGTGAGCGAAAAATGATTGTCCTCAAAGATATTTTTTTTCCAATAATCTATTTTAGCATTAATCTTATCCTAAATGAATGTAGTTTTCCCATAATTAAAAAAAAATGGGTTCTTGATAAGCATTTCATAAATAAATTTTTTTTTTTTTTTTTTAAATGCAAATTTTATGATTCACTATTTATTTAATTCACTTTGTATAGTCATTTTTTAAAAAAAAAAAAATCAATAGTTCTCTCAAAAGTTAAAAGTCATTGTACACCACAAAAATTATTGTATTTTTTTTATATGAAAATTGTAGTTATTTTAGAGTAATATAATAATTTTGAATTCATAAAAATATTATTGTACCAATGTGGAATACATTGACTAAAATTTTAAGTTCATATAATATTCACAAAAAAAAAAAAAAAACCTTTAAATTTTATGACCATACAGTCTATTAGCTCATAGTAATTTTACAAAACTTGAAAAACATGCAACATAATGATATTTTTTGTGATTTTTTGGCTCTGAGCTCATCAACTAATTTTTTCATACCATAATTTTACGATTTTTATTTTGTCTATTTATATTTTATGGTTTCTAACTATTGTTATTTTTTTTTTCGAAATAGGTCTAGCTACAAAAAATTTGGGTATTCGATCAATTTTATTAAGAGTATCAAATGAAAATATTATGAAGAAGAAAATACAATTTATTTTACTTTAGCATCCAAATAGTAAACATCTATTTCGTATTATTATAAAAAAAACTTAATATGAGTTTTCTTTATTTTAGTCTAAACCCCCGCGTTATGCGGGCTAAAACTAGTATATATGAAAATCGAAACATTTTTTCAGACAACTTAAAAGAAAGAAAGAAACGTCATACGAAGTAATTACTGAACGATTAGTTTCACATTATCCATTAAGTATGGTGAGAATTTTGTATGAATGCTTGTAAATGAGTTAGAAATTAGAATCGTCAGAATTGTAATTCGAAAGCAATCAAATTCAATTGTTTGGTGAAATATTTAAATTCAATTGTAATTCCATGATATTAGAATTTCCTTTATTTGGTACTAATTTAGAATTGCAAAATGGCGTGTTTAGAGAGAGAAACTCTCAAAGAGAATTGAGGTTTCTTCTAAAGAAGAAGATGGGCTGGAGAGGAATAAAAAGAAGACAAAAAACAATCATGAGAATCTGAAAGAAATAATGGAGATGGACGACACGGATGAGGAAAAGAAGAAAAAAGAAGATCCAAACCAGATAGTGGTCCTTATCCATAACATAGAGATGGGTCCCTTACCAGTGCAAGAAATCCATATTGATTCACATATACATGTCCAGACAAGATCCTTCAGGGACGTTCTGAACAGGAAAAGCGAACAACCTAAAAAAGTCCTACAAGAGGTCTACTTTGATGCTGATGATAAGGACATGGATGAAGAGGCGAACCCTAATACAGGGTCTGAGAAAGACAAGTACGATAATGGAATCCTAGAGGTGATCATCTTCTGATTCACACATATATATCCAGATAAGATCCTTCAGGGGCGTTCTGAACAGGAAAAGCGAACAACCTAAAAAAGTCCTACAAGAGGTCTACTTCGATGTTGATGATGAGGACATGGATAAAGAGGCGAACCCTAATACAAAGTCCAAGAAAGACAAGTATGATGTTGGAATCCTAGAGGTGATCATCTCTGAAAATATCATCTCTTAAATTAGGGATAAGTGGAAAGATACCCTGATTATCAGACTTATCGAGAGGTCAATTAGGTATAAGGTCCTCTGTGACAGGGCTAGGATGCTTTTGAATCTCCAAGGAGATTTCGAGCTTATAGACCTAAACTATGGGTTTTACCTGGTTAAATATGATCAAATTTTAGACGCCCACAAACTGTTAGCGGAGGGTTAATGGGTCATCCTAGACCACTACCTCACAGTAAGAAAATGGGTGGCTAATTTTAGGCCAAAATATGTGACTAAATCTTGTATAACGGTGTTGGTCAGACTGCCAAACATCCCCTTCGAATATTATGAATCGTCGGTCCTTCATAATAATAGAAGGAAACTAGGGCGACCTATCAAGATTGATGGGAATACGGTGGCATCATACAGGAAAAAGTTTGCGAGTCTATGTGTGAAAATAGATCTTAACAAACCTCTAGTGGCCCGATTTCATATGAGGGGCATGGTGTTCAAAGTAGATTACGAAAGCCTGCATGGGCTTTTTATGCTTGTGGCTGCTTCAACTGCCACAGAGAAATGTATCCCTATGAGAAAACCCCAACAGGAGAGGTCATAGGTTCACCAGAGAAAGAGAATGAAGGAAATACTTGCACTCTTCCGGGCGAAAACATACAAAACCAGGCGAAGGATTGTCGCGAAATCCATGTCACATATACAGTAACTGATATAGGAAAGGAGAAAGTCATTGCTTTGGATAGAGGCACATATGGGTATAGGCCATGGATTCTAGTCAAGAAGCAATGTAAGTTTAAAGATAATAAGCCCAAGAAATATCTCAATTGGACCAATAAAGGGCCCAATGCTGGAGCTCAAAATTACAACTACAACTCTGGACCAAGTGGGCCTAGGGGTAAGAGGGGAAAACCAGATAGGGTCGGGCTGAGGAATGAGGATAATGGATCAGGCCTAGAGAAGGATCATTGAAATAATAAGGGGAAGAATCCCACCACCATGGTAACCCAAGGTGAACTGGATAAAAGAAGGGGCGATTACCCCTGACCTTACCTCAGGTTTGCTTCTAACTACATTGGGAAGATAGAGGGTTCAGAGGCTTATGGCTCGAAAATCTTAGAGGGAGAAAAATATATCTCAATGCCTAAGGCCACGCCTACCCCTTTAATAGGTAATGGCCTACAGATGGTGGTGTCGGAGGTGTCACGGAAAGAGACTAACCATCAAGTCGCCGTTACCGTCCTGTCCGTCACATCTCATAAAGGCTCGACGTCAGCCTTATCCCCTCTTCCCTCCACTTCTCAGACCTAGAAAAACCCTCTTCCCAAACACCCTTCATCTCCAGCCAAACCCCCAGACGATAACCTAAACCGAAGACTAAATTATGGAAGAGATTCGAGTAAATATCCTCTAAAGATTCCCGTTCTTAATGTTTCAAGAGCAAATGGAGGATGTGATCTAGTGTGTGGAAGTGTTCTGGTTAATCGATGCAGTGAGATTAATAGTGAAAACCATAGAACGGCGAGCTCTAAAGCCTCTCTTCATGGATATTTCAATCGAAAGTATGAAAGTATGGGATATGCTTGTGAAAAGGTGCAAAACCGTGCTGAAATTAAGTGTGTCAGAATATCTTCCAAGCTTTCCTGCCAATGTCTCCATGCGGATTCTCACTTGGAACTGTAGAGGCACAAAAAATGGCCAATTTTGGATTGCTTTTCAGGACATCTTTAATTTTAAAAGGCTAGAGATAGTTGTTCTGATTGAAACAAAGGTGGAGATGGGTAACATGGTTTTTTTTTTTTTTGTTTCCCTGGGTTTTACGACAGTGACCCACATTGACCCTATTGGTAGATCTAGGGGTATATGGGTATTCTGGTGTCCTGAAAAGGTCACTGTCAGCTAAATCCATGTTAGTTTGCTAAGTCATTTATGCTAAGGTGTCCATAGTGGGATATGAAGATTGGATTTTGTCGGTTGTCGATAGTTACCTGTGTTGGCCTAGTGATATACCTAAGAGGGGGGGTGAATTGGGTAAATATAAAATTTAAACAAATTTAAATCTTTTCAAACACTTAATTAATTAAATAATCAATTTATCCTAAATCGATTATTATCTTTACATCGCAGCGGATAAGTGTTAATATATCTAGGTACACACTCAAACAATAATAAATGAATAATGTAAAAATTTAGCACACCAAGATGTATACAGGTTCACCAAGCAACTCTTGGCTAATCCAGTCCCCCGAGCCCCATGGAGAGTCGCACCCACTAATCTCAAGATTCCTTTCAAGTAGGAACCAAACCTTCATAATGATTCTTTTCAACGGCTTAGAATCAACCTTTACAATCTTTTTTCACAGGCTAAAGAAGAACTTCATCTTTTTACCCAACGGAAGATTAATCTAATTCTATTATAGGGAGAATCCCGACCTAATTCTTTTTATACCTTAGGCTTAAGAATTAAACCTCACAAAACACTGCAAATATATTTTTACCCGGTAAGGATTGAACCATTACAATTCACTCAATTTAATTCTATTCAAGAAATTAACACCTATCTCTTTTCACAGGAAAAAAGTAACCTAATTTTTTTATACTATAGGAAAAGATTAAACTTCAATCTCTTTACCGGAAGAGATCGAAACCCAGCTACCCCTGATTAGATATTCCCAATAATATCTAATCCGTACACAACTCACCAATTACAATAAATTGATAAGTTCTTCCCACTGGGAGCTTCTACCACCTCAAATTAATTAAACTCACTTAATGTTTCCAAAATTACTAGTGATTGAATTAAACATGAGGAAACAAAATCTGATTATAATAAAGAATGCGGGTAGCAAAATTAAGCATGCAATCAGATTAACACACAAAATCGTTTTAAAAGATTTTTATGCTTTTAATGTTTAAAAACGATTTCTTAAAAAGATAAATTCACCAAGCAAATAATAATAATAAAATACTCGAATAAGAAATAAGTTTGGAACGATCTCACCAGGAAAACACCGAAAGATTGAATATGAATTGCAAGACAGCTTAGATCGTTGACGCCAAAACACTTAGCGCTTTAACTTAAGAACTTTTCTCACAGAATGATCTCACAATGATCTCTCAAGAAAATATCAGAATAACATCTCTTAAAAAGATCAGGAACAATTAGTTCTTGATTAATTGGAATGTCTTGGGGATCTTTTAAATGAAAACCGCAGGTTTATTTAAATGAATTTGAAACAGGCCCTCTAACGGCTAGTTCCCACATATCATGACATTTAATAGAACCTATAGACCCCATATATTAATCCCTTTTAATCTTGGTATATTTGACTTAAATATATCTTTTAAAACATTCAAATTAGTCCCTCAAAGTTTTCTCAACTCAAATAGATATGATAGAAAGAATTAAATGAATCAATTTGAGAAATAATCAAAATATATATACCATATCTTTAGGAGCAATAAAATAGAAACCATGTATTTTAATAATATCAAATCCCTAAGATATCTCTCATATTTTAACCATATAATGGCTAGTAACGATTACTTTTTGATCAAATCCATGAAATCTTTTAAACCTAAAATTGACCCTTCGGTTGACCGACCAAAGGCCATAAGTCGATCGATCGATTCAGGTTGTAGCTCAAGCCAAAATTTTCTCACCCATAGGTCGACCGCTACTCCTTGTTCTGTCGATCAAACAAATCCAGATGTTTCCTACGCCAAATTCCAGCTATGGTAGGTCGACCAGTACACCTTGGTTTGTCGACCTAACGATTTAGAGAGTTACACCTGTGGCCATTGGTTGACCAATCTGTCGACCGATTGTTTCAGAGACTACATCAATTCCTAGCCACATCTCATCGGTTGATCGATCCTGTTGGCACTTTTTTTCCTTATTTAATTTTTAACTTCATTCTTCGACGTTTTTACCTCTTTAACCGATTTATTTTCTCGGTTAACTTAATTGACACTTTAAATCAATTTTAATCACTAATCTTTTTTAAATCAATATTTCTTCTTCAATTTCATATAGGAGCAATTATGTTTAACTAATTAGGGTCCTATAAAAAACACATATAATCATAAAATCATTTTTGTGTCATGTGTGATCCTAATCGAGATACATTAAGAGTAAAAATTGACCTGAGTTGTTTTCTCCAAGATTCTTCAAAATCTTTGGTCTCTTAATGCTTCTCTCATTGTCAGTCTCTTGCATTAACAATTTCTTCATGATTTAATTATCAATGGAACTATATCACTGAAACACTCAATAAACTCATTAGTTCCACAAAAAATATCACATTTAATTGTTCATCAAAATTTTGGGATCAACAACCCGAACCCCTGTAGGAGGAGACAGCTCTGGGAGGAGATGAAAAACTTCTCCCAGTACAATGACTCTCCCTGGCTGGTAGCGAGTGACTTCAATAACATAAGTGCCCAATCTGAGAGAACCGAATCTGCGAGTGCTTTGGACATTCACCACATCAATTCTTTTAATTCCAATATGTGTTCTTGTAGCCTGAATGACCTGGGTGCCAGCGGATCGACCATAACTTGGTCTGGAACAAATATGCACGAGCTTAGGGTAAGCAAGAGACTGGACAAAGCCTTGGCCAATGAGGAATGGTGTGCCATTTTCGCTGAGGCTAGGGTTGAAAATCTCTTGCTTACGTACTCTAATCACTCTCCTCTTCTCATTCATGTCGTAGGAGTTAATTTTCTTAATTTTTCTCGCCCCTTTAAATTCAAATCCATGTGGTTAGACCACCCTGACTTCAAATCTTTTATTGATAATAACTGGATTAGTGAGAACACTAATTTGATTGGTAATCTAGATAACTTTACTAAGGAAGTTAAAATCTGGAACAAGGAGGTTTTCGGGAACATCTTTAAAGCGAAGAAATAATTCCTAGCTAGACTTAAAGGTATCCAAAAGTACCAAGACACCAATTTTTCTAGTAGACTAGATGCTCTGGAAAGGACCCTAAAAAGGGATTATGCTGATATCCTTAAGAGGGAAGATAAATTTTGGCACCAAAAATCTAGGATTCAGTAGCTGTTTGTTGGGGATAAAAATATTAGGTTCTTCTATGTTGCTACTAATCAGAGAAGAAGGAAGAACAGGGTGTCAATGATTAAAGATGCCAATGGAAACTGGCTTGAAATTTAGGAGAAAATTAAGGATCATGTGAGGAGGTGCTTCTATGATACGTTCTATGAGAATCCTCCCAATAACATTAGCATCATGCCTGAGGAAATTGTTTGTGAACACCCAATTAACCCTAGTGACTACCAATTTCTTTGTATGGTCCTAGATGTTGATGAAATTAAAACGAATTTATGTAATATGATGGACCTTAAGGCCCCTGACCTTGATAACTTCCAAGCTATCTTCTATAATAAGAACTGGGATAAGGTGGGCAAAAACCTATGTGATTTTGTTAAAAAATGCTTTAATGATAGGGACATGCCGCCTAAAATGAATGAGACACTTATAATGCTTATTCCCAAAGTTGATATCCCTAAGAAAATTAACTAGTTTCACCCCATAAGCTCATGTAATGTTCCGTACAAACTGGTTACTAAGATTTTGGGGGTTAGGCTCCACCCTTTTTTGGCTGATATTATTAGCCCTTTCTAGAGCAGTTTTATTCCAGGAAGACAGACTACTGATAATATCATAATCACCTAGGAATTTCTCCATAAATTTAAGAGATCTAAGGATAAAAATGGAGGAATAATTATCAAAATCGATCTTAAAAAAGCTTGTGATAAAGTCAATTAGGATTTTCTGGAAAATACTCTCACATTTTTTAATTTTCCTAGAAACTGGATTGCTTTGGTTATGAACTGTGTGAAAAAGATTCTGCTAGAGTCTTGTGGAATGGAGAACCCCTTGAAGGTTTTTCTCCCAAGAGGAGCCTCCGACAAGTGGACTCCCTATCTCTTTATTTATTTGTGCTGTGCATGGAGAGGTTGTCCTGTCTGATCAATAAGGAAGTCAACCAGAAGAGGTGGAAGGGTTTGAAAGTTGCTAAGGTTGGGCCGACTCTTTCTCACCTCTTCTTTGCGGATGACATCCTCCTGTTTGCTAAGGCAGATAGTAAAAGTTGTGAATCCATAGTCAATACACTGACTAAATTCATGGCAACCTAGAGTCTGGTTATCAATCTAAGCAAGTCTAGAGTCTTTGTTGCGCCTAAGGTGAGTGCTAGCACTGCCAGAGTTTTTGGCAGTAACCTGGGGATCTTTCTTTGCAAGGATCTGGGGACTTATTTGGGTACCCCATTTTTTCATGAAAAATTTAGTGGCAAATACTTTAATTTCATTATAGAGAAAATGCAAAAAAGGCTAACTAATTGGAAGGCCTTGAATTTGTCTATTGCGGGGTAGGGCCACTTTGATTAAATATGTCTTAACCTTGCTTCCCTTATTTTCTATACAAACTAACCCCTTTCCCCTTAAAGTCGGTGATAAAATTGACAAAATTTCCAGAAACTTTCTTTGGGGGGACTCAGAAGGCAAAAATAAATATCACATTGTCAACTGGGATAAGGTTTGCTCTCATTTAAGCTTGGGAGGTCTAAACATCAAGAAAACTAGACTTAAGAATCTTGCCTTCATGTCTATGCTTGCTTGGAAAATTGTTTCTAACTTTAGTAATTGGTTATGGGTGGATGTTGTCTCTAAGAAATATAAAATTGAGAGAAACCCCATGTCCTAGGGTTAAGCGACAGGGGGGGTTCTCACATCTGGAGAGGCATTTTTAAATCCAGCTTTATCATTTCCAAATGGATAAAATGAAAAATTGGGAATAGAGTCAAAGTTAACCTTTGGACCGATTGGTGGTGCGGTGATGGGCCTTTGGGCAATGATGAGCTTTAAAAGAGCTATGACATTAAGGTTGCAGATATCCTAGATGATTCCGGTAGTTGGTTTCTTCTGCCAGTCATCCACCTTATCTCGGACAACCAAGTCAATGATATTCTTAACTCTAAGCCCCCTAATTTTTTTTAAGAATGATGCAACCATTTGGTTTCTGGAAAATTCAGGGAAATTTTCTATGAAATCAGCTTACTCGATTATTGCGGATTTTGATACTTCCAACTCCCCTTCCAAATGGGAGTGGATTTGGAAGCTTAAAATCCCTCATTCTATTAATTTTTTTTGTTTGGAAGATCTTTCACAAAAGACTAATGATGAATTCGCTAAGAGAAAAATGGTCAAGTGATGTCTTGACCATTTGTATGTGGTGTAATAATGCCATCGAGTTCGTAGACCATGTGCTGAGATCTTGCCCAAGGGCTTGGACTGTTTGGAACTTGTTTTTAGACATGGATTCTTTGAGGCGAGATCATAGCATGGACATTCAGGATTGGATTGCCAAGTTCATTAAAGAGAGATCCTTCAAACCCTCATCTATGTACTTTTTCATTGCCATCATTTGGAAAATTTGGAAGGATAGGAACAAGAAAGTGATTGAGGGAGCTTCCCAAAACTCTTCCTTGATTGCCTTTAAAATACATAATTTAGCGATTGATATATTGGAAGCGTTCTATCCCAACTAAACCCGTAATGGTGTGTTTCTAAATCCTTATCCTAACTGGCTTCCTCCCTCTGCAGCTGCAGGTTTTTTTAAACAAAACACAGATGATAGCGCTTTGAGAAATCCGGGGAAATGAGGTGTTGGAGGGCTTATCAGGCATATGGACGGTACCTGGAAGATCGACTTCTTTGGACACATCGATTCCTACACCTTTCTAGAAGTGGAGATCAAGGGCATTCATGTCGGGATGTACAGTCAACCTCATCAAAGAGGACTGCCCAGAGACCCACTTGCTGAGAGGTTGGGTGATGGAATGCAAGCATATCATTGAGACCCACGACTTTGAAATTCAAGCTACCAGGAGGATCAACAACCGATGTGCGGACTTCCTAGCCTAGATGGGAACGAATAGCAGATCGGAAATGCATTATATGGAGGAACCCCCAAAAGGACTAGAGAGGCTTATTATCTCCGGCATGAACGTTGAGAAATTCACTCGCATTTCCTTGTTTCTGTGTTTTTTCTTTTTCTACCCCCAAAAAATGAATTCAATTGCAATTTTATGATAATTCTAATTCCTTCATTTAGATTATCAAATTATTATTTTTAATATTAGTATAATTAACTTTATAATTTTAATTATGAAATATAACAAAATTTGATTGGAAAAAAAAAATATATATCTCACATTTTTTTTTTTTTTTGACTTTTTACACACTAAAAATATTGACATTTTTTCTTTCATGCAAATAAAAAATCTATCATGCATACAAGTATCAGATTTTTTCATGCATATAAGTATCTTGTGTTTTCATTGAAAAAAAGACTATTCATCTGAATACTTTTGGTCCAATTTTAAATATTTGAATTTGTAATTCTTCACGTGGATTATGGAATTCAAATTAAAAAATTGGATGTCATAGAATTATAAATGAAAATTAAATTCAAAAGGCAACTGGTGATCCAAATAAAAAAAATTAAAATTGAGCTTTTCAATTCTAATTTTATTGTCCAATTCCATAACGCCAAGCAAACCCTCACATAAAAATTGAATTTCAAATAAATGACCATTTAAATAAATTTTAATTCCTATCACCTTCATCCAACACATACCGTTAAAGCATTGGAGGAATGCTTTGAGATAACCACGACATTTGGCGGTTCACGTTTTATTTTTCCTCTCTTTCTTTTACACCTTTCTCCTTTGTTAGTTTTTTTTTTTTTTTTTTTTCTATTATATTGACCAATCAAATTACCAATACGCCTCTCTCATTCATCAATTATAAAGAAACTAATTATATAAACTATTGATATGACCTAATTAATATTTTAAAGATTGAAAATAGATCGAAATAGCATAATAGTGAAGTTGTCATATAGAATTTTCCTTTTTTATAATAGACCTAGGAGTTTTTCGCACTTTGCACTTGAAGTTTGAGAGAAAATTTACTTTAGTTTTTATATTTTCAATTTAAATACATAAAATCCTGGAGTATCTAGATCGTTTCAATTCAGTCTTCCTATCATTTATATGACGAAATTCATCCACATGGATGGTTCCGTATCTAACACGTGATAGATTTTTCGTGATAAAAAATAATAAAATTACCAATTTAGACGGACTCAACACAATTTTGATGCAGGAGACTAAATGATATTTTCTCCAAAATTTCAAAGGTGCAAAGTGTAAAAACCTCTAGACCAAAATAGCTAAGTAAAGTTGTCTTATTCAATTCTACTTATTATTTCGCCAAATATTAATACATATTGTAAAAAAAAAAAAAAAAAAAAAAAATGCTTAAGGACAAGAATTCATTTATGAGAGAGGTTGTTGTCTTATTGAATTCTACTTATTTAGTTCGCGAAATATTAATGCATGTACAAGAATTCATTTATGAGAGAGGTTTTTGATTTGTTGGTTAACTCAACAATTATAGTAAAGCATGGTCACATCTTGTGGTCCACAATTTTAACATTTAATGAACCCATATATTTGGTCAAACCTAAACACTTGGTTGTGTTTTATTATTATTTTTTTTTTCAAAAATAATAAGGAATAAATAAATGAAAATGTCAAAATTTAGAAGACTGGTTTTGTTCAATTGGTAAGATATGGTGGATAGTTTCCAAGAATATTCATGTAAAAATCTTATCTACTTCACTTGCGTATCTATATTTTATACTCCATACTCATAAAACATAAAGATAATATAACAATAAATAAAAATTGCTGTCAGCTGTCTATATTTAGGCCAGATTTTTTTTTTCCTTTTACTCATGATTGTGTCTACACTCACACAGAATGTGAGACTAACTTCGTTCGGGGTCTATAGCTGCCTCTCTCCATAAGTGTTTTTTCGCAGGTTTTAAATCCTTAAACTTGTAGAGGTCTCTCAACTATTTTAACTCAAGTAAATTTTACTATTTGAGCTATATTATGTTCATTATTTAGGCAGACTTGATAGACGAAAAAAACTGTATTATACTAATAAAGTAATTGGATATTTATGCGAGTCTCTGTAGTTGTCCGTTAAAAAATGAAGATTTATTGGTTAGGTAATTAACTTTTGGGAAAGAAAAAACTCAAATTCACGATTTTAGTTGCCTAACACGAGATATAAAATTTATGCTTTTCGTCACTAGATCTCTTATATTACTTAAAAAAAACATTAGGTACTGTTTGAAAATATCTCAGTTTAATTAGAATACTTAGTGTGAGGCTTTAATAATGACTTAAAATTAATAAAAAAAATTCTAATGCAGAGAATAATTTTAATTCCATCCATTTGAATTTATAAAAAAACTAATGTTTCAATTAGGGTTACGTCACCAACCACTGTTCCATCGCTGTCGGGTGCCAAATTTTTGGCTATTGCCAGTCATTGAAATTTCGATCATCGATCGCCGAAATTATGTTTAGTCACATTCAACTACTTTTAAATAACATTTATTAATATAAATTTTAATTACAATTTTTTAGTTATATTCAATTAATTTTTCGGTTGGCGATCATCGTAAAATTAGGCGAATGTAACTAAAAATATACTATAATATAGCTAAAAATACACTTAAATATATACATAAAAAATACATTAAAAAATAATTAAATGTCACTGAAAAATAAACTAATAAATAATTAAATATAAATAAAAAAAATACGCTAAAATGATAGTTACATGTCACTAGATAATTTTTTTGGTGGCTGACTTGCTGGTGATCAGACTTTGGAGACAGAGCCCTAAGATCCAAAGGCAAGTGGCAGCAGGTGACGATGAAGGGTGACACAGGTGGTTGACGACGCAAATCTTAATTGGAAAAATTTGATTGTAGCAAACACTCACTATGAGACTAAAACACAAGTCAAAATATAATTAAAGGATTTATATTCAAGTTAAAATTAAAATAAGATAAATTATAGATTAGACTTTCTTTTCGGGATTATTGACCAATTGTCCCTTTTAATTAAGTTATTTTCTTTTTTAAAATAATATTGCTTGCAATTAAACAAATAACAATTTTTTTTTTTTTAAGTAAAAGCAATTATTTCTAAGATTTAACTCCATTTTCAAGTGTTAAATATATTGGAGAAAATACAAATAATTCAAGAAAAATACAAACTAATATCGGATTGAGGTACGGAAATCTCGTTCTCTTTAAGGAGATTTTTTCTGGGGTTGGCAATGCCTTGAGAATAGTGCAACATAATTTATCTTTAACTTGTTTCCTCCAGGATACAATAGCTAGACTTAGTCGTTTAGTTCATATTAACTTTGCACAAGTAGCAGAGAATCCAAAACTCCGCCAAGAGAACACAATTTTTTGCTCAATATAATGTATGTATATATAAAAATATAAATGATTCACAAAACTTGTAAGATAACCTATTTATAGACTTTTAAAACACACAAGATTAAATACACAAAATAAATGACATTTTTTACAAAATACTAAAAGTCTTAAAAGTTACAAGAACATTAAATGACACCATAAATGGAGTACTAACCTACTAAGATAGTAGGCGGTTCTTTAGCTCCCTAACTCATTAAACTCTAAAATAATAATTCAATAAAATTAATAATATATATTGTAATATTAAAATGTACCAACAAAATATATATGAATTTTATGTGGCCGGCTCAATGTAAGATTACACATTTTAAAAATTTCCTTTTAAATAAACCTCATGCCTTTTTTCCCCTTACCAGCAACATGCTTAGGAAAAAGAAACTTCTACAATTTCTACCATTTATTTTCATCATTCGTTCCCCATCTCCTCCCGGTGACGGACGGTGGTCCGACAGTGATTGTTGGTGGTTGAGGTTGCAGTAATGGGGTGACAGTCGCCCGTGGCGGTGACAGTCGGTGGCAATAGTCGACCATTTTAGTAATTTATAAAGTGAGTGAATTCATTCGGAACATGTTAATAAACTAGCGTAATTTTTTTAATTAATAGAATTTTATTATGGAAAAAATATAGATTACATTCGTCTATAAAACAATTAGAGATTTTTTTAATATATATTTTAAGACTCCATATTTCTCCGCAATATTTCTGATGGGGGTAAAACTCCCGTCAACTGTTCCATCTATTTAAACACACATTTCACCCGATTGGGCCGAGATAACAGGCTTGGTGAGGACATTGCATCTTAGGCCAAAGGGGTAAAACTCCCGTCAACTGTTCCATCTATTTAAACACACATCTCACTCGATTGGGCCAAGATAACAGGCTTGGTGAGGACATTGTGACTTGGGCCGAAGGAAAATAAGGAAGCGAGGACTAGCCTCATTTTTGCCCACTGGGAATCGAACTTCAGCTCAATACAATAACTTGAATATAAGCCGCCAAAGGCCCATCAGGCAATCCGGTCAAACAACCTAGTGTGATGTTATGATAAGTAAGGAAACAATCACGTAATGTCCACCATTCCACTTTCATAAGTTGTATCGTAAAAAATGGCCCATTCTAGATACAGTGGAAGTGGAGCAATCCCGTTGAGAGGTGTAAACTCCCATTACAATGAACTACCAAAGAATCTAGGTATAAAAGTAAGAAGTAGTGAATCATTTATATATACAATACTTTTTATATATCTCAGACAAGATAAACTTATTTTTATGTCGGAGGTCTTTGGCTGACACCACACCGGTGCTACCGTTAGCATTTTCGGTTTGCAGATTGACATGTTCTAGAGTGAGATTTTTGGTAACATCATTTGGCGTTGTCTGTGAAAAATCATTCAAGATACTCGTTGTGAAACCATACTACAACTACAATCAGGAAAAGATGTTAGCACAGAGATGACTCAACCAGAAGCCACAAGCGCACTAGTAGAGGTGCAAAGAGGGGCCAAAAACTATGAGTCTATGGCCCAACAAATTGTATATCGCATAAATATAGTAATGCATATAGCTGAAAGGAAAGAGAAGCATGTGTAGGAAGAGCTCAACAACGATGACTTTGATGAGGAAGTTGAATCACCAGAGTTACCGTTAGAAGCAACCAAGACAAGACTGGGGGGGAAGGAAAGACCTCTCAGCAGGAGATAGGAAGGTGGTCAGTCGATCTGATATGATGGTCTTACTTAAGGAGATAAGGATCCAAAAGGAAGAACCTCTTACTTATGACTTGGAGGTCCTTTTGGAAGGGACAAAGCCACATTTCACCACAGCTATAATGGAAGATCCAGTTCTGGACAAATTTGACCCTACCAAGTTTGATAAGTACGAAGGTAAAACTGACCCAACC
Organism: Eucommia ulmoides; assembly: GCA_016647705.1. NCBI lineage: Eukaryota > Viridiplantae > Streptophyta > Magnoliopsida > Garryales > Eucommiaceae > Eucommia > Eucommia ulmoides. The sequence goes on along the minus strand of CM028326.1, from coordinate 33,148,914 downwards.
GATCATGTCCGTTATTTCAGGCATGTCATGGTGTTGTATGGAGTGGGAAATTTTGTACTATGCAGAGCCTTTGCCACTACGCTGAAGGATTCAACTCTATAAAGGTTCCATGGTCTTCCACCTCGCTTAATATCGATCTTCTCGGGACTAGGAAAGCAATTTATCAATCGTTTTATGGCATACTAGCGGTTAAAAGAAAAGAACTGATTATTTGCTGACCCTACCAAGTTTGATAAGTACGAAGGTAAAATTGACCCAACCGATCATGTCCGTCATTTCAGGCATGTCATGGTGTTGTATGGAGTGGGAAATTTTGTACTATGCAGAGCCTTTGCCACTACGCTGAAGGATTCAACTCTATAAAGGTTCCATGGTCTTCCACCTCGCTTAATATCGATCTTCTCGGGACTAGGAAAGCAATTTATCAATCGTTTTATGACATACTAGCGGTTAAAAGAAAAGAACTGATTATTTGCTGACACTCAGGCAAGACAAGGAAGAGTCCTTAAGGCAATATGTCACCCGATTCAACGAGAAGATGACCTGTATAGAATATTGTGATACCAATCTTATCATCAATGCCTTCACATCGGGCTTGTGCCATAGTGGATTTCAAGACTTATTGATGAAGCACAATCCACAAGACATGACAGAACTGATGGAGAGAGCAAAGCCCCATTTGAATCTGGAAGATGTCAAGTCAGTGCGTGAAAGAAGATTGTCAATGAAAGATGGACCAAAATATAACAAAAAATAGTGTAGCAGAGGGAAATGAGCGAACCTTGACCACTTAAAAAATAGATCGAGAGTTTCTGATTCAAGATTGGGACCTCATTTTGAACCAAAATTTTCAGTGTTGAAAATGTTGATCTCAAGCATCCTACATAAGATCAAGTCCTTCGAAACCATAAATTGGCCTCCCAAGATTACAATAGATTCGAATCGAAGGAACAAAGAGAAATACTACGATTTCCATAAAGACCATAGCCATGATAAATATGACTGTTTGGAATCTCAAATGGGAAATCAAGAGGCTACTCGATCAAGGGCGACTACGAGGATATCTCCAGGAGCAACCTAGAAAAAGGAAGAGGTCAAAAGGTGAGAGGAGGAGCAAAGACAGACATAAAAGAAGAAAAGATAAATGACTGAGCCGTACTCATAAGGTGATTTACACAATACACTTTAGTAGCCCGGTAACTAGAGTATCCAACCGAGCAAGGAAAAAAGAGGGTTCGAGAAGCGGCGCTGGAAAAGAGTTATGGATAAGTCATTGCGGTGGCAAACAATCTAGGCCCAATGACTACTTTAAGTGATGAGAACTTCAGAGGGATTTCACATTCTCATGAGGATGCTCTGGTAATTACTTTGTGGATATCTAGCTCTCAGGTATGGAGGATCTTAATTGATACAAGAAGTTTAGCTAATATTATTTTTGAAAGCACCTTGAAACAGACGGGAGTGTCCAATTGAGATAGAGGAGCCACCCAAACTGTGATGGTCGGTTACAATGGAGACCTGAGCTCCCCAAAAAATAAGATAATCTTGTTGTTCACTACAAACAAAGAGGAGAATCGCATAACAAAGGCTACAGAATTCATAGTAATGAACTCTACATTACCCTATAATGCAATCTTAGGTCATCCCTAGCTCCACTCTATGGGATCCATGGTGTTAACTTTCCATGAGTGCATAAAGTACCTAAGGATATAGTGTGGTTGCTATTCGAGGCGATTAGGTGGCCTCCAGAGAATGCTTCGCGATAGCTATGAAAGGGAAAAAAAAGCTTAATAGCAATCAAAGGCTAGATAGGAAGCAGTTCCACCCAAGAGTTCGGTTGAGGAGATAGATGATTTCAAAGAGCATTCAAACGTACTTCAACCGTCAGAACATATGGAAGAAGTATTCTTTGAGCCATGAGGATGAAGATTATAAATCAGAGTGACACTAGATCCATCCTAGAAAAAAAATATTTAAAGAAATGCTCAAGAGATGCTTGGACATCTTTATCTGGGCACTAAAGGACGTGAAAGGAATTAATCTAAAGATAGTGGTTCACCGGATCAACATCTCCATATTGTACCATCCAGTATGATAAAGAGGATGTTTTATAGTACGAAGAAGAAGGAGGTGATTGAAGAGGAAGTTCAGCGTCTGCTCGGCATCGGACATATCAGAGAGGTGACATATTCGAAGTGGTTAGCTAATAAGGTATTAGTTAAGAAGAAGAATGAAAAATGGAGGATGTGCATGGATTTTACCGACTTGAATCAAGTTTGTCCGAAGAATTGTTATCCAATGCCAAGGATAGACCAGATGGTAGATACAGCTGCGGGTCATGAGCTCTTGAATATGATTGGCGCATATTCTAGATACAACCAGATCAAAATGGGGCAGCAAGATGAGGAGGGAACTATATTTGTTACGGCAAGAGGTACTTATTGTTACACTGTAATGCCTTTTGGATTGAAAAATACATAAGCTACCTATCAAAGGTTAGTGATCCAGATGTTCCACGAACATATTGGCCAAACAATGAAGGTCTATATTGATGACATCTTGGTCAAGAGCACCTCAAAAGGAGATCATCTAGCTCATTTGGAAAAAGGTATTTACCATCCTACGTAAGTACAACATGAAGCTCAATATTTAGAAGTGTGTTTTTGGGGTTACCTCAGGAAAGTTCTTTAGCTTCATAGTAAACTAGCTCAACGTAACAATAGATCCAGGACAGTTAGAGGCGGTTCAGAATACCAAATCTCCTACCACTATGAGGGAGGTCTAGGTGCTGACAAGTAGACCAGTAGCGCTGAATAGATTCATCTTAAAATTTCTAATACATGTGTCCTATTTTGCAAGATATTGAAGAAAAACGAAAGTTTTTAGTGGAATGAAGAATGTGAAACAGAACTATAATCAATAAAGAATTATCTTAGATCAATAGAGACACTAGCAAAAGTCTCTTGAGGAGACAAACTCCACCCTACCCTGGTAGTGACCCTGATCACTGTTAGTGCATCACTCATTAAGGAGGAACAGAAAAGTCAACGATGAGTTTTCTACATCAAGAAATCATGGGTCCCAGCCGAAACACGATACACCGATCTAGAAAAATTGGCTTTGGCACGGATCACATTAGCTTGGAAATTAAGGCCCTATTTCTAAGGGCATGTGATTAATGTGATGACGTTATATCCACTTCGAGTAGTAATGCACCAACCTGAATCTTTGGGATGGTTAGTGAGATGGGCGGTGGAGATCGAAGAATTTTTCATCAAATAAAAACCTCGAACTGCAATCAAAGGTTAAGTTACTTCAGATTTCATTGTTGAACTCACCTGTGTAGAAGATAAATCTGATACGTATAGAAAATATTCCAAACAAACTCATGGTGCTTGCAAGTTGTAGCTAGACAAATCATTGAACATAAAGAGTTGCGGAATAGGAATGATCCTAGAAATGCCAAAGGGAGATAAGATCGAATAAATAATACAGTTCGAATTTTGACCATCCAATACTAAGCTGAGTTTAAGGCAGTTATTATCGAGGTGAACTTCGATAAAGGACTGGGTGCCCATGGCATTGAGGTCAGGTCAGATTCGCAATTGGTAGTGAACCAGGTGAGATGACAGTCAATAAGAAAGGATTGAGACTCTATGTGGAGAAAGTGAAAGGATTAATGGGTATGTTTAGGAGCTGCAGATTAGAAGCAATTCCAAGATCATAGAACGAGAAGGCTGACGTGCTGTCAGCATTGGCTTCATTTTTTAGTCAGAACAAAAACTAAAAAAATAATCAAATTCTAGGATCTATCGTCTATTGCAATATCAACTAACCTTTATGCCAGCATGGGTCAGTACGACAAGATAGAGGATTAGAAAACACTGATGGTGAAGTACATGAAGGAGGGACTCCTACATGATGATAAAGCCTCTGCCCGGAAGGTCTTATATAAAGTGTTCAGGTGCATCATGTTTGATGAAAATTTGTACAAGAGATTCTTCACTCAACTATTGTTGCTCTGTTTGGGACCAAGAGAAGCCACCTACGTACCATAGGAGATTTATGAAAGAGTTTGTGGGAACCATCAAAGATGACACACCTGGTGCACAAAGATCTTACCATTGGCTACTATTGGCCATCGATGCGAGATGATACACAGGAGTATATTAGAAAGTACGACAAGTGCCAAAGATTCTCCCATGACATTAAGTCTCCAGCTCAAAATCCAACCTCGATTCTCAGTGCCATTCTCTCAATGGGGAATAGACGTCCTTGGGTTATTTATCCCTGCACCTGGGAATAAGAGATATGTACTTTTTGTAATTGATTATTTCATTAAGTGGGTATAAGCAGATGGATTCATTGCAGTAGGGGAGAATGAGGTTAAAAACTTTCCATGTTAAAATATAATCTATCGGTTTGGAATACTAGTAGTCCTGATATCGAACAATAGAATTCCATTTACTAGGGGTAAGGTCTGAAAATATCATCGGACATCGAGCCTAACTCATCCACAAGCCACTAGTTAGGCTAACCTGACAAACAAACAGATCGATCAAAGTAGTACTAAAGAACAGATTAGATGAGGCCAAGAAAAATGGATGAAAGAACTCCCAACGATTTTATGGTCATATCAAACGACACTAAGGACTTCGACTGGAAAAACACCATATTCACTGAACTACGGGACAAAATTAGTGGTCCTAATAAAGATAAGGTTACCTGCAAGACGCGACAACGGAATCAACCTCGTAGAAAATGAATCAGTATTACTATAGGAGCTGGACCAGGTCAAGAAAAAATGAGAAAATGTGGGACGATCGATGGCTGCCTACAAATTAGGAGCTGTGAAAGTGTTCAATCAAATAGTTCGTCTAAGGTACTTCGAATTTGGAGACCTCGTACTCAAATGAATAATGCCTCACCAACCTAAACCACATGGGGAAAAGCTAGCGCTAAATTGGGAAGGATTGTATCGTGTAACGAAGATAAATTGACTTGGAAGCTACTGGTTGGAAAATTTAGAAGGTGTTTATGTTATGAGACCTTGTAACATAGAACATCTTAGAAAGTATTTTGTGTAAGAAGGTTTCCTTTGATTTGTTGTTCAATACATTTCAACGAACAAAGTTATTCGTTTTGGCAATTTTACTATCTACATTTTATGAAATTGTTCAAAGTGAACTCACACAAACAGAAATTCAAAATGAAACCAGATTACATATAAACTATTAAAAAATTGTTCAACTCACTATACCTCAAAGGGAGATCGACGACTCACCAGATCACTAAGTACGATCGACAACGATAGATTGCTAAGGCAGTTCGGATCTCCAGATTGCTAAGTACATTTGATATCGACAAACTGTAAAACATAGTTTGGCTCTCTAGGTCCTAAGTGTGACCGACAATGATAAACTGCAAAATCTATTTAAATCTCCAGATCGGTAAGTGCTATCGAAGACTACAGATCGCTAAGTACGATCGACCTCGACAAACTTCTAAGGAAGTTCGACTCTCTTGATTGCTAACTATGATCGACTTTGATAAATTGCTAAGGAATTTCAACTCTCCAGATCACTAATTATGATCAAACACTACAAACTTTTAAGGTAGTTCGAGTCTCCAAATCTCTAAGTGCAATTAAGCTTAACAAATCGCTAAGGCAGTTTGACTCTCCAGATCGCTAAGTGTTCTTAACTGAAACAAGACTACTAAATGACAATATAAATTAACAAAGGGCCAAGGAAATCGAAACCTACTAAACTACTCACGACAGTTTGACGTAAACAGTTCATTGTAGGGTGGATAATTTCACCAGAAACTATAAAAAATAGTTCGGAAGCTACGAGATTCGACAGGGTTGTAATGATACTTTGGACGATTGAATCAACACACCAACTTAAACTATTTGAATCGCCAAATCATAAGAAATGATTATATGGAAGTTCATCAAAATAATTCAGCCAACAATGCTTTCCCAAATTTATCGATAAACACTTAGTTTCAATAAGTTCGGGTTCAAATGTTCTTACTACCTTTTTAAAAAATAGTTAATGCTAGTAAAAGGTCGATTCATGACTTATCCATTTTAACGAAAATGCACTAGTCACGAGGGGGTAAAAGGATAAAGAAAATGGAGCAATATACAGAGAAATGCAACTACGAAGAAATATATTATCAAAAACCAATTTTCATTGAAACTTCCCATAATATGCATGATTTGGTAGCAAAACCCACAACATTTGCTAAGATCTAAAAGTTTAAAAAAAAAAAAAAACATTTATGCATCAAAGTTCAAAGGGAAGGAGTTATAAATTTCAAAAAAGAAAAGAAAAACAAAAAGAAAAAGACAAAGTAGGATCGTCATTCTAATGGGGCCGACGGTAAAAAATTTGCTTCATCTTCGGAGGTTGCATAGTCTTCAACCTTTTGGAAACGTTTGAGTTCGTTGATCAGGGAATGAATCTTGGCCTTCTTGGACTTGTTCTTGTCCTAAAGTCACTTCCTCTTCTAGCTTACCATACATACTCGGGCTTCAACGACATGGTTTTCATGGGTTAATAGCTCGATATAGGCCTCAGTGTCATCTATCTCTTTCATTTTGTTCTCAAACCTTTGGCGAAGCTCCAATAATTGAGAGACGACATTTTAGTGGGAAACATCCAAGTGGTGGTACAAGGCGTAAACCTCTTTTAGCATCCTAAGGTAGGAGTGTTCCCTGGGTTCCATTTTGGCATCCAGGATGAGACCCCTAAATTTGAGTCAATTCTTATTTTGTTTGCGCCTTTCTTCCTCAACCTTTTCATGAGCAAATGCCATTTTCGGAGAAATGATTTGAAAGATTAAAACAGAGAAATACTAAAGAAAAAGAATGGAAATTCGAAACGCCCAGGAAGAAGGATAATGAAACTTATCTAGAAAATGGTCCTTAAATAGGCTAAGAGAAGAAACAAAATGACAAAGAAAAAGAAAGAAAAAACTTAAAGAATATCAAGAACATTTAATATGCAATAAGTACTGTTGATGTCAAATTTTAGTTAAATCCAACAGTATGGTCTGGTAGTGTTGGTGTAGTTGGAGAGGTCTGGAATGGAAATCTTCAGTCCGTAGAGCTTTTAATCTGTGGAGAGGTCTCTAATCGAAAATGGATGGGCCTGTGTTGAGAAGAGCCCAAAAGCCTTCGGGACCGAGAGGGGAAGGATCAAAATGCCTTGCGATCCTTGGAAAAGTGAATCAGAGCTTGGAATGGAGTAGATCCAGGAAGAGAAAAGCTAGAATGCTCTCTCATTCGGGAAGCGAAAAGTTGGAATGCTTTCTAATCCGAGAAGGGAAAAGTTGGAATGCTTTCTGATCCGGGAAGGGGAAGGTCTGAGATGGGCAACAACCTGTCTCCTGCACACATAACCTGGCCTGGGGTATCCCGAAAAACCCCTCCGACGTGAGAATCAACGCTCAGGGGAAAGATTTATAAAATATGCTATCAAGAGAGGGAGCTATTTTTGTGTGCTTGGAGTAAATTTCTCTACCTTTGGGTAATTGTATGCCCTCTTCTTTTATAGACAATGAGTGGGTTAGATTAAGGGCTTAAGCATGGATTAGTGTCTTTTCTAAAGTCCCCATCACTATCTCTTCATGGCTTGTAGCCAATGAGAGGATGCCAATGGGCTCTCATAATGATCATGTTAGAAGATATTTTGGGATATTTTGTAAATATTTGTGGGGATATTTGTGGAGATATTTTGTAGGTATTTGTGGGATATTTTGTAGATATTTGTGGATATTTATGGGATATTTGAGGTTTAGGAGAGTGAGCCAGCACATAAACCAAGGAAGATACTATTCTACTGTACCCGAGATGGGGAATTTGATCCTTGCCCTTCTTGGATTGCTGGAGATAGGAAGAGGAGTTGTGCGGAGCTTCTTGTCCTGCCCTTCCCAAATAGCAGGAGATGGGAAGGGGGCTTTTTCGAGGAGCTTACAGAGTTGATTTTCGAGATGGGTAGGCCGCTGTGGAGAATGCTGAGATGGGAAAGGATTCCCCATCCCGACAGCGGTTCACCTTCCCTTCCTAGAGAGTGCTGAGGCCTTTGGGATGGCTGGTATAGCTGGAGATATTCTTCTGTTCGGCACAATCTTTACACTTAATCCTTATAGGAGTTGATCTTGATGGAAAGTTATGGACACGTGATGGTCTTTAATTAGTTACATTGGGGTGACCATTTTTACACTCATCAGTAGCCCCTTACTCCTTAGTAGTGAGATACGAGGTATTGGAGAGTAGTGTTGATTCCTCTGCCTGTTGGCAGAACTTTGCTTTTATCCTGATCTCGGAAATGCCGAGATGGAAAGGAATCTGACCTCGGTAAGGTGCTTGAGTACGGAGTTTAGCTTTTTCTTGGTGGATTACCTGTGCTCATCTCGGAGATAGACCTGAGTCTGACTCTGTCATTTTTGTCCTTTAAGGAGCATCGTCCCTTTATGTCGCCTGCGCAAGCTCGGCTGTTAGGGGTGGGATGCTTGACTGTAGGCCCTTAGACCCGATCGATGCTCTGCCGTCAGAGGATGATAGCTACCAGCCCCCAGGCTTTAAACTATGAAACTGTGGAGAGGGTTTGGATGTAGATCACCCTCGATACGATGCGCCGGGATGGGTCACTTCATAGAGACTACCCTCAACGCTGAACGTCGAGATACTGCTTCTTCATGGATATTAACCACAACGTTGGGCATCAGGATACCATTTCTTCATGGAGATTACCCGCAATGTTGAGCATCAGGATACCACTTTTTAATGGAGATTACCCTCGACGTTAGGCATTGGGATACCGTTTCTTCATGGAGATTACCCTTGATGTTGAGCATCGGGATACCATTTTTTAATGGAGATTACCCCCGACGTTGGGCGTCAAGATGCCGTTTCTTCCTGTAGACCACCATCAACGTTGTAGGCTAAGATGGGGTTTCTTCTCGACAAAGGACTAGGGACTGCACATCCCCACTTGAGATGGGACGGAGGGTTGCTCATCCCACCTTGCACTATATTTGAAGATCGACCGGAGGGCTACTTATCCCAGTCTGAGATGGGACAAAGGGCTGCTCGTCTCTGTGATGTTGTCTTTTCTTGGAGATCACTCTCAACACTGTGCGCTGAGATTTCGCTGAGGAGAATCACTAACGATGCCGAGAGTCGGGGTGCAAATTTGGAGAATCATTCGCAACTCAAGGGGTCTAAATTCCATTGAGGAGAATCACTCACGATACTAAGAGTCAGGATGAAACTCAAGGGGTCGAAATGCTGTTGAGGAGAGTTATTCACAACGTCGAGAGTCGGGATGGGACTCAGGGGGTCGAAATACCATTGAGGATAGTTATTCATGACGTCGAGAGTCAGGATACGAATTTGAAGAATCATCCACGACTCAGGGGGTTGGAGTACCGTTGAGGAGAATCACTCATGACGCCGATAGTTGGGATACGCATTTGGAGAATCATCCATAACTCAAGGGGTCAAAATACCGATGATGAGAGTTCTTTATGATGCCGAAGTCGAGATGGGACTCAGGGGTCGGAATACCATTGAGGAGAGTTATTCATGATGCCGAGAGTTGGGATGCGGATTTGGAGAATCTTCTACGACTCAGGGGGTTATAGTACCGTTGAGGAGAATCACTCACGATGCCAATAGTTGAGATACATATTTGGAGAATCAACCATGACTTAAGAGATTGGAGTACCGTTGAGGAGAATCACTCATGACACCGAGAGTTAGGATGTGACTTAGGGGGTCGGAATGCCATTGAGGAGAATCACTCATGACGTCGAGGGTCGATGTGCCGTTGTTGGAGACAGACTGGAGGGTGCTCATCTCTGTCTTTGGTGGGACGGATGGCTGTTCATCTCCACCTCTGCACTACCTGGCTGGTGGGGAGCGCATTTTCTTCTTCTGCCAAGATGAGGATTGAAGTCCGAGCATCCGGTCTGGGGGTTCTTGACATTTCTCTAGCCGGGTTGCTATCCACCATGCTATTCGGGTCTCTCGGCTGTGTAAAATAACCAGACCTTGTGATCATCAAGCCTCTAGCTGATATGGGAGCTGATGATTGGAGGAAGGATTTTAGTAGCGGTTCCCACAGACGGCGCCAAACTGTTAATGTCAAATTTTGGTTGATTCCAACGGTATGGTCTGGTCTATGCTAGTGTTGTTGGAGAGATCTAGAATGGAGATCTTCAGTTCGTAGAGCTTCTAATCCATGGAGAGGTCTCTGGCTGAGAAATGATGGGCTTGTGTTGAGAAGAGCCCAAAAGCCTTCTGGGACGAGAGGGAAAGGATAAAAATACCTTGCGATCTTTGGAAAGTGAATCAGATCTTGCAATGGAATAGATCTGGGAAGACAAAAACTGGAATGCTCTATCATTCGGGAAAGGAAAAGCTGGAACGCTTTCTGATCCGAGAAGGGAAAAGCTGGAATGCTTTCTAATATGGGAAAGAGAAGGTTCGAGATGGGCAACAACCTGTCTCCTGCACACGTAACCTGTCTAGGGGTATCCTAGAAAACACCTCCGACGTGAGAATCAACGTTCAGGATGAAGATTTATAAAATATGCTATCAAGAAGAAGGATCTATTTTTTTTGTGCTTGGAGTAAATTTTTCTACCTTTGGGAAATTGTATGCCCTCCTATTTTATAGACAATGAGTGGATTAGATTAAGGATTTAAGCATGGATTAGTGTCTCTTCCAAAGTCCCTATCAATGTCTCTTCATGTCTTGTAGCCAATGAGAGGGTGCCAAGGGGCTCTCATGATGATCATGTTAGAAGATATTTTGGGATATTTATGGGATATTTGTGGGATATTTTGTAGATATTTGTGGGGATATTTGTGGAGATATTTTATAGGTATTTGTGGGATATTTTTTAGATATTTGTGGATATTTATGGGATATTTGTGGTTTGGGAGAGTGAGCCAGCACATAAACTGAGGAAGACACTATCCTATTGTATTCGAGATGGAAAATCTGATCCCTGCCCTTCCTGGATAGCTAGAGACGGGAAAGGGAGTTGTGCCGAGTTTCTTGCCCTGCCCGGATAGCCAGAGATGGGAAAAATGGCTTTGTTGAGAAGCTTGCAGAGTTGATTTCCGAGATAGGCAATGCTGCTATAGAGAATGCCGAGATGAGAAAGGGTCTTCCTTTCTTGGAGAGTATTGAGGCCTTTGGGATGGCTGGCATGGATGGAGATGTTCCTTTGCCTGGCACAATCTTCACACTTAATCCTTTATAGGAGTTGATCTTGATGGAGAGTTGTGGACACGTGATGGTCTTCAATTGGTTGTGTTGGAGTGACCATTTTTACACTCATCAAGTACAATTAATTATAAAGATATTTCCTAAAACAAAAAATCGGTGGTGTGTATAAAAACATTAATTGTAATACCTTGCAAATTTATATTTTTTGAAAATAATATTCTATTTAAATAAGTTATAATTTTTGTGGGGGTAGTTTTGATATATTATGGAAATTTTAGAGTATAAATGAATATTTGATAACTTTTGGATTGTAAATGTAAATTTTCAGGTTTCATAATAATATTACATAAATGAGATATGACAGAAGGACAAGTCATGTACGCGATGAAAATATGTTGTTGACAATATGATGTTGTGATTGAATAAAATATGTTGTTGACAACATGATATGGTGGTTAGTTAAAATATGTTGTTGACAATACGATGTGGTGAGACAAGAGTAGTTGAATATGGTGTTAACTATGAGTATGATGTGGTGAGATCTGACAAGAGGGAAAATCTCGCAGGTAGTTAAATATTTGTTGATTATTAGTATGATGTGGTTCATACCACGTGGTTCATATATTGTTGTTGATTATCAAATCTTGTGGCTAGCAAGGAAGTATGTGTGGTATTTCATTATATAAAAATAAAAATAATTAGTTGATTTTAAATTCAATTTTTCTTTGTGATAATATATAGGAGATTTTTATACTGCTCAGTGTGTAGGCATATTTTTTTGAAAAGTGGATTATGATAAAATTGCTTGATCCATAAATTATTTTTATATTATGAAGACAATACACCGAAAAATATTATCTCAAGTAAATTAGGTAGAGACTGATCTACTACTAGAAATAGTTAGGGGGTAGAGTATGGTGTAATTTTTAACTTTTAGAGTTAAAATAGAATTTTAGAGATTCTACAAGGGGTTAGTGTAATTTATCATGAAGAAACAAACATTTCTCAAAAAAGAAAAAAGAAAAAGAAAAATGGGATTTAGATGTAAAATTATTTAACTTTTGTGTGTGGTGTGCATGTACTCATTCATGTAATGAGTTACGGGTAAGAAATAAAATTAATGTGTAATTATGGGGTACTTCGTGTTATAATATTATAAGTGATCACTTAATCATTATAAGGTTTCATTGTTTATACTACATGTGGCCTATAAGTGTAATTATGAGACTTTGATGATTGATATTTTTTTTTTTTTAGGGTCTCTTTTCCATTTAGTCACTGAAGGACAAAATATATGTGGTTGATAATCTTGCTACGAGATTAAAATTTAAAAAAAAGAAAATTAATTATATTCTAAATGCGTGTGTACTGTAAGTTAATTATATGAACGAACGAGTAAAATATTATTGTGGTTTAAATTCATGCATTGTTTTTCGCACAACTTGACATTATTAGTTGTATCTTTTATGTTACGTGAATACTAATTCGTATTGGAAAATAATCATGTGATAGAAATTAGATGATTAAATTGTCTATGCATCTATTATTTTGGATTTAATAGTAATTATATATTTGCTTATTTTCACAAAGACCCATTATCGAATCTTGTGTTATGTTGATGTTTAATTCTACGGGACGATTTACGAGATTATGAAATTAATTTGGGATTTAAATAAAATAAAATGATATTTAGAGTTGGTGATTTTATAGTCGACAATGAAAAGGTCTACCTGGTGATTAGGATTACAATTATGTTAGTTATGAAAAACGGTAGTGGACTTGAGATGCCATGCCTAGTGTAAAAGAATTAAGGTTATGAACCTATTGGCACTGAGATAGACTTAATCCAAGCGAGACTACCGCGATATATATATATTTGTTGATTTTGAAAAAAAGAGAGTATATATCTGTTATTATTTTTTTCAGAGTGTGTAACGAAAGTATTTAGAAATATAAAATTCTTTGATAATTAGTTATCTGTGTTAGGAGTTACCGACTAAAGTAACCCTGCATGTATGTTTTATTGGTTACAGTGTGGAGCCACCGCAAATGCAGAAGTGGCACTGTGAAGTATAGATGGATTTTCTGAGTTATGAATTGTGGGCGGCTTTCTGTAATATTTCAAAAATTTATATTTTCTATTTCAAATAAATTAAATATTTTGGGATTTATTTTGTATATTATTTAAATTTATGGTATAAATAAATACTTGATAAATTTTGGGATTATTTTTGTACATTATGGGAACTCTAAAATATGAGTAAATATTAACATGTTTTTGAGGGATAAAAGTATATTTTATAATAAAATATTAAAAAAAAAATTACATTATTAATATTTTGTATGTGTATGTCTTTTAGTGATGGGAAACAAAAGGGACAAAAGAAAAGAAAATCGAAACAAGATAATTAAAGAAAGAAATAAAAAATAAAGATATTGACAAGGGATCATGATTTCATGAGATAAAAACGATGAGCAGGGATAAGGATGAATGAAAACATTTGGGTTTACTAACTTTTATATGTTGGCATTTGTGTTGGGCGTTTGGTAATTGATGAGTAAAAAAAGATAATATCATAATGGGTGGGTCCCACTTTTTGTCTATATAATGTATGTTTGTGTTGAGAGAGTTAATGAAAGAGGGAAATGGAGGGGGAGTTCGTTACAAGAAAATCAGGAGGAAGAGAGGAAATGAATTAGATAAACGGGACAAAATAGTTTTGATTTGGATTTCAGGTAGGATTTTAGCCTTTTAAAATTTTTATTAATTTTTCCATGTATTTTGTGGTTTATGCTATTATTTTAGCTATTTGATTATAATTGTTTACTTTAATGAAATATTATGATTACATATTATGTGGAAATTATGCGAGATACATGTTTATGTGTGACTTGTGGATTGATTAAATACATGTACTAAATGAGTTAAAATTATACTGAGTTTTGACTCACAATTCCACAATATTTGTTGCAGAGTCAATGAAAATAGAGTTGCGCCTCAAATTATGATTATATTTGGATTAAATTTTGCAATATTATTATTTATTATTATTGTTGTAAAATTGACTTGGTTAATTGATAAATATAATTGTTGACATAGTTTGTTATATTTCTCATATTTTTATAAAATAAAATATTGGTTATTCTATTTTAGTATTAATTTTCTTTGGGAGAAACCTTGTGGCGGTCCTGAGAAATCTAACTGTCACAAGTGGTATCAGAACATAGGTTATATGACAACCCTGGACTTGGTTTATTGAACCCATTACTCATAATAAGTTGACTAATAAAAATAATAATTTTAGTATAATTTATTAATTTTGCTTATTATTTACTAACAGTTATATATTTATGTTAATTTTTATTTTTTAGCCTAAATGATATTTTAAAGGTTCAAGTGCGGACTTTATGTAATATTTTTATATACATGTTACATGAGTATTGAATTTTGGAGACGTATTTATGTGTTTTGACACATATTTATTTGTTGAAACGCATTTATGTGGTTGAGACGTATTTATATGATGAGAATTAGATTTATTATTTTGGGTTAACAACAATTACATATTTGTTTATTGCCAAAGAATTCCATTATTTAAAATTTGTGTTGTGTTGATATTTAATTTTATGGAAAACGTTTACAAGATTATAAAATTAAATTGTGATTTAAGAAAAAAAAATGATATTGTGGATATTAGAATTGGATGATTTTGGTCTCATGGGATAGTGCACAAGGAATATGGGCTATCTACTAATTATGATGTTGATTGTGAATATGTCAGTTTGAATATTGGATGAAATTGATCAATGTTGGTAATGGGATATGGCCGTGGAGTTGAAATGTCATGCTAAGTGAAAAAACAAAATTTGAGGTCGTGGACCTGTTAGTAACGAGATAGATCCAATCCAAGTGAAACTACCATGGTGTTTCAAAGATATATTATTATTATTATTATTATTATTATTATTATTATTATTATTATTATTATTATTATTATTATTATTATTATTATTATTATTATTATTATTATTATTAGTAAGTGTTTAGAAAAATAAAATTTTACGAGAATTAGTTTATCTATGTTAGGAGTTCCCAATCAAAGTGCACCATGTTGTATTTTCTTGGATACATTTTAGGCCACCGCAAATGCGGAAATGTCGATGTGATGTATGGATAAATTTTGTGAATTATGAATTATTCGTGACTTTCGGTTATGAGACCCTACATAGATAACAGTTGTTCGAGAATTTAGTGTGACTAATATGACTGTGTGATTCTAAATTATTCGTTTTTAAACGAAATTTTGAGGACGAAATTTATTTAAACGGGGTTGTAATACCCAAAAACAGATATTTTCTATTTAAAATAAATATTTTTGGGTAATTTTTTTTTGGTTCTCCACAGATACTCAATTAAGAATTCAAACCTCCTGACATCCTCAATTAAGTTTTCGGCCCACAAAGAAACTTTAATAAAAGGTCTCTGCATTTTGGGCACCTTATTCACTTATATTTACGATTCTGTCATTTTTTCCTATACAACAAGACAAAAGTATACAACAAAGCGTTAAAGTTAACATAAATGTTCAAGTAATACATCTTACCTATATTACAAAACTACGATTTGAATTTCATGTTTATGTTATTGCATTTTCATATTCTTTTTAGTGTGTGCACGCTAATGCATCTTCCCCATCTGTTTGTATGTGCTAACGTTAACATATATTTATTTTTTGGGTTCTATGAGTTAACATTAACATGATCGTACTATATCCGCTTTTTGTGTGTATGGGTGTGGTGTGTGTTAACGTTAATGCACTTTAACCATTAGGTTGTGTGTTTTTAGTGTTAACATAATTTTAAGGGTTTTGTGCATTAACGTTACCACATTTCACCATCGTATGTGATATTTTGTCTTTTTTAGCTAAGTGTGCGTTAACATTAATGCATATTTTTTGGATTTCTCTATGTTAACGTCAATGCATTTTCATGTTCTTTTAGCGTTAATGTATCTTTATTTTTTAAAATTTTGTATATTAACGTTAACGTGATCGTACCATATTTCCTGTTTGCGTGTTTGGGTTTGGTGTGCATTAACATCATAATTTTTGGGCCACTTTGTGTTAACGTTAACGCATTTTCATGTTTGTGTGTGTGTTAACATTAATAAGAGAGACATAATGAGAGGTGAGGCAGGTCTGCACAAAGACGAATAGACTGCCAAGACGACGATAGACACTACTGAGTTTTTTCGGCCAAACAACCATTAATACCATTGAAACCTTAGATATAAAATATTAACACCATTGAAACCTTAGATCCAAAATATCAGTTGTGTGTGAGAGAGAGAAGAATAGCGAAAAAGAAAGATGAAGAGCCACCACTTTCTCTACTGTAGCCACCTCCGCTACCGCCGGGGCCAGACCCACTTCCATACCTATCGCCACGAGCACCACCGCCTCCAGACCCGTATCTGAACCCACTTCCAGACCCACTGCCGGAGCCAAACCCAAACCGATATCCCTTGCCAAATCCACTAGGAGACCTTCGTGAAATCCAACCCACATTAATTAAAACACTAATTATTAAATAAATGAATAAGAATCAAAGAAAATCAAGAGAGAAATGTGTGAAATAAAACACCTTCAGATCTGTTCCTGATCGGTATCAAAAATCAGATATGGTCTTGTGAATGACCCGTGACAAACATCTGACAAAGATAGAGAACAATGCCACTACAAGCCTGCTTACATTCTAAAGTCGCCGTCGCCCAACGAACAAATCGTATTCAAGTTCCATCACCTAGAAGGCAACGAGTGGCTTGTGGTGGTCGACGTAGCTAAGGGTATCGTCGAACTTGAAAAACTCTTTGAAACAGCTGGGTACATCAGTCGGAACCAATATTTTGTTGAATAACATGTGGGGAGCTCAAGAATGAATGAAATCAACGTTGGCGTCGTTGTAGAGAGAGAGAAAGCCTTTCAGAGAACTTTGGTCCAGTGAAGAGCCGACTTGCGAGAGCAGGGACTCATTTAGTGTTTTAGAGAGAGAAATCTTGAGGAGAGAGAAGAGAGAATTAGATAGACGCGACAGTTTGAGGGCAAGAATCAGGATTTTTTCAATTGTTTTACATACTAAAGGGTGTAATGGTATTTTTATTAGATTAGTCAATGGTCAAATGACTGAATACTAACATTGTTTTGAAAAAGGTTTGAATTACAAGACAATAATTGAAAAGACTTTTTTCCAAACCAACTCTTAAATTAGGACTATTTAATAAAAGCCTCAATATTTTTTGGAATTGATTTTGCATATTATGCAAATTTATGGTATAAATAAATATTTGATAAATTTTGGAATTATTTTTGTACATTATGAGAACTCTAAGGTGTTAGTAAATATTAATATATTCTTGGGGGATAAAAGTATATTTTATAATAAAATAAATTAAAATGTTAAATTATTAGGATTTTGTATGTGTGTGTCTTCGGGTGAGGGGAAACAAAATGGACAAAAGAAAGGAAAAAAAAAAGATAATTAAAGAAAGAAATAAGAAATAAGAAATAAAGATATAGATAAGGGATCATGATTTCATGAGATAAAAAGGATGAGAATGGATAAGGATGAATGAAATCATGTGGGTTTACTAACTTTTATGTGTTGGTATTTGTGTTGGGTATTTGGCAATTGATGAGTAAAAAAAGATAATATTGTATTGGATGGGTCCCACGTTTTGTCTATATAATGTGTGTTTGTGTTGAGAGAGTTAAGGAAAGAGGGGATTGGAGGGGAGTTTGGTACAAGAAAGTCAGGAGGAAGAGATGAAAAGAATCTGATAAACAGGACAAAATAGTTTTTATCTGGATTTCAGGTAGGATTCTTAACCTTTTTAATATTTGTAGTAATTTTTTCATGTATTATGTGATTTATGTTATTATTGTAGTTATTTGATTATAATTGTTTACTTTCATGAAATATTTATGATTATATATTATGTGAAAATTATGTGAGATACATGTTTATGTGTTGTTTGTGGATTGATTAAATATACGTACTAACGGGGTTAAAATTCTACTGAGTTTTGGCTCACAATCACACAGTTTTTTTTGTAGAGTCAATAAAAAGGGAGCTAAGGCCTGAAATTATAATTATATTTGGATTAAATTTTGTAATATTATTATTTATTATTGTTGTTGTAAAATTGACTCGATTAATTGATAAATATAATTGTCGACATAGTTTGTAAAATTTCTCAGTTTTTTATAGAATAAAATATTAGTTATTAAGTTTTAGTCTTAATTCTCCTTGGGAAATACCTAGTGGCGGCCCTGAGAAATCAGACCATCACAAGTGGCATCAGAGCATAGGTTATATGATAACCCTGGACTTGGGTTATTGTACGCATTATTCATAATAACCTATCTAATATTTAAAAATAATATTTTTTGTATAATTTATTTATTCTGCTTATTATTTATTAACGGTTATATATTTACTTTAATTTTTACTTTTGAGCCTAAATGATATTTTAGAAATTCAAGTGTGGGCTTTATATAATATTTTTATATACATATTACGTGAGTATTCAACTTGTTGTGTTACGTGAGTATTGAACTTTTGAGACGTATTTATGTGGTTGAGACTTATTTATGTGATGAGAATTACATTTATTATTTTGGGTTAACAACAATTATATATTTATTTATTCTCAAAGAATTCCATTATTTAAAGCTTGAGTTGCATTGATATTTAATTTTATGGAAACAGTTTACGCGATTATAAAATTAAATTGTGATTTAAGAAAAAAAAAAGTGATATTGTGGATATTGGAATTTGATGATTTTTGTCTCATGAGATAGTGCACAAGGAATATGAGCTATCCACTAATTATGATATTGATTGTGAATATGTCAGTTTAAATGTTGAATGGAATTCATCAATGTTAGTTATGGGATATGACAGTGGAGTTGAAATGTCATGCCAAGTGAGAAAACAAAATTTGAAGTCGTGGATCTATTGGTACTGAGATAGACCCAATCCAAGTGAGATTACCGTATTGTTTGAAAGACATATTATTATTATTATTATTATTATTATTATTATTATTATTATTATTATTATTATTATTATTATTATTGTTGTTGTTGTTGTTGTTGTTGTTGTTGTTGTTGTTGTTGTTGTTGTTGTTGTTGTTGATGTTGTTGTTGTTGATCCCAAGGTTTTGATAAACAATTAAAGGTTGATATTTTTTGTAGAACTAATGAGTTTGTTGAGTGTTTCTGAAAAAGAGTTCCATTTATTGATTTTGTTAAAGATTCATGAAGAAAATATCAAGGGTGCAAAGATGGACAATGAAGAAATGAAGAGTGTTGAAAATCCTGAAGAAATTAGGTGAAAACAACTTAATACTCTTATACTTTTAATGCAACCCGAAATAGGATCACACACGATACTATTGAATTAGTTATATTTTTGTGTGTTGATATGTTGAATTTTAGGATCCCAATTAGTGATTAAATATGTGCTCTTTATGTGAAATTGAAAATGAAAATTGACCTAAGTGAAAATCATTCTTAATGTTCTTATTTAGGAAATTCAGTCAACTGAGAGAAGCAATCGATTAACTGGATCAAACGTTGAGTTTTGGAGCAGAAATTAGTAAAGGAATTGATCAACCAGCATCAATCGGTCAACTGATTAAGGAAGATCGGTCAGTTGTTTTAAACAGTGAGGTTTCAGAGCAAAAATTGTAGATCTTGCATCGATCGATTAACCGACCAAAGGAGATCGGTCAACCGATAGGCGTAAGGGTGAAAAAGTGGAACTCTTTGAACCAATTGGTCAACCGACTATGCTATAATTTGACAGAAAAACTTCCTGAACCAATCGGTTAACCGACCAAAGAGGGATCAGTCAACCGACTGACTGTTTTGATTGGCTTAGTTTATATGCTTTATCAATCGATCAACTGATAGGCCAAGGATCGGTCAACTGACTGTTTCGGTTGAGATTTCGAAGATCTTGGTCTTCTGGTAAAAAACTAGTTGTTTTTATGATTCCAAGGGAGAAATTCGAGGGATCTGATCTTGTTGAAGATATGGTCCACATGTTTTGAATTCATAATGATTTGGTCCACATAATTAATGATTCTCTCAATTTGAATAGTTAAATAATTCTTATCTTTGTGATTGATAATTGAGAATTATTTTATGGACTTATTTGAGAGTTTTGAAAGTTATTTTTAAGTGAAATATTCCAGAATTGAAAGATATGATTATATGGGATGTAAGAGTGCCTTTTAGAGGCATATCTTTTGAAAAATAGTTATTGGAGGGCTTTATATTGGTTTATATATTTAGACTTGCAGGATTGAGATGAAATACATCAAGAACATCAGTTTCTAAGCTTTTCTAAAAGTTATCATTCTACAGATATTTATTCGAGAGAGATATTGTGTTAAGTTCTTGATCTAAAGTGCTGATTGTCTTTGGCGTCACTGATTTGTGCTGTCTTACAATTCTGTTTACATTCTTCAGTGTTATCCTGGTGAGATCTTTCCAAACTATTATTCTTAATTATGATTTCATACTATTATATTTGCTTGGTTGATAAGATTATTAGAAAATCGTTTTCAAATCTAAAAGCCTGGAAAAAAAAAATTAAAACGATTTTGTGGGATTATATGGTTACGTGCTATAATTTGTGTTACCCACATTGATCATTAATCAGATATTAATTTGTCTCACATTGTATCTATCACGTAGTAAATTTTGGAACATTAATCAAGTATATCTGTATTGAAGTGATAGAAGCTTCTTGTGGGAAGAAACTAATTTTTCTGTATTTGTGAGTTTGAGTAGATTAGACACGGTTGGGCCAGTGTCTAGTCAGGGTAGTTAGGTTTGAATATTTTTTGGTGAAAAAGATTAGGGTATGTTCTTTGTCCTAAGTATAAAAATGTTAAGTTATTCTTTTCCCTTAAAAAGAACTAGATCTTGATTTTTCCTGAATTGAATTGAGAGAATTGTGAGGTTTGATGTTTAGTCTGTAAAAGGATTATGTTTGATCTTTCACCTGTAAAAGGATTAGGTTTTGATTCTTCCTATAATAGAATTAGGTTTGACTTTTAGCATGTGAAAGGATTAAGTTTTTATTCTTCCTGTAAAAGAATTGGTTTGGTTTGATTTCATGTGAATGTGAATGGCAATATTGGTTTGGTTTGAGTTTATTTTATGTTTTAATATTATTTTTTAAATTATATATATATATATGGTCGGACTTGGGCTTGATTATTTTTGGTAGGGCTGGACTTGGGCTTGATTTTTTTTGATAAGGTCAAGCTTGGGCATGAAAATAGGGCCTGGTTTAGGGCCTAGTATTTTTTTGTAATACCCTAGCTAAAGTCCAGCCCGAGCCCAACCCGGCCCGTCCCATGACCACCCCTAGTAATTGATGAGTAAAAAAAGATAATATTATAATGGGTGGGTCCTACTCTTTGACTATATAATGTTTGTTTGTGTTGAGAGAGTTAAGGAAAGAGGGAAATAGATGGGGAGTTCAGTACAAGAAAGTCAGGAAAAAGAGAAAAAGAATTGGATAAACTGGATAAAATAGTTTTGATCTGGATTTCAAGTAGGATTCTTAACCTTTTTAATATTTTTATTAATTTTTCCATGTATTATGTGGTTTATGTTATTATTATAGTTATTTGATTATAATTGTTTACTTTCATTAAATATTTATGATAACGTATTATGTGAAAATTATGTGAGATACATGTTTATGTGTTATTGGTGGATTAATTAAATACAAGTACTAAAGGGGTTAAGATTCTACTGAACTTTGTCTCACAACCCCACAGTATTTGTTGCAGAGTCAATGAAAATGGAGCTGCGCCTGAAATTATAATTATATTTGGATTAAATTTTGTAATATTATTATTTATTGTTATTGTTGTAAAATTGACTTGATTAATTGATAAATATAATTGTCGACATAGTTTGTAAAATTTCTCAGATTTTTATAAAATAAAATATGGTTATTCAATTTTAGTATTAATTCTCCTTAGAAAAACTCTAGTGGCGGCCCAGAAAAAGTGGACCGTCACAAGTGATACTAAAATTATTATTTTTACCATAGTGGCCAATCGGAAGCGTGGTGGTGGAGTGGTTTGTCTTTTACTTCTACTTCTCCGATAAAAAATAAAAAGGGCGAAACCGAGTGCCGACCCTAGGAAACTGGGTCATTACACTTTTGGTTGTGGAACCTACATAGAAAATAATTGTCCAAGATTCTAGGATAACTATTATGACCGTGCAATTTTGAATTATTTTTCCAAATCGAATTACGAGGAAGAAATTTATTTAAAAGAGGTAGATTGTAATACCCTGCAAATTTATACTTTTTGTGGGGAGCAAATTTTGATATATTATAGGAATTCTAGGGTACAAATGAATATTTGATAACTTCTGGGTTATAAGTGTAACTTTTCGGGTTTCATAATAATATTACATAAATTATAGGGGTATTTGTGTAATTCTTAAAATTTTGTAAAAGTAACATTTTTTTGGGACAAGGTGAACCACACACTTGGATGAGTACATTTCATACACATACATATATAGAGAGACAGAAACTGGAATCAGACCCTACTACTTTTGTATATATATATGTGTGTGTGCGCTCGCTCGCTTGGGTTTGTGTAGTTATATGGCAAGGTGTATATACATGGAGGAAGAAAAGAAAAAGAAGATAAAAAGAAAATGGATAATGACATTTTTGGTCTCTCACAAATGGAGCCAGTGCTCAATTGACCCCTTGTATTTGGAAATAGATACATTTGCTATCTAACATTTCAATTTCGTTTCAATTTGGCCTAAATAGTGAATATGTTAAGGTCAATGGTAAAGGACAGATGGTATTTTGGTTATTTCATGTTCAAATCCAATTTCTACTATTCAGCCTATATGGATTAATTACACTTTGCACCCCTTATTTTTAAATTTATTTTTTTAAACAATTATATTTATCTTCCACCCTACTCCACTCTCTCACCGCCACCGCCAACTACTAAGTGCCACTGCCCCCACTAGATATTTTTTTTTTGTCTATGTTGAAATAAAATTTGTATTTTTTCGTTAAGGTTTTTATTTTTTTACAAAATCCCTATTTTAAAAAAATATTGTTTTTAAACCATTCTCTCCTGCAATGGCGGTTGACGTTGGCGATGGAGATGAAAGGGTAGGATAGGTGATATGTGTAATTTACCTATCTATTTCCAAACTGAATTTGTTAATTTTTGAGTATGTTTATTACATTTTATTATGATTTTATACGTTTTTATAATAAATCAGGTGTGTGGGGGTGAAAAGGTATAAAAATAGATCATAAACGATCAAATCGGATCAAGAACGATGGGAAAACAAGCATAAGGCCAAAAATTAGAACTGCAGCCCACCGCCGCGGTGACCAGACCATTGCCACGGCTATTAAGATGCAGAGAAGGTCCTAACTCTTTAAAACCCCACCGCCGCGGCGATGAAAGAACAGGATATCTTCGCACCCACAACCGAGGCCATGACCAAACTGACATGCCCACCGCCGTGGCAGTCACTCTGCACACAATTTAGATATTTATTTAGATATTTTTCCTATTTAATCTTTCTTCTTCCCTAATTTTTGAGAGATGAGAGATCCTAATCGCCCAAGAATTACCCAAGAGAGGGAGGGTGGATTAAATTTTAGCAAATAATTCATTAATTAAAATCTACTCAATATAAACTAAGTGTTTATGTGATTTGTATCAAGTGCACAACGAATATTCAAACAAGAGTAAAAATCACAAATACAATTATATTCGGAAATGTAAAGAGTAGAGTTAGAGAGATTGACACCGATATTTATAGTAGTTCGACAAACACCCTTTGCCTAGTCTACTCCCCTGAGCTCCTTCGAGGATTTCACTATCTTCGATCTTCTTACGGGTGAAGAACAAACCGTTTAAGTCGTCGATTGAGAAATACGTATCTCAAGTCTTTACAATCTAGAGTGAATATATTCCACTAACAAATCTCTCATCTTGAGTAAAACACTTACTCAAGATTTACAATGAAAATCTCACCGTCTCACAAAATGGAGCTTCAACACTCACAAGATGTAGAACTCAAGAATCTATGTGTGTGAAGCAAAATATAACAAACACTCAAGAAATATGACTCAAGAAAGAGTATAAGTGTTGTTGGACAGATTTTGGCTTGGAAGCCTTTGGTGGTATCTCTTTGATCTTTGTAGTTCACTTGATTGATACTTTGATAGATGCATGATTTTCTCCAGCAATCTTCTCTCTTTATATAGATATAGAGAATATCACACTTGAAGAGCTTGAGAGCAAAGTGACCGTTGGGACTTCTTCTTCAGATGTCAAGATTCAAAACACATAGGTTCGTCTCCATTATCTCTGCAGATTTGTCAATATTCAATCTACTTATTCTAACCTCATTTAATACTAGGTAATATAATTAAATGTAAATGACCCATAGTGTACTCATGTCTTTGAGGTAATGAAAAATTACAACCATATTTCACATAGAAAATATATATAGTTAAGTATGGGTGGTAACATGATAGAGTTTTTCAAAGTTGAGTAGGAATAAGCAAGTTTGTTCAAGATAAGATGCTATTCACATGTGTGGAAGATAAGGCATGTGCTTGCATTAAGTGAGTTACCCTACCACTAAGTTAAAATAATATCTTTGTATTCCCAATTGGTTGTCTTGACAAATTCAGATCTAATACTTGTATTCATACATGATTATGTATTTGATAATTTATATAAATAATGTATAATGTATATCATACGTATATACAATCCAATTAAGCATATACAAGCATTTAAAGATTTTGAACACTTAGAATTTATTTAGTATGATGAAAACAAAATTTTCATACCATTTGAGCCAATTGGTCAATTAATCATAGATGTAATGATAAACATATCAATTGATCATAAATATATCATATAGACATGTTAAAATAACATGCTATAACATGATTTGAGCATTTCAATCAAGATTTGATATGCAAATCCAAATTTGAGTTTATGACAAAATTCTGCATTTTGAGTTCTAAAATATTTCAAGATATTTTGATAAATTCTTCTTCAATTCAACATTATTTTGATCAAATTGAATTATGAAAACATGTTATATAATCATCATAAGTTATATGAATTATCATATATTAATTAGAATAAACATACGATGCCAAAACGCAAAGCCAAAAACAGATTAGGAGAGAGAAAGCATACTGCCTGAAAGTAGTTGACTACTTCCAGCATAAGTAGTCGACTACTTATGCTGCAATTTCTGTGGCATGTCGTTTTAGTCCGTTTTGGGTTTTTGATCTTGATTTATGATCGTTTATTATTATAAACACTTTATAAAGCATGTAACAATTATTATCATAATGTTTATATGATTCAAAAACATAATGTACCTTATAATCATATTAAGAATATAAAATTTTGATTCCGTACAACTAAGAACATATATGGTGTGTGTACGTCCTATAGAGTTTAGAGTTCAATATCCCGTGAGTATTATCGAAATGAAAAATTACTTTAATGTAAATCATACCTTTTCATACCTTTTCGAATTGATTTTACTTTCATGATATATTCTGGTGATGTTTGGATATTCTATACTCAAAATTGTTGTTAGTACATTTAAAACGTCAAATGTGTGTGTTATCGTGAAAATCACTTTCATCCAGGAATCCTATGATTGAAACCGCTTTGGCTAACAATCTCCCCATTTTTTATGATGACAACTTATTGATGTTTTAATAGCAATAAATACTTTACTATTTTCCCCTGAGAATGATACTAGTTGTGAAATGATTTTATCAATAAAATTCAAATATTCATTCTCTCAAGGTTAGTAACATATTTAAGATATGATAATGAAAAACATAATAACCATACAATATTATCACATAAATAGTTCTAACATGATAATTCAAACATGCATGATCATAGTCATAAACAACACAAAATAGAAATGCAAACATAACTAGCATGAGTGTCTAACATCAACTCTAGTTTCTTTCCCTTTGTCACATCAAAAAAGAATTAAAACTAGTCTTGAGGTGGTGGAGGTGGATAGTGTGTGTAGAGATTATTAGTGAACTGGGTGAAGGATCCCATGAGGGTATCAAACCGCTCATCTACATGATGTGCATGGGTGTCAAAACGGTTTCGAAGATCATCAATTCTCCCTTCAAAATGATTAGTTATATAATTCATTCTCTCTTTAAACCTTGTGCTCATGTTGTCCATACGAGTAACAAGATCATTGTAATTGAAGTTTGGAGCATTAGAACCTTTTCCAACTTCAAAAGTCGAAGTTCCATCGGTTTGTGGTGGTACGCCCTCCATTTTGTCATCTCCCTCTTCTTCTTCTTCTTCTTCTTCTTCTTCTTCTTCTTCTTCTTCTTCCTCTTCCATATTTTCAGCACCTTCTTGATAAGCATCGGCATGCCTTAGTTCCACAAGAACATTGGTGAGTACAAAACTGATGACTCGGTGATCGTCTTGTCTGTCTCTTTTTTGAAAACGATCGTTGACAAAGCGATAACCCATTTTCAACATGGTTGAAGAGTCAAGAATTTCATGACGAGTAATGATAGAATATGGAATTTTATTTTGAAGTGGGACTTGAAAATGATTGAATATGTCGGTGATAGCGATTCCATAAGGCAAAGAGCCTTTGTTTTTGTTCTTTTGAGCCAACATATATTTTCCAATGACAAATGCAAGATCAATGTTGGTGTTATCAAGAAAGTTTTTTAGAAAGAAAAGATCAAAGAAAATAATATGAGCCCTACTTCCGGCTCTAGGCACAATGGAATAGTTTATTGTAGAGTGAATCAAGCGAAATTCAAGTGGTAAATCGGCTACTGAATTATGATTACTGGGACGGAAATATAATCCACAAAGAGTAGCCAAGACATTCCATTGATTAAAATTCAAGTGGTTTGACAACCAATTGTTATTGATCTTGGGTTTAATCTCTCTTTTAGTTAAATGAAATATATTAGTAAGAAGGCTATTACCAAAAGAGATTTCAACACCATTTATATAAGAAGTGTAAACACCACGTCCATAAACAAGATTCGCATAGAGCATTTGGACAAGAACGATATATAGTGGTGATGAAATATCAACAAAACAATCCCAACCAGCATGATTCAAATAGGCACGAGTATGAAGATTGTGATTTGAAAGAGATTCAAAATCAACCGAACGACTAGGGATTACCTTACGGTGAGAGAAATTAGAGCGAAATTGTTCCTCATGTTCGGGACGTGAGAAATGATAGTTGTCCAATGGAATAACTGGAGTTGCCTCTTCTCCTTGATTTCTTTTTGATCTCCTTGATGCCATTGCTAGACCTTCTTCAAGAACATAAGATTTCAACCTATGGTTTGAAAAATTTCTTAAATACTCTCAAGATATGTCAATGTTAGCCTCCTCTCAAAGATAGAAATGAAGTGAGGTGAAAAAAACTGTTTATATAGGCAAATAATTTGGACAAATCAAACCCTAAACATTAAGATTTGAAATTAATTCGAACAATCTGATTTCCACCCGTCAAGATAAGTAGTCGACTACTTATCTAGAATGTAGTCGACTACTTCTGCTGTAACATTTCCAGTAGCTAGTAAGCTTGAACTGTTTCTTGTTTTATACTCTAAGTGGATGGATTTAATCAATATTTATCCTTTTTATGGTTTTCTGCAGTATATATCAATCCTAATTAATTTAGAATTGATCTATATTACTTATAATCAAATTTCGTTTTAGCCTCAAGGATTTTAAGTTTTCAAAAT
This sequence comes from Eucommia ulmoides, assembly GCA_016647705.1. Lineage (NCBI taxonomy): Eukaryota > Viridiplantae > Streptophyta > Magnoliopsida > Garryales > Eucommiaceae > Eucommia > Eucommia ulmoides. The sequence goes on along the minus strand of CM028326.1, from coordinate 33,120,775 downwards.
TAGATTTTTGATCACTTTGAAGAACTTGATTTTAAAAACCTTTGGAAAACATTTTGAACAAATCATATATGTATAAATATCAGTGAAAACCATCTTAAGTATTATAAATCAAGATTGAAGTAATTTTTCGTAATTTAGATAATATAACATATTTACTCTTAAGGTATGAATTTTTGAAAATTTCATTTTCAAAATCATTTCAAAGCGTCTTTTCCTCTAACCATACCTAAGCCACGTAATATTTTTGAAAATTGTTCTTCCCCAAGAGGCTTAGTAAAGATGTCGGCTAGTTGGTTATTAGAGTCAATGAATTGCAATGTGATATCGCCCTTTTGAATATGGTCATGAATGAAGTGGTGTCTTATTTCAATATGCTTAGTTTGTGAATATTGGGTACGATTCTTACTCAAACAAATGGTGCTAGTGTTATCACATAAAATTGGAACACAACCAATATCAATACCAAAATCTCCCAATTGTTGTTTCATATTTAGCACTTGTGCACAACAATTTCCAGTCGTGACATATTCAGCTTCGACTGTGGATAATGCAACCAAGTTTTGTCTTTTGCTTGACCAAGAAACCAATGCGTGTCCTAGAAAATGACAAGTACCACTAGTACTTTTACGCTCGACTTTGCAACCCGCAAAATCAGCATCAGAATAGCTAAGCATGTCAAAACAATCATTTTTAGGATACCACAAGCCTAAATCACATGTACCAAGCAAATATCGAAAAATACGATTAACAACGGTTAAATGCAATTCCTTAGGACAATATTGAAAACGAGCACATAGACAAACATTAAACATGATATTCGGTCTACTTTCCCTAAGATAAAGGAGACTACCAATCATACCTCGATATTCCTTCTCATTTACCTTCTTACTGTTTTCAATGGCGTCTAATTTGGTAGAAGTACTCATTGGTGTATTATATACCTTTGAGTTTTCTATTCCATATTTTTTGATTAAGTCTTTTGTATACTTTGCTTGATTTATAAATATTTCATCCATTGTTTTCTTAATTTGTAATCCGAGAAAGAATGTTAATTCTCCCATTATACTCATCTCGAATTCTTCCTGCATAAGCTTATCAAACTCTTGGCACAAAATCTCATTAGTAGCTCCAAAAATGATATCATCAACATAGATTTGTATTAGTAAGATATTATTTTCATCTTCTTTAATAAATAGAGTTATATCAGCTAAACCACATTTAAAACTTTTTTCTAAGAGAAATCCGCTTAACCTCTCATACCAAGCTCTAGGAGCTTGTTTGAGACCATAAAGTGCTTTGAATAATTTGAAAACATGATTTGAAAACTTTTCATCTTCAAAACCGGGAGGTTGTTCAACATAAACTTCTTCGGAAATGAAACCATTTTAGAATGCGCTTTTAACATCCATTTGAAAAAGTTTGAAATCATTAGCACAAGCGAAAGCAAGTAACATACGTATAGCTTCTAGTCTAGCTACCGGTGCATATGTTTCATCATAATATATCCCTTTTTCTTGATTATAATCTTGTGCTACCAATCTTGCTTTATTTCTAATAACAATACCCGACTCATCCTTTTTATTTCGAAAAACCCATTTTGTTCCTATTACGGGATAATCATTAGGTCTTGGTACTCGAGACCAAACATTATTCCTCTCAAATTTATTTAACTCATCTTGCATTGCAAGAATCCAAGATTCATTGTCAATAGCTTCAAAAACATTTTTAGGTTCAATTTGAGATAGGAAAGCAAAATTTTTAACATAGTTTCTCAACGAAGATCTAGTACTTACCCCGCGCTCAATGTCACCAATGATTTGATTGGATGGATGAATGTTAACCTTTTTCCACGCCTTAGGTAACGTGTTCTCGGAAGGTTGTACTTCTATTGAGTCATTAACAACGGGCTTTAAATCAGCGTTTTCAGCTTCTTCTGTTGATTTTTCTATCAAATCTGAATTTTCTTCATCTATATCCTTTCTTGGTGAAAAGGTGTTAGAGTCCTAAAAAAAACATGCATTAATTCTTCAACTACAAGTGTACGTTTGTAATATATTCTATAAGTTTTACTATTAGTTGAATAACCAAGAAAAATACCTTCATCGGATTTAGTGTTAAATTTTGAAAGATTTTCTTTATCATTAAGAATAAAACATTTGCAACCAAAAATTTTATAGGAGATAATAGGGGTTTTACCATTCCATAACTCATATGGAGTTTTATTTAAACCTCTAAGGATTGAAACATGGATCAAAATGTAACATGTTGTACTTACGGCTTCTGCTTAAAAGTATTGCGGTGAAGAATGCTCGTTTAACATAGTCCGAGCCATTTCTTGTATAGAGAGATTTTTCCTCTCAACAACTCCATTTTGTTGAGGTGTTCTAGGGGCTGAAAAATTGTGTCTGTAACCTTGTTCGTCACAAAATTTTTCAATCTCATCATTTCGGAATTCTCTTCCTCTATCGCTTTGGATATTGTTAATGCTAAAATCTTTCTCATTTTCAACACGCTTACAAAACTTAACAAACATGTAAGCGACATCAATTTTCTTAGCAAGTAGTATAACCCATGTATATCTAGAATAATCATCAACAATCACAAATGCAGAATGCTTGCCACCTAAGCTAGCAACGGGATTAGGACCGAATAAGATAAGATGCAAAAGTTCTAATGGTTTAGTAGTAGAAATAAACTTTTTCTTCTTAAACAAACTTTTTACTTGTTTACCAAGTTGGCATGCATCACATATCTTATCCTTAACAAATTTAGCATTTGGTAAGCCATGTATAGGATTATTCTTAGATAAGTTCGAAATAAGTTCCGTACTAACATGTCCTAGACGTCTATTCCATAACCAACTATTTTCGGTTAAAATATTTAGGCATGAAACATTTTGAGAAGATAAATCATCAAAGAAACATGTATAAATATTTTCAAAACGTGTTGCAACAAATAAAACTTTGTGATCACCATCTTCTTTGACGATACATTGATTTTCAAGAAATGTTACTTTAAAATAGTTATCACATAGTTGGCTTATGCTTAGAAGATTATATTTTAAACCTTCAACAAGTAAAACATTTTCAATGATAAAATCATTTTTATCAACTTTACCAATACCAATGATTTTACCCTTAGAGTTATCTCCAAACGTCACATGTCCGCCATCTTTAGGTGTCAAAGATGTAAATTGATTTTTATCGCCCGTCATGTGCCATGAGCAACCGCTATCTAGTAGCCATTTTTCTTTGCTTATATTTTCTTTAAAACTTACCTGCAAGGAGCACCTCAAATGATTCCTAAACGGTACCCGTTTTACTTGAGTTCACGAGGGTTAGTCTTTGGAACCAAACTGGCTTTGCCGAAAACACCCTTTGACTTCCCGAGAGAAGTTTAAAGTTATTTTCTCCTTTAGTAAACTTGTGGACTGTTTTGGTTAAATCATCAACTTGATTTTTCAAAGAAATATTTTCCTTTTCAAGATCACATTTCTTTAGAGAATCATTTTCTTGTTTTAAAGAAATAATTTCAGATTTTGTTGTTTCCAAATCTTTTGAAAGAGTAGCTATTGTTTTGTTAAGATTTATCATTTTTGATAAATAATTTTTAAGCTCATCTTTTAATTCTTTATATGCATGAAGTAATTTATCATATTCATCTAATGAACAAGTTTCGGAAGTAGAAATTACCTCATCTTCTTTTTCCATGAGTAGAAGTAGGTTAGCCTCCTTACCACTACTTTCACTTTCTGAGCCGCTTGTGTCGGTGTCATCCTAAGTTGCCTTGAGAGCTCTCTTCTTACTTTTGTAATGATGTTTCTTTTGCTTTTTGTGATCTTCCTTGAGTTGGGGAGATTTGGTTTTGTAATGACTGAGCTTGTGACATTTGTAGCATTCAACTTTGCTTGTGTCGGTTTTGTTGAATTTTGTTTTTTTGAAGAATCTTCAGCTGAGCCGATTGAATCGTCTCGCCAAGATAGCCATTTCGCTTTTGGGTTTGCTCCTGATGCTTTCGTCATCATCATCTTCATTATGAATAACTTTTAAGGCTATTCATTTCTTTCAGTTTCTACCTTCTTCTTCGTAGATTTTGAGTGACGGCTCATGAGTGGTCAAGTTACTAATGAGTTCATCAATGGAATATTTGTTTAGATCTTTAGATTCTAAGATGGCCATCACCTTTGGTTCCCACACCTTAGGAAGAGCTCTAAGGATCTTTCGTACTCGTTCAGACATTGAGTATGGCTTTCCAAGTGAATTCAAGCTATTACAAATGTTTGTAAAGCGAGTATACATCTCCATGATCGATTCTCCATCCTCTATTTTGAATAGTTTGTATTGGTGCACGAGAATGTCGATCTTGGATTCCTTGACTTGGTTTGTACCCTCATGAGTAACCATAAGAGTATCCCAAATCTTCTTAGCCGATGAGCATCCGAAAATTCTATTATATTCATGAACATCTAAACCACAATAAAGAAAGTTAATAGCTTGGGCATTTATCGAAATTAACTTGGTGTCCCTATCATAAAATTTTGATTCTACCTCAAGTGTAGTATATCCATCGAGATTAGTTTTGATACGAGTATGTGGACCATTTTTAATAACTTTCCAAGCTTCATAATTTGTAGCTTGTAAAAATGTTATCATTCTAGCCTTTCAAAACACATAATTGTTACCATTAAACAACAGAGGTCTATGTATGGATTGACCTTTGGGAATGGTAGTTGTAACAAAATTTGCCAGGATCGATTTGCTAGGATTTTAAGCCTATTAAACAAGTGTAGCTCTAATGCCAATTGATGGCCCAAGAATTACCCAAGAGGGCGGGTGAATTGAGTTTTGGCAAATAATTCGTTAATTAAAATCTACTCAATATAAACTATGTGTTTATGTGATTTGTATTAAGTGCACAATGGATATTCAAACAAGAGTATTATAAAGCATGTAACAATTATTATCATGATGTTTATATGATTCAAAAACGCAATGTACCTTATAATCATATTAAGAACATAAAATTCTGATTTCGCACAACTAAGAACACATATGGTGTGTGTATGTCGTATAGAGTTCTGAGTTCAATATTCCGCGAGTATTGTCGAAATAAAAAATTGCTTTAATGTAAATCATACATCTTCTTACCTTTTCAAATTGATTTCACTTTCATGATATGTTCTGGTGATGTTTAGATATTCTATATTCAAAATTATTGTTAGTACATTTAAAACGTCAAATGTGTGTGTTATCGTCAAAATCACTTTCATTTGAGAATCCTATGATTGAAACTGCTTAGGCTAACAATCTCCCCCTTTTTGATGATGACAACTCATTTGATGTTTTAATAGCAATAAATACTTTACTATCTCCCCCGAGAATGAGATTAGTTTTGAAATGATTTTATCAATAAAATTCAAATATTCATTCTCTCAAGGTTAGTAACATATTTAAGATATGATCGTCTTGATTTTATTGAGACGGTCTGCGCCGACATTGATATGACCATAACGTTTTTGTAGACGCAAATCGGTCAACTAATCTGCTTTGTTGAGGCCGAGTCAGACGCGGTAGCACTGAGAGATTTATAAATCACATCTGAACATGAAAGCCACCGTGAAGAACCAGAAACGAGCGACAGAAGCTTGGGAGAATTCATTGATGATGCTGAAGAGGATAGAACCCATGTTTGGATTGGCGATAAAGATTCACATATTAATCGTTGTGAGTTTTTACCGTTTGAAATCCAGCTGGTGATGCCGTAGTCGATCCAAGGCGATCACATCTATAAGGATCCGATGTGGCTCACTTGTCCTTTGCCGTCATTAGCAACGTCCTTTCATGCCTACCAAGTACATGAGCCGGTGAGGAGTGTTTTTGAAAGCCCGAGCCGAATAGAGGAACATCTTGTCAGTCTTCAGGCCGTATTAAATCAAGACCCGTATGTGGTGTTATTTGACATGTACTACGAGCGAAAGCCGCTCTTTAACGAGCACTTTGGCATGTCAGGCTGACGACCATAAGCCAAGCGCTTCTTGGGAGGCAACCCAAGGTTAAAAACAAATAAGTTAAATCATTCACGGCCGACTTGATTCGGAGGCGAGATTCTCTCGCCTCCCAGGTACGCGTTCTAAACCCCTGTCTTCAATATAATGTTTTATGTTGTCATTTAGATCGCTGATGGGTTGTTGAGGACACTGTCCATTTTAAGTTTGGCAGTGATGTGTAGTATGTTTTTTTTTTTTTTTTTTTTTTTTTTGTTTTCTATATAATGCATATTTATTTAGGATTAGTTTGTTTAGTTTAGTTATTGTTATGTGCTGAGTTTTGACTTCATCTGGGCCATTACCCGATGATGAGTCTGTCCCCTGATTGTTTATTGAGGTCGAGCGTAAAGCTTATTCATGTGTGTTATGTGTGCTTAACGTATCATTTTAGTAAAAGTTATTGTAGATCCTACTTGCACAAACACGTAAACTCAATGTATAACTATCCAATTGATTTGAAAACGATTATCCATTAGCCAAATTCATAACAATAGGGATTTTAGAATTTGATTTGGGGGAAATTCGAGGCGAAATCTAGGCGGGGTTGTTCAGGAGATATGATTTAGGCATTCATTTTTATCGCTTGAGCCTTTAAAAGCCTACCATGCTAAATGTTTATCCCTCGTTACCCTGTCGAAGCCTAATTGCCGTTTCAATTCTAAACACATACCAAATACCCTGATCGATAAAACTTCTTTCCAAACCTATATCGCTGAGCTGAAGGCACTATTTGAGTGAATCAAGTTAGCAGTTGCAAATGCTACTTGAAGTGAGCAGTTGGGTTTAGGGCGAACTTTTAATTGGTTCGGTATTCGAGAACTCACTTGTCGTTTTTATTTCGTTTTAACCAAACCCATGAAATTCTAATAATCGAATAAGTTTGGGGGTGTGATTTAAAAAACAATAATAAAAAAATATGTAAATAAGGTTTTATTATCCGTTTTTATTGACAAGTGAGTACGTCGGTCTTAAATGTATGTTTAGAGTTGTTTCCAATTTATCTATGGGGGTTCGAGAGTGATTTTGTGCCAAGCATGTGCCTTGGGTATTGTCAAGTTAACGATGTTAACCTATTTTCTATTTCCGATATATCCTTGTCCAATTTTCCAAAACCGAGCCAAGTCCTAATGATCTTTTTGAATTTTCGAGCCTACATTAGTCGAGAATAGAACTCAGGTTAGGCTTATGGATTCCCTATATCTTTTCGGTTTTAGTCATGAACTTTGTTGAGGGATGATCCCATCTGATCGACGGATAATTGTATATTCAAGTTTTAACACACACACTTTGGATAGGATCTAGAATGGTGTTTACTATTATTGAATGTTGAAATTCTAGAACACTACATGGTGTATTTTATGCTTGAACTTGATAGCATGGGGGTTCAATGAGGGAAAAATCGTTTGGCCGATAGATGATATTCAAAACTTGCACATTATTGTTTTTAGTATTTTTTGTTTTTAATTTAATAATTAGTTGTTATATTTTCTTGTATTGTGTATGTATTTTGCTCGAGGACTAGCAAAATTCCAAGGTTGGGGGTATTTGATAGGTGTAATTTACCTATCTATTTTCAAATCGAACTTGTTAGTTTTCGAGTATGTTTATTAGGTTTTAATACGTTTTTTTCTTTTTGTTATAAATCAGGTGTGTGGGGGTGAAAAGGCATGAAAATAGATCATAAACGATCAAATCAGACCAAGAACGGTGGAAGAATGGTGAAAAAACAGGCATAAGGGCAAAAATCAGAACTGCAGCCCACCGCCATAGTAGTCAAGATGTAGACAAGGCCCTAACTCTCTAAAAATCCACTGCTGCGGCGGTGAAAGAATAGGATGTCTCTGTACCTACTGCCACATCCACCGCCGAGGCCGTGACCAAACTGATATACCCACTGCCGCAACGGTCACTCTGCACACAGTTTAGATATTTATTTAAATATTTTTGAGATATTTTTCCTATTTAATCTTTTCTTTCCCTCATTTTCGAGAAAGGAGAGACCCCTTAGGGTTCCTAATATTTTGAGAGTGTTTTGGGGAGTGCTCAACCAAATACGAAGGAGAAGAACACGTTGCAAAGAAGGAAAAGTGATCGTTGAACGGTTTTAGCACAAAATCTTTGGACTACGGTTAAGTTCTTTCGTTTCTCTCTTTATTTTTTTTAACTTCAGTAGGTTGTTGAGCATGTTTAGCTCATTTCTCATTGTATAAATGGTTATGGCCATGAGCTAAACGGATTTTATCTAAGGATTAATAATATTTATTAAATCGTTGTTTGTTTGAGTTTATGTTTCGTTAATGGTTGTTCTTCACTATTTCGATTGTGTTTACCGTTATTCTTTGATTATATGCTTGTTTAGATATGTAGAGAATATGGGGTTTGACACTCAAGAGATGTAACCCCGAATTCGAACTAGGGTAAATACAACACGACGATCTAATAACCTGGGAGGGAGTTAGAAAGTGTGCAATCCATGACGTTGGGGTAAGACTCATGTGACCTAGTGTCGTTAAGATGTTGAGGGGGACTTCTTCGTTGACGTGAAGTCACATATTCACTCATCTTACACATGGGAGAGGTGGTGAGTGAGTTTACGATACAAAGACTGTCGGATAGGTTGAACGCCGTTATTGTAAACTAAACGAGACCAAACACGTTTTTGTAAACGAAATTAATCCCTAGATAATCTTTTCCCCTAAACATCTCATATTAGTATTAGTATAATTAGTATAATTAACATAGTATTAGTATTAATTAATTATAAACTCAATTTTTATCACCTAGATAAAATTAGGTTATGACAATTGCGGTACTCAATAATAATCTCAACCAATCCCTGTGCATATGACAACTTGTACTCCTTCTCATCTATACTAAAACTTGACCTGTACATTTGCGGTTAAAGTGGCATGCGTGAATTCGCGCCACCAATAAGGTGGGAGATAAATATAATTATTTAAAAAGTTAAGGGTAAAAATAAGGGGGTTCAAAGTGTAATTAATCCATGTAGGTTGAATAGTAGAAATTTGATTTTAATGCGAAATGAAAAAAATACCCTATGACCATTACCATTGACCTCAACAGATTCAATATTTCAACCAAATTGAAATGAAGTTGAAATTTCTGGTACCAAATGTGTCTATTTCCAAATACGAGGGGCCAATTAAGCACTAGTTTCATTTATGAGGGACCAAATAGGTCATTATCCCGAAAGAAAAAATAAATAAGGAAAGAAAAGAGGTGACGTGTCACCTGAAAAATATGCATGTATATATGTTTGTATGTGTGGGTGACATGAGTATGTATGAGTGAGGTGTGAGTAATACGTGTGAGAAGAAGAGAAAAATTGAAAATATGGGTAATGCATAAGTGGGTCCCTTTATTCACCTATATATATGTGTTGTCTTTATAACTTAGGGGGGTCTTGATAATAAGGAGGAAAAAATGGAAGAAACATAAAGAAGAGAAAAATAGGAGGAGAAGAAGAGAAGAAAATAAGAGGAATAAAGGAAAATTTAATTCGGTTAATCATCCATTCCTAATGATAGGTAGAATTTTTAATCCTTTTAATATTTTTATTTAATTTCTCCATTTATTGTATGATTTATGTTATAGTTTTTGTTTAATTATAATTGCTGATTTCAATGAAATATTTATGATCTTGTATTATGTGGAAATTATGTGAAATGCACGCCTATATGCTACTTGTTGTATTGGTTGGATACACGTACTAAAGGGGTTAAAATTCTACTGAGCGTTGACTCATATCCCTACAATATTTATTACATGATTTACGTAAAAGGAGCTGCGCTAGAAATTATAATTATATTTCGATTAACTTTTTGTAATATTTGTATTTATGGTTTATTATTGTAAGATTAATCCGATTAATTGATAATTATAATTATTGGTAGAATTTGTAAAATTTATTAGATTTATAGGCAATAAAATAGTCGGTATTCAGTTTTAGTTTTAATTCTCTTTAGGAGAAATCGAGTGGCGGCCCTACAAAACTGGGTCATTACATTAATCATCACAAAAATAGATAATAATCACAAAATACTGACACTATGACGTTTGAAATGACTGGAAAAAATATCAAGACAACCTTTGGCTTGCCATATCTTTTAACTAATTGATGGTTGTCGATTGGCTTTTTGAAAAGAAGGTTGATCTGAATCAACGAAGAGTTAATCTGGAAAAGAATCAACGATGGGTGGTCAGAGACAAGGTCAGTAGCACCATGAGCAATGTTCACCTCGGGCTCGACTGTTGGTACATCGTCCCCATCTAAACCATTTAGAATAACATCAAGGAAACTGAAGTCAAGGTCGGAGAACTGGGACTTTACAATATTTCAGCACAAGTTGAACCCCACATACTGAATTTCACTGTGCAGGTCATCGAGTTGCTTGCAAGTTTCTTTATGTTGACAGGCGAACTCTTCGGTTTTGTTGAATCCAAGGTTTTGATAAGCAATTAAGTATTGATGTTTTTGGTAGAACTAATGGTTTTATTGAGTGTTTCAGATTTATAGTTCTATGTGTTTGATTAAGAAAAAGAATTATTGAAGAAAACATAAAGGATGCAAGATGGACATAATGAAGATATGAAGAGTTTTGAAGACGCTGAAGAAAAATAGGCGAAAATAACTCGTTACTTATGTACTCTTAATGCGACCCGAATTAGGATCACACACGACACTTAAAATGAGTTAATTCTATATGTGTCATGATAAGAAGTGATAAGTTTAAGATCCTAAAATGAGATATTTTATGTGCTCCTTATGTGAAATGATTTTGATAATTGATCTAATTGAAGAAAAAAAAAATATAAAATATTGTGTTTTCGGGTCAATTTAGTAATTGGTAAAAGGGGACGGTCGTCTTATTAAAATAGTAAGTTTTGGGAGTTAAAATGGAGTCCCACTAATCCAATCGTTCAATCGATAAAAGCAATCAATCAACTGTTTGAAATAGTGGCTGAAATGGGTAAGGAAATGAGCTCACTGATCCAATCAGTCAACCTAATGAAAAAGGTCGGTCAACCAAATAAGTCAGTGGATGAAATGGAGAAAATTAGAAGCTCACTGATTGAGTTGGTCAATTGACTGGGTAGGGTCGATTAACTAACTGGGTTTAAAGCCAACGACTACATTGAGCCTTGGTAATGGGCAGTTAACTGAATGGAAGAAGACGATCAATCGACTATCTCAATCAACATTTCAACTAATTTGGTCTCTTGGTAAAAACTATCCGTTTTTAATAATTCTAAGAGAAAGATTTGGGGGATTTGAGTGATATTAAAATATGATGACTTATTATGTAATCCCTATTGATTTGGTCAATCTATTTTGATATTCTCTTAATTTAAATGATTTAATACTTCCTATTCTTGTGGTTTTAAATTGGGAATAGTTTTATGGACCTAAATGAGTGTTTTAAAGAATATTTTTAAATAAAACATACCTAAATTAATAGGATATGTTATATGAGGTCTTAGAGTGTCATTTAATGACATATCTTTGAAAAACTAGCCATTGGAGGGCTAGTTCTAGGTTTATTAATAGAGACTTGCGAGAATAGAATTAAGGAAAAATTACAGGGTAATCCCAACATTAGCGTGAAACTACCGATAAAACCCACATCCATTTTCTTACACCGAGAACTCCTATGCCGCTGATTTCTTGCACCAATCAGTCCTAAATTTGTCATCCGTACATTTTTCGGTGACCGATTTACCCATCCGTTATACACGCAATGAGATTCTATTCTTGAATCGCCGAGCATCGCCTTGCTGTCGTGCCAACACCTTCGCAACTTAGATTCGCCGTTATCCTGTCGAGATCTGACTCACTTTCGTCGTCGCCGTCCAGATCTGATGTCTTTCCCATCGTCATCGATGCCTTCTCCACTGTCACTGTCCAGATCCGGCTTCTCCACCACCTCGCAACTCAAATCCAAGGTTTGCAATGGATGCCGTCACCTTTATTTATGCTTTGTTTCAATCTGGTGAGTTTTTCTTTATTTTTAGAGAGAGAAAGAAATGAAGTGGGTATTAAAACATTTGGGGTTCCTTTTTGACTATTTATAAATTACACCCCGCAATGTTACATGTAACATCCCCTTGAAATATTGTGAGAGAAATGCGGGTATGTGATAATGTGGGTCTATGATAGTGAGAGAAATTGGATTCTTTTTTACTATCAACACATTGCACCTCGCAATGTTACATGTAACATCACATTGAAATATAGTGAGAGAAATGTGAGTGTGTGATAATGTGGGTCTATGGTAATGAAAGAAATTGGAAATCACACTAATGTTACCTGTAACATTTTCTGAAATATAGATGTTACATGTGTGTTTGAAGTTCATTTTTTGACCAACCCTGTAATGTTACATGTAACATCTCCTTGAAATATAGTGAGAGAAATGTGGATATATGATAATATGAGTTTGTGTTAATGAGAGAAATTGGAATCACATTAATGTTACATGTAACATTGAAGTGGGTATTACAACCTTTGAAGTTTCTTTTTAACTATTTACATATTGCACTCTGCAATGTTACATGTAACATCCCCTTGAAATATTTGGAGTTCTCTTTTGACTATTTACATATTACACCCTACAATGTTACATGTAACATTCCTTTGAAATATAGTGAGGGAAATGTGGGTACGTGATAATGTTGGTGTGTGTTAGTGAATTTTTTTTGGAAATTGGATTAATATTACTTGTAACAACCTCTAAAATATAGATGTTACATGTGTGTCAGTGAGAGAATTAGAAATCGCATTAATGTTACATGTAACATCCTCTAAAATATAGATGTTTACATGTGTGTTAGTGAAAGAATTGGAACTCGCATTAATGTTACATGTAACATTGAAATGGGTATTAAAACCTTTAGAGTTCCTTTTTAACTATTTACACATTGCACCCTGCAATGTTACATGTAACAACCCCTTGAAATATTTGGAGTTCTCTTTTGACTATTTACAAATTGCACCCTACAATATTACATGTAACATCCCCTTGAAATATAGTGAGGGAAATATGGGTGCGTGATAATGTTGGTCTGTGTTAGTGAAAAAAATTTAGAAATTGGATTAATATTACATGTAACACCCTCTAAAATATAGATATTACATGTGTGTTAGTGAAAGAATTGGAAATCGCATTAATGTTACATGTAACATCCTTTAAAATATAGATGTTACATGTGTGTTAGTGAGAGAATTGGAAATCACATTAATGTTACATGTAACATCCTCTAAAATATCGATGTTACATGTAACATCTATATAAAAATATGTTTTGCATGTAATATTAACTAGAAAATATGTTTTGATATAGATGTAACTCTGAAATATGTTTTTGATAGAGATGTTACATGTAACATCTATTGAAAATATGTTTTTAAAATAATCATTGATTATAGATGTTACATGTAATATCTATTGAAAATATTTGTTTGAAATTTGTTAATATTAGATAGTGTCACATTGTTACATTTGATGTTACATGTAACATCCACGCATAATATGAGCCACACGTCCAAAAAATATGATTAGCATATCATAAAAAATATGACATTTTATTGATTAATACAGTATAAAAATATTAATTTTACGACATCAGGAACTATGAAAAAATCCATGTGTTTTGATCTTAGCATTGAAAGTTCAACATGAGGGGTATTTTCATCACAAAAATAAGAAAATGACTGCTTGGTGTATGGAAAAAATAGTGGGTTTAATTTGTAATTTTCAGCGTCTTTTGGGACTGCTTGGTCACCGCCCCTAGAATTAAATGCATCATGGACATCAGTTTTGAACTTTTATAAGAGTGAGATTTTTGCTGAGATTTCTACGAGATATTTTATTCAAGTTCTTGATCTAAAGCGCTTGTTGTTTGGCATCACTGATTTGAGTTCTAATTACAATATTATAATTGCCTTCGGTGTTTCCCGGTGAGATCCATCCAAGTTTTATTATTTGCTTTCTAAAGTTATATTTATATTGATATTGATTACTTGGGTAGGATTGTTAGAAAATCATTTTGAACTTAAAATCCTGAAAATCTTTTAAACGGTTTTTTACACGATTATCTGATTATATGTTTAATTTGTGATACCCACTTATCTATTTAATCAGATTTTATTTGCCTCACATTGTATCTATCACTTAGTAATTATTCGGTCATTAATTGAGTATATTTGTATTTAGGTGGTAGAAGCTCCTTGTAGAAAAAAACTTACATTTTGTTTTTTGTATTTATGAGTTTGAGAGGATTAGACATGTTTGGGACGATGTATAATCAGATTAGCTAGGTTTCGATTTTTTTCCTGTGAAAAATATTAGGGTTTGATATTTGTCTTGTTAAAAAAGTTAGGTTATTCTTTTCCCTTGAAAAGAGCTAAGTTTTGATTCATCTTGTAATTGAATTAAAGAGTGAATTGTAAAGGTTCGTCCTGACCTTGTGAAAAGGATAAGTGATAGAGTGTTAAGTTGTTTCTTAGCCTGTGAAAAAAATCAGGGTTTTGTAAAGGTTGATTCAGAGTATGTAAAAAGAATCAAGAATTGTAAGAGTTCGGTTCCTACCTGGTAAAGGAATCAAGTGGTTTAGTGGATTGCGAATCTCCTAAGAGCACGGAGGACTGTACGTAGGTAAAAGTAGTTTGCCGAATCATGATAAATTCTTGTGTGCTGCTTTACTTTATTTTATATTTTGTGTTTGGGTGTGCACTTTGTATTAAACATACTTCTGCTGCATATCAACATAATAATTGATTTAGGAAAATTGATTATTTATGTTTAAAGAACTTTATTATTTAAATTTTTGTAACTACCCATTTCACCCCCTCTTGGGTAGCTCTTTGGGCCAATAGGTTTTTAGCTGAATTAATTAATCCAGTTCCTCGACTTGGCAGGTGAGCTCAGATGATTTAGCCTCTATTTCGACATTCTTGAGCTCCTCTTTTTTGATAGCTGTGTTTAGGGCTCTTTCTCTTGTTGGGCCTTTGAGAACACCTCGGCATATGCCTTATCTTTCACCACCAGTTCAGTTAGATAACAATCGATCTATGTCTTTCGATAGTGTTTCACATCGACTTGTTAAAATGTTGAGGTCGTTCTCAGCTTTCTTTCGAGATGACCTCTCCACGGCTAGTTTAGAGCTCTTTTTGTTTTTTACCTAAATGGCCCCGTCGCAACGCCTATGGATCAGGGGGAGTTAACACGTAAAATCGCCCAGTGGACCTCTTGAATTTCATTGAGAAGACACTCCTTACTATGATAGAAGTAAGAACAACTTTACTAACTTAAAGGAGCAACAGAAAAAGGTGAGGCACCAGAATGACTAACATTATAAGAAGCACGTTCGGAAGACGAACCTACTTTGGGAACACTACGCAATGGTGCAGTCTCCATAGGAGTAAATCAGAGTTTGACGGATGAGTAAAAATAGAAAGAGAAGCAGATATTCATAAAAAAACTACGCGACAACAAAATGTAGAAGATAAAGAACAGAAGGAACTTAATGGACAGAAGGCACTGTGACCAAAGGACAGTGACTCTGCACTTTCTTCCTCGAGAATAGGACTCAAGTCAGGGGCAAATAATGGGGTGGTAAAACTCTTGCCAACCATTCCATCTATTTAAACACTTATCTCACCCAACTGGGCTAAGATAACAGGTTTTGTGAGGACGTCACGTCTTAGGCCGAAAGAAAATAAAGAAGTGAGGACTGGCCTTATTTCAGCCCACTGAGAATCAAACTTTAGCCCAATAAAATAACTCGAACATAATCTACCAAAGGCCTACCAGGCAATCCGGTCAAATAGCCCAGTGTGATGACATAATAAGCAAGGAAACAAGCACGTAATGTCCACCATTCCACTTTCATAAGTAGTATCGTAAAAAACGGCTCATTACTGAATAGGGTTGAAGTAGAGGAATCACGTTGAGAGGTGTAACCACCCATTACCATGAACAACCAAAAGAATTATGGTATAAAAGTAAGAAATAGTGGATTATATACTTTTATCTAAATTAGACCAAATTAACTTATTCTTACGCTAGAGATTTTTTGGCTGACACCACATCAGTGTTACCCTTGGCGTTTTCAGTTTTGCAGATTGGCAGGTTTTTTAGTGAAATGTTTGGCAACATCTTTCCGTATCACCAAAATATATTATCAAATATTTTTGTTCTTTTTTTTAAGTAAAATTATATTTTTGATAGAAAATATTATAATAGCAGTACTATTTTATGATTTTCAATGACCGGCTTATCTACTTGAGTGCGTGCCGACAAATCTAAAACGTCGGCGTACACGATAGCAGATCAATGATAGGAAATCATATTATTTATACATCACTCATGATTGTTGTAATACAAATTTTCTGCGCCTGACAGTGGCAAAAGTTTTGTCCTCCTTTCACACCTCAAATGAAAAACGATAATCAAGATTTTCTTTTTTTGGATTCTCCCTTGCCAAATCAGATATACAATGATATAGATCCATAAAGGTGATCGAACCGACCCTTCATAACGGTAGATAATGGGTTCTTTTTATTTATGTTTCTAAGAACTTTGAAACATGAACTGAAAATCGAAAAACAAAAACAATAGTTTTTCTTTACATTCTGGAAAACTAGTTTAATGTCTTAGCAACAGATCATAATATATGATTTATTTTTGTCCATTCTAGACAACACTATTAAATTTCAATTTTATTTTATTTTCGCCAGTCATTTTTTCATGAATTTTGAAAATATTTGAGTTAAAACAAGAAATTATGATTTGAGAATTTCAAGGTTAATATAAGCTTCAAAATTGCAATTGGAAATTTTAGTGGCCTAAACTTAAACTGTCAATTATTAAATTGAAACTGAAGATTTTAAATTAATGTTTCGAAAGTCCAATTAAGTTATACAAATACGAACTTCGAATCATAATTAGGTCTTCTTAAAAGTCGATTGTAAATTTTTTCAAATTCAAAAAGTTTCGGGATTTGAAATGTTAATTAGGACCATGCCGTGCGAAATTGACATTTCAAAGTTCAATTAAGTCCAAAACATTTTTAATGAAAGTTTTATAATCTCAAGTAGACCCCTTGATACACGAATTCAAAAAAAAATTCAAATTGGAAAGTTTACAAACTTAATTGGAATTTTGGACAATTTCAACCAACATTTAAAAGGCCATTTGGGATATTGATTTTTAAATTAAAGTCTTGATGCCTGAAACTAACTTTGAAAAAACTCTAATCACGTTTGGTACATGGGATTTATTTTGGGATTGAAATGAAGTTGTGAATGACCATTTTATTTCTACGTTTGGTTGGTGGGATTGGTTTTCATTCCCATTCTCAAATAATGACTAATCTCACAATTTTTGGGATTAGTCAATCCCAAATGAAATAAGGTATTAGGTAATCATGGGATTACTTAATCTCAAATGAAATGAAGTATTAGGTAAGAAGAAAAATCTATATTTCTGTTTTCGTAATTTTCACAACATGAAATAAAATTCTGGGAACAGAAATAAAAATATGGTGGTGTTACTTTCATATTTCTGTTCCCAGAAAACATGGAATGAAAACAGAAATATGGGAATGGAATCTGGGAACAAAAACAGAAATCTGGGAACAAAAATATAAATCTAGGAACAAAAACAGAAATATGAGAATAAAAACAGAAATATGTTCCCAGATTTTTGTTTTTGTTTTTATTCCCAGATTTCTATTTTTGTTCCCATATTTCTATTTTGTTCCCAGATTTCTGTTATTGTTCCAAGAAAATCGGGAACATAGATATAAAACTCGGAACAAACAATTTTTTCCCCATATGTTTATTTGTATTCCCAATTTTATGAGAACAGAAACACTAAACAAGTGAGACATAAGTGTGGTTTCATGTGTTCTATCTTAAGTCTGTTAACAAAATGATTAGAGCAAAATCAGTAAAATAATTCTGTTATGTTCTCAAAATTTTGTTATAAATTTTTTGAATATTTAATAATATTGTTTCATTTTTATTTAACAGTCATTCTAATATCATGTTTAATATATTTTGTAACCAAATGTAGGAATGGTAATAACCATTTCAATACTATATTTAATCCCGTTTGTCACCAAACATAGGAATGATAATAGTAATTCCATTCCAATACTACATTCATTCCAATACCATACTTATTCAATTCCATTTCAGCGTACCAAACGTAGCGTAATTGGGTCTTAAATTGAGGTTTGGACGATGAAACAAAACTTTGTGGTCAAAATTAAAATTTTATAAAAAATAATTTATGGGTTCAATTGATCAAATTGGAAGCACATTTCTTAAATATAACGAGCTCTAATTGTTCAGTTGAATTTTTCAAAAACAAATTTCGTGAAAATCAATTGAAATCAAAATAATTTGAATTGTTTTTCAAAATTTACCCCAAGGTTTGGTCATTTTCAAAAGAAATTGACAAGCAATTTCAAACTTATTTTCACTTTTAAGGAATCCAATTAAACTTTAGATGACCTAATTTTATTTTTATGCCAACAATTTTGGAAGACAAAATTTGGGCTCGATTGAAAGTCAAAAAATATGTTTAAAAATAATTTTGGTTTTTGTAGAAAACAAGTTTCTTTACCATTCTTGTGTAAATTTATGTATTTCGGGGTGCCCTTAGGCATTTTCCAAGTGAGAGGCTGGAAGTTTTAGGGATTAAGTGGTCTAAAACATGAAATATAGTGGGGCCTCACATCATCTTCGAGCACAAAATAAAGGGGCGAGATCGAAGAGTACCCTTCAAAGGGCAAAAGTACGTGATTTCTAGAATTTTCTTATTACTTCAAATTTGTTAATCAAATGTAATAAAAATAAATAAATAAAAAAGAAGAAGAAAAAAAGACAACAACAATAAAACAAAAAAATATTAAAAATGCAATTCACTCTCCCCCATGTCCATCGTTCATCTTCATCTTCATCTTCATCTTCATCTTCATCATCATCATCTCTTCTTCTTTTTTTATTTATTTATAATATTTGGAATGAAACTCATTTCTTTTCTTTTATTATATAATTATCCTTGTTCAACTACGATACACCATTTTATCTCCGTAGTTTCTAATGTCAATATAATATGTTGCTAAGTTTGAATACTTTTTTTTTTTTTTTTTTTTTTCAGAAACATAATGTAGTTATTGTTCTATCTATTCGATTGGTATTAAACAAATGGATACAATGGGATGTTATGAGAAGAATATATTCTAACATTGAACTCCGTAAAGGAGGTGATTTTTTATTTATTTATTTATTATTATTATGTTGTTATTGTTATTGTATTGTTTACTTGTTATAATTCTTATGATGTTGTATTATTATTGTTATGATATTACAATATGGAAAAAAAAAATGAAAAATCTAAACGAAAAATAATATGTGTGTGTGTGTGTGTGTGTGTGTGTGTTTTGAAATAAAATGGAATTTTTATCCAAGAAACTCAAGATTCTGATCATCTTATTTCTCTTCTCATTCATCCATGGTTGTTTCTAGTACTGGGGATTTACCTCAGCCTCTTTCTTAGTCTGTTAATGATCCTATTCCATTCTCCTCTAATCTTCCTAACATTCATCTTCAGCCTTCTTTCCAGGTTGCATTTGCTCAAAAGTCTTTTGTGAGTTTATTGCAAAAGAAAGATCCAGTTCTTCCCAGAAAACCTATGCAATCTTATTGTGGTGAACCAGCTACTGTGTTCTTGGATGATGAAATGTCAAAACTTTCTTCTCCATTCAAATTTACTCTTGTGGGTAAATTCACTCATGGAAGACCTCCATTTGAAGCTATCAAGAAAATGGTCCATGCGTTGTCTCTGTCTTCTGGTTTCGATATTGGATTTCTTGATCAAAAGCATTTGTTAATTCAACTCAATTTGGAGGAATATTTTCAGAGATTATGGACAAAAATCAATGGTGTGTTAATCATTAGACTATTCGTATGTTCAAATGGACCCCAAAATTTCGAGCCAACATTAAAGTTCCTTTGGCCCCAATTTGGATGCCATTTGAATTTCTCCCAATTCATTTCTATAATAAGGAGGCTTTATTTTATCTAGCTTCTACCATTCGTATGCCTCTCAAAATTGATGCTGCTACTGCAAATTTGTTAAAGCCTAAGGTTGCGAGAGTATATGGAGGTTGATTTACGGAGTCCCCTGATTAAAGACATCTGGATTGGTAGTGGTTCAAAGGGATTCTGGCAGGAAATTTCTTACGAATCTAATCCTTTGTATAGTATTCGTTGTTACAAACAAGGTCATTCTGAATCGAATTGCAAAATCAAGAATCCTTCTGCTCCTGTTTTGAAAGTTAATTTAGCCTCTATTCCTGTTACTAGAAAACATAGCAAAACCATTTCAATTATGCTAGATCATTCCAAAGGTTTGGTTGATAATTTGGTGAAAATTTCTCATTTCAATAATTTCTCAGAGGTTCCTAAGGTGTTCCCTAAATGGTTCATTGAAGAATATGATGAGGATTCTGATGATGGGAATTCTGATTTTATAGTTCCTTTTGTTCCTAAATCTGCCAATAAGCCTTCCTGCTATCCTAAGACTAATTCTTCTAAAGGTCTTTCTTTGATTGATAAAAACCTTTCCAACAACGTTGTTTTAGTTAAAGCACCGTCCCAAACAGCCTCTATTGCCCAAATTCTTGAAAATCCCAATTTTGATCACCCTACTGTTCTTCAATCTAACAAGCATTCTGACAATCAACCTCTTGGTTCTTCTAAAGTCAAAATTCAAACAAATAATTCATCTTCATCTCTATTACCTACATCCAATTTATCATGTTTAATTAACCTCTCTATTCCAATTCAGTCCATTTTTCCATTTTCCAATTTCGAAAAATTGGCAATTGTGACAGTTAAAAACTGTCAGGCTGTAAAATTCTGATTCCCTTTCCACTTCTTCTAATATTCCTCCTTCTGATAATCAGGTCATGATTCAAAAGTTCATTATTTCTCCTAGAATAGTTACTGATGATTCAGTGACTCTTGAGCCTGAATATATGGAGTAGATTATTCTTAAAAAGAGAAATCAGGCTAGAAAATCATTTTATTCCAATGTTGTCACCATATCAAGTTTGAAAAGTAAAGCTTATTCATCATCACCTTCCCATGATTAAAGGCCTTATTTGGAATACAAGAGGAGCCTCAAAGGGGTTGCTAAGCTCAGACTCAAAAAACTAGTTAAGGTGAATAAGTTGTAATTTTTTTTTTTTTTTTTTTATCTTCCTTTTTTTTTTTTTTTTTTTTTTTTTTTTTTATCATTTAGGAGCCAATGCAGACTCTGGATGCCATCATTTCCCTTGCCAAATTTATGAGGTTTTATAATTCCTATTCCAATTCATTTAGAAAACTTTGGATGTTCTGGAAAAATCCTTTCTCTTGTTCCATTTTTTTCTCATCTCAACAATTAGTTATTACTGAAATCTCTTACCCTTCCGTAGCCCAAAATCTCACCCTGGCTGCTATGTATGCCAAATGTAGTCATCTTGAAAGAAGGCCATTGTTGAATGATCTTGAGTCTTTCATTCCTTCCATTCAGAATGCTTGCATTGTTTTTGGAGATTTTAATTGTTATTCTTGCTCAAAAGACAGGAGAGGTTATACTGCATTTTCTTAGATAAGTAGTCTTGAATTCAACAATTGCATACATTCTTGTGGTTTGATCAATGTCCCTTTCACTGGCTCAAAATTTACTTGGTGTAATCACAACAAAGGTGCTTCTAGGAAATAAAACAAACTTGATTGGTCTTTCATCAACACTGCTTGGATATCTAAATTTCCCAAGACCTCTATTTCTCATCTTCTTAAAACTGATTCTAATCACTCTCCCCAACTTTTATCTAACTCTTCCTATCTGTCTAATAGCCCAATTCCTTTAAAAGTTTAGCACTTTTGGTGCAAAAATCCGAATTTCATCTCTAAAGTTGTTTCTCATTGGAAAAAGCCTTATAATAAATTTGTTGTAATACTCCAAAAATTTATATTTTGAAAATAATATTTTATATAAGTTTATTATTTTTGGGATTGTTTTGAAAATTTATGGTATAAATAATATTTGAGGTAATACGTTAATTTTAATTTTGACTTTTAAAAGTTTAGGAATTATTAAATCATTTAAAATATAATTTAAAAAGTTTTGAAATATAATTAATATATATATTTTTTTTTTATTTCAAGAGGGTAATTAGCATACATAAATAAATAAATAAAATAAAAAATATAATTTTGTTGTTAAAAAACATTGCCTTCCTAATTAAGGAAGGCAACAATTGTTTGTGTCATACAATGACACGTGTCCAAGCCCACAAAAAAAGGACAACGACAAAGGAAGGTGGTGATCTCTCAACTTTTATACACACACACACACACACATACATATATATATATGGAATTGGAACGAAACCCAATTGAATATATATATATATATATATAATAGAATATTTTGAGTATTTCAATTCAGATTTCGACTCAGATTTCAAGTAGAATTTCTGATTCTTTTAATATTTGTATTTAATCTCTCTCTTGATTATGTGATGTTAAATTTTAACTGTTAGTTTTCCTGAAATATTTAGGGATATTATGTGATAATTATGTGAAATACACATTTTTGTGTTTATTTGGAGTTTTGGATACACGTATTAGAGGTGTTGAAATTCTACTGAGCGTTAGTTCAAAACCCTCCAATTTTGATTGTAGGGCCAGTGCGAATGAAACTGCATCAAGAATTTTATTTGAATTTCTATTTAATTTGTAATAATTACAATTATATTATATACATGTATATTATGGATTTGGAATCAAATCTATGTATTTGAGAGGGTCCTCGTTGGTAGATGGTGATGGGACCCACAAAATTGAAATTTGACATAAAAATGTTTCCTAGATTAATTTAGGGACAAATATTTTGAATATATATATTGAAATTTCTGGAATTTTATTACTATTTGAATTTCTATTAGTAATAATTATATTTATTATTTACAATTGTAAAATCAACTAGATAATTCGATAATTATAATTATCACCGTAGGTGTAATATTTATCAGATTTTTATGAGATAAAATATTACTCGTTAGATTTTAGCGTTAATTCTCCAAGGAGAGAAACTGTGTGGCGGCCTTGAAAAACTGAGCCGTTAGAAGGTTGTATCAGAGCTGTATAATGGTAAGACTAAATAATTTATGGGCGGTGAAATATTCGCGGTAGAATTCTCTATAGGAGAAACCGCGTGGGGGCTCTGAGAAATAGGGTCATTACAGAGTGGTATCAGAGCGGGTTTGCAACTACCCTAGACTTGTGTTATAGTACCCATTACTCATAATAAATGAAGTGATATTTAAAAATAATAATTTTCGTGTAACTCATTAATTGAAAAAAAAATTATAATAAAAATGAATAATATTGATATGGAAGTGAGGAACAAGCTTTAATCTGAAGAACAACAAAGAGAAGCAATAAAATGGTTTAATGTACACTACGGGCCTAGCAAAAGATAATGAGCCTATATGCCATATCTCATTGTATCGTTTTTTTTTATCAATTAAGAGTATAAGCACAAGTAAGTAGCAATAGGTCTCAAGCTCCGGCAACGGGTGTTTCACGGGGGCTTGAGTTGCTAATGATGCCGCATCAACTTCCATATTACGTTCATTGTCCTATGACCAAAATTAAAGCTTTTGAAACTGGGTTAATCTGATATTAATAGTATAGGGTGCACTAATGTAGGGTTCATTGAATTAATATAGCTCATTAATTCAAAAAAAAAAAAATTAAAAAAATGAAATTTGCTCTGTTTGTTTTGTCTCTATTAAAGGAATAATTGTGGTGTTATATATTAAGCCTAAAAGAATAGAAGATGTACTATGGTGCTTATACATATGTGTAAGGATTGGGGTTTGGTCCATATTTGCATGCATTGATGTTTCCATAATGTTTTGTTTTCGGTGGTTTAACACTTTGCACCCAAGTGTTGTTACCATTATTTCACTTTGGTTTCTACAGTTTCAATTTGAGCATATTAACATCTTATGTGGTGTTTGATTAATGCAACATACCTATAGTAAGTAAAGTGAGACTGGGTTAATGCCGTGTTGGTCGTAGACCATAGGATATGTTGTTGAATTGAAAAGATTGGCTTAAAGGTGTTTACTGTCTTCTATATAAATTATCAAATTATATTTTCATTTTAAATTATGGAAAAAAAGTGTTGATGAAAATTGACAGTTTTATAATGTTAAATGGATCAAGTAGAATTTTAAAGGTGAAAAATAATTTTTATTATCCTGCTATGTCATAGTCGTCTCGTCAAGAGGGTATGTCCTGTGAGATGTGGTTAGTCCATTATTTTGGCTCGTACCATTTGAGATATTGAATGGCCTTGATACTGATAGCAACCTTAAATTACACAGTTGTGTAGGTTACGGTACCGTCATAACTCCAGATCGTAAGGTGAAATGATCCTATGGTTAGTAGAAAAATACATGTGGGATATTTTAACATACGTGTCAAAGTAATTTTACCAATTTAATTTAAATGCATTGGTTTTATGGTGATGATAGTTGTGAAATTTTATTTCAGCTCAGTGTGCAGTTATATTTATATTATGTTTTGAAAAATGATGTTTGTTAAATGCACTTGATCCATAAATTACATTTATATTATGAAGACAGTACACCGATAAAGCGAGTGCATTGTCTTCTATGTAAATTGTCAAATTATATTTTCGTACTAAATATGAAAAGAAAAGGTTTATTAAAATGAATTACTTTATAATGTGATGTGGATCAAGTAAATTTCAAAATGCGAAAAGTGATTTTATTATTCGACTATGTCATGGTCGTCTCGTTAGGAGGGCATATCCTACGAGATGTGGTTGATCCTTACAGGAGGGTATGTCATATAGTACATTATATTGTGACCTGACAAGAGGCAAGTCCCGCAGGGTGGTTGATATCTATTGTTGTTGTTATTGTTGACGATGATGATTATCATCATGATATGGTAGTTTATACCACGTTTTGACTCTTACCATTAGAGATATTAAATAGTCCTGACACTGATTGCAACCTTAGATTACACAGATGGATATGTTATGATACTTTATAACTCCCGATCGTGAGGTAAACGATCCTATGCCTGGCAATGAAATATATGGTACTTTATTATATAAAAGTTGATATATTGATTTAAATTCAGTTGTTTATTTTGATATGGCCAAGCGTGTGGCTATATTTTTGTTGGAACATGAAGTTTGATAAACGTGCTTCATACATAAATTATTTTTGTATTATGAAGACAGTACACTGATAAAATGCTCAGATAAATATTGGTCTACTACTAGCGATAGGTAGGATCAGAGTACAGGATAATTGTTGAGATTTTCTTTGGAAACTTTATATAGATATTATTGCTATTTTTATTTTATTACCGCAGCGGGAGCGTGGTGGCGATTTTCGGTTATTATTGTTTAATCGAGCATGATTAACCATATTATTTCTTTGACAGTGTGGTGGTGGTGACAGTGCGTGTGATTCTAAATTATTATTATTCTGAACGAAATTTCGAAGACGAAATTTAATTAAGGGGGGTAAATTGTAATACCCCCAAAATTTATATTTTGAAAATAATATTTTATATAAATTTAATATTTTTGAGTTTGTTTTTCAAATTTATGGTATAAATAATATTTTATAATTTTTGGGGTAATATGTTAATTTTAATTTTGACTTTTAAAAGTTTAGGGATTATTAAATCATTTAAAATATAATTTTAAACGTTTTGAAATATAATTAATATTTTATTATCTCAAGAGGGTAATTAGCGCAAATAAATAAATAAATAATATAAATTTGTAGTTGAAAAACGTTGCCTTCCTAATTAAGGAAAGCAACAATTGTTTGTGTTATACAGTGACACATGTCCAAGCCCCCCCTCCTCCTGCACAAAAAAATGGGCAAAGGAATGCGCAAAAAAATGTTTAGATTCTGACTCAGATTTCAGGGTAGAATTTCTAATTCTTTTAATATTTGTATTTAATCTCTCTCTCGATTATGTGATGTTAAATTTTAACTGTTAGTTTTCATGAAATATTTAGGGATATTATGTGATAATTATGTGAGATACACATTTATGTGTTTATTTAGGGTTTGATTGGATATACGTATTAGAGGGGTTGAAATTCTATTGAGCGTTGATTCACAACCCCACAGTTTTAATTGCAGAGTCGGTGCGAACGAAACTGCACCAAGAATTTTATTTGAATTTCTATTTAATTTGTAATAATTACAATTATATTATATACATATATATTATGGTTTTGTAATCAAATCTATGTATTTGAGAGGGTCTACGTTGGTAGATGGTGATGGGACCCACGAAATTGGAATTTAACATGAAAATGTTTCCTAGATTAATTTAGGGACAAATATTCTGAAAATATATATATTGGAATTTCTGGAATTTTATTACTATTTGAATTTCTACTAGTAATAATTATATTTATTATTAACAATTGTAAAATCAATTGGATAATTTGATAATTATATTTATCGCCGTAGGTGTAATATTTATCAAATTTTTATGAGATAAAATATTACTCGTTTGATTTTAGCGTTAATTCTCTAACGGGAGAAACCAAGCCATTAGAGAGTAGTATTAGAGCTGTATATTGGTAAAACTAAATAATTTATGGGCGGTGAAATATTAGCGGTAGAATTCTTTATAGGAAAAACCGCATGGTAGCCCTGGGAAACCAAGCCATTACAACTACCATTTTTGTTGTTGCTTACAAGCTGAAATCCCTGATAACTGTGTTAAAACAGTGGAATAGCTCTTTCTATGGCAACATCATTAATGCTGTCCCAATTGCTAAATTGAAAGTCTCTAGACTAGAACAAACCTCAATAATGATAATGTTGATAATTGGATAGAATACAATAAAGCTATGGCCAAGCACAAACAAGCTATAAAGGTGGATGAGGTTTTTCATAAGCAAAATCTGGCTATAAATGGCTTCAAGAAAGGGATGCCAACATTAAGTTTTTTCATACCATAGTCAAAGAGCAAAAAACAAAGAGGCTTATCAAACCCTTAAAGAATAAACAAGGTTGCATATTTTCTAATCCTGAGAAAATTCAAAACCTGCTTATTCAGTATTTCCAGGAAGCATTATGTAGATACCTTATTTTGTCCCGCCCAGTCAGTGTCAAATCAAGTACAAGTTCAGATAAATTTTAAATTGAGGTTTAAAGAGAACGAGTTTCTACTTTGGATCACACTGTATAATACAGAAGAACGACAAAAAACACAAGAAAAACATAAAAAAAAAAAAAAACTATTAAATTGGACTGAATTTAGCTAAGTAAAAGTTTTGGGTCAACCTCAAAAATCCTAAAATTTAAGGGAGTCTAAAATGACATGACTAAAAGTTTATTTTCATTAAATCACCTTTAATATGAATAAAATTAGATACCACACTTCAATTAAAGTATATTTTACCAATTTACCTTAGTTACTTACTTTGACCTTGAAACATTTACTATCACTGGTTTCGTCTATTTAACCCCAAAAATATTATTCATTTATGTATGTTACATCCAAATAATATCAAGAAACAATTCAAAAGACCATGATCAAGGCATGAAAATGTCATGACAAATCCAAGTTACACAAGGTAACTAAGGATTAGGACTTGGTTTGAAATCGACCAAATCGAAGTCATCTTGACTAAGCCATCAAGGCCCATTGAATCAAGGGCCAAACCCATTATTTAATGGCTCAAAAATGAGAATTAAAATGATCAAGCAAAATGAGAATTAAAATAATCAAGACACCTGATAGGTGTAAATTACCTATCTATTTCTAATCCGAACGTTGTTAGTTTTCGAGTATGTTTAGTACTTTTTAATATATTTTGATGTGTTTTTATTCTTTTTGTACTAAATCAAGTGTTTGAGGTGAAATGGGATGAAAACGGATAAAAAATGATCACATTAGATCAAAGACAATGGAAGAACGGTGGAAAAATGGCAAAGAAGCTGAAATTCATAACCTGTAGCCATCGCCGTGGTGACCAGACCACCGTCGTTATGATGTTGAGGGGGGCTTTTTCGTTGACTCGAAGTCATGTATTCCCCTATCTTACACTCGGGAGAGGTGGTGGTGGAGTTTTAGAACTGAGATTATCGATAGGGTAAACACAACACGACAATCTAATGACCCATTCGGGAGTTGGATTGTGTGCAATCAATGACGTTGGGGCAACACTCACATAACCTAGGGTCGTTAAGACGTTGAGAGGGATTTCTTCGTTGACATGAAGTTGCGTATTGCCCCGTCTTACACTCAGGAGAGGTGGCGGGGAAGTTTATGAATAGAGATTATCGGAAAAGTTGAACGCCGTTAACGTAAACTAAAATGAGACTAAATACATTTTTGTAAACAAAAGTTAATCCCTAGGCAATACTTTCCCTAAACATCTCATAATAGTATTAGTATAGTTAATTTAATTAGATTAATTAACTTAGTATTAGTATTTAATTTTAAACACATTTATTTTCGCCTAGATAAAGTTAGGTTATGACAAACGCGATACTCAACAATAGTCAAAACCAATTCCTGTGGACACGATAACCTTAACTCTCTCAATCTATACTAAAAATTGACCTCGTATACTTGCGAGTGAAAGTAGTGGCGCATTTACGCGCTACCATGTTTTTGGCACCGTTACTAGGAATTAGTCATTAGGCGAATTCAGTTTTTGGCGATCGCCACCAAGTTTTCGGTAACGATTGCCAGAGATTGTGTTTTATCGTTTATTGTCGATATTGTGAGTAAATGACCCAATTTTACTTTAAGCATTTCTTTTGTATATACTTTTTGTTTGGAGTTTTATTTTTTATTCTTATGCAGGGAACTTGGAGATGTTAGATCGACGAGTATTGATGCATAATTTTCGATGGGATTCCAAGCCGTTTTATTGTGCGGGGCCACGAACATAAGCCGATGAGACATTTCGTTGAAAGATCGAGCCATCCAAAGCAAAACCCAAGGTCACAAATAGATTAACTCACTAAATGTCGGGCTGAGGACATTAAATCACGCGCTTCTTGGGAAGTAACCCAAGGTCACAAATAGATTAAATCCGTCACAGCCGAATTTATTCGAAGGCAAGATCCTCTCGCCTCCTAGGTACGTGTTCTAAACCCCATTCGTCAGCATACTTTAATTTTATATATTGAGAATGATGATTAAGTTGGCTAAGGATAGTGTCCATTTTGAGTTTGGCGGTGATGTGTAGGATATTAGTATGTTTTACTGTTTTTCTCGTATTGCATGTGTGTTTAAATTAGAATGTGTTTATGTTTTTGTGTTGTTGACTGCATGTTGAGTTTTGTGTTCATCTGGGCCGTTTCTCAATGATGATAATTACCCTTGGTTGTTTTCGAAGTCAAGGGTAATACCCATGCATGTGTGTTCTGTGTGCTTGCTAATGCGTTTTGGTGAAAATTATTGTAGATCCTAATTTGCACGAGCACATAGACTCAATGTATTTCTATTCAATTGACTTGACGACGATTATCGATTAACCAAATTCATGACATATTAAGGATTCTAGAACCTAATTGAGGGAAAGCTTGAGGCAAAATCCTAGGTAAGGTAGTTCAGGAGACGTGATTTAGGCATTCTTTTTGTCGCTTGAGCATTTTTAAGCCAACCTTATTATATCATTATTCCTCGTCAACCTGTCGAAGCCAAAATATAAATTCAATTCTGAACACATAAACAAATACCCTAGCCAGTGGATCTTTTTCCAAACCTTAATTGCTGAATTTAAAGGTACATTTGAGTGAATCAAGTTAGCAATTGCAAATTCTACTTGATGTGAGTGGTTGGGTTTAGGGCGAATTGCTTATTGGTTCAGTATTCGAGTACTCACTTTGTCGTTTTTCTTTCCTTTTAAAACCATACCCGTGAAATCATACTAATCAAATAAGTTTGGGGGTATGGTTAGTTAAAATAAAATAAAAAAATGCGTTTCTTTTTTACAAGTGAGTACGTCGGTCTTAAATGCATGTTCGGGATTGTTTCCAATCTAAGTATAGGGGTTCGAGAGTGAATGTGCCAATCGTTG
Source organism: Eucommia ulmoides (assembly GCA_016647705.1). NCBI lineage: Eukaryota > Viridiplantae > Streptophyta > Magnoliopsida > Garryales > Eucommiaceae > Eucommia > Eucommia ulmoides. The sequence continues at coordinate 33,090,527 of CM028326.1, read as the reverse complement.
AGCCTTGGGTAACGTTAAGTTAACAACGTTAACCCATTTTCAATTCTGAAATACCATTGGCCAACTATTCCTTAACCGAACCAAGTCCTAATGATCTCTATGAACTTTCAAGCCTACATTAGTGGAGAGTGGCCCCCAATCCGGCCTATGGAAATCCTAGTCCTTCACGGTCGAAGTCATAAGTTTCGTTGGTGGATGATACAATCCGGTTGTTGTCTAGCTATATTATTGAGTCTCTCACTAACACATTTACAGGATCTAGAATAGTGTTCACCATTATTGCATGTCGAAATTCTAGAACAATCACATGATGTGTTTTCCGCTTGAACTCGATATGACTGGCGGTTGTTGAGGGAAAAATAAATAGGCCATTAGAAGAATGTAAAACTCACATCTTGTTATGTTTAGATTGTTTTAGGTTGTTTGTTATTTCATTTAGTTGTGTTTTTCATTTTCGTGTGTGTATTTAGCTCGAGGACTAGCCAAATTCCAAGTTTGGGGGTATTTGATAGGTGTAATCTACCTATCTATTTCTAAACTAAATTAAGTTAGTTTTCAAGAATTTATTTAGTATTTTATTACATTTTAATTAGTTTTTATACTTTTTATATTAAAATAGGTGTGTGGGGTAAAAAGATAGGAAACTGGAGCGAAAACGATAAGATCGAACCAAAAACGGTCGAAGAACGGTAGAAAAATAAGCAAGGAGGCAAAATTGTGAAAGAAGCCCACCGTCGCGGCGTCCAAATCTCCGTTGCGGCGGTGAAAATGCTGAGAAGACTAATATCTTGCTGAACTTCTACCGCCACGGTGCAAGAGATGCAAAATGTTCTTCCTATTCCACCGCCTAGGCGATCAACCAACCGACCTACCCACTGTCGCGGCGGTGATCCCACGGTCGCGTTGGTGGCCTCTGCACAGCCAAAGATATTTTTTAGATATTTTTGAGATATTTCGCTTATAAATACCCGCTCTTCTTCCCTTCTCTTACTCTCTCCAGCCACTAGAGCCCCTTGGGCTATACTTAGGGTTGGAATTAGTAGTTTTAGAGGGAGATCTCACATCCCGAATTGGAGGAAGACAGCGGAGCAATCGTTGAGCGGTTTTTAGCGACAAATCTTCAGATGAGGCTAAGTTCTTCGATTTCTTTTGTTATTTCTTTAACTTAGGATTTTGTGAGCATGTTTAGCTCAATTTCAATGTTTATATGGTTATGACCGCGAGTTAAATGTGGATTGTGTAGGGATTAACTATAAATTTATAAATATGTGTTTGGATGATTTCAGTGTTGCATTTATGTTTGTTCTTCGTAGTTTGATTGTATTTATCGTATTATTTGTTTATTATACTTAGTTAGATACATGGACAATATGGGGTTTGACAAACCCCAAATTCGGATTAGGGTAAACAAACGCCACAATCCAATAACCCAGTCAGGGTTAGGATTGTGGACAATCGATGACATTGGGGCAAGACTCATGTGACCTAGGGTCATTAAGACATTGAGGGGAACTTTTTCGTTGACTCGAAGCATGTATTCCCTTGTCTTATACTCGGTAGAGGTGGCGATGGAGTTTTAGAACTGAGATTATCGATAGGGTAAACACGACGCGACGATCTAATGACCCGGTTGGGAGTTGGATTGTATGCAATCAATGACGTTGGAGCGAGACTCACGCGACCTAGGGTCTTTAAGACATTGAGAGAGACTTATTCATTGACATGAAGTCACGTTATATCCGTCATCTTACACTCGGGAGATGTGGGAGTTTTAGAACCGAGATTGTTAAATAGGTCGAACACCGTAAACGTGAGTAAATCAAGATCGAACACGTATTCGTAAACAAATTAATCCCTAGGTAATTCTTTCCCCTAAAACATATTAATATATTAGTATAGTTAATTTAGGTTATATTAGTATTAGTTTAATTAATTAATTACATTTGTTTTTCGCCCAGATAAAGTTAGATCATGATAAACATGGTACTCGATAGTAACGACACCAATCCCTGTCGATACGATAACCCGATCTTTCACGATCACATTATACTAAAACTTTGACCTCTTACACTTGCGAGTAGTCAATACGCGAAGATGTAAAATCCCTCGACATACAACACCCCTAGGATATTCTCTACAAAATTTCTAGGGAAGGAACCAAGTCACACAGAAAGTGACTAACTGTTATCGAAACCAAAACGATCTGGTTCGCCACCTTGCATACACTTAATGTAGAAATTAAGTGTCTTGGATAGAGGATATCCAAAACCCTATTTTACTTAGGACACTATCTTGCAGAGATATTTTGTTTTTATCTTTGGTACAATTATCTATATAATTGTTATACTAGATAGACAGCACAAAATTTCTAGGATAAATAGGAGCATAATAGATGATGTAAGAATTCTGGTTATATCCCACGCATTACTAGCTTGCTCGACGTCGAAAAACATTTTAAAAATCGAAATACGGAGAAAGCTGCAAAAAAGAACAAGAATCCTTATTTCACTTAATACAATAAACCTTCAAATACAAACAATAAATCATAAATGCCCATTACATCTAAAATAATCCACTTAAAACTTACTCTAATAAAATCACAAATTACCTTCGCCATTAAATAAACAAAAAGTCTAACTCAGATAAACTTCTCAAAATAGCCTTTGCCAAACAACTATCCTAAAGATCGTACGTTAGAGATATTAAGATGGGATCAATATCAAGATATCACTCCAAGATGCAAGAGACAGTAGATGCCTTGAAGAAATCCACAAACGAAAAAAACCTGACACCGCTTCTCGAGAAAATTAAGTAAGAACCCGTGTCTCTACCTAGGACCTACTAAGACGAATCCTCTGTCATAATAGAAAAAGTGATGCCTTGTAATAACTTTGGTAACCTAGGAATATGGAGACATACCTAACCCCCCACACAGAGAATGGATCGCCTCGGAAAACTGTAAAAAAGGCTATAGGGTAACCTATTCGGAGTCGATAAAGCAAGTCGACAAATTCGACATCAAATGGGAAGAGAAGTATGAAATTGATGCCGACAACGAAAAAGACTTCGGTAATGATTGGACCCCTGACATGGAACTGACAATTGAAGCACTGGCTTATCAACAATCCGAAGAAGAAATCCCTAAACAAGACATAGTCTAGGGATAACTATAGAAAATGTGGGATCAAATCGACAGCCTAGGTCAAACCATTAAGGAAATAAGATAGTCAATGCCTATGATCTAGCCTAACACTGCAAGGAATGGAAATCTGTACCCAACCCCTACTGAAAAACGTGCATATCCTAAGCGTTAAACTTTCACCCCTGCACCTCACTTCATTAATACTCGATCTACTTAGGAACGTGGAAATTTCACCATATTTCCCACTTCGCTATCCTGGATATTCCATTAATGCCTAAGAGATAACCTGCTTACACCTCTACCTTCTCCACCAACCTAACTCACATTCTCCATAGCTCAACCCGAACGCCTTCTGTAAGTATCACTCTGGAGGAATGGGTCATCATACTGATCAGTGCTACTCTCTTCAGAACTATATCGAAGACCGCATTCAGAATGGGGTGATTAACTTCGATAGAATCTTGAACTAAGCCAAGATGGGGGTAGTAAGCTAAAATGTATTTTGGTATTAATCTATCCTTTTGATTTTCTTAGTTTTCTTTCATTAGGGAATTTTGATGTTTAGATGATGTCCATAAGTGACTAAGGTATAACCCTACTGTTATAAAGTAAATTATTATCTACCTAAAGTCTATCTCGAATTTCCATTTCTAGCCTTGAACAGTTGACATGTCTATCATAATTTATACACTATAGAAAGACTAAAGTGTTAATAAATATGTTTTTAACATTAAAGCGGAACATAATCCAAAGTAGCGGTAAAAGGAAAAGTCTTGTTTCAACCAAACGATGGTGAGATATTGACATTAAAATCTAAGAAAGTTAGGAGGAAAACTTGGGAGCCCTGATTGTGGAATCATTACATGTTCTAACCCCGTGAGTGTCCGAGTAAACATGATGAAGTATAAAAGACCTCCTCAATCGGAATAAAGGAAGAAATATCCAAAAGATTTATGATGAGAATAATGATAGATAAAGTCTTAAAACTAGACCCAGCCAGAGAAAAGTTCTTGAAAGGTTGGGTAGTTGAACAAAGAAGGATCGACTGATATAGACTAAGATTTTATCTAGTCAAACCAACTCGGAAACACATAAAAACTGGTGTGCTGTCATTGGCAACCAAAAACAAAATCCTACTCCTAAATATAAACTGTAGTAGTGTGAGCAGGTATCGTTTCCATAGAGAGTGTCTAGCCTAAATTTGTGATACGTGAACAAGGATTGGGGAGGGGGTTGATTTTAGAATAGAAAAACTAATAAAATAAATAAGAAAAAGAATTGCAAACTTAATACCGAGTTCAATCAGAAAACACACCTTGTTCTAAGTCAACATCCACCTTCGGAATTTCACAATTGTTCATCGATGCAAGCATAAATCAATTCACACGTTCAAATATTCATTGTTAGAATTATTTTTCTACCTTTTCTTAGTCGTAGTTAATTAGAAAACAAGCGATCTAATTAACCCTAACTACTAAACAACCTTAAACAAGCACTAAAGGTTTAATCTAGTAACATCATTAAGAATTAGAGAGATCGATGAAACTAAACAACACAAGCACAAGCGGTTGTGTTTAATTTAGTTGAGTGTCCTTCCTAAGATCTAATAATTTCTGACGCAGCAAATAATCAAATCTTAGTTGCTTCACAGATTAGAGGGATCAAACAATTACGGATTTGATATCTAAACTAACAATAGATTGTAATGAATAGTAAACTAGTAGGCCTCCTAGTGATTAAACGAAACAATCATGAGCATAGGCACAAAAGAACATCCAATACTCAAAATATAAATTAAACAACGAAAATAAATTAGATCTTACAATTTTATTGATTTCGAGGCTTCAGTTTCCTTCGACCAAGAGAAAAGATTTAGCCACACAAGGCCATGGGAGTTTACAAAATCATAAAAAGAGAAAAGAAAAAATAGAATCTAGAGAGGATTCTATGAGGTACTGTTCGGCTCAAATTCCTACTGCCTCTAAAAAATGAATATTCGGTCCTCCTCTCAACTCAAGAAAACAAAGAAACTAAATAATATATTCTCCTCCTCCCCAACTCCACTGTCTGAAGCCAAATTAGGAGAACAAATGAATTTCCATACAATCATTTCCCAATCAAGCCACTATCTCAAAGAAGTAAAAAAAGGAATTAAAATCAATGCCCTATTCTCTTCATGCCTTTTTTATTCCTTTGACCCCCTAACTTAGCCAATGGCTTAATTCTTATTAAATTCACTATATCGTTTTAGAATTATATGAAAATGGATATAGGTTGATCTATGAACTGGGTTGGTTCACAGGTCAGATCGGGTCTCGAGTCAGATCGGGTTGGTTCGCTCAATTTTCCTTCAAATTGGACAGTCGGCAGTACAGGTACATCCACTTCATACTCAATTTCGACCATTATATAGTTTGATTATAGAGAAACCCAAAATATGAAAGTTGTATATCTTTTTGTCTTCTTTCCATATCATCTTGAATCACCTTAATTGGAATTCATATGTGAACGTTATGGCTTGATTACGAACATGTGTCGAAATAACCTAAAATGCGCGATTTATTCCATTTTGCTCCAAACACCTTCATTTATTTCCTAAATTGAAATATGAGCTTAGTGAGTACAATTAGGCACAACATAAGCATAAAATATTAAGTATAATGGAATAAATATATGGACATTTTTGCACTTATCAAAAACCTACCTAAAATAAAAGTAGGAGGAACCTTGTAGGATTGAAGACAATCAAGACTGGAAGAAGACAATGAGCCTTCATCAAGATAATATCTCATAATGAGGAAAGTATTCGGGATAAGGGCGAAATCAACGAAGACCTAGAGACTGACTCAAATTACTTTAATTTTCTAAAATGTAAAGTCCTGAAAGTTTGTGTTAAGAGAAGGAAAATAATAAAATAAAGATTGGTCTCAGAAAGTTTCTAAACACTGAGTGGTCACAAGAAAGAAGTCATGTGAACCACGCTCTCTATACAATTCGAGTATTAAGTCGTAGAGGTATGTCAACACCGACTCACTAGGGTCAATTGGACCGGGATCACTACCCAAAGCTCGCTACATGGATTATATAGATAGAAGGACTCCCTACTTTCTAGAGTGAAGGAAAAAATATATATATGATAAAAGAAAAATCTCTCAACACTAGCAGGATAAAATAACATTTGTTAGTCATCATTAACTAACACTCGTTTCTCCATCACTTATTTTTTCTCTCCCCTGAGTCATCTCGGGAAGACCCATTCCGTCTTCCCTTATTTCAAGATAGAATAAGTGAAATAGAGTCATTGAAGAAACCTCAAGTAGCATACAGGGCCTAGGTAATCCAAATAATAATCTTAGAATAATTCAAATTTTGAAACTTGATGGAATTGGACTAGGAAATTATGGATAACAAACTACTAAGGTGATTGTTCCAAATTCCTATTAAAATTATACTTACCATATTTAGAAAAAAAAAAAAAAAAAATCGGTGTCAAAGATTGTGATAGTAAACCAATTTTTGAACGCCGGAAGATGGAGGTTAAAAATGTACTTTAGTTAAATAATCTGTAAGAGATAAAGAGAGATATATGCAAAGGCAAGATAAGGGCAATAATTCAAGACACTAAAATCTAAACTAAAGGGAATCTGAATCGCTTGTACTACCCTCAACCTCCCATGCCATACCAAAACTCACTTTTACCTTACCAAAGCTACCCACCTAAATACTTCTCTTAAGCCTATCCATAATATCGAGCTCTTGTCTAATAGCACCACCATATTATTCAAGACAAAATTACCTATCTTAGAACCTCAATAGTACCCTAAAACCCTATGGCCATACCATCTAAATTATCTACCCCGTGTTGTTGGGGGCATTTTCAGAATAAAGACGATGAGGCTCTTAATCTCCCAGTCTCCCTTACTCAATTGTTTTAGTATTAGAGCAAGAGATGCTGATGGATTTGCCCTCCTAAAAGACTAAACCTAGGAGTTAATCTGCTTCCTCAAATGCGACTTGCGAGTTACCACTCTAGGGCAAGAGGGCATCATACAGAGTAATGCATCCAACTAAAAGATATGATCCTACAATTCATTCGAGTGGTAGCTGTTATATTTCTAAAAACATCTGAGGCCACTACACCAAATTGCCAAGAAAGTCCCCTTCCAAAGCATGAACCTTTGGGGAATGGTGAAGCGATCTTTTCCAAAGCATTGGAGAGATGGAGGAAAGTTATGCGCCTGAGACTCAGACCATAAAAATCAAAAATTGAAAATCTGGGATTCTCGTCTACTCCCAGTCTGCTTGATGTTTTGGTCAAATTGGGATATCTTCTTACTCACCTTTATGTCCAGTTAACCGTCTGGATTGAAAAAGAATTTCTATGTAATGGCTTTATTCATGAATATAGTACTGTTTTATCTATATCATGGTCTAAATGTTTAAATTTTACTCTTTCAGGTTCCTAAAATTGCCAGCATATGACGTATAAGATATGGATAAGCGAGAATGTAAAGTGTATGATTTCAATACACAGATGGACTCTGATTCAGTGGGAATATAAGCAAAGGAAGACTCTATTCTTCCATAATATGGTGAGGTCCGGATAGGCTTTTACTACGTCTTGAGAATAAACTCATTCCCCAACATTGATGAAATATAGTGGTCCATTCAAGAACCTAGAAGGACCTGAAAGAATTTGAAATTGGATCAGTGCCCACTATATTAGAGAAGTAGGAACTGATCGTGCTCTTAGTCGACTATCAAGATATTTTGTTCTGGTACTACGACGATATGGTAGGACTAGACAAGAGCATTGTGAATCACAAATTGCCTCTAAGGATGGGTTGTGTTTGTGTCAAGCAGAAGTTGGGAAAGTTAGGTCTGGTTTCAATCTCGAGGCCAAAGAAGAGATTATAAGGTAATTCAATGCCTGGATCATCTAAGTGTACAACAATGGTGGATGGTTCTCTAATGACATTCTAATGCGGAAGTCCTCTAAAAATTAGAGTTTGTATGAATTATCATGACCTCAACCAAGCAAGTCCGAAAGATGATTTTTCACTGTCCTTAAGAAAATTTCATCGCTGCAAAACTATCAAGTTGTCTTTGCTGGTCTTTCATCGATCACTAAAAGTTCAATGAGAACATCATGGCTAGCAAGTTTCCTTTACACACCGGGTTTTTCCATGTGGGCTGAATAGTAAAAAAAAGTAAAAGTTAAAAGAAAAGTAATAAGAGAAAAGACAAAAATGAGTAGGATAGAAGGAAATAGTTTTTAGCTTGTTGTGGAACCTGAGGTTCAAAGGGGAACTAGCGGGAAAAACAACCATCAAGGTCAGCAATTGCATTAAAATGGGCTCTCAAATGTAATACTAATGCCTAGTCATTCAATGAAGATCAAGGCTAGCATGGATTATCTTGATTTCCACAGAGCAAATAAAATGATAATTTTCCATTGTAGAATATCCGTGTCGCCATCAACAAATACTGATGGGAACCATATTTTCTCCATTATTGATGGATCCTAGTGTTGAGACAAAGTTATTTGCTAAGCTTGTCTACTTCTGAAAATGATGAATAACTGTCAATTACTCTTTTCCCTACGATTGAGTGAGCAATTCACAATTAAGTTGAAAAGGTGTGGTACTAAAAGTAGTTCCGGAGAAAGGATAAATGAAATGGATTTAGATTAATAGATGTTGTCCCTAGATCGATCTAAATCAAACTAGCAACAATCAATCGATGGTTGGCAAGTATGATGGCACTAATAATGATCCTGCATGTATTTCCCGTATATCTAACTAGTGGGTTTTTTTTTTTTTTAAATAAAATTGTAAATTTCCCCATTGCATATGAAAGACGAAAGATTAATGAGATAGGGAGGTACGGTGTAAGAGAAAGATGACGGCAATAGTGCACTACTTGAGAACATAGAGGAGGGTAATGATTTGTGTGTCATTCGAAGCAGGTCAACTGTCAGCCCCTTCTTCTTCGTGGCCTCTCTTTGTATTGTCATATTGTGGTTAAGTACGGTAATTATAAAAGATAACATTCCAGACTCTTAACTTAAAGGTAATGAGGAAAAAGAGATAAAAATAAGATAATTGTGACTCGAGCATGGTGAAAACTCGAAATATCTCCATGAAAAGATTGTAGGGATCATAGCAAGATACAAAACCACCAACCTAGTGAAATGAACGAAGGAATATAGTTTAACGAACTCCTGACAAACAACATTCATTTATAGTATCGCTTAGGAAAACTAATTTTAGGGTATTAATTACAAGAATTGCACTATCTCCCTGTGGGCGGTTTGAAAAGACCTATTACAAAAATATAACATACCTTCTGAACTTTGACAGGGGAGAATCAACACACATCGGAATCAATCTATCTCCTTGGCTTAGGGAAGAGTTAAACCAAAAAAAAAATATCATATCTCTTGGCCTACGACAAGAGATGACTGTAAAGGTAATCACGATGCAAAAATGGACAAGCTTTTAAAATATTCCCCAACCTATGGATGGGAACGAATGACAGGATTAATAACATATTCAGATATTTAACAATGGACCGACACCATATAATGTGCCCTAACATGTGTCTGGGGATAGAATGAGGGAGCAAAAGCATAAAATGTGCCCCAGCCTGTGGCTGGAAATGACACTTGGATGACCAAACCTAAACATGTTGTCTACGTACCTTAGCATTACGCCTAGGACTAAGTTAAGCATAGTTCACTCAACAAGAATAAGGGAACACAGACACTCTAGTCTATGGCTAGGATTGACACAATTAGAAAAAACCCATTGAAAGAGGCACCCATTAGGTGAATGGGGGTCACAGAAAGGGAAGATTACCTCGATTATTCCACTATTTAGGCGAATGGTAATGGTCTATCAATCCAACATTTTTGAATTCTTACAAATGGACAACACAACACATCCAAAATAAGTGATTAAAATGAATAAAAATTGGTCACTATTGAGTGATCTAGTTCCTGTGCCCTTTGTTGTAATTGTTGGCCCAGTGATATACCTAAGAAGGTGGTGAATTGGGTAATTATAAAATTTAAACAAATTTATATCTTTTCAAACACTTAATTAATCAGATAATCAATTTATCCTAAATTGATTATTATCTTTATAATGCAACAAATAAGTGTTAATATATCTAGATGCACACCCAAACACCAATAAATAAATAATGTAAAAATGCAGCACAGGACGATGTATACTGGTTCACCAAGCTACTCTTGGCTAATTTAGTCCCCCGAGCCCCACGGGGAGTCGCACTCTCACATCTCAAGATTCCTTTATAGGTAGGAACCAAACTCTCACAATGATTTTTTTCACATGTTCAAAATCAACATTTACAATCTTTTTTCACACGCTAAGGAATAACCCTATCTTTTTACCAGGCGGAAGATTAACCAAATTCTATTATAGGAAGAATTACAACCTAATTCTTTTTATACCTTAGGCTTAAGAATTAAACCTCACCAAATCACTCCAAATAGCCTTTTACCCGGTAAGGATTAAACCGTTACAATTTATTCAATTTTAATTCGAATCAAGAAGAATCAAGCCTAAACACTTTTCATGGGAAAAGAGTAGCCTAACCTTTTTGTACGATAGATAAAAATAAAATCTCAATCTCTTTACCGGAAGAGATTGAAACTCAGCTACCCCTGACTAGATACTCCCAATAGTATCTAGTACATACAAAATTCACCAATTACAAATCGATAAGTTTTCTTCTTACTCGGAGCTTCTTCCACCTCAATTTAATTTAACTTAATTAATTTTTTCGAAATTACTAGTGATAGAATTAAACGTGAGAAAATAAAATCTGATTAAAATATAATACGGGTAGCATAAAGATAAGCACGTAATCAGATTATCACAAAATCGTTTTAAAAGATTTTTATACTTTTAACGTTAAAAAATGATTTCTCAAAAAATCAAATACCAGGTATGCAATAATAATAATAATCTTAATTAAGAATAAGCTTGGAACGATCTTACCAGGAAAACACTGAAGATTGCAATTAGTATCGCTAGACAGCTTAGATCGGTGACGCCAAATTAAATATCACTTTAACTCAAGAATTTCAAGAACAAAATAATCTCACAATAATCTCTCAGTATAATATCAGAATGATGACTCTCAGAAAGCTCAGGAACTGATTGTTCGTGATAGAAGTGTTGTATTAAACTCTAAAAACGCAAGTATATTTAATCAGTTTTGAAACTGGCCCTCTAATGGTTAGTTTCCCAAAGATGTGACATTTAAATGCACCTATAGACCCCATATATCAATACTCTCTAATCCTGGTATATTTGACTTAAAAATATCTTTCAATTCTTTCAATTAAGTCCTCAAAATAAATCTCAATTAAAAATCAAGTAGAGAGAGAATTAAACACACTCAATTGAGAAACACTTAACAAAAGTGTACTATATCTATAGGGATAATTAAATACTAATGATATATCTATAATATATTCAGATCCTTAGAATATCTCCAAGATATTTGCCAAAAAACGGCTAGTAAAGGTTACTAAAAGATATGATCAACAAAAGCCTCCAAATCTGAAACAGTCCTATTGGTTGACTGACCAACACCCATCGGTCGACCAATCATTTCAGGTTGTAGCCTATGCCAATTTTTCAAACACGGTTGGTTGACCGATCCTCCATGGGCTGGCTAACCGATCGATTTAGGATGCTCCCTAGGCTATTTCTCAGCCATGGTCGGTTAACTGATCCCTCATGGTCAGTCAACCGATCGATACAGAGAGTTCATCAGTTAACCATCGGTTGACTGATCGATTCAGAGACTTCTTCAAATCCAAGCCTACTTCTATCGGTTGACCGAACCTCTTATGGTCAGTTGATTGATCACTGCTGGATCAACTTCTCTTTAGTTCATTTTAACTCCAAACTTTGATATTTTGAACATTTTAACCAATTTATTTTCTTGGTTAACTAATATTGACACTATTAATCAATTTTAAACACTAATATTACTTAAGTCAATATTTCTTTTTGAATTTCACATCGGAGCACATAATTGAACTTAATTAGGACTCTAATTCAAACACAGATAGCTATAAATCAATTTTGTGTCGTGTGTGATCCTAATCAGGATACATTAAGAGTAGAATTGAATTGAGTTGTTTTCACCTAGATTCTTTAGAATCTTCAATCTCTTAATGTTTATCTCTTTATTAGTCTCTTTAGTATCCTTCTCAATATTTTCATGATAACATCATTAATGGAATTTATATACTGAAACACTCAACAAATTCGTTAGTTCCACAAAAAATATTAACACTTAATTGTCCATCAAAATCTCAGGATCAACAGTAATTACTCGATTTATTACTCAAGGTGATGAAGAATCACTTCACTTGGTTGGTTGATGACACTTGAATTGATTTCGAAGTGACATCAATTATAACCTTTTATTTTCGCAAAACCCCAAAGTTAATCAATTTGAACTCATAAACCTTGCTTTAAACTTGGAGGCAACACCCAATATTGAAATATCTCAACTAAATGTCTATAGCTCATCCTACTAAACCCTTGTTTCTCCCAACTACCAGACATTTCGATGCTTGGGATTCTATACTCCTGCATAATCTATATTTTCTCAAGTCCTACAAAACCTTTTTAGCGTAAAAAAGGCCAGAATGTCAGAAAATTTACTAAGACAAATACCTTAAATGTTGGATATGATTTTTGTAAGGTTTTGAGTTGGATTGTTGAAGAGTATGATTTCAATACAGTTCCGGACCATGCCCAATATTCCTCTTCACAAATTATAACTCTCTTCAAAACCATCAATTTCTAATCCGGAAAACTGTCGGTTGTCAGCAGAATTGGCCCAAAGCGGGGGTGTAGAAAGGAAATCCCTAAGCAAATCGATTTGTCTGCTTTTTGTTTTTTGGCCCTCAATGCCCATTTAGGTATTCACTAAGGCCAGCTCCCATATCTTTACACCTCAGCGCCCTTTTGATTTTCACCCTAAGCGATATCTCTAACCAAACGTTGTTTATCAAGAAATCGTTAAAGTGTCTTCCTCCGTTCTTTTTATTAAGCGATTCTCTTTAAACGAACGTTGTTTGTCATGAAATCATTAAATTATCTTCTTGCGTTCTTTTCACTAAGCGATCCTCTAAACGAATGTTGTTCGACATGAATTCGTTAAAGTGTCTTCAATTATTTTCAGTAAGCGAGCCTCTAAATGAACATTGATTCGTCATCAGTTTGTTAAAGTGTCTTCCAAAAATTCATTTCACTAAACAATTCTCTAAATAAATGTTGTTCGTCATGAATTCGTTAAAGCGTTTTCAATTATTTTCACTGAACAATTCTCTAAACGAATATTGTTCGTCATCAGTTCGTTAAAGCATTTTTCAAAATCTAGTTTTGTTTCAAAACTCCTGGATTTCCTTTTTTAAACACTAGATATTTTACCCAAGGTTTAATGGCTACTTTTACTATGAATTCAGTTCATATAATATCTGGATTCATTCTCAAAAATCAATCAAAACTATGACAAAAATAATAGGACTCAAGGTTTTATCGAAAAGACTATGAAACCGGAAAGATTGAGGACCAAAATTTATTTATGTTAAAGCCCTTGGTTTTAATTATGAAAAATATTTTTAAATAATTAAAATCATTTTAGACCATTTAATAAATGATTAAGAAATATTAATCTTAAAAAGTGAGGTGAAAATTTCTTCGAAAAATGTTCAGAAAAGTTTGAAAAATAAGCCTAAATTACTTTATTATTCCAGATGTGGTCGACCATTTGAAGATCATTCTCAAGATTTCTCCAAACCTAGAAAAAACAATTGACCAAATTCTATAACCAGTCGACCGTTTGAAAAACTCATGGGAATTTGTAATAATTAGTTGACTATTCCTATGGCCAGTCGCCATTTTTGCTTCCAATTATCAAAATCTCTGGTCTATGATTCTGTCAATCAACCCTTTACCATTCAGTTACTGTTTCATCTAAATTTCAAGTTTTTTAGGTTCTCAAAATATGGTAACAATCAGTTAACTGAATGTTTAAGTCAATCGACTTATTTTAACTAACTTAAGTCCTTATCATATTTTAAGGTAAATTTTCAAGCATTTCTAAGCACATAATCACACACATAAATGCATATAAAAGAAAATTAGCGTGCAGTGAGTAATTCTAATCGGGTTATAAATAATTTAGCAATATAAGTGATGTTTTACCTTAATAATACGAAAATATTTACTTAAAAAATGTATTCTTCGTCATGTATCGAAATTATATCCTTTTGGTCAATTAATATTATTTTTCACTTGTTCTATATTTAACACATCATTATATTGGTTCAATATTGATCCTGACTAATATCCATAAAATACTGTTGACATACATTAAACACAATATTCATCCAGATAAACTTATAAGTTAATTGAATCATCAAAACAATCAAAATAAGACTTGAATCCTTTAGGGTTAACAATATTATACTTTTAGATAATTAAAATTACCTTGATATATCCTCTTAAAGAAAAATAAACCACATTTCCCGAATATGAGGGCAAGTTTTTTAGCCAAGTAATTAAATATGCAGTTTAAATATGAATGTATAGAAAAATCTCACACGTATATATGATGAATGTCAGAATTTTTTTTACAATGCAATAACACTAAAACTTGATAAAACATTATAGAAAACATCATATTCTCTCCCCCTTAGTCATCTCAAAAATTGGTAGAAAATTATAGAATTCCTGGAATGTTGGATTATTTTATATGATAAAGTTAATTCACTAAAGTATCAATAATCCTTTAATTTGAAACCCTTTTAGCTGAGTAAATAGAATAATTTCGAAGTACTCGAAGAACATTAATTTTAAGAATAATGCATATGCCCCCTTATATATAAATTTCAAATGATATGAAACTCATGCAAAGTTATATATTAGTTTTCATGATGAAAAAATATGATATGCTAACTATTCTCGATAAACATCTTTGTGTCTAGCCATTCTCAGACCCTGAATGAGTTTTGAAAACTGTTCTTCTGCTAAAGATTTTATGATTGTGTCGTCCAATTGATTAATTGTATCAACATATTCTAGAAAGATCTCGCCTATTTGAATATGATCCCAAATAAAATGGTGACAAATCTCAATGTGTTTGGTACATGAGTATTGTGTAGGATTTTTATTAAGACAAATATCACTTGTGTTGTCATTATAAATTGGAACTTCTTCAATGCATATGCCAAAATCATACAATTGTTGTTTAATATAAAGAACTTATATATAAAAACAACATTTTTCCATGTACTTAGCCTCTGTAATGGATAAGGTTATTGAATTTGGTTTCATATTAGAGCAATAAGCAAGTGCATGTTCTAAGAAGTGACATGACTCACTAGTACTTTTACGCTTGACTCTGCAATCAGTAAAATCAACATTAGAGTATCTAATTAAACAAAAACTACCCCTCCTAGGATACCATAATCCTAAATAACTTATATATTTTAAATGATGAAAAATCTTTTTGACAGCTATTAAATAAGACTCTATAGGACAAGACCAAATACTCGCATACAAACATATACTAAACATAATATCTAGTCTACTGGAAGTAAGATATGAAAGATTTATGATCATACCTCGGTAAGTCTTTTCATTTACGCTTTTAATTTATCGTCTATTTCAAGTATAGTTTTCGTTGCCATGGGAGTTTTGCATCATTGATGTACTTGGCTTGGTTGATAAAGATTTTATCTTTTGTTTGTTTGATTTTTAGTCCGAGGAAGAATGTTAGTTAACCCATCATACTCATTTCAAATTCTTTGTGCATTATCTTGGCAAACTCATGGAAAAGATCCTCATTAGTATAACCAAATATGATCTCATCTGCATATATTTGTATGAACAAAATGTCTATATTGATTTGTTGAATGAATAAAGTAATGTTACTTAAACCACGTTGAAAGTATTTTTGAATTAAATATCTGCTTAGTCTTTTAAACCATGATCTAGAAGCTTATTTAAAACCTTGAAGAGCTTTACGTAATTTTAAAACATGATCTGGTAATTTATCATTTTCAAAACCAAGTGATTATTCAACATAAAATTATTCAGAAATAAAATCAAGAAAACACTTTTTACGTCCATTTGAAACAATTTAAATTTACATGAACATGCAAATGGTAATAACATTCTAATTACTTCTAATCTAACTACAAGTGGATAAGTTTTCTCACAGTCTATTCATTTTTCCTGATTATAACCATGTGCTAATAATCTTGTCTTGTTTCTAATTACTATACCTGATTTATCCTTCTTATTACGATAAATCAATTTAGTAACAATATGAAGGTAAAAATCAGATCTAGGAACTAGTGTCCATACTTTATTTCTCTCAAATTGAATAAATTCTTCTTCTATTGCTAAAATCCATAATTCATCACTTATAGCTTTATTAACATTTTTAGGTTCAATTTGAGAGAGAAAATGAAGATTAATAACATTCCTAGGAGATGAATGTGAACTTAAATCCTTTTTTATTGTACTAATGATTTATTCGATTGGGTAACCCTCAACTCACTTAATTGCCTTTGGAGCCACTGATTCCTCAACAGTTTGTGGCTCTTCAAGAGTATCAGATGGTTCATTTTCACGATCAGTTCTTGGATCCTTCTGGTTTGCTGAAATACCTACATCATCCTCATCCAAATGTTTTCCATACATAAAGGGATGACCTTCCTCAAACACAACATGCATAGATTATTTTACTAGAAAAGTCATTTTATTATAAACTTTATATGCTAGACTATTGGAAGCATAACCAAGAAATAATGCCTCATCATATTTGGATTCAAAATTACTCAAATTATCTTTAGCACTTAAAATAATTATTCACAACCAAAAATTTTGAAAGCAGAAATATTTAGAGTTTTTCCATTCCAAATCTCATAGGGTGTTTTCTTAAAATCTATACGAATAGATATTCGATTAATAGCATGACATCCAGTACTTATAGCTTCGGCCCAAAAATATTTTGGTAGACTATTCCCATTTAGCATAGTATTGTCCATTTCTTGAAGAGCCATGTTCTTTCTCTCAACAACCCTATTTTGATGGAGTTCAAGGAGTAGAAAAATTGTGAGAATACCTACGCTTGTCACAGTAGTTAGATTTTTTTTTTTCATTATTAAATTCTCTACCTCTATCACTATGCATGTTAACAATGAATGATTTTTTTTTTCCATTTCGAACAAGTTTAAATAATTTAATGAATGTTGATGCAACATCACTCTTTTTAGTCATGAAAAGAATCCAAACCAATCTAGAGAAATCATCAACAATAACAAATGCATAAAATTTACCTCCTAAACTAGCAATATGATTAGGACCAAATCAATCAAGTTGTAACAATTCAAGAGGTTTAGACATGGACGTATGTAAATTTTTCTTAAAAGATGACTTGACCTTCTTATCTAATGGACATGTATCATAAATCTTGTCCTTAACATATTTAATATCAAGAAAATTCAAAAATGATTAGTCTTAGATAGATTAGATAGTAATTCTATGCTTGCATACCCTAAACGTCTATGCCACAACCAACTATTTTTAGATAATTCATTTAAACATGATCGGTTTTGAGATACAATGTCATCAAACGAGCATGTAATGGAGAGCATGTATACACGTTTTAAAAATGGGAAGCAACAAGAAAAATATTATTATCTTTACCTCTCTTGATGATGCATTTATTACCATAAAAAACAACACTATAACTTTTATCACGTAATTGACTAATACTAAGCAAGTTATATTTTAAATCATCAACTAGAAGCATATATTTAGTAAGAGTGGATTAGTTACTGATGTTACCTATCCCAATAATATTACCCTTGACATTGTCTCCAAAAGTGACATGATTTCCGTCTTTAGGTGTCATAGATACAAATTTTGATTTATCCAATGTCATGTGTTGTGAGCAGTCACTGTCTAGGAACCATTTATCCTTTCTTATAGATTATTTGAAATTAACTTGGAAGTAAAACCTCAAATAGTCCCTAAGTGGTACCCAATCTACGTGGGTCTGATATTGTTATCTTAAAAATTTATTGTTCCTTTACGAACCTAGACTTTACCTTTAATTTAGGTGTAAAATAATTTTTAATCATATGCCTTAAAACATTACAGTTAAAACATTTGACAGTTTTCTTGGGTTTTGAAAAGAATTTTTCAAATTGTGTTTGATTAATATTTTTCTAAAATCCAAGTACGGTTGTGCTAAAAACACATCTCGAACTTTCCAAAAATCATTTTTAGATTATTTTCACCTTTTGTAAATTTGAAAACAATAGAGTTCAAATCTTTAATTTTTTAATTTTAACTCCTTGTTTCCATTTTTAAAATTCGATGAGTTAATTTTTTAAACTTGTTTTTTAAGAAAAGTGTTTTCAGCTTCGCATTTTTCAATTTGTTTATTTAAAGAAAGAACTGTAGTTTTTAGGGCATTAATTTTAGATGATTTGTTTTAATAATCATTTAACAATTCTTGATTGACATGAAATAAAACATCAAAATTAACTAGATAAGAACTAGAAATACATAAATTACATACCTCATCTCCATTTTCCATTAATGCTTGCATTGTGAATTCCTCATTACTGCTTGAAGTTTTAAAGGTGCTAGAATTCGAATCATCCCATGTAGCCTTCATCGACTCATTTTTACCTTTCTTCGATTTATTTTTGTTACTTCGTTTGTTGTCCTTATTCATCTTAGGATAATTTGATTTGAAGTGTCATGTCTTGTGATAGTTGAAATATTCAATGTTATTGACATTTAAATTTCTTCTACCCCAGAAAGTGCAAAGGGCCATCTTTCTAAATTTCTTTGTGATAAGAGTTAGAATCTGCTCTTTATCATTGTCTAAGCTTACTTCATCAATGTCCTGATATTCTTTCTGTGCCTTCAGAATCAATGACTTTTGCTTGCTGGAGGTTGTCTCCTCTTCATATCCCCAAATAGAGGGCTCACGAGTCTTCACATTACCAATGAGCTCGTCAATTAAATGCGTGTTTAGATCATTTTCTTCATGAATCACTACTACCTTTGGCTCCCATATTTTGGATAATGACCTTAGAATTTTTTGAACTTTCTTCGACATAGAATATGGTTTTTTGAGTGTATTGAGACTGTTGCAGCTATTTGTGAATCTGGTGTATATATCCTGGATCGACTCTAAATCTCCCATGTTAAACAGTTTGAATTAATGATTGAGGGCACCAATTTTGGATTCCTTGATATGATTTTTCCCTTTATGTGTGATTTACAAGGTATCCCACATCTCCTTGGATGATTTACACCCTGATGTCCCGTTATATTTATTTATGTCTGAACCATAGAATAAAAGGTTAATTCCTAGAGAATTTGTAGATAAGTTTTTAAACTCCATCTCGTTGAGCTCTTCTTTGTTTTAAGGAATACCATAAATGTTAGGAATATGAGGACCATTATTAATAACCATCCAAACATCCTAATTAGTAGCTTGTAAGAATGTTGTCATTCTGATTTTCTGGAAAATACAGTTGCTATTGGAGAAAAATGGATGCTTATGCATGGATTGCCCCTTAGCTAGTATGGTTTTCATATGCAGTGCCACAAGATTGATTAACCTAAAATGTTATGAATATTCAAATAACTTAGATTTGGTACTAATTATTAGCCCAAAGGTCTACCCAAGAAGGGGGTAAAATGGGTAGTTTTAAAATTTAATCAGATTAATTAAACCTAATCAATTTAATCTGATTAATGACAAAAAAAAGAATGTAAGAACACACAAATAGATAGGTATAGAGACAAATGAAACCAAAATTTTTATATTAGACTAGCAAGATACTCTTGCCTGTGTCTACTTCCCTAAGGTCTCGCAGGGACTTAATCTGATAAATCCTTTTGATCTTCTTAACAAGTGAGAATCAAACCCATAAAATCCATATTGAGTAAATTCTCTTTATAATACATCACATTCTCACCCAGACCAGGTACGCTTAGGTCTGAGCTAAGACCTCACACAAATACAAAAGATTTCTTTGTTTTTCTCACAAAGAGCTTCTACTCACACTTGTAAGGATAAATTTAATTAATAACTCAAAGTAGGTGATAGAAGTGATCATAATTCAATATAACCAGATCACATAATGTATAGGTTTATACCCCAAATCATTGCTAGGATCTGGCTAAAATAAAAGGAATCAAGATTTTACTGAGAAGACTACAAAATCAGAACGATTGAGGACTAATATGGAATTCTATATCAAAGCCCTTGATTTCAAATATGAAATTTTTTTGCAAACAATTAAAGTTTATGGTGGTGTATTTGGTTATGGGCCACCGAGAGAAAAATCATAAGAGATCTAGAAAGAAGACTGAGGTGTAGGGCCCAAATCCACCATCGTTAGGGGGCTTGTACTCCTTGGGAGAGAATGATATATTTGACAAGCTCGTAAGTACTCAGAGCCCAGGACCTGCCCGGGGGTAAGGCCTATGGGCAGGATTGAGCGAGAAGTTTGTTAACCTAGGGTAAGTCACGATAAAATCACTAGTGAATATTCACGTGGAATGAGGGACGCAGAAATAATAGAATCATCATTCTACTGATAACAGATTGAAGATTATGCTACCTTGCTCTCTCATTCTCCATGCCTGCTGAGAAGCTATTAGTAAGCGTGAACCCATGTGTGCACAATTTATTACTGGCGATCAACATTACACTTTTTTCTCCAAAGTTACTTACTCTCACGTTGGAGGTTTTTCTCCGAGATCCACTCTCCCCCATTCCCCCCGGTGTTAAGAATTTGTGCAGGCCCCTTATTGGGTGAGGAGTAGAGAATCGCAGAGATAAAATTATAAATTCATTGTGTTACCATTTTTGGGAAACATCAGTTGGTGTCATCTGTGGGAATCAACTATTGAGAGTCGTGTTTCCTATTTGTTGTGCTTCGATAGCTCTCCATTCATGCTTACCTTCTCAAAGAGTATCGTCCTGAGAGAAAGTCATTCTCCATTACAAGATTCGTAATCTGATCATTCACTTCTCCAGGAACCATCGATGGATTCTCCGGCGCTTGGCTCTACACTAGTGTATGGGCAAGCCCGTATCGAGCAAATAAAAAATTAGGTTGTAGAGCTCAACCTATAGATAATCCAGCCAGTGAACGTCCTTTAGGCACCTCCATGACCTCCGGCCTTAGGTGGTCACGCACCTCACGTTGGTGACTCTCATTTAGAAGTACTATCTTTTTTTAATAGACGCGCATTCGGGGGGAGCTGAGTGTGTACACAACCCTCATGATAACCTCTTGAAAGCTACATCCATCTAGGAGCCGAGTTATATCAGAGGGTGTCTCTATCACCGCCTCTTAAGGTCTCCCATGCTAGATCATGGCCATATCAAACCCTAGGGATTGCAATAAAAACCTAATCGATGGGTAACCTAATGAAGCCAAAATGAATAGTCTAGTTTTGAAATTAGCAACCGAAACAGTTTTGGTTTTGGTATGGTAACTGCGAAACCCTACCGTGAAACCGAACTACGAAACCAAACCGCATAATCGAACCGTGTAACCAATAATTTAGATATATTGTAATGAATATATACCCTCACTTTTATATATCTACAGTTTAACCCCTAATATATAATTTTTATTTATTTATTTAAACTTTAATCTGTCCTATATATATGTGTGTTCGGGCTAGTTTTGTGGTTTGATTTTATTTTTTGGACTTTATGTTTTATATTTTAGTTAAGTTTTTATTTATATATAAAAAACAATGGTCCGTGGTTGTGTAGTTTTGGTTTTGGTTGTTTATATAATTAAAAAATCTTAGAAGGTTTCGTGATTTTGGTTTTGGTTTTGTATAAAGTTAAATGGTTCGATTTTAAAATCATTTCAAAAAATGGGGGATTTGGGTTGGGGTTTTAGTTTGATATATGTATAACTATTTTTGTTTTGGTTTTATATGAAACAGGACCAAAACCGAACCATTGACATCCTCATCAGGCCCGAGAATGGTTCCCTCTTTGGGGGCACACTCCAGCTATGGAGAGTCACCTTGAGGAAATACAAGTGCAACTCCAGGCTCTGGCTGAGAATGCAGGGTAAAAGGCCACTCTCCCCACTCGTCCTCCTCTCACAAGGGAGATCATAGATGAGTCAGTGCCTCCCCGATTTACCTATCCTGCCAGCCAGATGCCCTCTTACGATAGATCAAAGGACCCAATCGATTATGTTGTAACGTTTAAAATGCTCCTAGACCTATTAGAATCTTGTAACGCTTTGCGGTGCAAGACCTTCCCCTTCACCTTATAGGGTCGGGCCTAGGATTGGTACAACACCTTTGCCCCGCGATCTATCTTCTATTTTGTCGAGTTTAAGACGGACTTCCTGACACACTTTAAGGGAAGCCTGAAGAAGTCAAAAACCTCTACACAGCTCCTCAATATTAAGCAAGGAGAGAATGAACTGATAAACCAGATTATCGATCGCTTCAACGACAAAGCAAGAGATATAGAACGTCTGGACAATGGCGTCGCCCTCGCTGCCCTTATGAGCGGGCTCCAAAAGAGAAGTTATTTTATTCTCTCACTAAGAACCTGGCGTGGAACCTTGATAATGATTAGACCCTTGGGGCACTCTTCAATGAAACTGACTCCATGCTGAAGGATAGGGCCAGGTGGTGAGAAGGTTAAAGGATGATAGAAGAGCTCAGACGTGGATTTCAAAGAAGTTTGAATCCTTGCGATTGCCAATGGTGATGATTCTATGAGATCAAAGGGAAGGAACTCGACCTTCAGTGGCTCGTCCCGTTGAAGTCGAAGGGAAAAAGATAAATAAGAACAAATACTTTGAGTTCCACAAAGATCACACCCATACTACAGATGAGGGCTTCCAGCTAAAGGAATATATTGAGAATTTGATATGACGTAGCTATCTCCGGTGCTACATTTTTGTGGATAATCGAGACGATGAGAGAAGAAGGGAACAAGTCCAAGAAGAGTAAGATGAGAAAAGAAGAAGGCCTCACGACCTTAAAATGGTTGAAAGAGAAATCCAAGCAATATACAGACGGCTCACTTTGGGGAGAAACTCCAGCGGCGCACGTAAGGAGCTTCTGCTGGTAGCTAAAAGGAAAACAAAGAAAAGAGGGGGGTGAGGTCCTTGTTATTGGCCCAGTGACCTACTCGAGAGGGGGTGAATAGGGTAGTTATAAAAATTTAAACAAATTTCAAATCTTTAAACACTTAATTCATCGAATAATCAAATTATCCTAAATCAATTATTTATCTTTGTTACGCAGCGGATAAAGTTATTCAATCTAAGTGCACACCCGAACAAAATGTGAATAAATTAAACAATACAACACACCAAGATATATCCTAGTTCAGCAAGCTAGCTTTGCCTAATTCAGTCCCCGAGCTCCACAAATATTCGTATCATCTAAATTCCAAGATTTCTTTAACGGTAGGAACCAAACCCTCATAACGATTCTTTTCACAATCTCAGAATCAACCTTTATAATTTTCTTTTCCTAAGCTAAGGAAGAACCTTATCTTTTTGCAGGCTAAAGAATAACCTAATTCTATTACAAAAAGAATCACAACCTAATCCTTTTAACATGCTAAGAGTCAAACCTTACTACACTTCAAGTATCTTTTTCACCGGTAAATAAGGAACTGTTATAATTCACACATAATTAATTATATTCAGGAAGAATTAACACCTATCTCTTTTCAAGAGAAAAGAATAACCTAACTTTTTTATACTCTAGGTAAAGATCAAAACCTCAACCTTTTTCTCAAAAAAGATTGAAACCCAAGCTACCCTGACTAGATACAGCCCCAACCGTATCCAATCCGTCCAAACTTTCTAATTGTAAAAATAATGAGTTTCTTCCCACTCAGAGCTTCTACCACCTCAAAACAATTAAACTCAATTAATGTTCTGAAATTTACTAGTGATAGAATTTAATTGAGGAATTCAATATCTGATTATAACAAGTGTGGGTAGCACAAATTTGAGAACGTAATCAGATAATCACAAAAATCGTTTTAAAAAGAATTTTTATGCTCTTAAATTTTGAAAACGATTTTACTATGATCTATCAACCAAACAATAAATAATAATATGAAATAAAAAATAACTTCCACAACTTGGAAAGATCTCACTAGGAAACCACAGAAAGAATGTAATTAGAATAGCAAGACAGCACAAATCGGTGACGCTAACTCAACTGTTCTTTAACTCAAGAACTTTTTCACACAATAATCTCATGAATGATATCTTGAATAAATCTCAAAATAATAACTTTGAGAAAGCTCAAGAACTTGATAGTTTTTTATTGATGTGGTGTGTTATGATATGAAATTCGCATGTCTATTTAAGCTGATTTGGAACAAACCCTCTGACGGTTAGTTTCCACAAGATATGACTTTAAAGTACACCTATAGACCCCATATACCATAACCATTCAATCCTAGTATAATTCATTTAAATATGGTTTTTAAATCTTTTAATTAAGTCTACAAATTATTTCTCAATTACTAATCTCATAGATAGGAAGTATTTAATGTACCAATTTGAGAAACACTTAAATTATATGTACCATATCTATAGGGATATCAAAATAGATGTGTTATATCTTAAATATATTCAAATTCCCAAAATATCTCAATCAGAGATGCCAAAAACGGCTAGTAACGGCTAATATTTGATCAGATCCTTAAAATCCTCAAAATCTTAACGAAACAGTCAGTTAACCGATCATATGACCATCGGTTGACTGAACAATACAGCCCCTGACACAAAGGCAGCCCCTAAAGGGAAATCAGTTGACCAATCCCTCAAGGGTCGATTGACTGATCGATTCAGATTCAATTTCCAAGCAAAAATTGAGCGTTATTCGGTTGACCGATCCACTTTGGTCGGTTGACCAATCGATTTAGAGAGTTTCACTTTGGCTAATCGGTTGACCGATCTCTCCTAGTCGGGTGACCGATCGATTCAGAGAGTTTTCCTTCCCCAGCCCAACGCCAATCGGTTGACCGATCCTATACCCTTTGGTTGACCGATCACTGCTGGAACCTATTTTTTCAACTTATTTAAACTCCAAACCTAACCTTTTAATCCCGTTAATCAATTTATTTTCTCGGTTAACTCAATTGATAATAATATTCAATTTTAAACACTAATCTCACTTTAGTCAATTTTCAGTTTTCAATTTCACATTGGAGCAAATAATTGAATACTAATTAGGATCCTAAACTTTATCAAATTAAACACACAAATATATAATTCATCAATTTGTGTCGTGTATGATCCTATTTTGGGATACATTAAGAGTAAAAGACTGTTTGAGTTGTTTTCATCTAATTTCTTCAGAATCTTCAGCATTCTTCATTTCTTCAACATCTATCTTTGCATCCTTAATAATTACATCATGATTTAATATTTAATGGAACTTTTTATACTGAAACACTCAATAAACACGTTAGTTCCATAAAAAAACATCAACTCTTAATTGTCCATCAAAACCTCGGAATCAACAATTTCTCCTTTTTTTATGATGAAATTAACTTTGATGTTTTCTTCAAAACAAAAATGTAACCACATTCCCCCTAAATATGAGAATGGATATTGAACTCATTTAAGCATAATCCTGAAGATAATTCAAATCATTTTTTAGATATTCAACATAAGCGCAATATGATCAATTCAACAATAAAGATATTCAATAAAGCATAATATGATCAATTCAACAAAGTTCTATATTTTAACAGTGCAATACTTAGGTGAACAAATCCTAAACATCGACTAACTCAATTTAAGCGAAATAATGATTTCCCTTTTATATTTCCCCCTTGTCAATCAATTCAGTTCAATAAACATCAACAAACTCGTTTTAAGCACAACAATGATTTCCCCTTTATATTTTCCCCTTGTCAATCAATTTAGTTTAATAAACATCAAATGTATTCTCCCCCTTTGTCATCTCAAAAAGTGGGGTAGGGGAACCAAAAACATTTTAACCCAAAATGAAATATTTTTCTTTAAAAGCTCATAAACTCTTTTCGATTTTCAATAAAAATCAATTTTTAGGATAAAGAAAGTTCCTTTTTTTTTTTTCTTTTTTTTTTTTTTTTAACAAAGAGAACAAAATCAATTTTTAAGTATTAAAAAATATTTCAATTTTTCAAACTGTATGTAGATCATCATAGAAAATAAATATTAAGAAAAACGATCAAATCTAAACAACCACAATAAGCTACATACTACTCAGTCAAGTACCAGAAATCCTGAATTAAGCTATTACAGACCAGAATACTTAGAGTGAGACAAGTTCATAACATAACTAAGAATAAAAACAAGTGAGGACCCTGTCTAGGAAATGGATAATATGGTCCCAACGGACTGGTTCCTGGCTACTGTGGATATTGGACAACAGGCTGCACGCTCGAACTCGAGGGCATCTATTGATAATATGGAATTGATGGTCCTGCCCCTGACGATTCCACTGCAGAAGATCCTCCGAAGGATTGTTGCGCTCCAAATGTAGTTTGTCCACTGTAGTGTTGTTGGGTGCTAAACTGTTGTGGGGTGACAAACTGCGAGCTCTGCATAAATTGGAACATTTGTTCCATATTTCCTATGATTATGCCGACCAACCTCCATTGTCTCCGTAATCCTCCTGTATCCTTTGTTCATATTCACATTCATCTCAGCCATACCACTTTCTAGCCCGGTCATCCTGTAGTCTATCATCTCCACATGTACTCGGAGATCATCAACTTGATTTTGTAGCAAGTCCATCTTTTGGTCTGAGCTCAACTCTTCCTCATCATCGTCATCTTCTTATTCTTCTTCTTCAACCATCATTCTCGGTCTCTCCTCACCCCTCTTTTTTAGACATCTATTCCTCTTGAATTCATACCCCATTAAAACAACATTAATCACAATAATCTATGTCGGGGTCATTGAGAAGAATTTTTCTTCATCAGGGTCAATTTTCACTCTGAGGTGGTCAAACACTCTTTGAAGCACATCGGCATAGGGTAATACTCTAGTGGGTTTCTGTAGATGGTATTTTATGTGATCTATCATGATATGGGCTAAGTCAGGTTTTCTCTACTCAACATTCCACAGATACAAATCAAACTCATTTACATTAGCATGACTTCCTCTTCTAGGCACAATCGTGTGTGTAATCATCGCATGAATGAGGTAGTGCTCAAGTGCTAATGATACCGCTTTGTCTCCATCCAACCCAAACTTATTTGCTATTTTGTTTTGATTAAAATTTCTTGAAAGGCAATGAGTGATATTACAAGGAAACACATCTACTCTATTCAACTTCAAAATTTCACTAAGAAAAGCCCTATTGAATCTAATTTACTTCCTTTTAACAAATGATGTTATTTGATCATCATTAAAGGTAAGGTTTCTATAGAACATCCTTACCCATAAGGGCATCTACTCATTACTTTAGGAGACAAACTCAGTTCAACCCAAAACACAAAAGCACTTCTCAATGTCGATATTTTTCTCCTTTAAACAAGTAAAATCTATAGGTTTGCAATACACAACCTTCCAATTAGCAAATTCTTCTTTGAACCTAATTTCTTCTCCTTGTTTTGGAAGCGGGTTTTGTCATATTTAGATTTTGGAGAAGCTTTCTTGATTCTAGGCATTTTTCTCACAATTTCAAGAACAACCAACCAAGGAAACACAAGAAATCTAACTTAGATGATATTCAAATCGAAACCATAGATGAGAGAGAATAACCAACCTTATATCGAAGCAATAGGTTTCTAAATGTTAATTCTGAGCCCTAAATCTTCAAATCCAAGCTAAACCTTGTTGATTTCTTGAGGATTTAGGATGGAAGTACTTGGGAGAGGAAAGGTTTTTGGAGAGAAAAGGTTTCAAAAATGAAATGGGGTGAAATGAGGAGGGTTGGGGATATAAATCCCATAACAGTTGGTTAACTGATTGTTCTACAGAGCCTGTACTCTACAGGTCTGCTACTGTTGGTTGATCAACAGTTTTTTTGTCAGTTGACTGACAGTATAGTCTTGGCTCATCTTTTCGTGTATGTTTAGCTGTAATTAATCAACTCAGCTAAAGTTTTACCTCTTATTTTGATCCACAAATATTATTAAAGATATTTTCACACCCACAAATTTACACACACATACGCACACACATATCTAATTTTCGAAATGTGAAGCATTGGTGTCCCTAATGAAATTAATATATTTGAATTTTAGAAAATTTAACATACTTGGATCGTCTTTGGGAGCAATTGATGTGTGTACCTTTGGTGAATTATTGATTTCAAGCTTGGTGTCCTTTGAATCCACTATTTTTCCTTTTGCTTGATTTGTCACTTTAATTTCCTCATTTCTTGTATTGGCTCTTTTCTAGATTGGTTCGGTGATAATTTATTTACCTTCATTTGGTGCTTTGAGTTACTTTTCCTCATTCTGTTTTGTCACCGCTTTATATATGGTTCTCTTCTTATATTGATATCTTGCCATTCGTTGAGGATAAAGATCATTTGATTTCATGTATTGAACTTGTGGCTTTTTGATGCATTGAATATGGACTTCTTTCTCCGCATGTAATATTCATCGAATCCTCTTGTTTGTTCGAATCTCCAATTGGTACCTGCATAAAAGTTTTCTCTTTTTGGTATCCATTTATTTTTGGATCCGACAGGGTAACCATGCAATAAATAACAAACTTTCTCAAAATGACCATACTTCCTATAATAAAAACATTTTATTAGTACGTGTCTTAGGATAGTTATTTTTCCGTACGAGAGCACGATATCATTGGCGATATTGAGGAATTGCTTTAGAGACTATTGGTTTTTCAACAAGTTTTGTTCTCCCAATATCCTTGAATTTATTCATTGTTTCATCAAGCTCATTTTATGTCTCACACGAGCTCTATCAAGGTCACACCTTGCATTTTCCAATTCAATGCTAAAGGCTTCATTTAAAGTTTCTAGATTTTTCGTTTTAAAATCATTTTGTTGAAAATCACAAATATCAGTTTTCAAAACTTTATTCTCTTCAAAAGACTTTATTTTTTCATACAACTTACCAATTTCAAATAAAGCATTTGTAAATTCAACAGTTTAAAAATATTTGTCCAAATGCTTCCTTTTAAGAAACTTGGCAGTACTAAACTTCTTATTTTCAAGAGTTGCAATCTTTTGCCCAATTTTAAAATTATCTTTTCCAAAACATAGATAAGGGAAATAAGCATCTCAATAGCCTTATTTGCATTCTCATCATAACGAATTCTACCATTCTTATGAGTAGAACAATAACTATCAGAAGAAGTGGGAGACTCTACAATAGAACATATAATATCAGAATCAATGCACTCCATGTGATCGTGTTTAGCTAGATTATGAGCCATGTCAAGCTAAAACTATCTCTGGTACCAATTGTTGGCCTAGTGAGCTACCCAAAAGGGCGGATGAATTGGATAGTTATAAGAATTTAAACAAATTTCAAATCTTTAAACACTTAATTAATCAAATAATTGATTTAGGAAATAATCAATTTATCCTAAATCAATTATTTTTCTTTGTTACGCAGCGGATAAGAGTATTTAATAGAAGTGTACACCTAAACAAAATGTGAATAAATTAAATAATACAGCACATCAAGATATATCCTGGTTTAGTAAGCTAGTCTTGCCTAATCTAGTCTCCCGAGGTCCACGGAGATTCATACCCTCTAAATCCCAAGATTCCTTTAACGGTAGGAACCAAACTCTCACAACGATTCTTTTCACAAGCTCAGAATCAACCTTTACAATTATCTTTTTCCAGGCTAAGGAAGAACCTTATCATTTTGCAAGTTAAAGACTAACCTTATTCTATTACAAAAAGAATCACAACCTAATCCTTTTAATAGGCTAAGAATCAAACCTCACCACACTCCAAGTATCATTTTTACTGGTAAAGATAGAACCATTACAATTCACTCACAATTAATTATATTCAATAAGAATTAACACCTATATCTTTTCAAGGAAAAATAATAGCCTAACCTTTTTATACTCTAGGTAAAGATCAAATCTCAACATTTTTTTCCTAAAAAGATTGAAACCCAAGCTACTCTGACTTGATACAGCCCCAACCGTATCCAATCAGCACAAACTTACCAATTGCAAAAATAATGAGTTTTATCCCACTCGGAGCTTCTACCACCTCAAAATAATTAAATTCGATTAATGTCACATAATTAGATAATCACAAAAAACGTTTTAAAAATAATTTTTTGCTCTTAAATTTTGAAAACAATTTTATTATGATCTTTCAACCAAGCAATTAATAATAATAAAAAATAAAAAATAAGCTCAACAACTTGGAAATATCTCACCTGGAAACCACCGAAATAATATAATCAGAATAGCTAGACAGTATAGATCGGTGACACCAACTCAATAGCACTTTAGGTCAAGAATTTTTTCACACAATAATCTCACGAGTGATCTCTTGAATAAATCTCAGAATAATAACTCATAGAAATCTTAGGAACTTGATAGTTCTTGATTGATGTGGCGTGTTATCATATGAAATTCGCAGGTCTATTTAAACTGATTTGAAACAAGCCCTCTAACGGTTAGTTTTCACAATATATGACTTTAAAGTGTACCTATAGACCACATATATCATAATCATTCAATCCTGGTACAATTCACTTAAATATGGTTTTTAAATATTTTAATTAAGTCCACAAATTATTTTTCAATTACTAATCTCATAGATAGGAAATATTTAATGTACCAAATTGAGAAACACTTCAATTATATGTACTATATCTATTGGGATATCAAAATAGATGTGTTATATCTTAAATATATTCAAATCTCCAAAATATCTCAATTAGATATGCCAAAAATGGCTAGTAATGGCTAGTATTTGATCAGATCCTCAAAATTCACGAAATCTTAACCAAACAGTCGGTTAACCGATCATATGCCTATCGGTTGACCAAACAATACAGCCCTTAACGCAAGCCAGAGCTTAAAGGGCAGTCAATTGACCAATCCCTTAAGGGTCGTGTAAGACCCTGACTTAGCAAGTACGTCATTTATAATTGCATTCTAGAGCATAGGAAAATTCGGGAAGAAATTGGATTAATTAAAATTCAAATCAAACATTTAGGGGTCAATTTGCAAATGTAGAAAACATTCAAGCCAAAATTGGCATTTGACTTTTGAATTAAAACTTTTTGGGTGGAATCACAATTTAAGAAACTCATAAGTGGTAAATTGAACTAAAAAGAAGAATTATAGAAATTAGGAGGGAGGAAAGAGAAATTAACCAAAAGATTATTTTATATATATGTGAGTATAATTGTGACGTTCAGTTGGCTGGCAGGGAGAGAGGAAGAGTGGGCGACGTGGCTTGAAGAGAAAACATGATCGATCCACTAGATCCATGCATATAAATTGCACACATGCATGTAGTGCTAGGAAAATAAAAAAGAATCATCCAGAAACAGGAAAACCGAAAAGAGAGAAAGCAAAGAGAGAAAGAAAGGAATTGTCTGGCAGTGGGTTACCGTTCGGTTGTAAGAAAATCGGAGAGAGAGAGAGAGGCTCGGGCGGTTATCCGACGGTGTTTGATTGGTCGTTCAGCCTGTGTGTGATCGTCGTTCGTGTGTGCGTGCGCGTCGATCGTCTGTCGTCACTGGAATGTATGGGTCGCCGACAGTGAGTTGTGTGTGTTGTCCGTTCGTCCGATGACTAGGTGGGTGTGGGTGTGGGTGTGTGTGTAATCTGCTCGTCAACCCCATTGTGTGAGTTTTGGGCTGCTTAGTCACCAATAAGCATGGGTTGGTGTTGATCGTTTGGCCGGCATGTGTGCATGGGTTTCGGCTGTTTGTGTATGTTAATCAACCATTAATATGTTGTCAGATGAAGGATGTCGTCCGGCCGTGTGTGTGTGTGTGGATCGTGTGTGGGTCATCGTCGGACAATGGTGAGCGTTTGTGACTAGTGTAGGGTGGTTGACGGTGAAGGGGAGTTAGTGAGAGAGAAAGAGATCGTTGGCTGTGGGTACGTGTGGGTTCTCATTTCTGTCCGACGGTGGCGTTCGGCGGTGAAGGTGGGTGTGCCGTTTGTTTGTCTTGTCCAACGGCGTGTGTGATTGTAGTTGGGTGGTTGGTCGCCACCGGTGAAAGGGGTGTGTTGGGTCGGTCGATTGGGAACCAGAGCAGAAACAGAGAAACCGAAAAGAAGAAGAAAAAAAAAGAAAAAAAAAAAAAAAAAGGAAAAATTACACAAACACCCCAATAAAAATCCAAAAAAATTCATCTCGCAGCCGACAGATGATTCGGAGCAGGTAAAATCTAAATCAATTACCATTGTTGATAAATTGAATTATTAGCAAATGGGATTATAATTTGGAATCGTTAATTCTAATGATTTTTGTCACCATCCATATGAACAAATGCGTACAGTAATTATTAACGAAACGAAATTTACCGAATAATAATTTTTCATAATAAAAAGTGGGTACGGGGGAAATTACGGAATTTAGGGTTTGTATTGCATGATTCGGTTATTTTACATAAAATATTAATTTAGGCTCTGTCACTATTAGGTTCGCAGACATTAAAGTATTGGTCGAAGATAGTCAGTAAAAACTATTTGGAACAGATAGCCAAGTGAGTGTACTGTCTTCTTTCCAAACTGTTTATATATATATATATATATATGATGGAAAAGGATTGTATTTAAATTAGATGCTTTTAAAAATTAAGTGGATAAAGCAGGTTTTGGGGTGAGTGAGAAAAAAATGAATTTTTGTGAAATTTCGATGGTTTTTGAAAGAAA
The DNA here is from genome assembly GCA_016647705.1 of Eucommia ulmoides. Classification (NCBI taxonomy): domain Eukaryota; kingdom Viridiplantae; phylum Streptophyta; class Magnoliopsida; order Garryales; family Eucommiaceae; genus Eucommia; species Eucommia ulmoides. The sequence continues at coordinate 33,057,426 of CM028326.1, read as the reverse complement.
GTTGAAAATGATTTTCGTTGGATTTGGTGATTCTAAAAGAGGGTGGAAAATACCTAGTTTTCTAAAAATAAAGGGTAGAAAAATGATTTTGGTGAAATTAGACGTTTTTTTTTTAAGAAAATGAGAAATATGATTTTGGATTAAAAATTAGTTTTGGAAATAAAGGGTGATGTTTGAGATTTGACGATGTTGATTAGACGATATTATTGATTTGTGATTTGATGATGATGTTATTGATTGGACGATGCATAATATTTATCTGTTTCGGCAGAGTGAGGTTATCCACTTCGGCGGAGTGATGTTATCCGCTTCGGCGGAGTGATGTTTATCTGCTTTGGCAGAGTGATGTTAGATGTTTATACTGCACAGTGATTATCCGCTTCGGCGGAGTGATGGGTGTTTGTAGGAAGGCATATCCTAGGGATGGTACGGTACCATTGCAAACTCCCGATCGTGAGGTTAAAACGATCATTATGGCTAGCTAGTGTGTGTTGTAGTGGAGTGGTGGTTTGAAATGTGTTTTTGAGATGTGGTGTTTTACTTATATTGGGTGATTTATTATTTATTATATGGTGATTGGTATTATTTTATACTAGATGGATTTCGATAGAACTTATCTATATCGCTTTATTTTCACTGTTTATATACTGGAGATTTTACGAGCTATGTGGTGTTTATATACTTACGCTTGATCCATTTAGATGTTGTAGACATGAATTATTATTATAAAATATTTTTACTAAGAAGGCAGTACACTCGCAGGTGGAGCAGATAGGAGTCAGTTGGTCCCCTACTAGCACTAGTTAGAGTTATACGGGTCAGGCATTGGAGTCATACGAGAGAAATTTGAGATAAACTGTCAGAGGATGAACCTAAGGGAGGTTTATGAGATTTATTTTGTTGTTCTTATTTTTGGAATAGATGTATCTCTATAGTATGAAGTTATTATATATATATATGACGTGTAGATGGAAGTGTGTATATCGTCGCATTTAAGTTGGTTAGTCAAGTAATGTCATGTCGATGTCACGTCGGCCCCACAGTGACGGGTGTCCGGGGTGGGCGTGTGACAGGTTGGTTGACCGATCGATTCAGGTTCAATTTCCAAGACAAAGTTGAGCCCTGGTTGGTTGACTGATCCACTTCAGTCAGTTGACCGAACGATTCAGAGAGTTTCACTTTGGCCAATCGATTGACCGATCTCTCCTGGTCGGGTGATCGATCGATTCAGAGAGTTTCACTTCCCCAACTCAATGCCAATCGGTTGACCGATCCTATACCTTTCGGTTGACCGACCATGGAGCCTCTCTTTTCAATTCTTCAAACTTCAAAGTTTTAATCCCGTTATCCGATTTCTTTTCTCGGCTAACTCAATTGACACTAATATTAAATTTTAAACACTAATCTCACTTAGGTCAATTTTTATTTTTCAATTTCACGTTGCAACAAATTATTGAATACTAATTAGGATCCTAAATTTTATCAAATTAAACACACAAATATATAATTTATCAATTTGTGTCGTGTGTGATCCTAATTCGGAATACATTAAGAGTAAAAGAGTGTTCGAGTTGTTTTCACCAAATTTCTTTGGAATCTTTAGCACTTTTAATTTCTTCAACATCTATCTTTGCATCTTTGATAATTACTTCATGATTTAATCTTTATTGTAACTTCTTATACTGAAACATTCAATAAACACGTTAATTCCACCAAAAACATCAACCTTTAATTGTTCATCAAAACCTCGGGATCAACACAAGTGACCATAGTTCATCGCACAGTTATCACCTTCTCCAAAGAGGATCTGTAAGGCCTCTACTTTCCTTACGATGATGCCTTGGTCATCACAGCCGTAATCTCTAGCGATTGGGTCCATAGGATACTAGACAGTAAAAGCTCTGCTGACCTCATCTTCAGTAGATACTTTAACAAGATAAATATTGATACTAGTAAGTTCCTCTCGGTGACCTCTCTTCTCGTAGGGTTCAGAGGAAAAATAATCCATCCTCTTAGATGGGTTAACCTTCCTACGTCCTTAGGAGAGAAGAAAAAAAAGACCACAGTGTGGCTCCACTTTTTGGTGGGGAACCACTCATAAGCATACAATGATACTATGAGCTCCCTCTAGGCGGTATGATCCACCTACTACCTATCTATGAACTTCCCCACTAAGAGTGGGATTCGGGTAGTTAAGGGGATCAAATGATGGTCCGATAATGTTTCATGGCAATGGTGAGGATTGATCCTTAGTTGGTGGGAAAATAGCAATCACAGGGAGTGCCCGAGTTAGCTCTGTTATAGGATAAGTTAGGGTGTCTGCCTGTGGAAGACCCGAGTGGGAAAGGACGTGCCCAAGCTCTAACGAGAGCCTCACTACCATACAGATCCACCCTGAGGATGATAGTAGGACTTTGAAGATCGAAACTGAGATGACTACGGAGGTGCAGAAAGCCCTCAGAGATCTACTGAGAAATAATAGAGACGTTTTTGCATGGTCACATTTCGATCTACTCGGGATTGATCCTAGGGTGGACATGCATAGATTTTTCATTAATCCTAATCACTCATCGATCCTTCAAGTTTTCATTGTGGAGGAAACCTAGAAGCTGATAAACGCTGGGGTGATTGTCATTTCGGTTTTGGTAAGCTTTTTTGTTTGGGTCCCTTTGTGTCTTTTTTTTTTCTTTTTCCAAACCAAACAGAAACAAAAATAGAAACATAATTGTGTTCTGTTATGTTCTAGAACTGTTTGTGTTGTTATGTTCCAAAACTAAAATAGAAGAACTTTGTTTCTATTCTTGAACAACACATGGAACAGAACTGTTTTATTTTTGTACTATTCCAGAATAAAGAACTGTGTTCTTCTTTTATTCCAGAACAGAACATAACAAAATATGATCAAAGAAAAGTGTGTTGTTCCAGAACAGGTAAGTGTGTTGCTCTAGAAAATGATATAAGAGAAGTGTGTTGTCCCATAAAATGATATGAGATAAGTGTGTTTTTCCATAACAGAAACATAACCATTCTATTTCTGTTTGTTCCTGAACAGAGAACTGTACTATGTTATGTTCTATTCCAGAACAAAACAACACAGAAAATTATATAAGAGAAGTGTTAATTGAACCGCCACTTAATGTATTACTGATATGCTACTTTATTTGGGATTGTAGATGGAAAGGTCAAAGAAAGAAAGATAAGTGTTTCCTTGTAAATGAGATAAGATAGATTTTATGGTTTGAAAATCATGCTAAAAGTATGTTCCAGTAGCCCCTGGTGATGGGCTCTACTATCCTTGATGGTGGACTTATGTATTGTTTATATTGTTCGTTTCAAAAATAATTGTTGAAAACTACTTTATTTGTTATGGTTGTGTTGGTTATTATTTTGTTTGGTATTAGTTGTAATTGATATTGTGTTGTTTAGGTGATCAGTACTTTTAGAATATTGCATAAACAAAAGGGAGTATGTCAAAAAAAATTGTGTAAACGCCACTTTAATATTTATGTTGTTAATGTTTCTTTTGTGTTTATGATGTTTATGCTATTTCTGTTTCCGTATACGCACAGATGCAAGTTCTTTTTGCTAATTGAGTATTTGATGTTGATTCCACTCTTCCAAGGAAATTAGAGATTATTAATTTAGATTATATTGATTCACGTTAGATTATGAGTTCAATTCAATATTATTTCATTTATGTAATTTCTTTAGGCCTGTTTTTTTTTTTTTTTTTTTTTTGGAGATCAGGGTTATGTTTTCAATTATTTGTATTCTTGTTCAGATTTTTGTCGATATTAATAAAGTTCATCTTCTTTCATTGAGATTCTCTTAAAAATATTTACCAGTTAAATTGTCACTTGTCACTAAAAGTGAAAAAGAATATATTTTTTTATTCTTAGTAGTATTTAGTTTTGCCACTACACAAAAAATACAAATATTTACTGGCCAAGTTGTCATTTGGCACTAAATGTAAAAAAAAAAAAATAATAAATAAATAAAATTAGTGGAATTTAAATTTTCCATTATACAAAAAATGTAATAGTTGTTACATTTACCGGTAAGTTGTCATTTGCTACTAAATGTAAAAATAAATATTTAAAATTAATTTTTAAATTTTTTAGTGGCATTTAAAATTATTGCTATACAAAAAAAAAATGCAATAGCCAGTAAATGTAAAACATTTACCCGCTCAATCATCATTTGCCACTAAATAAAAAATAAATATTAATATTTCTATTTTATTTTTAGTGGCAGTTAAATTTGCCGCTATGCAAAATCTAAATAGTTTCTAAATATTTTATATTTAGCGACTAGATTTTAGTGGTTAATTATAAATTAATTGTTATATCCTATAACAATTGCAATATTAGCGATGGTTGTATGAGTTGCCGCTAAAAATGAGTTTTTAGCGGTTAATTGAACTGTCGTTAAAACCTATTTTTATTGTAATGTATCTTGTCTTCTTATTTTTCTTCTAACAATAGCACCCCACTCTGGCGAAAGCGAAAAGATTCGGCTGTGGATCAATTGAAATAGATCCGTGATAGTGGGGTGCCAGCATGAGAAGGAAGAAGTAGAAGAAAGCCGGCATGGTGTGTGCCTGGGGTGGAGTGGGGGTTTAAAGGTTGTTTTTTTTTATTTATTTAAAAGTAAAAGGGTGAACATTAATTTTTTCAAAGATAGAGGTGTTGGGGATTTATTTGAAAATTAAAAGATTTAAAAAAAAATGAAGATATTTGTGTCTATTTACACAAATAATTGATCAAAGCATGCGACTGACAACTAGTAATGGTAGTAATGGTAGGAGAGATTTTTGGTTTTCGATAATTTGGTAAATACCCAATAATATGTTATCTTGCTTAACTTTATGCGAATGCACTTTGCTCTTTATACTATCTATTTTTGTAAGCATAAAAATCTCCTCTACTTGCATTTGGTTAGCAATTTCTAAAAATTATGCGTTTACGAAGTAAAAGTACAATGAGACTATATGGTTGAAAAAATAATGTATCCACATTATCATTTATCCCTATATTTAGAGTGAAAGTGGATAAATTAAAGTGGTACTAACATTTCTTTTTTTTTGGTCAAGTACTAACATTTCGGAAAGTAAAAAAAAAAAAAACTCCCAATTGGGCACGGCCATGGGGATTGTTATCACAAATGGACATGGATCTAATGGTTGGAAACTCCATATTCATGAATATGGTTCATAGCACCTAAAACCAAAAATGTCCACCACTAGTATAAAGCATGCTTGAGAGTAGTGGTAGTTATATAAAGATTGAGAGAGATGGATAGTGAGAGAAATGAGTAGGTAGGTATCGCGTCAAACAAACAAATTTAAGTGGGATATTCACACAAATGGTGTACGTGAAAGGCGGATCGTAACAAAATTGAATGGTTACATGTATATAAAAAAATTTGTTTGCTCAAAAATTAAATGTAATTTAAATAAGTGTTTCTAAAATAAATGTTTCGTTTGGTCTCAAAAATAAGTGTTTAACTACCTAAGAAGTGGCAAGGGGAGGTGCCCTTTCATTGTCAATTAAAATTCGACTCTCTAGTGTAGTACTCCAGAAATTACATTTTAAATTTAATTCTAAATGTATTAGATCGATGTAATAGAGTGTACCCTTAAATCACCCGGTGAGACGATTAGTCAAGGTGTGCGTAAGTTACTCCGAACACATCTTATTTTAAAACTCAAAAAAAAAAAAAAAATTGTTTAACTGTGAGACGTAACATTGTTTTATTATTTGAATTTTATAAATTTGAAAAGTTTTTCTTGAGTAATGAAAATAGAAAAACAAAATTAAATTAAAACACCTGTTTTCAATGATAAATTGTTTCTCAAATTATTTTTTTATTTTAAATGATAAATTCTATATTAAATCATTGATCTTTTTCACTCAAGAGATAGTAGATCGATTAACAAGAAAAGATATCTTTTGTCTATCAAGATTTAACTCTCTTGAAGAATATTGTAAAAATTAAATTTTGAATTTTAATTCTGAATAGATTAGATCAATATGAGAAAATATTTTTTTTTAAATTATTTTGAGAAATAATTAGTTGAGGTGTATATAAAGTGCTTGACATATCTTATAATAATTGGTACATATATTTGAAGAAAATCCAAATTTGTAGGGGGTCACAAATCGGTGTTCACATTTGACTTCTCTCTCTCGTTTGTTGATGTCCACAAGATGAGAAGAAGCATGCAGGAAGTATGATGTTGTTCCAAATAATTGCAAGCAGACACTGAATTATTGACGTCATCATATGAATCGGCTGATGTCTTGTATCAAGACACGTGTTATGTTTGTCACCTCTGTGTAAAGTCTTTGGTCATAATTTTTATCCAACTAAATTTTACAATTAAAACTTTTACATATGATTTATTTATATTCATATACTTTTTTAATAATAATATCAAGCAAATAAAATAAATAAATAAAAACAGATCCTCCCTCTGATTTTTTGTTTTATTTTTTAACAAACAAAGAGAATTTTGAACATTAAACTTCTCACAAGAGAGACATATTAGATATCTAGACCATAAATTGTAAAGTGTGCGACCAAAGTCCCACGTAGGTTCGAAGTAGGGAAGATTATGGGTTTATAAATATGGACAATATCTTTGTTGAAATATGACTTTATGGGTAAAGTCAAAAAACAAAGTCACGAGAGTTTAGGCCTAAAGTGGACAATATCATATCAATGTAGAGATATGTGCAAGTTTATACTTATAGCAAGTGGAATATGGAGTGTACATATTTCCTAACATAAATATTGGGTTAGATTCTCCCTCTAGTTACATGTACTTATTGAAAAAAAAAAAAAACAATTAGAAAAGACCAAAAGTGTACCGATTATTTTTTGTACCTTTTTGTGTGGATTAAGCTTAATTATTAGATGTTCCTCAATCCCACCAACATGAATTGGTTCAAGTGAAAAGAGCTTGAACTCCTTAAGCAACACTTCCAAGGATCGAATCTTGGAAGGTTGTGAATGGAAAGTGCTCTATTGAAAGAGGTGTCCTGCTTTTGGCGCCCGACAGTATCTCGATGGATTAGTCTTCACCGACCGTGGTGCGGGATATTGGAATATTTTTTATGGGTTAACATTAATTGAATTAATTGTTTTACAAAAACAGTTAATGGATAATCTATTATTTAAGCAGCTCAAATAATCAGTGATCATATTTTGATTTGGATTGTGGCGTCTTTTATGTAGAAGCCCAGTTAAGAGGCAAGTGTATGTTTAGGGTTTCGTTGAAGCTCATTATGGGAGGGCCCAACGTGAAACCCTAGTATATATAACTAGGTCCCTTCCCAAATCTAGATTAACAGGTTTCTTACCATTGAGAGCCGCCACCACAATAATTTAGATCATAGGAAGGAAGATCTAGTTAGTAATCTGCTGCGACAGATTCAATTTCCTGCGATGGCCGAGACAGATACGCTTTCGATTACCATTTTTTATTGTTGTGTCCTAATAATCATGTATGCTTGAAATTATTGTTTAATTTCGCTTTACTGTGATTATAAGAAATAATCAACATGTGGTATTAGAGCCTACATACGTGATTTAGGATCTACAATTAGTTTTTCGAAATTTTTTCTTATTTCTATTCATTCACGAAACCAAAAATTGCAGTCACAATTTAAAGAGATTTTTCGTTTCAATTAGATATGAAACATTAGGGATTTTGTTCCTCTTGCTTCAAGATTTGATTTAATGTAAGATACATGCGATTTGGTTGTATAATCAGAGAGAATTTCGTGTTTTGAAGTTTCGGTTACGAACCTTAGAAAACTACCGAAACCGAAACTTAGGGACTTGATTTTATGTATTTGTTTGCTTCGATTGAATGTAAAAACCTAGGGATTTTATTCCTCTCGATTCATTCTTTAATTTGATATATTATATATGTTGTTTGGTTGTGTAATTAAGAAATATTTCGTGATTAAAGTTTCGGCTACGAAACCCTAGAAAACCGAGATTCACCTTTGAGATTGAGGAATATTGACACGTTTTTTATTCAATTAAATGGCGTAGATATGTTTTAAATTAATATTAGATACAAACTCATACAAAGTTCGGTAGAAATATGGGTTAAAATCGAGCTTTAGGTTTTTGGCCATGGAAGAGTGAGAAACCTTAAAACCGCGACTTTGTTTTGATTTTTGGTGATATTTCTCTTAATATGTCTTCAATTAATTGTTATAGACATGTTATAAAAACATAGATCGACATAAACCCATAAAAAATTGAAGAAAACGGCACGATTTTAGGGTTTTTTACACAACCGGGTCAAAACCAGTTTGAGTTGACCCGGTTTAGACCCGGCTGGAGGTTGAAGACAACCTCCAGCTGGTCCGACACTTCCCCACTCATGCAACTGGAGAGTGGAGGCACGTGAGGCATGTTCCGGGATCCGTTTTGGGTCTTGTTTTTTTCTATGCACTTATTTTTTTGTCCTCTAATTTTATGTAAAATTTATTTTATTTTTTGAGGATTAAAAATAATTGTTAGTTAATTATTACTTATTATACGATTTAATTAGATTAAAATTATTTTTAGGCATTATGTTTTGTTGAAAATTTTACAGAAACTATATTGGATGATTTGGAATAAGATTGTTAAACTCACTCTCCCTATATTAAGATTAATTGATGTGTACTCTCCTAATTAGTTTAAATTCACATAAATTATTGCGTAAAACGGTTGAGGGCCGTTTTGACCCTCGAAACGATGGAATTTGGCTAAAATCACATTCAGCACAGGACAGTCCTACTATTTTTCTCAGAAGACCGTTTCTACCCAAAAACAAAGTATTGTTTGTCAAAAATGGTCACAGTTGACTTTCTGGTCAAACTTGGGTTTTTGGGCCTTTTGGGCATTCGAGTGTTCTCTTTGTGCAATGAAATCTCACTCATGTTGCACTGCATCACGTTGTTAATTATAAGGGCAAAGGTGAAGGAGATAATTTTTTCAATTTCCTTCTTCTCTCTGTCTTCTTTGTCATTGACGGTCAAAATCGACGATTCTCTATTAAATGGTCTTCGATTTTGGTTTCATCTCTCATCGCAGTGCGACATGAGAGAGGCGAATATAGGGTTATGATTTTGTCTCTGAAATTTGGACTTAAAACAATGAAATTTTTTACGCTTTATACCCGAAAATTGAACTAGAATCTCACTCTGTCCAAGTTGTTTCAATTTAAATATATAAGATGTCTTATTAACTTTATATATTATTTTATGAAGTGTAATGAATTGAAACTAATAAGAGTGTTTAATTACACAATTAACCCCTAAAGTTTAGAGGAAGATGACAGTGAGTCAAACCCTAGTAAGTCGACTCATGACGACTCAGACAAATCAGGTTTTGGGCCCTAGATGCTAGCTAAGAAAAATTATAGATGTACTAGTAATAAGCCCAATATCTCAAGGCCCATTTGGGAATAGCCTGAAGCTAAAAGCCAATAGATTCCAATCTTTTTATTCAGATGAAGCTAAAAACTTCAACAGAGTGTTAAAGCCATCAGGAATGATCCAAATAGAGATGGACTAGCCCATGTAGCATATTCTCATGATATCACTTTATTTTTTACTCACGGATGTGATAATGATGTATATTTTTTGTGTTTGTTTCTGAGGATAGAGTTAGTTTGGAGTCTTTGAGTTATGAAATTTATATATTTCAAAAGAATTTGAATTTTGAGCTGTGCAATTATAGTGCTCTTATTTTTGTAATATTTTTTATATTTTCCTGATACATGATTTATTGTTCTATATAATTTTTGTTTTTTTTCAAGTTTGATCTTACTTATAATCTACATACTCGAAAAAAAAAAGATTAAGGAAAATCATAGTTATGAGCTGTTTGATTGGTTATGTAACCCTCGAAACATGAAAGGGTATTTATTTGTATCTTTTGGACTTGTCTACTAATTGATTGTACTGCATGGCATTGGTTATTTTTCTTGTTAAAGAAATTTTGTTATTCTTCATGGATCAAGTACAAAAGATATTACTAAAATTATATATCACCTGCCAATTCTTGACTTTCTTTAATTAAAGTCTCTATCAACAAAGAGGATGGTCGGTCATTGCCCAACAATTATGAATATTGTATAATCATTTTTTGAATCTTAAATTATTTTCTATTAAATAATTACCCTATCAAGATTTAGTTTTGCAGTTAAATCTTGAGACTTGCTATTTTACAAAAGAATTGTATTTTAGGTAATATAGTTTTGAAAGAGATCAAATCTAAAGTAAATATTTTGACCTTAGGCTTGTATTTGAATTCAGTCTCTTGCATATCTCATTGTGAAAAAAGATCTTTTTGGACAACTTTTATATTTTATGCATTAGAAGTAGTACATATTGTTGAATCCTAATCACTTATATTACCTAATCCTAGACTGAGATTTTCTTTGAGACTGAATTAGGCCCACTGCATTTCTACATTAGAACTCTTGTTTGACGTTGGGCGTATTGAATCCCACATTATTTATGTATTTGATAGTTAAAAATCCTAAAGTGATTTGACTCTTTATCTTTCTATTTATTATCTTTGTGAAATATTTATATGATGAGTGACATAATTAAGAGAATTATATCCTTATTTTGTTTTGGTAACTTGATAGAAGTTGAATTAAATAAATAACTATTAAGAAGTGATCATAGATAATGAAATGTATGATAAGTATTCATAATTCTTAGTCGGTTAAGTATGATATTAATAATTAATTTGATTATTACTACATCTTCCATCAACGAAAATGAGATCTTTCATTTTCTGAATATAAGCTATGTTTGGGGCAATATATTTGCGTTTTGGAATGAAAGAAAAGTACTGAGTTATTTTTGTATAATTTTGCATGGATTTATTTTTGTATTGTCTGGGCTTTAAAGTATTTAATGGGTTATAGATATATTCTGATGGGTCTGTTAGGCCATTAATTATTTATTAATTAACAAGTCTGATGGAATTACTAATGTAGATAAATTATTCATGAACATATGAGAAGTCCTTGAATTGGAAACACTATCACTGTGACTAGAATATCTTGGTAGGAATTCATGTTTAGGCTTATTATATAGATATTGATTTTGTATTTGGGCCTATGTAATATCTCAGCCAACTGAATTTTTTTTATTACAACTTTTGGCCTTGAGGTTCATATTAAGGAGTCCATAAAAATACTAATTATGATTAATTATAGTTTTACAATTTTTAAACTCTTAATTTTCTTTATTCTATATAAAGACTAATTTAATAATTAGTTTCAAAGTGCAATAAAATTGTTGTTCAAATTTTTGCAACTATAATTGCTCATTGATCACTGAAAGTACATTTTGTAATGTATTTCATCTTATTTTGATCATATGTATATATATATCGTTAATATGTACTGTTAATTGTTTGGTGATATTGTTTAATTTTCTCATTTTGGAATGGTTGCTTGTGAATTATTGAGGTTATTTTATCAAAGTAATTTAACCAACATAATTTGCAAGTTTTCGAGTTCTTATTTTGTTGATGGAAAAATATTTAGATTAATTTGTACATTTATCTGCCCAAAGGGGGTTATTATACAGATTAATTTCATTGTTGGACAATATAACTTAATTTTTCCAATTTGGAACGTTTACTTGTAAATTATTAAAGTTATTTACCAAAGTGATTTAACTAACATAGTTTGCAAGTTTTCGAGTTCCTATTTTATTGATAGAAATTTTTTTAGATTAATTTGTGCATTCACCTACCAAAATATGATTATTGTGTAAGATTAATTTAATTGTTGGGTAATATAACTTAATTTTTTCCAATTTGGAATGTTTGCTTGTGAATTGTTGAGGTTATTTTACCAAAGTGATTTAACGAACATAGTTTGCAAGTTTTTGAGTTCCTATTTTGTTGATGGGAAAATATTTAGATTAATTTGTACATTCACTTGCCCCAAGGGAGTTATTGTACAGATTAATTTAATTATTGGACAATATAGTTTAATTTTTTCAATTTAGAACATTTATTTGTAAATTATTGAGGTTATTTTATCAAAGTGACTTAACCAATATAGTTTGCAAGTTTTCAGGTTCCTATTTTGTTGATGAAAAAAAATTATAGCTTACTTTTCTTAATTTGAAACTTTTGCTTGTGAATTGTTGATGTTATTTTACCAAAGTGATTTAACTAACATAATTTGCAAATTTTCGAGTTCATATTTTATTGATGAAATATTTTTAGATTAATTTGTACATTCACCTACCCAAAGGGGTTATTGTGCAAATTAATTTAATTGCATGAGGATATTATGTGAAATAAATAATTTGATAAATTTGTTTGCTCAAAGGGAATGAATTTTGAAAGATTATTTGTTTCATTATATTTTGAAGGAAATATATGGATTTGAAAGTTAATCTATCCAAAGGGGATGAATTTTTAAATCTGTAAAAAAAAATTATTCTGTTAATCTTCGTGATTAAAGAATAATTATTTATTGTAAACTTTGCCCAAATGAGAGTTTATGATAATACAATTGATTCTTATATTATATTGTCTATACTTAATTGAACATTTTGTCCCATTTCCCATATTTGATTTAGTTGTAATTTTTTTTGAAAATAATTTATTTTTGTTGTGAACAACAATAACACCACAATAAAATTCTAAATTGATTCCTTGATTTAATGAAAATCTTTGTAATCTTCTTTATTTCAATGATTGTGTCATGTAAGTATTGATCACTATTGTTATAAAGTTTTTATTATTTTATTGATCTTTATGCTTAAAAAATAATTGTTTAATGTAAACTATGCCCAAATGAGAGTTTATGATAATGCAATTGATTCTTATATTGTGTCGCTTATACTTATTTGAGCATTTTGATTCTCCGGTTTAGTGGAAGTTTTCTTATATATATTTTTTTAATTCTATGATACGTTGTGACCACTATTGTTATGTGTTTTACAAAATTAAATTCTATTTGATGATCATCATTATTGCACATTGTATTGTTACGTATTATATTATTTGAATCGATTATACTAAATTAAGATTTAAAACCCATAGAGTTCAAAGAACATGTTGTAAATATGAGTGTCATTAAATCTTTTGATTTCTGATTTAGTGGGAGCTTTTGTATTTTTCTTTATTTCGATCATTACGTTGTGACTACTATTATTACGCGTTTTACAAAATTGAAATATATTTGATAATTATCATTATTGCATATTATATTGTCGCATATTATATTATTTGAATTGATTATACAATATGGTATCTTAAGATATTGTGCCTTAAGAATTACAGTTGTATACTTTTGGCTATCATTAATCACTATTTTGAGATCTCGTGATGTATTGTTAGTGACAGATAACTTGTTAAAGTCAAACAATTTCATATTGTTGAGAAACTGTAATTAGTAATTTCATATTGTTGAGAAATTGCAACAGTTTCATTTTATTGAGAAACTGCAATTAACAATTTCATTTTATTGAGAAATTGCAGCAGTTTCATTTTATTGAGAAACTGTAATTAACAATTTTATTTTACTGAGAAATTGCAGCAGTTTTATTTTTTTTCAGAAACTGTAATTATAGTTTCATTTTGTTGAGAAATTATAATGAGGACCAATAAGAACAATGCATATTGATAATGATCATATGTTGGCATTGGTTTCTTACTACACTACTAGGCTTACGATCCATGTTAATATGATTATAAGTATTTGTGAATATAAAAGTCTTATATTTATTGAGATTAACATATAGATTATCATAATCCAATATTAAGATCATGTTGGACTGGATAAATTTATCAAGATGTTACTTATAGACTATTATTTCTTTAAACAAAAGGTGTGGCTACACAAAAAATAATTTTTTTTTGTTATTAACCCGAGAATCTTATGTTCAAAATTAAATTTATTCAATTAATGTAGTTCAAGTGAGAGAATGTTGAAATATTTTTTATGGACTAACATTAATTGAATTAATTGTTTTACAAAAACGGGTTAATGGATAATCTATTATTTAAACAACCCAAATAATCAGTAATCATATTTTGATTTGGGCTGTAGCGTCTTTTATGTAGAAGTCCAGTTAGGTGGCAAATGTAAATTTAGGATTTCGTTGAAACCCCTTATGAGAAGGCCCAACGTGAAACCCTAATATATATAACTAGATCTCCTCCCTAATCTAGATTATGTGGTTTCTTTCCATTGAGAGCCGCCATTACAATAATCTAGATCATAGAGAGGAAGATCTAATTAGTAATCCACTGCGACAGATTCAATTTCCTGCGATGGCTGAGATAGGTACGCTTTCGATTACCGTTATTTATTGTTATGTCTTAATAATCATATATGCTTGAAATTATTATTTAATTTCGTTTTATTGTGATTATAAAAAAAATCGAAAAAAGAAAAAAGAAAAACCGGATGTTCCTCAATCCCAAGAACATGTGCACTAATAGACCAAATACCCAACATAGCGAAGCTCAATGCCTATAAATACATCCATACCCAATCTCATATCCACAAAACATTAACTCTTACATATCACGACATCTTATCGCAGGATATAAACAAACACAGTACTCTCTGTCTTTCCTTCTCTCTCTATTTTTTTAATAGCAGCAAGAGGAGGTGAGGAGAGAAAGAAGAGCCAAAAGAAGACTTGCTTTTACCTTAAACACGATGGAGAAAAATGAGAAAGGTGTCACAGATGTGCCCAAGAAGAATGAGAAAGCTGTCACAGAAGTGCCCAAGTACAGAGGAGTCAAAGCCATGCCCTTCGTTATAGGTATTACATGATTTTGATTTTTCATTCTTATTTTTTCAAAAACCACTAGGAAAAAGAAAAAAAAAAAAATACAAATCCTTTCTTTTTCTTGTTGGAAATGGATTAATATTTTTTTATTTTGTTAGGAAATGAGACATTTGAGAAGCTGGGGACTATTGGGACATCCTCAAATCTGTTGGTATACCTGACGACGGTATTCCACATGAAAAGCATAACAGCAACCAATCTGATAAATATATTTAACGGGACTTGTAATTTTGGGACGTTGTTGGGTGCATTCCTCTCCGACACCTACTTCGGCCGTTACTGGACTCTCGGTTTCGCTTCCGTCTCTTCTTTCCTGGTAATGTTGATACACAAAACTCAATTACATTTTATATATATATATATATATATATATATATATATATATATATATATATATATATATATATATTTTGTTTAGGATCCATGAGTGATTAATTTAGAACTCAAAACTTAACTATTATATATCATTAGGAGCTTAAACCCGCAGTTTGATGTATACTGAAAGGATATGAATAAAGTCCAGGGGTGAATGAAATTTTAGGGGGAGTAAACATTTATGCAATAGAATAAATAAAACTTTCAAGTCCGAGGTTTTAAACTAAGAGTAATGTAGTTTTCCTTCCTTTGAAAAGGGAAAAGAACTTTTAAACCAGTGTAGTTTCATTCCCGAAATGGAGTAGGGGATTACTTCCATTGCCACATATGTCATATGGTAATTATTAAAACTCAGATTTTTAATTGTCATCAATGATTTAAATTATATTAATTATGGTACTAAATATAAATTTATATTAAGTTAATGTAATTTGAATGGTTAAAAAAAAATCTTAACTATATGTTGGTCTTAGGCCTCTCTCACCCCAAAAGTCACTTCATATGGTGAGATTTTTTCTCACATAATCGTACTTCTAACCTGGTCACCAATATCTTTTACATCCGATGCCGAATAAACACAACAATCTCTCGCTACCACATTCGGCTTTGATCAGTTAACTTTTGACCACTTTTTTTTTTTTTAGCTATTAGACTAGAGCTATTATAACTTTGATTCAAATATTAATGTAGGGTGATCTTAAAATTTTGTCACCCCAAAATTTAGTTCATAAATTGAGATTTTTTATCACATATATAATTGAACACCAACCTGTTTTACGTCTGATCTAAATTAATACAAGAAAGAACCATATATCTATTAAATGCGTGCGATCGAAAATAATCCAACAAAGCACCATATATATATTAAATGCGTGTGGAATCTACCACTTAATTGTTTATCTAACAATTAATACGGTCACTATCCATTCGCAGTCATATGTTTTATCGTCACATGATGTTTTTCAACAGAGGTCGGCCAATGAAGGTTTATAGACACCAATTACAAATTTTAGGCTACAAGTTGCTATAATTTAAAGCCACAAAATATAAAATATAGAATACAATTTTTCAGATTAAAAAATGGCCTTGCAAAGGTATCCGTAATTCTATATTATATCTTTTGAGGTGTGGCTAATAATTGCTTCACCCAATTATTTGAAATGACCATAAACAATTACTTCTGGACGGTAGGGATGGTCATGGGCCCGGAGGTCCGATTCTATTTTTTTAGGGCTTGGGCTTGGTGTTTAAATCCATGGGCCGGGCTAGACCCTAAAGACTAAGGCCCATTCATTTTTAGGGCCGGGCTAAAGTTTGATCATTTTTGTTTAAGGCCGGTCAGGCCCGGCCCGAACTTTTTTAAAATATAAAAAATATATATTTTATATATATCCATAGAGAAAGAGTTGAGAGACCATTTTGTAATTTTTTATTTCAGCTAGATAATTTAGCAAACCTTAGTTTCATTTCTCTCCATAGAAAGAGAATTGAGGGTCCATTTTATAATTTAGTATTTAGTTTTTAAATTTAAAAAAGAAAAATTATAGGGCTGGGCCTGAGCTTAATTTTTTTTTGTAAGGCCGGGCTTGGGCATAAAATTAGGGCCCGATCATAGGGCAGGGTCGGGTTAGGGCCTAACATTTTTGTTTAATACCCTAATCAAAACCCGACCCGAGCCCGGCCCATGACCATCCCTACCCAACACGCTCTCATTTTCGTACTATTTTTATATTAAACTTAATTGTAACTCTCTTATTGATTCTAACTAAAAAAATATAATTAATTAGAAATCTTTTATTTATAAACTCTTTAGTATAAAGGGGTGGTGGCAATGGAGCGACATTCGACGGTAGATTTCAACGATAGTCCCACTATGAATAAATTGTACAAGTTACTAAAATACAAATTAAAAGTGTAATGTAAAGTAAAACGTTGAATTAAATAAAAATAAATTTATATAGAGAAGTTCAGATTTTTTTATTTTACTATTTTCACATATTCTAGGAATGGAAACAATTTATCATATTTTAATAATTTGGAGTGAATTTTACTCTTAATCCTTGAAATTTTGAATACCATCAAAGTGGTTCTTCAAAATTTGTTCTTAGTGATGAAAATTGTATTAAATAAGTCTTTTTATTTTAATTTTATAATTTTGTTTGTACTTACCCATCCACCCACCTACAAAATTAATTTCAATGTTGCCCCCACGTCCGAACAAAATTGTTAACTCCCCCACCAATCACCCAATCATTTTTTCATGTATCAAAAATAAATAAATAAATAAATAAAATTCCTCATCATTCATTTCTCCTGTCAAACCTAATTACAAACTAACTGTAAAAAATTAAGAGTTTATTCATGGCTAACCTAATCTTTTTCCTCCAAAAATTGGTAACATCAAGACAAGAGTAAACCAATAACTCCTACAAACTCCCCTTTTAAAAACGGAAGAAATTAAACATTTTTATTAAGAATTTATTTTTTCTCAATTTTGAATTGAACTTTTTAATCATATTAGAAAAGTAAACTGTTCATATCATTGGTTCAATTATCAGGTCAAATGATGTGATAATTGCATCATCAACTACTAATACAAAATTAATTCTTTTTTGAAGATCAATTCTGATGATTTATAACTGTTAAAAATTATATAAATAAAGTACAAAATCACATGGAAAATAACATTACTTTAATTAAAAATATAAGTTTTGGATTTAAAAGCCCATCTAAAGATTTTATTATTTTAACAATTATTTTTGTAAAAGATAATTTTATTTTTTTTATTTAAAAAAAAAAAGAACATATTTAAGATTTCGGTAACTTAGATTAACTGATGAGCAGTTATTTTTCTGTGAATATTATAGTTATATTTTTGTTACTTTTTATTATATTTTTACTTATATTGGTGTATAATTTTAAGTTACATTTATTTATTTTTTTAGTTAGATTTAGTAGTATTGTTTGATAATTTATACAATTTTCCTTACCCTCAATAGCTTATGTTATAAATGTAATTTTTTGTTACATTCAACAACATATGTTAAAAAATATTTTGACATGTAATTAAACTAACTAGAAAATTTTAATAAACATTTAACTAAATATACATTGATATTAAGTTGGAAACCTTCTTGTATTACCTTACAACTCATATCGAATGAGACCGTGCATTATAATATTAACATAATTTGTTAATTTAACTAAAAATATAATTACAAAATACTATTTAAAATATACTAAAAAATCTATGACCGGTCGCAGATACCAATAATAGAAGTTGCAAATCTTATTCAAAATGTGGACTGTCAGATTATGAAATAATAGAAGTTGCAAATCTTATTCAAAATGTGGACTGTCAGATTATGAAATATTGATCACGATGTTAAAACACAAATAATAGATTACCCTTCAATGAAATGATCAATATAATATTTATTTTTTTGGAAAAAAAAAAAAGGAGTAAAAACTATGAGAAATGATGTATTCACTTTTAAAAGTCTACGTTGGCGTTTGGACATTTTGGAGAGTACTTCTAACGTGGGCCCTTGCAATTACAGGGTATGCTTGTCCTATCCTTAACAGCAGCATTCCCACGGCTCCATCCACCACACTGTGGACCTGCCGGCCCATGCGCCGGGCCCACAACGTGGCAAATGGGCTTCCTTCTTCTCGCGTTCGGACTCCTAATTATCGGATCCAGCGGTATCCGACCCTGTAACCTCGCTTTCGGGGCGGATCAATTCAACCCGAATACAGAGTCCGGCAGGCGAGGAACCAATAGTTTCTTCAACTGGTACTACTTCACTTTCACCTTCGCCATGATGGTGTCGCTGACGGTGATCGTCTGGGTTCAGTCCAGCGTTAATTGGGCCCTCGGATTAGCAATTCCGACGCTTCTGATGTTCCTGTCGTGCTTGTTCTTTTTCGTGGGCACGAAGATGTATGTCCGAGTGATGCCGAAGGGAAGTCCGTTAACGAGCGTGGCACAGGTGTTGGTGGCTGCCGCCAAGAAGAGGAAAGTGGAGCTGACGGAGCAGCCGGAGACGTCACTTTTCAGCTATTTTTCTTCTGATTCTATCAACTCCAAACTGTCCTACACAGACCAATTCAGGTGGCAAATTTGACTATAACTAATTATTTTGTTATTTTCTAAATGTCACACTCGACAAAATTAAAATATAATTATTGTAATAAGTCAAATTAGGACTAACTAGTGTACTAAAAAATAATTCAATTAATCTGTAACAATGATGATGGCGGAGAAAGGAGAAAAGTTTTCAATTGGCTGACGTTGTTCATTTGAAATAATAACGTTGTCAGTGGAGTAAGATATGGAACTTTTTTTTTGTTTCTTTTTAACTAATATCTTTTCATATATTTTAGAGTTAATTAAATTCTATTCCTATAGTTTGATCGATTTGCATTTATTCTCTGTGGTTTGAAAATCGCCACTTATTTACCTGTGGTTATATTTTCAAACAACTTACCTTTTGATATAATGGGTAAGTGCAACAAATATCTGACCACATAGGATAAGTGGTCATTTCTAAATCACACGACGTAAAATACAAATTAGCCAAACTAAAAGAGGGTAAAGTGCTATTAATCCTATATTTTATTTTTATTTTTACTAGTTGATGTATGGTACACCTTTGTCATTTGTGCCTACATTAAGAACATCTTTAAATAATACATGAGACAATTTTTATTCAACAAAAATACTATTTTAATATAATATTTTTAATTTTTAATTTTATTATTTCTTTATTTTATATTTTCTACTCTCTATCTTCTTTTTTTCTTTTAGTACTTTGTATTTTTTTAATCTGTTTTTATTTTTATTTTTATAGTATTTATAGAAAATAAAAAATAAATAAAAAGTATTTCAAAATTTAGTTTTTCATTTTTATTTTCTGTTTTTCTAGTTTTTTACTTTTGACTTTTTTTTCCAAAAACACTATACACAAAAAAATTAATTAAGTATAAATAAAATAAAAAATACGAAACAAAAAGAAAAAAAAAAGAAGAGAGGAGAAAAAAATAAAAATTATTATGTCACATATTGTAATTTTTTATTTTTTAATAAAACATGAAAAGTAGTGTGTTGGGTATTATTTAAATTATAAACTCTAAACCCCAAAGGAAAAGTAAACGAGAAAGAGAGAGGAGAAAAAATAAAATAAAAAATTATTATGTTACAAATGCATAGTTTTTTTAACGAGACGAGTATAAGCTCAAGGGGTCTTGCAAGCGTTAACGTACATAGGCGTTGCCTCAACCACTCTTTTTGACGATGCTAATCTTATAATACTGGTAGTGTATTGATTCTCATTGTGGTTTCTGTTTTGCACGCTCATTACAAAATTTTGAGATATAAAACTACAATATTAATAAATAAACAATTTTAAATTGAACAACTACATTTTTACAGATTTTTAAACAAAGCAGCCATAATAACTCCAGAAGATGAGATCAATGCCGATGGATCACCTTCCAATCCCTGGAGACTCTGCGGAATCCAACAAGTTGAAGAAGTAAAATGTCTAATAAGAGTGATTCCGATATGGTTCGCCGGGGTCATCTACTACATCGTTCTCGTTCAGCAACAGACCTACGTTGTCTTCCAGGCCATCCAATCTGACCGCCGTCTCGGCAACACCGGTTTCAAGATCCCCCCGGCATCTTACACTGTCTTCACCATGCTCAGTCTCACCATCTGGATCCCCATTTATGACCGACTCATTGTCCCAGCACTTCGAAAAGTCACCAAAGTGGACAGCGGAATCACCATCCTCCAGAAAATTGGCATTGGAATGGCTCTCGGAATAGTCACAATGCTTGTTTCAGCTGTTGTCGAGACCAAGAGGCTGAACATGGCCATCGCCGCTAAAACATTCGTCTCTCCGATGTCGGGATCGTGGTTGATAGCTCAATTGACGATCGTTGGACTCTCGGAGGGGTTCTCTGTGATCGGGCAAATAGAATTCTTCTACAAGCAATTCCCGGAGAACATGAGGAGTTTTGGGGGATCGTTCTTGTTCTGTGGTTTTGCCGTATCAAGTTACATAAGCAGCTTCTTGAATGCAGTGGTTCACCGAACAACGAGGCAGTCGGCTGACAGGAATTGGCTGGCGGAAGATTTAAACAATGGGAAATTGGATTACTTTTACTACATGATTGCGGGTCTGCAGGTGATCAATTTGGGGTATTTTTTGGTTTGTGCAAAGTGGTATAAATACAAAGGAACAGGAGACAAGAACCAAGAAGTGGCCATGGCAAAAATGCAACATGAAAAACATCTTGTTTAAAGTAATTAAGTTGTTTAGAAATTGATATATATATATATATATATATATATATATATGATGCTGTGAAAGTTACAATGATAGTTTCTAGTTTTATTCTTCTCCTCAATGTTACTTGTGATGATGCAAAAATATGGATCAATGGAAGATCTAGTTTCTTTTGCCCAGTTCTAGACCCTTTGAGAAATAACTACTCTAACAATATAGAAGATCTACAAAAAACGTATTCTTTATTCTTCTATGTAATAGAACAAATATTCGTTGGTTACCCTATGATACCCTACAAACTTGAAAAATGTGAGTCCTAGTTCCGACTTGTCTACCTCAAGTCTTTTGACATATATTGGACAATCCCAAATCGTAACATATTGAAGAATCAATTTTCTTCCCTTCCACATCTCATGTTAGTTGGACCCTTGTTCACTAAATGAGTTGTGATCACCAAGGCATATCCCTAAAGTGACATAAGTGAATCACAACTTATCTTTGATATGACCATATATTTTTCCTTTCCAATTCAACATTTAACTATGGAGTAACAGGAGAAATTCAATGAGAAAGTATACCATTAAGCTTGAGATAGTCTAGAAACTCTGATACTAAATATTCTCTACCTTGATCTAATCAGAGGGCCTTAATACATTTATTGATTCTTTTTTCTACTTCATTTTTTAATTCTTTGAACATTCCAAAGGAATCAGGCTTGTGTCTCATAATATACATAAGACCATACCTAGATCGTCGTGAAAGTAATAAAATATTGTTGATCCTAAGATTTTGATAAACAATTAAGTGTTGATATTTTGGTGGAATTAACAGTTTAATTGAGTGTTTTAGTTATTTAAATTCCAGTGATGAAGATGCAAATTAAATTGATGCTAAATGATGATGTCGAAGATGATGAATAATTAAGAGTTTGAAAAAATTAAGGAAAATAATTCTGGTGAATTTCAACTCTTAATATTCTAATTAGGAACACACACACGGCATAAAAAGTTTTTATTATTTGTGTGTTTTGATAAGATGAAATTATTTGCTCCTATATGTGATTTGAAAAGAAATATTTTTAATTGACTAAAATGGAATTTGACAAGTTAGTGGAGCTAATTTAGAAAAGAAAATTGTTAAAGGGGAGAAAATGTAAAAAAGAATAAGTTAAAAATGAGTTCAGAGAAGAGATACAACATATACAAGTCAACTGATAAGTCGACCAGACCAAGCAGCAGAAACAACCTGTATCTCTAAGTCGACAGGCAGGTCGACTGGTGAAAAGAAGCTGAACTTTCTGTATCTCTAAGTTAACAAGTAGGTAGATCGGTGAAGGTAAACTGAACTCTCTGAATCTCCAAGTCGATAGATAGGTCGACCGATGAATGCAACAGCAATGACTTGGCTATATCTTGAATTGGGCAGTCGACTGACCAGTCGACCGGACGTACTGTTTCAGGATTCTATTTATTTCGAGATTATATCCAAAAGTAGCCGTTTTTTGTTAGGATTTGAGAGAGATTTCGGGGATATTGTTATACTTAAGATATACTTCACCTAATATCTAAATACTATTGAATTGGTTCATTAAATTTTAATGTTTCTCAATTTGATATATAAAATTGTTTCTATTCTAGTTAATTGAGATTGAGAAATATTGGGGGGCTTAATTGAAAGTTTTAAAAAGCTATAATTAAGTGAATTGAACCAAAATGAAGTCATAATAATATATGGGGTCTAAGAAAGTATTTAATTATTATGACACATGGGAACTAGCCGTTAGAGAGCTGATTTATTTTTCATTTATATAGACCTGCGTTTTTCATATATCATTAAGCAGCAAAAACACATTAAAAGAGAACTAAAAGAGTTAAGATAATTTTTGAGCTGTTATAAAAGTTATCATTCTGAGATATTGTGTGAGCTATTCTAAGAGACAATCTTGAGAAATATTTGTTGTTAATCTTTGTTGCTACCGGATCTGAAGTTACATCGCTCTATTTATTTATTCTGTAAATTCTGGGTGAGATCTTTCCAATTACTTTCTATTTGTGCATTACCTGTTTAATTTTGGAAATTGATCTTTAGAAATTGTTTCTAATTTTTATTGAAGAAAATATTTTATAAACAATTTTTTGAATCTGATTGCGTGCTCAATTATTTGCTACCCATATCTTGTTAAAAATCAGATTTTCAATCTCACATTTTTCTATCACTAGATTTGGAATATTAATTGAGTTATAATTTATCTGGGGTGGTAAAAGCTCCGAGTGAGATAATTTACTTATCAATTTGTATTGGTGAGTAGTGTGACGAATTAAATACTGTTGGGGGTATTTAATCAAAGGGTAGCTGAGTTTCAGTCTTTTCCTGTAAAGAGATTGAGGTGGTGATTCTTCCTGGATAGAATTGTGTTTTGAGTTAATTTTGTAATGGTTCAATCCTTATAGGGTAAAAAGATATTTCGAGTAATTGGTGAGGTTTTGATTATTTGGCCTTAGTGTTAAAAAGAATTAGGTTATTCTTTAACTTGTAAAAAGTAGAGGTTTTTCCTTAGCCTAGGAAAATGATATTGTAAAAGTTGATTCTGAGCCTGTGAAAGAATCGTTGTGAGGGTTTAGTTCCTTCTTTTAAAGAGATCTTGAGTATTAGTGGGTGCGAATCTCCATAGGGTTCGGAGGACTGAACTAGCCAAGAGTAGCATGGTGAATCATGATATATCTTGGTGTGCTACAATATTTACTTTATTTATTTTTGGTATTTGGTGTGCACTTAGTTGATTATTTAATTCCGCTGTGATATAAAGATAATAATTAATTTAGGATTAAAATTAATTATTTGATTTATTAAAATTTTATTCTAATAAAGTTTTAATTACCCAATTCACCTCTCCTCTTGGGTATTCTACTGGGCCAACAAATATGAATGTCCACCGTGAGCTAAGGAGTTCATATGCTTGCACATGTTTGAATATACCCGATTCAATATGTAGCATCCCTTTCCCAATCCAACAAAAGGTGACTTAGTTATTTTTTCCATGAGACAAGATTCACAAGTTGGTGATAGCTCCATGCCAAATGGTCCTAAAAGTCCATCTTTAATCATTTTGTTAATCTTATTTCTCAATATTATGGCCTAGTCTGAGATGCTAGAAGATGGTAGGTTTTTTATTTCTCAATCTTTTATTTGTTATACTTTCATTCGTTATGTTGTTAATATCACCACATGCATTCAAATAATAAAGATTTTTTTTTAAGATATGCCCAACCCAACCAAATTTGAATGCAAATAAATAATACGTTTATTTTTTAAAAAAATTAACTAATAACCATCCTTTATTAACCAAGGAATAGAAATAATGTTTTTATAAACTTTAGTGAAAAATTAAAAATCTCTTAAATTAAAAATATGTGGCAATGACAATGAAGGCGAAGGTCTCCCACCACTAATGCAACAAATCCTATTCCATTTTTTGTGCGTAGCGAGATGTCTCTATGACTCAACCCTTTGCTTCCCTTTAGACATTGCACATTATAAGACATATGTGAACTAGAGATAGAGTCTAAAACTCAATTTGAAATAGAACAGGATGTCAGATAACCAATGACAACATGAAGATCTAACATACCTTCAAAATGTTTGTCCTTGGAACGATACCCAGGACAATTCCTTTTCCAATGTACTTGTTGGCCATAGTGAAAGTGTTTTCCTTTCCTAGGACTCTTCTCCATCTTTGGCTTTTGGTTTACTTTCAAAGATGATTTGGATTTTTTTTTTCTTCTTCGTCTTCCTCAAATGGACTGTTTATCTTAAGTATGTGGTCCCTAACCAATGATTCTACCAATATATTGGTTCTAAAAAATTCCCTTGAGACGTTAAACCTAACAGCACGATTGTGCTAGTTCAAGAGGCATTTTAGTCATTTCACAATCCCGTATGAGCTTCGTATGCATTCAGATTGTTTTTGAAGCTCATTACTCATCAAAGCTATCACATAGTACTGAGTGTGCTTATCATTGTCTATCTATTTCTTGCTCGTGACAAGTTCTTCCTCAGTGTTGGCATTAGATGCCAAAGGTACTTGACACTCTATACATAGTCCAATTTTCGAGAAGCCAAAACTGTCATTAGCATTCTTAGGTAATCATAGAAGTTAGTCCGGTTAAAGAATTTTTCTCAAGAACATTTTTCAACGGTTTCGACAAGATGAAATCTTCATAGATAGTGAATGCAACGTATAAGTTAAGGAAAAATATAGTGTACATAAATCTTAGATAAAAGGTATCTTATGAATTTAAATGTATTCCCACTCATTTTTTTTTTAATCTTACTTTCCTCTAGAGAAATGATTGCATTGAAAATGTACCTAGTGGGAAATTGAATAATCCTTAACTTGTCAATAGCACATTTCCATTACCTAAGGGACTATTGTTCTAGGGAAAGACAATTCTTGCCTCTTACTTTTTGCATAAGCAATTAATTTTTAGTTTCAAGTTTGATCATAGCCTGCCTGTCAGTTAAGTTATACTTACCAGTCAGCTAAGGATATATCTCCCTAGTTAAGTTATATCCCCCTACATGGTCCAAACAAGTTTTAATTAATCCCTTACACTCGTAGGTAATGAAGTCCATTAGTTTACTATTTGCACGTTGTAAATACATTTAAGTTTATCGGGAGTTGGATTTCTATGACATGGTCTTGCCTGACAGCTAGGGACCAACTTTAGACTTATAGAACCCCTAATGGTTGAAGATTATGAAGATGTATATCTCATACAGTCCTGTTTATAACTTAATATTTGCTTTAAGAGATATTTGTTGATCTCAAGATTTTGATGAACAATTAAATATTTGATATTTTTGGTGGAACTAATGAGTTTATTGAGTGTTTAAGTGTAAAAGTTCCATTATTGATGTTATCATGAAGGAATTTGCAAAGGATACTAAGAATGCAAAGAGATAGACAAAGAGATGGACATTAAGAGATTGAAGATCTTGAAGAATCTAGGTAAAAATAACTCAAATTAATTTTTACTCTTAATATATCTTGATTAGGATCACACACGACACAAAAATAAATTTATATTTACGTGTGGTAGCGGAATATTACGTCACTACCTTCACCGCAAGTATGCGGGTCAGGTTTTAGTAGAGTGGGAAGAATAGGGGTTGTTGTATCCACAAGGATTGGATAAGATGGTCGTTGAGTATCGCGATTGTCATAACCTAACTTTATCTAGGCGACTCAATTTATATTTTTGTTAATAAAATAATATACTAAAATAATTAACTAATTAATCTAATTAAACTAATATATTACTATTGACTTTTAAAGGAGTAAATTGTCTAGGGATTAACTTCGTTCATTTAAACGCGTTCAATTCAATCTAGTTTACATTAATGGCATTCAATCTTATTCGACAATCTAAGTATCGAAATCTCGCTCACTACCTCTCTCGAGTGTAAAGTGAATGAATATGTGACTTCGCGTCAATGCCTAAGTCCCCCTCGAGGGTCTATATGACACTTGGTCACATGAGTCTCGCCCCAACCTCATGAATTGCATATTTTCTAACGCCCTCCCGGGTCATTAGATCGTCACGTTGTGTTTAAATCCTAATTCGAATTCGGGGTTACCTCTCTCGAGTGTCAAAACCTGTATTCTCAAAATCAACCCTAATACCATAACAAACATATCAAGATTGTAATAAAATGGTAAACACAATCGGATAACGATAAACAACCGATAATGAAACAAAGATTAAACTAAATAACATTTTTATAAACAAATCGCTCCCTGGACAATATATGTTTAGTTTCTTATGACCATAACCACATATAGAACAATATTCAAGCCAAACATACCAAAGGTTTATGAAATAAAAAGAGAAACAAAAGAGAAAAGTCGTCATCTGAAGAACCGACGCTTTCACGTCCGTGATTTCCACTCTGAGCTTGTTCCCTCTTCTTCAATTTGATGATCTCCTCTCTTTGGTAATGTCTTGGAGCTCTCCAGACTTCCAAAAAGTGGTCTAGGTGTAGGAGAGCAAAGGGGTACAAGATAAGGATCAAAATATCTAAAAAATATCTTAAACACAACTGGACAGTGATTGTTGTAGCGGTGGGTATATCGGTAGGCATTTTACCCTTTCATCGCTGTAGTGATGAATGATTAGAAACTTAGGGAATTCTCTGTTGTTTCACCGCTACAGTGGTAGACTGACCGCTGTAGCAGTGAAACTGCTGCTTTAACACTTCATCAATTTTCCACCGATTTTCTCATTTTTCGACCGTTTTCGCTCCTAACCCTTGCTTTGAACAAAAATAAATAGAAACAAATAAAAACAAATTAAAATATTACAAGAATACTCGAAAACTACCAAATTCGGTTTGTAAATAGATATCTAAATTTCACCTATCAAATACCTCTAAACTTGGAATTTTGCTAGTCTTTTATCAAAACATACACGCAATAAAATAAACTACCATGACTAATAATGAATTTAATTACTAAAAATGAAAAACACAAACGAACTAAAAAAATAACAACTTGCAAGTTTTGGAATTCATCTAACGACCAAAAAGTTTTTCCTTATCTGTCCCCACTCATATCGATTTCAAGAGTAAAACGCACCATGTAGTATTCTAGAATTTCAACATTCAATAGCAATAAGCGTCATTCTGGATCATGTTCAAGTGTGTGTACGAAAACTCAATCATACAACCATCCACAGACCGGATTGGATTATCCACCAATAGAGTTCATGAATAAAACTAAAAAGGTTTAGGAAATTCATATACCAGACTGGGTTCCACTCTCCACTAATGTAGGTTTGGAAATTCAAAAAGATCAATAGGACTTGGTTCGGTTTTTGGAAAATGGCCAAATGTATATTAGGAATATAAAAACATGTTAACGTTATTAACTTAACGATACCTGAGGCACAACACTTGGATCAATCACACTCAACCCTAAAGATTAATTCGAAACAACCCTGAACTTATATTTGAAAGTGTAGTACTCACTTGTCAAGTCAAAACAAAAATAAAACTATGTTTATTTATTTTTTACTACAAACACACCCCCAAACGTATTTGATTTGTTACAATAGAAAAATGACAGCTGAATACTCGAATACTGAACCAATCAATAGTTCGCCCAAAACCCAATCGCTTACCTCAAGTAACATAACAAACGCTAACTTGATTTCACTTGATTTGTGCCTTAGGTTTAGCGATAAAGGTTTGGAAAAGCTTTAATTGGCCAGAGTATTTGTTACGTGTTCAGAATTGAAATGGCTTACAGGCTTTGACAGGGTAATGAGGGATGAATGATATTATATGGTAAGCTTTAAAGGCTCAAGCAATCAAAATGAATGCCTAAATCATATCTCCTGAATTACCTCGCCTAGGATTTCATCTTGAATTTATCCCAAATCGTGTTTTAAAATTCCTATTGTCATGAACTTGGCTTAACGGATAATCGGCATCAAATCAATTAGATAGCTAGTACATTGAGTTTAAGTGCTCGTGCAAATTAGGATCCACAATAACTTTTATCATAACGAAACGTCAATCACACAGAACACACATGAATGGGCATTACCTTTGACCTCGAAAAACAACTAGGGGATAATTTGATTATCGGGTAATAGCCCAGATGAACTACAAAACTCAGCACACAACAACTACAAACATACTACAAACATAAACATACTAACACTAAACTAAACAAGCATGCATAAAGTTAAACAATAAAACATTTAAACTATATAACTAACAACAAAAAAAACATAATAGCATAAAATGGGCAGTGTCCACAGTGACCCATTTATCGTTCTCAACAATTGAAATATAGCATGCCGATGAAAGGGGTTTAGAACACATACCTGGGAGGCGAGACAATCTCGCCTCCGAATGAAGTTGGCAGTGATGGATCTAATTTATTTAAGACTTGGGTTGCCTCCCAAGAAGTTCTTAGTTTATTGTCCTCGGCTTGACACAGAGAAAGGCTCATCAAAGAGCGACTTTCGCCCGTAGTATGTGTCATACAACATCACATATGGGTCTTGATTCAGAACGTCCTCAAGAATGGCAAGATTTGGTATTGTATGACCCATACTTTCAACTTGATTAGTTGTCGTCTCGTGTGCTTAGGAAGCTTGAACAAACGGTGCTAGAAGCGGTAGAGAACAAGTGAGCCACATCGGATCCTCATAAATGTGATCATCTTGGATTGGTGGTGGAAACACTTGATGGATCTCAAATAGTGGATAATCACAAGTGTTATCTTGTGATTTTTCACTGTTTTTGAACTGACCCAAGTTCCTCCCGCTTGTTTCCGGTTCCTCACGATGGCTTTCGATGAATGTGGCTTGTGTGTCTCTCAGTGTCACCACCTCTGACTCAGCCTCAATAAAGTAGATAAGTTGACTGATTTGTGTCTGAAGAGATGTTACGGTAGCGTTAATTTTAGTGCAGGTCGTCTCAACATTGTCAAGGCGATCCTCATGCTCGTTGAGCCGGTCATTTGTCTTCCTCCAAAAAGTTTGATTCTCCCCTATAAATTCAATTAACATTTCTTCCAGGGTGGGGAAAGGCTCATCCTGTTGATCCGGGGTGTCAATCCATGGCGTCGAAATGGTGGAACTATCCCCTAAGCTTTGGTGGCTTGTTCAATAATTCCAACTTTGAAAATCAAGCTCTGCCATGTCTTCCAATACCCAATAGGCTTCGTTCGTAGTTAGTTGGTCGAAAGAGGTGGTACCATTTCCTCCTTTTACCCAATTTCTTGTTGCGGCTAGTAACCCATCGAGGAAGTTCAGTAGTTGACACTTCCTCGGGAAACGATGGTTTGGGAACCGGATTAGCAACTCCTTGTATCGATCCCAAGCATAATAAAATGGCTCAAAATCCTGTTAAAAGAAATCCAATAGTACTTGTTGATCTAACATCTTCAAGTACCCTGTAGGAAAAACAAACTAAAAACAAGAATTATAAACAAAATAAATGCCTAAATTAAAATCAAGTTACTTACTCACAATATTAACAACAATCTAAAAGTCAATCCCTGGTAACGGAGCCAAAAACTTGGTAGCGAAATATTACGTCGCTACTTTCATCGAAATTGTACGGGTCAAGTTTTAATAGAGTGGAAAGAGTAGAGGTTGTCGTATCCACAGGTATTGGATTAGATGGTCATTGAGTACCGCAATTTCCATAACCTAACTTTATCTAGGCGACTCAATTTATATTTTTGTTAATAAAATAATATACTAAACTAATTAACTAATTAACTAATTAACTAATTAAACTAATATACTAATTTTGATGTTTAAGGGAGTAAATTGTCTAGGGATTAATTTCGTTAATTTAAACGCGTTCAATTCAATCTAGTTTACATTAACGACATTCAACCTTATCCGATAATCTAGGTATCGAAATCTCACTCACTACCTCTTCCAAGTGTAAAGTGAATGAATATGTGACATTGCGTCAATGACGAAGTCCCCCTCAAGCATCTATACAATACTTGGTCACATGAGTCTCATTCCAACCTCACAAATTGCATATTTTCTATTTCCCTCCCAGGTCATTAGATCGTTATGTTGTGTTTAAACCTTAATCCGAATCCGAGGTTACCTCTCTCGAGTGTCAAACCTCGTATTCTCAAAATCAACCCTAATACCATAACAAGCATATCAAGATTGTAATAAAATGGTAAACACAATCGGATAAAGATAAACATCTGATAATGAAACAAAGATTCAACCAAACAATATTTTTATAAACAAATCGCTTCCTAGACAATGTATGTTTAGTTTCTCATGGCCATAACCATATATACAATAATATACAAACTAAACATATACAAAACTACCAAAGGTTTATGAAATAAGAAGAGAAACAAAGGAAAAAAGCTGTTATCTGAAGAACCGATGTTTCCACGTTCGTGATTTCCACTCCGAGCTTGTTCCCTCTTCTTCAATTTGATGATCTCTTTCCTTTGGTATTGTCTTGGAGCTCTCAAGACTCCCAAAAATGTAGTCTAGGGGTGGGAGAGCAAAGGGGTATAAGACAAGGATCAAAATATCTAAAAAATATCTTAAACACAGCTGGACAGTGACCGTTGCAGCGGTTGGTTTCACCACTGCAGCGGTGGGCATGTCAATAGGCATTCTGCCCTTTTATCGCTGCAGCGGTGGATCTCATTGCTGCAACGGCGTGCGATCAGAAACTTAGGGAACTTTCTGTTGTTTTACTGCTGCAACGGTGGGCTGACTGCTGCAGCGGTGAAACTGCTACTTTAACACATTATCATTTTTGATTGATTTTCCCATTTTTTTGACCGTTTTTGCTCTTAACCCCTGCTTTGAACAAAAATAAATAAAAACAAATAAAAAAATTAAAATATTATAAGAATACTTGAAAACTACCAAATTCGGTTTGAAAATAGATAAATAAATTTCACCTATCAATGTGTGTTTTTATTAGGATCCTAATTAGTCCACATATTTACTCCAATGTGAAATTGAATAAGAAATATTGACCTAAGAAAGATTAGTGTTTAAAATTGATTATTAGTGTTAATTAAGTTAACCGAGAAAAGAAATCGGTTAAAGGGTCGAAAAAGTCGAAGATTGGAGTTGAGATGAACTAAGGTAAAATTGTTCCAGCATTGATCAGTCAACCCTCCAAGTAGAATCAGCTATTGGCATAGACTAGAAAATAGAGCAATCTCTGAATCGATCGACCAACTGATAAAAAGAGATCGGTCAACCGTTGACCAAGAAGGGAACTCTATGAATCGATTGGTCAACTGACCAGGGCCAAAAAATGGCCTGGGGAAGTATCCTGAATCGATCAGTCAACAGACCTTTGGGGATCGATCAACTGACCATGTTTGAGAAATGGATTGGCCTACAACCTAAATTAATCGGTTGACTGATGGGTTATTGGTCGGTCAACCAACCTGGCAGTTTCAGGATTGGAGGATTTCAAGGATTTAATCTAAAAGTAGCCGTTAATTAGCCATTTTTGGCAACGTTTTTGGAGTTATCTTAGGGATTTGAACTAATAATAGATATATCATCCTTATTTGATTATCCCTATAGATATGGTACACTTAATTTATGTGTTTCTCAAATTGGTATATTAAATACTTCCCATCTTGTTTTATTTGAGATTGAGAAATATTTGGAGGACTAAATTGAATATTTTATATGTTATAATTAAGTGAATTGAACTAGGATTGAGTCATATTAATATATGAGGTCTATATGATCATTTAAATGACATATCTTTTGAGAACTAGCCGTTAGATGACTTATTTCAAATCTATTTAAATAGACATGCATTTTTCACTTTTGGATATATCATTCTATCAAGAACAAATATGTTTCTGAGCTTTCTGAGAGTCATTATTCTAAAAATATACTAAGAGTTTGTTGTGATATTATTCTTGAGAATTGTTATTGAGGAAATTGATGAGAATTTTGCGATCACCGATCTAATTTTTAATTGCGATTCAGATTTAATTCTTTCGGTGGTATCCTGGTGAGATCTTTTCAAGCTACTGTTTTATATTTTGAGTTATTATCATTATTACTTGCTTGAATTTAAGATTTGTGTCAAATCATTTTTAAACTTTAAAGTGCATAAAAATTATTTTTAAAATAATTTATGCGTTAATCTGATTACGTGCTTATTTGTGTGCTACCCATATATTTTTATAATCATATTTTAAATTTCTCACGTAAAATTCTATTACTAGTAAATTCGAGACATTAATTGTGTTTAAATTAATTTGAGATGGTAGAAGCTCTGAGTGGGAAAAGACTTATCAATTTATTGTAATTGGTGAGTTGTGTCTAGATTAAATATTGTTGGGAATATCTAATCAGCGGTAGCTTGGTTTCAATCTCTTCCGGTAAAGGGATTGAGGTTTGATCTTTACCTAAGGCATAAAAAGGTTAGGTTACTATTTTCCGTGAAAAGAGATATGTATCAATTCTTCCTGAATAGAATTAGTTTGTGTGATTTTGTAATTGTTCCATCCTTATCGGTGAAAATGATACTTGGAGTGATTTTTTGTAAGGTTTGATTCTTAGCCTAAGTGTAAAAGAATTAAGTTAATCTTTGACCTCTGAAAAAGATAGAGGTTCTTCCTTAGCCCGTAAAAAGAAAAAATTATAAAGGTTGGTTCTGAGCCTGTGAAAAGAATCATTGTGTAAAGATTTGGTTCTTACCTGTTTAAAGGAATCTTAATGGTTTAGTGGGTATGACTCTCTGTGGGGGCTCTGAGAGCTGGATTAGCCAAGAGTAGCTTGGCGAACCAGTATACATCGTGGTATGTTGCATTCTTACTTTATTTATTTTTTGTTGTTTAGGTGTGCACCTAGTTTATATAACACTTATCCACTGCTATATAGAGGTAATAACTAATATAGGATTAAATTAATTATTTGAATTTTTAAGTGTTGAAAGATAAATACTTGTTTATATGTTTTATAACTACCCAATTTACCCCCTCTTGGGTAGATCACTGGGCAAATAATTGACATCAGAGCTGGTTTAGTTCAATATACTAGCTAACAAAGATCACATGGAGCACCTGGTAGACACATTAGGTGAGGGGCAGTCTATGCACTGACCACCTTTATTTGCAAGTGAAAATTATGCATTCTGGAAGGACAAAATGATTGCATTCCTTCTGGCCACAAATTATGACGTGTGGCTAGTGATTGAGGATGACCTATTTGTTCCTAAGGAAAAGAGACTTGCCAAGAAGAAAGAGCATCTGACCGCTTTTGATAAACATAAGCTTTCTATTAATTCTCATGAAATTAATATTTTGTTTTGCTCTTTAGATGCTAATGAATATTCCAGGGTCTCAGGTTGCGGATTGGTGAAAGAAATATGGGACGAATTGCAAGTTATGCATGAAGGGACTAGTCAAGTGAAGTAGTAAAACATCAACGCCTTAATCCATCAATTTGAATTGTTCGTAATGGGAAAAGCAAAATCGATTCAGGAGATGTACATACTATTCAATAATATTTGCAACCATTTGAGTCAACTTGAAAAACCATATTCCATGGAGGATAAAGTTCGAAAGATCTTGAGATCTTTAACTAAAGTATGGGAGCCGAAGGTGACTGCAATTGAGGAAACTAAAGATCTTGCAAAATATAAAATTGATGACCTCATCGGCAACCTAATGATGAATGAGACGACAATTCGAGGATATGGGGATGACACCAGGAATACAAAAAAGAAGTCCTTGGGATTGAAGGTTCAGAAAACTGAGGAAGAGGATGATAGTGATGATTTGAGTCTTCACAGTGAGCAAGAAAAAG